>PVKZ01000122.1:0-1401775 GCA_004027375.1 Macroglossus sobrinus | reverse complement strand
CATCTGCCTAATTTTGCTATTGCCTTAAATAATTCCTTATAAAAATCTAGTTAAATAAGTATGAGAGAAACATATGCTCTGCAACTTGTTATTTGAGTACTTTTTTTTACCTCATTTGAGAAGATAGCAATACTTTGAAGATGAGAACATGGATTAAATACACACACACACACACACACACACACACACACACACACACACACACACACACACACACAGAGCTAAGACCCAAAATTACCCGGAAAGCTTTTTGTATTATGTTTAAATAACAAATGGTAAAGGAAATCTCCTAATTATATAGCTAATTCACCTGTTTCATGTGATACAGCCTGAGTTAAGAGACCATGAAAGTATCTTCAGGTCTCACCAGAAGTATCTTTATGTTTTGGCTTCTAAACTATAGCATAGTTTATTCAATCTAGAGGTCATGGCAAAACACACACACACACACACACACACACACACACACACACACACACAAACCAGTTCTGCAGATTCAATTGTTAAATTGCTTTCTTTAAGATATTTGCTGACTGCAAAATTCAGTAAAACCAAATAAAAAAGACTAGCATGGTAGCATTCTAACAATCTACATATAAAAATCCCTCCTTTTACTTAATTATCTCATTTTATATCCTCCCATCCTCCTCTACACCCAAGAGCAAAAATAAACACATCTGTAAGAGTTAGTGTCTGACTGCTCTGCAAATATAACCCAGGCAGGAAAGATCATCAAGGTGGAACAACAACAGAGAAAAATGAAAACACAGAGCTCTACCCACTCCTAATGCCAGCCCTCTATCTCCACAAAAGCCTCTTTAAAAGCTTTCCACAATCAAGTGAGGCCACCCTCCAAGGTCACTGTGTACAAACACAACAACCTCAAAGAAATTTAAGAGAGATTCCATTGTCCTGTATGTCTAGGGAAAATTAAGATAAGCAATGTTGACAGTAAAAATAAATAAAATAACATAAATAAAATGAAATGAAACTGAATATCACTTCTGTATAATGAACTATGGAAAACTGAGTAGAACTAGAAGTCACACAAAAGAGAACAACCTGGATAATGAGAGGGACACTCTTCTCACCTTCTCTATTTTGCTAAAGTCCATTCAATCTCTGGTGTCTGGGGATAAGGGGTAGAGAGAATGGAAGTCTATCGTGCTTTGATCAATTCACTTTTTCTGATCCATCCCTCCTACAATATGAAAACTACTCACACCATCAGTGTAGAGGATCACAATGCCAACTCGTGCATTATTCTCTGTCCTACATTGGTAACATAACTACACAGAACACAATTTACTAAGTTAAAGAAAGATGAGATCTATAAATGGTCAGTAAGAACTGAAAACCATCGGAATACCTAGAGAATCCATAAATTACATCTTTCCACAATGTCAGATCCCTAACTTGAGTTAGTAACAGGGAGAACATATGCAAAGTTATAACACAATTCCAACATTGAACCCTTGCAAAAAGAAGCATAAAACATGTACATCTTGGGACCGTTCAAGCAATGGTCAACATTTGAATTCTAAGGGATTGCTCTTTGGATTCTTATTTTACAGGAGCCAATTTTGTTCACACTTAAAAAGAGTGCATTGCTTTAAAAGAGGATATACCACTCTTCTTAGTGATGAATTTCCAAAAACCTCTGCAAAGAAAGTTAAATTATTTACTTTCAAGCTCATTGAATAGCATATTTGTGGGATCGAGTTAATCGAGCATTATCTAAAAGATTTCATCAGAGGAACAAAATACATAATCTTAAACTTAAAAAAAATATTTTAAAGCTTTATGCTGACCAAAAACAGTGATCAGTTTCATTGAAATAAAAGTATTATCCCTCAAATTAGTATTTTCTATGGTTTGTTTTGTTTTATTTTTTAGAAAAGCCATACGAATAGGTTTCTAAAAGTTATCTTTCACTTATAACATTGTAGAATATACTTTTTCATTTTTGCTAGGTTTTCACTTTTACATATAAAATATCAACATCTAGGGTGAAAGGAATGTGTCTCCATTTAAATAAATCTGCTGATTACCAGCAACATATTAAAAGGAAATAATTTTATAGCATTCAGATGATTCATTCTTTCATATATACCCAAAACAAAAAATGGACCATCTATAAGTACTAAGTATTATAAGCACCCTAAAATATAAGTGATTCTGTTATAATGTAAGCAGGTTAATAATGAAAAATAATTATATATCTATCTGGTCTTTGGTCAGATAAGAGACATGTATAAAGACACATAGGTCTAGGCATTTTAACTTAGATAACACCTGACTTATCTTGAGTGAGAAGAATAATAAAAACTTGTTAAAGTCTCTGTTGTTTTAATTAGAGATGTGGTATAATGAAAAACTTACTATTTGCTTTTTTTCTCTTACTGAAAAGACACTTACTTCACGCCCATTTTCTAATCTTGTTGGTCCCCAAATAATAGAGAGCAAACATTCAATATCAAATGGCTTTCAGAGTAGTATGTCTCAATTAAACTGGTCTGATAGAGGAATAATGATCTAAATAACCTTAGTAATAATTTTACTTTTGAAGCAAAATATTTGTAAGCTTTCTTATTTAATGAAAATTTTGTCATACCTATGTAGCCTGCCACAGGCAGGCTGGGATCTAAACATTGGGGTAACATGAAAAGTATAGTAAACTGGAATTGTGAGGAGCCATGCTCAAGAAAATTAATCTAGCTTTAGAGCCAGCAATCAAGGAACCAAAATGTTATGCCTAAGAAAGTATCATGATCTCAGATGTAATCCTGACTGGTGGCCATGTAGCTGAGAAACAATACCATAGCTTATGCTTAGCAGGAAGGACTATTAGAATAGCAAGAGCTATCTGAGAAGTAAGAGTACAACCACATGGCCTAAGGTTTGTGATAAGACTCTCTTCTAGCAAATAGAACTGGACGACACCTGGGAAAGCAAACACAATCTTAAGATGGGCACAACCAGGTAAAGAGATACGGCTGCAGCATAATGAACAGTGAATTGCTCAGGCCAGAGTCAGTCTAAGCCAGTCAATCAGTCCAACACTGACTCAGAACATAAGACTAGTGCCAAGTTTCTCCGGTGGCAGAGATGTAGCTCATATTTCTCTCTCAGTCTTAGTTCCTTCTGCTTCAAAAAAGCCTACAAATTAAAGGGTTTTGATATCTCAACTTAAATGAAGCTAAAGAAGATATGAGTCTATCTTTATGTGGTCATTTATATTTTTACTATCCAACAAATGCTAAATTCTACACATACGCAGAAGCACTGACACACACATATTCACATACACTAATACACTTTTGTTAATATAGTATATATGATTTTCTTAAGTTTAGAGGTTTCAAAGGTCCAAATTAATTGCTGACTGCCAAATCTTCTTAATTTATGATAAAAACTAATAAATTAAGATTAGGAAAACCACATGAAGTTTATGATCTTTCACACTCAATCATATTGTTTAAAATATTTGTAAAATAACGGACTTTATTTATACATGTGTTTCTGGCTTGTACTTCATCACAGACTATGAAAATCAATAGGAAAATGTAGAGCTGTGGAATAACCAATAGGAATACAAACATTTCCAACTCTGGGTTTCCTAATTTTAAGCTCTTTATATCTTGATTTACCAAATACAAACTTTGAACTTTTCCAGTTGAAACATTTTTTAAATTCTAATGTAGAAGAATTTATGTTTACTCCCCATTGTTCCATTTGCTTAGAAAACAGATTGAAAGAACAATAATGCTGGATTTCAGATGTCTGAAGGAAATATTGCATGCATGACATCTGTTTTCCCTGGGGAATTGACACACATTTGCTTTAATGTACTGGTGTGTTCTTCATTACTGTAGACGTTATATGCTAAAAACAAGAGTGTTTCAGTTTTCAAGGAAAAGAAAAAACATAAATCTCAAAGCTCTTCTCTCTGAAGAACAATAATTTAAGGGTTAAGCTTTCAGAAAAGAAAATATGTAAATGGTTATGTTTCTAAATGGCCCAACATTTTAAAGATTATGTGTAAGTCTTCCATAATCCTTATGTACATGTAAGTCCTCCTTGTTATTGAAGAATTGTCCACAGCCAGAACGAACATGACTTTGAAAATCAATAGCCAGAAGAAATAAGGTCTGCATCTCTAAATAGTCCAAGTTAACAATTTAAGCTATTTGAGGTATTAATCCTCTGGAAAATTATTTGGCTTCCAGAAGCAGTGAATTGTTGAACGTCTTTGGTGTATATCCTGGAGTCTTGCCACAGACTGACACATGAAGTTCATGCCAAACACAGAATGCCACTATTTCACACTACACCATCTATATCTCTGTATAATTTCCCTTAACTTAAAACATATGAATATCCAAAACACTTCCAATATTCTCATTCAGTATCTATTCAACCAATTTTCAAATTAAGAAATATTTCCCCCTTAGATCACCTGAATTTAAAAGGTTTTGTGAGTTCCTTCACACCAAAGGAACACAGTTCAGTATGATAGCATTAAGAATAAAATATATTGCAAGTTAAAGTTCATACATCACATGGGTCGATGAAATAAAAATCTTTACTTTTCCACTTTATTTGTCCTTTGCCCAAGATGACCACATCAGACAATCAGATGTTTCTTTGCAGCATGAGAACTTGATGGAGCTCTGAAATTAAGTGTCTCAAATTATTTCCTAAGTCCAGACAATGATAATAAACATCTCTAGAGTGGTCAAAGCCAGACCCATTAGTGAACATGAACTGCCTCACATCAGCTGAAAGGAAAACTGTCTCCTGAAATTAAAGTGCAATTGATATCAACATTTGCTTTCTTCTGGCACCATCTTTAGAATCTTAAATTCAGACCTTTGACTCATGTATTCTGATGCACTTAAATAAAACTAAAAAGACTTTAAAAACCCCTACTCAATAAATTGAAGTAAATAGTGAATTGATTTAGTAAATTGCATCTGTACACTTAATTAAACGCATTTCACAACTTAATTTGGAAAATTAGAGCTAACTTTACATTTATTACAATGGTTTTTCCTATTAAAAATGGAGACACCAATGGGGTCAGGGTGAGTTGGGGATAGAAATTAGAAGGCCTTACTGAAAAAGACTAATAAAAAGTGACTTAAATGTCACCATCTCCCTGCCAGTGTGTAAGTGATATTTCAGTTTGACATGAGAACTCCATCCTTGTTTACTGGTGTTGAATTCTGAACATAAATTCTACAGTTTTCAGGAAAAGATGATATGTGTATACTTAACAACTGAAACACTGACAGGCTTGGAAACCAAAATCTTCTGTTTATCCGAAGGTTAGGTATAGTGCATTCAGCTACAACATGAATGTTGAGTACAGTACCTACACAAGCTTCCAACAACAATCTTTAGGATAGAACAGTAATTCAATGTCCACCTTAGCTAAACAGGCAGTAGAGATAGCGGACCAAGTCCAGCTGACTGAAGCAAGTTATTATTAGAAAATATCTCTGCCACAGATGACATTTAGTAGTTTTTATAGTTTATATTTCTTTTGGTTTAAATTTTGCAAACCCTATGGATCTACAAAAATATTAAAATGAAAATTCTTTATTGATTGAATGAATAAAACAATAAACTGATTAATAGATTGGGGGATGACTGAATGTATAGATGTGGACAGATGAACTTTCAAAGACACTAATGTATAATATAATTTTATTTAAATTAAAAAAAAAGTGTTTTACTTTCCTCTTATGGTGTCTGGTTTGAAATTGTACTCAGTAGGTTGAAGACAGCTGAGGAAGCAACAGAAGAAATGTTTTCTTAAGAGACTACAATAACACAACAATTCATTTTCTGTATATCGTAGATATTATCATGGAAGATATATTTAAATGATTCCAAAAAAGAAAAAAAAACATGTCATGATTCTAGGTATTAAATCTTCAGTCAAGAAGTTTACCCTCACAAGACTCCATTTGTTCATATTTTTTAGAAAACTATATTTCCAACATCTTGGCTGGATATATGCACTACATTAGAACAAGTAACTAGTTCATGATAAGCTAGATTCTACATATACCAGGATCATCTCCAGTTGTAAATTAAGTACCAGTGGAAGTCAAATCACCAGAGTATAATTTACTAAGCTACTGCTGTGTTAATGCAACTTCCAAAGGTAGTTCATTTACTATCCATGATTTGATTAGCCCCTAAAAGAACCTGATGCATTTTATTCAGATAAGGCTATTTTAAACCACTAGTTTCACAAACTGACCCTTAGAAAGAAAAAAATATCTGTGAATTTAAGTATGTTGGAAATCTATAAAATTCTAACACATTCATTTGCCATCCATATTGACACCTTGTTAGTTATAAAGAGAGTTATAAAATACATAATCCTATATATTTTTTATTATAAAATATATAATCAAAGGTAAGTAAGGCAATATCACGGGGAGGCATATTTTGCTCAGGGATCCTTACACCATTATGACACTACCCAATATGTTATGGCAATTGTAATACTTTGTAGACCAGTGGAAAATATATCTAAAAATAACTGTGCCATTTCTGAGCAAAAGCAGAAGTAATTGATGTTTCCTAGAAAAATGATCCCACCTGGCTTTGTAGAAAAGCAGCATGAGTGTTTCAGTGACAGGTAGATCCAGAACAGAGCTTTGTCCTCAATATCATTCCGATTCTCTGAAACCCCAAAGCAGGGTTCATAGAGATTCTTTAGAATGCTCCACTTGAAAGCCAGATTACACTATTTAAGTGGCCTATGCAGTTCTGTATTAAAGGCTCCCCGCTGCTCAGACATTTTTTCCTATTATAATATATTGCTGTAGATTTAACAGTAGATGTTCTATCGTTTAACTAATATGGCTCAAAAGGTTGTTACTGAGGATGCTTCTAAATTATATCACTGCAAATAAACTTTGCTATGGAAGGAATTGCTTATTTAGCAGACATTTTATGGCATATTTGCATAAAAATACTACTGTCTTTCAAGTTTATCTGTAACATTGCTGCAGAGCAGAAGAGCATTAGATGTGTTACAAATACAAGCGACTTTGGCAGCAAGCTAATTTGTAAGTGCATATTTGCAAACTTTAAGTGCACTGATATGCCCTAACTTTTACCCTGCATAACTCATAGATGTTTGCATAACAGGAAAAGAGAAAAAATCCTTATTACTCAGCATTCCCATTCAGCTTACAGGAAATTGATGTTAGTCCCCTGTTATATGTGGCCTGTGAAGCAGGTGAATGAAGCAATTCAAAGCAAGACAGTTCCCAAAGGAGAATGAAATACTGGTGCCTGGTGAAATTGTTTGAAGAGATTTTGTTTCACCCCTCTTCCGAAACCAACCAACAGTGAACACTGGAGAAGACCTGAGAATGAAAGCTGTTTACCAAGCATTTTCATGTCCTCTTCATCTCAGTTGAGTATCTGCACTTGCTCTATACTGCAGAACATGTTAATAGCTTTAGAATCAGAGAAGGTTGAGTTCTACATTTGTCTTAATGTATGTGCTATGTGATCTTAGACAAGTTTTTTGACCTAAGATTCCTTTTTCTCATATATTTTCAAATGTGTATAATATACTGATCTTTGTAGTTAAAAGAAGTTAACAGCCTTTTGAGCTAGGCAAGGCAGGTAATTTACTTACATTCTGTAGATAAAATTAAAGTTCAATGAATTTAAGAGATTTGAATAAGCTACCTAATACCTAATAGATAACAGCAAAGTTAGGTACAAATTACAAGATTTTTGGCTTCTTACTTAAAGATATCTTTTTTCCAATATATAGGATTCTCTATTTGCCTGGTTTTTGCTGGGTATTCTGACCTCACTAATGTACACCTGAGTCATTTTCATTTTTAACCCAAACAAATCTTTATTTGATTCAGACACATTAAAGAGTAAAAACAAAAATCAAATAGCTGGTCAGGTCTAATATTTTATATCTGCTTTTTTGAAAATATGTATCCGGTTCTCCTAAACTGTTCCTACTTTATACAGATTCTTTATTTCACTTCTGAACCTAAAAAATATATGGCTTCAGCTTCACTCTCAGACTCACCAGTGTCCTGTGGTACTAAGAAATAAGATGAAGGAGGCTATTTTTAAGTGTAAGAAACTCATGGATTGAATGTTAACTGGTTTCTGCCTTGGTTGGCACATGTTTACTATAAGGTTTTTCTCTATTTAACTAATATCATCTCAAAAAAGTTAGATTGCAATAATAGTCATAACAAAATATATGCCTACAAATTAATTTCTACACTCAACAAATGTAAATTAGAATACATGACATTTGTACAAGATACCACACTATACACTTTATGTATTTATTTCCTTAATTCTGTCCCCCCTCAGTAGAAATAAAATGCAAGAATTTGTAACTAATATGGTCACTACTATATCCCTAATACCTAGAAAAACTCCCTGAGACATAGGCACCTAAAAATATTTGTGCAATAGATAAATGAATGAATGAATGAATACATACATACATACATACATACATACATACATACATACATAAAAATGAGTGTATGACTATATTCCTCTGATTTCCACCCATACCCTTGATGGAAGTATAAATTCCATCTAATGTCAGCCCAACCATTTTGCATTGTTTCATTTTTCCCATCTATTTAAGGTACATTTCTCACTGACTTAAGATGTAATTTTCTCTTCTTTCTCTTGCATCAATATATACTACTAATCCCTTCTCATCCACATACATTTATACATTAATATCTATCAACTTGAAAAAAATACCTTGTTTGAATCCATTTGTCTGTTCCCTTAACATGAATCCTTTTGAAAAAGTTGTCTCCACTTCCTGAAATCAGTTCTTCCCTTTCTATTTTTTTTGACACATGCCCCTTGAGGTATAATTTCTTTTGTTAATGTCATCAATGATCTCCATGTTGTCAAAGTCAATGGTCAATATGGTTTTGATACACTTTACTTGACTCTTGGAATACCACTTACTATTCATTCTCCTCCTTCCCCACTGGTACCTACTCATCTTTCTAAACTTGATTAACTGGAATGCCCTAGAGCTGACTTCAATGCTCTTTGCTTACATTCTCTAATGGCGCTCATCATCTTGGTAATCTCATCCAATACCATGGTTTGAAATACAATCTATGTGATAATAACTCAATTTTTAATCACTATGACTGATATCGTTTCTGAACTCCAGACTCCTATACCTAATACCTACTTAACACATTCAGTCAGATATCTAAAGACATCTCAAATTGAACATGCCCAAACACAAACTCTTGATTCTTCTTCTACCCTCAAAACCTACAACTTCTTCCAAACTTTTTCATTTTAATAAATGACATCTTCATGGTTTTAGTTGTTTGTGGCACAAAATTTAGTGTCATAATAGGCTCCTCTATTTCTTTCATACTACACATTTAATCCATCAATAAATCCATAAGCTCTACCTTCATATATATTCCTAACCAACTACTTCTTAATACTTCTAACATCCTAGTCTAAATCATTATCTGTCACCTATACTACTACAATGGGCTCCTAAATGAGTGTCCGTGTTTCTATGTCACTGTTACAATCTGTTCTCCATAAAGGATCCAATAATTTTTATAAAGCATAAATTAAATCATGTAAAAACTTTGTTGGCAATGATTCATTAGCTTCCCATATCACTCAGAATGGAGCTCAAAGTTTTACCATAGCATATAAGAGCTAAATCATTTCCTTTGACCAACCCTGCAAATTCTCTGATTTCATCCTCTATCATTCTTTTACTAATTCTGATCCAGTAAAAACAGACTCCTATTTTGAATGCCCTTAAGTATTCAAACCATGTTCTTACCTCATTATAATTATATTTTCCTCTACCTAAAAAGAGTTTCCTTAAAAATGTCTACATGGCTAGCTCTATTACTTCCTCAGGTTCAATGCCCAAATAGAACTCTAGCTGTAAAGCCTTCCTTGACTATTCTATATAAAACATGTCATACCCCATTACTCTTTTCATCCTTTCTTCATAACATTTATCACTAAATTAATGTAAATTATTTATTCATTTTCTCTTTCTCTACTTTAGAACATAAGCTCTAAGAAAGCAGAAATGATATATGTTGTGTGTATTGCTATAGTCCAGTCTTGGGACAGTTTCTGGTACATGGTTGACACTAAGTAAATATCTATTGCATCAGTGGAATTATGAACTATTTGTGAAAATATAGGATAAGAAATAACCACTGTCCCAGAAAAAGTTATACTATGACCTTTGTCTTACTTAATGAGTCTGCTTCTCACTGACATTTTTTTGGCATTCGGAGCCCTAAGGATAAGTTCAACCAGTGTGAAATCAGGAGACCAGGTACCTTTGGGTAGGAAAGGCACAAAGACTTTAACTATTCTCCAAGATTTGAGATCAGAGAAACTGTTAAAATAAACTTATCTGACCTTATACATGATCTCCTGGTC
The DNA here is from genome assembly GCA_004027375.1 of Macroglossus sobrinus. Classification (NCBI taxonomy): domain Eukaryota; kingdom Metazoa; phylum Chordata; class Mammalia; order Chiroptera; family Pteropodidae; genus Macroglossus; species Macroglossus sobrinus. The sequence continues at coordinate 1,391,290 of PVKZ01000122.1, read as the reverse complement.
CAAAAGAATACCAAGGCTCCAAGAGAAAACCTATCAAAAAGGCAAGAAGAATCTGAGCTAGAGACTCAGATGACATTAGAGCCTATGTACTTAGGAAGCAAGGCTGACTCTGAAGCCAGACCCTCTGAATTGTGTTGTGCTTTGGGGATCAATGACTGAGTAATGCCTATGAAATGGCAGTCTAATGTTAAGTGTCCCAGTCTGGGGCACTAGAAATCAATGCCAAGGGTTAACAAAGAGAGGCACACAGGCCAGCTTTTGTTGAACTATGCAAAATTAGCCATCAGCAGAAAAAAATCAGGCTTATGGTTTACTCTCTGCACTGCATTTGGAAGCAGAAAATACTTCTTTTGGACAGTAAGTATCAGAGTTCTTAGACAACTCACAAGAATGAGGATAGGGTGGAGAGTGATGAAGATGTTGGCTAAATACAAGAGAATTCTTGCTAATAATGGCAAATCAAATCTTCAAAAAATTTTAATGAAAAAATATATGACTATATTTGTATACAAAGATTGTGGAGCAAATCAGATCAATCAAATAAATATGTAACAAAATGTATTCCATGGTCTATAAATACAAGTTACCTAAAAAAAAATTTCCTGGTCAAATAAAGTAGAAAAACATAGGCTTAAATAGATTTGAACAGCTTCTTTAACTGCAGGACTTCTCAAAGAGGAAACAGGATAGAATGCAACATTTCTCAAATGCATGGATTAAGCAAACCTTCTTTATATGAGAGAAATGCTGCCAAGTTTTAACTGTATAAAATAAAATATATTTTGCAAGAAAATTTTATTAATGACTTGATTAAATACTAGTGTTTTGGGCCAGTTAGATATGGAACCAGAATTCATACAAAATAATTTAGCCTATGAAATATATTTTATTTTAATTCTATAGGTATAAAAAAACAAGTATTTCAAAACTCCTAAAAATGAAAAATTTAAAAAGGAATAAGCTACTGTGTGTGGCAGGCATAAATTATTCAATTTATAAAGTCCCTCAGTTCATTTTCATAGGAACTTTATGAGATCTGTATTATTATCTCTACTTTTTATATGAAGGAAACAAACGTTTAGGTGCTTAAGTGACTCACTTGAAAAAATTAATGGTAGACCAGAGTTTGAACCCAGGTCATTCTAGTGCCCCAAATCCCAGGATCAATTCATTCATCCTTTTTCCCTTCTTTCCTTCCTTCCTCTCTTTCTTATCCATGATGCTTCTCTAAAATTCAAAATCTATAAAAAATCACCAGTCTCCTCACCAAGGTTAGGTTTCTGTTACAGGAGAAATACTCTATTTTGGAAATCAGCAACTATTGTGAAAAATGGGTCCCATTTCCCATTTTGCCTTATAATGATCCATTATTTTGTACGGACCACCCTGCACTTTCTATGTCCTCCCCAGGCTCTTTTTATTTCATGGGAGTAATTTTTTTTCTCTTAATACAAAAGCTTCATTTAAAATAAAAGTGATTCTTTAAGGGGCAGTTTAAATGCTGTTTCAAATTATATCTCAGGCATTCTACATAGAATGTAGATTATTTTTCACATGGCCATTTTTTTCATGTCCATGTTTCAGTTACTTGTGTGGTGAATAAGAAAGCAAAGACTTCGTGCAGATATGCTCAGTTACCACTTGAGACCAGTATTTTGCATTCTCACTTCAATTCTCCTTTATAACTATACAAAGAGTTATTCAAATTTGGGAGGTACGGTTGATTAAGAACTTACAGAAATAAAAAAAAAAATAGCTCACGAAAAGAAAATTAATTAATCTCTTCTTATGCCAGTACCTTCTCTCAATTGCTTTTAAAATTGATTATGATTTTGCCATTCCATAACCATAAATATAAATAAATAAATATATATATATATAGGTAATATAGAAAATTCAAATTTAAACATAATTAGATACCATTTCTATGTGAGGTGACAGAGGTGTTAACTACTGCCACCATGCTAATAATTTTGCAATATATAAGTATACCAAATGAACATATTATACACCTTAAACTTACACAGTGCTATATGTCAATTATGTCTCAATAAAGTTGGGGAAAAAATGAATTACCATGATTCAATTCTTGGTCAAGGCCCTGTTCTGGTTTACAGACAGCCACTGGCCACCATTTTACTGTGCTCACATAACCTCTTCTTTGTTCTTCAAGGGAGCAAGAGCTCCTGTATCTCTTCTCTTCTTCAAAGGGCACTAATCATTAGGGATCCACCCTTAGGACTTAATCTAAAACCTCCAAAGGCCCCGCCTCCTAATACTACCACATTGAGGGTTGGGGCTTCAACATATGATCTGGGGACTGGGATTTGGAACACAAACATGTGGCCATAACTTTGGTGAAGAATAATTTTTTAATGTGTGTCTGTGGAGACACTCATAGTCTCTGTATACTGCTGATGCTACAAAAATAGGTTTAGTTACCTATAAGTAGTTCTCAAAATATTAATACTGAGTGAAAAAGGAAAGTAAAAAAGTATAAGTGTAATGATGCAACTAATATTAAACACTTTAAAACAAAATAACTATAAATTATTTATGAAACATATATATGATAAAAATGAAATAGCAAGGTACACACTAAATTCATAATGGAGATTTCCTGTGTGGACAAGAAGAGCAAAATGAGACACACTGGTATTTAACAAGAAACAAATATGACAAAAGTTTAACAAATGTTAGTTTTAAAAATGGGTGTTCTATTATTCTGTGTACTTTCCTAAAATATTTACATTTTTAGAAGTAATATTTAAAACAAGTTATTAGAATCCTAGATGCTTTATGTTATGTTTAGTAATAAATTAATGACTAACTGGGGTTCAGAAAGTTGTGATAAATGGGGTTCATATTTACAAAACAATCAGAATTATTTAGCAGGTAATTATATATTGGATATTCCAATGAACTATTTACTCAGTTTTGATGTTGACAAGACATTTACAAATATAAAAAAAAACTTGTGAGGATTTACAGTGCAATATGCTAAGGCCACCAGTTGGCAATAGTCATATGTTACACGATTTCATCAATTGCGATATGGGTTAAAAGTAATGAAATCACGTCCAATACTGAGCAACCTAAGGAAAGATTATAACGTTACTGGAGGATAGAAAATGTTATTCAAATACAATATGGGCATGAATTCTAAACTAAACCACCAATGTATTTAGCCATTTGAATTTAAAAACAAGTTTGAGATCAGGGATATTTTGCAGAAATATATTCAGAATAAGGAGGAAGTAAAGAAATATAGATATCTGTGGAAGAATAATGGGCCTTTCTAAAAACTCCAGCTAAACTGATGGTAAATATTTTGAACTCTAAGCAGCACACTCAGAGGATCTAATGTCAAAATTTTAGAGTTAGATAATGGTGGTTTTTGGCCTTTTGAGACGCATTATGGTAACTCATTTTTTATTCAAGGCTTGTATGTGTAAAAGACTTTCTTACCCACATCTTTCCCTCCTCAATTCATGTTAACACTAAGTTTGTATCTTTTATTTGTTTTCCTCTTGGTTATATAATAATATTCAAGTGTACAATGTGTGTGTGTGTGTATATATATATATGTATTCAATATCCATACACACAGCTTTTTTGGCCATTTTTGCTTTACGAAAGAATACTTTGCATATTTTTTTACATCTTGTTTTTCTTACTCAGCTCTTCTTAGAGGAAATGTCTCCAAGTCCATAGAGCTAGCTTATTGCAGGCTTTTAAATAAGAATTGAACATGATTAGAATTTTATATCAAGGATATGATGTTGGAGTGGACAATGAGCTAAAAAGGAAGTAGAAACTGGAGGTGGGGGTAAATTGGGAGATTAATCTGGTAACAAATGATGGTGTGCGAAGACAGATACTCTGTACTCCCTTATGTCTTTGTAGATCCTTCTATTGTGATGCTAAATTACATTGTGATTACCTTTAAAAGTATTTCACCATATGATTTTCTCAGTAGATGGTTAGTTCCAGGAGGAAAAGAACAATATGTTTAATTTTTGCACATTTAGCATCTAAGATAATACAAGCATTTAGGAGACGGTAATTTTTGTTGAATTGACTGATTGATTTCTGTGTAATTTTACAATTTGAAGATGATGCTCAATATTGTTTGCTTATTGTATGCCAACTTCAAGCATTTAAATCCCCATAAATAAATTAGCTTTATTCTGGTTAATGGTCATGATTTACACACATCTCAAACTTGCCTGTGTGATAAAGATCTTTCCTATCTAAATTTTGAGGGAAGCCCACAAAAATTAAGAACAAAACAATTGATGGCATGTTCTCTTGCATTCCAAAAGGAGGCATTAAACATCCTATAAAAGACTTGAAAAGTGCTGGACCATAACCACTTGGTGACTCAGCATTACTTCAAAGGTCTCAAAGAGCTGAAATTGAGAAAACTGAAAGAGACAAAAAATTCTGTGGAGAAAGTTATTGTAGGAATTTCCCATCTCCCTCACCTATGAGAAAGGCTTTAAGAGCACCTCTCAGAGTGGTTGACGTTTAATCTTTAAAGTCTGGAAGACAGAGGACTGCTGTTTAAGTCCACGCTTGAGACACACAGGCAAAAATCTGTATAGCTGGAGCTGCCTGCTTGGTAGCAGAGCAGAGATATGGCTGCACTTAGAGCCAGCTGCACTCCTAACGACAGGACAGTTTCGTGTTTCTATAGACCAAATGTGGGCCCTTAAGATGGGAGTTGGCTAAGGGGTTCTTTTGAAAGGATTTTTTTTAGGGATGAGGCAACCTTAACATACAAAGCTGTGGTGCCCTAATTGATGCCAAAGTTGAGGAGCGATTAAAGTATTCAAACAGAAAATAGGTGACTGAATGGTTCTTGTGAGAAAATCTGAGTGTCCCACAGTTCAGCTATCTATACACAACAAGCCAACACAGATCATTAGTGTGCCTTCCCCACCACCCCTTCCTTGAGGAAGGAAGGGTAAAACTCCAGAGCTGGCCCTTAGTGGGTGGCAAGAAATTTCCTCATCTGCAGCAGGAACAAAATGGGGGTGAGAGTTGCTTTCTACTTTACATGAAATTGGGAGTTCATTTTAACTACTGAAATGGGATTTCTACTCCGACTATACGTGACTAGCTCACTTTTTTTATTAGAAAAGAGTAAATGAAAAAGTTATGGAATTCACCTAAGATTTCAACCAGAGGTGGGGAAAAAGCTAATTCATAGGAAGGTTTGCATTTAACATGTTCTAGCTGTTCAAATAAACTGGTTGTGCATGCTATTTTACACAACAGGAATGGAATGAGAAATTTGCATTAATTTGTATACGTTTATTGCCACCACTGAGGGAAAAACCTCAACTGCATGTTTGGCTTAGAGAGAAATATTAGGTCATTGTTATTTTAAAGGCCAACATTAGAGTATCTGTTGCATGTACATACACTCATATGTATAAACATATAAACTCTGAACAATAAATCTTATTTTTACAGACACAAAATATCCTAATTTCATTATTGAAACCCACAATTAAATCACTGCAGCAATTCTAACACAAAAAAATCTTATCTTCATAAAGAATTTTAAACAGTAATAGAGTAAGATACTCTCATAGTCCAACAGAATAAATAAGAGAAGACTTTTAGAAATATTATTTTTTGCTATACTAATTTACCACATGTCAAGTTTGATAGTAGCCACTGCGGAAACAAAGATGAACAAGACCACACCCTTGTTACTAAGAAGTTAATAGCCAAGAAGAAAGACGAACACATAAACAGAAAATGCCAGCCACTGGGAAAGTAAAGGCCTTTGTCAGATCACATGCGGACTATTACACCACCACCTGATGGTGCTTCCTTGCCTCTAGACTCATGCCCCTCACGCCCATCTACATTAGTTTCTAAAATAAATCTAAGATGACCACAGCACACACTCACACTGAATGCTCTACTAGCTTTCAGTAAACTTCAGTGTTGTAAGTTCAGGTACCTTAATTTGGGAGAGTCTTTATGATATACCCCCTAAGTATTCCATTCTCCCTTTAAATTCTCCTCTTTTGTTAGCCTTATTTTCCAGTGCCATATTGTTGCATACCTCTGAGCCTTTGTTCATGCTGTACTTTCTCCCATAATTCCTCCCCTATGTCATCTGCCTGTAAAACTTCAGTTCATCCTATGAAACCTTGCTAAGATACTGACCTCTTCTATGAGGTCTTTCATGCCCACCCTTCTTTTCTGAAGTAATCACATCCTCATTCATATCAATTCCATTTATTAGCCATACTTCTGTAATAGTTTATATTTTATTGGTCAGAAAATATTTACTCAGAAACTTGTCTCTACCTCTAGATTATTAAGCACTTAGTATGGTGACTGGAAATTGTAGTCAATAAACAAATGAAATAACTGAACCAAGCTGTATGATGATATTTATTGACCATAATTAGGGACCATTTCTAAGACTCAAATGGAAAGTTGCTAAAAGTCTCTTCAAATTGATTCTGAAGAAAACACAGATTAGGCAGATTTGAAGAGAGTTGGCTGGCTCACCTCTGAGAATCAGGCTCAGGATTTATGGGTTAAAAACTGAAGAGTCTTAAGAGGTTCAGAGGATCCAAGTCCTATAAGGACCTTTGATTGAAAAAAAAAACAACTAGCTAACACTACTGAGAAATCAAACGAGAAGTCCTTGTAACCTAGCATGATGTTCATCTAAACTTTGCTCATACTTTAGATTCCTTTGTTTTTTTTTTACATGGCTTCCACGCTCCTCTATCTTTCCCTTATGGCATTCTAATGTTTACAGAACCTATAATAAAAAGATTAGATAAACAATAACTGCTTTTTACTTATTGGAAATTCACATAATTTATATAAGTGTATAAATGTCCGGAAGAATTATTAATCAAACACCCCCAAACACTTGGTATTTTTCTTCTCTCACTTAACCATATAGATAGATAGATAGATAGATAGATAGATAGATAGATAGATAGAGATAGATAGATAGATAGATAGATAGGTAGATAGATAGATAGATAGATATGGACTAAACACTTGGAATTATATCGTAATGTTTATTATTCCTGAATATAACAGAAAATATTTAAATTAATTTTCCAATAACACAATCATGTCTTCATTTCCAAGATCCATCATTGTGAATAATGTTCCCCCATCTTCATCACTACCACTATCACTAATAGTTGAACATTCTCAGGATATGTTTATCCCAATTTAAGTTGGCTGATATACATCTCCTTGATTTTAACAGCTAACAAACACAAGAAATCTAGTTCATCTGGATATAAGTTGTGGTCTTGGCTCTATATAAAACCAACCCAATTGAACTACTTATTCCAAACTAACTGAGAGACTGAAGCCTAACTATGTAGTTTCTGAGCATCTACTCATTCAACAAATACTTAGTAAGCCTCTATGAGAGTCAAGCATTATATACCCTAGTACACAAAGAACACTACCTTCAGGGAGCTTCACATTTAATTCACAGACAATAACAAATACTTGAGGTAAGTGCTATGTTAGAAGATGCTGAATGAACAGCTAGAGGGACTCTAAGGAAGACTCTCAGGAGGCATCCCAGAAGAGGACATGCTAAATTAAGTTTTGAAGGATGAGTAAGAGTTAAACCAAATAATAAGAAAGAGAATTCCAAGCATCAAGAACCACAGATGCTAGAGCATGAAAGCATGAGCTTCGTGGTGCTTTTAGAAAACTTCAGGCTCTAGATATATTTGAGTGTGTAGAGAGAAGTGAAGCTGACTGGTAGGCAGACCCTGATGCCATGTTTAGAGTTTATTTACTCTGAAGGTGATGAGCCATTAGAAAAATCATTCTGGTAGAAGTGTGAAGGAGGCAGGAGAACCAGTTAGAGGGTTATTATTATAACTCAGGTGAGATAGTGAATCCTGAGAAAAGAGCCTTTTGGGAGGGAAGATGTTGAGGTCAGTTTGGAGAGAGCTGAGATAGCTGCTAGAAAACTGACTAGAGCTCACTTCCTGGTTTCTAGAGTTATATAGTTTCACTCTCTGGCCAGCCCTAGTTTCAGTCTAAAGTGCATGTTCTCACTGCAAGTAGTAAACTAGCCGGTGCACTCTTAAGCCTGTTACTAACTCCAGACTTTCCGTTTTGTAGTTTTGTAGTAATATACCTGGCTAAGGTATATTACTTATATGGACTTTATATTATGCTTGAATTATCAACACTGGAAAATTTTCTTTTGGAATTTCAATGACTTTTGGTTTAGCTTTGAATCACAGCAGAAAAACTGTATTCTAGTTGTCTTGCTTCCTGGGAATTCTGGTGGAAAAACAAGCAAACAAAAAAAAGTCATGGAAATCTTTCCCTAGGGCTATGTTTATCAGCCAGGTCTCCACAGAGCACAACAAGGTAAGAGCAGGAAGGGGTGGGAGCTAATCTCTTCTGCGGGTACCCAAAGGTGAAGGACTGTGGTCCCTGGTGTTTTGATTCTGTCTGGCCACATATAGAAAATTAACGGGCAGTTACACAGCTTTCAAAATTATGTCATAAAGTCCTTTGCCATGATTTCTTATGGGAAGTTACTTTTGACAAATGCACTTTTGGATTACTCATTCTTCTCCAATAATAATTACATCATATATGTCAAAAAGTTACCATATATGAGTCTGGAAATAAGAAAAAAAAAGAGATCTAAACTAGAGATATTCAATTATAATTTACAAAAACAAAAACACAAAGTAATGTTTTTGTTATCACATACTCCAACTTTTTGCATATGATGGAAGCATTGTCTCTAAGTCAATCTTAAAGATGAATGACCAAAATAAATAAATGAATGTGAGTGCAAAATATTCTAAATTATGGGCCCTAGTAACTAAACAAGCATGTTGGGCTTTCTCTTTGACGATCAAAAGCCAAACTGTCACTATGCAACATTCTTTTATGTGGATAGATGCAAAAATTTAACAATTCAGACATTTTATAAATTCTAATTTCCAAATTAATTTTGAAAACTTTGAAATGTTTTAAATATGATTAACTCCAAAACACGTGACTTGCCTCCAACCCCTCCCCCCACAAAAGGAGAATACTTATTAAATTTTGCTATAATAGGCAAATTTAAAGTAATAAGATTTTATAAATTTAAGATTCTACTCAAACTATTAAGAATTAAACTACTTAAACTGTGTGTGCTAACCACTAATTCATTAAAAGTTTTATTTTAATTTTTAAACGTGTATTAAGCAAAAGTTAAGAAATATTCATTCTTTTAATTGATACACAAAGAAAATACTGAATTAAGCATTGCTTTCTGTTCATAAAACTCCAAAATGTAAAAGTATTTTATATCTTCATAAAATCACCTTATATAAAAGGCCAATAAGAAGTAACACAAGAAATCAGCACATTTTCTACCCCTTGATAGTAGTGACTAGAAATAGAATTCTTGAAAAAAAAATTAAATAACATAAAACTGGCTTCTTAGCAACTTTGGAGTTTCCCGGTCTGTTATGTGGTTGGACTGTTGCTGGCTTGTCTGGGTTGGGCTGACCACCCATCTAGCACTTGGTCCACATGCTCAGTCTTGTGGGTATCTTTCTGTTCTCATGGTTTAAAAGTCATGTTTGATTTTTCTCTGATCTCCTGTTATGATGACCTTTGAAGCAAAAACTTTACCACTCCTCCCCCCCATAGACTATATGTGATATTGTAAATATGAATTAAGTATTGGACAGAGGGTTTTAAAAAAAAAGAGCTAGAAATCCATTTAGGAGGTCAAACAAATTGTGGGAAATGCAAAAATCTAAATTGCAAACTTCTGAGAATTTTCCAGGAGCTTCACATCATTTCCACGATTTAAAAAGAATGTAATAAGAAGTTCTACAAAACAGAGACTGAAGCAAATAAATAATTGAAAGACAAAGAACTATAACTCATTTGTTGAAAATAATAAAAGATAATGTTTGCAAGGTACGTTTTACCTATAGTTACAACAATGTCTAGATGTATTCGAAGTGGTACTAATGGTTTCTTAGGGCCAATGGGGTTTGGTCCCTGGTTACAAATCATATTCGGAATGGTAAAGCCAGGAAGAGACTCCGAGACTGTCTCTTCCCCTGGAAGCTTTGGGAAGAAGACCAAGCGGGATTTCTAGCCTGCCACCACCACATGTTCTTCTGAGTAGTTCTGCTTTTAACAATTTACAGATAACATCCATTTGAACAAAGTGTTTCAGAGCTTTAAGAAAAATTTGAAAATTACTAATTTAGTCTGGAACTCAGAAAGATAAATTTACTGAAAGTAATTAAGTAATAGATTTGAGAGTAGAACCCCTATCTCCTAACTGCTCATCCAAGTTTTCTTTATCTACCACATGGTAGCACAAATTAATTTAGTCAACAAATATGGAAGAGATTGTCACAATATAGCATAACTGAGCCATATACCTAACTTTCCTCTTAAATACTTTATCCTTTTACTCACTTAGACTTTTTTTTTTTTTTTTTGGTTTTATCTTGAAACTCTGAGCTAGATTTTTTTTTTTAAATTTTGAGACTTGTAGGTGAGATAACTAGTTACCTATATAATATTTATTTACTCTTTGTTCTTACTAGCAGAACCCAGTATAGTTGTGGATTGCAATATAATTAGCTAAAAATTAAATTTGACAGCCTCCTGTGCAGGTGGTCAGCCCTATAACTAAGTTCTGCCAATAAATCGTAATCAGAAGCTATTGGGTAGGGTTGATTCAGCTAGCACTGCATTTGTCCTTTCCCCCTCTGTTCTTTCTGCTTAAAATAGTCACATTTTTATATAACTTCCTCTGTCAAAACCGTGGAATAGAAAGCCAGAAGGATCTCGAGGCACAGGTGACGACATGGTGACAAACTAGCCCTGGAAACGGGCTTTCCTCTATCACAGTCTTATCTCCGGTAAAAAAAAAATAAAATAAAGTAAATTTGAAAAAATCACAATCTTACACCTTGGTACAAAAATATATAGTAAAAAAATCTTTTTCTCCCACAGTTTAAAAGTAGCATAATAACAACATCCCAAATGTATAAAGTTTTTCATTAGAAATTTGTCATTCATAAGTAGCAATGTAATTTGAGTCTTCTACTCCCATTTTTTAAAACATCTCAAATTCTGAATGTGACAGAAGGACCACCGCTTTTTCTTGATATATGGAAATATGCTTTCCTGGAAAATTCCTGTGGAAACAAATCTGTGTGCAGTGAAACTAATTTTAATCAGATTCCATGAAGGGGAATACCTGTACTAGTCCAATACTCTGATTTATAAATTGCGTCTAAAAAGAAACACAGTTTTATTGTTTTCCAAAAGATACTATCTATTTGTTAATAGCAAACACTGTAAGGATTTGTTCCCTTATATTAATTAAATATACAAATCACATAATACCAGAGCCCTGAAGAAATCTTTTTTATGTTTAATCTCTTTTCCAGTTTTATTGAGGAATAATTGACATGTGTTACTACAGAAGTTTAAGATATACAACATAATGGTTTGATTTACATATATCGTGAAACAATTACCACAATGAGTTTAACTAACATTCATCATTTTATATAGATACAATAAAAAGGAAAAAATTTTTCTTTTTATGATGAAGACTCTCAGTACCGACTCACTTAATTTCCCTCTATATCATACGGCAGTGTTATCATGTTGTACATTACATCTCTAGTACTTATTTATCTTACAACTGAAAGTTTACACCTTCTGACCACCTTCCTCCAATTCCCCCTCCATCCACAACCCCCTCCATTAACCACAAGTCTATTATTTTTATAAAGTTGGTGGGGGGGTTTTTGGGTGGTTTGTGGGGGGGAGGAGTTTGTTTATTTAGATTTCACATGTAAGTGTGATATATATTTTTTGCTTTCCTCTGACTTATTTCATTTAGTGTAATATCTTCAAGATCCATCCATGTTGTTCTAAATAAGATTTTCTTGCTTTTTTTATGGCTGAATAATATATATTCCATGGTGTACACAATATATGTATACCATGATCTGAAGAAATCTTGATGATACGCTAGGCCATCTTCTCATTTTTCAATGGAAAAGGCAAAAGGGGTTAAAGTAATATTTCTTAACTATTTACTGTTGCATTATTTCTCAAACAACAAAACATTATTAAGTAGTGGAAAAATAATTCTACTACTTGCTTAGAGTTCTCCGTCTTTGCCTTTTGTCTTGACCTACCCCCTCACATCAAGGATGTCCTTCCTTCCCCACTAATAATTCACCCGCTCCTTTAACCTAGCTAACTGCAACTCAGCTTTTAAGAACCAGACCTGGTCTCACTCAGAAAGCTGTCCCTGACTTTGCCCAACATGCTCAGGCCCCAGGCAGGTGAAGAGCTTCTCTTTGTTGCTAACTACACTCTGGGCATTCCACCATCACCCACTTACCTTATATAATAGTGATCCAGCTGTGTCTTCTCTTTCCCAAAAGAAAGCAGACTCCCCAAGTGTGTGGGCCAAATCTGTGTGCCCCAGCATGAAGCATGGAATCTGGCAGAATATATTTTCTCCAATTCTTTCTTATTAGAAAATATAGGCCAGTGAATCTTAGTGCAATGAGGACAAATGCTAAATATGTGGAACCTTACGCAGCTTTTTAATATATTTTGAAACCCTTTCTTCTATTGACGTCCATCCTATGGCAAAACAGATGTCCATAAGCTAAAGGGAAGTGGCTCCAAAGGCAGCAGAGAGGTTTAATAACACTAGAAAAGTTGTAAAGAGCCCATTTTAATGTACAGTAGTATAATACAAAGTACATGGTTTTGTCTTGGCGGAGGACATAGAAGTTTAATAGAAGCAAATGGGGCAGTTAAATAAACAGAACAGATTTGATCAAATCATTTGTTGTACGGCAAGTCTCTGGTTTCTCAGGCTTGATTTCCTAGCACATTGTGAAAGATAGGAGTTTTTAAATTAATAGGTTAATCTAAGCTTAAGAAAGGAAGATACAATGATGGAAAAAGCACTGATGCAAAGCACAACAGAAAATCAACTCTCGAAAGAAGCATATTTCCTAAAACAGAGACAAGGGAAACTAGAATGTTCCAAATTATATTCTTTAGGTAACATCAAATTTGTTTTTTGTCACACCAACTATAATTTGGTGATTTTAGTGGAGATTTCTAAATGAGAGTTCTACGGTAATTTCCCTACCTTTTTTAAATGAATGCTCTTTTCCATTTATCATATTTTAAATGATTCTATAAATAGTTTTTTTATGTTAAAAAAGTTTTCTCTCTAAAATAGAGTATTAAATAAGGGTTCTATATAAAATTTCCTACAGAGTGAAACATTAGAAAATAACAACCAAATAATTGATATATTCATTTTAATCGCTACCTTGTTATCTGTGACCTAGTTTGCTTAGTGGTTTTTATGGAGCCTGATTCTCTCAATTTCTCTGATTTACTGGAGGATGTTAGATTCAGGATGGATGTAAGAATATTCTGATCTCTCAGTTCTATTGGATCACCAGTATTTCTCTAAAAACAAATCAGGCCAGTAAAACTTACCTTTAGTATTTTTTCTAAACAGCAAATTTTTATTAATTGTATTTAATAAAGAGAAAAAATAATTTTTTTCTATAATTATTATTCCCTATAGAGTGTATGTGTGTGTGTATATATATGTGTGTGTGTGCGTGTGTATCTATGATTATATATATCTATGTGTGTGTGTGCATATATATATATGTGTGTATATATATATATAAAGGCAGACAAGAGAGAAAATAATGTTATCGTAGTCTCTTGGAACACTATTGCAAACAATCAAACAAAATTAACCTGAAGTTCACTTTTTTTTATAAACTAAGAGCAGGCCTTACAACTTTTGGAGCCAGCAGGCCTTGAATCTTTGTTTTCTACTCTTTATAGCAGGTCTTTGGTCCATACATTCTTCTTGAAAACACTCATCTCTATGAGTCATCCTATCTAACTAAGACATAAAATGACATTCATTTGTGATTACAAATGTTTTCAATACATACACTTCATTCCCAAACATATAAAAGTCTACATGAAAACTATATGAAATTATGAAGTAATTGCAGGTTTGTGTAGAGGCTTTTTCATGAACAACAGTAAAAATAATAAACAAATGATGGGAAGCAAAGTAAGAGAAGGGTGTTGTAAGACACATACGTGAATCAGCACAATCACACACTTGTGCCTATGGAATGACTATGCTCAGTATAAGGATTCTCAACACAGTCTGTTAGATTAGCCGTCTTACTGAATATTTCTTAGAGGTGAGAGCTTATCTCTCCAGTGAGGGCAAACACTCAACTTGATGTGAAGACCCATTCCTCAATATTTTGTTTCTTTGTGGCAAGGTGTCTGCATGGGTGCCATGCATAAACCTATGTATAAAATTATAATGATAAAGTGAGAAATTAAGCCAGATCATTAGAGACTTACACCAAATACCATAACCAAAGATATCATTAAAACAAGCTGTATAAAACTGTGACCTTGTTGGTTTGGCTATTTCTGAGTGGTTTGTGAGTTGAGTGATTGTTCCTGTTTCTTTCTTTAGCTTGGCTGCTAAGAAAATTAGAGTCATTTTCATCATTAAATTCATATTTAGCTTCACTGTGTTTTCTTTTTTACCTTGTACTTCACTTTGGCAATCTAATATCTTTTTTAATAGATTTAAGTCATTTTTACTTACTCTAAGGTATTTCCTTCATGAACAATTTTGACTTTTCAATAAAAGACAAGAGGAAGGATGAGAAGAAGACAAAAAGAGTGAAGCGGGGAAAGAGAGAGTAAGGCTTTGGAGTTCAGTCACACCCAAACTGGAACCCCACTACTTTCTAGTCTTTTGATTTTGAGCATATTGTATAACACAAATTATTTAACTGCTCTGAGACTCAGATTCACCTAAAATGGAGGTGTATTAGTAGCTACCTCAACGGAGATAATACAATAAGCAATAAATTAATGTTAGTTTCTTCTTCCCTCTAAATCGTGTGTGTGTATATATATATGCTACAGATGAAACTGCATACAGATACATCTCATATGTAGATTATACACACACACATAAACATACACACATATTTACATGTACATATGTGTATATCTATCTAACACACACATACACACAGAGCTGATTTCTGGAATCAAAACTTTATTCAGAAAGTGCCCATTCACCAATTTTCAAAAAATTTAAGGTAAACTAATCCATCCTTTGTCACAGATGTTCTTTTATTTTTTGTTAAAATTGTGATCTACAGAAAATATTGGAAGTAAAACCTAGGAAACAAGTCATTTTATTAAAGCAGAGTTTAGGTGATCTCTGTGTCAAATAGAAGCCTAAAACAAGCTCCTCCCATTGGGTCTCCACCTGCCTGTCTGCTACAACAATCATCGCCACAGCACACGGTGCACACCACTGACCTATTGCAGACAGTTAATCAAGAGCAGAGCGAGCAGCTTTCATAGTACAAGTAGTTACTTGTTCTCAACTTTTTAAAGTTCATAATTCAGTCTTACTGTCATTTCTTTCCTCTTATGAAAGGTAAAGCTGAACAGAAAGAAAACCAGAGTCATTAACTGTTTGAAAGTTTAATGTGCTACCAAACCAGAATTAGATGTGATAATGAAATTTCCACTGCTGAAAGCAGACTCTGCTAACTGATGTATGTAGTGAGAAGGTGGTCACATAACCAATGAAAATAAAAACCATACTCATTTTTTATATTTCTCATTCTTTTCTCTTTTTTTGGTGTTTAAACTGGCCACACACCAAATTAGACTTCAGTTAAAAACTGAATTTAGTAAAGTTCCACTTCTTTTAGAAAATATATATTCTACCTTTAGAGTATAGATATTGATCAACTTTATATCTATAGACATTCTAGAACAATGAATCAAGATTTAGGGCTTAACTTGCTAGACTTTATTCAATCATCTAATTGGTCAGAAATGCCATCTAACTCCCCAGAATCCAGTGGTATGGAATGGTTAACCCTGGGCATTCTATTCCTCAGTCTAGCAGTCAAGGTATGTCTAAATAGGATTCCAATTCACCTTTTCTAACTACTTCAACTTCTGTCTTCTATGCTCAATACAGTAAAAATGGATCATTAGCTGTTCCCCAAACACAACATATTCTCTCTATCTCTTGTTTTGCACATACTGTTCTCGCCTCTTGAAGTTCTCAGCCACTGCCACTACTTTGCTTCCCCTCCTCCAGGCATTCCCCAGACCCCTTCATTCCTCCCAGTACTTCCACTTAAGCACCTCTTACAAATCACCATCTGTTGAAATTATACCCATTTAAAGTTCAGTCAAACTGCCTTTTTCCAAGAAATTATTCTCTCCTGCTCACATAAAACTGACCCCACCTCTTTCTCCTCTTCTTCCAGAATCACTTTGCTTTAACTGTTATACATCACTTTTCATAGTTTTTGGCACACAAGAGAAGCTCATTTACTATATACTAAGTGAACTGAAGGATTCCAGGACATATTGCACTTTCATTTACCACCTAACTCTCTCCTCTTCCCTAGCTTATAAGCGTTTTAATGGCAAAGATGGAGCCGATGGGGGAAGGGTACTTATTAATCTCTATAATCTTTAAATTATCTAATAGGCTCATTGCACATAATGAAGGCTTGATAAATATTTCTTGAATTGCATGGTTAAACCGGATCCACTGGCTGGGCTTGGTGGAAGCACTTCGGAATCACCCCTTGATTTATCAGGAGTAGTGCCAGTGATGCAAGAGGTAATTTTCTTTGCTGAATCATAACTGAGTTTATATCACACTAAGCTTTGGAAGGTACCATTTTTCAAATTAAATATAAAAAACAATAACCTTTCTGTTTGTAACATTTTAAGTTCTCCTGGCTCCCCTCAGGCATGGGGGCATTTCTGTAAGGTGTTGACCTAAATTTCTTCTGACCTAATTTCCTTGTTGCAAAAGGAATTCGGTGCAGCCAGCCCCCACTGCGGAAAGGTTTTGTTCTATATCACTGTCACATTTCAATGACAAATGGAATGAACTTTGTTAGTCCTTTTGAGATTTCAGAATAGCTCAGGATATTCCCCTCTAATATCTAAGAGGATTTCAGTGATTTGTACTGCTGGCAAAGGGCCTCCCTTTGTCCTGTGCTTTCCCCTAAGCAATTGGGCTTCCCCCATGGAGATAACCTGCACTACTCACACACATTTATACTGCACAACAGCTGTAGAGAAGGTTGTGATAAAATAAAAAAGAATGGAAGTGGCAAAAATGACCCACTGGGCTCTTTAGTCTAAATAAATAAATAAATAAATAAATAAATAAATAAATAAATAAATAAATAAATAAATGTTTCTCGACACCAACAAAGTGTACTTTGATTCTAGTCCTAAGTATTTTGAAGCAAAACAAAACTAACCTTTATTTCTTTGATAGAAAAAAAAAAGATTTCTTCCTAATGATACAAATAAACCATGAAACCTATATTTTCCACTATATTGTGATCATGTGTATATATTTGTGTGTATATGTGTTAGAAGATGAATAACCTCATGAAAAAATAACATTTAGCTCAAACACTAGCTGTACAAGTCATAAGACAATAGACAGGTATATAATAAAAAATTAATTTGAATAGTTAAAGACAACACGGTCCTCTATTAAAAAAAAAAAAATAGCTTCCTAGATGACTCCCTAGGGCTTCTTTCTGGTGCTGTTATTACCTAATGAATCAGGTATTCACATGCAGTGTCAATATGGAATAGACTGATTTTAAAATTCAGATTTTTAATAATCATGTCAGTGATACAGTGAATGTGCTTTAAAATGCTTAAGATTACTGGGATTCTCTCACGTCAGTCACAAAGTAGAACTCAAAAATGTCACTCCATTATTTCCATTTGGAAGCAAATCTCCTGAAGACCTTAAGGCACCACGCCCTGCCAGTTGGTGATGTGATCAGCAAAGTCTAGCGCAGGTCAAAGGGAGCAGCTGTCCCAGCAATTTAACTCCAACCTAAATGGTAAAATGAAAGCGAGCAAAAGGAGAATAAAGAACTGACAAAGAAAAACAAAAGTTTGCTTCAAGAAAGAGAAGATGTAAGAAAAGCAATAGATAATAAAGAAGTACATGGGAGTGTAGGGCAGAAATGTTATTTCTAACAAAACAAACAAACAAACAACAAACAAAAACAGAAGAAAAATAAGCCTGAAGAACAAAGGGAATTTTAACTACTCCAAAGAAGGCTGAACATCTTTGGAGAAACTCCCCCAAAGAGTCAAAAATCACAAACAGAGTGAAAGATGCACCTAGATAATAGATTATATGAAAAGAAAGCCAGCAAAATGAAAGTCTCGGTCAGCAAAGAGTCACTAAGAACCTACTGGATTCACTGCCCTGGGTGCCAGAGAAGCCATAATGACTCAAACAGGCAAACCAATTACCAGTGTGCCATCTCACCAATACTGTGTTCCCAAAGGCCAGAAAAAAACTGAATGTTATTTAGATTTTTATTTTTTTATGTTATAGACTGGTGAAGAGTATTAAACCAAGAGAAAAGAGCTAAGAGAGAGGATACACACAGGTAATAGGACTGTTTGACAAGCTGGCTCCTGAGCAGAGAAGGCTAACATATTATTGAGATCAAACAGAAAAGATTCTCCCCTGAGAACACTAACCTGAATCCCTAGATATATCATCTACTAAAGAGAAAAAAGGAGGAAATCTTTTGTGAAATAAAAGGAAATTATTATTCTGGGAAGTTGGTTTTGGCAAAGAATTTCTTGGCACATTTCTGTGAACTGTAAAGGATTTCCTAGTATAAAGTAAAATTTGAAAAGTTAAATTTCCCAGTAAGAAATGATCTCAGCAGATGCCTTACAAAGTGGCACAGGATAAGTTATATGTAAATTAGAGACCTTGCTTGGGTCTGAATCTCTTTGATATCTTTTCTTTCTAATTAAGGACTTAGCAGGATCCCTCCACCTTGATTCATGTAGGATGCAGTAAAGCTTTTAATAACCAAGTAAATTGGTAACCTGAAAATACATGTCAACCCATATGTAAGCTCTGTGGTGAACTTTAAAGTCATCTCTTTAAAGTCATGGGGACTAGCCTTCCATGACAGGATCTATCCAAGTAGCAAAGGACCTTAGGCTGTTGGGATTTATTTACCTAGCATGGCACCTTGGCACTATTATCCTTTGCTCCTGCTGCAACACACACCTGCTTCTCTAGGATCTTCTCTCTACCAAATACATGGAAAGGAGAAGCACTTCTGACATCGTTGTTCAGTTACCAAGAACAAAGAGGACAATTTGAAGCAAAAGCTGTGTCATATTTAGCTCTTTGTAAAATTGGCGGGACCAGCCTCTGCTCAGGGGAAAGCCTGGTTAAATGTCTGCTTCAAAAGCCACACTAGATGAACAATCAGACTATTTGCAAAAACCATCATCCCACAAAAATTTGTAGTGTTGAGCATCTGGCATATGGGTGTTCTGAATAAAAAGATTTTGCTAGGAGTTTTGAAATCAAAGATCCATGATTAATTCTAACTGTTTGGATCAATAAAGATTGTTTTCCTTTGAAACAGAGCACCCATAAAATTATGTAATTTGAGGTATATGAAAATCATTGCCGAATGAGTAAAGAGTACTTTGCTGCCCACAGAATCCATTTGGTAATAATTTCTGAATGAAAAGTAAGACCATTATTTTGATAGGACAAATGCATTTGAAAGTCACAAAAGATTATATCAGTTAAAAATTATATTTGCATAAAATACGTTTTCAGCACAAACTCACTCAGGTGTAGCACTATTCACACCAGAAATGCAATTCAGTGTGAGCTATTTCCTAAAGGAAAAGTACATGTGAGAATTTAGATTATTTTGTCTAGCACAGCTGCTGCTTGTACTGCAAAAGCAGAGATGCAGCTGATGACAAGGTAGAATGGAACTTGGCACCTCCACTGGCATCCAGCCAAGAATACAGAATGTTTTAGCCAGTCTGTGGCATGTGATCCATTCCTTAATTGTTGATAACATATAATTAGGACAATCTAAGCCTAGTTTAATGAATGTAATAAGTTAAACTGCAGTGCTTGACTATACTTGGATAGACTTTGTTAGTCTTGGAGCATGGAACTGCAGAGTAACATTTTATAAACAGTACAAAATGGAATCTTCCCTTTACAAACTATCAGCCTAGAATTATGGCCGACATCCTAACCCACAGTATAAATTCTGTGAACTGTATAAATGTCAACTGATATTCATGGCCAATGTGCCCAAAATAAATTTTCCCCTTGAAAATTTTAAAGGTAAGATTTATGAGAAGAAATTGGGCACGTATTTAAAAATGACAGACTACACGTTCTGCTAATCAGTTATCAACCTGATTTATTTTGACAGACTTCTAAGATGATCAGAGCTCAGTCTAGTGTACTACACATTTTTTAAATGCAATGATGTTCTTTAAAATAATGAATTATTAACTTTATTAAAATATATTATTGCATTCATCTTTTCATACCCCATATTACTTAACCTATATGTTTTGTAAAAACGTTTTTCCAAAGCAGGAAAAATACCTTTACCTCTATCACAAATAAATTGAGATGAATTTTTCATATCTTTGATAAGAGAGGTATTTTTTCCAAAGGTGGGTAAAATCCTACCTAGACATAAAATAATAACAGAAACAAAAATTTTGAAAACATGCATTTTAGCTTTTGAGCAAAAAATAAATAAAATAAGGGAAACTGTTTATCTATAGCATGCATGCTTTCTCTGATTGTTTTTTGTCTCATCTTGAAATTTGTTCTAATGTTATCAGAATTGATTTTTAGTCTCAGTCATCCCAAAGGAACTGTCTTGAGTGAAGCTCTTATCGGGGAACTGTAATGAAGAATCAGCTTGCAAAGCTGTTACTATGGTGCTCACATATCTGAAGAAATTTTTAGTGAAAATAAAATTCCAAAGCACTAAATTTAGAGATATTTCGTTTCCTAGTAAGAGGTATAAAAATAGTACTACTAGATACAATTTAAATTCCAAAGGAGGGGAGATATTTATTTCTGTACAATGCTAAAAACCATGTATATTCTAGAAAGCCATTTTCTTTCCACAGACCTTGAGACAGATTAAAAATCATGTTAACCAATTCTCTTTTGCCACCAAAAGGATAATAAATGTAAAAAAAAGGAGATCTTCATTTTCACATTTTCATATTAGTGTTGCTTTTAAGAGAAAACTTTATAAAGTGAAAGCGTAACTATTTGAAAATGTATTATTTTTCATGTCTAAGAAAAAATTTTTTAACAAGGATACATAACTATAGTTTTAGACACTAAATTGTATATTATTTCACAAAGGGTAGAGAGAGTTAAAGAACATCATCAGTGTCCAGACATGGTTGCTTTCTAATTCAGTTTTAAGACACATCTTCCTTTAAAAAGCAATAATTACAATAGTGTGTATAGTCAACAAGATCTTTTATTTTAAAAACATAAAATAAAAATTTTCCATGACAACTGATAGTCTTGAAATTAAAATTATAAGCATCATGTGTAAATATGCTTTTTCCTCTGCCCACTTTCAAAATATGTATTGAATTCCTCAAGCCAAATTGCATTCCAGAGGTGTTGCCTAAATTACCGCATGCAGAGGAAGAAAAATTTTTTAATCATCTTTAACATTTTAGTTTTATAATTAAGTCATCAAAAACAACAGAAAAAAGCCTATAATAATATTACATGGTGAGAATATTACATTACATCTATATTTCTAAGTAAGAAAAGAGAAACAGGTATCTCTCAAAAAAAGAGACTAAGCAGTTACAGATCTACACTTTATTATGAGTGATAGATGAACATATAATTATTGAAGAGGAGAAAATAAAGAGTAGTGCCATATTCTTCCATCCATTATGTATAATTTTTATACGTATATTGGAATAAAAAACTTTTAAACACTAAGATTTGACAAGTGTGACAAAGAAAAAGGTTCTAGACTTATGCCATTCCGTGCATACAGAAAGAAGAAAAGGATTCACATTTTTAATGCCTTTGGTTTTATCTGTTCTTACAAACTGTCCTTATTTGAAATTTTTCAGAAAAGCAATCCACAGTGCCATCATCTAAATTCAAATGCAAACTTCATATTAACACAAATAAATGTGTCCATAATTTCAGAGGTTATTTTAGGAAATGTGGTCATTATATGTTTCCTTTTATGATGAATTTGGAACTTGGGAAAAGGCATTGGCTCATAATTAGAATAGAATAACAAGAGTAAGAGATAGAATGCATGAAATAGTGGGTAATTCCCACTATTCTTTTACAAATATCTAATTCAATACTTCTAATTATCAGTTTGCACTACAAAAGAAATATTCCTTTGAATAAAGCAAATGTTAAAGAATTCACATGATTTTCTAGGTACACTTTTCATGTTACCATAGTTTAATTTCCATTTGTATTTGACAAAAAATGACCCAAATAGTGAAATCTAATGGGGAGAAAAACTATAAAAGAAGTGAGTTTATTTTGCTATCACATAAAACAAAACTCTGATCTGTAGCATTCATAAAATAAAATTTACTAAACCTTCTTTTCCTGACAAAACACTTAGAAAACAATCTCTAAAACAGCCAGTTTAAAAACAGCTTAGGAACATTACACTGTAAAAGTCAACTTTTTGTTAATTCATTATTTATTGATAAAAAAAGTGTTTCAGTTTTTTTTTTTTTTGGTCACAATGACTATAATTATTTTTTTTAATAGTCTGTATTCTAAATATACTACTAGTTTTTAAGCATTTTTAGTTCACAATAAAATCAGCTCTCCTCCTTTCCTACTTGCTAGACAAAATGGATATGAAAGTGATTCTCATGATAATTTTACCAGAAGCTAGACAGTGTATACACACATTTAGCTACACAGATTTCTGGACTTCTAACTGTGTCTATGTAACTGTACCATGAATGGTATTTTGCAAATATTAAATCAATGTACTTCACTACATTCTATAAACCACATTTCTTTGCAGTCTCTTACCTTCAAGGCAGAGCCAGAGAACTTATTGCCCTAGATCAGGAAAGAAAGGATAAGAATCTGCTGAGAGCAGGGCTTTGTGGAGAGTAAATGGATTTGTTAAATTCTTTTAGTTACTAAACGTTTCAAGGACTAAGCCTGGAGAACTCGATCTAGAATTCTCATATGAAGAGAGGATACCTTTCACCTATGAACTATCCAAGCCATGAGATTGGCTGCTTTCTGATAGAAGAACTTAAGACAAAGAAGAAGGGGAGCAAAGAACAGCCCTTCTGCTTCTGGGGACTGAGGATGGTAGAGTGGAAAGCAATCTGAGACTGCCTCTCAGTTTCCCTTTCTGGCTTTCACTTTTCCTAGTGGGAAGGTGCAGGAAGCCCAAGGGAAGAACAGCCTCAAACTCCCTGTTGGACTAAAATGCAACCTTCCCCACACCCTGGGGCTGCCTACATCAACCTCTTGAGAGCTCACCTGTTAGCTTTGAGGAATGGCTTTCCTAAACTCCTGGATAGAAACCAGGCATTCCCGTGGCACACCACTCCTATCCCATGGGCAAGTGACAGCTGAGTTGAGAGCTAGCAGCAGGCAAGATGCCACCATGGAAGAGACTGAATTGGGGCTTTCCACCAGAAGCCACATGGGGAGTAAAGCAGAGAAAGCCAAGGTGAGGGTGAGTCAACCAAACGAAGATAAAAGGTGCTCACATCAACTGTGAGTGCCAGAAAGACAACACACAAGGGACAGAACCCTGAAAATGAGAAGATCTGGAAGACTCCACACCCAAAGGTGCCAGTTCTTACCCATTATTCCTAGACTGTGAAAGCCTTACCCCTCCTCCACACACCCAGACACTAGAAAGGATGCCAAAAAGTGGACAAAAGATTGAGACGTGGGAGACAAAGCATGTTTTCCTAAAGGGGCAGCATTACCTAAAAGGATGGTTTTAATTATTGGAATGGACTGAATTTTAAACCACATAGGACTTTAAATTTATAAGAGAACCAGAGTAGATATAGACAAAACAATGGAGCTACATTTTCCAGGCACATCCAGGTTGCTGTGTGAGTGAAGTCAATATTATATAACCAACACAAAGAAGAAAGTTACTGTAGTAAAAATAATTTTGTCTCCAAACGCACATTCTTACATACACACAGGATCATCATGACACGGTATTTTGTGAGAAAAGTGGGGTGGCCTCTTTTGACTTGAATTGTCCACACTGAATGTCCATCTTAATCAAACTGACTAAATAGCTACTTGGGTTTCCTTTTTTGGTTTTTCTATGTACATATGAGTCAGAATTACTAGTTTAAAAATTAAAACAAAAAGCTGCTCTTTTCTTAGTTTACTCATCTGTAAAAAGAAATACTAATACCTGGCATGTTATTCGGGGAATTAAATAAAATGCTTTATGTGACATTAAGGGCTTTCAGAAAAATAGCTATTACAGTTATATCCACTCCCTTCTCCACAAAATGTTCATAACTTTTCTGAGAGCAGCCAGGTTCGAACCTTCAAAATCACTGACATTTCACTTTTCATTAGCATCATTTCAAAACCCTTATCTCTGAGTTGGCGAGTCCTGTTCTTCACCTGAAATAGTTCTTACACTTACCCCTCATCTCCTCTCTCACTGCCATGACTTTCTGTCTGTATTTCATTTCTTTTCTTCTGACACTTGTGCCTTCTAAACAACTTCCTGTCTCTCATTGGCTTCCCTCTTGTTTCCAAACTACTGCTCAGTTGTGAGCTGGTCATTCCTTTCTCCAAGTTTCTCTCTATTTTTCTTTCTTCTCTTTCTTTCTCCCTCCCTCCATTTCTTTCTTTTTATTTTTTGTAACTTTCATAAAGAATATGGAAACACTTAAAATGCTGAAATACACAATATGAATCACTTAAAAATAAAGTTGGATAAAGATTAATCAAAAGGAGAAAAGAGAAAAATATTAGAATTTCTCAGCTAAGGTCTAAATTTAACTCTGAGCTTTATGGCAGTTCAAGTGAAAAGGAAAGTTTTGTTTTTGGTAGTCATAAACTCAAAATTTTAAAACAATTAACTTTATATTTAATATTCCTATTTCAAAAATTTGAAATTAGTTACAGAATGTTTTTAAGCACTAAAAAAACCTTCATTTTTAAAAAGTTGGTGTATTAGTAATATATATTGCAACATTATCTATACATCAAAAAATACTGAGCATACAAGTTTCTTAACATAATATATATATAGTAGAAACTCAATTCATTGGAATCTAGTTTACTTAAATCCTTAGCTAACCAAATTTTCTTTTCTTTACTCAAATGAGGAAAAAGAAAATAAAGGGAGAAAAAGTCAAATAAATATGAAGTGGTTACTCAAGGATAAAAAGTGAATTCTCTGGGTATGTCCTGAAAGATGCAACTCAATTTCCTATATCATTTTATATTAATTTTCTTATATCATCTTATATTAATATTCATATTTATTTATAGACACTATATTCTCAGCATCTGGCACACCATCTTCCCCACTTCAAATTGTCCCTAAACTTTTATTTTTTTTAATAAATAAGGCCTCAGATACACTACAAAACCTTTCAATATAGATCTCTTATAATGAAGACCAGTCTCTCTACTTTTTATAAAACAAGAATAACAATAATAATAATAATAATAATAATAATAATAATTCTTGGCATTTGCAGGGCATAAACATTATCAGCATGCTTCACAAATATCCTGTTGCATTCTCACAAGAAAACTGGGTTTCTGAGAGGTGAAACAAATTCACTGGGACTACCCACTTAGTTAGTAAACAGTAATGCTGGAGCTTGAACACAGCTTCACTAAACTCTTTTCACAACCCCAATCAGCTTCAATTGATTGATTAATTGAGAGTGATTAATTGCGAGTGATTAATTGCAAGCAGCTGGAGCCTGTGTCACCGAGACTATATTCTTCATTGCAGTCTTATCCAGGCCCATTTTGATATGTTATATTGTCCTCATTCCTTTTTATCTACTTTGGCCAAATAGATGGCATAGGTGATAAATGAAGGAGGAGGAAGAAAGTGACATGTTGCATGCAAATGATGTGTGTTTCAAAATTGTGCAGATACAATTTAAGAATACATTTGCTGGGGTTTTCTGGTAAAAGAGGTTCCTTCGTGGCTCCCACGGCTCTGTGGAGTGTGAACAGGAAAACAGGTAGCTGTGGTGTCAGATGCTGGCTGTCATCATGTGACCATGAGGAACGCTCTGTAAGGCAGAGCTGGGAAATAGAAACAATGAAGTTTTCTTGACAAAATGCAACCGCCTACACTATACCACTTTTCAGTTAAGAGTCTCCTACATTCCTGTTAAGCCAATTTGAATTGGGTATTTTGCTACTTGTAACCAAAAACACACAACTGATATAGGAAAAAAGTAAGAGCAAGGGGGCCAGTTTATATTTTCTTGCATATTTTAGATTTATTTGTAAAAGGCATCAAAGCAACAGTACTTAATATATTAAAGTTTAAAAGTGTTGGAGAATATTTTGGATCATACAAATTTGAGTTAGAAGATGTGGATACTGAATTCTAAACAGTACATGAAGGAAATGGCAGATGCCTTTACAAGGGCTGAAGTGAGAAGTAGAACAGCCCCCACCCCATCCCACACAGATCAGTATGTCACTGGATATCCCATCTGGTTTACAGAAACAAACAAACAAACAAACAAACAAAAGTGGAGTAAAAATTAGACTAGAAGGGAATGTATGCATGGAACGCCCTCTGAATGAATCCCCTCTACTCAAGAGGGAAAGGGGACATTTTACACCCACACTGGGCACTCTGTTTCTATTTTCCAAGCTCTGTCCTGTCCCAGGCCCCTCTCCCCACTGAAAGGCCAC
This sequence comes from Macroglossus sobrinus, assembly GCA_004027375.1. Lineage (NCBI taxonomy): Eukaryota > Metazoa > Chordata > Mammalia > Chiroptera > Pteropodidae > Macroglossus > Macroglossus sobrinus. Next base: position 1,364,349 of record PVKZ01000122.1, on the reverse strand, counting down.
AGAGAAAATAAACCTCACCAAAGCATGAGAGAGAATGACCCACAGCACAGTTCTGGAAGACAGCCAGTTCCCCAGCACTGATGTGGTCCTACTTAACTCCTCTGGAGTGGACGCACGTAGAGGCTTAGTGACAGTGAGCTATCACAGCAGCTGGAGTTCAAGGAACTGAAGTGGAGTCACTACAAGTAGGGTGGGCAGCAGAAATGCTCCAGAAAGTACTGAAGTATAATTTCAGGCAATGCCACATTGTTTTGGAATTCGGAAAACCGCAGGAGTAAACAGACCAAGCTGGTATGCAGCAGGCAAAAATAAGGCAAGACTTTTTTTTCTGGCCCAACAGAAAAACCAGATCAAAGATATATGGAGCAGTCAGCATGCAACTCCAGCTCTACAATACCGATTCATTCTGTTACCAACTTATTGCGTACCTACTGTGTGTCACATACTGACACAGGAGTATGACAAGGAGGAAGGCATAAGTTCCTTCTTTTGATACATACAAACATGGAGCCTCTAAACTCAGATGTGCAAAAATTATATCATCTTATTTTCCATAACTATTTTTTACCTGGAAATCCCACTCACACAGTAACAAAAATAAGGCCTCCTCTAGCCCCCTATTTTTTGGGTTGCCTCTAACTTCCAGGGACTTACAAGTGCCAGGGAGTCTGGAGAGCAGGGTCAGAAGAGGAATCCAGCCCTCTCTGCATTGCTCTCCTGACTAGATAGACTGTGGGGAAGGCCTCACCTCCTCTGTGCTGATATTGGGACATCTTCCCCATCCCAGCACTTCTCGGTTTTCTTACCATTCCAGCCTCTGTCTGTGCCCCTTCTCAGGGACCCACAAGCTCCTAAGCTTCCCTATTATCTCCCCAAGTCTCTTGCCTTCCTGGAACCCATAAAATCTTTACCTATCCTGAGCTGAGTGGAGCACAGCAGAAATGAAATCTTTATTCTTTCAAATCTGTTTTCTAAACTGGGACTTTATTTTGAATGACAAACACAAAAAAGTTGATTCTTTTATTGTTACTTGTTTTTTTTTTTTTTTTGGTCCCTTTCCCGAAGTAAACAAGCCTCCTAAATGCAGAGGGAGGGTATATGAGGATATATGAAATATAGAGGATATATGAAATACTAGGAAGAGGACAAAAGCATTGGTTAATATCTCAAAAGATCACCCCACTATAACAGAGCTATGTTGTTCTTTGAGAAGGTGGGACATCTTTCACTGAAGAAACAATATATGAGCCAGGTCTTGAAAATGGATAAGTGTTTATCAAAAGAAGAAAGTGAAAGAGAATCAAATGTGCAAGCAAAACTTTACTTGTATTTTTAGATCATAAAATAGTGTAGGATTTAAGAACAACATGCAGAACCTCATAGAAAATGAAGGTTCATTTTCATTAACAGTGTGAAATGTGCACCATAAGTAGAAAAATTGACCACATGCTACTTTATTTTATGTGATTAAGTGTCGATTTTAAATTTATATCTTTTCTCTAGCTTTAAAAGTTAAAGAACTGAAAAATTTTATTTCATAAAAATATAACTTGAGTAAGGCTCCAAAGCAGAGGTCAGATACAAATTCAAGAACCTTATTTTTCTTTCCTTCTGTGGCAAGTGCCTATTTAACTAGAGACTTCCATTAGAATAAATGAGAATTGAATATTGCATTGTGTATAAAAAGAGATTCTTAATCTCTGCTACTTCTGAATTAGAAATTTTCAGATGCATGTTAGACAACTGATTTGATCAACGATATTGTCAAAAAAATTTGGACACACACAGGCAAAAGCAATTATTTTTAACCATCCACCAATGAAGTTTCCTTCCTATTGCGATATTTGTATCTCAAATTTTATCAACATTTGTGTAACCTCCCTTTACTTCCATGAGCGTTAAGTGGGTGTCCCTGCACCGGAGAAACAAATCCCATGAACACACATCACTCTTTCCAGTCTACATTTTCAGTATCCTGAATTTAAGCATGCTCAATGAATCTGACAGGGAGTGCTACTGAAGTCTCAACTCTAAATAAATAGTTTAAAATAAAAAGTTGTATAAATATCAGTCTGTGCCAATGATGCGGTTTGAGAGGGAGTGCTATAAACACAAAGTAAATTAAATGGGATCTACTTTTGTGGGGTAAAAGGCTACTTAGACTGGTTATTATAGAGAAAATTTTGTTGTGTGGTGCGACAGCACGTACCCATGTGGCTAACCTACCACTGGTAGAAGAAACAAATCCCACCCATACCTAGGGGCGGTGCCATGGCAGACCACAATTCCTATGAGGGATGAACTTAATGTGCTGAAAATGAAGGCCAGGCTCTGTTGCAGCTCATTAGCTGGTTACAGACACACTGCAAGAGAAGGCAGTAGAATTTAGTTGATGTTCCAACTTCTACATGTGCTGTGAATAAAACAGACTATTGTTTTTTTGATAAAGAAGTATTGTTTTGAATGTGCAGAGTGGCTAAGTAAAGCCAGCAAAATTTTTTGGCCAAATATAGTCTCCAGCTCACTCCTAAAAATTCTAGCTTTCAAATTAGGAACTGAAGTCATTGAAAAAAAAAAAGTTTACATTCCTGCAGCCGCTGCAGCAAAGCCAAACAAATGTTTGGCTTAAAGCTCACTTACATCTCTTTCATGAGTCTTTTCTTTAACATGGAATTCTGAAAAATAGCATTTCTTTTATCGAGTCATTTAATGCCAAGTGTTGTGTGTGTGCACGCATGTGTGTGTTTATGTGAGGACACGCATACTCAGCAACAGTACTATAGGGTCAGTGTAGTGGTTTTAAAGCATGTGGGTCACATTTGAATTTAAAGAAACATGGTTTTACAGCTTCTGGCATAATTTAGGTCACAGGCACAAACTGTGATTTTTTTAAAGCATCATTAACCACTGAATGGACAAGGAATGTGTTATTTTCAAGGAGTTTCTTTGGTGCCAGTTCAGGCAATAAAAACCTAAGGACAGGGGTCAATCTGGGAAGGTAACCGAGTATGTAGCTGCCCTCCTGATGCACTATTTTGCCATAAAAACTCAACTTGCTTTTTAACCTTCAGTCTCTAAGCCCAAGCCGGATAACACGGAGTAAACAGCATCGGTTTGTTGGAGGCAGGCGTTTTGATGGCAAGTTTCCATACAGTCATTCAGATTGGTGATTTGGCACTCTGAAGAGCTCATTAATATTATAAAATTGTGATAAAATTGTGGAAATGAATATGCAGTAGTCTAGTATTTTTCAGGATCATGGATACATTCTCTTTACAATATTCTTCATGGATTGGCCAAATTTTTGCTATAATACAATTGAGTTTTGTTATAATGATGACCTTCCTAGAAAGCAAATTCCCAATCTGAGAGCAGAAAATAAAATGTTTACATCAAGCCTCTTTATAACTAGCTGACAACTTACAATCTATGTCCAGACCTGAAGAAAAAGAAATGGAGGAAGCTATGTGTGCATCATTCTTATTCCTCTCCTGCTAGTTGTCTACTGTCTCTGCATGCCAGTGGAGTTATATTGTTTTCAGGAGTAACTTGGTGTTGAAGGTAGATTTCCCAAGTGCAAATGATTGGTGTGTTAGAGTGAGAAGAACAGAGAGTCAGTGTGCCCTCATGGTCAAACAATAGCATGATGAGCAGCTGAGGGCCTCCTTGGACCAATTCTAGCTCCCTTCTCAGCCTTTAAATACTAAACAAATAAGTACTTCCATTACACGGGCAGTCATTACATGGAAGGAATAAAATAAAGCATTTACTATTAGTTACATTTTGATTTCTTTTTTCCAATATAATAACCTCAAAAAACGGGGGGATTTGTTTGTTTGTTTGTTTTTGGTCACAATAACAAAATCCTCTTCTTTAAAGGCTCTTTTTTTTGCAGTAGCATTGGCTTAAATAGAATTTTACCTGCATGGATTTACCTGCATAGTTTACATAATCAGTATAATAGTGAACTTATCAGCATCCAAGGAAAAGCAGAACAAATGTACATTTTATTATACAATTTTCCAGATATCAATGCTCATGCTTTTTATGAGTATTTTAGATATCACACTCTACCAAAGAATGTTTTTATGTCAAAACTTCTGAGAATTAAGTCTGGAGGGGCTATCAGAGAAACAAAAAAAGGTTCACTTTTGAAAGAATGGTGGGGACTGTGTTCAGTTCTAAACATAATATTATCATATTAACAAGATGGTTCTAGACATGTATTTTTCAAATAAATATTTGTTGAGTATATAAACTAAACACACACTTTAAATTTAACCATGTATTAAATAGTTTCTAAGATGTTTGCTAAATGCCCTTACCTCTATAAAATGTTTCAGAATGCAAATTTAAAATTTTTTGTCTTATGTCATTATGAATCTCCACTATTATATTATTTATCTGTGTGTTCTGTTTGCCCATAAAGTTGACTGCTTTCTATTTCAGTTTCAGGTTCTCAATTAAGACTTTGCTACTGCTGTGCCTGTTTCTAATATTATTTCATTTTCTTCTAATCTGTTCTGAAAAAAAGAGATCTAAATATTTTAACAATTAATGCAAAACACTAATCAATATGACTCTGGATAAAAGCCTACTGTATAAATTTCTTAGAAGTTTTACAACTGCATTTTCTGCCAAAAGCTTAAGTTGCCAAAAGATCACTAGTCAGGTAAGTAAGGAGTATTGTAATATACAAGTCATGTCTACCTCTAGACCATGTCACAAAGTCAAGGGATGCATATAGAGCTGCAATTGGTAGTTGACTACCAAATAAATTTTTCCTTAATAAGCATTTAATTTTTGAAAACAATCTATATCCTAAGTATCTCCAATCCCACATTATATTTGAACACTAGCTTACAGTTTACACATAAGTTACAAATAACTTCCACATAATGTACTTTTCCATTTTACCTTCATGAGTATGTTTAGCTTTTTCAGGTAACAAGGGATAGAAACATATTCGAGCTACCTTAAATTGGTATAAGGCATTACAGGAAAATGAGGAATACAAGCATCTTTAAAACAAGCCAAGTGGACACTGGCTATAACTCAGGATTGGGAAGAGTATGGTGAATCCACACAGCTGGTTATCACATTGTCACCTCAGTAGAGGAGAACATTTTTCCCTTTGCTGTGGCTTTGTCATTATTCCCACCTATTTTTTTATTCTAATAAGTTCTTAGTAATTTACTAGATATTTAAAAATAACTTAATAAAATATTTTATTTTAATTAAAAATATTGTATTAAATATTAACTACTTAAAAACTATAAAAATATGTAAAATAGTTTCAATGCTATATGAAAGATTAAACAACCAAAAATAAAGATGATATTTAACACACACATATACATAATGATTCACTAGTAAAAAGAAAAAATATTGAGCCTTTAGTTGTGAAACTTTCTGGTAAACCACAAAAAGCTTTACCAATTCTATCTGAATTTCTTTACATTTCGTCTAGAAAAAGAGGAATCATTTAGTTATCGAACCTCAAACTTTGGAATGTCAGAGTTTCTAGTTCTCGGTCAGAGTATAGAAATTTGTTAGAGATATAAAAATCAGCTGAGAAGCATTAAAACCATAGTCTCCTCAGAGGGGACAAGAAAATATATATCCATCATTTTATCAGCTTCCTTGACCAAGTCTACTTTTGTAAAGCTTCAGTCTTGGTATCTTGAGAAAAGAAGTAACTCAAAAGGAAGTGTGGTGGAAATTTCCAAAATACAGAGTGTCTGTTTGGATAAAAATAGTGAAGACAGGCTTCTATATTTAATGATGGGGCCGAGGTTGCCTGTCTTCTGTGATCACTGGCTCTGTGTGGTACACTTTGGTGAGTTTATGATGGTGTAATCCTCTGATGAATGAAGCACTCCCTTCCCTTCAGCGCTGTTTATTCTTAGCTTATGCACACAAAGAGCAAAGAGACTTGTCAACAACACGTCCAGTTTATACACTGACTCAAGTGAACCAAGAGACTCTTGTATCCTGTATCATTCATTCACACACACAAATATTTACTCTGCACCTACTATGTGCCAGGCACAACAAAAGAAGAGGTTAATTGGGGAAAAGTGAAGACAGGGACATGGCAATGGAAGTAAGAGAGGAAAGAGGAAAAAAACAGTTTGTGCTTGGATTAAAAAAAGAGGAGCTTCTTTTCCTGACATTCAGTAAAAATTTGTGACTCTCAGTCTAACTTGCCAGTCATATTAATCGTTTACAATTTGAACCATGAGATTCTGGAGAAAGTACCCCATGTTAGTGTGCCCTTTATTATTCTTACTGAAATTCTCTTAGTAGTTGAAAAATATATCTACACTAGTTTTCTAAAATAATTCAAACCTAAATAATATACAATTCAACATATTTCAGAGTAGAGAATAACAAAGATAATGAAATAATTTGTTGTTTTTTATGAAAAAAAATATGAAGCTCAAATTATAAACACTACTGATGTATCCAATTAGGAAATAGATTAAAGTGAATACTCTCACTGCACTTAAATTCTAATACTTTAAGAGAAGATTTAGATGAGAGTAGAAAACACGGTTTTTTAGTTGGAGTTTGAAGGAGTTATAGATCACTCTACATCTTTAAAAATTAAGCCCCCTTAGAAGAAAAAAAATAGTACTTTTTGATCAATAGCAGGCTGTTTTAGCATCATTCTGTGAATTTGGATAACAGAAATAGCACTTGTTCAGAAAATGTTTTCAAGTCATGATTTCTAGAAGTCAGCCCACTTATCAGAATGTTTTTCTTCAGTCCATTTGAAGCAGGTTTTGTCTTTATGCTGATTTCAAGAATTCCAAAGGTTCACTCACAATGTCAGACTACTATAAAATTTAGCGTAATGTGAACCACTCTGTGATATTGCCTTTCCTTATTGCCTTTCAGTTACACTGTTCTAAATGCAGTAAAGGAGAAGTTGTTCTGAATGGGACAGTTAGAGAAACGAGTTTCATTCCCTGAGTTGAAAAGTCACAGACTATAATAGGCTAACAGCTTAGAGGAAAATTTCTCATACTGATGGTTGGTTCTGCAGGTTTGAATAGCTAAGATAGGCATATCAGATTGCCTATCATGGTGGGTTTTATTTGGCATGCTTTCCACAATGGGCAGTAAGGCAGTGTCCCCACCAGCTGCAAATGTAGTGATGCATTTTTCTAGAAAATAAACCCAAGAAGCACTGTGATCATAGGAAAGGAGAACTTGCCACTTGCTCTGAGGAGCAGCCCTGTGAAAATGAGGCACTTCTTTTTACATAGAGGTTTGGCTCTTAGTTACAGGTCAGAGCTAAGAAACCCGCTGCCCAAGATATTCTGGAGGCTATAAACCCGAAATGTTTTGAGAGTTGCCAGTAGGGCCCCAAATGATCCTGAGCAGTTTGCAAACAACCTTGGCATAGTACAGACCTCTCTCTCTGCATTCATTAGCCTCAGATGAGTTTCTTAACGGGAAAGCAAAGCACATGACAAAAGTTTAGTTTTCAATGCCTTCTGAGGACATTCAAGCAAAGCAGAAACTTGAGGCTAGCAGCACTGATCCTTGTTGGTGATGTCAGGAGCAATGCAAACATGAAAGTCAGATTTAAAATACTCAGAGTATATAAAGGTTATTTTACATAGTCATCTGTTTATTTGAAGACAAAAAGAAGGACTGCCAGACAATTCTGCGCTATAAATACCACTAACCCCAGTCATTATTTTAAGTGTTTCCTTCACCCTCTAAGAAAAAAGGGGGAGGGGAGTTTAAAAAAAACACTCAAAAGTAACATGTCAAGGGTAATTATATTCATATTTTGAAGTAACTTATCTTAAGAATATGTATGATTCCTGTCCAGCTCACAGTTTGGGTAGTTTTGTGCAGAACTCCCACTAACGATCCCTTTGCTCAGTACTTAAAATAAACCTATCTATTCCTTCTCCCAGAAAGAAAATAAAAATCTCAATGGTCTCAGTGAAATTATCCCCTGTGACAGAGTGAGTCATCTAGGCCACTGCAGACAAAAGCTCACTTCTTTGAAAACTTGCTCCCTTGTCTTCCTTCTAGGGAACAGGCACTATTGGCCGATGATTGGAAAAGATGCGACTTTACTTCCCTTATTCACGAGACACAGTCTGAAGTTTTGTTTAAAGACTAATTCTTTTATATAAAATTATACTTTCTTGTTGACTTTCACCATAGAGTTAAGACAGTAAACTTACAGGAAGGAGTTTTTTTTTATGACATTTGTAATTTCAGTTACAAGTTACAATATTGGTCTCAATGGGCATTTCTTGTGACTTATTTTCACACATAACTATTAATTCTGCAAAACAGCAAAGCTGACTCTGTGCACTTACTCAAAGTATAAAAAAATCCACAATTTCTTATTAACATTTTTCTTTAATATTTAAGAAGTCATTCTAACTATACCAATTTTATAGTTATTTAGTAAATGCTCATTTATTGGAAAATCATTATGAAGTTTTTGTTCATTAAAATCCACCAGTCTTGCCAGTAACTTTATATATAACATATTCATTTACTAACCTCAAATATGATGGATTTATTTCTTAAAGATCTTTTTATTTAGGTTAATTAAAAAGCATAACAAAATACCTACTATTCATGACATACTTTAATTCGTGTCAATAACTTTTATAAAGTCAATGTATGTTTCCAGAATGTTTTCAAGTTTTTTCCAAAAAAAAAAATGTCTTTATGTTAAATATTGAGTTTCCAATGCTCTAAATTGTTGGGAGTTGCACAGGGATTAGAAAAATTCTGAGTTACTCTAACATTAAAAAAAATCTACAGTATTCACTAAGTTCACTAAATTAAGAATCTCCAAGTTCTAGTTCTAGCCAGTGTATGTTCTGACACAGGTTTTAAGAAATACAATAAAAAACATTAGTGAATGTACTATAATTCCCTCTTAAAGATACCAGTGTCTACCATTATATGTAAAAACTTAAAAATAAAAGGAAAGGCAAGAAAATCTATGTATAATGCAATGTGCTGAGCCAAAAATAGTTAAGAAATCTTAGACTCATTCCCTCCCCACAAAAAAAAAAAAAATCATTGAATGGTTATATTGGTAAGATCAGCTCTCTCCATCAAGACTGCCCAAACTGATGACCTCAGAGAGATAAGCCACCACGTTGGCACCACTATCCAAATGCAAACCAGAACTAAACATTCTGAGAAATCTCCTAAGGAGAAAAATACAAAGAAGCAGAGGAAGTTAGGGCTGAAAGGAAGGAACTTTAGAGGTCATTAGTGGTGAAATCACCAATTTTCACAAAATAAAATAAGAGTCAAAGAAACCATAACATTTCTATAATTTAAAAAAGGACTAATAAATATAAATTCAAATAAAGTATCTTAAAAATGTAGGTCTTTTAGAAAAGGAATTAAAGATAACTTTAGCAGTATTCAGTAAAATAATCACGTAACTAAGGTTTAATGATTTTTAAAACTTAGATAAAATAATAGACAAATTCAGAGCTTCAAGCTCTCACTTTTAGATCTCTTTCTCTACCTTTTGTTGTATCTTTTAGGCAATGCCTCTTTAACCTACTTCTTTAGGCCTATCTTCACCAAACTGACCAATGATTCTAATAAAATTATTAACTGAAGCAGTTCAACATGTTTTCCCTGCAATGGATATTGCAGGGGCATTGAAGACTATAAGCTCTCAAGACCCCAAAAAATTAATGGAATAATTTCAAACAGTTGATAAATAATGGGAATAACTTTTAGTTCCCAAAAAGCTTCAAATCTATCCTCAGGGGGGCCACCTAGACACATATGTGTAATAATCATGATGGTGGAAATTACTGGAGTATAGAGTTGTTTGCAACCAAGATGAATGATACAGTTTTGTTAGTTACTCAATTATTAATTCATAGACTGCTAAATAACAATAAATGCCACTCAGAGAATGTCACCATTACTTCTCCAAAACATTTCGTGATGCAGTTTGCTGGAAATGAGGGACGAAATCGGTGGGAAGAACGCCGTCCCTTGTGAACATACACATCTTAGTAATTAAGCCATGCATTGTAATTTTATCTAAGCAAGCAGGAATGCACATACAAGTGCCTAAATTTACCATAAGAACTTGATCTAAAACACAAGTGTGGAATAGAATAGTAAATTATCACTAAGTGGAAGGTGGTAACACTAGTAGTTCAAAATTCATAGGCCGGACAGCAATGCTGTGCAAATTAAAGCCCCAGGCACACTCTTCATGTGGGTGGCATAGTAGTGCAGAACCACACACTCCATGCTGAAGAATTTTGTCTGTGGCGGTTTACGATAGCCAGCAAGATGAGCAAAGAAACCCACAACATGGCATTTTTTAGAGGACAGTCACTCTTTAGATAGGGGAGATTGTCTCCATTGTAGTACTTGGTTTAAAGGACAATATTGCTGTGAAAATTCCATGGTTTCTGTGACAATCTTTACTATAATAAGATTAGCCCTTAATTCAGAGATGAGGTTAGATTAGCTAGAACTATACTGAACTATACTAAAATGTCCCACAGACAATTAAGTCTTTTTATCTTGTACTTTTTTTATATTGCTCTGACATTCCAGAATCTGATTTTCAGCCGGAATTTATTGTTTCTTTCATTTGTCTGAATCTACAAGTCTTATAATCCCAAATTTTATAATCTCCTAAAGGCTTAGAAACAAACAATAGCTTGTTAGAACTGTAAACAAAAAAAGAATGAGTAGGCTCTGTCTGAGTAGAAGAATGAATCACTCTTCTACCATTAATAAAATTGTGGACTTTTTTTCCCTTTGCATTTCTATACCCTTTCGAGTATGTCTTAATTCCTAGCTATGATCTGAATGCTTGAAATATTGACCATTATGTTAGTTATTAGTATTTCAGTCTTTATAGTTAACTTTCCCAACCAACAATTTCTGAACTGCAGTGAACTTTCAAATAAAAATGGAGGGTGGATATTTCTGTTACTTCATTATGCATTGCAATATATCCAAATTAGTTCTTGTATATAAAGTATGATGCTGGTTCCACAAAATGAACTGCACATAAAAATTAACATTATTTTAGGTAAAAGAACCTTGTAAGGGCTCTTGAATGTCAATGGAGAGTGTTTTGTATGTAGTAGGCTTCCCAAGATGTCTGGTATAAGAGATTCTCATGACAGGTGAATTTGCACCAATAATCAGAGTTTGGAGCACAAAAGTTGTACATAGCTACGTCTTCTTCAACAAATATTTATACAGCACCTATCAGAGGCCAGGTACTATGCAATATCCAAGGAATACAAAAATAGATATGCTATAATTCCCATGCTCAAAAGGCTCACAATCTAGTTTGAGAAATAAATATATATTTAAATACCGTACAGTATAATAAAGTATAAATAAATGCCAAAAACAAGGAAAGCAAAAGGTCCAACTGACTTTCGTGGATGGTCAGGGGCTGTTTCACCAAAGAGAAGTCATTTGAACCCATATTTTGAAAGTGGATAAAACTTAAACACTTTCTAGCAAAAGATATTCCAGTTATGGTCAGAACGTGGTTAATATTTATTAACTTATAGCTTGTTGTAGCTATGAAGAAGTAATGTAGAAGAGTCTGAAAAGCAGACAATGCATAAAGTCTTTTTGTGCCACACTAAGGAATCGAGACTTTATCCTGGAAGTGACAGCAGGCCATTGCAGTTTCTTAATCATATTCAATAATCTTGTCAAAAGAACAAAACACACAATGTTAAAATTTAGTTGCACTTAGTTACCCTCTATACCTACCCCTTTTACAAGTCTTTTCAAATGACCACTCCCGAGAAATACAGCCAGAGCCTAGAGGCCTTGGATGTCTTATGGAAGATTTGGGCCCTCAAGAGAAAGACTCTCCAGGCCTCAGGAAGCCTTTTCTTTCAAAAAAATTTCATTCCCAGATCCTGGCTAATATTTTGCAGCATACCCAAATGACATAGAATCCAACCCATCAATAAAATATTTCCCAACACTGGAAATATTCGGTAAAAGGGATTTTGTCTAGTACACCCCAGAAAAACATAATAAAACTTTCATGCGAGTATTTATAGCATGACTGATAATATCACTTTTGTCTCATTAAATTCTCAGTATCATGAGAAAGTTCAAAAGCAAATGAGAAGCAACCACATCCTCCTTCATCCACCAGTAAAATCCAGGCACCTACAGATTAGTTTTATAGCTTTGAAGAGTGATAGCATAATGGGAAGCGCAAATGTTTTGAGCTACTTACATGACATATTTCTGATATCTTACAGATGTCTGTGTAGAACAACTTAAATAGTGAATCCAAAATGTGTACTGAAGAATGTGATTACATGTGTTTATTTAGAGAAATTTTTTTAAATCTATATATACACAAATAATGGTTTGATTTTCCTCACACTCTGCTTTTGCCTATCAATGACATATCTATAAATAGATTGAAGCAAAGCCTTGGGAAGACAGCATGTCCATGTTGTCCTGTTTGCATGCTCTTCTCTATTGATGGGCATTTTGCTTCTCTCTATTTACTCCAACTCTTTTTTTAATATAAGCCACTCATGTTCTTTTAATCAGTCATTTAATCAGAGGATCTAAACACTATGGGAAATTTCTCCTTTCTTCTATGGCTACATGAAAATAAAGATACTAGCTGTGGCAAATATTTCATAAAAGTTTCTGCTTCCTAAAAATTGTTTAATTGACAATGGAAATAAGACAGGCTTTAAAGGTTATCACAATTATATTGATTTTCATTTTATTCCCATTAGCAGTTTTTTGTTAACTTTCTAAATTAAGCATTGTTACTTTGACCCGTTTTTCAGATGCCTCAACAAATCTGAAAGGCAGTAATTTGGGACCTAAAATTTGAACTTTTGATTGCCATATTTTTAGTACATCCTAAAGGTGCTCACAGGAAAATGTGAATCTAGATTAGAAAATAAAGAGTTGTTTTATGAAACCCACTACCCTTTCTAATTCAAATCTATTTTCATTCTCAATTTTTCCTAAAAGAATTTTTTCACTAACATCTTTAATTACTCGTGGCCACTGTGTTATTTTTCTTTTATTAGCAGGTAATCAAATTGTAACCTTCTGCTAGCTATAAGAATGAAAATATTTTAAAAGTATCTATGTTAATTTAACTTTATTGTATAAATGTATTCTATTTCATTATAATTTATAGCACAAAGGTTTCAGACATTGTACATGGTATAGCTACAAGAAATTGTTGAGATTCAGGAATCATGAACCATGCCTAAGTTCTTGGAAACTATGTGTCTGCTATGGTGGCTGTTGGCTCCTGTGAATGGAAAAAAGTGCCACAGAGAATTTCAACCAACATTAAGCAACTGTTCCAAAGAATGTGGCTTAAGATGTTCAAAGGCAAGTCAGACAGTTAAAGCATGCAGCTGTACTAGAAGGTGACCAAGAATAAGAATAGATGAATCAAATAACACATGCATTACAAGACAGGTTCAAACTGCCAGGGCTAACTTAAGTTTCGTATTTTTACCTGAAAAGTATTCATATTTCAAAAGCAACTGAATCAAAATAATGTAAACATAGAAAATAAGTTTAAAAAACGAAGAGCAGTAAATAAAATGGTAAATAAATGATGTCCAAAATCAAAAGAATTAGAGGTTATCAACAGTTACCTTGATAACAGGAAATACCTAAACCCTGCATGTTCTTTTGAAGAGAGCACATATGACAATTTTAAAGCACACTAAAATTCAACTATAAAATTCTCCCAGAATAAATTAGCTTCCAAAAATCAAACATTTTCGGAGAGCCTATAAAAAAAAGATAAGTGTGAATCGTAGGCCTTCTGTGGAATCACCAAAATCTCTCAGCTCTTTATTCTTCTTTCTAAAAAGTTTCTCTGCCGAAATATAATTTAGAGAACATGCAGAAAATAAATGCAAGATGGGCCAAAAAAGTCTAAGGCATGAAGCTCCAATGACAATTTGGAGAGTATAGATGTTATTAAACTTCAACCCATCTCTTCTTCGTGAACGTGACTTATTATTTCCTACAGAAATCGGGCTTAACCAATACCATTGTGAATTACTTATATAAATTAAATACGCCTCTTTTATAGAAAACTTTAGGTCAGCAGCAGATGTTGGTAAATTCCTACAGAAATGCATGCCTAGAGAATGTTTTTTTTTTTTTTAAATGGCAGAAATCTGCTAGCTGTTCCTGCCTTATCTGCAACAGCTGAGCAATCTTTCCGTGCCACGCAGAGACGGAAAACTTGGCTCAGAAGCAGCGTGGACGAGCTCGCCTTAATCACATTGCTCTTTTACATGCGCACAAGGCCATCAACATTGACAGTACAGAGTAAAGCAGCCATTTGCTGAAAACAACTGTCAACGTTGTCAAGTTTTTGGAACCACTTATCATGTGATTTGTATGACAAATCTTGTGGCATTTTGTTTGTCAGCAATAGTAGTGAATTTCCATGTATCTGGGGAGGCAGGAGAACAGTTCAGAAGTGGATTGGGTTTCTATACAGAGCCCACAATAAAGTAAAAACAGTTATCAGTTTTTAAATGACAAATATCAAATAGATCTAGAATTTTAAAAGTGGAATTTCATTTAAAATATTACACAAGTGTATTTCCCCCTTTCGCTCAAACCTTGAAAAATTGCAATAGTCACTTGATTTTCCTTTGTTGCACTCCAGATTTTGAAAACTGTTACTGTAAAAATATTAATATTTTCTGAGATTGGAATCTGTGGCAGTAATTACAAGGCTGTGCTCTAGGTGACAACAGTAAGTTCATTTCTTTATGCAAGAACTAGATGTGCATTGCCATACAGCTCACAAAATCGGATATAACAAGGTATAACTAACCTAGTGCACACCAGTGTTATTCAGCAACGTACCTATTAGGAGGCAACTACAAAAATATTATGGTTAATTAGTTTTTCATACAGCGACAAATGTGCTTCACTCATTTGTCCTCAGCCAAGGTCCTCCTCCATATGGGTGGAGTCAGCCTGGACACAGAGTGTGACAGACCACATACCCTCCCTCCATGCACTTGCCAAAATGCGCTTGGATGTGTTACCCCAGTGTACTCACTCAGCCATGAAAATCTCAGATTCTTCACATCTATACTACTTATGGTTCCTTTAGAACAGATTTGACAAAGTCTAATGAGAGAATCTTCTGCACAATTTCTCTCATGTGGATCTGGTTTGAGAATTCCAGAAAAGATATCATCTCCCTCTATTACGACCCATCTGTTCTCAAAATATTCTGAACATAATGCCTAGAACCACCCTAATATATATTAGGTATTCAATGTGTCTTTTTTTTTTAATTGAATAAACTTGAAATGATAAATAAAACTGAGGCAACACATCTCAAACAGGACTCGGCACATTTCAAGTGCTCAATAGCCCCATGTGACTGGTGGGCATCAGAGTTCTAAAGGTCTCAGTTATAGCACCACTTTATTTGCTTATGTGACTTCATGTAATTTCCTTTTCTGTTGAGTCTCATTTTCTCCAACTATTAAAAGAGCTTTCGTAATTCCTTTCTTATTTTATCTGAAGGTAGTTTATGTTAACACATGAAAAAATGCATTTAAAAGTACTTTGAAAACTAGGAAGTTCTCATCAGTTTAAACTGTTGCTATTTCTTCTTTCATTCCCCAGAATTCTCTCATTTTCCTTCTTTATTTTTTAAGTTACTAGCTACTAGTTAAAATTATATATGGGAAGGCTCAGTGTGTTTTTGTTTAAAGTACCTGTCTTTTTCTCCTCTCAACTGCAGTTTGCCTTCGTAAAATCCTAAGCTCAGGGTAATATCAATTGCTTATCTTTTCTGTGACAGTCACTGTTTCTAAAAGACACTCATATTCAATAATTTTGATGCCATTCTGTCTTCCTGTTGGGTTATGATACCTCTAGACCAGAGCTTAGCTAGTCTCAAAGATAACAGAAATAAAAAAGATAAGAACTCTGTATCTAGACTTAATTTAAATATCCATCTTATTCTCTATTTATAAAAATACTTAAAATTGAAAATTATGTATATAGTTGAACTTTCAGTGGCTACATTGTTACAACTATCTAAAGGTATTTACAGAAAAATGTGGATCTACATTAGAAAATGAAGAGTTTTATGAAAACAACCACCCTTTCCTGGTCTAATCTCTTTTCATCCTTAAGTTTTCCTAAAAGAATTTTTTAGCTAATATTTTTAGCTAATTACTTTTCATGGGTAGGACAAGAAACCTTACCTCATATTCCTATTGTTCCATTTCTTTAAACTCTGAAAAACCTCTTTTGCCATACCACAATTCTTACTGGTTTTTCTCTTCCAGATTATTTCACATTTATTGCTATTCTCTCTCTCCTTTCTTGCTTCCTTCCATTCCTCTTTCTCTTTCTGCCTCTTTCTTTCTGTCTTCCCTCTGCACTCTCAATCTCTTCACTAAATGTGTTTTCAAACTACAGCTAAACTGTAACCACACCCCTTTTCTTTCTCTACTCTTTCTCTAGAGCAGCTTGTACTTAGTGTCTGGCAGGCTGTAAATTAACTGTAGCAAAAGAACTTTGAAGTTTTTGTTTGTATTTTTACCAAAAACCACTATCCTTATTCTATAAATGAATAATTTAAAGTAAATTATAAATTTAGCATGTAAAATATATTGTTATAAAACATCTAGCAGAATCCAGAAGTATCACTGGCTGCCCAACTCATCACTAGCCCAGTAAAACAGCAATCTATCTGAACAGTGATCTAAATGTTGTGGTGGGTTTTTTAATGCTTTTGAATACAATCTTAATCACCATTTCCAGTGATGTGTCTACATACCAGCTGCAGCCCTGCTGATTAGAACATCAATACCAATTGATTTTCTAACACATACTAGCAATGTCTATTGTATTTCATTGTATGCTGTACACTATTGGTATTTAGCCAAAGCTAAGAGGAGGAGAAAAAAAGATTTTGTGTACAGAACACATGGGCGCTGGAGAGTTTCATAATTCCCAGAAGAACAGAAGAATCAGGTTCTCAATGTCAGACTAAATGGTTTCTTACAGTTAATGTGTTCGGTGGCCACAGGCTCAAATAATTCTCTTGTCCAGAGCCAGGGTTACTCATCTGTATAATAACCTCTAAAGTCTCTCCTTCGCAAAGGACTCAGAATTCATGGCTTTAATTTTGCCACTGATAATAAGAAAAGTATACTCTACATAGTACTGAGCAAGCATTCACTCTCAGCTTCCACTATAATAAAATTCTAATTGTTTCTAAAGTTTAGGAAGGGTAAAATGGTTAATCTCCATGATGACAAAAGGAAGCCAGGAAAATAAAGTGACACACTTGAATGAACTGTGAGGAAATAAAGTGCACAACATGCGATAATGCCATGACTCCGTGTTATTGCGCATTTCTGGGCTGAAAAGATATGGCTTGATGGGTAATTTGTCATGCTGTGCAATAGAGAACAACAGTAAAGAGACTTCAGACAGAAGAAAATTACACAAATAGTAGGGTGGAAAGGTATAATTGAAGATGGCAAAAGATTGAAAGAAAGACATTTAAAATTACTGTACTGACCTACTAAATGCACTTGGGCG
This sequence comes from Macroglossus sobrinus, assembly GCA_004027375.1. NCBI lineage: Eukaryota > Metazoa > Chordata > Mammalia > Chiroptera > Pteropodidae > Macroglossus > Macroglossus sobrinus. Next base: position 1,346,730 of record PVKZ01000122.1, on the reverse strand, counting down.
TGGAATCCTGGCCTCACAAGAAGAGGCATTAAATGACTGCGGGCTGTGACACTACTGCAGAGTAATGCCAATCTCCGAGCTCTCAGAGAGGAAAAACACAATGCACAGCCTAACTGAACAGCTTCAACCTGCTTTCTTTCCAAGAGGAGCCTGGGCTTCTGGTGAACTTAGGAAAAGTTTCCTAAATAAGTTTTGCTTTTTTAAATTATGAGTAGATTTAATTCAGTATTTAGGGTGCTTAACTCCTTAATTGTCTGAAGTCAATACATCTCCACACTGTAAAATTACAAAACCAGCAAAATATATTTTTCAATAAATTCATACAAAAGAATTTTGATTCTCACATCTAGCCAAGGTTCTCCAAGATTGAAGAGTCCAAGAAAGCAGCATGACATTGTTCAAAGCACATCCATAAGTCTGAGAAGCAGGAGACACGACCATTAGCCCCATCTCTTCTGAAGGCTCATTAATCATGCACAGCTCAGGGTAAGTCTCTTAACCTCCCTACACCCAAACCCCTTTCTCTGCAGAAGGAGAAGTGTGAACTAGCTACTTTCTAAAGAATTCTTCCAGTCCTGTGATTCTACTCCAAACAGCAAAACCTCAAGAAAACTTCTCAATAAAGGTTATTTCCTGCTTCTTCTCAGGCTCATAAAACAGGGGCTATCCCAACCAACCATACTTTATAATGGCTCACATCACTCATCTCCTTTGTTCTCTTAAATTAGAGAAATATATGCCTTCTACCTAGCATGTAAGATGATTATATGGGAAACAAAGTTATTTGCAGTGTTCATTAATTATAAAAATCTTTATTTTACATATAACTGCATAAATCACAACTTATCTTTAAATAGTTGATTATTAATGAAATATAATAGTCCCCCTTTATCCAAGGGGTATACTCCAAGATTCCCAGTGAATGCCTGAAATGATAGTTAGTACCGACCCCTATATATACTATGTGTTTTCCTACACATACATACTTATCATGAAGTTTAATTTACAAATACACACATTAAGAGATTGACAACAATAATAATAAAATACAGTAATGCCTCACTTAGTGTCATTAATTAGTTCTTGGAAACTGCAACCTTAAGTGAAATGACCTAAAATAAAACTAATTTTACCCTAAGCTAAATGATATAAACAAGAATTAAGTTCCCACAGCATATTTCTGGTAAAAAAAAAATATCGCCAAACTTCTAAATAAAGCCCCAAACATTTCTAATATTAAACAATGAAATAAATGTGAGCAACACAGACATTTAAGAAAGATGAATAAAAACAAGTAAGATAATAATTTTCCTATCTGCTTATTCCAGTTCAGGGTACAAGGCTAGACCCCACCCTGGAGAGGCCACCCTTCCATCACTAGGCACACTCACATGAACCCCCATTCACTCAGACAACTGAGACATACCACTTCACCCCATGTGCACATCTTTGGGATGTGGAAGGAAACCGTAAGACCTGGAGACATGGGGAGGGCATGCAAACTCCACACAGACAGTGGCCCTGGCTGTGAACTGATTTTTTCTCATCAATATTATAACAAAATGGCTTTGAATAAAACAAAGTTATTCTTTAAGGATATGCTGTAGAACAATTATAACAACATACTGTAATAAAAGTTATGTGAATGTAGCCTCTCAAAATATCTTATTGTATTGTACTCACCCTTCTTATGATGGTGATGTGAGCTGATACAATGACTACATGATGAGATGAAGTGAATGAATGATAGAGGCATTATGACATAGCATTAGGCAACTGTAAGGATGACTTGAACACAAGCACTTTGACAGCTGATCTGATAACCAAGGTGGTGGCTACAAGTCTAATGGGCAGGACACGTACACAGTGTGGAGACTCTGGACAAAGTGATGATTCACATCGCAGTCTGGACAAAGCCGGTCAGCAGGAGATTTTATCACCCTACTGAGAATGGTGAGCAATTTAAAACTTATAAGTTGTTTCTGGAATTTCCATTTAATAATTTCGGACCATGATTGATCAGGAGTAATTGAAACCACAAACGTGAAACTGCAGATAAGGGGATTACTGTAAAAAAAATTATAGGAATATGACATTTCTTTATATAAAAGAAAGTGTGGTCTTTGATGATGAAACTCAATTCTAAATTTAAAATAAAATATTAATTTATTTCACAAAGCAAAAATCTTAGGGTATAATTTGTGTGATACTCCATAAACTGCACAAAAATGTCTTTCAAAAAAGAATAAAATACCTATGAATAAACTCAATGAAGCATGTGAAGAATCTATACACAGAAAACTATAAGATACTATTAAAAGAAACTGAAGAAGACACAAAGAAATAGAAAGATATTCTGTGTTCGTAGATTGGAAAAATCTACATATATAAAACAAGCTTATTACCAAAAAAAATATTCAGGTTTAATGCCATCTCCATTAAAATCCAATTTTTTAAAGAATTAGGACAAAAAAAATCATCAAATATATATAGAAGCACAAAAGACCCTGAATACGCAAAGCAATCCTGAGAAAAAAAGAACAAAGTCAGAGGTATCACTGCCTGATTTCAAATTATACTACAGAGGGACAATAATCAAAACAGCACGGTATTGGCAGAAAAACAGATGCACACATCAACGGAACAGAATTGAGAGTCCAGAAATAAAAACCCATATATATGGGTAAATAATTTTCAACAAAGGAGCCAAAAACATACAATAAAAAAAAGAAAACCTTTTTAATAAATAGTGCTGAGAAAATTGGAAAACCAAATGCAAAGAAAAAAGAAAGAAAGAAAGAAATGAGACTACTATCTGTCACCATACACCAAAATTAACTAAAAATGAATCAATAACCTCAATATAAGACCTGAAACAATAAATTGTATAGAAGAAAACATAGCTATTAAACTCATGGACCTTGGATTTAGAGAGGATTTTATGAATTCAACCTCAAAAGCAAGGGAAGTAAAAGCAAAAATAAATAAATGGGGCTATATCAAACTAAAAAGCTTCTGCACAGCACAAGAAACAATCAGCAAGACAAAGAGGCAATCTGAATGGGAGTAAATATTTGCAAATAATGCTTCTGATAAGAGCTTAATACCCCAAATATACAAAGAATTCATACAACTCAACAATAAAAAAATAAATCTAATTAAAAAATGAGCGGAGGACCTGAACAGCACTTCTCCCTAGACCAAAAAAAAAAAGACATGGCTAACAGGTATATAAAAAGATGCTCGACTTCACTAGCTTTTAGGGAAATGGAAATCAAAATTACAATGAAATACCATCTCACACCTGTTAGAACAGCTATAATCAAGAGGACAAGTAATAACAAGTGTTGGAGAGGATGCGGAGAAAAAGGAACCCTCATATGCTGCTGGTGGGAATGTATTTGGAAAACAGGATAGAGTTTCCTCAAAAAATGAGAATAGAATTGCCATAATACCTAGCAATCTGTCTTCTGGTTATCTACCCAAAAAAACTTGAAAATATTTATCTGCAAAGATATATGCACTCCAATGTTCATATCAGCATTATTCACTGTGGCCAGGGCATGGAAACAACCAACGTGCCCTTTGGTAGATGATTGGGTAAAGAAGATGTAGTACACATATACAACAAAATACTATTCAGTCATTAAGTAAAGATGAAATATTGCCATTTGTGACAACTTGAAATTATCATGCTAAGCAAAATAAGTCAGAAAAAGTTGAAAACTATATGATTTCACTTATATATGGGTTATAAAACTAAAAGCAATAAATGTGACACACAGAGATTCACAGATATGGACAGCAGATTAGTAGTTAGCAGAGAGAAGTGAGGGAGGTAGATGGGGTAAAAGGGGTCAAATACATAATGACAGAAGGAAATTCAATTTTGCATGAACACACAATGCAATATACATGTGAAGTATTAATGAATTGTACACTTGAAACCTATATGATCTTATTGACCAATGTCATGCCAATAATTTTAATTAAAAAAATAAAATAAATAAAAAATAAATAAACTCTTTCAATGGGAAATGTTCCATATATATTATACATAGAGAAAAATGTGTAAAAGTTATTTTATAATTAATGAAATAATGATTTACATTTTAAAAATAGTTTTTATAACTTATAGAAAGCTAACAAGCTTAAAAATGAGGGCTTAATCAATAAAACCATTCTATCTGGATGGCATTATAAGGAATAACTTAAATTAAGAATTTTGAACTTGTAGGGATAAAAAATATTAAAAGTGTTTACAAACACTACATAAAACGGACTTGAGACAAACTCTGGGAATATATCAAATTTGCCTTAAATGCCTTTAGAGGTCCACTAGAATGCCATGCTACCTCCAAAAGGCCCTGAACATCACAAATGGAATTTTGGTCCAGATTTCATCATGAGACATCACTGTTATTTTCTTTTATTCTTATATTCTTTTTCTTCAAGTTAAACATTTCAGACTTTCTATATTTAGTATGTTTTATGTTTACAAATTATAATACTGATGATAATGAGCAGCAGGTACAATACACAACTCTATCCAAAAACATCTTTTCATTAATTCATTTCAATATGTGAAGCTTAATTTAAAACTTCAAGCATAAATGCACTGTAGTGGAATCTAGCAAAATCTTTTCTCAAACTCATTGCACATAATAGGGAAAACAAGTAATTTCTGATTAATGTCAATAAAATAATGTATTAATTAATTAGAAATTTCAAAAAATCACAACTCTAGAAAATCAACAGAAAGTCACCTAAGCTGGAGCTTTATACTTATGGGGTTAATCTTTTAAAGAATGTGGTGAGCAAAGACTCAGTTTTTCAATTAAAAAAAAAAAAAAGAAAACATTCATTCAACAGATAAAAGTCTTGATGGCTTTTAAGGTCTTATCTTGCATTGGGATTACATGGTTTATAAAAACACATAACTATACTCAAGAAAATTCTATTCAAAATAATTAGTCATATGAGAGTCAGAATCCTCAGACTCCTCAAGACTCAGTTTTACTACCTAGATTTTATGACTATAAGATATCTGTCTAACCAAGGCCATGAAAGTTGCCAATATAGTAATGAACAAACCCAAATGTTATTTCACAAAATAATAATAAATCATTCATTCATACATACATTTGATAAACATTTACCCGTGCATAATGTGCCAGGTACAGTGCTAGACACCAGGAATAGAGGCGGCAATTAGACATGGAACTGGCCCTCACAGAGTCTATTGGAGAACAGGCAGTTGAATGAATAACAAAGAAGTGCTCATGAGTGTTAAGACAGGTGAAGAACAAGGAACTAAGAAACCACACAGGTTCTTTTAAACCTCCTAGGGAAGATAAGTGAAAATGAGACCTGAAGAATGAGTAAAGGTAGCTGCTTTGATGCAATAGACCCTCTGACTTCTGTGTCTGTGCACCCACTTTTCTCATTTCCTACATGCCCTTCCCACATCCTCATTCCTTCTCATCCTCTTAGGTTTAGTTTGGGCAGCACATCTTCAAGGTATCCTTCCTTCCCTGAAGCCCTCATCTCCACTGGCTTAGAGTGGATACCCCCTCAGTAATCTCACTGAACCCACACATGTCTGCAACCACCCGTCCAATAATTGTCTGCATAACCTTGGTCTCTTAGGCTAATAAAATCCAAGAAGAGGTTTCTTTAATGCTTCTGGGAAAGCTTTTCTAGCTCTTCTAGAAAGTCTCTTTCACTTGATAGCCATCTTGCTACTAGGTACTGATGAAGCTGATCCACAGAGAGGGTAAGGAAAAAGAAGAGAAGGAAAACTAAGTCAAAGCTATTGAATTAAAATGCCCCAGAATTCTACCTACCTCTGGACTTTCAGTCGTGTGAGCCAACAAATTACTTTATTACTAAAGCCATTTGGAGTTAGGTTTTCTGTAACCTAAGCATGGTGACTGATAAAACACTATGGATAGAACTCATGTTATTTTTCCTTAGCATCCAATATAATTTTAGCCCATAGTAGTTGTTCAATAAATGCTTCTGGAATAAATGAACTGTGTAATGTACAGAAAATATCTGACAACAATAAAATTATAAATTTTATACCTAAATAAAATTAGAAACAAATCCAGTTTTCAACCATGACTTTTAAAAGGTGTTTTAAAACAATATTTCCTATATTTAAAGAAAGTAAGTCTTGTCCTCTGCTGTTCCAAGCTTCCTCACTCAGAGCCTTTCCCTCACTGCTCCTCTCCCCTTCATGCCCAGAAGGCAGTCCCTCTTACTCCTCCTTACCCAACATCTTCGTGTTTCTCTACCCCCCACCTTCAAAACCTCCAGAAAGAGCTAATAAACTCACTCACACTGACTTCTATGAATCTGATTTAAATAAAATATTATTATTTCTAGGAATATTTGTGAAATCCAAAGATTTCTGAACCCTAATTATGCAACTTCAGATACCAGTAAGCAGGTAAAGAAGGCATTTGTGGAGCCTGATAACCAACTCTGGGGCCTTGAAATGGCAGGGGAAAATGCCTTATTATTTGCACACAAGGCAATTCCAGACATTGTCATCAATGGCCAACCCTACAGCTCAACAGAAACCCACTCTTGTTCCATTTTCCTAGATAAATTCAGTAAACAGTGAACCACAACCAACAAGCGATATCTGTGCCTCTAAGAAGTTCTACCAGTAGACTTTATTCCTGGAGTGGGATTTAACACCATCTAATCTGTATCCTATTTGGAACTGAATAATTTCATAATTATAAGAAGCATTTATATTAAAAATTCCCCTACCTCCAAATCCTATCAGCTAATTATAAACAACGTTTGATTTACTGCAACAATGAGTGAACTCAGGATTCTTTGTTATAGACCCCAAACTCAGATGAAAACTAAACTCTTAAAAAAGAGTAGATGTCCCTATATAAATGTTCCAATCTAGAGCAATTACACACTGTTTTGGCTACCTTTTATTTTTATGTTTGGCCACCTTTTTTGCCAAACATAAAAGCATCCTACTGCATACTTCAACAGAATTGCCTGTGTATCCTTAATGTCTTTCCAAGCAATTTTATGTAGTCAGCACTCTATAGATTAAGAAAGAAGAAATGAATGTGTGCTCTGGGTTTCTTATAATAGCAATGAACCTTCATAATCAGACCCATTCCTTAATTTTGCTTACTTTCTTATGTAGCTGCATTAATACTACATTGTCAGATGAAGACAAGAATGAACATGAAACCTGAGTTTAAAACAACAACAATAACAATATAGCCATCCAAGGAACAAGTGCTGAGCTTTAAAAAAAAAAAAAGCTCCCGTTTTATTAAATAATATTTGTGTTCATGCAGAGATGTCTGAAGTACTCTGCAAGGCTAATTAGGACAGATCAATGTACACTTACCTTTCCAGAAAGCTGAAAGGTGTGTAGTGACTATGTGTCATTAAAAATTTACTTGACCATGGGCAGCAGATGTTCATGAGAGTTTGACCTTGGTGAGCACTCTCAGTTTCCATTTTACTCATGCCATCATCAATGCATCAAAAATTCTGTAGACACCATCACTATCACCCAGCCTCATAACAGCTGATGTGCTGTATATGTTTGAGAGGGTGGTATCAATTAACTATATTATCTATAAAGCCATACCTGTAATTACTACCACTTCACAATTTATCATTAACACATTTGGCAGATTTTTTTTCCAAAGTAACATTTATTTAAAGGTTAATCAAAATTCTTAGAAGAACATTTATTATAATGTGATTTTTTATAATTGACTAAATCAGTGGCTCTTAAGAAAAACACCCTTGTCTCGGTCCTTTTCAGTATACACCACGGTGCCATTTGGGGAAAAGAAATACATATTAGAACTGTTCATTTCAGACCTCGTCATGGAAGAGCATATATTAATGTAATCAGGTGGTACATTTACATGCTCATTAGTAATCCATCATTAGTCCAAATGCTCACTATTAGGAATAAATGTGCAACGAGTTATTCAGAATACCCAGAAATAGTATTTCTTATTTAAACATTCAGAATAAGCTGACTGAAATAAGTGCACACCTTGAATTTGAACTTTCAAGGCACATCACTAGTCAATCAGTTATGTCAGGACACTCTTCTATAATAATCTCAATTATAAAATTCCTGCCCCTCTCTAACAAGGGGGTGGGAGAGCTTTCAATAACTGAATCTTTATAATTCACCATAACTGCAAAAACTCTTGATGAAGTGTGCATTTAGATTTTATGCTTTAATACATAGCATGCCACTAAAACCACGTTAGTTACGCTTTATGTTGTTTAATCATATGTCAAAATCTGTAAAATCTGTTCTAGCATGCTAAGGTAATTTAACTGTAATTAATCAATCAAGGAAATAAATTAAATGTAATAAATGCCAAATAATGCAACTTCTTTAACAGTCCATCACCTTCACCACTTGGCCACCTCATTGCACAATATAACTTCTTCAAAAACAAATCACTATCTATATATTTATCCTGAAAATACTTACTAGCCAATACCATTGAAGGAAAAACAGTGAAAATTGGACTTCCTGAATATTTTTTCCATTAGTAGCTAGCTTGCTCTAAACTTACAAATGTTTTTAAACAGGTTTTGGCACAATCTAACTTTCAAATAAAATATGAAGATCAAAACTTATCTCTACTTATACCCTGTGCCCAACACAATGTCTTAATCATAATAAGTGTTCAGTAAGCGTTTACTGAATGAAAGAATGAATGATTCAAATAGTCATAAACTAGACTCTTTCATTATAATGTTTAGAACCTACAACAATAGTCATACTTTTCCTTCCAGCAAAAAAATATTTATTATACTTTATTAGTTTTTAACAAAAAGTAGTAGCACTCTCTTTATTAATTCTTTCTTTTTTTCATAGTTAGAAACCATCAAGGAAGGTTGATAATTGTGTGTTTCTATTTCTTCTTCTAAATTAAAAGTGATTTTCTTTTCAGGTATGTAATTTAACAGTTTCATGGATATAGACCAAGACTAAGAAGGTCATCTATAAGTCATGGGTCCAATCAGCAAGAATTCATTAAGCACCGGCTGTGCACACTGCACTATGCTAGTAACTACAAATACACTAAAAAAAGTCAAAAGCATGTCCATGCCTTTCAAACCATAAATCAGAGGAGAAGACACATAGATGTTCTATCAACAAGCATTACTGACTATACTCCCACCAAGACACTAAAGGGGGATAGCCAAGAATCCTCAGTTCTCAACAGGTGATAACAAAGAAATTAACATGAATTTCACTGAAAAATTACAAATTCCCATTAGAATCCTAGGAGAGAAAGCTGATTAAATCACAGAAGTCTTAAGGAAGCAGATGGCATAAAAATAGATTAAGAGAATTTCCCAGACAACATAAATTAGTACATTCTCTTGTACTGAGGGAACTGAAAGCCAGGGTCCAAAAGTTTTCAGAATTGGTTACTGACTTTTTTGAGATTAACTGAATCTACTTGTTCCTCTCATCAAATTAGTTCTAGTGACATAAAATGATAACTTCTGGATTCAATGACCACCCAGCACAAAGAACACTAAAGAATTTTCCATTCAAGTTTCCTGATGTTAATTTCAGCTAAGAAATCTCAAGACTGAAAGCACCACAAGAATATTACAACTAACAAGAATTGCCCTTCCCATCTACCCCACCCACTCACATGTGGCTGTTGAACACTCAATGTGACTAGTCCAAATTGAGTTGTGCTGTAAGTGTAAAATAGACACTGCATTTCAAAGGCTTAGTTAAAAAAGAAAAAAAAGTAAAATATATCAGTAGTTTTTATATCAGTTACCTGTTGAGATAACAGTATTTGGGGATATATTTAGTAGAATACAAATATCATTAAATTGTTTTCACAAGTGTCTTTTTTTTTATTGTGGATACTAGAAAATTAGTGAATTGTACTAATCTAAAGGCATTCTGAAAAAAAAACTTTTCAAAGGATTTCATGATAGAAAAGGAGACTAACATTTAGCAACACACACTGATATTTTAATATGATTATTTGATATAAAAACTTTATATAATGAGCCTCTCAATACAGTCTTCCAAATAATGCACAGCTAGGAATACAAGAGAATTTTTCCTGGCAAGTTGAATCTCCAGTCCAACTCTGATCTGACAAGTGGCATTAGTATTTATGCCTTCCTTTTTTTCTGACAGGCAGAACACTTCAGCCTAAAATTCAAGTTTCTCAACATCAGGCATTTTTAGGAGGGCCTTAGTTTTCTTATGCAATTTTATTCCACCCTCTTTTTATTACTTGCTTGGTTCTCCCTCTTATTTTAATAGCTTGATTATAAGATTTTTGGAACTAAGAAAAGCTTAACAGCAAATAAGAAAGTAAATGAGCCTCTTACTATGATGCAATCAGTGAGGCAACACTCTCCAGAGCATGGGAGGTTATGTCTGTGGCCCTTCTCTTAGTTACAGGTGTGATGTAAGATGCATATTTAGAAATATCAGGCCAGGACTCACATTTGAGATCATAAATACAAAGCTGACCCCATCCATGGCTATCACTCAAGGGTCAAGGAGATAGAGAGGAACAACTTTCAAAGGTCATGGAGAGCTCATGAAAGCAGCTATAGGCAACATGGTATCAAATCAGAGGAAAGAATGCCTATCTGGAATACCTAAAAAAAAAAAAAAAGTACTCATTATCACATCTGATCATATTCTGTGATATACCACAGTGTGGAATAAGGGCATAGAGATACATCTAATGATTCAAGGAGACCTAGCAGAGGCCTAGTCTCATAAAGTGAGAAAATGGGATAATCTTTTAACTACAGGGCCACACAGGCCCCTGGGACTAGGCCCATAGACATGGCGTCACTGACTACACAGATTCAAGTAGACTACACAGATTCAAGATGAGAATGAACAGTAACATGGGAGCCCAGCAGTGGTAGCTGGGCCACCAGATGTACTCAGTGAGGCAGAGAAAATCAAAAGCTCTAAATATCCTTCCTATTGTTGTTGAGCTTGGTCCAGAGACTTATAAGCTTGGCTAAAGGTGGGAGCATCAGTACATTCAGCTCAGCTTTGCTCAAGGAGATGCAGGGCAAAGAACAGAGATGGTAGCAGTGCCTCTCTGTAAACTGGAGGGATTATTTTGGTGCCTATGCAACTCTTATTCCAAAATTAGTGTTTCAAAAATATTTAGGATACTTAGGGGAAATAAACAGTTCAGTAGCTTCCCAAATCTATTTTAAAAACCACTGCTTCATGTTAATCTCTATTTCTCTGCAAAAAATAAGTTCATAATCTTACTTAATAGTATTAAATATCCAGCCTAACACAGAAACAATCTTAGGATTGTCAGAAAAATATAGAATGTGTGCAATGCTATGTAACATTTAGAGTCCTTATAATTCAATTTTAAGAAAATAAATAAGAATAAAAATTAAGTAATAATTTTCTCAGATATACAGAGATAAGATAGAATACAGAAAAGATAATGGTCATATAAAAACCAAACCACACAATCACCACAAATTACTAGAAGATGAAAAAGAAATATTCTAAGTCAGCTAGACTATTGACATTTTGATATATTTTCTTAAAATAGTTTTAAAGGATTTAGTACACAAATAACATTTTTATTTCAGAAAATCAAAATTAATAAAATGCTAAAATTGAAAAGTAGTATACAACTGGCCACAACAAAAAAGTAAGAAAAAGTCAGGCTCTAACCAATAAGTGGCCTTTAAATTTAAAATATATTACTTTTATTTTAGCAAAATTACAAAAAATGGTTCAAGGCCTCACCATTTCATCAATTTTATAAAAGAATGAGTTCAAAAGATAGAACTAAGTGTGAATTTTTGCAAGGTAGATGTAGTTAATTTCAAAATGGCTACTATGTTGATAACGGTAAATGACACAAACCAAAGCTGCCTATACACATACTTTCAGATTCTATTTCAGGGAGACACAATTCAGATTAAAAACTCTAAGAATGTTTTCTGCCCAGCAAATATTCCAGTAACATGCATAGGTACAGACTCAGACACTCTCCTTAGTCCAGTGGCGACTCTTAGGAAGTTTTCCTGACACTGAAAGGAAGGGTAAGTTTCTGCAACAACAACAAAGACAAAATATCAAAGATTTCCAGCTTATATGTTATAAGCCTACCTATTCATTAGACACAACCTAATAAAAATTTTAAGACAGCTGAGTTGTCACAATGGGACAAGAGCATAAATCCATATTGAGCAGCTTTTCTAGTGCTTCCTACTAAATATCAACAAAACCAAAATGTGTTCCCCAACATATCAGAAATAATATGTTTTCTACTTAGTTCCAAAGGGAAAAAAAAAACTTTTATAACTGATGAAAACTCAAAATATGTGACAATCTGTCACTGAATTAAAATAAGTTAGAGTAACAAGCGACAATGGATGTACAAAACTCACTGTAGATATATGTTTGCCTTCACGTACAAAGGCTATTTCTAAGCAGGTCAGAGTAAAGCTTTAGCTGATGGGTACTGATGGCAAAAGAAGATTCAAGAAGAGCCAAAGCCACGTGTTATCCAAAACTTATTGATTTTTAAATTGGGAATGGGTCTTTGAATTTACATTTGAACATATCGTGTGAACAAGAGACTCCTGTTAACTTTATATGTACTCATTCTTATAAAATGTTTACCTTGTACGGTTAAGGTATTTTGCTGAGGCCTAAATGGGAAGGGCACATTACTATGTGGTGGAAGTGGGGGAGCGTCAGTCATAAGTATTCCACAAGTCCTTTTCTGCTAATACATGCCCCTCGAACACAAGCAGAATCTGACAGGGAAGTTTTAGGAGACAAGGGAATAGTAAGAAGTAGTAGAGACATTGGCTTGAAAATAGGAACAGGATATTCCTATGTACATATGCTATATAGTACTCCCTCTTAACTGAGTATTAGTACAGTGTATTGTAATTGGCTATTTAGTTCTTTGCTTCTTCCATGAAACTGCCAGTTTTAAAAGAAAAAAAAATTTATTTGAAATAATTAAAAATTCACAAGAAGGCACAAAGAAATATACTGTGCTGTGTATCCTTCCCCCAGTCCCTCCTCCTACTCCCAATGTTATTATCTTGCATAACTACAATATCAAAACCAGGTAAAGGACATTGGCAAAATCCATAATGCTTATTCATATTTCATCACTTATACATGTTCTTATTCATGTTTGTGAGTATAGCTGGATACAACTTTATTATATGTGTTGCTTTGAGAAACCACTGCCACAATCGAGACACTTAACTGTACCATCTTCATAAGACTCCAGTGTTACCCTTTTATATTGGCATCTACTCTCTCCTTTCCCCTCTCACCCCTGGCAACCACTAATCTATCCTTCATCTCTAATTATGTCACTTTATGAATGTTGTATAAATGAATATAAACATTAGTGTATTCTTTTAAGATAAACTATTTTCACTCAGCATAACTTTCTTGAGGTTCATCCAAGTTGTTGCCTATATCAATAGCTTTTTATTGCTGAGTAGTATTCCATACTATGGATTTCAAACACTGTTTAACCATTCATTCATTGTCAGACATTTGAGTATTTTCAGTTTTGGGTTATTACTAATAAAACCTCTTAGCAACATTCGTGTACAAGTTTCAGTGTGAAAACAAATTGCAAGACTTTTAAGGGGAAAACAGTGTTCATTCATTCTATATCTCCAACACTTTATACAACATATAGTAGGTACTCGAAAATATTTGTTGAAGGAAAGAACAAATGAACCACAAAATTGCCTTTAATGGCAGAAAATAAAATAGGACTCAACTTGTGAGAAAAACAATTAGCTGGGAATGCAAATGTCAGCAAGAGGTCCTGGAAGTTGCATTGATAGTTTTAAGACTATAGCATTATTCCAAAGGACACACACACACACACACACACACACACACACTTAAATTAGAACATCTTCCACTTGGTTTTAAATATTGTGCTTCATATTAAGATGTTGTTTGGATTAATAACCTGTGTCTGAACTATTTTTTTCAGAAAAAAATTGAGAGATTTCCTATTCTAGCCAAGATGGACTAAGAGGGGCTAGATATACCCTCATTTCTAAACAACATTAATAACAACAATAAAATTGTGACAAAATATATGAAACAATAATTTTTAAGACATGGGGCACCAAACAACAAAAAACAGTGATCCTTGAGAGATGAGAAGCCAAGAAGGTGAATCTTATGATTGTCTTGCCTACTATTTTGAGGATTTCTCAGCAGTAACACAGGAAGGATAACTCAACAGGCAGGTGGGGTAGCTCCAGGGAGGCAAACTGCTTGAGTCAAAGAAACAGAACTGAAAGTAAGAGAGAATAAGAAGTCTATATTTCACAGGACAGAGCACCTGGCAGAGAGCTGCCTCACAGAGAAAGTTCTCCTGAGATCTGCAGAGAGTCCCATTTAAGAATTTTCTGGGCAAATGTATGAGGAAACTACCCAAGTCTGGGTACTCCTTATCCCAAAGGAATAAATGGATGTAAACAATGATCAGTACCTGCTAACATTACAAAAAGAAAGAGAACCAGTAATCTTGCCCAGTCTCCTCCAAATGAATTTGGTCAAGTTCCTAGTCCTAATTACCAATTAATAAGAAAGATATGGAACAGGGGAGCTTATTAAACAACTCCACAGGAATTCATCAGCAAAAAAATAAATAAATAAATAAATAAATAAAAAATAAAGCTCTACAACACAAACAATACAGTTTCCTCAAAGAATAATCAAAAATAAATAGACAAGGAGAAACCTATAGATTAAAAGAGAAGAGAAATATCAATTACAACACATGGATCTTGTTTGTATTCTGTTTCAAACAGTAAAATTTATGAATATGTGGGAAATTTTGAATATTAATTATACATATTTTATGACAATAAGGAAATATTGACTTTTAGATGTAATTCATTGTTTAAATCTGGTTCATATTTTTAGTTAAAAAAAACAAGTCCTAATCTTTTAAAGATACTTCTGAAATATTAAAGGCTTAAATGATATCAGGTCTGGAATTGGCTTCAAAAAATTTAGAGTGGGGTGGGAAGTAGAAATAATAAAACGAAATTTCCCATGAGATGATAGTTATTGAAGGTAGGTATAGTTGTATGGGAGTTTATTATATTATCTCTCTATTTGTTAATATGTTTGAAATTTTCATAATAAAAATTGTGATCAATTTTAAAATACATAATTACATAATAAATAGAGGCAGTGCTTAAGGACTTAGAGGTCACAGTCCATGTTTCTGAATGAAAACAATTTCCCAGTCATTACAGATATCGGATGATATTTTATGAGGACATCGAAGACTGTGATTTGTAGGAATCCCTTAATGGAAACCATGTTTTCTCCACACAGGTTACTGGCTTTTAAGGATAGACTTTTTTTCCAAAAATAGATCTGGCAGTACGCAAGTGGTTGACTATCTAAAGACACCAAAAGACATCAAAGGAGACTAAAAATCCGGTTCTATAAATGTAGTTGTTACTTCTTCCTGTTCTTTTAATAAGGTTAGGTTTATGAAAAGTCTAATAGAGCATATGGCTGTCATCCTCCCAACAGCATCCTTGCAGTATGACCCATCAGAATCGATTTGCCATTCCCACATTTCCTGTGTGCTTACTGTTCTCAACTCCACTTCCACTCACACTTTTTAGCTTTTGGAAAGGTTCTGAGATGAGAGAAAGGAATCTTTGGAGATCTCCAAATTTTTTTTCCAAGTCAAATAATTCATTAGAAAGTATGTTTTATCTAGAATCCGGATGTCTTACAGTAAGAGGAACACTCCCAGTAGCTTGTTCAAGGTTCTGCCAAAAGAAGTCTCTTCTCTCTTCTTAACTGATTTAAATTCTAACCAAATGGATATGCTCAAGTCCAATAAATAGAGTCCCTAAGAAGATGAGTGTTATATCTTCTATTTTAAAAAAATCTCTCATGGTCTCAAGTTCAGTATCCCACAAATAACCAATAACCTACAAAGTAAATTTTAAATTCTGTGTATTTTTAGGTAATTATTCTATTATATTACTGCATTAGTAATATTATTAAAATATCATTATGCAACCTAATGTTCATTTTCACTAAATGACTGAAAAGGCCACGGGAGTAGTTTTAAAACCTGATATGTGCTTTGGGAGCAGAATCAGCTTTGGAAAATCAAGGCTAGTGAGCATTTTTGTAGGCTAGTGAGCATTTTTGTAGGCTGGTTGCATTTGGGGAATTATTTGCAAGAATGTATTGCAGAAGTTGTAACTAAACTTTTCAAAATATTTATCACCATAGTTAGAACTTTCATTACAGTGTTTTCTTTTTAGACACAGACTTCTTTATAATGGCCATTTAAAAGTTGCTACCCCAGGTTTATAAAGCAATGTTATAATGTCTTCCTATCAACAGTATTAAAAGCATTCATCTCTGGGAAAATGTTATAAAGAAATTCCACTATAATGGCAATTCAAATTCTAAAGGAAATTTTAAAAATGATATTGTATGATAGAATACCAGATTAGAAATTCTTGCTGGAGGATATTTTAAATTCTGATGAAAGCAAAATACTAGTACAGTAGATACGAGTCACATGTGGCCTATGTAAATTTAAATAAATTAAATTTAAATAAAATTCAAATTTTAGTTTCTCCATTGCACTATGCACATTGTAAGTGCTGAATAGCCACATGTAGCTAGTGGTTACCGTGATGGGCAGTGCAGATATAAAACATGTCCATCATCACAGAAGTTCTATTAAATAATGATGGTCTTTGTGAGGCCACTACTGATAAATAGATGTGCAGATATTAATTTATTTCTACCAAGATATTTTTCTTTTTGTATAGGAGGTTGAATTAAACCTAGTGAACTTAAATGACTTTCCTGGAAAATCTATATTCTGATGTATATAGTTTAAATAGTACCATAATCATTGCAGTATAGATATTTTCTCTCCCTACCAAGAGAATAGAATTCAAAAGATTCTATTTCCTCAGGATAGAGAATTATAACATTATCCAGTGTCCCCCTTCAACTGCATTTTCTTTCTTTTTGTAGATCTATTCTAAACTTGTTCTGCTTCTAAGTTTACCCAGCAATGGCTCAATCTTAATTCTGTGGCAAGGAATTCCTATTTTAAAGGACAGTACTTCAGCCTTCAAGCTATACACTAGTGAAATTTGTAAGCAACGTAAAAAGCTTACTTCCTAGCCAGGTCTTTCTACCAGGTGAGAAGTTTCAATAAATTCCTTAATCTAATATGACTTCCCAACTCTCAATTCAGAAAGATGCCCTTTGTAACATATATAAAAAAACAGAAACATAGAAATGCATAAACAATATACAGTTTGACATCCTCGTGTGAGAAAGTGAAATGCTTTTGCAGTTAGACACTGAATATGAGGATCTGTCTGATTCAGCAGAGAAACTGAGTGAGGTAGTTCTACCACTGATGCTGAGCAAGGAACCATGTTGCATAGGAGAGTCAGAAATACAAGAGTAACAAAAGTAGATGAAAATAATACAAAAATTGCCCAAAGCACAGGGCTAAACCAGTTGCGTTTAAATGCAGTTCCTGTAAACCTTGATGAAAAGAACAATGTCAATGTCTGTGTTTAAAAGATTAGATAAACCACATAGCTGATCCAGATGGTAAAAGAGAGAGAGAGAGAGAGAGAGAGAGAGAGAGAGAGAGAGTTCTATAATTTCATCAGTATACAGAAAATGTTAAGTATTTTCATGAAAAAGAAAACAATAAAAATAGATGGTGCAACCATAAAAAAAATTAATAAAGTCCAGGTAAAGAAACACTTAATTGAGTATACCAAATATTTTAGATTTTAGAAATGGATCATTTTCCAGAATAGCATGTTGTTTGGAAATTAAATTTCCATAGCAGTTTCTATAGTTCTGAAAATCAATTAGAATCTTGAAATCAGCTACAAAAATGTATATTAGTTTGGGATGGGGAAAAAAAAGAAAAACAGAAGGGAAAATAATGTTAACCTCTCAACCTTTTCTGCAAACAGATTTTTGCATCTTGAAATTATCCTTGCTTTCAGGATTCTTTACATTGTTTAAATTAGTAACCTTATCTCTTTGCTCATCGCTCCCCAGGCAAGTCTAAAATCCAACTAACTGCTATAAATGTTTACCAATAAATATTGTTTTCCAAGCAGTTTTTCTTAATTTTTAAAATTTAAAGAGTTTTATTACAATTAGGTAACTACTACTGGCAACAAAGGCCTCTGAAACATTGTTTCTCAGATGGTAATGGGTCTTGAAAAAGTTTGAAACTCAGTTCATTAGGACTTTGAGTAGCTGTTTTGTACCCAAGAATGAGAACTGAAGGAAAGGCTGGGACTAAACACATAATTTCATGAATTATGATGAAAACATAAGGGTTTTGTTATGATGCACATAACAATCAAGAACCTGTTTCTTTTTAGCTAGCTCCTAAAAAGTACCTCCTGCATAATTATTAAATAAAAACAGTCACTTATTCAGTACTCAGCTAGCTTTTACAGTATGAATAAGAGAAGTACACAGTGAGAGAGGTACTTACATGGTTTCCTTGGATACTGGATGATGCCATTCAGGTCTATGTTTTTATCTGAAAGTGGTGCCCTGTGGAGAAATGAGGCTTGGTGAGTGGCTGTTTATACATACTAAGTAAATAGAAACATTGTTTATTTTTCAAAGCATTTTTTTTATTTTGACCCAGATTTCTTTTTCTCATCACACCCAACCCCTGTAAACAGCATTAATATGGTAGAACAGGTATTTTGCACAACTCTTTTTAACACCACTTAAGAAATTATAATTATTAAAAAGAAGCTCGGGATGCTTTGACTAAGCACATTACTCCTTGGGCTGCTTAAATATCTTAACAACTGTATTTATGCCAAACGTATCAATGAACACTGCCTATTTGCCTTCAAAAGGAATTGTTCTCAAATCATCAATAAAGAAAGTAATCTTTAAAAAGTTCACATAAATTATAACTATCCTTACCTTAATCTAAGAGTAAGAGGATGTTGGCTTTAGCCAGCTCCTAAGCACCCACAGACATTAGCTACCATTTTGAATGTTGTAGTGGGGTCCCAGATTCCCAATAGTTTAAGTGCTATGGGAATACAATTTTGACATTCTGTCTCTCAGAACTACATTCTTTCTAATTTTGGTAACTTGATTAATCCCACCTATGTGATAAGTTTTAACCTTCTAATAATATTTCTTCATATCGAAAAGAACAAATGAGCTACAGCAAAGAATGGCAACTAACTTTAATGTTTTGTTTAACACAATTTAATAACCTGAAATGAAGGGAGTGTGTGGTATGTTTCCATTAAAAAGTTTCCAGCCACAATTAATTGAACAAAAACTTGTTTCTTTCCAAGATTATTCCTGGAAATGTAATTTTGAAGTCTGTGTGAAATGAGGAAACTCACTTTTTTACCATATGAAAGCAATCTCACTTTTTTAGGAATGATTTTTGGATAGACTTCCGATTTGATATTTTCCATTTGAACTAGCAGCCTAGGGGCTTGGAAGTGAGAAGGGCGGGTGGAGCAGTTCTATGTTCTTTTGCCAGCACTGACAAAGGTCTGGTTGTCAGTGATACCTTTACAGCTAAATTTACTCCAGAGTGACAGGAACAGGTGCACCTCGGCCTGCCAGACACTTGTGCACAGGGATCACGCATCTTACGGCTTGACGATCAAGGGGGGAAAGCCTGGGTCTTCATAGAAAAGGAGAGGAGGCAAGCGCAGCCCAAACTGGGGGGTTTCTCTTCAAAGCCAGCTGGTCTGGCTTTATTCTACAGGAATTTTTTTACCTGTCAGAGTTTGGACAACAAAGCCCTCAGCAGGTGCTGACGGGTACAACTTCCTGGAGAAGCAGAAAGGCACTGGTGAGTTTCAATTGCCAAAATATATTTTTTAATCTCTAAAAGTTGAATTTGTTTTCTTAGAAGAGGCACTGCTGAGGTACCCACGTTCAGAATGCTGATGAGACCATTGGAATCAGAGCCAACTAACTCAACAGTGGGTTTGCCTGGTGTAGAAAGTAGAGCAGTTACCATCTGACAACGTTTTAGACATAAAAAATGTTTTTTTAAAGAAAATACTTTATATTTTAATTTTAGTCTCTTTCATAACTACCTTAAATATCTGAAAGATGAACTAATTACAAAATGATATTAGATTATTTAAACACAAAAATACCATTTCATCTCTTTTTTTCTAATTGTCATCTAGTCTAAATAAAATGTTATTTTTCAATAAACTTTCAAATAAAAGTGTGAAATGGTACATGCTCTTTTCAAATGTTTCATGTGCTAGTATTTTTTATGTGTGCATGTGATAGATTTATGATTAGAGAATATATTAAATTAATCTTATTTTTAATACATTTTTAGAACATGTATTGCACAGAGTATTTAATAATTAAAAATGGCAAAATTTTCTCATTACTTTACAAAGAGTTACTTTAGAGAAAAATCTTTGGAATAAACAGCCATGACAGTACTACAGCATGTTTTTACGTCACCGATTTCCAAAATTAGTACATTTATATATTTGGTAATTTTATTTTGTGAATTCAAAAGTTTAGGCAAAAATATTTTTTTTTCAGAATAGGATTTTAATTAATGCAAAACATGAACAAACAAGACCACATGTCAGGACATATTTTTAAAAAGTGATTCTATTTCAAGGACTCATTCTTTTAACTATGCTTCACAGCATTTCTCTACAAATTGTTGTATTATAGCAAATTAAAAACATTTATTTAAGCAAGTAAGGAGCTCAAAGCTAGGGACTATACATAGTAAACATATGAAACCATTTTAATAACCAAATTCCATATTCACTAGCAACATGGGATAATGAATGTAAAAGATGCAGCATACATTGATCAAAAATGCTATAAATTACTATGCATAAAATCAATTTTCTGGGCTGTGGGGGGTAGAATTGGTGCTTAAGAAGAGAAAGGCCCCTACCATTATAAATTACTAATACTATGAAGCAATTGTTTTATTCTGATGATCCCATAAATAATTTTCAATATACATGTTTAATACATAGCTATATAGTGGGAAAATATAAGTTCTGACTGTTTTAAATGACCATTATCTCTAAAACAATTTTTAAATCAATGATGATGCAGATAATCCACAAATCTATAAGTATCATATTTTCTTAGTATGACTTAACTGCTGTTTAAAATTATGAAATATTTGTGGTTTCAAAAATTACCAGAAATGATCCACCCAATCAAAAAATCAATATTTTAAAAATGTAATCTCAACTACATTTTAATGAATCCATACTTTAAAAAAATTAAAACCCAAATCTGATTTTCATTATAAATTATTATATATAGAATATGGTTCAGAGAATTAAAGCATATTTTATTTTTAAAAGGAAAAATCATGATTTCGGATTGTTATTTTATATGATATTCTTCATTATATTGATTCTGGCACTTGAGTTATCAAGTCACTAATTTTTTTAGATAATTTCATTAGTCCTTTAAAGAATGAGTATGTATTCCATGCACTTGATGATTTCTTTTTATCTTTCCGGATAAATTCTATACTCCTAAAAAATTAGAACGTGCACTTTTAGAGATAACCAACTAGTGCAAAACTGAACATACACTCTTAAGTCAACTTCAGAATTACATTTGTTACGATTTTATGTGCATTACTATCAGCTATAATTATTACACTGTTTGTCATTAACACCAAGTGTAAGCAGTGCAAAAGCTTCTTCCAAACTATTTTTATGACACTTGTGAATTATTAAAGTGTGACTGGACCTATTAGTAACAATGCTAGGTATAGCCTAAATATTTCTAAATAACTAAAGTTTATAATTTTCTTTTTTAGAAATAACAAAGCTTTATTTTAAAGTATCCATGTCGAGTGACTAAAAATATACAGGTTTGTGTCATAATTTAAAGCTTATAATTTTAACTACACCCTGAATTGTGGGCTTAATCTAAAATTCCATGATTTTTTTTCTTTTAATTATAAGCAGCAGCTTTAATCCCTAGTTTGATATGCAGCTACATGTTTGCTCTTCTCTGATAAACCTTCAACTTTTCATGTCCTGAAAATACCTGTGCCAATTTTCTCAATATATGGGAATGGTTTATTTTAATAAATCTGAGTCAGGAATTATAGCTTAAAGTTGCAATGACTCATATGTTCCTTAAAAGTCTAATTTGAAGACATATGCATTTTAAGCATTATTTGCAATACATATCTCAAAGTCAGCTTATTTACAGTGGGGAAAATATTATTATTCCCCCGTTTCAGAAAGACATATAAAAAATATTGCATTTATCTTATATTTTCATAAAAACAATCTTGATTCTCAAGCAACTAAAATAGATTATATTGTGAATTCAACCTTTTTAATTTCAAGACTATGAAAGTTTCCAACTAAAATGGTTTACTTGTAAGTATTTAAAGAAACAAAAATATTTTGGCAGCTTTAAATGCATCTTATCATTGACCAGCCACCTGACTGACAGCTGTTAACTGTCCTTGGGCCAATGTAACCCAGTAAAGATAAAAATTACATATTACTCATCCCTGTTGATAATACCTGGTGCCAGTAGGTTTTCAAATAGGAATAACTAGACTATACATATAAAAAAGTAAAAGGGGAATTATTTCCACCACCTTCGATTCCTCCTTTGTCATTAATTTATTTCCCATTCTTTTTCTTATTTATCCCACTTCTCTTGATGTTCATACTTCACACCTACAAAGACTTAATTTCCTTGAAAGAAATTCAGATGCATGTAATAAGTGCACGCCCATGAAAATACTGGGCAGCCAACCAATGATGCCCACACATTTCTTTCAATCAAACCTTCTTTTAAGGTCATAAAATCTTTGAGTTGTGGGAAAGAGCCTCTAAAGCTTTCAACTACTCCTTTTAAAGAAAATAAAACAGAAGCACAAAAATGAAATTTACCCAAGGTCACCGACTTGAAGATGTAGATTCAGACTTTGGTTTGTCTTCCAATTTCATATCCATATTTTTTTTCTATTAGACTTTAATCATATAGACTAAAAAAACTAAAAGTAAAAAAGAGCACATGGAAAACTATGTAAGTTATATTCCTTTGGAAAATTGTTTTTCATCACCAAACTTAATACTTTACTAGAGAAATACATAATTTTATCAGAGCATATTAAAATGTAGTTTAGAAAAGAGCATAAACACATTAAAATATCTATGGTATAAATTCTTTTTTTGATTATCTTTACCATTTAAACTGATTTCCAGACTGAAAATATTTACGGTGTATGTGAAATAGAAAAAATTAAAAAAAAAATCAGTGGCAATATATATGTTTGGAAGATGAATGCAGAAATCAAAAGCTGAGGTTGAAAATCTCTTTGAAATATTAAGGATAATTAAAAATACTAAGTAGTACTCAAACGCAGAATATTTTAAATAGTTCATAAAACTGACTCAACGACTAACTAGCTTGTGTATGTGTGTGTGTGCATGTGTGTAATTACCAAACCTCTCTGAACCCCAAAGGCCTCATTAGCAAGTGTTTCTTAACAGCTCAAAAATTCTATGACTCAATAATCCTGTATTAATAGAAGTATCTTATATTTATTCAAATAGTTATTAATTACATGAATAAATATTTTATATTGCTATAATACAATTTGTTGATAATGCTACACAACATATTAATTCAGTCAAGGTCATGAAAATAAATAATTATTTTCTGACCCTTCATAAAAGAAACTGTTTAGGAGTTATCTACTTTGTTCTGAATTTAAAAGAATGTATCCTAACCCTGGGCTTTG
The DNA here is from genome assembly GCA_004027375.1 of Macroglossus sobrinus. NCBI lineage: Eukaryota > Metazoa > Chordata > Mammalia > Chiroptera > Pteropodidae > Macroglossus > Macroglossus sobrinus. Next base: position 1,322,839 of record PVKZ01000122.1, on the reverse strand, counting down.
CAGTAATATTTGCTCTAAAACCCAGACATATAAATAAATTAAAGAAAAAAGGAGGGGAGCTTAAAACATTGATACACGATATAGAAGGAAACTTTTGACAACATTTCCCTCCAAAAGATTGGCTCTATGATCTCATTAGCAACTAACTTATACATCTAAATATACAAATATATTTGCTTATTCCATGTATACCTGAAACTAATATAGAATAATACCGAATGTCAATCATAATTGAAAAATAAAAATTAATTTTAAAAACATGTTTTTAATCAGCTTACCATTTAACAATATGCAATAGTATGAAAATCAATTGAAAACAAAATAATAAATAATATCCATTTCTAACAACTGTGAGAGTAGTATCAAAGCAAAATATGCAGAATCACAAGACTTTCAAAAATTTCAATTATCTCCCTATTAATGAAAGTGAATGACTTGTCCCTCATTGCCCGTGAAAGATCATAAATGTTTTCTCCTTAGAGTTGAAAAGTGTTGCCCAAAGGACACCAGAGCAGAAGCAGGCAGCTCTGAGTCACTGTCTCTGTTTCACTGCTTAGTAATTTTGTGATTGGAAACAAATCGTGTAACCTCTCTGAGGCTACTGAATGGATGAGACTTTGATGGGCTATGTGTAAATCATAGGAAAGGAAATTTTAGTTATCCAATAGAATGTGTTTCCTCTGCTTCACGTGAAGTCCCAAAAGGATCCTAGACCATACTGGTAGATTCCAGTATGCAATGACATACACTGCTCTCTCCCTATTGCTCTAAGCAGCCCACCATGTCAGCATGTAAAGTATTAAAACTAACACTAGTATTTAACCTGTGAAATCAGTGGGCAAAATAAAATCATTCTGTAATACACTACCAACCAGCTGGCCATATTTTTCTCACTTGGGTAGCCTGGTAACAAAACATGAAAGTTCTCACCCTCAAAAATATATTACCACACACAGCTTTGAACTTTTCAGTATGCTCTATAGGACTCAGTTGACCTAAAGAACTTAATGGTCACTTAATGTTTTTAGTTTAATAAAATGGGAGAAAATTTTTTCAAATAAAAATATTTACCACGGTCATTGCTATTAATAAGCCAGTAAGAAAATATGTGTGTTTGTGTCAGTAAAACATTGTGATAGGAAACAGGCACATCAGAGAACCCTTAATCTGAAGTGTTTAAAATAATCTGAATCCAAGAGGTTAATGGCAGTAGCTGGGTGTGGAGAGAAGTTAAAAGGCTGGGAATATGGATCACCGCATTGCCTGGGATGGCCATGTTCTGAAGACCTTTTATGACTGCGTGGCAGAGGTAATTACCGAGTTCATAAGGAATAGTTGTATTGATTGAAAGTCTCTTTAGTGAAAAGCCACATTTCTCAAGTAAGAGATCATAGCAATGCCAGCCTTGGTTGCAGGGAATCTAGGCTCACAAGTAGCCGGCAGCCACTGAAACATGAATATGTCTGTCTGCCACTAATGGCAGAGGTACCTAGATCTGAAATCCACTTTATAAATTTTGCTGAGACACCAGGATCCAAGGAACATATTCCATCCAAGCAAAGAGCCACCTCTCAGATAAGTAAAGATGAAGAATTGTACGGAAATTTGAGAGAATTAGGTTGCTAAATTGATTAATCAGTTTTCTAATCATATTGGGCAGAATATAAATGACATATCTTTTTTGGTTGTTTACAGTGTGAACCAAAATAGGCAATGGAAAGAGTGATATCATTTTGAACTCTCATTCGTATATTTTGAAAGGTGTTCACTAATTTAAAAGTTTCATAAAACTTAAGATTAGTTGAGAGAACAGGAATGAATAATGGAGAAAAGTCAAGGTCATGGAATTAGACAGCCTTCACAGATCTCATGCTCACTCTTACCCTAAGGCAGTGGCTTGCAAACAACATGTACATAAGAAATACCTAGGAAGCTAGTTAAAATGCAAATTCCTGAGATTGTGGGTCAGTGGGCATGAGGTAGGCCCAGGAATGCCGGTGAATTTGAAGCATTCTGATAAACTCTTCTCTGTACTACATTGTTCAGTCTTCACATGACCCTTTTCTTTAAGAGGGTCCATTCTCCTCTACAAGAGCAAAGAAACTAGTACTGAAATAGTTCATTTTAATTATTTTTATATAAGTTAGCAAATGATAAGTTTCACCTAATACTAGTGATAAGCCAAAAATCATTCTCAAGTTTCACTTGAGTTTTAGGCACTAAACAATATAGTTTAAAATATGAAAAATAGCTTGAACTGACTCTTTATGAAAGTCATAATAAAACAGGACAGACAGTGCTTATCATGAAAAGTAGGTATGCATACACATTCAAGTTTTAGAGTACTCAATTATCATCACTGACTGAGAGTTTAAGAGATTATAGTCTAGTGATAATGTAAGCGAAACCACAAGTTTTATTCTCCTCTGAAAGAGTTATTTTGTGGCCACAGGCCACAAACTAGAATCTCATAGCCACATAAGGATGAGGTGAGAATGCATGGATGACTGAACATAGATCCTTTGCAAATAACTAGATAAACAACAGTGCATGCCTTATTCTCTGTGGCATCATCATCAATGTAATCAAAGGGTAATTATAATGAGTAATAACAAAATAATCATAGAAATCCTTCAACGACTATATTGTCTATAGCATACATCCATTGTATAGAATTAAGCTCCTCTGTTAGCAGTATTTTATTTTGAAGTGACTCAGATAAATAGGAAAATATTATTAATAATATCCTAAGTTCTGAAACAGAAAATGTAACTTTCCAAAGCAATGAAAAAAATGTGATTGTTAATAACCAGTCATGTGTGTGTATGTATAACTTTACTGAGTTTACAATAGCAAATATAAAATGTACAACTGAAGATAAATATAACATTGCAGAAAAGATGAAGGAAAGAAGAAAAAAGAGGGAAATGGAAAAGATGAGAGTAAAGATCATTTAGAAAACTACAGAATGTTTCTTATCGCTTTTAAAACCCTTTACTTGGAATCATGTTTCTTCATTTCTGAAGCCCTTGAGAGTGATGATTTTTAATATAAAGTGTATCCCATGTGTACAGATGCGCTGTATTTACAGGTTTAATGCTGTACAAAGTTGAAAAATATTTAACTTATGTGCCCTATCTTTGCAGTGATTTCATATAGGATATACAGGGTAGAATGTATTTTGCCCTCCAATCCTGAACCTCTACCCAATTGTTCTATATTCTTCCCTTCATCCAGGAAGCAATGCATATTGTCCTCACAAGGTTGTTATATCCCCTTCAAGATGTTTCTGGAGAAATAATCATTAATTATACCTCTGGTGGCTTTTGGGGGGCAGAGGAAAGTGCACACAGGGTGAGACCAAGTGACAACATGGTAGCCATGGCACAAAGGACATGCAGCAATTGTGTGCCTCCTGTGAAAAGAGGAAATAGAGACTGGAACAACAGGTACTAAAGTGTACCACATTTTAAAAATTAAGTAGACAAATGCTCAAGAGACATCATGACATTTTGCTGATACAGAGCTCATCTTCCAATCCTAGCCTTTTCAAAAACAGTAAATTTTTTCTTCAAGTAAGAGCCAAGCTACCCACTGACTTACCCCCAGGGCTTACCTATGTCTTAGCCAGTGAAGTGACTAGGTAGGAGAGACCAGAGACATATCAAAAGTCTTCTCCCTGCAGCACCTCCTGACCAACCCAGCAGGGAACTGGTGGAATTTGGGTAGTCATGGATACTCCCTTGGATTATGAACTCTTTTCAGAAAACTTTTGAAAAGAAGTTCATTTAAAGGAGTAATATGTTGATATTGTGTCACAAGTAAGCAGGTGGAGTGGTTGGCTCCTCCAATAGAACATAGTACAGGAGAATTCTAGAACATAAATAGGCTGCTGAGGAATGAAAGGACCTTATGGATGACACCTGCGAAAGGATGCGAGGAGATAGGGATACTCAGTAAAAGGCTATTATTGATTTTAAAAACTATTGCAGGGTGAGTAGAGCGTGCCAGAATGAAAAAAGGACAAATTGAAGGCAAATGTAGGAAAGTTGGTGATACAAGGCAAGCTTCAGCAACCTTACAAGTTTGCCTATACCACAAAGATAATATTGATTTAAGAGGACTTAAAAAGTCAGATTTACTAGAAAACCACTAATTCTACATATTTATGCTAAAGTTCCTTAAATTTAAATGTAAGATTATGGAATCAATAAGCAATTATGAAGATGTTTGACATAACTAAAAAATAAGATCATGGAGCCTTATTCTGGTCAAATGGATATGTAATTATTTTCATAAATTTGGTAAAGTCAAATATGAATACAAAAGAAAAGTTCCTCTGGAAAGAATATATGTAACACTGACAAAGATAAAATAAATAGGAAATCCCAAAATGTAAGACGATTTGGTATAATACATACTAGTTTAATCAACATATTATCATAAATGTTTTATATGTATTTCAAATATAAAATTTTCTATTACAAAATAAAAACTGCATTGAAGCACAAAAGATGATTGAAAAAGCATTTTCTAAAACATTGTTATATAAATGAGAAATTGCGATGTTTTTCAGGAATATGAGATAGTCCTTGGAAGTGAAATAATAATAATGATAACTAACATTTATTGAGTGTTTTCTATATGCAAGGTACTAAGTGGCTACAGAAGTATAATTTCTTGTCCTCATCTCAGCATAATTACATACTGCATAGGTACTGCCACTTATCCTATTTTACAATAAGGACATTTAGAAAATTAAGGTCAAATCGGTATTAAGTGTCTGAGCCTGGATTCTAATCCAGAGTCTCTGGTTTACCCTTCCCTGCCTGTTGTATATCTTTTGAAAAGATAGTTCCCATGATGTTCATGTATGATGTGTACCCTTTAATTAGTGAAACTGACGTTTTTAAAAATTATCACACCTTTAATAAGTGTTACTTTCCAAAATGTCTGCTTAAAGGCTACATATTCATATCAGGAATACCTTTAAAATTCCCCTTTTGTATCTGTAATTAGTGTCGATTTATGAGCCAGATATCAAATCAGCTGCTGCTTTGTAAATACATCATAGTTTTTAACAAACACCTTGTTCACTATGTTTGGTTCAGATTTAGTTTCAGTAACAGATTCATCCTTAATGATAAAGACGTGCCAACAGTAAGACTGGTCTTATGACTGTATGGCAGATTCCAAGGAGATTCGACTTGTGCAAAGACAACATTACTAAAATAAGCAAATAACTTTCTAAAGGTTCTACCTTGAAGAAGAAGAAACATGTTTAGACACATATTTCTGGAATATTCCCTGGTGGGGGAAAAAAAACATATCGATTATATCATCTCCTACTCTCATCATCCCTATAAGTGAGTGAAGGTTATAAGTACAAGGAAGTAGTATAGCATCGTAGCTAAGGGCAGCTACTAAAAACAAACATGGTTTCATATCCTTTGGCACTTACGATCTATGTGATCCAGAGCAGCTAATGTTCTCTCTCTAAGCCTTTTTTAAAATACGTAAAATGGGAAGAATAGTAGTACCTGTCTAAAAGGTTCTTGTTTTGATAAGAAATAAAGTTTATAAAGCAGCTAATACCATTAGTTAAAGCAGTTACTACAACACTAACAAATAATGAGTGTCCATTAAATGTTTAGCATTTTGAACTTTTTATTTCAATCCACATTCTAATATAATAGCAGTATTTTTACACCAATGCTGCAGATAACATTACATCACAAAAATGAATATTGATATACAAATACGTAACTACAAATTTAGCTTTAAAAACTCTTCTATAGAAAATCAGACATCTTTGGTCTGGGTTTTTGACTCAGTGAACTAGTATACATTGGTAAAACAAACAAGTTTTAATCACTGACGTAAATTTAAGTTTTAATTCTCTATACTCCAAAATAATTTAGGGACTTCATCCCAAACAATGAAAGTTAATTCTCTCTCTTTTTATCAAATTAGAATGTGGATATAATTATGTATACCCTTGTTTTTAAATGTAGTATTATTGAAAGCATATAAATATGTGCATGATCTTGCCTTCTTGAAAAATTAAAATTTTATATTATTTTGCTTGTTTTAAAATTTTAGGTTATAAATAAAATATTTTAAAAATAATTGTCTAAGTTCTCTGCTAAATTAAATGCCATTGTTTGGAAAATTATCTAGAGGGACAGAGGAAACAAGGTACATTTTGCAGTGTGGTAGCTTTATTCTCTCCTTTCTAGACTCTGTTGTTTTAACTTGGTGTCCTTAATGAGGAGAGTTAGCATGAATACCAGATACAGGAATCATACACATTCCAAGTGGGACTTCATTAAAACCAAAAATGCAAAATGTCTATGGCTTCTGGTTTTCAAGAAGTGGCAAACAGTCCCTAGACATATCTGTAATGTTGACCATGTGTATAACAGAGAACTACTTCTAGACCCCTCTTGCACGGAACACTCTGTTAGGCATTCCACTGGCTCCCCTTTCCCAGCAGGCCATTGCCCAGCACTGTTGCCATAGATGGCCATCAGACATTTAGAATGACATCAGGAGATAATCTAAGCAGGCTCTGCCCAAAAGAATTCAAGCTAACAGGAGACTCAAGATATCAATGTCTTCTTGGCTGACAACAGCATTCCAAAGGTCAACCAGGGTGAAAAGAGGATGGACTTGGAGTTTCCAGTGCCTTTTCAAAAACCAAGCAGCTAACAAGTATAAGGAAGCATCCCTCAAAGAAAACATAATAATAATTAATAAGGACAAAGAAAGCCTGAAAGTATCCTGAAGGTACCATGCCTCTGAAAGAGAAATAAGAAATTGAAGAGATCTCTACTGCTTAAATTCACGAACAGTTCTCATCCTGAACCAATTCACAACCCTCTAAGAACTTAGTTCTCCAACTTCTGCTGTTGTGACAGCCCCAAAATAGGTGAATATGGGACTTAATGATATAGAAGTAGGATTTCTTTGTAGGAGAGTAAGAATGGCTAACTGCAGTTTACCACTTTCTCAACCCTGTGCTTTACTTGAATAGCTCATTTGAGGGCAGCACTTTACGTTCCACATTTTACAGATGAGAAAACTGGGTGAGGTGAAGGAAGGGTTGGTAACCTGCATAATCATACAGTTACCTTGTGATAGAGCCAACTGGTTTTTGGCCACATAGTCTCTTCTCTTAGTCAGACCAGCCTTTTCAGTAGTTAGCCACAGAGTAGTCTGCAAGAACTTGAAGAATTAAAAAATTTTCTCTGAAAGATTTTCCTTGAGGGAGACCAGAAAAACCCTTTACCCAGTGAACAATGTGCAAATAGAAAATTAATAAGAGAAATAAAGACAATAACTTAAATATGTATCAGCTCTGGAGAGATATAAGCTTTAAAAACATTTTTTTTATTGTTTTAAAATTATTTATTATTCATGAGTCCTCCTATCTGAACTCAAGGGTCCTTCACTAAGGGTTAATTTAAAAGCTAATTACATAAATGGCCAGATTAATACCAACATTTCACCCCCCCCCATAACAATAAGAAATATAAAGGATAATCATGGCAAAAAAAAAAAAAAAAAAAAAAAACTACTACCCAAAGAAACAAAACATTGAAGTGAGAAAGTTAATGCTTTGTCTCTAAATCTTTACGATGTATTCTGTTGCCTTATATATCTCAGACAGTGTAATCTGTAATTAAGTTTTGTTCATGTTATTAACATTTCTGGTCAAATTCCACCCTAGTGATATCAGTCCAAGACATAATGAATATATCTGACAATATCTTCATAGAATCTGAAGATGTTTTGTTAACAATTCTTACCCTTATGGAACACCTTTCTTCCCTGACCTCGAGTGCTTTTTAGCTCTTACTTTAAGAGTAATTCCATTTTCTCAGATTTTTTTAAGTGTAAGCAAGCAGAGTTATTCCAACTCATCTCTGAATCTATGACCCTACCAATAATACATTTTTAGTTTGAGAAACAGTGTGATTCCCCATACACCTTACTCTCTATTAAATGGAATTTCTTCCTAGAGGAACGCTTAGAAGTATTTTCTTGTATAACAGGGTCACCTTTCAGTAGAGTTAATTTGCCTAGCCAACCCCAGGCAAGGTGCCCTTTTCTGGCATAAAGTGTACTAGAACCTGTCAGGTAACCTTATCTGCTTCAAAACTTTATGGCATGATTTGGAGGTGCATCTCTTAACTTCCCTGAGTGCGACTCCTCTATCCTGTAAAAAATTAAGTGCTTCTGTTAAGTGTTCCCTAATATTTCTTTCAGTAGGAAGATACTGAAATTCTGACTTTAAAACTTTTCACACTAGTGCCAAGAAATGCAAATGCCAAGTGTGTCCTAAAATTTATGTTATCATAAAGAGGTTTTTGTTTGTTTTAACCAGCATTCATTTAAACTCTACAGCAGCACATTCCAATAGAACTTTATGCAAAGACGGAAACATTCAACATCTCCCAAATAAGGTAGCCACTAGTTGTTTGTGGCTATTGAGCACCTGAAATGTGGCTAGGGTAACTGAGGGATTGAATTTTAAATTTTATTTAATTTAAATTAACTTAAACTTTAAAAGCCACATAAGTAGCAGCTCATAGCTATAAGAGCATGATGTTGTACACATGTGACACCTTTGATTTATTCAACCAAGTAGTCTAGGATGCCTTTGGAGCAGCTGATCTTTCCACCACGCTTGGTGCCTTTGGTACAGCTTCCCACACAGATCAAAGAACACAGGTATTTTCATTTTGTGATGATATTTTTGCAAAAGATCCCGGCACTGTTCTAGCGCGTTAACAAATAAAAAGATATAAGGGGAAAGGAAATTGGGGAAGGAGGGTTCTCCCTAATATCTACTTGTGTTTGCGGCCTTTCTTAGCCAAGATGCGCACGTATCTACCGAAGCGGCTAAACTACTAGAACCAGCGGTTGGCTATTAGTTTTTAAAATAACCCTGTAGATCCTACGAGTTTGGGCTATAAAAGCCAGCTCCAGACCCCGCCTTTTCCTATCGGTCTGGTGCAGGACAGGGGTGGCAGCCCGACCTGCACGCGCCACTCTCCGGCTCTCAGACTTGCAAAATACTCGGAGCGCACCGAGAAGCCGGACGCAAACCGTGTGCCAGCGCTTTGTGCACGGTGCGTGAGTTCACTGTGTGCGTCGCTCGGCACTTATCCCCAACTCTTTGGGGTCGTCTTTCCCCAACCTAGGGGAAATATCCCCAAGATCCCCGAACCAGACCAGCAGGGCAATTCCCCTGACACCGCCACCGCCTGTTTCCAAAGCCCAACCACCACCGTTGTGCAGCCCTCCATGCCCCAGAGCCCACCACACGGCTTCTTCGTCAAGCCACCGACCTCTTTCTCCCCAAGCCGAAAAATCCCCGCTCTGGACACAACCATGGCCACCCGCCTCCAAAGCGGCACCGCCCCCCTCCGCGCACCCAGCCCAGCAGGCCCTCAGAAGGGCCCCCAGAAGGGCCCAAGCCCTCCCCCTCCTCCTCGCCCATGGCGCACGCACGTGGCGCACTCACCCCCTACTAGCTGCCTCGGAGCTCTAGAAACACTCCCATGAGGAGCCCCCGCCCCCTCAGCTCCGTCCGCGGGAAGAAAACTGGGTGGGCAGAGAAAGAAGTACATGGTGAGAGCAGTGTTGAGGGGAGGATCGGCAATAATTGAATGGCCTTACGGCTGGCTGTTGCGCCTCTGCAGCGAATCCAGCCAGCGCGGATTCACTTTCCACACAAATCATCCGGAGGGATTGTTGCTGCCTGCAATCAATAACTCAGCGGAGTGAGCTGCTGAAACCAGAGGCGTCCCCAGTCTGGATCTTAGAATCCCAGCCCTCTGCTTTCCAAACAAAGAAGTGGGCACCAAAACGCAGGAGGAGATTTTTAACCCCTAACCCCACCCCGATCCCGGGTAAAGATCTTTAAAAATTAAAGGGCACACACATAGGTATCTAGAAGAAATAGTTAAAAGGGGAAGTATGAAAATCCATTCTTTGAATTAGAGGTTTCTGTGATATTTCAAGAAATGGGGTAGAATCGATGTTCTGATGAACATTTAACAATTTTGTAAGTAAAGATAAAAGCCATTCAATTTAGCCATGCATATAGATACTTTTAAATCGGCCTCACATTTGCAGGCAAATTACTGATCAAGCTTTATTTGGGCATATTGATCCAGGAAAAGGAAGAAATGTATCATAATTTGTAGTGGCATTTTTAAAAGCCTTAACATCTTTCAGATGTTATATATATATATATATATATATATATATATATATATATATATATATATATATATATATAAAGATTGCATTTCTGTAAGGCGAAATGGCCCTGGGAGATGTGTATTCTGACCCCTCACTTAATAGACTGTAAAACCAAGCACAGCTGGGAAAAAGGAAATACACCAGGTCATCTGGTACTGAGTACTGGTCACTAAGTTCAGAGTAACTCACTGTAGGCTTGAGCCTAAAAGACTAAACTAAAGGTAGCCAAAAGTCTTCATTTCTCCTTGACTCAAAGCAACTTAGAAATAAATCTTAAGGATGTCAAACCAAATATAGATACTTCATAAATCTTAATGACTCTTCACTATGAAAAGTCTTGTTACAAATACAAACGGGAGACTAGATATTGACCATCACTGTCTGCTGTCTCAAGGATGGGAGAACTAAAGCGTTTCTGAAGCCAAGGAAAAATTTCATTTGTATTCTCAGTCATAGAATCGTAGTTTCAAACAGAGATGAGAATACAGGCGCATTTGTCTGTGCTCAATAGTTAAACAGTGCTTGGAAAGATATTATTGGTAATAGAATTCATAAAAGGTACTGAATCTACATTACTAATCCCAAAGTATTTAAAATTGGCCTTTAGGCAACATATAAAATATGCTACCCTTTCAGCAACTTCAGTATCCCAACCTTACAAATTTTGTTAAGTTAGGATATCATGGTTTTGACTTTCTTCCTTGTACTTCATTAGATATAAAATTAAATGTACAAAACGAAAATAAATATAGGCTATTTAGATATGAAATAAAGGATATGATTAAATTTTGGCCTAGAATAACAAATCCTTTGTGTGTTTCAGATTCTCATTTACAAGTAGTGCATATGGTGTAGACTATGCATGAGCTAAAGTTATACCTAAAGAATTTTTTAAATTTAAATATTCAGCACTATTTATATTAAAGGTCGTAAGTATCACGATTAATGATAATTTCAATTATTTTATATTCAATACACATCCATTTGGTTTAATTCTAGAATGTTACTTCAGATTAGAAGTTTTAGAAATGAATTTATTTGAATGTACTTCAGCATCCATAAAAAAGAATTTTTAACTATATACCTTGTACTTACACATTTTAAGGTGCCAAAGAAGAGTTGCAAACTGTGAAGTAACTTCTATGAAGAGATGAAGTAAAGAATGGAAGGCAAATGATTGTATATGTACGTGGTGAGTGCTTAACATTTTTTATATCATCTACCACAAAGTTGATTCACTGAGATAAAACTGCCAAACCCTTTGTCATTATTTATAATATAGACATGTATAAAAGTAATAGAGTTATATAACCATTATATGCATTATATTATAAGCAATACCATATCATTTTGCTTAAAGCTTACATCACCTTTCAGGGCCTATCTCTGTCTCTTACAATTAATCCATTTCAGGGGAAGTTATGTATATCATCTCTACTGTAACTATAAAAATTAACATTTTTAATGCTATTAGAATTTGTATCTTACTACTTTTTATATTTTTCTGAACTTCCACGTTCAACTACTATGTGTTGAAAGTATTCTGGCTGAAGAACAAATACTACTATACAGTTGAATAATCTTGAGGGGTAGATTAATCTATAGCCTTTCTTCATTTTAGGGTGAGTTGCTGTGGCAACCGCCTCAGCTTACTTTAAAATAGTTTTTTAAAGCTCACTTCAAGAGCTACACCCAGTTGAACCAAGCTTAAAAGCAGATAGACCTAGTGCACAGGGTTTTAGAAGACTGCTGATTTAAAGTAGGGAAGTATAAAAGAGAGGCAGGTGGACTAAAATGGTATGTGACCCTGAACAGAAATTAGCTTTCCCTAGAGTTAAAATCCTGAGTATCATGATCTGTGTAACTTCTGTAGCACTTTAATTAAATATATTGCTAAACAATTCTTTTGGGGGAAAAACAAGTTAACATATATTTACATACATAATAAAACACATGATAATTATTTAGTAAAGGAAATATTTGATGGTTAAAAAAAGAAAGAAAAAAGAAAAAGCTGATTTAAATAGTACATCAATCCCAGACATCATTTTCTCTTAAAGGAAGTGTTACCTTTTACTTAAGACGCTAGGCCTTGAGCTTTAAGCCAATTGGCTTAAAGGGTATAAGAATTTTCTACTTTCCAATCATAGAACGGGAGTAGACTGGAGAATTCATTTAACACATAAGCAAACTGAAGCCCAAAAAAGACACCCTTATTAGTTAGGCACAAATCTTGAACCAGAGAATCCAGGCCTCCTAACTCCTAGTACCAGCTCCTCCCTACACTAGAAAATGTTCTGATCCTACCCAACTACCATTAGGTGGCAAGGATAAGGATAATTTTAGTTAAAAAAAAAAAAGTCCAGAAGTGTTTAAAGAAGACAAAGTACATTTTGGATTAAACACTTTGTGGATTACCAATGAATAATTTTAAATCTCAGGTGACTTTCTATTGTATATTTCTGAACAACCTCTTCTGTTCTGCTTCAAGTATAAAAGCTCCTGGGAAAGAAACGAACGCTAATATTAACTTAGAGTCACAGATAATTAAGAAGCTAAATCTGCTGAGGGGAATATCTTATATTTTAAAAGGCCAATTGTAATACATTCTAGATCTAACTTATTTTAAAATTATCCAGTGTGAGGTTATACATACTTTTGAATGTTTGTACTATCATTGATAATTATGGGTTTGTTATAATTTTATTATTAAATGATTCTTTAAAATGTAAAAGGTAAAACAGTTTCTTTTTGAAGGAAACTATTAAACTGAAGTGTTCTATGATATTATCTATAACTCATCAAAAATAGAATAGTTGAAAGTCATTAATTTCAGGCATTATGGCAATAAACTTAGATGTTCCTGCAAATGGTTTGCTTTGCCAGGACATTTGTGAACCTGGAAAAAAAAGAAATTAATTTAATTTTACCACCATATAGACATATCTCAGTATTCAAAAGGTCTATGCATCTTTAAATTTTGGGATTTTTTTTTTGAAGTTGTACCTTAAAGAAAACCTAATGCAGATTATCTCTGCCATGCTATTAAAATGAATTAATGCTAGTAGTAAACACACCAGATGAAAAGACAAATTGGCAAACAAATAAATTGTAGATAGTAATCTGCAGGAAATAATTCTATTTCAGATTGTTCTTACTTTGTGACAGCTTGTCATGCTTTTCTATAATAAAAGCAAGAATTTCATCTTAGCTGTGCTGGTAGTCACAATGGTGATGAGCCAGAAGCCTGAAGATTGTAGATCTAGTTGTACTTGCCTGTAAAATCAACCTTCCTCTTTCAAGTGAAGCCTCAGGGCAGATGCCTAAATATTGAACCTACTGTTGTGAGAAAAGCTACTCACATCAAATAGCCCCTACAATGAAGCAGTTGGCTTTTTAAATCACACTGTCCTCCCATATTAAAATAGTCTGGAAGCATAATGCAGAACTTAACAGGAAATGCAACTAGTCATTGGGTTAAACACATAGTGCTGAAAGGAATTTAAGTGAAGAAATATCTTTAATTAGCTAGATATTTCAGTATACTCCTATTGTCTACTCTTATACAGTTCATGTTTTTATTTCCCCAATGTATTTTCCCTTCTTCCTTTTACAATATTAAAAATTTTAAACTTGGTTTAAACATTTTTATACAATCTATAGTTCTACTAGCATGCAATCTTGTCTTTTCATGGTTTGTATACTTGTTGATGTATTTTATCTTCGGCTTTATTAGGCCGTGGTGTAATTTGGCTAGGACTAGAAGGTAGCCAATCCCTAGTAGCCTTTCCTAAAACTTTAATATTAACCTATTTTTTAAACTTTAACCTAAGTAGTATCTTCCTTATCAGTCTCTATTTCTGCTTCCTGTGCAGCTGAAACTCTTCAGGATAAGTGAGGTCATCAGCTATCGGATAGGGAAGCCTAATGCATTTGGGAAGTTAGTTTGGTTTACATGTTAATGCCCTGGATAAAATCCAGTAAGGTGTAGAAGAGATAGAGTGGGAGGAGGGAGGGGGAAATCTCTGAGGAAGCTGCCGCCTTGGTAAATATTTCCAAACTGATTAGAAAGTTCATGGCCCCGCGATGAAATTGAGATTTAAAATACTGATAATTCTTTTATTTTGTACATTACTAACATTTGAGCAGCAACTAGGCTTGCTTTCTAAACCTCCGACCTCTCAAGGCGGAAAACCGACAATTCTGGTGGTTTAGGAAAAGCGTGCTGGAATCGTGTACTACAGACAGCCCGGACCGTGGCTTTTACGCTTAAGTAACAGAGAAGCGCTCCGACGAGTGGAAGAATGAAGTGGTTAATGCGTCTCCAAACGGGGGAAAAGTCACAAGAGCAACTATTAGGGTCGCGCTCCTATTGGTCAGAGGAAAGATCCCGACTTTAGAAGGTCTTTCCTGCTGGCTGGCTCGCAGCGTCCCCACGGAGCGAGCGCGCGGCAGCCAGACTCGGTTCTCCGAGCGTCCTCGGCGGCTGCGCCGGCTCAGAGCAGGGAGCCGTCGCTCGCGGCGTTGTCTTCATTTCGTGCAATAAAGAATTGTCATTAGGTCTGCGTATGGCATGTGCTGTTACCCCACCGTAAAACTAAAATTAGCAAAATGTCAGGAATGGAAAGATTGATTCACCAAGATGCAATTATCATTTAAAAGTGCTTGATTGAGGTACTGATGTTCAGTGATTTATTCTGCATACCATATACATAATTAAAGTAGTGTAGTGGAGCAATTTATCAATCTAGTTGAGACTGGAGGGGTGAGGAGCGAACTGCTGTATGTTTGTTTTATTAAAATCCTGCGAGGTCTAGTCCCGCCCCCCTTTTGCAAGAGTGAAACTGATGATTTCTCCAGCTCGCGAAGAGTCAACGGTTTGGGATTGTGAAGGAGAGAGAAACGGAAAGGAAACGCAGTGCAAGGCAAAGGCAAAGGCAAGGACAAAATAAAATAAAGAAAAAAAAAAAAAAGGCGAGAGGCACCCCATCGTTCGTGCTGCTTGGAACCCGAGCCCGTGTGCTCCGTTTTCCCTGCCACCCCCGCCTCCCCTCCCAATATCTTTCCACCTCTACCCCCGCCCGCCTCCCGCCTTTTTTTACGCGATGTTTCAAAGGCGGTGAGCGGCTCTCCTTTTCCCATTCGTCTTCTGTCACTTCCTTCCTGGACGCAGTTTTCTGGACGAGTCTGGTTACTTTTAATCCGACCCGCCGCTAAGGGCCACTTTCTCCTCCTCCTCCTCCTCCTCTTCCTCCCCCCACCCCTTCCTCTCCAAGCGGCCTCTGCGCGCGCGAATGCGCGGCCCCGAGCGCGCCTCCCCCGCGCGCGCTCCCTCCGCGCGCGCGCGCGTACATCTCTCGTCTCCAGCTCTCTGCTTGCTCTGCTCGCAGTCACAGACACTTGAGCACACGCGTACACCCAGACATCTCCGGGCTGCTATTGGATTGACTTTGAAGGTTCTGTGTGGGTCGCCGTGGCTGCATGTTTGAATCAGGTGGAGAAGCACTTCAAGGCTGGACGAAGTAAAGATTATTGTTATTTTTTTCCTCTCTCTCTTAAGAAAGGAAAATATCCCAAGGACTAATCTGATCGGGTCTTCCTTCATGTAAGTACCTCTGACATTTCACGGGGAAATAGAAATAGCCTGGGTATTGTCTCTAAAATCTGCATCAATATATTCCCCGGCATTGGGTCTCTCTACTCTGTGCCTTTTTGAAGGCTGAAGTTGAGGTTTGTTCTGCATTCTTTTCGTTAGATTCCATTATTTCCTTGTCTGTGGCTAAAAGTAACTTTTTAGATAGTCTTACCCCTTCGCCATCAGTTATTGAAATCACTCCTGACTCTTTCTTGACACACCGCTCTGTTTAAAGTTTCATGAAGTTAGTTCACGTCATTAGCATGTTTGATATAGTGGAGTGTGTAGAGCCTGGTAGATTTTAATATTTCAGAGACTGTTCTGTGACCTTGAAGTACATGCCTTAAGATTTAGCCGTTAGTCCACTGTGGAAAGATGCTTCTCTGAGTCCCCCCAAAGACTGTGATTTGCTTTGGGTTATGCTTCTGAGCCACTAATTCTTGGGATTAGTTTGAGCTAAAGCATGGCTGTCTGTCAGAGTATTATACCTTTGTGCATCTCCTTCCCTTACCAAAGTGCTGGCTTGATAGAGGGCTTCTATTAATTGGTGTGGGCAAAAAGTACCCTGGCGGTGGTAGTCTATACATTTCACAGGTCATGTTGGGATTTCAGTATATGTGTTGCTATTTAGGTACAGTCAAATACATAGTCGTTTAAAAACTAACAAGGTGAAGTCACTTAAGTAGCTTTCTGTTTGCACTTTAGATGAAAGTTACCAAACTCAGTGATAAAGTTGGGCATAAAGGAAGTACATATGGTATTATTAAATATTATGCAAGTATTTAAATTTAATACTAATGTTATCTCCTTTCTAGAATATGGCTGTTGATTCTTGAAAATTTTATATCTGAAGTATTTCTGACTGTTCTAGGTCTAGTAGTTATTTTCTGGGAAAAGCTCTTTTTCTTCACATTTTAGGAATATGTATCTTTTGTATAAAATACCTTTATATGTAAATGCTGACAGTATAAGTAGAATCGGGCTCTCTGCCAGTTATTTAACCAGTCCTCAGTGGATAATTGCTTTGACACAAAGTAGGTTTTACTATTGTGAATCTGATACTAACTCTAATAGTAACTGTCTTGTGAAATGGCTAGTTACTGCATATATTTTCTAAGTGCTATAAAGAGAACTCTAGCCACTTCATTATACCAGCCAAAAAGAGTGACCAGCCTCTTTTTCACTGGCACCTTGCAGTGGAATTGTGGTTGCAGAGTAAAGATGTTTATGTAGAGTATAATAACTTCAATCCCTAGAGGCTTGGTAAGACTTGGAAATGTGACCACCTGTGAACCCCGTTTAACCTCTGAATTGCATACTAATTTTAGCTTTAAATAGATTAGCAACCTCCCATTGGAAACTAAAACATCTTATTTAATTTTTGAAATAATGTTTGGACTAGATTTTGAAAATTTTCAATATGTACCAATATGGCACAAGCAGTATTTTTGTTTCTCCATCAGTTTTAGATAAATATAATGCAGTTAATAAACCATATTAATGTCTTCCAGTGTATGCATGAAATTATTTATTAAGTTAAAAGAAGCAGTTCTAAAACAAGTGGTTCTGAACTTGACAGGTAAAATGAGATGTATCTATCTAATATCCTATCTCAAGAGGAAAAAAATCTCTAAAATATCTTGTTCTATTTGTAGTAAAGTACATTTGGCTATATATTAAACTACTTACTCAATTCTCAAAGCTTATTGTCAAAACACACTTTAAACTCAATGTTTGTTTAAAATATAGTCCCTCAGTCAAGTTAAGGAGACAATAATTGGTAGTTATCTATACTTGAAGTTTTACTAAACTTTATAAAAATCTACTGGTTTTGTTGTTGTTGTTGTTTACTAATAACTAACACAACTTTTGAGTATCTGTGGCATATTTTTTAGACTTCATCCTAAAGACAGTATTTTACTTCATTCATTAATTACACTATATACATTCTGATTGCTATTGTATG
The DNA here is from genome assembly GCA_004027375.1 of Macroglossus sobrinus. Taxonomy (NCBI): domain Eukaryota; kingdom Metazoa; phylum Chordata; class Mammalia; order Chiroptera; family Pteropodidae; genus Macroglossus; species Macroglossus sobrinus. Next base: position 1,304,963 of record PVKZ01000122.1, on the reverse strand, counting down.
TATGCGGAATGTAGTGAAAGAATATTAAAGATGTAACTTTTATCAAGTGTTTGTTTCTTTGGCTTAAATAAAAAATGAGCACTTTATAATAAAAAGTCATTTTTTTACCTTTCTTGAGCTATTCATACTTTAAAAGTATGCAATCACATATATTAAAATTTCAGATTAGAAACACATTAAGTACATGAAATTTAAATAACAAGAACTTTACTGCACCTTGCCGCTTTTCTTTTTTGTAAACATATTTACTTTTCAAAATTTGAGAGAAATGGTTCATTCCAATAGGGAAAAGGGCTATCTAATGATTCTAAATTGAATCCTGAAAAAAAATTATGTTTTATATTTTTAAGATTTCTATGAATTTTTCCGTTGGCCTTCACTTTACCAAATCAATAAATTGCATAATATTACAACCACATCTTTCTAATAAATAATTTATTGTATTTAAATTTCTTTTATAAAAAAACTGAGCTAAGTAACTCCTTAGCATATGTTAACATTATATTTCAAAAATTTCTTCTGTTCATTGTAGTATATTTTGTGGTTTTATTTCCCAACTCTACGTGCGGTATATTTTGAGTCTATGAAATCTCAGAAAGTGACAAAAATGGGGAAATATCTGTGCAGCAACACTTGTGCTACATAACAACAAAAAAATAGTTATTAAACAGAGAAACCTGGCTTCAGGGACATAATTCAAAACAACATGGAAAAAGTTCATATGTAATTAAGGGTCACAGAGTAGACTTTAAAGAGAATATTTTTAAAGTTTTACATTTTTTCAAAAGCATTTTCTCTGAGAGAGCACCACTCAAATTAATATCTAAAACTTATAAAAATGCACATGTTCATTTTGTGAATACAGTGATTGCCTGGACACCATGAAAAATTTAATTGCTGATGTTCAGTCTGTGTGCTGCATGTGGAAGGATAGGTGATTAAGATCCCCGTCCTCAGCACTGTACCTTAATCTCATGGGCGCGTGGACTGCCTTGCACTCAGTAAAGCCTGACTGTTCTCCGAGATCTGTCATCTTTAGGAAATCAAACCAGATTACAGAGGCAATTCACAAAACCAGGAGCGACAACAGAGTCTCTGCACCTTACAAAAGGCGGATTACCCAGTTCATGTGTTATTTTGATAGGTCCAAGATAAAAGCTGATTGTTGAGAAATGGCAAGACACTCCAATTTCAAATGATTGCTAGATAAGTATACCACAACCCTGTTGCTTCATCGTTATGAAGAGCCCGCAGAAAACTCAGTTTTCAAATGACAGGTTTTCAATAGTGAAATAAGAGAAAATATGTCCTTTTCTATATGTCTTTATTACTTAAATTTTAAGTTCCATTACTTCTTAGTGAACAGACATCAAGTTCTGGCTGCTTATGTGAGGCAGTTATTAGAATAAGGCTTAATTGCAGTAGACATTTTCAGAGGCATTGTAAAGAGCACAAAACAGAATTTGCCAGAAATATACACTCATGGTATTGAGTAACTTAGCAGAAAATGCATAGTAGTCAACAGCCATTATGTTAATCTGTTAGCAAATATATTCTTCATAAAAATTTGTAATTACATAGTTATTAATTCACATACTTGAAATACATCTTGATAGGTGTTTATTGGTCAAGTTATATATAGTTCATGAATGTTATATAAGATCATTCTTTACAACAAAATATGATGTTTTGAGAATTTATTTTAGAGAATAAAGTTTGGTTTATATAATAACATTTCGAACCAACTTCTTACACATCTAAATCTATAGTAATCTCTTGCTTCTTTAAAAATTGAAGTCCTTTTTTACCCAACTGATGCCTCCTAGTGTTTCACACAATAAAACACTAATGAGTCACCCATAAATGTAAACATTGCATTTTCATTGCCAACATCTTCTGTGATACATAAAATTAATATTTATGTGTTTAATTTTCTGTGCATTATAATAAGATAGGAAATTCTAGTGAATGAGATGTTTCATCCAAGTGGATTTGTGGCACACCCTTGCAGGTTTTCTTTGACCATAACAATATCTTACTAAGTTTTAATAAGTTTATTACCTTCAGTTCCAGTTTATATACTCGCTGTTTATAATCAGTCTTATTCCAAGTGAAAAACATAGGCAAAATAGCATAGCTTCCATTTTGTAGGCCTGGAAATTATATAGCTGTGTTCATCCGGAAATGCCTGATGAACTAATTGCAAAGGGATTAACCAAAGAAACACTAAAATGTCTTAAAAGAGATATAAAATTTTGCCTACTCTGTGTCTTGACATTTAGAAATTTCTTTGTAAAGGTGGAATAAAAAGAGGGTTTAGAAAACACAAAAGTAAAAAAATAAATGCACAGATTCCCACATATGTAAAGTATATCATTTTATTAGAAAATAACAAAATAATAATTGCCTTGGCAGTACATTATTCTACATAATTGAAGAAAGTTATTAGAACATAATTCTCATGACCAGCAGATTGTCTTAATGAGGTCGAAATTAGTGAATACCAACTTTGGTTTGAGTTTTCTATCAGGATGATGAGCGTAGACTTTCTATATTCTTGCCCTTCTGTGATTTCAATGGCTTTCTGATTCTACTTATGAAGATGGGTACTGTAGTTTCTGAAGATTTTTTTCTTTAAAATATTTATGAAAGGAAGGAGGCATCCCCCTAATTGGTCTTAAATTCAAAGGATGCACTTGAAAACCTGTAACATGTATGGGCCTTTTCCTGAGTTGTCATACAACATACATATGCATAAAAACATTCACAAATTTCTTCCAGTAACACTTACAAGTATTCTGAGTGTCCACACTTAGACACTAAACTGAATGTAGTTCATTGCTGTTACCTATATACATATATGTCATTTAGTTCTAAATCAAAGCACGTTGTGTTTTAACAATATTTAACACTCATTTAAGATTGTTCTCATTTGGTCAATAATACAGTGCTATTACAATTCTGTGCATGTTGGACACATTTCAAAGAATGTAAGGGGGTGTATGCCTTTCGTTCAAGGAAGCAAACATGTAGAAAGGGGTGGACCTTTCCCACAAGAGCCACATTTCTTCCCTTGGAGAATTGAAGAAAATATGCAGTATGTAAGTGAATAACAGCCTGAGAAAAAATAATTTCTAATGGTCTGCCGTAGTTATTAAGCAAAGGAAACTGTTAGTTGTTTTTCTACACACAATGATTGATAATCTTTCTCACACTGAATCCTGAAAAAAAGTCTATGAAGTGTTGTAATTTTAATATTTAACTTTTGTAAAGCACACTAGAATTAATTTTTCTCAAAACAGACATTCGATAAAAATCATTTTACAGATGTATTGAGGCGTAAAGAGATAAAGGGAGCTAAAGGCACCCATTTCCTACCTCTCTCTTTTAAGAATAAATAGCATCAATGTTCTTAATGTTAACTGTTTTATGTGTGCACATAATGAAAGAAGATGCTATAACAGAGTACCATTGTTAAAAATAAGATTACAAAAAAGATTATCCACAATAATATAACCTCACATTTCTTTGTATTAAGGTTAATTGCTAAAAGTCATATTTCTATTAAGTATGGATAGTATGTGGTATTTCTTATATAAATCCATGTCTTAGTTTCAGGTAATAATATGAGTAACATTCATCTGTCATCACCATAATTCATTTGTTGTACATCATTATTGTATTTCCCAAGTTAATTCTATGTAATTAATTTTAAAATACAGTGGCTAGTGTAAACAAAGTTTAAAGTGCAAGTAAAGAGAATCTTTTGAAGACATAAAAGAAATTGGTGATATTATAAGCAATAAAAACAGTAAACCTATTATGGGCAGATTTCTGCAGGAATCATTACTCTTTAATAATGCAGACATTATAGAGATTTTATTAATTCTTAATGCTGTAAATTTGAAATGAATGGAGCAATGTTGTTCATCCTGCAAGTGGTTGACAATTCATGTAGAATGACAATGCACATCTTTTAGTAATGATATAAATAAAGTACCTTAAACTTGTTTTTAGAGGCTGGAGAACCTGATCTCTGAAGCAGTCCCTGGTGAGAAACTGCTTTTTCCAAATAGCATCTTGAGCATTGTCTGGTTTTCTTTTTGTATCTTGTTGTCGTCAATAAGGTACACATGAAGAATTCCTCTAAATTGTTCTCGGATACTGTGGGTCTCTAGCATATTGGTTTTAAAAGGTGGTGGATGTAGTCCTTTGATAGAATGCCAAGAGTTTATATATATATATATATATATATATATATATATATATATATATATATATATACACACACACACATATATATATATGTATATATATATATATATATATGTATATGTATATATATAACAACAGCTAACAACTACCTCTCTCTTTTTTTCACGTCTGTGATTCTTTCAGCAAGTTTAGAATGATAAGGAAGAGAATGCATATTTCCCTGAACCCCGAAGATAAGCAGCTTTGGCTTATATTTTTGCAAAATTAGAAAATATATTCACTAATGTAAATAAGTAAGGACAGACAAGGAAATTAGTGTACTGCTTAACAGCATAAACATGACTTTTTTTTAACCTTCTAATTAATTGTTGACCATGCATAAGGTGTTCAACCAAGGCTCATTATGGAAAACTGGTATTATTGCTTAATGTAACATGAGGGATTGGGATTTCTTTAAAGTAATTTTGAAGATGTGATTATTTAGCAGAAATATTCACAGGAGCATTTTATTTTTAGAAATCATGGTCACACAAGGAAGGCTTTATAGGACCGACTACCTAATTGCAGTCAAAAATCTCTTTAATGAATGAACACACACAGACACATACAAAAGAACATACATTTTAAAACTATAATGCCCCTATATTTTTCAGGTTTTTTGGCCACATTTTTTATATCTGAACAGAACATACGTGTACAAGCAGATGTTTTAAGTTATATCCTTCATGTAGGTGAGTCTGTAAATGTCCCATTTAATTTAAATAGCTTTGTGGGAAGGTAGTTTGAGGAGTTTAAAAAGGAGAAAAAAAAAACTTTAGTTACTGTAGCTTCAGTTCTTTCTTTTTTAACAGTAATTACACTCAGGATAAAGAAAGTAAAATAAACTCTTTTCATTCTTTGTAACATCCAGTTTCTAAGGTAGAGCTCTGGCGTATTTTTATTTCTGAATATTCAGGGCAGGTACTGGCAGCACAGCTACAAAATGAAAACTTCCTGGCTGCAGACCAGATACAGTGCAAAGTGCCACATCATAAACTTCCCCTCTTCTGTCTCGGAGTAATTTCAGCCCGAAGTCATGTCCTCTTTTCCCCTTGAGCAGGCTAAGGAGCAGAGGGCCTTGTTCCTGGGCAATTGCTTTGGAAGAGGAAAAGGCATAATGTTTCCCTTCTTTAACATGAAAATTCATCCTCTTAAATCACTAAGACATTAACTGCAAAGTGGATTCAGTATGTTTCCTTTTTTTTCTCATATAGCAGTTTAGAATGTATAAAACAATAGGTGTAAGATAGAAAATGAGACCTCTTCCCCTCTCTCCTCCCAGCACGCACAGGCCCAATCAGAGGTCTGTATTTTTGTTGTTGTTTTGCAGAGAAAAAAAATATAATGGTTTCTTTTCAATGAAGCCTGTGCATTATATTCCAGAAATGTTTGGTCATTTTGTGATGCAAATTAACATTGAGTGTTTTTTGTACTTATCTCGGGAAATAGCAATGTTCCACCACAATACGTGGCACTACAGTAATTTTTGATAAACACTCACACTTTTAATGACTGCTACGTCAAAATACAGAGTACAAAGAGAAAATATGGACTTTAGTTTTCAGATGTGGTTTATGCTCTTTATTTGAAAAGTATGGTGTGAGTAATGTGCTATTATTACCATGCAAAATAAATCAATTTCCAACTATCTGCATTAATATTCTTTGTATTTGAAACTGTAGTCTGAAAACTCATAATTCTCCTTATAAAATAATAAGTAAAAAATTGTTAAAACCAATCTTTAATTACCAATTATATTTTCAGTCATTACCAATGTGATTTTTTAAAATCTTATTAAAAAATAATTTCTAGCTGCCATGGCTCCTTTCAATCAGTAACAGAATTCTAATTTGTGCGGTGTAGTCAGGTTTTTGCTAGCACCTTTCTAAAACTAGCCTTCTCTTACAGAAATGTATTAAGTGAGAGCCTTAAGCAGAAAATATTACTATGTAATACATATTTGTTGCAACTTTATTTTTATACTGTTATTGATTTAGTAGTATACAGATAGCATATAAAGCTAGTTTAGTCATTAACCCACTAAACCAATTGTTGACTGCCTAGATAAAATTTACTAAGTCAGATCAACAGTTAAATATAATTTAATTTTCTCTTTAAACTAAAATAGAGAAGAAAGGTAATTTTAAATATGTTTAATTATCAAGCAACTATTTTTCTGTGGATGCAAATATTTCCTAATAAAGCATCAAGAAATGAATACAATATCGATCTTAAAATGTAAACATACTCATAAGAGTATGATCACAATGGCCTATCCTTGTAATAGGTGTTATGATCAAGGGCCCCATACCTGGCACACTTTCAAAGCTCATTAACAGGGAAAAAAATGTTAAACTTTTTTTGAGTGTATATTAATAGACATAGGAATCAGTAACTTTTGGATTTCTTACAAAATTAGTCATTTTATTTAAAAATTCAAATTCAACTTCTAAAACTGCTTTCATTTAGAATATGGTATATAAGGCTTCTTTATCTTCTTGCAGTTCTCCCGAGCTATAGGATAATTTGAATCATTACCACTCGATAAATATTGTTAGACACATTGTGACGTTCAGTTGTTTAATGTGTTCCGGAAAAAAATTTTAAGTAGAAAATGGATTTTCTTGCCATTTAAATATTATAAAACTATACCCGATTAAAACATGAATCTCTTAGAGGTTTCCATAGTAGGTAATTCTCTGGGCAAGAATTTTTAAAATTTTTAACTATTAACCAATAAATTACCAAGTAATTTACTTTTTTGTGGTGCCTGATTTGCATTCACATTTGAGGAACCTCATTACGTTGTTGGATGGTCTTTAAGGCAAGATTTTGTGGTCCAGAAAGTATAGTTTCTATAACAATTAATATGTTAAAAAGGTATAAATTCAGACCTAATTCCATCAGGATTTTTTCTTAACTAAATTAAGACTAACAAACCTGGCTATTAAAAAAAAAATAGGGTATCCATTTGTTCATTTCTACTATTTATCCAAAGACCATTTAGAGTCTATATAGGTTATAGGTTAAGGAAATAATTTTGACTATATCTTTCTTTTCTTTTATGGTTGAGTTTTTCCTCCTACATAAACCAAAAAGAAATTCCCATGATTACATTAATAGATTCGCAAAGGGCCAGCTAAAATACTCAGTCTCCTTGCTTGTTTCCCTGTGGCCCTGTGGTTGAAATGAATGGGCAATGTCCCTTCTAGGGCTATTTGATCTTTCTTGAGTTAGAGTGAGCACTGTGTGATTTTTCTCTCCTTCTATCATTTCCTAGCTTCAAAAATCAAAGAATTCTTGACAACCATTTATTTCCTTAATTTTTACTGTTATTGGATCCTCTCCTGAGTTCCCTTGCTCCAAAATATTTGGTATTGTGGAAAAGCAAGCTCACTTTTAATTTGCTTTGACTACATGTGTGAGAGCATAGAATTGTTTCAGGTGTTGACTTATCTTTTTACACTTCAGAGATTGATGTGGTTCATCACAGCCCAAAGCCATGTCATGAAAGAGCACCAGACGCTGATCTTGAAACAGCAAAAACTACAGGATGTTGTTTTTGTAAGGAACCACTGACAGGTTAAGAGTCAGTGGATGGTACATTCACGGCAAATATGCACAGCATAATGAAGTCTCAGGAGGGGGTACAGTTATTAGAGTAGCTGAACCTAGTTACGGCATTCATGATGTTCTGTGAAAACATCATGTTGGGCCAAAAGTCCAAGGTGCGTGTAGAGGAGGGGATAGGATGGGGAGAGCAGAGAGAGTGAGAGACAGAAAACATGAGAAGATGAGGATGACTGCAAGAGAAAGAGAAAATCAGTTCTCTTGATTTGCAAGCATAAGGAGTTTGACAGTGCCATTGTTATACTTAATATCATTTCCTAATTATACATACATATGCTGTTAGACAAAGTGGCTCATGTTTAACAACAAAGACCAAACTGGGTTCAAAATCCAGCCTCCCGTTTACTGGTTAGTGGTGTTAAGCAGGTTATTAAACCACCAGAAAGCCTCAGTTGCAGTATCTGTAAAATGGGGATAATAATATTGCCCACATTTTAGAGTTGTAAGAATTAAATAGAATAATACATATAAAAGCACACTATATATGATCAGTAATTAGTAAATTATGATCATAAAACTATATATTTTAATTATTTTATCTTACTGCTAATCATGGTCACTTAGAAATGGTTGGTGGGATAATTATTTGAAATTTTTTCCAATAATACTTTTATACCATTAAAATTTCTAATTCTGGTGCTATTTTAGGCCAATGCTAATGATCGCTGAGTACAGTATACTTCAAGAACATCAAAACCTTTCACAGATTCAGATGTTATTAAATAAATATATTATTTTTAGAATCGTAAATGGAACCAAAGAAACAAAATAATTTCATCTATAAGTTTTTAAAGTCACTTATTGAAACTTCTGAATTTCAGGTAGATTGTTGCTTGATTTTAATAAAAGTTTGATTTGGTGGAAGCATGTGATGTCTATAGAATTATTAGGTGATTTTAATAGTGAAACCAGCCTCATCAAGAATTCTGAAGGTTTTTTTCCCCCTTAGTGTTAATATTATCCACTTTTGAAGGATGCATTAGTATTCTTTATTTTTCTTATTATATAACTTTTATTGTATGTGGGGATAGAATTAACTTATCCTTTGCAATCATTTTTGCATATAGTAGGCATTCTATAGCATTTGTTGAATAAATTAATGAATTACATTTACTAGTAAATATAAAATGCATTTTTATTTGAATAATTAAAAAATAATTAAATGGCACTCCTGTTGTCTATTTTTATTTTCCAGATTTGAGGGATCGTTCACTTTAATTTTAGTTTATCGACTTTAAGATGGTGAATAAATTATCTTATCTTAATTTGGGTTTTTTTCTTTATGTGAGAAGAAATATAAAGTAGTGCAGAAAATGCAGAATTTTACCTGAGGATTACATATTTTGATAACACAAATAAATTTAGGGAAGATGTGGATGAAAATGAGGCTAATTCTGGTCTCAGAATCGGTTTACCATCTTTTTGTTCAGCTTTTGTAGTCACTTAATTTCTCAAAGAAATTTATATTTTGGATGACAGGTGATGTCCATGAGGCCTGCCCAGTTTAGATAGCCTGTGGAGTTCCAACCACATGAAATTATTTTCATGCTCTTGAATAATGCCCCTCTAGAGTGCACCTCAAATTCAGCTTTCTTTTCTAGCCCAGTTTTAATGCCTAGCTAAAGAGGGCTCAGTGCAAAGAATACTTACAGAGTGGACTTCCCTATGGTAAAACAGCATGGACAGCTCCCAACACTGCAATCAAGGATGCCTCTAAAAGCTTTAATTTAAAAATAATAATAATAATAATAATAATAATAATAATAATAATAATAATAATAAGTCTGCATGAAGATGATGGAACCCTCTAAGGCATATGGGCTTAGAGAATTATTCCCATCTGCAAACCCCCTCCCCTGCTTAGTAGCCCTTTCCAGGGTTATGATTACTGGAAAATGGCTGTTAATCACCAGATTTTTTTTTTTTTCACTGCAGCTGCTTCAGTCAGACTACTAATCTATTAAACAACTTCGTCCCCAGTTTAAAATTTGCATTGTATACTGTATAGAATAATTTTCATTGTAATCATAGTATCCAAGAGACCTTCCTGATATGATTTATAGAAGCACATTTGTTTTTATGTATGGACCTCTCTAGTGCTATTGAGCCAACTGCTTAAACAATACTGTCGTTGATCAGCATAAAGTAAAAGATTGTATTATTGAGTACAAGCAGCATTTACAGTCGTCACATTTGCAGAATATTTGAATTGTAGTATCTCTAGCACTCAGTAATATAATACTCACATAATTCAAAACTTAACCCAGATATTTAAAATTTGACTTGAACCTGAAGGGGTTTTTAGTTTAGCATTCTTGTACCACACTGTGGTAGAGAGGTCTGACCTCTTTTTCTACCTTAAATCTACCTTTTGCCATAACTTAAAGAAATAATATAAAACCTGAGTCAATAGTTAGTTAGTGTTAAGAAGAGGCAAAACATCTAATTTACAAAGGACCCTTTTAAAACACATTCTTATATGTAAAATTGACAGGCTACAAGAGGTGGTTGGATGAAGTTCATCATGTTGGAAAGAATGTTTCAATTAAAGTTGAGCACTTTCTCTTCCAGGTCTTTTTTTCTCCATTTTTTATTTGCTGTGCCAAGGTATCCATGTGCGTTTTTCCACTGTCATCTGGCTCATTCCCAGCAGATGCACACAATCTGTTCTGCTGTCACTAACAGGGTTCGGTTTATGAAAAGAATGTGTCAGAACATGCCACTATAGTCACTTTTACAGGTTTTTTTAAAGAGTAACTGAGAATATATGCATTGCCCTAGTTTTATTGTACTCAGCCTTTAAGCGATTTCTAAGAAACTTTTATAATATTCATAGACCAAAAGCTTTCTTCTAAACATATTTTTGACCAAATATTTACTTTCCATTAAAGATAAAATTTTGAAAGTTCACAAACGTCTTTAATGGTGAATAAAATGTATTTAAATTTAAGAGTAGATTTTTATAGGAATGTTTAAAATAAACCAAAGATTTTTGCAAAAATCAAATGTCCAATTATGAAATTTACTTCATAAACATTAAACATATCTCATACTAAAAACAAATGTACTTTCATACTCAAATCAAGACTTTATTTTAAAATATTGTGATTTACTATTTAGGTTATAGTCATAAATACCACTTAATTGACTTCATAGATAATATCGGTTTTCTTAAATCTTTGACACCATTCGATTAAACCAAAAGCAAAAGCAGTTAAACTATCTTATCCTATATGGAAACACTTGATAAACTGTACTCTCTCAAAATAACGTGACATTTTTCTTTTGTAGATTTTTTTCATTTTAAAAGAATAGGTAAATGTTTCTAAATTTAACTTTTATTGATTAAGGTATCTCTATTTCTATCAAGTATTTGAAATAAAAATTCAATTTTTTGTCATCGTCTTTATAAGAAACAATTGTTCTGGTTTATAGAAGTGAAAAAAAATTATGCAATGGAAACCTGCATTCATTCCTGAAATAATGAGCTGTATAAGTTAGCAAAATTTGAAATTTTAAGTATGTGTAGTACATACATCCTGTATATATGTGTACATGCAACTAGAAAGTGGACATTTACATTATGTATACAAATCATGGTATTTAAATATATTCTAGAACTGAAGATTTTAAAATGTACTTACGTGCTAATTTTAGATTTTTAAATTTCGATATGAAGAGCAACTCAAAGTTCAGTAAAATTAAGCATTTTTAAATCAAAGTTATAATTCACATGAGCTAAAAATAAAGATTTAGAAACTATATTAATGAATAATCATATACAAATTAAGCATTAATTATATTTAATAGGAAAACTATTTCAATTCGGCATAAAAAAATTTATAAAATACATTTTTAAGGCATATTTTCTATAAGAAAATGTTCCAATTATGAAACTGACATATTGTCACATAGACAATTCAAGTAATATACATTAAGAGACCTTTTCAAAATAACTGTGTGTTTTAGCAAGAGAATAATTTACCTGGACCTTTTTGGCTCTTTTGTCACATCATATAGACTAATTGCTAAATTATCTTTCTAGAGTTGTATCAAATGATTGTTATAGTAAATTCTCTTAATACCTGAAGGAAGATGAATTCTTGTTCATTATATTTCAAATGTGAATATGTATATATGTCTATCATAAGTTGGTTTTGTAATATTTTTGACAGTGTGAACAGGGCACAATTAGTTAAGTTCAGTGTTAAAAGAAAAGTTCTGGAGTTCACTTTTTCCTGCTAATATTTTATTTTTGATTGGTGCACTATATTGTTCCTACTTTAAACATTTTATTTTATTATTAGTTTCAAGTGTACAGTGCACTGGTTAGACATTTATATAGTTTATGAAACTATCCCCCTGATTATCACTCCTCTGGCTCTACACTTAATCATTGCATTACTGCTGACTACATTCCCTGTGCTTTACTTTTTAACTAGTCTATAGGTACTTGAATTGTTTAGTTTTTCATAATCCTGAATATTTGCTCTTGGGATAAAAAGGCTACTCTACACCAAGAGTAGTGGTGAACTAAAAAGAACTTTTAGTTGCATCCCATGGGATGTCAGACAGAGCCTCTCCCTCATCCTCTCAAAGCCATCAGCAGTAGGGCAGGAGGGAGAATTCCTGCCATGCTGTACAAGATGGTAAACTTAGACTTGCTAACTTATAACTGCCAGTATTAGGGGAGGAGTCACAAGGTCTGAGGACAACCAGAATCTTTTCTTTTGCTACAATTTTAATATACACAGTGCCATTTTGAGACAACACTCCATAAGCAATTGATTATACTTATCCAGAATGATGAATCCTTACAATTCTTTATCATTCAGAGTTTTAATATGATCCTAAATTTCATTCGGAAAAAAGGCTTACTCCATTTAGTGAGATTCACAGAACTTAAAGAATATTTGCAAATATGGTTTGCCTTGTGAAATACCTTTAAATACCAAATCTTCTAAAAATGTAGTCTCTTTTATTTATAATGCCTTATAATGAAATAATCAGATTTTTCCCCTAATTTTATTTTTAAAGTTAAAGAAAGAGTAATTTGAAAATTTTCTGGTTCTCTAAGATATGAATGATAGGGCCAGTTTATCTCAAAAACACTTTTTTTTTAATTCTGCCAGTTGTCTCAATTTTCAACATAGGTGCCACCCTTTTTTGTGTTTGGAAAGTAATTCTTTCTTTACATCTGCTTAGTCATAGATGTTTTGGGAGCAAAGACAGAGTCTTTTTGTGAAGCTGTCCCCAAAATATGTATTATTCATAGACTACGAAGCCCATCAAAGGGTCTCACTGGATGGGTAATGATAGGTTGGACTGCAGTAACCAGAGGTTCTCCATTTAGCTTTCTTTAGAGAATTTAGACAGTTGTATCTTTTTTCCATCTGCATCAACATATGTTGATTCTCAATTCTTGCTGGCTTGATGGCTGGAAGTACGACTGATCTAGATCATCTAGAAATACAATTGATACTTTCAACTATGACAGGAATTCTATTTTTATCCAACATCACTAAAGATATCGCTAATAATTCTAATAACTTCTTTGTTATGTGTAAAAAGTTCTATTAATATAAAAGTATTAATTATGGATATTTTACATGATAGCAATCACAGCTAACATTTTTTGAGAGCTTACTGTATATTTGGGCACTGTTCTAAAGGCTTGAGGCCTTTAACTCATTTATTCCTCAAAACTGAATGAGTGAGGCACTGTTACACTCCCCATTTTACAGATGAAAAACTGAAGCAAAAAAAAAATAATAATAATCTAAGCATCTTGCCTAAAGTTATCCACTTCATTAATGGCAAAGCTAGAACCTCAACCAGTTAGTTGGTCTCTAGGGACCACTCTCTTACCCTCTAAGCCAAAATCTCATATACATTATCTCAGCAACTGGATAAGGAAAAGGAAATGAATTAACTCTAGGAACAATTTCCCATGGCATCTTGGGGAAAAGTATTCAGTATCCCCAGAATGATGTTTTATAAACTATGTTTGTGTGAAAGTGAGTATAGTTTTTAAAAAGACGTGAACTAATTCTTGGTCTATGATACTGTTCCATATTGTAAACCCGAAGGAAAAAAAAAACATATAATTCACATACACTCACATATATATTCAACTATTTAATAGATCTTCCTTTAACAAGCAATGTCTTATTACTATTGATGAAAATATATTTTTCCTATTATAATCTTAACCGTAATTGAAATGTGATAATGTAGTTTTGTGTTGCCTTCATCTGGTGACCTCCAGTTTCTTCTCGCTTTTTGAGCTGTTTTAATTTTTAACCTTTACTTGCAGGAATCATGGTAATTTATATAGTTTTAATTTAAGAATGTGAGCTGTATGACAGTCTATAAATGGATATTAAATGGGTTTCAGGAGTTATTCAGTTAATTTAATTAGTGGAAATGGATATTCTGGAGAATTTGAATTCAAGCACATCTTTTAACTTTCTCTTTGTTGTTGAAAAAGAAAACAAACAACAAAACCTTAAAAGCAAAGATAGAGATGAAATAAATACTGACAAGTTAGAACAACATGCATTATATTTGGAAACTAGGAAATGTTATATCAAGTTTATTCAAATACATGACTTTTAGTTTTTAACTGAATATTTCTGTGTTCAGTAAAAGGTCATTTGAAAAAGATAACTTTTAGAATTTTTACTATGAAAAATACTGAACTTTCTACCCTCTAATAAACAGTTTTCTTGTTCTTTCATAAAGCATTACCATGCTATTGACTAGAAGTGAAAACAGAGAGGCTGGTCAGAGGTCAAATAAGACTCAGATATTTATGAATTACCAAATTTGTATACTTTGGACTTCAAAATTAATGGCTGCCATACCTTTAAAGTCATGATTCTTTGCCCAATTTCCACAGTGAATTTGAGTAACTGCATTTGGTTATGCTTTATTTTACTGTTGAAGAGAAGCAAATGCTTATTTCAATTACCGTGCAAATACCAAAATAACCTGTGCTCACTGTATTTAAAAAATCTTTTTTTTAGAAATGTGACTTGAAGATTTGGGAATTAGATGTGTAATTTGGAATTAATTGGTGACAGTGATAAATGGCTTCCATGTCACAATGCAGTGCCCACTGGCAAAAGGGAAATTTTTGTGCTTTATGTAATATTAAGTGCCACTGGTAATGCTCAGTGTTCATTCCTCTCTTTCTAGTGAAACCACTGAAACTAGTTATGTCTACTTCCTAATGTGATTTCGACTATAGTTATTTGAATTCCCTCTTTGGACCCTTCCAACTGTAAAGCAAACTCTTAAGATTCCATAAAACACCAGATTTACTTTTACTATCCATTTGAGTTCTAACTATACAGGAAATAAGTATTCACTAAAAAGGCCTGGATTACCCAAAGACAAGGAGGAAGTCAGAGCTGTTAATTAATTCTATAAAAGATAATTACATAAAGTCATTAGTAATATTTCTGGAAGAAGATTGTGATGTAGCAAATATTGTTTTTTAAAAAACTTTTTAAAAATTTTTGATTATTCAAGGACTAAATCTACTAACAATTTCTCACAAATAGAATCCATTAAAATGCTGTGAGCTGTAATTGATCATGGGTATATGTTAAGTGACAGGGTCATAGATATAAAACACTGAGTGTTCTTCATACAGTTAGTTCAGAGCAGTGGTTCTCAATCCTGGCTAGATGGGGAGCTTTTTAAAAATACTGAATCCCAGATTCCACCTCCAGATTTAGATTAATTTGTCCTGCCATCACGGCATTGATGTTTCTAAAAGCTGCCTGGGTGATTTTAATGTGAAGCCTGGGTGAGAACCACTATTTAGAAGAAGATAAATGTGAATCTAGGACTTGGTGGCATAACTCCATGCATTCTGAAAGTTAAAGAAACAAATAAGCATGTAACTTGAAAACTGTCTTGGGCTCTGCCCATAAAATGTCTACTGCTGTTCCCCCGACTCATCCCCTTTGGACATCGACTACAAATTTGTTAATTACTCAGTGAATTTATTCACTAAGTGTTTAATGAGAGGTGGCTTGCTAGACATTAGGGATACAAAAGTGAAAGATGGAGCCTCTGCCTCTGAAGAATTCACTCTGTTAAGGGTGATGAACATGCCAGATGCAATTATGAGTGTAATGTGATAAAGGCTATACTATAGGTATGTTGGAAATAAAAAGGATACTTAAGTGATGGAATATTCAATTTTGGGGGGAGGTAACTGGCCAGGTCAGTCTTCAGTAGAAGAAAGGACACTCAAGGTGAATCTTAAATGATGAATCAAATCTGACTGTTCTGAAAAAGGTATTTTTTTTTGGGGGGGGGGATTTGTCTCTCCTCTGAAAGCATAACATATTTTTATGTGTTTCCTATATGAAACAATATTCTCAACTTTGCCTCCCCATTTGGAGACCCTGCCCAGGCTTCATCCACAACTTTAGGTTCTGTTGAAATTGGGAACAGCAAATGTAGCTATGGCGTTAATATCAAAAGTAGGAAGAGTTTAGCTAATCCCTTTTCATTTTCTGGTATGACAGAAAACCTCACTGTTAACTTGAAAGACTTGCTCCTTCTCCACTCCCACTCACACCCTATTTCCTAGACACAGCTGAAAGGAAGGATGGCCTGATCCATGTCCTCCCCTGCAATTTACTGTTTTGATAAGGGATGTGGAACAAGTTATGAATGAGGGAGAAGAGCACCAACAGTGAGATACCACCACAAGAATACTTTATACAGTGGGGACTCAACTTTGATCAGTTACAAAAAGTTATTAAAAAAAAAAACTTCAAGTGGTATTTCTCCTTTTTTTCTTTTTCTAGAAAAGCAAAAATAGATAAATAAGTACTTTAGAGCTGTCATACCCTTAGGAAAAAATCTTATATACATTAAAGGTGCTCTACTAGAAGGGAATAAATCCATAAAACATAGCAAGCCTTAAACTGGACTTGCTCCTTCTCTGTTGCCGAACATACAGTACACACACACACGCACACACCAGCTTCTTGTCAGAAGATAAAAAAGGCAAGACATGATTAGAAAATAAATATACTAGTTTCATAATTACATAGAAAAAAATCTAACATTATTTCATAGGAAGTCTTATTGTAAAATGGACCCCATCCGGCTTTATGTAAGGGAGATTAGGTGGTAATATTAGTTATGTAATGGAATAAAATTCCAAGTCTGTAAACCAATTTTTTATTTCAACTACTAGACCACGTTACCCCCACAAATCAGAGTCTTCTTTAAATTAGCCCAGTTTCATGTTAGGAGGGTGGAGGAGGACCTGGGCTACATTGCTTGATAATATCATTTCCCAGTGACTGGAGTAGAGAATTAAATTAGTTGTTAAAGACTGAGAACTTTGATCTAATGGGTTGCCTTTTTTTGGAAGTCATAATATTTGATCTCCAATAGATAATATATTGGCATCACACATGCAATTAGAAAATTATCACCTTGAGTAAATTAAGTATACAACATTGTATTCAATTAGCGTATTATTAGAGGTTTACAAGTCTGTAAATATCATAAGGTGAGACTTATTTTTTTAATGCAACTGGGAACTCTCCAAAGATACAATATGATCCAGATGAAAACTAGTGATGTTAAGCCTTTGGAAGACCTAGTGCTAGCTTTGCAGGAAAGGAACATATTTATTAGGACTTTTATCTCAGAAAGACAGAGCTTTCTATGATTGCAACTTATAAATCTATTGAGAGTCGGCAAGGTTATCCAGATTAGTTTTTCTCTCGTGTTACAATTGCCGAGAAGCTCAGTCATGGTAATCAATTCATAAGTGGATAGACCAGTAAATTTTAAGAACATACTATATCCAGAAAGGTTAAAGCTATAACACACCTATGTTGTATTTCTAAGATAGTTTAATACAGTGGATTTTAGATCTGGCTTCACACTCTAATTCTTGAAGAGCTTTCAAAAAATAACAATTCTGGGGAACCAACTCCAATCATTATGATTTCATTGGTCTTGGACAGGTCTATACCATTATTTTAAAAAAATATTCAAAGTTGATTCAAATGTGCAGTCAGGGTTAAGGACCTCTGTTAAGTGCTCAAAATCTTTAGAACTTTGAATCATCTTTGAACACTAAGGTGAAGTAAATAAGGGACATTGGCTTTACTTCCCTTCTAATTATAAAAGAGGAGAAAATAAGGTGAATTGTTAAGTTATAATAGGGGAATTATCTCTTCCATAGAATCTTTCCTTTCCAAGCTTGTGAGACCAGCTGCATCATTCCAGTTTTAAAATTATTGGCATTTCCAAAGATGAAGTAACAGGGGAAGTGATGAATTTTATAAATAGACTGCCTGAAATATTTGGCATAAGGGGTCAAGATGTAGGCGAAGCTGGAAAAAGACTTTAGTTTGTGTATTAGCCAGAGACCAACAATTGATAAATTCCCTAAATTTCCATAAGAAAGGGAAGAGTAAGAATCCCTTTAAGAACATAATTTTTTTTTTCTCCAATGTGTAGTCAGTAAAACCCAGAGGGGAAAAGAATGTACCTTTTGAGCCAAAATTAGGTCATGCCAACCACAGCGAATTGGAAACTCTGCTTAAAATGTAGTCTTGCAGAATTGCTGTGGATCATCTTAATGTTATGCACGTGGTGGGGCTGACGCTTCCAGATCATGGCTGGGGGGCTCTGCTGAGCAGGCCAGCTCTGCTGACTAGGCCAAGTCCGATTGTCCCAGTCAGGCTGCAGTTGGCACACAGACGTGACCTAAGTTTGTGTCTGAAAGCTATGCTCTGGAATATAGCATTTTTTAAGGTGAAAAAAAATTACAATTTCTAAAAAAAAAAAAAGCAACAAGACAGTTCGTTTTATGATTCTGGAAGAGGGAAATGTTAAAGGAAATAGAATAGAAAAATCCAGCAGAGTGGCCAGCAGGCATGCGTTCCTGGTAATTAGAAGGAGGTTGCCAAAGAACTAACCTTACCATTAAAAAAAAGAAAGAAAGAAACCTACAAAGTAATAGTTTCATTCATTTATTCACCTGTTCACATTAGAAGTGTTGAGATTGTTCTTTTTCCAGCCTTGAGGGATGTGGAAGAAAGTTAGAAGGCACTTCATTCATTGCACTGGCACTTATTATTAGAAAGTTGAGTCTACTGTAAAATACAATATATTTCCATTACGTAAAAGAAACTGCTGATTTTTTCCTACCTGCAGAACATAGCATTTCATTGGTATTTTTATTCATTATTTGAATGTTGAACTGGTCATAAAAATTTAACTTATTTCCATTACATAAAGGGAAATTTATACTCTTTCCTACTTGCAGAATGTATTTAATAAAATGATAAGGCCTGTAAGGTTTTAAAAACTTCACTATGGAATGCCCTGGAGAACTTTATCAAGTTAAGGAAAGCATTAATGTCTATTATAGCATCCCATGTGTTTGTTCTGTTCTCAAAGGTAAAAAAAAAAAGGATATCTTTTGTTGAACACTACCTAACTCATGCCCACCAAATACAAAATCTCAGATTTTTGGACTTGTTTCTAAATGAGTACATATATTTGCAGTTGAGGGTATTATAACCATTAGTTTTACATTTATGTGATATCTGCAAAAAAATTTTCTCATCCAGAGCAACTTTCCAATGTGTACAATTAATTGTATTCATCTAGTATTCAAATTATTGACATCTTAGGATGAGGTGGCAGTGGATCTATAATATTCTATCTGCTATATACTGAACAAGGATATTCTGTAAGAGTGAGAAAAAAATAAATGCTTTCTTTCTATTATAGAATACTGCATTCTTCAGTTACTTAAAAGGAACATTAATATGTTAAATGACATTCTTCTTGATTTTTCTTGCATGCTGGTTCTATATTCTCTGACAACATAGGCACTCTAAGACTGATCGTTACTGCATGAAGGTTCTGGAAGTACTTCGCAGAGGAAGAAACAGTTGAGCTGGATCTTAAAAGAAAAGCTGGAAACTGTCATATCTGGTTGCTGCATGTCTTGCCTTTTGAGTACAGACTCTAGCATACTCCTGTGTACCCAGTGACATGTTCACATCCCCAGCACAAATAATTTCTATCTCAAAAATCTGTTTTAAAACTGAGAAACCGAAGATTTACTTTTCATGGAAATAATGTTTTAAGTGGTTGTTAGCTTCTCACATGTGGCCACAGAAACCCATTGTATAGTTACAATAAATTTTTTTAAAATAGTAGGAAGCCATACGGTGTTGTAATATAAATAACTGAATTCGATTGTTCAAAATTTCCTTAACCAGTAATACTTAGCCAAAGCATTCTTTGACATGGCAGGTGTAATTTTTATGGAAGTAATGAGAACAATCTCTAAGTTTCAAAATATAGTCTTCCATGTACGGACCTCAGAATCATAGTCAGCGTTCCTTCAAAGTGCAGATTCCTTACTACTACCTTTCTGGGGAGAACTTTCAACATCATATTTAGATGTTTATTGAAGTTTGAGAATTACTGCTTACAGATTGCAGGTATTCTTAGTTTGTAATTTCTTCTAAAAGTAATCTTTTCTGTTTCTTAATGCAGGTATACAATAAGCATAACTCTAAATATTTATTAGCTATTATTAGCTAACATCTGAAAGCAAATTCCCTAAGAGATAACTGAATAAGAACTAAAGAAGAGGACAGAGAGGATTAACAGGGATGTGTGCATGGGGAGAGTGCCTGAGAAGGATTTGACTTAACGAGCATTAGGACTCAGGCAGTTGGGCTCCAGACTCCATGGCCTTATTGACTATACTATGCTGCCTTCTACGACCCATGATACACATTAATGCGCTACCTCTTCCAGGATGTCCCAGGACAGCTTTGGGTTTTATTGCCCATGTTTCCAAAATCTGGACTCTGCCAGACGCATTGATAATAAGATACTTGTTAAATGAATGAACAAATGAATTCTACCATTATAATTCTATCATTATAATCTCTATAGGTTCTTGTTCATTTTAACTTCTCCTAATATGACTGAAAAAGTGCCTGGAATGTACTGTAGGTAGATACTACACATGAATTGACTTAACTAAGAAAAAAAATGATGGAACTTGAATTAGAATCTCTTCTCAGCATTGGTCAGGAGGTGATTTGCATATGTAGAGAAATGGAGATATATGCCTTGAGTTTATTAGAATTGGGCACTCACAAGATGGATTTCATTATCAAGAAATGCCTAAATTTACTGAAATTGAGATAATAGGAAGAAAGTACTTTGTTGAATGGTCTTATGAATCTAAAAAGAATACTCCACGTATTTAACTCAAAGAGTTTATTGGTGATCATGTTTTGTAATTATTGTCTTAAAAATCCACCTTTGAGATTTTTCTGTGTACCATCCAGACTTGGACCATAATTTATACATACATTCAACTACTTTACAAGAAATATGAAAGAAAAAAATGAAAATTCATGCCACATGAGGTGCATTATTTTACTCACCGCCTTTTTAATTATTTTACTTATCAACTCAGCTAGTTATTTTATTCTCCTGTATTAGAAAAAGAAACTGTGAAGAGTTAAGGAAAAAATAACCAAAATTATTCAAAAGATATCTATCATCTTATTACTATATGTAGTACTATCCTTAAAACTTTCTTGATATTTTGCTAAAAAGTGAAGTAACTTGTTTTGGAGATAACAATATTTTCAGATCATTTAAGAAAATAAACTTGAGTATGGGGTATATATATATATATATAATATATGTATATGTATAATATATGTACATATATATACATATATATACATATATATACACACACACACACACACACACACACACATATATATATATATATATATATATATATATATAAAATGCTTTTCAAATATTCTATAAAGCATTTATAAAGACTCTTTTAAATCCCAAAATTTAAAAATGGCAGTTGAAAAACAAAATATAAGTCTGAGAAAGAATTCCAAAATTTCTTTAAAAGTGTGTATCTGTTCTTCGGGTTTCCTCAGTAAGGACAGCACTGGAACTGACACCCTTCAGGGTGTCTTCTACCCTGCTCGCTCTTCTCCCTTCCTGCACACAAAGCCACTATGGAGAGTAACACACACACATAAACTATTCTAGAATGGGTCAATGCATTCACATAATACTAAAATTAGAATGTCTTCTCAGAAACACAAAACTGAAACCCTAGACTCTACTGAAGACAAACATGGTTCATCATAGTTCTTTTTTCTTATCACAATACAGAGAATCTCAACTTTTGTGTCTTTAGCAGCCATGATTCTCAAAGATTTAAGGAGATGATACACGCACAATAGCATTGTAAAACTGAAGTGCTATACAAATGTTGTTATTTTTAACCTATATTAAACTGTAAACTATTTGAGCTTGGAGACTATACCATATCTGAGTATCTTTGTTTTCTCTCTCATCTAAATGAATGTTTTACATATAATAGATGTCCCATAAATGTTTGCTGAATTAAACTGAAGCAAGTGAATGAAGGGTAATAATTGTGCCTAATTCAAGTGAGAGAGACCTAGGAAAAACACTTAAGTACTTTCACTATGAAGCTTTTCCTCTTGGAGTTATCTTTCCCATATGTGACATACAGAAGACTTCATGTGTGACCTATTTTATGTTTAATAATTTCTATCTTGGACTAGAGTTAATATTTAAAATACCTTTCCCAATTTGGTAAAAATTAAGTTTTTCAAGAGGCAGAGATCAGTTTTCTTTGCCTTTGTATTTTAGGGTATACTCTCTGATGGATTTATAATGTCTCAGTTCACAAATTAATTTTTGAACCAACTGCTATAGTACCTGATTGGCCAAACAATGTTGATCATAACCCAAAATCTTTCCCTTGGGCATGCATTCAATTTCATTGTGAAATGCTATTGTTCACTATTATATGAGCCCATGGTAATAATATCTATCTATTATATACTAACAGACACGCTACAGCAGGAAAAACTGATGTTTAGAAGTCACATACATAGATTAAAACTTGGGTCTCTGATTAGAAAGCATGGTTCTTACATAGCTACAAAAAGCTGCTATCAGTGGCTTTTATTTCATTTCATATGCAAGTAATAGATGAATAATGATTCTGCATCTTTTAAAATTACAATATTATATTTCTTTCTCAGATTTTGCCCCCCCACAAAAAATAATTATAAATTTTTGTGGTTCTTGTTTGTGACATGACTCAAAGTCTTGAGATAATACTGTCGTAACTGATAAAACAATGTTGAAAGACACATTTATGAATCAATAAAAGATAGTATATCTTATTAACCCTATTTGGGGTTCAAGTTTTATCTAGTCAATTCATGTAAGTTGAGGATTTTTGTTTTGTGATAAGCATCTGACTAGGTTGGTCTCTTTTTCCTGTAAATATATGAAAAACCAAGGACATTGGAAACGGTTTATATATTTTCTAAATTTATTATGTAGACAGTTAACCAAAACTAACTCAAGCTTTTTATCTATTCCATCTCTAGTTAATGTCAGTATGGTGGGAATAAGAAAAATAAAATGATAGTCAAATCATGAAGTTTTACTTGTAACTAGCGATCTTCATGATATGTTTATTTTAATTAATTATATTGTTATCTAAAAATGATAATCGTTTTTATTTTGCATAGATTTCATTTATTCAGACTGTTTCTAATTACCTGTATCCATTTAAGTATGATGACATTACTGTTTTCAATTTATTGAAAATCTAGGCATTATTTATCTAATGGAACATCTCTCTTCCCATTGATCCTAATGGAAGATATTTGTCTACCAAGTATATAAAGGTATATGATAATTGACTCTTGTTCAAGGGTGCTCAAGTCCAGCCTAGAAGAATTCATTATCCATTAAGTACCCACCTCAGCTAGAGCAACATTCTAACACTACGTAGCTATTTAAGAACAGCATAGGTACCATTTTAATTATCATTTGGATATAATACTTATGATAAAAATCCTTTAAAAATTTGTGCTTGTTATAACATTCATTTCAAATGATGGTTAATACAACCAGAAACCAGTGTTTAAATAAATTGAACATTGCCTTGAATGTTCTTTTACAGGAATTGACTTTAGAATATGATTCTGACAGTCTTCTTTTATTATATTTCATGTATTTTCTTCATCTCAACTTTTATCTCTACCCCTGGTACGTTTAAATATGTATTTTTCTTATATTAATAGAAATAGAAATAGCTTTAAAATTAACTTTTAAATTATATAGAAGAGATTTAAAATACATAGCAAATGAATGTGATTTTTAAATGTAAATTTGACTTCGTTGCTAATGATATTGAACATATATTTCAACATACAGTTCTAAAATTGTTTTAATCATGTGATATCTTAGAAGATACTAATAACATTTGTTTGCCATTATAGTACTAAGGAATATAGAGAATCCTGCATAAATTACTTCCATGTACAATCACTTTTAGTCGTTTAAATTTTCATTTGTCTTTATGAAAACATTGCAACCTGAAATGCAGTGTGATCGTTTGCTTAAATAGATGATCCCTGACTTACAATGGTTTGACTTAACAATTTTTCTACTTTACAATAGTGTGAAAGTGATAACGCATTCAATAGAAACTAATTAAAATTTTGAATTTTGAGCTTTTCCTAGGGTAGCAATATGCAGTGGAATACTCTCTAGTGATGCTAGGTGATGGCACCGAGCCGCAGCTCCCAATCAGCTATGTAATGACTAAGGTAAACAACCGGTACTCTATAGTGTATTTATTGTCAGATGAGTTTGCTCAACTTTAGTCTAGTGTAAGTGTTCTGAGCACATTTAATGTAGGCTAGGCTAAACTATAATGTTCTGAGCATGAATTAAATGTATTTTCAACTTAAAATATTTTCAACTTATAATGGGTTTATTAGAATGTAAGCCCATGATAAGTTAAGGAACATTTGTATTCTCGATATCTAAAGCACTTACAGATTAAGTTTGATTGTATTGGCTGCATATAAAGCTTCAAATGATAATTATTGAAGTGCATTTTAATACAATTAGAATGGTTTAATCTTTTGGAGATGATGAAAATAGGTTTTATAACTTTAAGTACCTAGGATAAATATTATAGTCTATTCATATAGTTATAAATGAATAAATTATTTTAATTTAGAAATGTAAGATAGAGAAGTGTACATTTATAAATATTGAATTTTTACACCTTAAAGTAGCTAGATGGTCAACCAGAATGTGAAATTATTAACATTGGAGGTTTATAAATGTTAGCATACAGAAGCTAACAGTTAGTAGAAAAATCAGCCAAATTTTAGCAAATAGATGTTCACACTGAAGATGTTCACTAAATCTATATATCCAATACTTGTTAAAACAGGTTAATTGATATCAAAATATGTTCTTGTTTACTGGAAGACAAAGTAAAGTCTTGGCATGATTCCAATACTGAAACAAAGCAGTTTATTAAAAATATATCCATTAAAATTTATTTTATATAAGTTCTTAATGATGTATGTTACATATATACATGTGTGCATATATATATGTGCATATATATATATACAAACACATATATATGTGTGTATACATATATATATGTATACACACACACACACACACATATATATATATATGTATATATATATATATGTGTGTTTGTATATGTGTCAAAGGGATCACCAAAGTCAGAGAGAGAGTACATGAAGCCTAGAAGTGTTACTTGCTGCTTCATGTTAAAATGAAGGGCATTCTGGATTCCAAGGAGGCCCTGAAGAGCGATGATCTTCTAAAGTCTGCTTCTACTCTAAATTCCTCCAGTCTCTCTTCGATTTTGGCATTTGCCATTTGCCATTCATATGTTGTGTTCTTCAAGCAATCAGTAGCCATCATTTTTTCTTAAAATGTTGCATTCTTTTTATCACCATGTAAAGGGCAGAGAGGCAGGAGTCGCCTTGGGTAGTTTCCGATCCCAGAGCCACTACTTACCTTGAGCAATAGGAGTCCCCTTTGCCTTGTTTTTCTAACCTGTACAATAGACATGATAATGCAACAATAAGGTTATTATGAAGATTAAATGAGTTAATATATAAAAGTAAATATAACAGTACATGATAAAAAACAAGGATTAACAATCTTTTTTTAAACTTTTACAATCAAGAAATTCTGCATTGAAAGGTTTCTAGTTCAGGTTTTTGGGGAAGGTCTAGGGAAATAGACTCTGTAATTACCTGTGTTTTCTTGCACACATTTAAGGTGACTAGTTTGTTATTTGTTTTATTTTTTTAAAGTTTAAAAAAAATTTGTAGAATTTTAATAGTTTCAATTTATATATTTAAATTAAAAATGGAACTAGGGGGTACCAAACTTACCAATATCTGGAAGTTTCTGGTTTTTGAACTGTTGATTAACAATAATTTCCTGAAGGAATTTGTAAATTCATCTTACTGAAACATCAGAGAAAACTGAACTTCAACAATGGTCAATCATTAATCCCATTGATATAAAGTTAAACATTTAGACACAAGTCAGTGGATAAATGTGTTCAAACTTTAATTGAAGAATTTTGCAGATTTTTAAATTAAGCCTTAGGCAACATTTTGCACTAGCAAAATATCACATTCATTTTCAGTGCGTTTTGTCATATCTGTATGAGTTTTTTTTTAACAGATCTCACAATCTTTGTAAACGAGAGATTTCCCCTAGAATTCGATAGAATAGCTAACATTAAGATGGCTCTAAGACATATGAATCTTAGAATTTAGACAGTTGAAGCATGTCTACTTATCAATGCCTTTTATTTTAAAATTAACTGATTTGGAAACAAGCAAATTAAACGTATATTTGACTCTTGAACAACACAGGTATGAACTGCATAGGTCAACTCATACACAGATTTTTTTAATAAACAACTGCAAATTTATTTTCTTTTCCTTATGATTTACTTAATATTTTTTCTAGCTTACCTTATTGTAAGAATATAGTATATGACACATATAAGATATAAAACATGTGTTAATCAACTGTTTAAGTTATTAATAAAGACTTCTGGTCAACAGTAGACTTATAAGAATTAAGTTTTCGGGTAGCCAAAAGTTATTTGTAGATTTTTGACTGTGGTGAGGGTTAGGAGTCCCCCTGTCCCACATTGTTTAAGGATTCACTGTATTTTAAAGTGCTTGGCACTAACATATATTTTAAGAAATAGTTTACAATATTGAAGAATTTTTATATACTGACATGGCCCACCTAGAACTCTAAATAACCAGTCTATTGACATAGGGAATATTTTAATCAGCTCTTTCACAGAGAACAGTGACATTAGTAAACAAAATTTTTAATCCCCAGGTATGTTAGTTTTTGACTAAAATCTAAACTTTTTTTTTCACATCAGTGTGTCGTATGCATCAGTGTAGGTGGGGGTGAATTCATGACATTTTTTTAAATGTGCTTAGTCAAGTTGGTCAGGTTAACTTAGTCAAGTTAACTACTGATTAGCAGTTAATAGGATGGAATGAGTAGTTACAATACTTAAGTTTTCAAAGTATATCAGTTTACCTACCTTATTATGACTAGAATAATTACAGCAAACATTAAATAATATATGTAAAGCACTTAGCATATTGCTTTTTACTGTTACTATGTAGAAAGGTATAAATGTGTGAAAGTGTAAATTCTTATCTTAAGGAGGTGGTTTTCATCCACATAAGGTTCCCTGTATTCTACAAAGTAGGAGATAGGACATAACTAGAAAGTTATACCCATTCAGCTGAATTCTGCAAGTAGGTTTGTTATTTTCTTCTAAACTGTTTTTGGCTATTAAAGCTTTGGACTTCAAATACAGATCATTATTGGGTTTTCAAATCATGCAGATTCTCTCCGTCACCTCTTTCTGCTACTCGCCTTTTGGAGAATTTTTTTAAAATAGCAAATTTTTTAAAAACATCTTTGAAAAAGTTTTAATAATAAAATTATAAATCTCAGCTATATATATGAATTTTAGTTACATCACTTTGTGCCCAATTACTAGTTATTATAAGTTTGCTGGTTGGAATTTATTTGCACTCTATACATTGCCAATTTTTATGTGTATACTTTATAAATGCAATATATTTTAATCTAATGTTTATAATTTAGGTAATAGTTGTTTGTTTTCAACTTCCAATTTGTGAAACTCCTTGGTAATACATTTGTGATCCATGTCATTACCAAAAATTATGCTTCTATAAATGAGATAAAATAGAAATAGTGATCTTATGTGAATGTTATAGATTGGTGTCTGATCTAGTCTCCTAATTATGCATCTAATCATCCTGTTAAAATTCTATCTAGAGGTTCTGGAATTATTCTCTTTATCCTTTTTTAATGTCATTGTTTTATAGATTAGTTACTAAATGTAAAAAAGAAAAGTGGTAATTGAGGAACTTGGCATGGAGAATTGTCGCTGTACTCAGCTCTTTTTATCTTTTTCTAAATATAGTTTTAAAATATTGTTCAGGTCAGCTGATGTATAAGCAGTGGAATGCTTCTTTATATCTTCTTTCTTTCCCAGTCATTTCAATAATGTTTTGATGCATTAAATTACATAAGAGAAACAAATCAGTGCCAAGTTCTAATATCAAATTGAGAACTGAAATTGCTAATTCCCCAGATATTTTTAATATATTGCTAATCTCAAGACCAGGACTAAATTGATATCCCAGAACTAAAGTAGTAAATTTTTAATAGAGATGTCTCTTACAAGCAAGTCTTATTATAACATCCTAGAATATCATTTATTTGAGTGTGTGATTTATTCTATTTAAATATAAGCCCTGTAAAGGAGAAGTGTTAATCTATTTTTACTCTAAGTACATAAATATGTCTGCTACACTCTAGTCAATAGATGTATATTCAGAAGCCAATATGCCTAGACTCTCACATTTCTTCTGTAAATGATGAATAATATTGATAAATGGAAATTACAAATCTGCAATAGAGCTTAACTATTGAATACTAAATCATTCTGTTACTAACTCTGTGTTCCAATGACATTTTCTAGACTAAAAAAAAAAATGTTATTCCTACATTTAAAAAATATTTTGTGCTTTTGCAGCAATGTAAGCAAATATGCACTTGAAAGAAAATTCACAATGCAGCCACAAATAATTCCCTTAAAGACTTCAAAGTGCCATTTTCAAAAATGGTTCAATTTTCAGAATAGAATATTTAAAACCTCTTTTCTGCCAGATTTTACATTCCACACGTTTGGTACAATTAAAATAGAAGAGTGGTGGAATGGAAGTCTTCCATCTATATTTTGGAAAAACATATTCACTCACCTCAATTTGTCAGTGTGCATTAAGAGGTAGGTCATTATGCAATAGAAAAAGCAGAATAAGGCAGCTCTAACTCATGTGACTGACATATACTGAACATGGCCATTAATACAACTTGGCAGTGACCTTGGCAGCATTACAGGTAATCTTCTTTCAGGGATAAACTATTTGAATGATATTTCTACCATGTTAAACACAAAGAAAGTTCTCTTTGGAACTTTACTGCTTAATTTCCTTTTATCCTAACAAAAATATTTTTTAAATGATTTCTTAATGATTTTCTCTTACCCTTTGCTCTCTCAAATAACAATTCACTTCAATGCATTGTTGCTGTCATTTTTCTGTCATTATGAGGGACTGCTCTATATGTGGTAGCACTTTCATAAAGGGTCGAAGTCAACTTTATTTTTATTATAGGCATTAATTTGTAGTCAAATTTTATTATACCAGAGTTGTAAAAAGCAGAAAGCACATATAGAGTAGATGTAGGTTGAAAACTTGATGTTGAAGAAAATTTTTTATTAAATGGTTTACAAAAAACTTCAAGTCTGTAATTATTATTACCACTTAGGATTTGTCTAGATTATATAAGATAAAATATAAATGTTTATCACAATTTCTTAGATTTTGCAATAAAGATTCAAGTGCATCATTGCTTATTTTCTACTTTGTTTGAATTTGTCACACAAAAAAGGAATTGTGGTGCATAGAAGATTCAAGTAAATGAATAGGAAAAATAATGACAAATACTAAAGTCATAATATTATTAAAACATTTTACTGCCATTGTAATCTTATAGTAATAATCTGTACTGAATGCTTACAATAAAGACTCTTCATGTAATGGACGTTAGGCTTAGTAAAAAGGCTCTAAGCAGGTTATAATTTCTTACAGTTGATTCTACGTCATATTTCAATACGGAAAATGAACCATAGCTATAAAGGAAGAGCATTTCCCCCCATATATGGATCCACTTTTATAAACTTTCTTCCTGAATTGTTTCTGCGGTCATTTGCAATTTGAAGCAGCTATTGTCTACAGGATTTATAGGAGCCATTGACATTGGTGGATATGACCATTTCGATTCAGTGTTCCTTATTTGTAATGTACATTCTAGTTTAACTTTTAAAAGCCGTCCAAATTAGTTAATTTCTGGAATTAAAACAAATTCACTGGTCATTAACATTTCTTTAGATCACATGTATGTATATAAATGCAGAGTATTAGAAAACTTGTCAATGGGTCATTTTAAATACACAAGATGAATTATTTTCATACATAGAATCCTTAAGAATTATTTGATTAGGAGAACATAGAAGTTTATTAGGTAAGGCATGTTCAGTAAATTACAGCATACTGCATTTCTTATCAGTTCACCTATAAAATTAACCTTTGGCAACATCTATTTCCAATTCTTTGTCAACTTGATCTATATAGTTAGAATTTCTTATTATGTTTAATTACTAAGTCATACACCAAATGGAAAATTAAAGGTAGCTTATCCCTGGCTATGAATTGTCAGTAAATGGTTGATGGCAGCCTATAACACTTTAAAATCTTAACCATAGGAAAGTATTGTCTTTGAAATAATTGTAAATAGAAATACATTAAGAGATAAAATTTAAATCAGAGAAAAAAGTTACCAAAAAAGCATTTTTGGTGTATTACATTTAAGTTATAAATAGCAACATACTTTAAGCCAGTTTTCAAAGAATGAACTGGAAAAGCTAAACAGAAACAAAATGAAACACCCTTCTCTAGTGAAAATCAAACTTTTAAGTTTATTTTTAGACATTTTACTGTCAGATGATTTAAGACTATGACATAAAATTTTAAAACTAGATGATAAAAATATTTTCTTAGAATTTTGTAAGGCCTCCTAACACATGTGGCATTATAGACAAGGAATCAGTTTGAAATCTAGAGTCAGGTTCCGTTATCTCAAAACCTAGTTTTGTTTCTGACTTGAAGTATAAAGTTGGGCAAGTTCTGTAGTATTTCTGTGCCTTTATTTTTTCTAAACAATATACTATGCAGTATGATCATGATAGTACAAACTTATTCAGGTAACAAATTCAATTGAAATAATAGAAATAACATTCCTGAGACATGTTCATTCAATGTTACCACTATCACTAGAATGATTAAAAATTGTTTTCACAGAAATAAAATATCAAATACAAATTAAGAGTCAGTTGCGAAAATTGCAGATTTTAATTTTTAAATCTTTTTTTCTCTGTTTTAGATCTGAAATAAAATCTCCTAACATGATAATTTTCTGGATTAGAGAAAGTCATAGATATTATTTCAATAGATCATAAAATCTTCTCTTAGAAATATAAAAAACATGTATATTGTCTAGGTGATATCTCTTACTTTGTAGTGGAGAAACTGAGTCTTAGAAAAAATTGAATGATATATAAAAATTGAATTTCAGAAATATTAAAACTTCTTTAAATATGATTGTGTAGCATACATTGTCTACCTAGTAATTGCCCCGTTTCATTTTTATACATTCTCAATAGAATTCTAAAGGTAGGCATTGATTTTTTAAAATTAATTTCAACCATTTATAGGTTCACTATTGATTTTTTTAAATATAATTTAAATAACACATAGGCAGACAGTATTTTAAGTGATGGAACATGCCTATGTTTGAGTGTTTAAGTTTAGAATATAGTTAAAGTTTTGAGGGACGGCAAATGGCTAATGGAATAGATCCAAACTGAAACACTTTCTGTGCTATGATTAAAAAAAAAAAAAAACTAAACAAAACCAAAAAAAAACAATAAAGATCTTTTACAAAGTCTTGCATCCAAAAGAAATGAGACAGGAAAAACATTAGGATGTACAAAGCATAATCGCCTTATGTTTTGGGATCTTCTAAAAAACTCAGTGTGTTATATCTCCCAGATAATTTCTGGTGGCATGCCTTTTTGCATAATACCCTTCTTGTAGGGCAGCATTGGAGGAGGATAAGTTTCTGTAGGTAGACAGCTTTGGTGAGCATCATCACATGCTCTCTGAAGTTTAGACATTTCATTATAGGGCTGCACCCATCCTTAATTTCAAGGCTGGAAAAGAAAAGTTGCTTTTCTTCAAAAAACCATTGAGATGCTAATCTAGAATATCACCTCAAAATTATTATTATTTAAGTTCTCATAAATAAATGAAAATTTTACCTTGGTAGCTGGCATATTGGCATAGCTACCAAGGTAAATTATTCATTTTAACACAAAACAAGAACAGCAAAGGATAAAATAAAGTGTAGCTCATTTTTCATGTGAAGGGGAAAGTAAATATAGATAATACCTGGAATATTGTGGATTTTATCAGAGTATGAATTTTTTTTCAGTTTTATTCCTTAATATGTCTCTTAAAATAGTGCCTAGAACATAGTAATTTTTTTAAAATGCCATTGTTGAATGAAAAATGAGTGGAATGCTTCTTTGTTTTATTTTTTACCTTTATTAAGCAATGAAATGAACTCATGCTTGTGGCCATAGACTTGAAATGTTGCATAGGTATGTATGATGATCTGTGTAATCAAATGATACTAAGGAACAGAGCAAATTTCATAAAACTCCTTGAGAGGTCTGGCTAAAGCCTAAGATAATTTTAGTAGCAGGAATCCTGTAACATATTGCCATTGCAGGGCAAAAGCTAGTATTCTCAAGAATTTTTAGATAAAGTCTAGAAGGTAACTATCAGTGATAACGTTTTTAAAAGAAAATAACTGATGATCCAGAGAAATATGGTTAGGAAGTCTCTGGCATACAAACTTAAATATACACAAGGAAAAATCACAATATTTTGTTATATTTTATAGATTTGTTATACATCCTGGAACACCCTGTGTGAGTATGAACTAACAGCATCCCAAAAATCTGGTCCTATGAAAATACTTTAACCTTTTTACTGTAGAATATGCAGAAGAAGATATCTCAAATTTCAAAGGCTTCTGGTTTTGTTCTGTATGATGTCTTCATTCATAAATTGAAAAAAATATCCTCTAAACTACACAGATTTGAATCGTAGCTGAAGGAATAGTGAAATGAATAATTTATTAACTAAATTTTAAAATGCTAACAAGTCCTGTGTAAAAAGAGTGTGTACAGTCTGGCCCTTGAAAGGTAGGTTCAGAACTCAGCATGACCTTGGTAAACTGGAGCAGTGGTCAGAAATCACGAAACCAAGAAGAAACAAATTCTTTAAATACAAAACATAGAAGAGTTGGCTACAAACAGATCTAGCAAGAGAAAAAAATGCAAAATTGGGGTACATGAAAAGATAAACACTTACTTTAAAATTAATGCAGTTCGTGAATAACTAAAAATATATATTTGATAGGAGTACACAATAGAGCCTATTATGTATATTGGGAGGCTTCCAGAGCTAATGGCATAGGGGACTTGAAGAGCTACAAAGATGGGCAAAACATAGAAAGTATAGCAAGGAAAGAATAACAAAAATATATAGTTCAATACACAGTCTTCAAGTGTATGAAATGAGTCTGTGATCACCAAATATTCTCTGTAGATAGGCTAGAACAAGAGGACTGGACATAAAGGATTCTGTGAGGGATTAGCTATAAGTAAGAATTTCCTGAGAGTGAGTTGTGAAATATCAAAATAGGTTACTGAGGAAGGTTATGTTGCTTCTTTTCCGGAAGGCCTTAAAAATAGGAGAGGTGGAATCTTTGTGAAATAATTTGGGTATGGTATTATCGGAAGGAGGGAAAAATGATATGACCTTGCATGGCCCCTGCCAGTATTAATATCTGGCATTTCTACTCTTACCTTGGCTGAATGAAAATAAATATATGTACTTTAACTAAATAAAAAAATTTTTTTTATTCTTTTCTAACATGGTAAAAATTTAGGTAAATTTTAAAATGGATCTCATAAAGATCCAATTTAAGACAAGGGAAATTTCAAGGCCATCCTGACATTCTCCATAATGAGTTTAGAGATAAATTTATTAAATATCAATTTTAACTAATTTTTTCAAAAGAGCTGAATAGAAATCGTGCTATAGTCATTGTTTCCCAGTTCATAAAATATAAAATATGAACATTTTTATATAATTTTGAATTTTAGAATTCTCAGGAATGTGGCCGAATATTGATTCGGTGTGTTAACTAATTAGTTGATGATACTGTCCACTTTTCTAGCATCAAAAAGTAATATTACCCGCTACACTTCTGAGAATACTTTTATTATTACCAGATCCACTGACAAGCATGAGTAACACTGATATAAAAATTATTCCAGACGTTTCTTCTCTGCAAAAGGCAGTATTTTCCATCAGGTCCCTTCTTACTAAATTAGAAATCTCAGAGATTTTCTTTTTGCCAAAAGCCCTCTATAGCATGGGCTATAAAAGCAGGCATTTTGAGCATCCACTTTGCACAGTCAACTGCTCAACATCTTAAACTAAATTCAGCCTTGAATATAATGTGTCGTTGTCGATTTACAATTTTTTAATGGCTCTGACCCACTGTGTTCATCAACTAGTCCAGTAACATATATAAGTACATAAATGAATATGTATGTATCACAGTGTTCTATGTATGAAAGTAGGAGAAAAGTCTGCTATATGCTGAAAATATACAAACTACAACTTTTTCACAATCTTGCTAGAGCAAGCCTACACGATACATTGTGGAAAAAAAACTGATGTGAATGTCCATAATACACCAAAGAGTGTGAATTTTCTTCAACAATTATACTGCCAATTATGTCTACTGTTTTTATCTAATTGATTAGTATATTTTATTAGATGTGTGTCTTATAAAGCTGATAGTCATAAAATTATTTATAAAATGATATTTTTAAAGAGCTTGAATTGCACGATTATACCCAGAGATCTCAACAACAAAGGATTCTAAAGAAGTAGGTAAATGTATAACAAATTCTAAAGTAGAAACTCTGCTGCATATAGAAGAATATTGTGATAGACCATAATCTGAGGAGATGAAGGAGATGGAGCATAACGAGAAAGAAGAAGAGATAATGACCAGAGTAACACCAGAATTGATTAGGTCTGGGATAAAAACCTAATCAAGGTATTTTGAAGGAGAGCTAGATGACCGCCTCAAGCCTGGAGACGAGATACCTGAAATAATCTGCATTATTCTCATTTTCATCAGATGAAGTTGACTCACCTGATCTCTTCAGGATGATGCCTGTTTTGATGATTTTCCCAGAGGTTTATGATTGATTAATATATATTCGCCTGGTTTTCCTTGTGAGCAACCAGATCTATTTGTAGAAAGAGGGGCTAGGGTACAACCGTTGGTGCTGATTGGCCAGTAAATTCTGGTATTCTAATGACAAATAATCTAACTCAAATTTCATTCTATTCTCCTACCAGTATAGGGAAGTAAATTCTTTCTTACCATCAAGAATAAGAGAATTTTAGATGAATTAAAGAACCCTGATTTTACAAGTACTTCTTAGATTCCCTTATTTAAAGTCCTCTTGAATATTATCTTGCATCATGGAGAAGTAGCAGAATATGCGATTTGAGCCTGGGACTGGATTTAAAGGGGTTAGAGCTCTAACACTAACTGTGTTACCTTGGGCAAGTAGCTTAAGCTCTCTGTCCTCCTTTTCTATAAAATTGAAGTGATAATAGTGCCTTCCTCATAGGCTATTGTGAGTATTAGAGTCAGTATATGTAAGCTTTTAGTGTCAGTGTTTTATAATTTGTAGCTATTATTTATTAAAATTCTGAAATTGATAGTGGTCCAAAGTGCATAATGTAACTTTGATCTTAACTGCTTATATTTCTTAAAGCTGAAGTGAATCAACTTTTTAAGGAAAAAAAAACTGTTATATTTATCCAGGATATTAAACATCCTTGTCAGCTTATTGTTTCTCTAGGATTATATCCTTTGGAGAAACATACAGACCTTATTTGGTCTTATACTTTTATTGAATTTATATCATTTAGGAACTTTAAAAAGCTCTTTAGAAATTGAACCCAGATTCCTTTATATTTCTGAGGAAAATGAGACTTGAAGGAGCTGACTGGCCCAAAGACATGCAGCTCATGGTTCGTAGAACCAACCAAGAGTCTGAATCCACACAGCATTTT
Source organism: Macroglossus sobrinus (assembly GCA_004027375.1). NCBI lineage: Eukaryota > Metazoa > Chordata > Mammalia > Chiroptera > Pteropodidae > Macroglossus > Macroglossus sobrinus. The sequence goes on along the minus strand of PVKZ01000122.1, from coordinate 1,268,673 downwards.
TACTCCCCTGCTCTCCACTGTTCCTTGGTGCCTTGGGCTTTGGAAATGAATTGCACTAAATGATAAATATTTTATTAATATTTTTACTTCAAAAGAGGAGCAATTTTAGGCACCTGATATCATGTATTTCTTTGTAAAGCTAAAAGAATACTTTTCCATTGTTTGATCAATTATTCAACAATGCTATTATGTGTTCCTTGAGCCAAGCACTGAGCTAAAGTGTTGGTTTGGGGCATTTCAGCAGTGCAGTGTATTGAGCAGTCAGAGAGAAGAAGCTTGTTCCTTTCTTTAAAGCTAGTATTATCCAAAGGATATTCCAGATAAATTTGGGAATACTCCAGGTTCTAAAATCTAGTACATTGAAGAATATGAAAGTTCCTGCATCAAAGAAACCTGTTTTTCTAATTTTTTTGATTTCTTGACTTTTTGTTTTTAAGGGATAAATTGTTAGCATCCTTATAAACCAGTGGTCTTTAGAACCCACTTTGGTATTTCTAAAGGGAGTCATAAGCTAGCTTCCACTGATGAGTGCTTTCTTTTAGATCCTACATTTTAGAAAATCAGGATAAAATCTATTTCAGTAACTTCTGAGCCATTGTAGCATAGTATAGAGGAAGTACTGTAATACTTTCCATGTAGTATTATCTACCAAGGATGACTTGGTCTGCCCTTGAAAATAGCCTGGGACAGAATGTGTAGACATTCTGCGATAAGGGGCCTCCCGCCAGGCCTTGGGCCTAGGAACCAGCTGAGCCAGCACGCATGCCCTGCCCTTCCTCGTTCCAATGTAGGAAACCTTCTGCTCGTCTGAAAACACCTCTATTCCTAGCTCGTTGACAGTTTTACTTTCCATATCCCCTCAGTTCTAAACATGTGTAAAAAGAGATAAAGAAAGGTGATGAAATGAAGAAATGGAGTGGGGAATGCTACAAATAGAAGAAACTTGTATTTACATTCCTGCTTTGTATGCAATTATGACGAGGTTTGGGAGGGGAAAGGAAACGTTCTCCAAAGGTCATTTTACAAGATAGGGAGGGAGGTGAGTGTACAATGTGAAATATTGGTTAGCTTTGAGAATAAAATTAAAGATTATGCTGGTTCTTATTAGAATAAATAGCTGTACTATAATTCATTTAGGAAAGGAGAGGAGACAGTTTTGATTTAAAAAAAACTTTTCAAATTTATTCTTTTTCAAAGCATTTGATCAATTCTAAATGAAAATAATAGATTCATGTTGATTTAGGCTTTGTAAATTACACAACGTACCCTATTTTAAAACTGATAAATTATGTTCATCAAATAAGAAATAAAAAGAAAATGATGGAATAAGAAATCAAATTTATACCACTCCTCCCAAAAAAATGTCAGGGCAGGGAGAATTGAAAATGTATAACCATTATTCCTTAAAGTTTCATTGCATAGGAAATTTTGAACCCTCCTCTTACTTAAAATGCTATAGTTTTTCACTGGACATTTCTATTTTATAATTTTTAAAATTAAAGTGTTTCTGTTGTTCAATACTCTAATTTCCTATTTATTAAAATTCATAATCTTTAAATTTTGTATTTTTTTCTTAAAAATGCTTTAATTTAAAAAATACTAAATGATTCAATTTATCTATTCATTCTAATAAGTTGGAAATTAATCTGTTTGGCTTGAGGCTATATAGCTTTCTCTCATTAGATGGGTATGTCCAAAGATACGTGAATATTTCCCATACAGTGAGTCCCTGGGATTTTCAAATATCGCTGAGATCTTAATCAAACTGCTGATTTGCTTGGGAGTTGGGCCCTATGAGAGAAGAACTCCATCAACCTAACCCAATAACTCATTTTTTTAGTAATGTTGTAAGATTGTTTATTTCTAAAAATAAGTATAATTTTAAAAATATTCTTTGCTTATAAAATAGCCCATATTTTACATTTGCAGAAATTTTGCATTGTATTTGTCAGATTTTTTGTGATTCTATCCATATTTAGCATTGCAAAACAAACCTATATTCCCAAGAACTATTTCAATAAGTGGGCATTGCTTTAATGATATATTCACATTTCCAGGGAAGTCACACCTTTGGATTCAATTAATATCAATTTAGAAACCTTTTGAATTATTATATTCTCATGATAGTATATTCTCAGTACTTCAAAGTGTTTATAATTTTTATAAAATCATGTAATCCTGAAATGAAGAAAACAGGTTTATACAGTGAACTTATAAAATTGTTTCCAACTGAATTTTTACAAATGAATGTGGTTCTCTTTTTCATTTCAGCTGTACCACCTTATCATACAATCTTTTGTGCTATTATTCACATTCTGTATACTGAGGTTTAGGAAACTATGAACTAGCCACGTTTGTACCAACAGTGACAGGCAGAGTGCTAGAGTATTCATCTTCCTAATACTGCCTGGATCCATCTGTGGTTTAGATCTCTCCTCACATGTGATCTTCTCAAATAACCTTCCTCTGACAGCACTATCCCCTCTGCCCTTGCCTATTCAGTCACCCCATAACCTGTTCTACTGTGGTATTTGCTTTTTAGCACTTATTCATCTAAAATTATTATGTTAGTGTGCTTGTTTATTACCTCTTTGGCCCTTTAAAACATGTTTTGTGAAGACCAGAATCATCTTTGTTTTGTTCACAGGGGTGTCCCTGGCACCTCGTTTCATGCTTGACATTTATGTCTTTGTGACTAATGATCAAATTTTTTCATTGATATCTGGAATATTGAGCATCATGATTTTGGCTCATGGTCTCCAATGAAGTCAATTTAGCCAGGATTCAATTGCCTACATGGTCCAAGCTGAGGTTTAGTTTAAAATCTATAATGTGAACATAGCCAATACGTACAGTAGCATGCAGTTCATCTGTTCCAAAGCTGTGGCAGGTAGCCTGCATTGCATCCTGTTAGAGGATCTGCACTGCATAAGTGCACTTTATCTCATTTCTGACATTTAACTCTCACCCTTCCTGACCACCAATCCTGACATAAGTTCTGAAGTATTTAAATTGTGTGTCACACAGCCCCAGCATGTTTTACAGTGACCAGCGAAGTCATGTAGAGTCCTCTTGTCCTGGAGTTATGCACAGATAAAGGGAGGATATAGTTTTGAGAGGAATGCTATAACTACAAAGTGCATCCTGAAGGCCATTTAGCTCACAATGAAGGTCTGTGTTTTAAAATAGCACTATAACAAAGTAACTACAGAGTTTTGGCAAGGGTTTCAACTATTTATAGAACTAAGTAAGGCATAGTAAATAGTGCCACAGTCCCGTTCTCCCTTGCCATAACCCTAAACGTATAAGAAGCACTGTAATTATATTTTTCTACTTAAAAAAAATCATAGTAGCCATTATCAGTTTAACCATACGGAAGCTCAGGCTGAGATTTCTTTTTTAAATGCATAGTTTTGATTTTCAACAGCTGCACTGGGTCTTTAATCATATATTATCTTTATGAAGCCTTTCTCTAACATATGTTAATTGGCTGTTTTCTGTGACAAATTATGAGCTCTTACTTTGATGAGGTTCAATTGCAATCATGTTGGAGTCGAGTATGTAGAGTTTCCACCCCTGCTGGCTCCTCAAACCACTACAAACATCCGCACGTCACTGCAGTGCTGAGTAATGGCAGGATTTGGGCTGGCTGATTTCACTACAGATTTTTTTTTTTCCACAGGATATTTTCAGCTTCTTTGTACTAAATCTGTTGCAGGGTTTGCCCTTTTTAGCAGAAGCATGCTCTAAAATTAACATCAAATCTTACTGGAGATTACTATAATACAGTGAGAAATATTTCATAACACAACACCACAGCGTCTGTTTGACTTTACTAAAATTTTAGTACATTTATTGTAAAATTTTTAAAAGTCAGTCTGTTATGAGATTGGTAAGTATTTTCTAAATCATCAGCATTTTGTAGTCAATATTTTGAATTTTCTTCTTTTGAGATAAGTTACTTGTCGAGATGATCGAGTATGTATAGTTAGCTCTCAGAAAGAAATGCACACACTCTTTTTTCTAGGTGTTGCCAAACTTCAGTGTGTTTAAAAGCCTATCATATTTTTTTATTTGCAGTTACATCTGTTGGTCAAGTAATGAAAAGAATTACATGTTCCATCAAGGTTAATGACCTATAAGATGCATTGCATCCATTCTAGTTCTCTATCCACATGTCAGTTTTTAATGTATGATTAGGATGAACAGATATATTCTAATCCATCTGCTCTGAGAACTGACAGATAGCCTGCATCAGATACCAACAGATGATCAGTGATAGCTATAATTAGAATAGATATAAAAATACAGTGCATTTGTTTAGATTCATGGGAAAGGAGTCGGGGTAATTGATTAAGGCCTTCAGAAGCTGTATCAAATAGTAGTCATCTTGGAATTAATTTAGCTCTGTTTCTGCCTTGATGTCTAAGGTAAAGGATTGTCCAAATGCGGTTCTCCAAAACTAAAGCTGGGGGTCAAATTTTCATACAGGAATTAGAGTTTAAAATAAGATGAGCCGGATGTGAATAGAAGCCACTCCTCCTCATGAGGCTGTTTTTAATCAGCCATTTCCCTGGAGTAGCGAACAATCAATGAGCTCTAAATCCTGAGGCTACCTGTGCTCAGAGGAAGGCCTGGGAACATCATTACAGAACTTACAATTGAGCATATGTGAAAAGATTAGAGCAGAAATTAAGGGTAGGAGAGGTTAACTTCAGAAGTTTTACTTTGGTACTGTTCTTTAAGAGATAATTTAAAATGTTAAAAAGAAAACAGAATATTTAACTCAACTAAATGCCGATACTACTCTATTAAAAGATCATGGTAAGTAAGTCGGATGAAAAATTATTATTGATTTATGTTAGCCAGAACAGTTTCAACAAGTACATTATTTTGAGAAGATACATGTGAGTCAATTTCAGTGTAAGTAAATAGATGTTTTCATTAATAGCACTACAGCTAGAGAGAATGGCTTCAGAAGTCCTGCGTGATACTTCAGTGTGATTGCAAAGTCAGTTGATGCACTGTGTTTTGAGCTAGTGTGCACAAGGAAATTTAGTTCCACTTGATAAGACACATACTTAATTGGCTTTAAGAAAATAAACCAAGGTAAAGAATGATGTGTAAATGAAACAGAGAGCTTGGCACTTGACTCTATGGAAGCCCGTGAGCCGTGTGGCTTAATTGGGGCCAGTTGGGATCATTTAATGATTGCTGTCAGAAGATCAGATTTAATTCTCCTTATAAGAAGACCACAGTGGGATAGAGTTAAACAAATTGTCATCAGAGGTTTCAGATGAACAAAGCCTTAATTAGGTTGCTTAGAATGCTGTAAAAGAGATGAAGAGCAATAGAAAAATTGATAAATCACTGGGTTTCATGTTGAGCCACATACAATAGCAATATCAAATATCTGTATTTTAAGATATTATTATGGCATTTTGAATATTATAGCTATTATCATGGACAGTTTTACATAAACTTTCTACATTTCTAGAGTTTAACAAGAGACAAAAATAAATGGCATTCTGTATAAATAGCAGATAATTTATCAAGCATATCCTCCTTAATGTATAACAGAAACATTGGCAGGAGGACAATAGTATTTCTTCCCATTTCAGGGTCGTCTTTAAATGTTAAATAAACTTGAAAAGTAAATAATAACAGAGATAAATTATTTTCAAGTACATACTATTTTATAATTTAGCATAATATATGAATACAGAATAAAAAAGAACCTTTATTGAAAATGTCCTTTTAACCCTTCAAATAAAAATTCTAATAATATTGTGATTACTTATCAGTGATAATAGAACTAATCCAATTTCTTAAAATGCATTATTATTGTTTTATCTGTACATTATGAAATTCTAAAATGTGTTTTTTCCATTTGCTGCAGTTTTGCAGCAAAATGTTCTCTCTGCACTCGCACATGCCCTACTACCCCCACACACACGTATCAGTAAGGCTGGAAACGGTGTCCAGTACATACAGGCTTTTGAGAATAAAAATGTGTAGAGTATTTTCATCTTAATAATGAAATATATGTTAAAGATTAAGAAAATAATGAACATATATTTTATTCTGACAGGATCGGGAGATGCCTAGGAACTCAGATTTTGTCATAATAAGATGAAAATATATAATAGCAACACCTCCCACTTCAAGCCTAGCATGCTTTGAAGGCTGACAATTTTGTTTCACTGATATTGGTGTAGTGCAGTGCTTAAGTTGCTTTGTTCAGTAACAGCAACAAAAAAATCCAGCTGCATGTGCTTATTGAGAAGCTACAGCTGGGGAAGAGAATACTCTCTGGGATGCTAAATAGTAGCTCTCGCTTTTGACAAGGACAGTTCAGAATTTACCTTTGTGGTAAGCCCTGCCACATCACTAAGTGGCCTTTGAAAGAAAATGTGGTGGCTGCACTGTTGTGAAAAATTAGGAAAACAAAGACATGATAAAACCCTGAATTAATTACTTAATATGACGGAAAAACTACAAACTGTGGTGTGGTTGAACAGCATGAGGCTTTTGACATATTTAGACCATTTGGAGTTTATTTTGGCATGGGGAATGAAGAATGCTGTTTAATCTGCAGTGTGAAAAAAATGTCCAAGACAAAATATACCATGGATAACTGTGACAGGGAAGCTGTGCTTTCTTCATGTTTATTAAATTGTTTACAATGCAATACAGTTGTTTAAAGGTATGTATCTCCTAAATTCCAGAACTGTGTAAATAAAATGACTTATGTCAGTGATAATGGGAGGTTAGGCACACTTATTAAATTAATTGCAGGGGTTTTCAAAACGAGTTCCTTTTTAGCCTTATTATATTTCTGACATACATTTCATCTCCTTTTGTCCTTGGGGAAAGATATTAAAGTAGGACTAGAAGCATTAATGTAGAGTTTTCAGCAGCCGTGGTCATTGGGAAAATTGATATATTTCCCTAGTTATTTCTACTTTTGCAGCCTGAAGCTCTTCTATGACTGATACTTAAAAGAAATTTCTTAATTTTTATAACATTGTAAGTTTTCTTCATATAATGATTATTGTTAAGGGATAAATGAAGCATTACCTGTTAGAAGTTGCTCATCATTAGCTTTGCAAAGTGAGGTCTTTATGATGTACATAAGGACTACAATTCACTTGATAGCCTTCCTGTATGATAAGGCTGAATTTATTCAGTTTCAAAACTGAAGCAATCTTACAAGTTTTAGCTATGTGTTTTTAAAATGAACTCAGCTTGCATTCACAGCTAGGGTAATATAACATTCTATATAATGCATGGTAAACGTGGAGAGATATGAAGTGACTTTCAGGACCAAGGAAATATTCCCCAACTCCTAAGACATCACATACTAGAGTAACAATAAAAATAATAATTATTATTATATCTTTTGAAGTTCAGAATACCGCAAGAGAAAAAAAGTAAAAGTTCTACTTGTTCTCTTTAACCGAAATATAATTAGACATCTCATATGTCTTTCAAACATATCATAAAGTAGAAAGTCAAATGTATCTAGATCCACCTGAAGTAATGAATCATTTCATTGTTTGAATTAGTAATACCAAGCTTTCAGTAACTGGGCTTATGATCTTTTTTTTTTTTTTTGGTCCTTTACTAAGTATCCATCTTGTATTTACTTAACGGAATAATTTCTTTTGTAATGTAGTGTGCTTAGTTTTTGGCCTTGAGATTTATAAAATGTTATATGAACATGCTAGTGTTAGTGGAAATGTGAGTCAATGAAAAAGTTATTTGCCAATGTGAGTAAAAGAAAACCAGAATTTTCTTTGCAAAATGACATCACGTATTTTAATGTTTTATCATTATTCATGGGCTGTTTTTATTTAAGTGACTGCATTGTGCTTATTATAGCAAAATACATGCTTTGCAGAGATAAGTTTAGCAGGAGAGAATTAATTTCTTCCCACATCTTTTAATGTGGTATGGCAGTTTCACTCTAAGATCAAAATACATAACTGAAGGTTATGTTTAATTTCTAAATCAAAGTGTTGTGGGAAGATGATTGAAATCTGAAGATGACTCAGATCCACTTGATATGTGGTTTTCTTCCTACAGAAACCTTATGGTAGACTGTCATTTCCATGTTAGAAAGAACCTAATCATGATGCGATTAAAATAAATAGTTTCACTGAATACTGAAAGTTTATGTTAGTTACTTTGGTTCTTAGTCTGAATTTTTTAAAAGAACTTTGAGTTTCAGTTACATAGGTACCTATTTCCTCCACCCAGTATTTCTCCCTCTCTCTCTCTCTCTCTCTCTCTCTCTCAACTATGTAGACAAATAAGTAAACACTGTATTTTACCAACATTGATTTTTTGACAGTTTTTGTGATTCTATTTTCTACCAAAATTATAATGTATTCATTTGGCTCTTTGCCTGTTTAGAATTGTTCATTTGCCTTGAAGGGTAAATTAAAATTATGTGGTCGCATTAACTGTGTCAAATGATTTTTGTGAGTCATGATAAGTGGTTATTGCGATATATATCCTACTTCACCAAAGTGAACTTGTTTTCTAATTTTTATTTCTTAAAGCAGTCATGCAAAAATACTAACCTAGAGCAGAAATGGATGTTTCTCAGGTGTTTTAAAAATAGAAATGAAAAACTTTGTCACCATGTCTGGATTTCTCTCATTGTCCCTTATCTGAACCTCTCAAAGGCCTCTCTGTGTGGGGTGTGCAGCACAGCACACTCAGACAGTTCTGCTCAGAGAAGGAAGTGAAGAGTTTTGGTTCCCATTTTACACTTCTGGAACAGTTTAGGGAAGGAAGCACCTTTACACCTTTTATTGTTCGTGGTTGCTGACATCATATCCTTCCCTGACCAGTCTGTGCGTGTTTCCTGCCATTCTGTCAAGACTCTTCTGTGTTACTGGGAGGGATTTGTAGGAGGAGGGAGGGATGGAGGGATGGAGGGAAGAAGGGAGCAAGAAAGTGGGAGGGAAGCAGGGGAAGAGAGAGGAAAAGTTTGTATCACTTAAGGGAACTTGTTTGTAAATGAGAGAGCTAGAGAGGAAAGGATCTTTAGCATCTGTCCACAAGAAATTCTCTTCTTGGGTCTCAAACCACTTTGCCTTCATCTGTCTGCTTACGCCAAACTCAAAGTGAACAGAAGCCTGCCATAATGAAGTTCCCCTTTTTAGTAAGCAGCCTGATTTTATTTTTCTTGTATTTAGGTTGGCAAAAAGAAAAACAATGCAGAAGACCGTAACTCTATAGAGAATAACTATAGTACAGCATTTTTTTTTCTATTTTTTAAAAAATCAAATTGTATCTATGGAAGTCTGTCATTTTCCAAGAATGTTTCTTTAATGTGGAAAGAAGTAGCAACAAGCCTGCTGAAATTATTTTAAGCTTATGGTTGATTGTACATAATAAAAGTTTTCATCATAACTTGAAATTCTATGTGTAGTTTAGCTATTATATTCTTTTCTTCATATGCATAAAAAACAATTTTACAGATTATTGAAGTTATATAATCTCTTTTTCAGCCTCTCTAAGTTTCCTACAAATTAATACTTAAAACCAGCCTTACAATTTAGTTTAGCATAAAAATCAGGTTAGAGAAGTAGTTATGCTAAGCAACAACTACTGAGCTATTGTTGACCTTTCTAACTCTTTGAATTTTTACTGATAGCCTTGAAATGTGGTGACCCATAATCAAATGTTTTAAGTCACATGTTCCATGACACATTTTACTTCATGAAAACAGTCGCATCATCACTGCGTATTATTCTGCATGCATATTTACTATATCAAATTTATCATTGTAGAAAGGTTCAAAGGCAACACTTCAAGAAATATTTATTTTTACAGAAGAAAAGAAAATACTTTAATTTTATTGACATTTAAACCTGCTTCTCTCTACATTACCTTGCATATTTCAAAAAGGAAAATATATTCAGTGACATTTTTATCAATACTTCATATACATGTTTAACATATGTATAAATTTTGAGAGGCAAAATATTTCCCATCATGTTTTGAAAATTAAAAAATATATATATTGCTCTGCTCTTTTTACAAAGTGTCTACTTCGAAAGTTGTGAAATATGGGGTGGTGATATGGAGGAACTCTTCTAAGTTTGGTTTGTCAGGAACTCTCTGTTTTTCTGAGGAGACTTTCCTCCAGGGTTGTTTCTCTTTGTGTTTGGTATTTGTATTTTGAAATCAAGATCTGTAGAAGTTCTCGTCTTGCCCCCCCTTGTCACCACACTCTAATCTGTTCACCCTGACCTTCCACCTTAAAGTGAATAAGCGCTTAGCAGGCATAGTCCTGTAAGCCGATAGTGCCACCGGCCTCAGCTAAATGAAAGAAAGGAAATTGTCCCATTTGCATTTGCTGTGGATTCATGGGTTGGCTTTTCTGTGATAGAGGAAGGCTGTTCGTCTCTTTGGGGTCTTGCACATGCATGGGAAATACCATTCTAACGTGCTGCTTACTTCCAAGGTAAGACTATAGAAAACACAGGAAAGTTGCCCAGTTGACTGATATTTAAGACCACTTCTAAAAATAGATGACAGTGGCAACAGTGAATATATGATGCAATTGTGCTTTGCGGATTTCTCATATTTTAATGTGATTTTAATGTCATAGCTAATTTTTTCATGTGTATTTGTCAAATATGTTATTTATATAACTCTTTAAAACTTTTGAACTACTTCCAACATTTAAAATTACCGCTGGAGTAATAGTCTTTGATGAGCACTGTGTGGTCACATTACTCAATATATATGTTCTCAAAAGGAGGAGTGAGCTGCAGTTTAATAGAAAGACATTGGGCAAAAGGGAATAGCTGGTCTTAGTGTTTAAGCAGCGATTAATCCACCAGAACTAATTATGTCATAATAGCTTCTGCAATTAGGTTATCACAGAAAACTTAAATTAAAAAAAATTACTCAAAGTGATAAAGAATTTAGAAAGTAAATTAAAGAAATCAAAAGAGCTGATGATTAGATCAAGTATGTAGCAGCTTTCCTTTTCCAATACCTTCAAATTGGAGCCAAATAATCCATTTAATAGCCAGGACATTGCCTTAACCTTACACAATACATGTGGGAATTCATCAGGTTGGTTGTCAGACACCAAGTAAAAATAAACAGGGAAATTCTGAGCAATTGTGTAAAGCAGTTGCATTCTTTGACAGGAGATGGAATAGAATAATTGAAGCTGTTGCTTGCAAATGAAGAAGCCACTATGGAATGCTTTTTTGTTAACTTCCACATTTCACGGCAATTCACTTACCATTACATTCAAATATTTTCAGATGTAACTTAAAACAAAGTAAAATATATACTTTTAATACTCTGGATTCTCTGGGTTTATCTTATATTATAGATAATCATTTATTAAATTTTAATTCATGACCTAAAGATATCCAGTATATGATAGCAAGCTTCTGTAATTTTGTATCTTACTCTCCAAAGAGATATGTCTTTTTAAAATATTTAAATTTAGAGGACTGATTGCTTATTATAAAAAGTATAATTATAAATGGAATAGTACTCTGATTTTTGCACTATTTCTTTTCTATGAATGATTATCTTTTTCGGTTCTTGTATTCAAGATATAGCTTAAGGGTTTTCAAAAGGAAAAGAGCTCACTGCTGATAGCTGCTTGTTATGTAAGATTAAATTTCTCATATTCTTTTTACAGTATTCTCATAACAGTGACTTTTTAAAAATAAGATTAAAGGATTTAGGTTTAAATTAGTTGACATTTACATATATCAAATAGCACTTTCATAATAGTCCATCCTATTTGCATAATGAGGGGAGGGACGTTATCACCTCTGCTGTCAAAACATGAGATTGTTTTCCCTTTAGCAATGAATTAGCTGCCCTACTTAGCATACACAGGTACATAAAGGTTCATTAACTCTGATTTAGGTAATTTTTCATAACAGAAGGGTGAAAATAGTCACCTAACTTTATTTAAAAATATTAATAAACTCTGCAAAAGATACATTTCAAGTGTTGGGCTTTAAAGCATAGTTTTCATCATCTAAATGACTTGATAAATTACTTATGAGATTATTTTAATTATGAAAACACACCATTCCCACTTGATGTGGTCCAGCATGTGATATACCATGTACTTTTAATAAATATGTATTTACATTCATTCGATAGGCTTACTGCCGTATAGATTTATTTTTTAAAAATTAGAATATGATAGTTCTCATGAAACTGGCTTGCTTTTAAAGTGGTATTGAATTTTTTTGTTGTTCAGCAGGAACGAATGCAGGAATTTGGGAACTGAGCAGTGCAAGTGCTGAAGAAGGAGATTTGTTTGGAGGAAGCAGGAAAGAGAAAGAAAAGGAAGGAAAAAATACATAATTTCAGGAACGAGAGAGAGAAGAAAAACGGGGACTATGGGGAGAAAAAAGATTCAGATTACGAGGATTATGGATGAACGTAACAGACAGGTAAGTGGGGTAAACTTTTTTGTAACATTATTTACACAGACTATTTATTACATTTTCCCCAGGTACGTTAAGGGATCTGAAAACATTTTGAACTTACAAACATCTGTTAAGAGAAGTTTTAATGAATTAAATATGGCCAGTTTAAGTGCTAATGGTCTCTTAAATCTAAAGAGAAAAAAAAAATCACCTTATCTTTAGAAATATAGTTTACACATTCATTATTATTCACTTTTTACTTCAATCTGAATTTTAAGTGGGAGCTGCACTTGTGTAACATAAATAGCTTAATAGTTAAGCGTTAATAAGCATAACATTGCTATATTGCACGCATCATCAAATAAAGATATTCTTATGTTCATGAGCACAAGGCCTTTTGTGGTCATACATTTAAAAGGTTTATAATATAGGCTAAATACCCTGAGTAAAAATAATTTTCATTCTTCTCATAAACTTTGAAATACTTCTAAAATATTTAACATGTTCTAACATCAACCAAGAAAACACCTATATAAAATATTAGTAAGTTAAAACATATAGGTACGTTTTATGTATTAACAAGTATTAATTAATTCATACTATTTTCTTTAAACCTTGACTTTTGTAAACATAGAGACACATAATATTATGATTTTTTCTCAAACTCCTGTTACAATATCAACATGATACCATTAATCTGTTCTAAAGACATATATATCCAGATGCTCTCTTCAGCAGAGACTTGTTTATCATGAATATCTGTGAATTGAATGATTTTCTTCACACATGGGGAGAGTGGATTTAGCCACTGGTTTTAAGGAGAGCTGGGTGGTTTATATGCATTCAGGTGTTAAATATCAAAAACGGTACGTGGGAGAAATTGCAGTACTGCCAGATCCCAACCATTGCAAAAGGTAATGGAACCTACAAAACAGGCTTTCCTTGAGAGAAGTCTTTTCCCAATTACCTATTTACACTGGGGAAAACGAAGAAGACAGCCTTGAAGACATCTCACTAGACTGTAATTTTTCCCCAAAATAAAGACAATATCTCCTTTATAATCCCTTTCTATCTTCTTGGACCTGCAGGTGAGACTAGAACTGATTCTTGTGTAAATCATAATGTGTAGAAGTTGTTATTTATGCTGTCAAAGCCAGTATACCATTAAGAGGTAAAGGAACTTTTTAAATTTTCAAGTTTATTATCTCTTAAATTGTTATGTTTAAGATACATATGGCTTGAACTATTTTGGGCTGAAAATTGAACTAAAGGGTGAATAATGCTAAGATTTATGATGGATTCCTTCGATGTTTTTCTACACATTGTTTATTGCTATGGGTCAAGCTGAAACAATAATTCTGTCAATATAAAACCACAGTATTTTTAAATTGCCCTGTAGATTGGAATTGAAATTAAAACTGGAATATTGAACATCATATACTCTTGACTGTGTTAGACCTGTTATTTGGACTAGAATCTATTTTAGGCATAGTCAAAAATTATGCAAATTAGCACCTATACTTTATTATTAATACAAGATAATTTCTAGGATGCTGAAATTGTATCTTCCTTTTGCTTACAAAGAGAGAAAAAAAATTGCAAGTAGAATTTATGAGTTTTCATTATATAAAGTTTTCATTTTATAAAGGAACATAAAACTCACACAGGGATATAAGAATTTTAACACCATACCATTGAGCTAATAATTGAACATCTTTTCTTAATTTAAATATAGTTGTGTCTACAATTGCTATTAATCTTACCCCTGTCAGAAGTCATAATAATTTGAAGAAAAAAAATCATTTAAATTTAGCTTAGTTTATCTTTTTTTTTTTAATTCAGAAGATGAATTTCTTGATTTTATTCTATAGAACTTAGGATCTATTTAGTCTTTTCTTCTAATCTTTAAGTACAGTAGGCCCTTTACGTCAACACTCCTAGATGGAATTAGTAAAATTAAAAACTTCCATGTTTTAATATATATTTCAGTGATTACCTTAGAATGCCACTGACAATCTTAAACAGCCATCTTCCTTATGTTTGTCATGTGCTCCTCTTATCTACTACAAGAGTGGTGATAAGAGCCATTTTAAGAGAGAGCTTAAAAAAGGTAGGTCACTTCTAATAATCAAAACCAGCAAATCTGCAATAGCACATCATACGAAGTGTGAGAGCCCGCCCTAACCTGAGCTTCCTTTAAGCTGTATGTTCACATGTTAAAAAGAAAAAATGTCAACTGCTTTGCTCCTTTGAAGCTTCCCCCACTGTAGACTCTTTAGTGGAACCTCATACAATGGTTCACAGTCATCTTTTCTCAAAAGTAGTAAAAGCCTGCTCTGCCATTACAGGTGTTTATTTGGCAATATAGAGAACAGAGTATGTTTTTACAGAATAAGAAATACTGATTTAAAGTGTGAAATGAAATATTGCAGAGCTGATGTGATAAGTTATATATCATTAAGAAATAAAACTTTGGAAAACAGAGTGGCTAACTGTTTAAGTTGAATTTTGACCTATTTTATATTTCATAATGGAAGTAGGAAACAGCTAAAATTCAGAAGGCAGCAAACTTTTTCTGTAAAGGACCTTGTGAGCCATACAGTCTCTGTCTCAACTGCTTGGCTCTTTCCTAGTCATGAAGGCAGCTGTGAACAATGTGCAAATGAATAAATGTACCTGTGTTGAGTAAAACTTTACTGACAAAAATGGGGCTTGCCATGGGGGCAGGCTGGATTTGTCCTGTGGACCATAGTTTTCCTGTAGACCCCTGGCCTGGTATGATAAATCAGACATGAAATATGAAAATATATAACAAAACATTTGTTTATATGTGCTATGAATGAAACTATCAAAGTGCTATGAAAGAATAACAGGAGGTGCTTTATTTAGATGAGGGGTCGGAGAAATGCCTTTCTGAGGAAATGCTAAATGATGGGAGATAAAAGATGAGTCAGTCAGGTGACAACCTTCCAGGGGGAACAGTATTTGCAAAGCTCCTTAAGAAAGGAAAGGGCTTACTAAGGAGCTGAACAAAAGCTTGTGGAACTTGAGCCTGGTATGCATAACTTTAGACTAGAGATGAGAGAAAAGATTAGATGCAAGGCAGGGCCCAGATCATGCAAAGCTTTGAAATTGGTTAATACTAGGAGTTGAGCCCAAATCTTTCATGTCAAAAAACAAACCAAACATGATTTTCTCAATTATCATACTCCACCTTGTGTAATGGCTAAGAGCATAGTTTTAAGTCATTGCTTTTTCCAAATATATTATACTGCACTCAGTATAATATAATAGTGAAGAGCATGATTTTAGAGACACGCAAACCTAGTTCTGGTCTCCATTCTGCCGCCTACTAGCTGTATGACCCTCCAAGAAGTGACTTAATCTCTTTGAGCCTCATCAGTAGAGTGAGGATTAAAAATAGCACCCACCTTATTAGGTCATTGAGATAATTAAATTAGGGGATAAACATAAAGTACCTAACATACAATTAGTGCTCAATAAATTTACCTAGTAAGCTATTCCTATTAAAAATAATGTTTTTTGAACCATTAGCTATTATAGTTAATATGATTTCCATCAAAACAACTCCTGTCTCACTTAAAGAATGGTACCTGAACCTTCATTTCAAGAGGGTTTTACCTTAAAAGGGTATCAGGGAGATGGGAGGAAAGTGGAACAGAGTAGAGCAGAAGAACATGGAGCCTTTCGAAGGTAACAAGGGGTGAGAGAGTCATTTCAGAGCAGGAACCAGTTTATGGCAGAGGGTGACTGGTGGACAGAAAGAAAAATCACACAGAACATTTTCAGGGCAGGGCTTGCAACAGGAATGGGGAAAAGTACTTCCCTAAGCTCTATGCTTATGGGATTTATTTTCAAATGTGAGTTACTGACCAAATTATTGGAAATTACTGATCATTTTTATCACTTCCAGCTTATTCTAACACTACAGTTTCAATCTCTCCATCTGCAGTTTTTGTTTTTATCCATTAGGTACCTTTCTCAGTTAGGCACTAATCTCGCCTTCCTTCACATGGTACCAGTTTTTGCTATGTTTCTGAAACAGCCAGATTTTTAAATGAGTTTTGTCTTTATCTGACTCATTTTACAAACAATATACCTAGAATTCTCATATCTGTTGTATCAAAAAGAAAGACATAAAAATTAGGCATGCTTAACCTTAACCTGTTTATGTGTATGTTTGTATTTAAATTTTTCAGTTTTCCAACTTTGAAAAGATAGGAGAGGTAAACACAAATTTATTTGTGCGACTTCTTATAAAAAGACATTTAAATATTTTAATAACTATAAGGGAAAAATGTTTGTCAAATAACATAGTTAGGGTCTAATGTAACCTTAAGGAGAAATGATTTTTAAGTGTCTTAAGTTCTTTTCTTTCATCAGATCTGGCATACGAATAGTTTTTGCCAGCAAACAAAATTTCATGTAATTATCAGTGCAATAACTAGAGCACAAATTAAAGACAATTAGCAACATTCTCTGCTTAATAGAACAGCAGAAGACTAAAAAGAATTCAGAGTTCATAGCTGTTAAATTTTTTTAACATTTTCTCTTAAGATATATTGATTTCCTCTTTTACAAAGAAACAAATTATACTCCTTACTTTTTCCTGCTTTTTACTATTTCAGGTTCTTAGAATTTTAGCTAAAATTTCGGTGGAATTTTTACTATGACATTTCTTCAAGGTGATATCAAAATATCAGTAAATAAAAAGGCTAATTACAGCTCTAAACTTCAGAGGTAGAACCTAGTAACCTAATATGAAATTTGACAAATTGAGATAGATTCACTCTAAATGTGAGGAACTGGATAATTTAGAAATACAAATGAATTGCTTTAAGAAAATAACTTTGTGATGAATTCTGAACAAGTTAAAGAATAGAGTGATCTAGTCACACTCTTTTCTTTTGTCATCTCCACAAACAGAACTTCCAGCTTTGTCAGTTGCTTGCATGCATAGCAAACAAGTATATATTATTTAAGAGGAAACTATAATTTAAATAGTATAGAAGAGTTACTCATGTCAGTCAGTGAATATCTGGAACCTTGTTTCAAAGTAAGTGAATAAAAAATTCGATCAGTGCAAAAGTATTGATTTTCTCTCTAAATTCAAAATAAACCTGCAGATAGCTCATACTAAAGATTCTTATGCCTTTTCCCTCAATATCATTTCTTAACAACTGACTGCCTTCCCTAAGCTTGTATTAAAATTTTTACTAAAACTCATATAAATGAAATTAATATGTATCATAGTAATGTATTAGGACATAGTAATACATCTCAAAGTTGAATTATAGGTAATATTGATGTATCCTGTGGATGCCCACTTAAAGGGTCTCCATGCATATAAGCTAAACTATTCATTTATTAACCTTAAAGTCACCAAGGGGAAACGTTTTGTTCAGAGAGTTAGAATTGCTGGTGGTTGAAAATGTTGAAAAAGAAAACCAGAAAGGAAAGAGTGTACTTCTGTGAATTTCAAAATCAAGGAAAACAGTACCCAGAATGCTCAGGTGTATGTTTAACAACTATGACATCAGACCATTCATTTCCATTATATTCCAAGCTATTTGAAAATAATTAACAAATGGTCTTCCCACTATATAGTTGAATCATAGTGAAGTCCATTACACACTTCATATACATCTTATGGATGTGGAACATTTTATATTTATGTCAGCTAGTATGAGTCTGTTCCTTTATTGCCAGAAAGGTTTTGTCTCAACTGCTATCACATTCACTCAGCTTTTCTTTGTAGAAAATCCAAGGAAGGTCAAAGTTTTCACAAGGAAAATGATAACTGCCTCCTTTAGAATTCTCTCACTGGGTTTAAGAAATAAGCTTCAGTCTAATTTGTGTATCTCATACAATTTCCATTTAAACCTGTAGTTTAGAAAAATTCCAGTGTTTGTGCTTATTGTATTTCAATCATGTTGTATACTTAGTTGACTTGGAGTGGCACCTTCCACTTCTGTGAATGCATGTACACACCTTGTTTGCTACTATTCACCTTTTGCTTTCCAAATGCCAGACTCTGTGTGACACTGTATTACTGAGAAACCAACACTAAAAATATTAACATTATGTATAGACCACATAAACCAAGAGGTTTCTTCCAAACTGTAGATTAAAGAACATGTTGTTAATTGTTTCAAAAACCATGTCCTTTGCAGTCTAGACTTACTTTAACACTGTAATTTATTTGTTTAAAATGAGAGCTTTCAAAAATTATGGTGAAAGTATTTTAAAATTTTACATGCCAACATACTCTTATTGAACACAATTTGGAATACCCTGTCTTCCTGAATAATGGCTTTGGTTTTAAAAAATTACATGATTAAATTGAACTAAATGAAATTCCATAATATGAAATATGTCTTTGCATTTCTCTAATATGTTAGACCATTAATAGAAATACTCTAAGTGTTTAGAAATTTGACTTTTAATTTTAAGTTGGAACAGTTTAACTTAAGAAATCACTACCATTTAAATAACATTTCAATAAATGTAACTGTTTGGAAACTACAACAGAGACAGCCTCCTGCCTTCTGTCTTGCAAGGATTGATTTGGAGGGCCCTCAGGGAGAAAATATTGGAGTTAGGAGGTAAACCTGAAGCCATTGTGGAAAGGAAGAAGTTACACTCTTCCTGTTATGACAGGAAACATAGACAAATGTGCTTCCTGAGCATTTGCTCAGCAGGGAATGAAGTAGTCTTTGACCTTTACCTTAGGTACATTTTGGCTTTGTTAAACTAGTAAACATGTTTTTGTCCCCCCAAAATTAATCTGGTCCATTTTATTCTCAGATTCAAATTATATATTTTATGTATATAATGTATAGAGGAACAGAGGTATTTATTTTATGGCTGTGTCTACAGATTGGATTTAGAATGTAAATGAGCCCTTTAACAAACTCAGCAGACATGAACAGCATATATAAAAAATTAAAAATGTATCATGTTATAGTCTTCTCTTTTTAAAATCCAAAACATTCTTAGGCTTAAAAATGGACTACAATAAAGTCTTAAATTTTGATAAGTTTAATAATTGTTGATCACCTTTCTTCCTTTGCCTTTTATGTAGATAACTATATTAAAAATCTGCTGTCACGAGTTTTAAAACCCAGATTCTGTGAGTTTGATAATAAACACACAAGTTTATTAATATGCCTTCAATTATTTCATTGTAATCTAACCTATCATTTATTACTTTTCTCAAATAACATACGGTGCTCAAGATTTTAGGTTTTATTTTGGGGTTTGGGGTGTCGACCTAGGGTGAAGGGTTGGTAAAGTTCTAAATTCCACACTCTGAGCCCCTATTTTAATCTTTTCATCGTATTCAGAATTTTAGGAACCACTGCTTACAACCCCTTTGGAAACCCCACTGCACTGCAGCAAAACAGGGCTTAATTTGCTTGAGGCTAACAAGGACAATAGTCCTCTTTGCAGCAGAACACACTGCTGTCTCATCCTCACAAGTTATGCTGGAGGGTTACAAGCACATGGTAGCAGTCTGCTTAAAAGAGTCCCTCACTGCTCTTTAAAGAGCCTTTCATTTACGATGGCAGGCCCCATCATTGTATAAAGGAGCGCTTGTCTAGAACACAAGTCTACAGTGGCATTACTTCCTCCCACCAAGAGTAATCATCAAGCCGAAAGCTCGCAAGCCTTTCTAATGACAGACTGAATTAAACAAAATAAAATTGAAGAGGAATACTTTAGAACAGTTGTACCATTACTTACTGTCAGGAACAAGCCGGAGGAAGAAAAGGAGCATTTAAGAGGGCATTTCCCTTTTTTTTCAATTAGAGATTGGCGTTGCAGACTCTTGACTCCATCCCTAACCCTTTAAACACATAGGAAGACCTAGTGGCTCTGGATTAGAGAGTGCATTGTGTCTGTGAGCTGTCCATCTTGTCACTCATTAGTCACTCCGTTTCCTTAACTGGGAGGAAACAGATTATCAAGGCTGGGGGTGAGGAGGAGTGGATCTAAAATATTTTTATAGATGAAGGTTATATTAATAATGACTCTAATTAAAAATATAATAATAAAACCTCAAAACTTTAAAAATAAAATTAACCAAGTATATTAATAATTCAAAGTAGATTCTAAAACACAGAAACTAATATTAGTTTATAAGTTTAAGAAATGAGTAAACAGGTCACTACTCATTGAGGAGACTCATTGAGCAGTTGAATTAAAATTGGGAAAAAGTATTCTAATTGGTAGAAAGAAGTATTGGGGACCCATGGGTAAAATTATTGCTGCTTCCTTTAGTAATGCATCTGAAGTCATTTAGAGTTAGGCCTCATTTATTCACATAGATATGAGTGTTTGCTGTTTCCAGAGGTCTTTTGCTTTCATTTATTCAGGACCCTTTTCTATAAGGTGCAAGGACTCCCACAGTTAATATGGCAGGAAGGTTCTTCTGAGGTGACTTTATGAATAGAGTTAGCATTAGAAGGGTGGACAGAGGCATGCGTGTGGTGTGGAGGCTCATGATTAAATGTCCTTTCCCTTACACAGTAGTCAAACTAATTTCCCAACCCTGTAGGAAATAATATAGGACTTGTCCTCTGTTTTTAGAACTTGTTATTTACATTGCCTTTGTGTAAATCAGAGACCTGCCTTTTTTATTCTGGCTATAAACAGACCCGTATTTGCTACCAACCAAAATGCTTCTCATTGTGCGAAATTTAAATAAACATCCATAAATATAGAACTAGTACATGCCCACTAATGTGTGCATGTGGTTCTCACTAGCTGTAGTGGGAATGGCTGGAGGTCTGAGACAACATTGGTTGCAGCGTCCACATATAAAGAGCCTTGATTTATTGTCGGAACTTAGAAACCAACTTCTTTTTAATTGTAGTATTATTAGAATTTTTTTTTCACTTAACCTAGGAAACTATCCTTACATTAATTAATATGTTATGTACTACTCTGCTTGTATTCATCAGAATTGCTGACAGTTCTTAATGGACCTGTACACTGCTCAGTGAACATTGGCTGGGTCCATGCTGTGCTGAATTTTATCTTTGAAATGCAAAGTTTTCCAAAAGAGAGAAGGGACACTAAGGGAAAGAAAGATGAATTTTCTGTGAAAAAAGGATCTGTTTTTAGTTTATCCAGAGACTAGTTTTATGACCTTAGATAAAGCAATTCATGTCTGTTTACAGTATCATCTGAGAAGTGGGGATGATAAATTGTGACAAATAATAACTTCAAAGAGATTTTGTCAAATGTAGTGAGATAACTTATTATAAAGTCTTTGAACTTCTCAGAAAAACTTAACTAAATACAGTTAATACTCCTATCAAAAAACAATGATAAGAAATATGATATACTCCAGTTTCACCAACAAACCTCCACACAAAATTTGACCCAGTCCAATTTTTCTCTTATTCAGTTTTATCAAATGTATGTTTTTACTCTAAGTTAATATGACCAAACAGAAAAAGAACTATGAAATTGTCCTCTCTCAGTGACAAATGTCCTATTAGCATAATTTGAGCATACATAGAAATTTATTTGTAATCATTAATTTTGGATTGCAAACAGTGCATAATTCCTCTATGCACCTATCCATTTACTCATTCAACAACTATTTAGCCAATATTGTTCTGGGATTTCAGGTTACAAGATCAGATAGGAGATGTTCTAAGTTTTCAAGGAAAGCTCGTCTACTTGAGAGAGAAACTCTAATCTAGACATAATCATGGTAACACAAATTAGTGGGTCCTAGGAGAGCAGTCTTTTACAGTATGTAACAAGAAGTGACTGAGCCTGACACATCAGAGAAAAAAATACTACCTACCTTGTATAGTTTTGCATTGTTAACAAGTCATTTACATTTGTATTATGTGCCTTAGTTTTAAGTCTCAGGACAATTCTATAAGATGCCTATTAGTACCTCCATTTTACAGGTGAAGAACTGGAGTTCAGGTAAATTAAACAATTCACCAAAGGGCACATGGCTCAAAATGTCAGAGCTCAGACTTGATTTTTAATTCCCATGTTTTTGCTTCTACACCACACCACCCCAGTGATAATGCACATATACTGCCTCTTTTAAAATAATTTAGAAATGTGAATTTCCTATTTTCCTATTTTTATCTATCTGGACAATTTTTTTCTGTGCATTTTCAGTACTGTACACAATATATATTGTCTCCTAAAATTCATTACAGTTCTTTGATGGAAGTAGGATTTCCCTTCTCTTCTAACTACAAAAAGAAAGTGACCTTGTTTATTTCTTGGAATATGGAAATTAGAGGTGATATGATAATATATTGATGAGGTTGAATTACCAAAACATAAGATATTTTATAGTAGAATGAAATTAAAGAAATAGATTCCTGTTTTGAACCATGTTACCATCACTCTTAATTTACCCCCTGATGCAAAAAGTTCATGCTACTTAGGCAAAGATTCTAAACATCTGAAATCTGGAATATATATTTTAAAGATCTCTAGTTCAAGTTTCTACTTAATTCAGGAACACCTTTTATACCATACTGCAGCTTTACTTGGACATGTTCGGAAATGAATTCTTTCATGAGACTTGGTCCACTCACAGATCTCATCATTAGGTTTTTCCCTATTTTGAACCTCTTTATGACTTTCAACAGTACTTTTTAATTCTGCTCCATAGAACAAAACAGAATAATTCTAAAAACAAACAGATGAACAAAACCCAGAATAAGTCATCTACCTCTTCACATGGCCCCAAGTCCTCAGATCTTGGAAAGTGTTTGGCATTTCTCTTTAACTCTATTCTTCTGGGTTGAACATTCCAGATTCCCTTAGTGATTTCTCACGCAAAATAATTCTCAGCTCCTACATCAAACTTTTTGCCATCCT
The DNA here is from genome assembly GCA_004027375.1 of Macroglossus sobrinus. NCBI lineage: Eukaryota > Metazoa > Chordata > Mammalia > Chiroptera > Pteropodidae > Macroglossus > Macroglossus sobrinus. The sequence continues at coordinate 1,245,346 of PVKZ01000122.1, read as the reverse complement.
ATAATCTCTCTAATTTTATCAGTGTCTTCTTAAAATGCAATTCTTAGAACTGACTACAATACCAAAGATTAGTTAATGCTCACTAACAAAAAAAAATCATTAAGATAATTAATTCCCACATCGGAACACTATAACTTTAGATCCTTTCCCCAAAAAGCAGCTATCATGTTAATTTTCCTCCAACTTGAGCTTATGTAATTTTTTTTAAATGCAAACGAAGACTAAAATTATCTGTTTTTCATCTTGTTGTTTGTGATCCAGCTTTCTAGTCTATAAAGGAGCTATAGATAGAGCTTCTACTCTCTTTGGGTTATAACCCAGATTTATGTTATAATCAGACATGATAATCATGCCATCTACATTTTCACCTCAACCAACGATTAAAATGCTGCCCAAGACAGGAAAGTTACTGAACTCTGTGTCCCTTTACTAGAGATGTTCCCTTAAACTTAACACTGATCAGTTGATTCATGTTTAAATAATCTAAATTACTACCAGCTAGTCTCAAATCTATAATAGTGTGATGAGGATTGCATCAAATACTTTGCCAAACACATGTTCTTTGAAAATCTGAACTCATTAGACAGTTCAATAAATTTTTGCTTAATGAATGCAGTCATCCAGAACCCTTAGATCCTCCTCACTTCATCTCTGTATCCTGTGATAGTAAAATTAAATTTTATCTTTACACTTTTCCATCCTTCATAATGAGTCATCTAGGAAAGGAATAAAGGTTTTTCTCTGAACTTTTTGAATAATTTTTTCTTGAAGTCTGGAACACATGTACATATATATTTCTCTACAGACATTATCTGGTTTCTCTATTGCAGATTCCAGGGTGGTTTAATTTCTTTCTCTCAAGATTCCTGTCACTAACATGTTGAACTTTTTAGTAAAACATATATGTACAAAATCTCTTATTTTTTTGAGATTGTCACAAAGGCAAGTAAAATATATCTACTTTTAGCATAAAATTATATCAAGACATTCAAACTTTAAAAGAATATATTTCCATTCCATAATCCACACCTTCAGCAAATATTTGTTGAGTGTCCACTAATTAGAGTCTGTGTGAGGCCAGAAGTGGGATCTTCAGGGAACACAAAAGCCAACAGGAGAAGCAAATTCATAAATAACCAACTTTGTAGTATTAGAATAAGTTTCATAATAAAGGTTTGTAAAATGTTCAAGAGGACAGCGATGAGAGAGGAATGAGTTTTAGCGGAATGTGACAATGAAAGCTTAACAGACGTTGGCATTTAAACTAAGACTTGCAGCGTGATGCTAGCCTGCCAGTGGCCAGATGGAAATGGGAAGGGACATAATACCACAATCAGCTTTCACTGAGTACAAGATAAGAGATAACCAATATGGTAGGTTTTATTTCATATTCATCTTGATTGAGTTAACATCTACTGTTATTTTTCTAGCTTGTTCTAGAGAAAAGTTGGTCAGAAAATTTAAACTGAAATCACTAAACTCTAGATAAAAATATAATTTCAGATTATTTACATATGACTGAAAATATAACACTATTACCCAAGTAATGCATTTTGTTTTAAATAAAGAAAATTTCTTTTAAACATTAATGAATTAAATGACTGTTTTTTCTCTAGCCCTCAAAAAGAGGCATAAACAACTGAGATATATATGTAGTAGAAGCCCCAGCATCTAGCACATAGAGAATGCTCGATATTACTTCTTATAAGTTTTGGCATGTAGAGAATGCTCACTAAGAATTGCTTCAATTAGTTTATGTTTCTGTGAATAGATTTTCCTAATTTCTTTATAACTGAGTTATATGGAGCCATATTTAATGAATGTGCCTTTTCTCTATTTCAAATTCTAATTTATATTCCTAATTTATACCTAGTAAATTCTAGAGTAATCATCAGTATCAGATATGTGAGGCCTGCTCTTATGCTAGGATTTAAACTATCAAACTTAATACTAAAACATCTTAGTACAACATCATCATTACATTACAGTCAGTTTGCTTTCCATGCATATATTACATATTATCTCTTTAATTCTGAAAACTAAATTTCAAATTCTAGTGCTCACTAAAATAATATCGACTTTATTCTTCTCTCAGTGCACCTGGATTGATGTAAACACTGGAAAAGAGCATCTCTTTGCCTAACTACCATAAAAATGGTTTTCTCTACCAAAAATGGTTTTGAACCTAAGGTTCAAAACATGTTACTGAAATAGAAATGGACTTGTCTCCATTATAAACTGTCATCACGTTATGAAAAATGTAATCATTACAATACATTATTATATTTAAGTATAAAAGCTCTGAATTACAATCTGTCATTGAGTGGCACACTTTAAATGAAGAGTAATATCCTAGGTCTCTTTAGAAAGCTTAATGCTTAAAAACAATTTTATCTAACTATGAACAATGAGAAAAAGCATTATAAAATGCATTTTGAGTATGCTATGAGGAATATGAACATAGTACAGAATTAAATTTAGAGCAATTAAGAGTAGATTTTGAAGATATTTTCTTAAATGCTTTAATATAGTCGTCATCATTTCACTTTGCAGTTTTAATGAAAAGAAGCTATATGCACTGACTCTTTTGACAGGTAATATTAAATAAGTATGCATTATCCAGCAGCCTATTTGGTTACAGAGAATTTGAGGAGTACCTAAGAGTAAACACAAATAGTGGCTTTAATAATATTTCTGTGCTGAAATGTACTTTGATGGAAAGTGCTGTAACGTGCTAAATTTTGAGGTTTTAGTATAACAGAAACCATACTGTATTGAGACATTCTACCTACAGTTTGTGGTCATGAAAGTCTGATTTAAAGTGGTTTTAGATAAATGAAAGTATTTTGGGTCAGTGCCTTCTATATTGAACCTACTCTGTAGCCTATTTCACTAAACAAAATAGCAATGTGCAAGTATATTTGCATAACTGAATTGCATCTAAAAGAAATATTAAAAGACATTTTGTATAAATCTATATAATTAATGATTGTCTCTTTATCTATTCCAAAATGATAGTCTTTATTTAGCTCATTCTTAATACTGATTAGGAATCATCTGAATGAACCAGAATAAAACATTTTCTGAACTAGTATGATAATCAGATAGGAGAATAAAACACTAGCTATATTTTATAAGAAGCACTTTGGTGAGACAATCAACAAACATAAAATAGAAGGCAAGACATTGGCAGTTATTAAAATGAAAAATTGCCCAAGTTCAAACATAAATAACATATCCTAGTAGATAGCGACTAGCTATGTGGGCTGGTAAATATCTAAATGCTGTGTTTTCCAAAAACGATCAATGGGGATTCATAGTTCAGCTTTATCTTTCTATCAGGAATAGTAAGATTCTCAAACAGCCTTAATCAGTAGATTCTTCAAGCCACCAAGACAGATATATTTTGTAAGTTCATCTTTTTCTGTAAGTCATCTCAGAAAGAAATGTGAACTAAAATGTATTCAGCTTCCACTTTAAGCAGAAGGCTTGCTACTGTACATACGTTATTTTATAAATCCTTACAGCAATCATAAAAGTAGGTACCTTTTTCATTTTACAGATGAAAAATCAAACTCAGAGAAAAATCAAACTCAAAAAAGTTAAGTGAATTTCTCATGACTAGGGAATAGCAGATTCAGCCTTCAAATCCAGAGTCCTCTGAATCTACCATACTGCTTTTAATACAAATGTGGTGAAATCATATATGCATTATTAAACATAGATTCACCTTTTTAAAGTTTCATTTATGAGTTGCTAAAAAAATTCATGGAAAAAGCTATCATAATTTTATATGACATACATCAATATTTCTAAAAACTTCATATATAGTTTTTCTGATTTCGTTTTTTATAGAAATCTTGACCACGTGCCCATTTGTGTCTGCTTTCTAGTCACTGAGGGTACAGCAGTGAGCAAAATAAAAATGGTACATGCCCTCATGGAACATGCACTGTAGTGAAAGAGACAGACATTAAACAAGTGATCATGTAAAAACATACAAATTATAAAATAAAGCAAGTGCTATTAAGGAAAAATAAAGAGTGGTGGTAAAAACAATAAGCAGTAGTGAAAGTGTGGAGGAATGAAGAGACCAATAGGCCAGGTTGTCTGCCTGCTAGTCCACAGTTTCCATGAACACATTTATTTAAGTGTGTAAGTCAAGAGCATTCAAAGTTTACTCCGAGGTCTCTAGTTTGGGTGACTGAGTTTATAGTGAGATAGAGAATCCAGGAGAAAGAGCAGGTTTGAGAGTGAAGATATGAGTTTGACCTTGCTGGGGGAGGGTTTAAGGTTACTAGGATGTTCAGAGATAAACTTAGGACTGAAGGACATCCATTGGGTGTCTGGAAATGAAGAGAAAGGGAAAGGGTGGGAATCTAGATTGAGGAAATACACACGAATAGATAGTAGCTAAAACTGAACTGGCTTCTGCTAGATGGGTTGTATTTAAAGGTGAGAAAAAAAATTAAATACCAGTCCCTTTTAAAAAAAATAACTAAATCCAGTTAATCATAAATCCCGAGAGTATATGCCTCAAAAACTTAGTCCTGAAGAATGATAGTAAGTGCTCCTCAAAATAAATAAATAAGTGAAGAAAAAAAAATGCCTGTAAACAGTAGATTTGGGAAATGGGTTAAAGTTTAAAGGATTTCTCAGCCTTTAATATCCCAATGTGCCTCATTTCCCAAACGTATTGGGCCATTGAACTTTTTTCTATTAAGAAGTATTTTATGGAAATGATATTCTAAACAAGACCTGCTAGGAAACACTGGACCATAAAAGAGCTTGTAATTAAGAATGTTTATGCTTTGTGGTGGGCAGAATGGAGTTTAATCAAGAGAGCACTGAAATCGAGGATTGTGAAATATATATTTGGATTTGGTAGCGTTGTCAGGTAGGAAGTCTTTGAAGCCAGAGAAAGAGAACTGTTATAGAGGGCTCAGCAGGAGGAAGGCAGTGCAAAGAGTGAGATTTTGAAGTTTGGGACGAATTGAGGAGGGAATGATTCCAGACATGATCATCTAGGACAGGAAGCTGATAAGGACGTGTGAATGACAGAGCCGCCTGAGAAACAGACAAGTGTGAACCTGAGAAACACTCTGAGGGAAGGAATTATGGGACTTGGTAATAGATTAGATTAAAAGAAGGAAAAGACAAACATAACAGTATAGTTTCTAGCCTGGGAGAGGAAGAAGGATACACCGAAGAATGAAACCAAAACCCTAACAGTATTATGACTAAAGTACTTCCCAATTCCTCTCTGGATTTTTAGAAAACAGAATACAACACTGTCTGAAAGTACATTCAGTCGTATCTCTTTAAGTGTTTTTAATTAAATGACATGAGACTTAACAATTTTAAGAATTTTTGTATGCAGATGTAAAATACTATGTTCATGTCATGGCCAGTTTTCAAGTAGTCAAAAAATAAACTTTAAACTTAATTATAATGGAAAGATGTTAACCATGTGGAATTTTTTTTTTTTTAATTTTACATTGTTCAAAGAAACATGAACAATACTCTGGTCATCTTATTATTAAAATACCCTACATTAAATCTGGCATTTACAGTTTCACATTCAGCAACAAGCTAGAAATCACACGTTTTCAAATTCTGAGCAGAAATTAGTTTTAGATTTATTTGCTTTCTTTCCAAATGTGTTAGTGCCCAAGGGTTCTGAAAACAGCACACTTTGGTTTAGAAAAGAAAAAAGTTCTGTTAAAAAATAAAAAAAGGCATGATTTTTTTTTCTTTAAAAAACTTGCCTACTTTTTTCTCAGGTGACATTTACGAAGAGGAAATTTGGGTTGATGAAGAAGGCGTATGAGCTGAGCGTGCTATGTGACTGTGAGATCGCGCTGATCATCTTCAACAGCACCAACAAGCTATTCCAGTACGCCAGCACTGACATGGACAAGGTGCTGCTTAAATACACGGAGTACAACGAGCCACACGAGAGCCGGACAAACTCAGACATCGTGGAGGTGAGAGCGCATGCGTGGTTGGTGACCCCAAACTAGCGCAGCCAAGGGTTGTTCAGACCTCCTTCCCTCCACAGACACAAGCACAACCTTCCTTTTCTTAAGATGTCCATACTTCCATAGGTGTACCCCAACAAATATTCCATCTCCATCTTTTCTCTCCCTCCTCAAAATGCAAGTTAGAATGACATGATGATAAGGACAATGTAAATTGGGTCCTTGCTAGAAATCAGGCACCAGTATCATTATCACATTATTGGCCACATCCTTCATGAGTCATCATTGTCCACTGCTATGTCAAAACACCAAAATTGGGAACTGTGGCCAGAGGATGGCCCACCCACATTTTAGATGACTCTGATAATTTAAGTATAGACTAGTTTCTCGGCATAATCAAAGAAAAAAAATTTAAAATGAGCTCAGTGCAGTTTTTTGCTTTATGTCTCTTCTTTCTAATTAATTTTTCCTAATACAATCTTGCTGAAAGAGTAAAGACAATTATTCTCCTAGAGATGTTTTCCTCCAAATTATATAAATTCATATAATGATGAAAACTTAATATACATAGAATCAGAAATCTGATAAAAATGAATTTCTAAATGTTGGCTCAGTGTTTTATTAAAGTCAGATTAAAACATTATTTTATTGTTCCAAAAATAAATAAACATCACATTAAAACTCAAAAATGTTTTAGATGTGTTAGCATAAATAATATTGTCATACAATTTTAAATGCTTCTTACCTGCACCCTATTTTAATGTTATTGCCCTTCCTTATCAATGAGTACCAAAACAAAAAGGAGGAGACATAGTGAGAACTGTCCCCATCTGTCTACTTTTCCCACCTATCCATGATATCATAGATTGTAACTGCTTTCCCAGAATTAAAAGAAAATTGATAAATGTTTCAAAAGTATCTATTCGAGTCAGTTTGTCAGATTGCAAGTCATTCTTACCATTGCTTAGGCTGGTTCCATATTATGAAAAAAAAAATCTAGTACTAATCCTGATAAAATTAATCTGCCTCTCATAGTTGTCTTCCCTTTTTCTGTTATAATTGTCTGAAACTAATTATAATTTATTTCTTTTTGGGGGAGTTTTTTTTATAGTATTATGCCGATCAGTTTTATAAGTTTTTTAAATTCTTTGTCTCATAAGAACGAGCAAATAATTTCAGAGAAACAAAAGTGATTAATAACTAAACCTAATGTGGTATGTGTTTAAAATACTTTCATATTTGCATTATTCATTTAATTTTAGTTTTTTATTAACTGATGGTTTTAACTGTGTACTTGCCTTGATCTTGAAATTTAAGATTATTTATAAAACTTACCTACAATGAATGTATTTCAGATAATATTTTATTAAAATAGTAGGATTTCGTCATTAGACCCGAACTGCCCCAGTCCTTAACATGATGTGAAATACAATAGAATCATATTAAACTAGTTGAAAATTTGTTGACTTTTAAAATCTACTTTCTTAAAAGAGTTTAAAATCTAGAAAATTCATCTGAGGCGTTCATGTGACAATATCCTATGTGACTTAAAGGCAACTTAAAACTTCACATACTATAAAGACTTCAATATTTTTGGACAGATGGGTGTCTGAGCCAGACTTGTTTATGGGCCATGAGAAGAACGCTGAGTTGGAAGTCAGAGGGCTTGCATTTGAACCTTTGTCTTGCATGGACTTACAATGTGACAAGTTAGCTACTTCTTTTGCTGAAGGTTTCTCAACTTGAAAATGAAGGTGTTGAATTTGAAAGTCTACAACATAATTTTTTGAAAAGGGACCCTTTTGAAAGAGAATAAAGCAGCAGTTTTATTGTCTTGCATTTAAAATCAATAGAGTAAAGCTCTCAAAAAGACATTAAGGACCCCTAGGCCAAATCTAAAGATTACATGGCTTAGTTCTTTGGATGAAAATAACAAGTTGTCATAAGAAGAGATGAAATACTGCCATTTGCAACAACATGGATGGACCTTGAAATAATCATACTAAACGAAATAAGCCAGACAGAAAAAGTTGAAAATCACATATCACTTATGTGTGAGATATAAACCTAAAAGCAACTAATGAACAGTACAAACAGAGACTCATGGACATGGACAATGGACTAGTGGTTACCAGAGGGTGGAGGGAAGAGGGGAGTTACATGGGAGAAAAATTTAAATAATTTCTTCAATTAAAAAAATTAATTAATTTTTTTAAAAAGGAAAGAAAATAGCAAGTTGTAAGTCTAACATGTTTTGAGCCTGGCCTGCTCAACCACCCGAATCACACATTCTTCACCTACTTGCCTTTTCCACACCTTAGCAGTAGCAGAGATGATGGAGAAAGAAATAAAGTGGGATATTCCCTAAGTGCTATAAAATTTACATCACCTCTACATGTAGTCTTTTTTAAAGTGTGATTCATTAAAACTGATATGCTTGAGATTCTTGGTGGAGAAGAGGGCATCTGAGTAGGAATCTGCATTTATGATAAGTTTCTCAATGAATTTTATACACACTGAGGTTTGCAAATTTCTGCAGCATGTAAGACATAAATTGTATTGGAGGCTCAAGAACTTGTGATACATCAGGCACTTGAGGAATCTGTTCCTAGAATGGATCTAACATGAAGTTGAAAGTTAACGTAGTTTACTACTCTTGGGTAAAATTTAAAATCCTATTTATTTTAATTTAATGGAATACATTTAACTGAGTAAGTTTAATGAGTAGCATAATATGTTTCATGAAGGGTCATTAGTTTTATATTTCCCGTTTGGACCATTACCCCTCTCCCTTAACCCTCTGGAAACAGTTTACTCACAAGAAAAAAAAGATTGGCGAGGAGAGGGAAATAATATGATTCCCAGCATTTAGACTGAAATATAAATTTCTGGGCCGTACCAGAGTAGTGTTACAGGGTCATAGGAAATTGTACAGTGTGTGGGTGTTGAAAAAGATTCCTTCTTTTAGCAAAAAAAAAGCTCTGTGCAATTATCATGTCTTTTGCTTGATAATTAGCACTACTGTTACAATGGCACAAAGACTTAGAAAGACTTAACAGACTGAGAGAGTTTTTATTATTGTTATAATGCAGCATGAATATCTGTTTAGATACAATATATAAATATGCCAAATTTAGTGAATGTATTAAATTTTTAATTTATTGGTTTAAAAAAATGGTTATTGTATTAAAAACATTTACTTTGAAGAAAGTCCATTTTATACAGGATATTTATCTAAAATGCTATTTTATGAGGCTGTTGAAATTCAGTAGAGATTCTGATAGTATTAAGGAACTCTTCCTCCTTCCTGGCTTCCAACTATCTAGCTCCACTCCTGTTACTCTTAGCTTCCTTCCAACCCTCCCAGTTGGTGTGGGGCTCTAGTACTGGAAGGCGTTGTGTCAAGACCTGAAGAATGCAGGTCTCACAGAACATGCTTCTAGCGACAATTCAGCAAGCACCAACAAAGGACAGGCATTCTTGTTAAGGATGTAAAACATACATAAAAATTAGTTTAGGAACAATTGGATAGCAAAGGAGCAATAACCTCATTAATGTAGTACAAGCTGCTGAAAGGAAGAAATAAGCTAAACAATTTATCAAAACTTTTATTTGAACAGGTAGTTGATCACCAGATCATTCCAAGTGATCCTTGGAGTCCCAGAAGTCCCAGACAGGTTAGCCCCACACTCAACTCATGTTTTCTAACCACCAAACCTATAGGGGAGCATTACTTGGCACCTGGCCAGGAAGAAACCTCTCACCCCTCTGTGACTCAGATTCTGTTGAGCTGCTCATTCACTCTGGGCCAGTACTTGAGTGACTAAATGTGGAAAGGGAGAAAAACGCAAGGTCTTTTGCTACTTCCTAGGAAGTCAAAAAGACAGCTCTGACTTCTGCAGAGGAAACCTTCGATTCACATCTGTCTCAGTAGAGGATTACTGGACTTTTTTAAATTAAAGAATGTATAGGAAGAGTGTGGGGGCGGGTAGAAGGGAAAGAAAAGAATGATATTTACATGAAATTTTATTTTCTGTCACCTGAATCCTATTTGAATTTAATGACTTTGAAGAATAGCTGTTTTAGCAAAATGTTTTCTTCCACAGTAATAATTAAGGCCTGAATTGAGACTGGAAAGGCCTTAAAATAGGTTTTAAATTTTGTTTCACCATGCTACTGAAGGTTATCAGTAAGCTAACCACCTTGACATAGTTTGGTAAAAATTAATTAGTGTAATGTTTGCTGAAAAGTAAATACAGCAAATACTGGAATCAGGCTTCTTTATAAATTCTGTATTACAAAATTTGAGATTAGATGTAAAATATGAATTTGTATCTATTTAACTTGAGCTTTCATTATATCTACTCCAATTAAATAGGTTTAAAATTTATACTTATAAAAATATATATAATTATTTTTATTTATGCCTTGTGGATGAATATTACACACACTTTTCTTAAAAAGAAAAAGGACTTTCACTTATTTGATCGTTTTTTGAATTTTCATTTTTCATGCATTCACTGAACAAAAATTGGCTGAATTCCTAAATGTGCTATGTGCTATGGAATGCCTGGAGATAAACATGAATAAGGCACCCCCAAGGACTATTGTTCCTTAAGATTGTTCATAAGGCCTTGCATGATCTGGTCCCTATATTTTTCTTCCTCTCCAGCCTCATCTTTTGCTATTCCTCTATCAACCCCTTCCCACCACTGCCATCTTATCTGTAAGCCACCCAAACATGTTTATATTCCTCAACTTCTCCAAACACTATTTATTTTGTCTTCAGCATTCCTTACTAGACCTTTCTTGGCTTTTCTTTATTATTTATTCAGATCAGGTCCCAATTAATGTTTTTAGATAGTCATCCTTGAAATGCCCCATAATTTGTGTTAGATCTTTTCCTATACTACATTCATCGTCTGTGCAGTTTTCCCCATCAAAGCACTATTGCAGCTGTTATTCAATTGCCTGTTTCTTACTGGATTTTAAACTCTTAGAAGGAAAGTCTGTGTATCTGTGGATATTTTGTTTACCATCATATTTCCAGGGTTAAATGTGAGGTCTAGTGAGTGTTAGGCCCTCAGAATATATTTGTAGAATAAATAAAGAGGGGTAGACAGTTATGACAGGAAAAATCCAAGTCTTTACAATATAGAAAAATATTGCTCACTTAAAGTATGAAAAATGTTTGTATAGCTCCAATGAAACAGTTCATTAAAATTTGATAAATTTTATCAAAGCAATATCAAAAAACTAAAATAATCTAGATCTGTCTTAAAACAGTAGCCACTAGCCACATACGACTGTTCACATTTAAATGAATTAAAATTAGATGCATTATCAACTTCTGTTTCTCATTTGCACTACACACATTTCAAGTGCTCAATAGCCAGATGTGGGTAGACACTACCGAATGGGACAGGGAAAATGTAGGATGCGTAGATTATCACAGAAAGTTCTATGGGACCACATTGGTCTAGGTTGAAATGTGAAAAGGAAGGCATTTAAATAAATTGTATTTTTAAATTAATGCCAAAATTAATTCTTCAATATAAAATTTGAGGAGTGCATTTCAAAGGTGAAGAACTATGTAGCCCTAAGATTTTAGAATTCAAAGCATAAATGTTCACTTTGAGAGACAACAATTTGGAACTAAACGCTCCCCATAAAATTAAAAACACATTTTACCTCTAAAACCAATAACCACAGACGGAGTCAATCAATAAACTTACTGCCTGGTCAGAAAACCCTTGCAAGTTGTTCAGGCTGACAGGGAGCACTAACCACGTAAGCTAGGTTACATGCGCCCATTTTTTTTTTAAATATGAAGCTTGGGAACGGAAAGATGGTAGGTTTTTTTGTTACTGTTTAAATTTACTTGAAGCGATGTGGGCCAATATTTAACGTTATAATTAGTAATTTTTTTCAAAAACCAAGTTTTTTCTTTGCAAAGGAACTTAGAGAAATAATATTCTTAAGGGACATTTAAAATCTTTCTTAAGTTACCGTAAAATATAATGAAAATAGTTCTTATTGTGAGTAGCTGAGTAACTTTACCCTTTCCTCTGCTGATGAAAGTATATAATTGCTTTTGAATAGGAAGTATTGAAAAAATGAAGAAAGGGATTAGTATATTCCATAAAGATTTAAACTATCGATATTGAGACTTCCAAGAAAAAGGTAAAAAAATGATTTTGTGAAAAAAGGTTTTGCATATGTCTCCTAAATTGTAACATTCATTTTTCTTATATACCTTTAAAGGGCTTTTACTAGTAACTATAAATCATATTTGTATTTGTTCTCCAAAATCTAAAAGAAGAAATAAATGTATTCATTTTCTCATAACTATCAGAGTATGTTTTTATATATCTAATTTTTATATGTCAAATATGAAGATCCATTCCTTTTTTAAAATAATGTTCTTGCTTAATTTGCATATGTTTTGTAAACATGAAAAGCTGTTTCACATCTCATTTATTAAGAAAATCATTATTGAACAAATAAAGTGCACATTAGATTACTTAAGTTATATGCACAAGGCAATAAAACTGAAATTTTCTCTCATCTCTGTTATTGCACAACTCTAATGGCTTATAGGCATTAGTACTAACACAGAGTCAACAGAAATGTATTTAATAATAGTATGAGCAGAAAAGACAATAGGTTTTAAAATACAGCCTGTTTGTCAGTAATGTAACTTCTTTCTAATTATTAATCATCACCATTTCAAATCACTATTATTTTACATGAACCTTCTTGATCTGGGACAAACCAAAGTCCTCATGTTTTTTCCCCCAATATCTGAAAATGAAAGGGTAAAACTATTTAGACTACATCATAATCATCAATTTTTAATGATATTTGTAGATTTTATGCCATGTTGAAGTTGGACAGCATATTTGAACCAAAAGTTGCAGTCTAGCCATTGATGGCACCTAAGCAAAAGTAACATTGTTTGGCTTTAAAAGGTATCAAATAAGGTATCCAAGAGTCAAACATCCTTATGTTTAAGGTAACTAACCTCAGGGTTAGTTACTAAAATATATTGCTGTGAAATATTCAAAAATGAAGTTTTAGGAACAATTAGAGTCCTGCCTAGAGTCAGAATGAAAGATGATGAGACTTTTAATCAAAAGATGTTTATTATTTCAGTTACCTCACTATATTTTTTTGAAAATTTATAAATCTATTTTCTTTCCCTAAAATATGTGATGATGTTTTACTTATCTCTGTAACTCCAACTGCCAACACAATGTATGGAATATTGTAGACATTCGATAAATATTTTATGTAACATACACACACATAGATAGTAGGTATACATGTACTTAAAGGCATACATAAGTATATGTATGTATCCATATATGTGTATCAATTCACTAATGGTCATTATTAAAATTTACCAGTTTTCTTCATCAAAGTCACATGTTCTAATGATAATAAAAGTGAGACCATTTCAAGTGAACCAAAGATAAATAAAGATTGTTACTGTGTAAGAAAAAACAAATAGACATAAGAGACGACATAGAAATATTGTGTATAGTGCTGGTGAAAGTAAAAGACTTTCAGGACCAACATACATTGATTCCTGGGAAAGAGGGAAGCCATTTGTTGGTAATTTGGCCAGGATCTTACAAGAGGGATCAGTGGGTCTCAAAGGAAACAACTCTGGCCCAATCTGAATTACCGGAAGGTCTGGCTGAAAGGCTAATTCTAATTCAGTGGGTCTGGGGCAGGGCCCAAGAGTATGTGTTTCTGACAAGCTCCCAGGTGATGCTGATGCTGCTAGCCTGTGAACCAAACTTGAATAGCAAAGATCTAGATTGCCCTTTCCAAACATCTGTTTTCTCCAGAATGGAGTTTAAAAGTACACTTTTTGAACATTTCTTTTTTGTAGTTTTACTGAAGGTTAGAATCATACCATAAACTAGATTTTTTTTTAAAACTGATATTTGGTGAAACTAATTCTTGAAAGCAAGTGTGTTAGGCTTTTGGAGATACACTGTAAAAAACCTGTCATTACTCAGTGAGGTGAGTCGCTCTGTCGTGAGCACTGCATCTTCTGGTCTGGTCTCTTTCCTTGTGAAGGACCTGATAGTGGCTGCTTAGAGCACATGTTGAAGAAGATTCTAAGACCACACTTAGCAGGCAAGTGTGATGTAATTGGTCAAGGGTGTGTGCCAGGGGTTCAGAGAGTAGTGGCAGCTTTGTTTAACTCATGATCCTCAAAGTATTTCATCGGACATTCTGGGAAAAGACTTCAGACTCCATTATTAAAAGGACTGTAATTAGGCAAATGTGTATATGTATACAACAGTTTGGATGGATAGATTATATTATTGGAAATATATGTCATTTTGCTAATAGCTAGTTGGCATATTATCTAGTCATGTCTTAACGGCATTTAGTGTATTCTATGTTACCTTGAAATTTAGCCACCTGATGGAAGTTCTGAATAAGGAAAAAAAATTCCCTGTCAATTATTTCTAAAGGTCATAGAGTTAATGACTAGCTGGGAGGTTAATTAGATTCTGAAAGCCTCTTCATATCAATTAAATCTCTTATCTTTATGTTTTAGTAAATAAACTCAGTAACTATTTAGAGCTACTGTTTTAGGATTAAAAATACTGTAAACAGTAAACTGTACAATGGATATTTGGGCTTTTATCTCATATATGAGAAAACAATATTACAAAAAAAAGCCTGATAACATGAATTAGTAATAGTAATCTTATTCCAGAATATTTGAGTTAAATACTTTATTTTTTAAAAAATAGTATGTGAATTACTCCTTGGTCATAAACAAATGCCATCACTATGACCTCGAGAGAAGCATTTCAGAGAGAACAACTAAGGTCAGAGTTACCCTGAGAATCAGCTTCTAATCTAAAACCAGCTCCACTCTTTGTTCCTTTTTAGTTCCAGAAACAAAGCTCCTTTCAAGGTTACTGAGCACATTGTAAATAAGTGATATATTTAATGCCTGTGGCCTGACACCTTCAAACCCAGTCATTTCTGTCATGTGAATTCTCTTTGGATACATAACCAGATTTCAGGTGAAATGACACAGACCTTTACTAATCAGGAAGGTAGCCACTAGTTACATGTGGCTACTTCAATTTAAATTAATTGAAATAAAATAAAATTAAAAATTTAGTTCCTTCATCTCGCTAGCCACATTTCAAGGGCTAGATAACCACATGTGATTTGTGGCTCCCATATTGGTCAGAACAGGTATAGAAACGTTCCTGACCTCAGAAACCTTCTTTGGAGCAGCATTTGACATAAAGAGTGAAACTGGTGAATCAAGTTCTCTTGTTCACTGTGGTAACTAGCATGATGGTTGATAGATACAACCTAGTAAGGGGCACATCACCTGGAGAGGATACACATAGCCATTTCATGTTTCATCCCTATGGCAGGCATTTATTGTCTGTCTTTTTGTGTCAGGGACTGTGCCAGGCCGGAGAAACCTAGTCAGGAAAACTGAGTCACTCACTCAGTGTTTTCTCGCAGGAACAGAATATTTGTTAAACTAAATGTGATTTTGTGGAGTAAGATGAGAATATGGAGAGAACATTGAAGCTGCAATTTTCCTGAGGAAGAAGAGAAAACTAAGGAAGGGAGGGACAAGAAGAGTCGGGAAGCAGAAACAAGCTCGGCCAATTCTGAACTTTCCCAACAGGAAAGAAATGATCGTGTATGCAGTTTTTGTGACTTATCCTAATTAGACTTATGAGGAATTTTATCTTCATCCAGGCTTCACGATGGGGGTTGTGAGTTAATTTCATGCATGCATAAAGAAAACTGCAGAGTGATTTTCCTAAAGAATATTGTTGAAGCATTATTTTGAGAGTTCACCTTGCATATTTTATGTCAAGGAAATAGAACTTTAAAAGCCCCACAAATTTGGAGAGAAATTAAGTTCTAATTATGGCAACATCACACACTAGTTCTCTCACCTGGGGCAAGTTATTTAACCTTTTTTGGGCTTCAGGTTCCTCCTCCGTTAGTATTGTCAACCCTGACCCTGTCTTCCGCATAGGGTTGTCGTGGTGATTACAGACTATAAAAGAAGTCAGAGCCCATTGTAAACTGTTCAGGTGTACAAGGTGCTTTCATTTTCACATCAAGGGGAAAGTTCAGGCAATAAAAGCTGTTTAAGCAAAAGAAAGAGAATTTTCTCTTTTTAAGAATTCTTTATTTTAAAATCTTATTTTGAGAATCATTATATGACATTTTATATTAATAAATATATCACTTAGTAAATATAGCATCTTATATGAATAATAATAGAATTTTATATAAATTAAGAAGATCTAACAAAGGCCAATGAATTTATTTTCTTTTGCACAAGCATTTATGGAAATATTCTTTATGTGTAGTTTTGTGCCAATTGCGTGGGATGTGCAACAATGATTATGATACATCCACTACCCTCTAGGCCAGTAGTCCAGTGTGGACAAAACATACACTACGTTTGTTCTTTCATTCATCAGATATTGATGAACATGAAGACCATGTGCCAAAAATTGTGCTAGTAACTGGTGGTACATCTCTGACTATCCTACCCAACAGTCTGAACCACAATAAAACATAGAGTACAGTGAGATAACTGAGGTGAAAGAAAGTAATTACAGCTGTGAGCAAGTGAAAACATCTTATAGTGGATTATAGATGAAAGCATGACTTTGAATGATAAGTAGAATAAATTGATATGCTAAGCCAATCCGCAAGTCATTTGTTCCCATTTAAAGTAAGAGAGACTATAAAGGTAACAATATATAGACATAGAAATGTATATATACAGTTATTTGTGGTATATATGTATATGCTGCAGCCTTTATTTTGATTTTTCATTGGCATTGAATTTTTTAATATATTTTGTAAACATGTGGTTATAATTTTTAGAGAAATTGTATAGAATGCCAATGTTAGAAAAATGCAGTGAATATAATTGCCTTTAAGTTTGATAAAACGTTCTCTCTTGCTAAGAATGGAAACCTTAAAGTCACATCCCACATCCTTCTTTTAACTTTACAGATGAGGTTTTTCTCCCTTACTCTGAATTCTAAAACATGACACATCTGGCTGAGAGGCTGGAAAATTGTTACATGACTGTGTAACATTCTTATAACCCAGTCAGTCTTTCTCCCAGCATAATCATTGGAGAATGTTCTTTGTTTTTGTAGTCACTGTTTCACATAGTAACAGCTTGTTGCATTTTGGTCTGTTTGCCAGAGGGTAGGTTTATTTTTAAAACCCTGAACTCTGAATTTTTCTTTATTTTTCCAAGATTGAAAGCAGCTGAAATGCCTGGAGTTACAGGTTGAAGGCTGCTTTGCAATATGTGAAGGGAAGCTTCTTTCCCTCTTCCATGTGTGTGTGAGTGTGTGTGCACGCGCGCGCACACACACTTAAATTTTTTCCTAACAAATGTCTTCTAACTGGTAGTCGTCTAAAAATAGAAAACTGCCTAACTAAAAATAGCCTGGCTCTCAGTCGTGCCAAGGAAAATGGAGAGGAATAGGCGTGGAATAGAAGGCTGAGTAATCCAGTTCTATTCATTCAGAGAAACCTTTGAGAATGCTGGCGATGATAAAGTACCCTCAAAAAACCACAGGCCTGACTCTCTCTTCAGACTTCTAGGTGCCAATAAACATTTTTGCCCCGGGATACATTTTTTTTTTCTCATAGGTTGTAAACATTTTCTGAAAGACAAGGCTTTGTTTCACAGAAGCTGACAAACTGCCATAACTAACTAACTTTCCTAAGGTCTTAAAAATTCATAATTGTAAGATGTATTTTAAAAGAGCATCTTAAATGAAAGTATTGTAAAATAATGTACATTGTATAATAACTAAGAGGAAACTGTTATAATAAAAACCACTTACTGCTTGCAATTAAACTCAAAGCCTTAAAAGAGTTTCACTAAGAGAAAATTATTCCTGCAACTCATTGCAGCTAAAGAGAGCAGCTGACTTACTTTAGTTTACCTCCCTTAGATATAAAATTCTCTTGTTAAGCATATTCCCTTGATACACCAATATTTAGTCTCTTTATTACAATTATAATGTTTACTGAAGCAGATTTTCACTTTTAATTTTTTAAATGGAGTTGGAACTACTTTGCAAAGGAACATTTCAAGAATAGGATGATTTTCAGTTTAGAAAAATGGAATTCTGAGTAAGCCATAAAAAAATACATAGACCGGTTTTGCAATGGCAACGCTTTTTTTTTTTTTCTTTTTCTTTTTGTCTTGCTTAAGTAATCTGAATAACCAGGTCAAACATAGCAACAGGGTGTGGAAATGTCAGCACAGTTCATGGGGTTATTCGGGTCTGAGCATTGTTATGTTCAGTTCCTGTAATGCTGCTGGTGATAAGACTCTTGAGACAAAGGACAATAATTGATGGAAAGAGACTTAAATCATTGCTAAAAGAATCAAGGTCCTTGTATCTGTGTACATCCACTCTCTGGTCTCCTTCCATCTTATAAAGTATTTTGTCGTCTTGTGTGGTGGCCCCCTACTGCTCTTTGTAATGGATGCAGACCACAAGTGATTCCTTCATGCAGCATACAGGGTGTAATTGTGTCTGTGTGGTGTATTAGTAATTACGAAGCTGAATTCCCATATTGTATCTTTACTGCAGGCGTGGAAAAATAGGACATACAACCCTGCCTGGCCATTTTCAACCTAGATAGTGAGCCACTTAGAGCCACATTCCAGGGACAAAGCCTTTTATATATACACTTTTTGAACAGAATTTTCATTGTTGAGTCATTTGCATATTTATCCATATGCAGGATAAATTCAATTTGGGAAATAATTTACCTTTGATATTATATTTATTTCTGACTCTTTAGCAAAAGTTTTGTAATATAGAAGATGTTTGCTATTTATTAATTGCTAAAAATGTTTTAATATTGATGGATATTTAGAGATATGAGCTATAATAACTATAGCAGACTATCATATGGAGAGAATAGTGTATGAATTACTACATGTAATAGATTATTTAATATTCATAAATATTAAATTATATAATTGTTTTAGTAGCATTTTTACCTTAAAAATGATATTTTTATATATAATTTATTGATCTTGGCTCAAGCATTATTAAACTTCAGAAAAAGCTGACAATGAATTTGTTACAGTAGACAGATATAAATTAATAATTTATTTCTTTGCTATAAAATTTGCATCCATTCTTTATGTACTATGTAGCTGATATTGATTTGACTACCTCCTAATCATTGGGGGTTTTAAGTGTCTACAGTATTTTTTAGCTGTAATTGAAGCCAAAGTAATGCAAGCAGTTTCGTTTAAAACAAACAAGATATGTTTATTTTAGGTTTCAAATGCTTATAACACCAGTGAAGAACTATTAAACATGATAACAAAGAAGTTAATGTGGCCATTTCATTAGTGATAATCAATGACATTATATTTATTTTATGAATTAATTAAAGCATGATAGATTTTAATTTTATTTTTACCTTCAAATTTAAAAGTGGCCTTCCAATATATATATTTTAGAAAATTAATTTTCACTTTCATCTATAGATATATTTATTCAAGCAATAATTATTAGATTCCTAGAATGTACAGAGCTTTATAGTGATATTAGAAGAGATATTAGTTTGGAAGGCATGGTCTAAATCTTAACAGTCTAGTTAAGGTAGAAACCACATATGTGAGAAAACAGTATAACAGGCACTATGAGCTATTTGGGGTTGGGCAGCGTAGCATACTGTTTGAGAGCATCAGTTCTGGAGTTAGACTGCCTGAGTTCTTATCCCATCACAACTGCATACTGGCTGTACATCCCAGGGCAAGTAACTTAGGCTATCTGTGTCTTAATCTCCCTCATTTGTGAATGGAAGTTAATAATAGTACCTAGTACATAGTTATTATGAGAATTAGATGATTGAACATTTAACATTTGGAACAAAATGCTTGGAACAGAGTCTAGCACATAGTAAAGTCTATGATGATGATGACGATGTGGTGATGATACCTTGTAATCAGGTAATAACTGCTAGGAAGTAGAGTATTTAAAAGTCAGGAAAGATAGCCATGATAGGTAGTTACTTGTAGGCTCAAAGTAGTCAAGTTCTGAAAGATGGATATGATCAAGAGGATATGAGCAAACCTTTCAAAAGGCCAATTAAGCCAATATCCACAAGAAGAAATAGGCAAAGTCACAGAAAATATTAGCTGGATATGAATAGAATGTTCATATATGGAAGCAGCTGTAAAAAAGATGGAAAGGTAAATGGGAAAGAGGATACAGGTGAATCAAGTGCTCTAAAGGTTTGGTGTGGAATTAGATGCAGTACAGTAGATATAAGAAAGATACTGTATGGTCTCAAGCAGTAGAATAGCATAATGACAACTAATTCTTGAGGAAGAGTCTACTAGGAAATGTAACTCTCTCTAGATAGAACAATTTAGTTGTAAAAAGTGGAAACGCCAAAAGATTTTAATTTTTTATAAGTAACATGTAAATGTGTGTATACTAAAAAGCCTAAAATATTTCATTATACTTATATATTTTAAGCCATTTATGTCATTTTATAAACATCTATGATTATAACATAAAACAAATTATTTTGAAATATGCACGTAACTTCAGTTTGCACTAATAATATGCACATGCATTTCTCTGAGAACTACTTGTCATATATATTATATTAAAGGAGCAAATTATAGAGACCTCAGGAGGTGTATTTAACCCATATAAGCTTCCCTAGATTAAATAGAAGAAAAAAATCAAAATTGAGTTTTTAATCAAGTATATGCACTTTCAGTGACCACATAAACAGATCAGCATTCTGGATGCAATATTGCCAGATATAAAAACTCTACCTGTACATTTTCACATCATAATATAAAAGCCCAGCCTTTGCATTGTAAGACAGTGTGAAATAGTAGTTTTAAAGTTTAAGTGTAACAGCTTCATAAGTTTTATAGTCAAACAAATCTGCTTTCTACCCCTTTCCTAAAATCTGTGTTCCAGGGCAAGGTTCTAAACTGCCACTAAATTTCAGCTTCCCAAGCAGTAAAATAGAGATAATAAGTCTCACCTGTGGTCTTTTTGTAGGAATTAACATATAATGTATGCATATAGCCATTAATACATGTTAGGTACATGATGCTCATAAACATGTTATTGTTTTTCCTGCTACTCCTCTTGCATGTGTAAATTTTGGCAAAATTTTTTGTCTTTTTTACTCTTTCATATATACATACACACACACCTTGGACATTGAAATTTTCAGTATTATTTTGTGATTACATATAAACAAAATGTCACATTTTATCAATTGTTATATATAATACATGTATAACTATTTCTTATGTAATAAAGTTATGAAATTCTTCAGAGATATGATCTTCATTATACATATGTTAAAACTAAGGAAAAGGTAGAGGAGGGAATCACAAAGGGAATCTATTAAGTGAAGTCAAACAGGATTTTAAAAAATAAAGAGCCCCATCAGACAGAGGTGCTTGTCCAAATTCTGTTAGTGAACTCTGGTAGATAGAGTTAGGATATAATTTATTCTCTGGTGTTCCCTTTGAACTATTACTTATGTATCTAGGGAAGAACACAGACAATTTCTGAAAGGGGGATCAGGGAGTGGGAAGGAGGAAGTTGATTGAAATTTTAAAGCAATGAAAGTAATTAGCAAAGCTAAAACAAGAGTGTTTCTACACTGCCAATTTCTTTACTGACACAGTTAATAAATGCTACTACTAATAATAATTGATTTTGTTAAAACACTACCTAGCCAACAGTGTTTAGTGTGATAATATTGTTAACAATAAAATACCTCTATCCTCCTTTGCTTCTAGTGCATATCTTTGCCTTGCCTCTCAAACTATTTTGATGGCAGTAACCATACATGCTTCTGGAAGGGAGCCGAACACATTCTAATATATTACACATTTGGCTTCGTTCCAAGAGAACAGGTGTTTTAAATATTCCAGTCACATACCCACAATGTACATTGCTACTGGGGAAATGATATCATTTCTGAACCACTGATGTTTGACACCCTGTGCTGAACCACACCTCTTTTCCACTCTGAAAATTTAGCAAAGATGAACTGTGACTTGAGGAAAGATGACCACCAGAGCCTAATTTAACTGATAGAAGGTGCAACAAATTTGTAGTTCTGAATTCTGAACCTGATGTCTGGCTACTGAGATCAGAACACCTACTGATCAACATTAGAAAAAAATAGGGAAACACTTTAACTCCTACAGATATGAGGGTTTTTTTTATATTAGAGAAACATGTAATAAATTATAGGATAGCAAAATTTTTGTTATATTATGATTAGGAGAAGAAATTCATTTTTCATTAGAAACCATCATTCAGTTTTTATACATACTGCAATAATACAACCTACTTTTCCTGGGTCTAAATTACAAAATTGAAATATTTACTTCTGGAGGAAAAAAATATAAACAATAGCTATGCAGAAATACATCTACCCAGAAACAATTCTGAAGATCCTTTCAAAATTCTTAACTTCATACAGTGCATGTGCACATAACACGTGTATGCATGCACATGCACACACACAGATACATACCCCTACATGTGCAGTTAATGTGAGATTGCCAGTTTCCAGCCAATGAACTCAGATATATAAGTTCCATCTCACTGTACACAAGTTCCTATGTCCGATCAACAAAACTTTCATTGATTTTTATCTGGCCCTTTGGCTTCAGCGATAAAGTAACACAATAAGGTGGGCAGAGGGGAGGTGGTTCTAATTTCTCCCAGCCACCTGCTTTAACTACATACTTTATCTCAATATATACTAGATTTCTCTGACCATTAGCCAATAGTGTGGAGAGAGATTTTGAACCATATTTTGCTTCCTCTTTTAACGGTACTGTTTCCCCTCATCTTTTAACTGTGGTCTTTAAAAAAGAGAGGGATTCTATTCAGAATGGTGGTGATGGCTGTTTGAGGCATTTGAAAACTATTAGGTGGCTAATATGTGGTTAATATTATTTATTCAACAGAAAGCTGACTTTAAACCTGTGTGAAAAGCCAAGTATCATAATTGCAAACTTTTTAAAAATGCTGTACAACTTTGCTTAATTTCAATTTTCAAATAATCCAGTTTCCCATCTGAGAGACGGGTGTGTTGGCCAGGCTGGGAGCCCTCCAGAGAAAACAGGGCAGCTCAGCTACTGCGGAAGCCGAGTTGGTGACTGTGGGTGGCATTTCTCTGCTGAGTCAGGTCTGTGCCAGACCTTGCCCAAGCTTTTACTAACAGTGCGGATTTTGATGCAAAAACCCAATGCTTGCGGTTCTTGAAGCTCTCTTGCAGTTTTTCCCTTTTCCTTGGAGCTTTGGGAAATTTTCACTTAAGGAGATCACATTTTGCTATGTCTTCCTCATAACTTGAAAATTTTGGGAAACTTTTACAGTCATTTCTTTTACTTTCTCACGTGCCCGACCTATAAAATAACTCTGTGTTCTCTATTTCATTTAAAAAAAAAAAAAAACAGAAGAAAAGAAAGAGCTTATGTACTCATGTTTTAAAGGAAGAATATTGATACTGCATACAAAAATTTTCCATGATCCCACAGTCTTGCCCAGAGAGAAACTATAGTTTCTCCATCAAATCATGTTTCTTCTCTTTTCCCCCTACCTAACCCCTCAAGCCCAGGAAAAATGTGGTCGCATAGTTACCATCCCTTATCTACTCAAGCAAGTTGAAGAACTGAGCAGTTAGCTTGTGAATCTTAGGGATATAGGCACTGAAATATACAAAGCCATCTTATTCTTGCTGGTGTTATTTTAATAATTGCAATAAACCAATGCTTCTTTTTACCCAGATAGATACAGCCTTAATGTTATTACAAAGTAATGTAGGAATAAAAAAAAATTAAGCATCCTTTCTTTGCCTTAGATTTTCAACAACCTACACTTCATTTGAACTCGGTAGCCACAACCTAAATGTTATTGAAGGAGCCTTTCCCTGTATTCAGTGGATGTTGCAACAGAACAATAGGAAAAACATTTTAGATTAAGATTATTCTTCAGAAAATGAATTCTGTTACAAATATATTGTCAGACATTTCACTAATTTCAGCTATGAGTAAATGTTCAAAGAAAACATAAGCATAATTTAGGCAATCTTTATAATTGGATGAACTTTCAAAGGCAGAATAGTGAAATAACTAAGAGAAGAGAAATCTGGAATTTGTACATGAGTTCATAACTTGATTCTACCACTAACTTTGTAGATATCAGCAAGTTCTTGCACCACCTTGCACCTCTTTTTCTTCATCTGCAGAATGGTAATCATAGTGGAAAAGAGATTGTGAGGACTTAAAAGGATCCATGCTAAGCTGCTGGCTCAGTCCCTGGCACATAGTTAATGCTCGATAAATGGTAGGTGTTATTGCTGAGGCCAGATTCAATTAAGGGGAAAATTAATATTTTGTTAGTGCGGGGAGACTGGTTTAATTTCCTCTCCATGCTATGGAAGAGGAAATGTTTTTATAATTACCTAATGAATAATATGGAAGAAATTATTGTATGAATGAAAAATCTAAGTTTGCCACTGCACTAACATAATCACTGAGAATTCATAAATTATGGAAATTGAAATACTAAACTTAAAAATCAGGTTATAGTACATTTCCAGTGATAATGCCTGAAAATATTAAAGCTATCATGACCACAAAAACAGGCAGCTAATGCCACAGGGGCCAGAAGCCCAAGGCCACAGAGTCTCCCCAGAGAAGGCCGTCTGGGGCCAGAGGACAGAGCAGTCTGTAGGGCTGGCTGTCACCACTTGGCCTCACTGAGGTAGACAACAGGTGCCAAGCCACTGCTAGAGGTGAGTATCAGAATGAGTAAAATTGCTGACTGCCTGTGAGAAAGCTTTATATTAGATCGTAAAGTACTGAGCCTGGATGTGATGAGAAGCCAGTTTACATACCAAGGGATTACATAATGTGCTCATTTGATTACTTTTAGCCTCTCTTTCACAACACTCTCAACTTCTCTCTTTCACTCATTCCCATTCCCTCCCTTCCTCCCCCATCCTACCTCCCTCCCAATCTATCTATCTATCTATCTATCTATCTATCTATCTATCTATCATCTATCTACCTATATCTATCTTTCTATCTCATCTCTCATTCTTGCCATTCCTTTCCTTAAATATTTATTCTCCATACCATTCCATTTTTCATTTCTTAATCCTCTTTTCAACTTTTGTGGCATCATATGAAATCCAACATGACTAAATGCAAAACCTAAGAATGTTACTTATCTGTGTAATAAATGAAGTCATGGAAAATATGATTTTGTGAACTATGAGTTGGTCCAAGATTCTGGGACAATAAATTCATACACGGATAACATTTATATCATAAGGCAAATAAATTGAAATGAGTTTGACTTTAATTATTCGTTTATTTAATTTGGAAACATAAATTTATAAAAATTTAAACTTGCACATAAATGATGACAGCCTATGTAGGCCTTGATCAGCAGTGGATATTAATAATACTAGACTTTGCAAAACATTTCTTATGAATTATATTTTATTCATGAATATTTAATCCAGAAGGAAAGATCCCAGTTTGCCAAAATAGAATGTATATTAGGTATTTTCAGAATATGCTTTGTAGATGGCTTGTGGCCTATTTATTTCTAATCATTACATAATCCAAAATTGCCTACACTAATGAGAAAGGACCTATCATATTCATATATAAAATGGCAGGAACTGCAGTGTGAGTCCAAGAAAGAGCAGCCCCCAATAACAAATGATCCAGGAAACTAGGGGGCAGGTCCTTACAGAAAGTTAAGCGAAGGTCCTAACTTCAAAACACTACCAGAAATTTTGATGTCTGTTCTATAGACACTCTTGTTAGTTTTCTGGTACCAACTGGAAATAATTATATTGTTAGGAAAGCAAATTGAGGCCATTTGATTAATGAAGTTAGAGTTCACATTAATTTATGAAATTCTAAGAGCTATGTGCTCTACTTTAGGACTACCCAGCTAAAAAAGGCATGGCCCCTGGCCTCAAGGGTCTCAGTCTTGTGTGGAGACTGAGGCAGGCACACAGTGGCCCTGCAGAGTATATAGCTATAATAGGACTCCAGGACAGGCTAGGTTAAATAAAGACAGTGAAGAATGATGTCAGCATGTTTTTTAAATACAGCAAAAGCCAGAAAAGGAGAGCTGAGATTGAGCAACTGCTAGAGGATTTTTAAGTACCTTTTTATTTACCTGAAGCTCCTTGATTTCTAAGTTCAATCTTAACAGACTTTCTTCCATTGGACACCTACTCAAGGCACCTGAATGTAAAATTTACCACTTATGACCTATCTACATATTAGATTTGTGGTAATGACATAACAGCTGTAGAGGATAAATAGATTAGACTCTGTCTTTCCCCACCAGTAGTTTTTAATGTAGTGGGAGAGATAAGAGGTATGAAGCAATACAAATTTATTTGCAGAAAAGAAAGGAGGAACATCATAAATGTCCTGCTATGCACTTTGGAGAGTTGGGCTAAGGGACTTTCTTAATGCCAGAAGTGAGTGTGGGTAAGCCTGTTCTCTGACCAACTGACAACATCCTATAAGCCTAACATCCAGTACCTCTACATCCATGACAAGCCTTCAAACCTATAAGGAGACTTTTTTCTCAAATCTTGACTTCCAGCAGCCTTGCTAGCCCCCTTGTGCACTTGGAGGTACATCTGGTTTCCTGTTAATAGACCAGTTATGGTGGAACCTAATGGTGTTCTTCCATCTACTGGTTTAACTGGCCAACCCTTGACCAGTGACTGTCCTACTCATTATATTTTGGGCAGTCTCTGTTAAGCAGAGAGTTTTCCAATGTATCAGCTAAGAAAACTAAAATGTTAACACTGATTAACCACTGATTTTGATTTTACATCAAAAGAGACAAGTAATCAGTAAGGCTAGAGACCAAGGCCACTAGCTTTTGACAGACCTCATAAACATTACTAATGCTGAAAGGAGAGAAAGAAGGTTTAGTGTTAATGGGAAAAACTCACATCCCCAATAACTTTTGCCTCCTTATTATATGTTATTGGGTTCTCCTTAGCAGTATTCTCCTGCAAGACACCCGTCCAGAAGAATGAACCAATGTGTTGCAACATTCTCCTTTCATATACTGCACTAGTTACCAAGGATAGAAAACCCTCAAGAGGGTTACCATTTCTAATAGTCTAGAAATGAGATAAAAACAAGAATACAGAGAGCAACATTATGAAATAAATGTCAGTTACAAAGTTCCAGGGAAGCACAAAAGAGAGGCATTAATTCCACTAACTCTGTAGTCTTCATTGATTCTTTTATAATTTAAATTCCTGTATGAGGATGGAAGGTGATAAGGTTAGGGATAGCAGCTGGTAGGAGTGAAAGCATATACTCTAAATACAAATCTAGCAACTGCTCCCTGTGTGTTTTCAGCTTCCATTGTGATTTCATTTTAAATAAGAACCTCTGTCCCTGCAGCCTTGGATTCCAATAATGTTTTATTAACAATATTTATTATCATCCATGTGCTGGCACGTTCAAGTTGCTGTGTGTACAGAGGTGAAAATACAGTTTCTACTCTGGTGGAGGTTTGTTCTACTGCATTGAAACTTTCTCTTCCCCTGGAAGCCACAGTAGCTCTAACTTACGCATTGTTCTCACACAATCCCAGCAATGCTCTGCAGTCCTGATGCCTCATTTTAACATGTCAGAGCAATACAGGCATTGAACAGCATGTACTAACATAGTTGTCAATACCAGTCCTCCCAGATGGCATATCACAGGCTTGGGCAAAACCCTCAGAATTAGCATATAGGCTAGTTTTTATAGGGCATACTCACAGGATACTAACTGGGGAGGTCAAATATAAGGGCTCTTGTCCATCGTTGCTGTCAAAACATTATGGAATACCCAAAATTTTTCTGCTGAAAAGTTTCAATAGAGAATGGCTGATAGCCACCCTTTGGAGAGCAGGCTGGTTTATTATGAAGAGAGATAAATCTATTGGGGGAAAAAAAAAGGTTTGAATGGCAGGTATTATGAGGGAAGAAGTTGAGAATACATAAATAAAAATCTATGTTCACAATTCAGAATTGGTCCTTAAAAACCTCTTTCCATGCCAATTCTTAAATTAAGGTGATCATGGGAATCCTTTGGAAATGAGATAACATGGTGACAGAACAGTAGTCCTGAGCCGAGTAATAAATAAGACAGTGTAGGCTACTGCCATTTCAAATGATTAATTATGCATCTACTCAATGTGAATTAAAAGGCATTTACAACCAGATAAGAGCCTACATGGAAATAAAAATAATGATTTGATCTAACTCTGATTATTCAAGATAACATACATTTTCTTTTATTAAAATAAGTCATTAACAGTTTATAGTAGAACAGAAAAGAACTTGGTGAAATATTTTCAGTGATATCCTAGACTGAAATCTGTTATTGGTACATGTTGGTCTTATGATGTAAGACATGGAAATTACATCAAGAATGAATGACAAAGAAAGGTATTTTTCCATCAGGCCAAGGGAAGCCAGGAGGGAGTGGGCCAGGGCCAAGCCCTCTGGACCTCTTAACCTCTCTCCAGCCTGGCAAAAGGTGGGAAGAGAAAAGTTAGGAAAGGAAGCAATCTAACTTTCATCTGGGAGCCCCTGGCTGTCTCCAAAGTGAGGATTTGGGTACCATTTTCAGTCAGGTATGATCAAATTGTTATGACATGAGTCAATCAGTTGCCAACATAAGTCTTTTTATTCTGTGTTGCCTTATTGAATGTTCTGTGTATACTCTGCTTTTCAGATAAGCTAGTGATAAACTACATATCGCAACTAACAGAGATTCTTCAAATTACAGTATAGGTAATGCCCTTGTTTCTGAGGGGAACATAGAAAAGAGAAGAGAATGCACAAAAGCACTTCTTGCAGTACTTTAGATTCTCAATATGTGTGTGTCCTCCTGGTGGTAATTTAAAGCACCAGTAGTCATGAAAGGCTCAAGAGCTAGAAAAGAACGGACTTTTATTTCCAGGACTCAGCAACAGAGAAATCTGACCATTTGCACTCCATATACAGTAGTCTGTGTCACCTCCCCTGTTTCCTCCACTCCCATAGAATATCCTTTGCCACAGTCATGAAGTGGCTATAGAGATTGCTTTATAGGAACTTGCGTTCCTATAAATAAGAATTTTGACTAATAATCTTATTAAAACAAATAACACTTTCACCTCAGAAGACCACCCAACTCATTCCTGTTAATCTGTCACTGTTAGAAAGTATAAGTGTAAAGTTGGTTTGTTTATTCATTTATTCAATGAATACATTGAATTACTGAGAACACATATTGATACCACATATGTTAATCAGATCTCCTTTGAGGGACCATACAACCTCATACACCTCACTATCTAATGGTAAAGTAGACATGCTAGAAGATAAATTATAATATAAAATACCCTATATAATTTTTTAAAAACATACATAAAGTCAAGGACTGTAGATGTACAGAGAAAGGAGTCCCTAAATGCTGAGGAGAGTTCAAAAAATTTTTCACAGAGCACATCAGTTAATACAGATGGTATTAACCTGGTAGATGTCCTAAGATGACTAAGGTTTGTATACCAGACAGGAATGAATGACACATATCAAAACAGTGTTATTAAAGCAACATGCCTGACTTGGAAAACAGTGAGAAGTTCCCTCCTGGCAAAACCCAGACTGCTGGGAGGGCTTGCTATGAAAACTAGTGTGGCTGTTGGGAGCAAGACGTTTTATAAGGAGAACAGTAATACAATTTGATTTTCATTTCAATGAGACCCTGACAAAACTAGGAAGGATGATTGGCTGGAAAAATGGGGTCAGAGGACAAACAGACTAAAGATGGGAGACCATATAGAAAAAATAATGATAGTTGAGTCAAAAGGTATTGGAGTCAAAGGTGATTTGAGTTTTCAGCTTGAACAACTAGTTTGTGATATTTGCTAGGAAAGGAAGAGAGGGGAATGGGTGAGGGGTTAGGTTGGAATCAAAAGAATAAATGGGAAAAGAAGTGATGTAGTAGAAGAGATCATGGAAATTCTATAGAAATGAGGAAACATAGTGAAAGAACAGTAGTCCTGAGCTGACTGATAAATAAGGCAGTGTAGGCTACTGCCATTTCAAATGACTAACCATGCATTTACCCAACGTGAATTAAAAGGCATTTACTAACAGATGAAGCCTACATGGAAACGAAAGTAATGATTTGATCTAACTCTGATTATTCAAGATAACATATACATTTCCTTTTGTGAAACTAAGTCATTAATGGTTTAGAAAAGATGCTTCAACATGTTATTTTTAAAGAATCCGTACCCCAAGATTCTGCATTTTTGTCCCTGTAACCAATTTGCAAGTAAAATGCCATAGTCTGAAAAGGAAAAGGTTGTAGGTGAAGTTACATTCATATTTTATACTTACTGATCTTTGTTAATTTACTTCTTTCCTCTCTTTTCCAGCTTTTGTCTAATTTATAGTTCAGTCTTGTCTTTTCCTTCCTTATTTAAGAAATTACGAACATCGCCCATTTTACAAACCATGTACAACTTGATCCTGTGTAGTCCAGCTTTTTATTTTGTATTTCAGCCTTTATGTTCTTGGCTTTTTTATCAAGATTATTAGGATTAACTGCATATGTTAGCATGTATTTAATTCTCTATGTATTAAAATGTTTCCTCTTTAGTATTTTACTTCAGGTCTCTCCTAGATTCAGGAAGCCTCTCATGGCTAAGTGTGCCATGGTTCTGTTCTAGAGCAGGCTAATGATGCATGCCTTGTCCAAGTTCCAGAAGAGGTGTGTTGGAAGAATCCTTTATAAAAACTCAAACCACTGACTTGTCTTGAGGAAGCCTGAATCACCTTATTGGCCCTAGAATCACCCTGATTTTCCATGAATCCTCCAGGATAAGGTTGGCTCCAAATAAGACCAATGTTAAAGCCCAGGAGAATAGTGGAACAGGAGGCCAGCATCCATGGATAGAGGAAAAAGATGAACTTTGCCCAAGAATTTGAAAACCTGCTTATTTCTAATTTATAGTATCAGACTCACATTGACAAAAGTTCCCCTAGTCTCTTTCCTATATAGTTTCTGTTTTCCTTTTTCTAACCATTTTTATTCTGCCTAGAATACCACTCCCTTTTTCTCCATCCATGCCGAATGCTGTGCCCTCTTTCCTGCTACACATTTCATCGCTGAGATTATATACTTATGGCTTTCATCCCTTAAAGAGTTCATGAGTACTTAGTTTTTCTGACATTTTGTATTTAGACCAATACCCCACTTTTTAAGTGTTCCATGATATAAATCTCGAGTTCTAATTTGTTTCTTACATCATATAAATTATGCCTAGCTTAAAAACTCTACATTTCAAAAATAGTCAATTTACAACTATTACTTAAAAAGAATAAAATAAAAGCTGAGTTTTAATGTAATGTGAAATAATAGCATGAAATGATAAAAAAAAAATTGCAGCTGCAAAAATACTTCACTGAGACTACTCTTTCTCCCTCTAGCAATAGAACATCCTTTCCTGTTTTGTTCATCCATCCATTCAACCTCTCATTAATGCTGCAAGCATTTATTCTATCACATACCAGACCCTGTGCTAAAATCCTGGTGATATAAGATGACTAGTAAACAATCTCTAACCTCCAGAAGCTCACTGGTAGGAAGAAAAATGTATAAACAAATTATTTTAATCATATATTCAGAAAAAGCATCTTTGCATCCAGGGGACCACAGACAGCACCTGACACATAGTACCACTTAGTAAATGCATATCAGGAGGTTCTGGATCCTACTATCATCTCCACCTCCAAACAGCCAGACAGCCTCTGTCTCGTAACCTCTACAAATATTAACACTGAAGTGGAAATGTGTGTTCTGTTGATTCAGCAAGCATTTATTGAGCACCTATAGTATGGCAGGCTCTACTCTATATTGAAACTCCAAACATGAAAAAAGGAAAGAAATGCCTTGTTAATGACCTCACAAGCTAGCAAAAGAAACAAAAACACAAGTAATAATGGGTGAAAAGGCTCTAATAGAAAAATGTATACAGTAAAGGAGTGCACAAATGAGGTAGAAATTAATTCAGCCCTGGTGATAAGAGATGTCTACAGAGAGGAGATGATATGATAGCTCTCGCTTGAAGGAGGACTGTCCACCTCCAGAGACTATGCACTTGTGAGCTCATTCCAGGAGTAGCTTGAGCAAGGACATGAGGTGTGAAAGGCCAATTGCTTATGCCCGTTATTTCTTCCCTTCTGGAAAGCATGAGGAAATAAATAAAAATAAAAATAATGAAAATCTCCAGCTCTTCTCACCTCTCCCTCAGTGGAAGTTAATATCTAGTTAGAATAAGAATTAATAACCTAGAGAAATATAATGTTGTTGAGGTTTACATTTTTAATTTTTTATCAGAATTTTCACCACAAATGAATAATTTGGGGTAAAATTTAATTTTTGTACTCTGTACTAGATATGATTTGCTTGCCTAATTAAAGCCTACCTACTAATTGTACTAAATTTGCAGTATTTTAATGTCTTTTTATTTCTATATTAAGAACAAAGAAGAACTATGAAACAAGGAGAGAGAGTGCAGACAATGCTTACAGTTTTGATTATTAAAACCTATGGAGAAATTTCTTGGCACCTGATCTTCCCCCAGCCTAAGTAATCTATTCTAGAAATCCCCAAAATAGCCTACAATATTATAGGTCAATTCAGAACTTTTTAGTTGGAATTTGGATTGTCTACTTCTTTAAAAATCAAGTGCACACAACAGCATCTGGAGTAGAGTAACATTTCAATAATTGTTTGCTGAATATGTTTTGAATGAAATAAGCCATTGAGCACAGCCCTTGGGCAGCCACCTCCCCAGATACTGAAAGCACTAGAAGCAGCAGAGTCATGAGTGTGAGCACTCAGCTACTGAAGGGTGTTTACAAAATATTCTCAGAAACTTCTTATAGGCAGAATCCATTTCAACTGCACTTCCTAGTTCTGTGTGGATTGAATACTTTCTAAAGATTATTCAGTATAAGAGCAGATGCTTATCTTTATAAAGCTGTGAAAGACAAGCAAAAAAAAATGATTTAGTATCAGAGAAAACTACCTTTTCAAGGCTGATATCTTTTTTTGGTGTGAACAAGACATGCGCACAACTATTAGAAATAATTCCTCCATGTGTTCTTGATACATTAACTCTTTGAAGTAGAGTTATAATGCTAGCTGTGCAAGAAAGGGTGATTATGTATATTTTAAGAAAAATTAATATGTATTTTGGGGTTTTTCTCAAAAGGATTTGAAATTTCTGCTGTACAGTGGATAGATATAAGAAAATACATATATTCTTGGGAACTAAGATTGCAGACATGGAAAGAAATTGAATGATTGAAAGCTTTTAATCTGTGATGGTGACACTATGGGAGAAGCCAAATTTTACTTAAATAGCAATAATGTAAAACATATAGCCTCATTTAATTGAAATAGGCCACTAATTTAGTTATTTCTTTTTTACTAAGAAATAATTAAGAAAGGGAAACTAGTTTTGACCATTTTATATAGCAGACATTTTCTACTTGCTAACATAATGCCTGAGACAAGACATGAGAGCTCCATGTGGCATTCTTTTTCATTTATATTCCTTTTAGTAATGAAATAGAATCTGTTCCCTGCATTTCTTTCATTAGAATTTTTGATGCACCTGTCACCTATCATCATCAGTTTATATGGATTTCAAGTTTTCCCGGTGAACAAATGTAATAACATAGGGTCCATATGTCCACATGTCTGGGAGGGGAGAGTCCACGTGGGTTTTGGATTACCTGCCTGGAAGCCTTTTCCCTTTTATTGTTTGGAGTATGTCACCTTCTGTCAATCTAATTCTCTAAAAAACGGCTGTTCTCTGCTCACTGCATGACAATTGCTGCCTTGTGAAAACATCCCAGAAGCCTCTGCAGTCAATTGATCTCCCCCCGAAATGTCAGTCTCACATGGAAAGCTACCTTTGGTCGGTGTGCAGGCTCACTCAGGATTTACAGAGTTCTCTGAGAAAAGAGTTTCCTCAGATACATAGCAAGAGAAGCTGGTGGTTTCGGTAGATCTTCTGCCTTATCTTGACATACAGAATAAATCTTTTCAAATGTAGGCAGCTGAGAGACACTTATATAGTCCCAGTAAAAGAATAATGATTTAAGTGCCTACATTACCTGACCAATAACATTTGTACAAGATCAAAGAAGCTTTCAAAGGCTAGCAGCACAGATTTTGATTTTACTAGAAAAAAAGGCCTGAAGGAATAATGTTTATTTATCTATTTAGTAATCCCTTTAGTTTATACTGACTTTTTATTACTTTGATAAAGACAGACTTGGCTGAATTTAACAGTAATTCCTTTGTCATCATTAAACAGCTGTATATGTTTAATATAATAAAGATAAGATGGCTCTTATAGTTTTACATTCGCACTATGGTATTCAAGTTTGTGCCATCACTTCCATTTTCAGAGCATTATAGTTCCACTGTAATCATTTGTTCTTGGCAGAAATGTGCTCTATAAGCTCTCAGCTGAGGATAATATTTTTGAATAATTTTTTCATTGTTCTGGTTATGTGATTATGGGAATTTGGAACTCAATATTAATTTGCTTTTGGAGTTTGTGTTTGTATATCTCAAAACGCTCTTTTTAAAAATAACACAAGTTAACTTGAAATAAGACTACAATGTACTTTTCAGTGGTAGAGATATTTCATTACTGAAGTACTGGTAATATTCATGGTAAGATAATGTGGTCAGATACAAGATGAATTTATTGGAAGAAAATGAGCCACTTTTTCCTTCTTGTCCGCATCACTATTTTTTTCTTCATGACTTCTTGCTACCTGCTTCTTTGCCTGATAGTGTATATAATTCTTCAGGTATGAAGAATTGTTGATCAAATTGATTTTTTAATCCATTAACAGATGTGTTTTACTGACTAATAAGCATTCCCACTCTGTCTATAATTTCCTAAGAAATATCAATTATTTTAGCCATGTTTTCATACTTAAAATTTTCCCACAGCTTAATTTTTTAAATTTACACCAAATTTATTTCAGTGTTCACTCTATGCTCTGATAGTGTGAGTGGCAGAGCTCTGTTTTACACACTCACTTCATAAATGTGAGAAAGCTTGGGCAAGTGAAAGGTGGCCCCACATTGCCCCTGACAGGAAGCAGGAGGCCTAGGCCATTGTCCTTGGCCACCCTGGGTTGAGACCTGGCATAAGGTTTTCCTAAAATCTTTATGAAAGACTTGTGAGAGATAATGAGTTAATATTTGTGGAGATCTTTCAATAACATGTAATTGATGTTTAGATTTTTGTAAACCAAACATAATATCTACCCCCCAAAAGCTTCATAAGAATATTTAGCACACATGTATGTGCCAGATGGATTGTAATGACAGTTGATAGGTCTCTCTTAACCCTTGCGTTCTGCTGTCAAAAATCTACATCAAAACAACTATAATTTTTACAATAAGATCTATCGGATAAAAGATTCAAGCACACGTTGAAAAATCTAAATAAGGCTTTCAATGAAGGTTTATATATGAATATTCTAACACCTTATAGAAATATAAGTTGGAAAAATAGATATTTTCTTGATCTTACATATTTTGCGCTACGTAAGAATATTTTTATGAAATATATGTAGAGTATGATGCAAGGCACTCAGACATTATTCTTAAAAGCTCAAGGATATGTGGAGATCAAAGCAAAAACACATCATAATTCAACAAATAGTTATCACCCGGAAGAATGTTCTTGTGGTTGAGATAATGCTAGCGAAAGAGTTTAAAATGAGGGAAATTAAGTTAGCAAATAAAACTATTTTTCTAATGTATTGTGGAACACTCTAAGAGTACTTACTCTGGGTAAAAATGATATCTGTAGATCAATGATAGGGGGATGGGAAGCCCCTCCAATTATAAATTTCCCAAGATTATAAATGTATATTTTATCATCTTGTGTCAAAATATTCATTTTAATATTCAAACATTTTACCACATAATAAGCTGTAACCATATGTTTATTTGCTTTATTATACCACTATAACATTAATAAATATTTACAGAGCTGCAATGTATCATAGATACATTAGTAATGGTAGCTCTCTGTTTTGATTTTAAGTGAAGACCTTCAGTGCCTCAGAAACTAATTTTAAATAATATTACATTTGTTACACATTGATAAGAGCCAAGGAGTTTAAAGTTTTAAGACTGACACCCCCTTTTAAACTCATGTTGTTTTATTTATTTTCCCCAATAGCATGAATTAAAGATGGAGTGTTATCTCAGCTTTGAATTTCTTAACCTGATGTTGCAGCTTTTGCTTTATTTATATGTGAATTCTGTCTTTAATAAAGATGAGCTGTACTGAACTTTCCATTAATGAGATACACTTAGGTACACAGCTCTTTATAACAATTTTAGTACTACCAAGAAAATTCAGAAATGTTGCTTGTCTATTAATAATTAACATGGCAAGCTGTGTGATTAATCAGAAGTTTTATGATTTCTAAAAACGTAACATTATCTCTGTAAATCAGATCTTGTACAATTAAGTTGACAACCATCGCTTAAAAAAATAGGAAGTAAATCTCAGGACTCCTGACTCATACTTTTTCTGTTATGGTGTTATATTTTTATTTATCCTTCTGTGACAGCTGAGACTAGACCAGACCTACATTCAGAAGGCAAGAGGTTCAAGATAAGGCACTGACTTTCTACTTTCATATGTCAAGAGGCAGTGTCAGGGTGATCCTATTCAGCTGGAACCCAGAACTTTTGCTACTTTGGTAGTTATTGACTATTTTCGGTGCTCTCTGGCTTCCTTACTCAGTTCATGATAATGATGCCCTAAAATGAGCTGTTTGGACTTTTCTTTTAGCCTACATTTAGGCAGAAAACTTCCCAGTATTATGAATTTCAATACAGATTTTCGCATGTGTAAGGCTCTAACCAGACTAAACATAGGCGATTCTCTTTATGATCACAGGATCTGAACATTCTTAATGCGTGCTTCTTGAAAACATTAGCTTAGTTGTCACACTGCCTTTTGCTGTCAAGTGCACATCCAAAGGGGTGGCATGATACCACAAGTGCCAACCATTATGTTAAACTCAAACTAGAGATCTGTTTCCAACATTTCTGCCTGTGTCATGATCACAGATTCTGAAATCATTGTGTAATGTCCTGACTTCTAATTTTTCTGTGGGAAAATATAATGTTACAATTTCCCACCTTACTTGTATTCTTCTGTAATTGTCTCTCACTAGATGTTTGAATTTTGTATTAATTCCATGTCATGAAAACTTCAGCCCTCATACTGACTAAATTTAGTGGCAAAAGGAATATTTCTCTTCAATTTTTTTAATTAGTACTAAGTGCTTTATTGAAATGACTCAGTTTCTCTCTATGGTTTCATTACCCTAATGTAATATAGCATATGTAATAACAACCTGAAATACTGGACAGCGTAAATATCTGTAACACCCCTGATTGTCTCTTACAGCCTTTGTCTAGGATTCAACTTTCCAAATTATGTATTTCAGACGTTGAGAAAGAAGGGCCTTAATGGCTGTGACAGCCCAGATCCCGATGCAGACGATTCAGTAGGTCACAGCCCTGAGTCTGAGGACAAGTACAGGAAAATTAACGAAGATATTGATCTAATGATCAGCAGGCAAAGATTGTGTGTAAGTACTCAAAACACCCTTCATTTTTTTTACTCTTGATATTTCTCTGAACCTGGCAGGCCTTGAACAAGAAAGAAAACAAAGGCTGTGAAAGCCCCGATCCTGACTCCTCTTATGCACTCACCCCACGCACTGAAGAAAAATACAAAAAAATTAATGAAGAATTTGATAATATGATCAAGAGTCATAAAATTCCTGTAAGTACCAAAGGTAGATGGCTGGTCTGCTGATAACTGCTGCAGTAACATACCTAACCCTTTTAGCGATGGCTTTCTCTAAGAAGCACTGGAAAGTCAGTCCAATAAAATGGCCATCTCATTCCACAGCAGTTCATTTAGAAAGCAAACCCTAAAGGATGCTTAAATTATGTAATTTTAAAAAGTTGCCATCAAGTTCATTTGGAGGTAAAAAATTCACAGGAGGAAGAGAAAGATCTATGTGACACACCCTGAGTTTACACAATCTCAAACACAAAGTTCACACAAATCATAATGCACTAGTAAACACTAGAATCTCCTTCTCAACAAGTCTGAGGATTTACCATAAAATACACACACACACACACACACACACACACACACACACACACACACATGACACACATGTATATTTTTTTACTGAGACCAAATACACGAGTGGAACTGCAGTTCTCATGTAAACTGATGATCACCACCCAAATAAAAGCTTACTTCTGAGTAAAGCTTCAGCCCCTCTCCCTAAACACAGGATTCGACAACAGCACTGAAGGGTTAAAGCTAATGCTCGCTACAGGGAAACAGACTGCATGAAAACCTAATGGTAAGATTTCAACATGTTATGTGCTGGGGTGATTTTAAAGCTTTATCAAAATATTTGCTTTGCCTATACCAGCATTTTCCATGCTTTAACATTTGGCTAAATTTTGTCTTAACCAAGTCAAAAAAATTTCTAACAATCAACCATATGCCTTGCCAGATATTTAAGAGAAATAACTCTGCATGTATTATTTTGTTTGCCCATATATAGGGGGATAAAGTACATACTTTTATTGTATCTTGCCATCAATCAAGTGATGTTAATTTTGTGACATAAAATGATATTACTAAAGGTTCACATGCTTTCTGAATAGCTAATGTTAGTGTCTGAACCTTCATTGTATATAAGCTTTTTAGTAGGTAATTAATTACCTTCTCAAAAAGGTCCATTTTTGTAAGTTAGCGAAACGGTCTAAACCTGATAATTGAGAGAGACCCTACAGTGAAAATATGCCTCAGCGATTACAAGTGCAGATATTAGAAAAGAAAAGCTTTGGGCCAAATCTACAACTGCACTCACAAGATAACTTAATGCTCCACACATAGTAGGTGCACAGTAACCCTGTGTGGAATACTTATTTAGAAAATGTGTGCATATTATACTTTTTATCTTCATAAAGGCATGTCTGTTTCT
This sequence comes from Macroglossus sobrinus, assembly GCA_004027375.1. Lineage (NCBI taxonomy): Eukaryota > Metazoa > Chordata > Mammalia > Chiroptera > Pteropodidae > Macroglossus > Macroglossus sobrinus. The sequence goes on along the minus strand of PVKZ01000122.1, from coordinate 1,206,092 downwards.
TTTGTTAAGTGAAATAATGTCAGCAGTGGAGCTTAGGTTGAATCAGAATTATTAATACACTGTATCAGGAAGGAAACCTAAGTGCAATAAATAAAAGACTTCATAAAACCGAGTACTACATATAACACATCACAGTGGGCACTTTATCAAATGAAATATTTCCTATGAGATGCTACAATGCATACTCGTAGAACCTAGAATTATTAAATACTTGATAAAATACCCATTGGGGTTTATCTTGCCCCAAACAAGGAAAGAAATAGCTCCTTTGGCCCAACTTTTAGTTCTTATGGCCTGAGTTTCTCTTGCTATATAATATACTAGTTTAGAGGTGCTGGGCACAAAGTTTGTGAATGTAAGATTTTAAGGTGAAGCATGTTAGGTATCTCGAATAGGAGGAATTCCCTGCACTAAAAGGAAAAGGGCAATATATATATATATATATATAACACTGCTGATTGCTCTCCAAGGCCATGATCCTAAATGTGTGTAGAGCTTTAACCCTCAGAATTCTGGGAGAATGCCCATATTTGCACATTAGATCATTTTTCCCATGCTTTAAGGAGAAAGAGGTGTGACGCATATCTGGATTCCCTCACAGTATTTCATCCTGTCACATAAAGGGTTCAAAATCAGGATACACGATTTCTTAAGAGGTGCAGTGGTGTGTGGTGGAGGATGAAAAACCACATTAGAGTTTATAGGCAGGCTGCGAGAAGGCGCCACACAGCTCCTAGCTGTGCCTCCAAGTCTTCATTTCTTTAGTAAAGTGCTTCAGTCTCCAGGATAAAAAGTCCCGTTTTCGCACATCGCCTTCAGTTGCTGGAAGTAAATTTTGTTGAAAGTTTCCACAGCTGCTAAAACATTTACAGCGGGGCAAGGACACTCTGCCCTTTGTATCTAGAGAGTGTCTCCACCTCTTTAAAAACATTACAAGACTGTTTTTCTATTTCAAAGGCCCAATTTGAAGAGTTTCCCTTTTAAAATAGAAAATTTAATATTGCGATCACTCGTTGGCGCAATATAATTTATGCCCATATTCCTCAATTACGTGAAATAATTCATGGATGATTTGGAATCTTGTTGACCAGCATTTCCTCATGCAGGGTTTGCCACAGTTCACGCTGGGCTTCACAGCAAGAAAAAACAGCTTCATTTGAGAAACTAGGAATTAGGAAATGGGCTGAAGGAAGGAGGGGCAGATACAAGGCTGGTTGAGAGTGAACAACGGGAAAGGAGGAAGTAGAAATAAGAAAGTATGTATTTTCTTCAAATAAGAGACTGCGAAGAGAGATGAATAGTACTGTAATCAAGATCAAAGAAGGAGTTAAAAGGAAAAGCACTGGAGATTATTTATATGCAGAGAAAAAAATGCTTGAAGGAAAGAAAAGATTGAACATAAAGATATCATGGAAATGAAATGGCAAAGCTTCTCAAGGAAGGGAGAAGGGTGGGACTTAAACAGGATGGAGTTGCAGCTGGACCCATGTGTGGTTAAGGTGGTAGGTGGGTGGAGTGAAGTTGAGTGGGTAACCATCTGATAACTTCTATATTTTATATTGAAGTTAGCTTTTATAGATGTTGAAGGAGGGGGAAGCAGGTGCTTGAAAGAGGACTGAGGATGAAGGTATAGACATTGTGAGGAATTGGGGATGGAGGAGGCGTAAGTACGTGCTAGAATTTTCAGGCAACTTTGAGGAAATTTGGTACCAGAAATTGGTAGTCATTGGTTGTCAGATTTTTTTTCTCTGCTAGTTTCAGCAGCCTGGTAATAGCCATTACCAGCAAAACTTAAGGGTGTCAATAATGACCTAAAAAAGGATTCAGTTCAGTCATTCACATGAAATAAAAGAGGGCTTATTAACTAAAAATATTTTATTAAAAATTTTTTATTGGACTTTTTATTAGACTTTTTCCTTGTGGTAAGTTTGGGAAAATATTGGCTTTTGGACAAGAGTTGAGATACCTTTCTGACCACGATGACTCACTTCAGTAACCATGATTAAGTTTGCTCAGGGATAGAAACTAAAAGCTTTTTAGCTATTATGCCTGTGTCTTTTAAAGCCAGGGCCAGAGTCATGGGCGTCTGACCTATGCAGTCACATAGGGCACTGCTTTTATAGAGTCATGCTTGGTTAAATGCTGTGCCATCATCATCTTGCCGCGGGCTCTGCAACTTGTATAGCCAGTCCTGCCTACACTTCACCCCAAATTCCCTCTTCCTTTCTGTCTCGAGTGTTCTAAAATTTGGAGCCTGGCCCTGAGATCTTTGCAAGTTTGGAGTCTTTCACTACTTTTTAGCTTTAATTTTTTTAGACAACATTTTAAACTATTTAGATGCTGGAAGCTAAGCAGGATCAGGCCTGGTTAGTACTTAGATGGGAGACCACCTAAGAAGACCAGGTACTGTAGGCGTAAAAAATAAAAAAATAAGGGATTATAAGTTGCCAAGGTCTTTGCAATTTGGGAAGTGAACCAAGGATTGCTTCACCTAAAAAAAAAGTAAAAATAAAAATAAAAATAAAATATTTAGATGCTTTTAAGATCTCAAATTTTGAAAGTCAAGATAAAAAATGATAACACTGATATCTTAGAAACTTTTATACATTATAATAATCTTGCTTTCCCTAAAATGTGTAGAGCTGGTTGATCTCTTTACGGATGCAGCCACTTCAAGTCTCAGATAAGGTTGAGGGAGTTTAAATGATTTGCCTGGTCAAATGGCAGTCTATTACACAAGCTGGACTATGGCTGAGCTTTCTGATATTAAGGCTGATGTTCTTTCTAATTCTCTGAGATATCTTCTCAATGTGGTCATTTTTTTATGCTTAAAATTTGATTTTAAAATTATGTAGTCAGTTTCTGATATAAATAAGGAAACAAAGCAAAAGATAGAGATGATGGAAAGGATGTTAGCATACTTTATGATTTGTGAATTTTTGAAGGATGCTCTAATATTGGAATTATATCTGACTGCTGTTTATTCTAGACTCAAGAGAGTTTTAGAATAATCATCATCAAATTGTTTATGGTCCAGAATGCTGAAAACGAAGTTATTCTTGGGAATTATGGTCAGAGAAGGGAGGGACAAGGAGACATTCAGTGAATTATTAGAGTGGTTCAGGATTTATTAAATAATTATTAATAATCCTCTTTACATTGGATGTGCATATAATTACCTGGGGGAGAGAGGAGTGAAATAGGCTTTACTCTCTACTCAGATAGAGTCAATATACTATAGAATACTCAGGAAAGAAGTGGTTTTATAGCTGATCTTTAGGTATGTAGTAATAAACATTTATAAGTAGTAATAGTTAATAGAAACTAAAATGTTTATAACAAAATGTTGACTTTAAAATATCAAATCTGAGTAAATATGGAAGAAGAGAGTGTTTAAGTAATTTTTTCCCAAGACCCTGGTCACGGCCTGGCATTAGAGAGCACAGACTGCACTCCAGCGTGGATGCTTACCCACCTCCCATAGAACCCATTTAGTTCATTTTTTGTGGTTCACAAATAATAAGCTACTAACATCCAGTCCCTACTCACTTCACAGTATGATTTCTGATTGCAATATTTTGTTTCTATCCAAAACTTATGTTTTGTGTTGCATAGCAAAAGCAGCAGGCTCAGTCACTCACTAGTTAGATGACCTTGGGCCACTTACTTAATCTCACAGATTTTAAAAGGGAAGAATTATATCTACAGTGAAGGAATGTTGAAAATGTCATATCATGTATGAACAGTGCCTACTCAATAAATAATATGCAGTAAATTAAAAGCTTGTATTTTTATTTTAGTGCAGTGCCTTCCTAAATATTCTTCTTTGAAGAGAAGTATCAATTCATGTAATTACTCTAGAGCAAAAGAGCTGTAGCACCTTGACAAAAAAGGGAACATTATTTGGCCAACTTCATAAATGATTTTATAACAGAAGGGAAAGAAGAAGAAGGGAAAGTGACCAGGAGATGGTAACCTCTGCCAAGCTGTGACCCAGCAAGGAAGATACTACAGAAAAAACACCCTGAGCTCTCTTCCCTGACTCTCTGGACTTCTGCTGGTGCTGCCACCAGCCAAGCTGAAGCCAGAGGCAAGGGGAGTCCGGTAGATTCAGTCTGGAAGGTCAGCTTCTTGGCTCAGAGTAGTGAAGAAGGTAGACAGTGGGTCTCGAAGGGCAAATGTAGAAGACCTAGCACAGTTGCTGGACTTTGTTTTCTTAGGTATGCCAGACTCATTCCTATTTGGCCTTTTAATGAAGGAATACAATATTTTATTCACTCTACAAACATTTATTTTACAACATATACTGATTTTTTTTGCTGTTTAAAAGTGCTCTGGAAATTTGGGTATATCTTCATTCTTTGATATGTTATCAAACATTTATATTCCATTATATCACAGAATCTGTCCAAAATTATTTTTGCTGCCCTGTTTACAACAGGGTAATTTAGCACTTGAACATTTTTTTCCTCTAAAACAATGAAAAATCAACAACATGAAAGAAAAGTTATGAAACATTTATTCTTATCAATGTCCAAATCATGGAAGAAAGAAAAATAGGGGGGAAAAAAGAATAAGAAATAAAGGGAGAGTAAGTATAAATAGAGAATAGTATTGTAATCATCACCAAGATAAACAGAATCATTGCAGAGCATAACGTGTGATGCAGGCCTGCCAATCAACTAGCAAAAGAAAAATTGATGTTACAATTACAGAAAAAAATAGGTTGGAAAAAAAACAGCTTTGAACCATATATACATATGTGTATTTAAACTTTCCCAATGGATTATTTAAGAATACCTGAGGGAATGTTCTGTATAAACCTCATCTCTAATATTCATATTAGATACATACACATACACACATCCATTCGACATTAAGAATGCTATATGCTCAGATGCCTTGAGTCCTCAGACAGTATTTTCATTTATAATGTTAAAAATGAGAACAAAGGAGAAAAGGAGTTACAACTATGATTATCTAGTTAGTGCAAGCAGAAAAATAAACACGAATTTGCTCAAATTGCCAAAATAATACCAAAAAATCAATAACTGAGATCTGATTACTCTAATTAGATAGCCATACAGCTTTGGTTCACTAAATATTTGTCAGCTCTACCAGTTGAGATGCAGGTCTTGACATTTGTCAGTGTCAGTATATCCCAAATAGTGAAGTACAACATGTATTCTGAACTATTATTTTAAGATATGAATTATTGATATATGCTCTGTTGAAACCTGTATCTTAAAATGTCTATTATCTCCAGAGTTACTTTCAAAAGACAGACTTTTAAAAATAATGAAGTATATGTTCTATTCACAAGCCTGGAGATGATTTTATATCAAACTTCTGCATAAATATGCTTCAATAAGCAATTAAACCAAAGGCGCTGGTTTGCATTTTAATCCTCCTTTTTCTCTGTGAAGTCATCACAATCATGTACCTTTGATCTTGCAGTCATTTCTGCACCAGATTCAGATATCACAAATGAACAATTATTACTTAATAGAATGGAATTCAAAGACAGTGGAGCCTAATGAAATGGGGCTTTGTTTTAAACAAAAGTGAAACACTTTCTAATAGTTGCAAAGAGTTCTAAGCACATTAAAGAAATCAATTTATGATTTGAACATCATGAGAGCTCTTTCTTCTTAATGGTCTTCTAGACACCAAGCAGTTTGGAATTTAAAATTTTTTCTTGGAAAAGTAAAGGTTGCCTGTACTTGAGAAGTTCTGTTCCTATTCTTTTTTTTTATATATATACCCATATTTTTTTCTCTGCTCCTACAGGCGGTTCCACCCCCCAACTTTGAGATGCCAGTCTCCATCCCAGTGTCCAGCCATAACAGTTTGGTATACAGCAACCCTGTCAGCTCACTGGGAAACCCCAACCTTTTGCCACTGGCCCACCCTTCTCTGCAGAGGAATAGTATGTCTCCTGGTGTAACACATCGACCTCCAAGTGCAGGTAACACAGGTACGTCCTCTTAAGAACTCAGTGTGAACAAATCATTGGGAGAAGCCAATCTTGGCAAAAAGACTATTTTGTCTGCAAGATGTTGAGTTTTCCAGTGTTCCTTTTATTATATTCCTTCACTGCTAGATCTTCAACATGATAAGCCTGATCCCATTAGCATATCTTTCGAAATCTTTCATAATCTGCAATTTATCTGTTTAACCTATATCTGTACTAGTCTTCTCATGTGGTTGTATTTTTACCACATGCTTTCTTGGACAGAATGTCAAATATCCTGTCTCCATGCTTTTACTTTGCTCTTTTCTTGCCTAAAATTCCATTTTCCCTCTTCCTCCTCTCCAGATTTTACTTCTTCTGTGAAACCTTCCCCTGTGTCCTCTTATGGCATTTATCCCATGTAGTTATTTATTATTTTGGTCAGTTTTTATTTATTCATACAGTAACTTACTTATACCACAAAGGATTTAAGAAAAAAATGAAATAGGATAGGGTAACATAATTTATAAGAAATATGAAATAAAAACAAAACTAAGTCAGAATTAAAGTTAAGCGCACATTGTAAGGACATGTACACCTGCCCTAAATTTCTCTCTACACTCTTAAGAGATTCTTACAGTTGTACAATTCACAGTGTCCCAGAAAGAAGAAATTATTGCTCAGGACAAGTTCAACTATTCTTACTACTCATATCAAACATAATACATTATGATATACTGTACTGAATGTGCATCTCTTTACCCACTAAATTTAAAAAACCTTGAAAGGAAGAATGTCCCCTTGATTTGCCAGGCTCACAGTAGGAACTAAGTAAATGTATATTAAATATAACTAAACAATTTCTTCATATTTCCAAAGGAAGCACCACCCAAATAATTGTATTTATAAATCATGTATAGCAAACTTTTATGTATTTATATTTTATTTTTTTAAAAGCACTCTATAGGAAATTTTTAATATGTCTTAAGCACATATAACTGTATTAAAAGCAATTTATTTACAAAAGAAATATTTTTGGAATACTTAAATATCTGCCTTATAATTAAAATTAAATATATATTGCTACTCAGTACAGAAACTTTATATAGAAAATACAATTAAAATCAGGCAGATTAAAAAATCTTGATAAATCTTGAGTCTGAAAGATGTGTATAAAGGACTTTATTATACCATTATCTCTACTTATAAATATGATTGAAATTTTTCATAAAAATTTTCAATAATCATATGTTTTCCCTTCATATCATACTCATGTTCATTTATTTTTTAAAATCTCATACTTTATTTTAAAAATATTATTTAATTGGAAGTAATAAACATTTTCTTAAACTGTAATGAACGTTTTCTTCTAATTCCAAAACCAGAACCAACTAATAATTATAGAGTATCACTTAGAAGCAATTAGAAAATAATCTAGCTGATATTCTGTTCTTTTGGCTAAATCTTGTTCCTTAAAAACTAACAGTAATTATTATATTCCATATCTTATTGAAACATCCCAAATCTCATATATAAACATTGCCAAATTTCAACCTGCTTTCTTAAGTTAGCAGCAAATGAGCCTAAATTTCTAATTTCATGACCAGTATGACCTATTTTATTGTGTCAGTAAGTAAGTCAGGTAGTAAATGGGGTCTGTCACTGTGGGTAGATTTGTGAAATGCAAAGTTCTGGACAATTAGCACTGCACAAAATTAATTGTGTAAAAACATTTACAAAGAATTAAACTTCAAATGTATGGTTATTTGAATTATTTTTCTTTCTTTCTTTCTTTTTATGAAACATTCTCTTAGAAAAAACCAGAGTAGGAAATAATAAAATTTAGAGACCATTTTAAGACTGGATTTTTTTAATGAGATTTTTCTTAGAAAAAAAAGATTCTACAGCATGTCAGTGATTGAATGTATTTTTAATGTTTGAGCACAGCACATCACAATAAAACAAATGCCAGCCATCTGACTTGGGTAAAACTTTACAAATTTAGGACTTTTAGGAGAGGGCAAAATACTGAGGTTTCTCAAGGTAAAGTGTGTTGTTCTGTGAGCCTTAGCCTTTCTCCTTTTAATCTTTCTCTTTAATTCATAGGTGGTCTGATGGGTGGAGACCTCACATCCGGTGCAGGCACCAGTGCAGGTGAGTGGAATTTCTGTACTGCAGTATATACCATTGTTCAGGGTTCCTTTACTGGGAGATTTGCAGGAAGTAAGTCTTTTGAACAGAGTAAAGTTGAGAGATCTGTGAGAAGCATGGAAAAATGACCCCCGGAATTTCAAAAGCAGGAATGACTGGATAGCAATTTAGAGGGATACTGTTTATTAATTAGAACTTTCCTTAATAAAACTTCCACTATTCAACATAATCAAAGGATCAAGGGTTCTAATCAAATCAATTGAATACTAAATACCATCTCTTGACACATGAATACCTTAAACGAGCCTTGCCATTTGAGTTCTCGGTTAATCATTTTACATTAAATGTATATCACATTCTACCCAAAGAAGTACCAAACTCCTATACATTTACAAAAGAGAATATATAAAGAAAATGTGATCGTGAGATTATAACCATTCAACAATAATTTAATGAAATAAAATCACCTTTGGCATTAAAATGAGCTCTTAGAGAACTTGAATATAATGCACCTTCCAAAAGCCCCTTATAATATATTTCAGCTCTTAAGAGCTTCTTCTGTTATGACTGATTGACTCATAGCCGCACTTCTCCAGGGTTCCATATTAATTCAGATTATTGTGATTATTGAGCTATTGATATCATTTTCAATGCAAAGACAAAACAGCACACAATACTTTTTTAATGCCAATTGCAGTTCACTATTGGTATAACAAGTAACCATGGTAATTCCTGCAAGCTGGAACATGCTATACACTTAAAATAAGAGAGGCAAGCAGGAATGACACAGGTTATGTTTGAAATGTCAAAAAAAATCTAAGTTTATTGAAATATCCATGGACAGCCTAATTAAAATATTTTGCCAGGGTCAAATATAATAGTCTGCTAATTATAAGAAAGAAGATTTTAAAAATTGGCATATAAAAACATTTTTACAAATATGTCCATTTGGGGGTAATGTTTCTCACTTCTGATGGTGGCTCTTCACTAATTCAGTGAGTAATGAAGAAAAAGAATTAGAAGTACACAGTGAATTAGTACACAGAATTAGTGGCACTGCTTCCTATTTTATCTTTCTTTTAAAAATTAGAGCTATATTAATGAGTAAAAATATACAATGTTGCTAGATCTTAAAATGAAATGCTCATTTTTTTCCTCAAAAAAATGCTTTGTGGCTTGTTAGCCTTGACATTACAGACCCATGTTTCTTGGATTCAAGTCTCTGCCAAGCACTATGGTTAGAAAGAGTAGTAGGGACTAAGAATTGGATTGTTACAAATATGAAGAAAAAGAAAAATGGTTTAGGTGTTATGATATTTTATCCAGTATCTTGCTGCATCAGTTTGCTTACTATTATGGGAGCAACCAATTGTGGCGATGAAGTTATTAGAAGTAGTAAAAGACATGTGGAGTTGAGAGACATGGGGAATAAGTTACTCAGTTTCAATGGAAGTGGCCTCTTGTTGCTGTTTAACAGCTAGAATGCTTTTGAATCCCATATTGAAAATATGAAGTGTTTAGTTGTTCAATTACACTGTCATTTTCAATTCCCTGACAGTCTTCTAAGGTTAATGGCCCTTCAGGGACAGAGAAGAAACTCGATCTTTTAAGCATAAAAGTTAGCCACATATAGGTCTTAACATCATTGAACTAAAAGTATCTTACAAGCTTAGCAAATTCATCCTCCTACTTCAGGGTCTCTGCTATAGTCGTGAGAATCTTCTTCAAAAATAAGAGAAGCAAACAGAAAGATACTCCACTGCTCCGCCCTCTTGATAATAAATATTATATTTTGATGATTGTATCTTATAGTCATGAGTGTATAATTTTCACAGTTTCTGAATAGTGGTGAAAGAGTTACTTCCCCACTTTTTCAAAATAGAGGAAGAAGCTCTTTCTAACTCTGATTCCACAGAACACCTGTTGCAAATGCCACTTAGTCTTGAGCTTAGCTGTCATGCCCTTATCACAAGCTCAGCCATCTTCCCTTCTTTCTCCTGCCGGACAGTATCATATGTCAAAGCTGAATATATCTGTGCTGATGTCAGAGAATCACATAACACCAGGGAGAAACAAGGCCAGCCAGAATGTCTCTATATTTTCAGAAAAGAAAACTAAAGCAAAATGGCCAAAAGATATCTTCCAATTTTTGAATATTGTCATTGAAATTTAAGGTTTCAGATAAAGTTAGGAACTCTGAGGCCAAGTGGAAAGACTCTGCAATTCAGTTATTTTCAGTCTTTGTAATTTTTTTTTCAAAATAAAATCATTGTAACTTGTAAAAAAAAAAAAAAGAGGGGGTAGTTTCATGAAGGAAGGAAGTAAATTTAACATTTTTTGTATGCCTATGAATACCAAAAGACCAAAGAGAGAAGCATTCTCTTTTTCAGCTCAGCTCAGTCATAAAGTATAACATCTTTCCCATCCAGTCCCTGAACCATCTCTTTCCCTCATCCTGTCATCTGGCAAGTCACCAGATCTTCCCAACTCTGTCACCAACTCAAGGTATTTTCTAAATCTACTCCTTTCTCTTCATTCTTATCCCACCACCCTGGATAAGGCTTGCACTAATACCCCAGGACTGTTTCTGGAGGCCCCTAATTTATCTCCCTGCTTCTCATTGCAGCCCCCATGACTGATAGTCTTTCTCAAAGCCTTAAACTAATTGTAGGTCATCATTCACATGCCTAAAATCTAGCAATGGCTTCCCAACTCTTTCGGAATTAACTGTGAGCCTCTTATCTCTGACTCAACCTCCTCTCCAGTCTTAAACCTTCTTACTTTTCTGCCACTGCCATCAAGAACCCTGCACTCCAACTCTAATAATAGCTTACATTTAAATTGCTCTCTTATGTGCTTCATGAAAAGTAACATTTATTCTTATAACGGTCCTTTGAAATAGATATTTATATTATACCCTTCTATAGGTGGTGGAAGTGAGCACAGAGAGGTTAAGTAATTGGCCAACGTAGAACCCAGGCAGTCTGTCCCCAGAGTCCAGGCTTTTAACTGCTGCACTGAGCTGCCACTTTCCAGTGCTGAGGCTGCCTTTACATAGGCATTCCTAGCACTCCTGCTTCGTGCTGCTGATCACTCCTTGTCATCTCTGTGAATTCCATTCAGCCATTTAGGAAACCCTTTCCTGTCTCTTCCCGAAGGAATTATGCAGCTCTCCTCTACTCTCCCACAGCAGCCTGTGCCTAAATTACTTATCTCATTGCAACGACTGGCACAGTTCTCTCTCCTGTACCCTCAGCCCTCTGGGAGTAAAATGTGTTTTATTCAGTTTGTATTCCCAGCTCAAAACATAAGAGAGAGTATGTGGCAGATAGTCAGTAAATGTTTGTTAGCTGAATAAAGTAAAAGTTGATTTTATAGACATAAATTTTTAATAGTGTTGATGTAAAAAACAGAAAGAATGCTTCAAAGAAATAATGTAATTTTAAATACAATAAGATATGTCTTTGATCTATAATTCAGAAAAATAATGTATTCTTCTGAAACTGTATACAAATTAATTATTTGATTACATTGCTGAGCACCATGGGCCAATAAAGTTTTACTAACTTTTCTAACATGCTTAATGGAAAACTTACAGATCTGATAAATAGCAGTAAATGGAATGTGGATTGGTATCTCAGACCATCGAAATCACCTCTTAAAACACCAAACCTCTTATCACTTAAATTGAAGTAATTTCAAAGATGAAGGCAAGTAGTAATAAAGCAGTGACAGGATAAGGTTGTATTCTTGGTGTAGGGGAAATATACAGAAAGTTATTATAATACATTAGTAATAGTGACATTTCTAGGTTTCAGCTGACAGTTATTCATTCACTACTTAATCCTTTCCTCTCCACAACCAAAATGAAAAGTCATTGCTTTTAAAATTGCATTTTGTTATATCTCTGCACATTAAAGCTTTTAATATGCTAATCTTAGTTGTTATTGATGATTGGAAGATCAAGTTCATTTGAGTTTTCATAATCATTAGATTTAATAGAAATAACCATTAGCACAGCAATGCCTTGTATTGGATTATTTACTATCTTATTAGTACTTTTTGTTTTTACTTTAATAGCATGGTTACTTTTTATTGAGTAGAAAGTACCAGTATGTTCTAGGATTTACTGAATCGTGATTGAGACGAGAGAAAAGAGGAAAACCATTAGGAATCTCTGAAAATTTAAGAGAATTTTAGTCTACATAGTTGTTTGACAATAAGGCAGAGGAGATTTATGTATATTGGTTAATAATTTTAATTGGCATTTATTGTAAATTAGATATAATTTTATATAAAAAGAAACTAACAGCTGTTTCCTTATTTTGATTGTCAGTTGTTTACTATTTTATGCATTTGGTTGTCAAGCATTGTCACTTCTAGAATGCTTAATTTATACCAGCTAAATACATGGAAACTTGATGGTGGCAGTGTACTGTTGTAGATAAACCACTGAGTGGTGAATAAGGAGACCTGACTTCCAGACTCTGAAAAAAACCCATCTAGCAAGTTCTTAAACTTAGAACCTTTGAACTGAGTACTCACATTGGAGATAAGACACAAGTATCTTTAGTGTCCTAGTGTCCGTTTACAGACAATTTGTTATATAATCATAAACTTTACTTATATGACTTCTTTCAAAGTTCATTTAGCATTGAAAAAGAAAATTTTATCATAAAATAGAGGTAAGTGAAGAGAGGAAAAGGTCATACGATGTTTAATTATTCTGTACCAGTACCATTGTTTTGCAAGTTGTTGTTTTTGAGAATACTTATCAAAAATTTCTCAGCTAACTTTCTTATCAGCCAAAAGACTTCTCTGAAATTCTTACTCAGTGTTTTAAAATATTAGTGAAGTGGTTAAAAATTCAGTCTCACGGGATTTGCTTTAACAAGTTTGCATTTTTGTTGCCTAGTGAAACACAAATTCAGATTGCAGTATTGAAGAAAAGGAGAGGGATATCATTTATTTGCTCACAAATAAGAAAAATGCTTTGTTAGTAGAAAAATATAATTTTATATTACTTTTAAAAATATTATTAAGCAGCATGTGAAAAAATCTAAATTAATGATTAGAGTCTTGTTTTAAAATTTTAATTCTGTTAATTTTAATTGTTCTGAATAAAAATTCTGAATTCATTTACAATTTTACCTTGGGAGTTCAGCCAAAATACAAATAAAGATCCAATAGCATTATTTCATTAATATCTATGAAATTAAGTAAGATTGATATTTTTAACCTAAATGAAAGTTAACTAGATTTATTAAAGAAAAAATTTAAAAACCCTTGTCCCTGGTTGGATGATGTACATCATGTGATACAAACCCACTGCCCACAAAATCACTGTCCGCTTTCCATATACAAGACTTGAAAAATTACTAAAAAAGCAATAATTTGACACCATTCTCTAGGGGTCAGTGTGTGAAGTGAGAGGGACAAATCAAAGAAAAGAAAAATGAAGAATGTTACAGGCTAAGTCAGTATATCGTAAAATCTGCTTTCAACCCCTTTGGCTGGACTTAATTCTTAAAGAGTTTGATTCCTTGAAGGAAAAAAAAACAAATTTTCAAATTATAAGTTCCTAGAGAGTGTTTTAAAAGGTTTTATAGCCCTTTGTATATCATGATTTTTGACCTCACAAATTTTACTATCCTTCTGTTATATTCAGTAAAGCAATGTGAAAATTGGTCTCTTCACTCATATCTCATTGATTTAACCTAGGAATGTGACTGATAATAAAACTTTGATTATTTTTAATATTAATTCAAGCAGTTAATATTTTCTCCTAAAATATTAGTTTTACTCAACTTATTTTTTTCTCCTACCCATTCTTTTGGTTGCTGCTGTTGTTGTTAGATACACTGTTGGTTTCTCTCTTCCCTATTTTTGGCATCACCATAAGATTTTATTTGGAGATAATATGGAAAGAAAAGCTCTTCTAAAAATCATTGGCGATATGAAATTATGCATCAACAGACAGCCGATGCTGAAGGAGGGCTGTGGTTAAAAAGCCCCTTTTTTTGGAAATCAATTTTTTACCTACCAGGGATTTTTTGGGACTTCAGTGCTGTCAGCCAAGAGTATAAATTGCTGTTTTTAGACACATTTTTGCCAGTCACTTAAATTTTACGGTTAGACTTACATAGTATGTTTCATTTTAATTTCAATTCAAAGAGTTAAAGTCATGAAACAATCTTATATTTGAAACACCAAATTCAGTCTAATTCTTTAGTTTACTTTAAACTAAAGGAAATTATTGTACCAATATCTTGGATAAACAATTTTAATTTTTAAACTACAGATGGGTCCATAGGGTGCTAAGTATTCACTGGGTTAATTTATTATTGATCCATTTCAGTTATTCTAACTGAACTTAATATTTACTTGCTAACTGTTTTTATTAAACACTCTGCCCTCATTTCACAACTTCTTGACCTTACAACCTCCAGTTAGGTAAAGAACTGATTATGTTGTGTTTACAGTGTGACGGGGGGAAACCATGCTATCATAATATAGATTATCAGAGTAATAATAGTGAATCCAAATCTATGGTCAATTTACAAGTTCAAGTATGATATCATTAATTTACATAACTCACAAAAAGGAAACTTTAGCTTAATATTAAGCAACTCAAAGAAAACTATAAAATCATGGAGTAAATCTTTTGCTCAAGCACTAATTTGGGAACATAACAGACATTTATTATTCAGAATAATAAAATGACCAAGGGAAATATAGAATATACAAGTTATTTTGGGGGATGACATTATTGCCCTTGGATTGTCTGTGAATTTCCATTTTGCAGGATTGTTGTGAAAGTTAAATGAGATAACCAATGCAAAGCACCTAGCATAGTTTCTGCCACAGAGTAAGTGCCTATTAATAAATGTTAGCTATTGTTGGTATTGCAATTATTTATATTCTTGATTTCCTAAGCAAAAATTCAAGATTAGTTTTATCTAGTTTCAGTAATATTTATTCAATGTGCAGTGCACTGGTAGTTTTCACAGAGATGTTTTCCACGGCCCTTGGAGGAAAGAGGATATATTAATAAATCCAAGGCAGAATCGCAGCTCAGTACAGTGCAATGCAACACATTTCACTTTGAACATTATGATCTTCTGATGTGTTTGCAGCAGTTGTGTAAATGTTAAAACCACAAGTAATTATTCATTATCTTCTGTCACGTTCTCTCTAATTTATACTGTCTCAATATTTTTGTTTATAAAAATGACTGAAAGAATGAGCGATTGTGTCAATAATGAAGACACCCCCTCATTTTTAGCAGAGACAGTCCCAAAAATCACAAGAAGTGAACAATTAAGTGAGTCATAAATCTATCATTCATTGTTAAGTGGAATTTTTTGAAGATAGCAAAGTTCAATATTATTTTTATGGTGAAATTAAAAACTATCCCTTCAGTAAATCTGTACTCAAAAGCAGAACAATATTTTGAGTGTCTTTTTGCACTGAAAATATCAGATTGTCAATTTCTTTTTATTTACAAATGGAAACTTTATTCAGAGAAAGGGAGAAATATAGGATGCATTCTAAACCTGAAACATCTGGCTTTTGTAATAATGTAGTGGAAGTAGTTTGTGTTTTGGATTCAAATCAAAGCTCTCCCACATACTGACAAATCACAGAAGCTCCCTGAACCTCAGTTTCCTCATCTGTCAAAAATTGAGATGATCATGCCTGACCCACATGACTGTTTGACCAAATGAGTGATTGGCTTGCCAACACAAACTTACTTAATGACATGGATTTTTGATCTTTAGAGAAACAACTTCTGTCTCATAATTCAGAGCTCCTTGTATGTGCAGAATGTTTGAAGTTCGGTATCTAGTTGTCAAATAGACTTAATTCACAAAAGATACTAAATAAAACATATCCAAGAAACCTCAAGGGCAAGTGGGGTAGATATGAAATCCATCAAGGTCTAGTTCAGCATCAGGGTGACATGGTCAAGCAAAAGAGACAAGTCTCTTTTTGGAATGTCTACTGCCCTCTGATACAGTCAAAAATAGTCTTGGCTTTGGTGTATTCTTGGGGTATTTTTCTAAGAATACACCACAAAAGGCACCAAGATTTTACAGGAGTTTCTTCATAGTCTAACATTATACATTATTATATTATTTCCCTAAAAAAAATCCAGATAGAATGAAGACAATTTTATGTTTAAGGATCATAATCATAGTTGTAATAAGAAGTCTTTACCAGGATAAGAATCAGAAATTTGATTTGCCCCCGTTCTACAGTAGGCATATTGAAATTTTCATCATTCCCAGATTTCTGACCTCCAGATATTTTGTGGTGTCCTTTTCCTTTAGAGCTATCCTATGAAAAAAAAAAAAAATCTCCTTCTCCCTAAAAACAAAAACAAAGCAAAACTAAAAACTATGATTTACAACAGCAGAATAACTTATAGTTTTTAACTCTTTAAAGAGAGTTTCAGGCACTCAGGGCAAAGTGTGTCTAGGGCTGAAGTCTGCAGGGTCATAATATTGTCCTACTAAAACTGTTTTAAGGGTGTTGCTTCCAGTAGAGAAGTGGATTGTATGAGCAAGTCTACTGTATACAATTTTTAAGAGTTTTCTGTGAAAAGTTGTTTGTTTATTTGAGACATACAACAAAATCCTGCTATTGGAAACTAACTTATCGTAAAACCTTTAAAAAGTCAAATTTAAAATTAATTGATGGTAGTGAGCATTATTAAGTATGTGACAACTCCAGTTTAACAAGACAATAGACTGTAAATGGTTTTGAAATTGTTCTAATGAAAGTAAAGAAAACCTAGGTTGGTAAAACATTTTGCTGAAGCAAAAACAGAAAATTAGTGCAATAGAGGTTCAGCTATATCTTCAGCTTAATGTTTTCCTTTCCTTCAAATTCCCAAAATTAAGATACCATTAGCAAATTATTAAACAGAATAAATTTTATACACCTAAAAATTAGAAATTATTTTCCAGATAACAACTAATAGCAGATATTATAAAATGCTGGGCATTTAGTGATATTATGTTAGGTGATTCTGATGAAAGCTGGTCTCTTAAATTGATAATACATAGGTATACACCTTTACCCTCTATTACAAGAGAGGTCACTGACTAATATATTACAAAATCTACTTTAAAAATATAATTAATCATCCACTTGAATAGCACACAAAAAATTAAACAATTGTTCTGGCATTTAGTGTAGATAAACCCAATTTTTTCTATTTGTAAATGTTTATTTATTCAGAGAGGGACCAGAAATATGGTTTGGAACATCACCATTCTGTGCTTCTTTATATAAGTTCAGCATCTTCTGAACCAAAACACCTAGTTATGATAGCCAAGTTGACCATGTAAGGCGTTTCTCAAGTTTCCACATCACCTCTGGCTCAGGAGAATGAATCTCATGTCCTTGGTCTCACACTTTGTTTGTTTCTTCTGTTCCCTTATGTTCCTGAAGTTTTAGATAAGATCTGACACAGAAGGGTTTTCAAAATCTCAAGAGTGTAAGTAATTCTCAAGCAACAGGGCAATGTTGTACTTCAGAACATGGACTCTGGACACAATGCTGGGTTTATATCATGGCTTCCCCAGTTAATAGCTGTTTGACATTGGGCAAGTTACTGGACCTCTCTGTTCTTCAGTTTTCTCATTGTGTAACCAAGGGATGCCATTAAATATACCTGATAGGGTTGTCATTTTGAGAATTAAAGGTATTTTATATCCATGTATTATACCAAACATTTATATAGCAGTTACTAGGTGCCTGGTACTATTCTGGGTACTTAATGTATATGTTTTATGTGATTATAGTACTATTGCTAAATAATACAATAAAGTGTTTACTATTATTAATATTACACGATCATGTTGGTGATGGCTGTCTCAGGCAAGTATATGGGAGTCTCTAATTCAGGTTACTTTTATGCTTCTCTCTCACTAATGAAATCATTACTTAGCACTGAGAAAACTAAGACTCAGTATATTTGAAGGAACAATGATGGAGACCTCCTGACTAGAACTTGGCTTTGATCTACTTAATTTTTTCTTTTGTTCTTGACTCCTCTCTGCCTTGTAAATCTTCCTGTCTCTGCTGCCTCATTCCGACCTCATTCCTCATGTGTTCCATGGAAGGTGCATCCTAACTAGCTTTCCTACTAACACCCTAACCCACTTTAATCTATCCTTTTCACTGCCACTGTTGTTATTTTCCTCATACAGAGGTAATGATGTCATTTACCAGTTGCAAACTAACTTTGGCTGCTTATTTTCTATGGTATAAAGATTAGTATAAAGTCTACAGTATAAGGTTACCATGATCTGAGAGGCTTGTGTTAGCCAAGCCTACTTTAAAAACTACATTGTTTTTTTCTAAAACACCCACTGTTTTGTCTTCATGGAAATTCTTGTTCTTCTCAAATATAGTCATGACTCTGAGATCTCACTCTCATGCTCATGCATTCCCTCTTCCCAGAAGTCTCTCTCTGAGCCACGAAATAAAATCCTATATCCTCTTAATTGTCACTCTTTGAACATTCTTTTTCCGAGGATTTCATGAAGCTCATCTTTTCCTGGAAAGTTCTATAAGAGTAAATTATTGTTGAGATTCATCTCAATATAGAAACAACCTATGGAAAGAAATTCATGTCAGTGTAGAAGAAAAGATCTGATGTCTCAGACTTTTCTTTTTCATTAAGGAATATTTCTACTCTATTTGATTCTACCACTTGCAGGCAGCTAAGGTAATGTGCTGTGAAATGATTAACAAGTCTAACAGGTGAAGAAGCCCCAGTTAACTCTCTATAAACAAATTTAGTAGGAGGGCACTTGCATGATTTCCTGACTTTCGTACTATATGGTTGATAAGCAGTTTGTCTCAGTGGTATACTTGGTCATCAGTATGTAACTATTATCTAAAGAAGAAAATTTTCTCAAGTAGCACTAAAAGGAGAGTCCCTCGATGTTTGAAATTAGCAAGTTACTCATTACTTTTTTAGTTCTCATGTCACATTTCTTCAGTAACTTAACTTTTAGTGCTGTTCCTGAATAAGTCTCAATTTTTCAGCATATTTTATGTATTCATTTATGAGCACTTGAAATACTTAAAAAATGAGCACTCTACATAGTGTCACTGCCTCTACCTACAACAGGGTCTTAGAGGATGGTGAGTTCAGGGTGGGCTGCAGTTGTCTGAAAGGCATCATGAAAGAGTTGAGACATTAGCTGATCCTTAAAAAATTAATTTGCATCAAACAAGAGGGCAAACACAGGTTGTGAAACTGTTAGAACAGAGACTGGGGCATTTTCAGCAGACAGTGTGTTTGGCTACAGCCATTGGAAATCAAATAGACAGAGTAAGTCAAACTGCATGATCCTGAGAGCCACCAAGGGCACTGACTCAACAGTGTTAAGTATGATCTGAAAAAGGAACACGATGGAAGCAGTACTTTAGGAAGATTTCCCCTGGTGCTTTGGGATTATACATTAGATTTCATATTACACATATGCACATAAGTTTGCATACAGCTTTAGGAGCTCACAACCTTCTAAAGTCCCTCTTAAGGCCTGGTAAAGAACTCTTCATCTAGAAACCAGGGACCCACATAGGGGTTATTGAAAGACCTAGTCAGATATGAAGAAAGCCTAAACCAGGATGGTGGCAATGGAGATGAAGAGAGGCATTTTGGAAGAAAAATTAACAATCTTTGGTATCTGATTGACTATGAATTTGGAAGAGGGAAAGGTAATAGTTAAATTAAGTTGGAGACTGAAAAGAGATTGTGCTCAGGAAATAAGCCTTGGTCCATAAGGACTAGTTTCTGTTTCGTGCTTATTAATTTTATATGCTTATATTTATAACTGAAAATTCCAGAAAAAAAAATCTAGTGAAAAGACTTATAATGTTGAAATATCCAAATAAGAGAAAATTTCAGAACTCTGGGCTCAAGGAGGGCTACATGCTCAATTGAGCTCTGTGAGACAAGGCAAAATGTCCTCCTTGCTACAACTTAAGCCAGGAATATGTTCTTTGAATTTACAGCTTCTTAAAATAGGAGTCAATAAAAAATTAAAAAGCAGCAAGTGTTTTCAAGTTAACTGGAGAAAAAAAATTTTTTTCTCCTAACACACATTTTAAATTCTGTATATTTACACTGGTTTTAATATGAGTGTTTAGAAACTTATAGCAAGTTGAGGTAGATTCTCTTATCCTTCATCCAAATTATATCATGAATGCTTAAATAGTTTTATATTATGTGAAACAATATTTTTAATCAAATGAAACTGTAAAACAAACTGGCTCCAAAGTTGGTCTGTTCTTCATTTTCTTATAATCTATAATCAGGAAATCCATTCTCATGCTTTATAATTTTTGTGCTTTTAAGTGGTCCAGGGAATGTGACATCTGCATACGGTCACCTCTAAATTGATAATTGTTCAGGCAGAGGGTCATTTTAAAACATAGCATGAAGAAAGTTTAAATCTGTATATTGGAAGGTTATTGAGAAGTGGTGTTTCCCACCCCCCTGATCCCTAACTTTGAATGAGACTCTCCTCTTTGGTGAATTTATCTTATGGTAGGACAACAGCTTTAATGCAGGCCACAGCGTTCTGAGTGAGGAGGAGGCCGCGGTTTCTGAGCTGGTTTAAATGTAGGCTCTTCTTAGCAGCAAACCACACGCATGTATTCATCATTGATTTTCAAATGATAGGTTTCTATATCGCTGGTTTAGGATCCACAGTCTTGCATTCCTGAATCTATATTATGCCAGAAGAATAACAACTTGGTGGCTGGAAACAGAAATGGTTATTATACGGCTCCAAAATGCTAGCTGGCATATTATGCTAAAAAGAGCAGAAATTCACCAGTAAAAGGCAGAATTTATTTGTTCTTAAAAATAACTTTATGCTCTAAAAATATGAATTTAAGAAGTGTCATCGTAGTTCAAAATATTTTACATTCAATATGTAAACACCTTAAAATATGAGCAATCTTCTAAAATGGCATAATTTCAAAATAACAGGAAATATTCCAAGAGGAAAATAGAGTGGTTTTCAAATCAATTTTTTTACTTTTTAGGCTTTTATTGGATTAAAACCTAAAATGTATGTTTGGTTGTTTTTTTCCTCTACTGCTGCCTCAAATTATTGTTTAAAATGTGGGCAAAAAGATATAGTTTACTATAGAAAATGTTTTTATTAAAAAAAAAAAAAGAACAACTTTTCTCAAAGCATCCATGAAGCATTTCCATTTTCACACACTGGCCCAGTGCTTGTCATATCGCAGGACAACACATTTCACGAAGTGGTTTTACTTCCTTTTAACAAAATAACTCCTTCATGCAAACTAGTGTCGGCGTCTACCAAGCCGGGGTTTAGTTTCTTCTGATCTATTCAAGCTTCACTGCACCACTTAACTGACTTTTTTTTCCCCCTTCTTTTGAAATAACCCAGCTAATTTTCCATTTCATTGTTTATTTAAACCAGATCTCACGCAGACTTAATAAATAAGTGACGTATGTATTTGGTGTGTCAGTCTGGACTTCAGCTGACAGAAAAGTATAGTGCAAATTTTGTCTTGGCTTTTTCATTCCCTTTTTATACAATAGACTCTATTAATTAAAATTAAAGTCCTGACATATTCACAATAGTGATTCAGCAAGACACATTAAATATAAAACTCCTCTGTGTTTTATATTTTATCAAACATTTTTCTGTGAACATGTTCTTTGTATTTCTCCTATTGATAAAAGGTAAATGTATTTGTTTTATGTAATAACTTTGGCTAAAGAAAGATGTCCAGATTTACTGTAAAGGAGAATTTTGGCTTTCAACATATTTAGATAGCTTTAGAGAATTTAGCTAATTTTCTTGAAGTTCATTATAGAAGAGTAATTTATATTCAAATTCAGCCAACACTTTTTAAAGCAACTACTGTGCACTCGACACATTTGGGGGGTATTTCATTTGTTTTATTTTGGGTTTTTCCCCCCTAGTAACATAGAGAATTTTATACATAATCCAGTTGACAGATTTAATCTTGTAGTTATTTGTTATATATTCAGCCTGTTTATTCATGCATAAAATGAGACAGGTAAATGAATGGATATGAAGAACAATTGCACTCCGCTCAGTGTGCCTTAAATATATTCTAATTCAAAAGATGTTCCCATAAATATCTCCTGAAATATACCTATGCTTTGCCTTCACAATTCTTCACTACCTCTAGCTCAGGCCATCACAGTGCATATTAGCAGGCCTTCCTAATTATAGGCTATCCCAGTGTCAGTGGATCTTGCTGTCCATTTGGAGGCCTGTGTTACTGCTCTGCAATCTTCATGGATCTGCATTTCCATCATTTAAACCCAAGACCTGTTAGCCTGCAATTCAAGGTCTCCACAGCCCAACCTCCGTGTCTTCCCGGGTTCTCAACACTCCTCTCCTTTCATGGGTTTCCTTCTAACCGGGTTCCTCACAGTGTCCCAAACCGTGCTCTGGAAATTCCCAGCCCTTTCCTAGTGCCCAGGCACATGCTCAGCATAATTTTACTATCTCTTCTCTTTTTTCAAGGCCCACATCAATTCCTGCCACATAACAGAATGTGTGTTGTTTAATCTCTCCCCTCCTGGGAATTCGATAACATTTAATCTGTATTATTCTATGGACACCTCACCTAGACCGCTTTCTCTCAGTCTATGCATTTTGTATGTGTATGCACTGGATTACCACAGAGGACTTTCAGGGCCTTTGAGGACTGGGGCCTGGTCTTCGCATCCCTACTAGGTAGCACCCCGTATCATTCACCCTGGGGTAATAGATATTTGTGTTTCACAATAATGGTGATGATGACAATAACAAGGTTTGACTGTCTTCTTTAGAGAGCTTCAGAAAAAAAAACTGTCTATTGTTTCAGCAAGGATTGTTGAAACAGGTAGTTGGTTTCTCTTATTCTCTAATCAGGCAGTGAAGGACACCAGCAGATGACTTTCTGCTTCGGCCCACGTTGCATCGGCTCCCTCGTAGCTCTAACTGTCACAGAGCAGTATATTTTGATTTATGAGAAGTAGAGACCTCCAGATATCCATTTTCTGTTAGTAGGGGTCTAAACATCAGAGAAAACCCTTTTAGTGTTCATGTAAGATGGCTATTCCTGTGCCTTGGTGAATCAGCATTTTAACGGAGGCATCATCCCTTCAATTCAACTCCCGAGAAAGAGTCCTGCTTTTTGAAGTTCCGTGTGATCAGGAAAAGCCAGCCTTCAGGGTCATACACTGAACTTGGCGAGGAGGACAAAGGAGACAGAAAACCATAGAGAGAAATCACTCAAAGAAAAGGAAAACTGAACAGCAAGCCATGTAAGAGGCTTCTCCTCCTGCATGTCCTAGAAATTATAGTCTTGCTGCTATGCCCTTTCTTCATTTAACGACACACAGATACACAAAATAAAACCCAAACCATTGAACTGAAAGAGTGAGTCACACCACCCAGGCCTCCACCGAGCCAGTCAATTAAAGTATAAGAACAACTCTGTTCTTTTCTTAGACCTTGAATGACTGCCTGACTTTCTTCCTGAACTTTTTTAATACAAAAAAAAAAAAAAAAAGTGTATGTTGATTCCTGAGGAAGTTAATGTGTATTAACTGTGTTTTCATTAAAAGTTTTTAATCTTCCTTCACATCAGTCACCCTGTAGACTTCCAGTGTATGTTATTGTATGTCTTATTGCTGTTAAGCTTTTATTTTTAATCTCAGATAATGTATTCTCTGGAAACATATTTGAGTCTGAAGTTTTTTCCTGAGTGCTTTCATTGTTTTGTGTTAACAGGGAACGGGTATGGCAATCCCCGAAACTCACCAGGTCTGCTGGTCTCACCTGGTAATTTGAACAAGAATATGCAAGCAAAATCTCCTCCCCCCATGAATTTAGGGATGAATAATCGTAAACCAGATCTCCGAGTTCTTATTCCACCAGGCAGCAAGAATACGATGCCATCAGTGGTAATGAAAAACTACATTTTAAATAGATGTTGATAATGTTTTATGTATGTTTTGCTGTTTTTATATTTGTCTGACTTTATGGATTACTGAAGGGCTCCCCCCAAAATTAACACTTCAGTGCTGGAGCCATGTTCGTATTTAGCTATTATTTCTGGTAACTGGTTCACATTTCCGTTTTCCATGTTAAAAAGAACCAGTATCCAATAAACTCTACTATAGGACTGGTGTTCTGGGGCAAAGAAAACATTTCCTTTTAAGGCCTCTAATTTATAATTAAAGAAAAATTATTACCTATTACTTTGCTTATGGGATATATGTCTTGACCAATGGTAGAATCAAACTCACAGAATGAGGTATTTCATAACAGATTTTTACAACATTGAACTATTTATATCCTCAGCATGCTGAGAATGAAAAACTTTTTTTATAATTTCTAAATGAATCTTCTCCTGTTAATTGGCAATTCTTTTCTTAGGTATATTGCAGTGATGATGTTTAATACATCACATGTCTGTGTACTGTGTGCTGCCTCAATTCATGTTTCCTACAAATAGCTACATCTCAAAAGCAAACTGTTTTAAAATCCTATGCATTTTGTGAACAAAGGTTATATTTTACATAAAAAAAAGTTGTGGCACTTGTAACAGTAGATAGATGATAGATAAATAGATGATAGATAGATGATAGATAGATAGATAGATAGATAGATAGATAGATAGATAGATAGATAGATAGAAAGATATGAAACATAAATATAAATAATATCCCCAGACTGTCATTTTCTTTCTCTTGGGTCTGTAGGGCTAAAATGAAAATAATGTTGTGGGATTACATTCAACAACAAAGCACATCAGTGAGAACACCGGTGTTCTCCAAATTAGCTTTGCTTAAGAGCAAGAACATTTAAAACCAAGATTCAGTAGACAAATTTAGATCATTCTGCAAACACATTTTTTTTTCTTTCTGTGCTCTGTGGCAAGCTTCAGGGTAAAACAGTCCTGCAAGCTGATTAGTTTATTATGGCACAGTGCAGATTAATTTTGAATATCAACCAAAAAAAATCACATAATATGCAACAGTCCCTTAGGAAAAGACTGGGTCTAATAAATAAAACCTCTCACGGGGCCATAGCCAAGCAGTGTGCGCCATGCACGGCAGGCTGTCTATCAGCAGATTTATTCTGAGTCCTTTAAAACTGATGCTTTCCCAGAAATTCTGTGAGTAGTTGGCCAGGTCTCTCACTGGCAGCCAGGTGTAGTTCCCTTGGCCCCAGCAAGTGGGATTGCAAAAGACAGACTTTCCCCCATCCCCCCCAAAAAGAAGAAGTGATGGAATAATGTTGAGATACTGACCTGTGCTGAAAACTGAATAGATTCATACTTGAGACAAACAGCTCATTAAGGGAAACAAAGAACATCTTTGTAAAGAGTTATCTTTAGAGTCTGGATTTTAAAACTGTTTAAACTGTTGTGTCTATCAGAAGATGCTTTTCCTTGTGTTAAAAATATTTTGCCCAATTATAAATATTTACAGACACTAATTTATAAAAACTCCTTCCCCATGCTCTCAGTCTGAGGATGTTGACCTGCTTTTGGTAAGTGGTGAGAGTGCTCCCCTCAAATATCACAACCAGGAGAAATCCAAAGCAACATTTAGGTGGAGTGGTAGTTCTGGTAAAATGGGGAGATTTTGGAAGCTATCATAGTGTGTTAATACTGATTATATTTAAATACCATTAATTTCAAGTAGCACAAGTGAAAAGTATGTGAAGTTATTTTTCTGCCTCAATCTCTGTAGGTGAAGGCCATGTTTTCAATTTATTTTAGGACTTAATTTACAGTAAAATCTAACACATACAAAAAAGATATTTTTAGTTATTTAAAATCACTTATTTAAATGATACTTCTTTTTCTAAGAAATTTAAGTCTCACCATCTTTAAATTTATGTGAATCTTTAATTTCCTTGCTGTAAGGAGGAATATACATGTTAGGTGCTTTTCTATCTAGTTTGAGGGAAGTTTAGAAGTCTGAAAAAAGTGGTCAGACCACCACCTGCTGGTCAGAATGTAGCATGAACCTCAACCCATCTTCCTGCTCAGTGCATAGAACTGCGGATAAAATCGTGGTTGATTTTAATTTTTTTTTGAAATTTGCATTTGAATAAAAACTGAAACAATGGAAGTACAGTATACATATTTCATCAGTTTTCAACATAGTCTGTTTTTACCCATAATAAAGCTATGGTACTTGTTACTAGTTCAGTTGCCTAGGAGATACTGATGTAATGGGTTACTATGGCAACAACTGGTCTCTTGAAGGATTGTAAATGATAGGGTTGGCAGAGTTCATAGAGACACATGTTAAATGATTAATTTCATGAAATTTGTACCAAGTTATATCTTTATGTGCAAAACTAATACTGAAAGCTGACATTTTCAACTTTTTTAAAAATTCCACCAATAATATCTTTTTATTTACTTTAAAAGAATCAAAGGATAAATAACTCCCAGTCTGCACAGTCATTGGCTACTCCAGTGGTTTCCGTAGCAACTCCTACTTTACCAGGACAAGGGATGGGAGGATATCCATCAGCCATTTCAACAACATATGGTACCGGTGAGTGGCTTTGCCATTTTCAAATAGTACATTAAATACATTTTTATTAAAAAGCAAGACAAAAAAAATATTACCTTTTTAGACTGTTAGGGAGTTTTATTTAGAACCTGTGGTGTCCAGAACACTATACCATTACCTGTTCGTTATTAATGCAAAGTGAATATCCATACTTTTTAAGTGACTGTAAGTTTTACTAATCCTAAAAATAAAACTGAGTTTAATATAGAAGAAGAATTTTAAGGAAAAAAAAAAAGCTGTTGTTTCTTTGATGCAATAGAATGCTCACTTTCTTGAGGTTGTTTAAAAAACATTTCTAGATCATCAAATATGTATAAACTGTAATACCACATTGTAGTTCTAATAAACTAGAATTACAGGCTATGTTACTTTGAAGCTTTCATGGAATACTTACTTTTTAGTATACAGTATATTTCTTTTAAATTAAAATTGTCCCTAATGCTTTTTCTTCTCCTTTTCCCATGGCAATAAAAAAAAAAACTTACAACAATCATTAAATAATACCAATAGAATATTATTAAAATTGAAAATTTGTATTCTGTTCATCATTTGACAATTTCAAAATTAAATATTTTTCTTCATTGTTTCATTTTTTGATCTAGAGTACTCTCTGAGTAGTGCGGACCTGTCATCTCTGTCTGGGTTTAACACTGCCAGCGCTCTTCACCTGGGCTCAGTAACTGGCTGGCAACAACAACACCTACATAACATGCCGCCATCTGCCCTCAGTCAGCTGGGGTAAGCAATATTACTTCTTTTATAATACGCTTCTAGGATGCATTTTTAAATGACAAATGGCAATCTCTAAATAATGTGCTCTAATGTCCCATTAGAGGGTATAAAATTTTACTTTATCAAAATCTGAAAGTAATTATCAGATCAATACCTTTCAAGTAGCTTAAATATTACTTTCCTTATTCTTTTAAGAGGGGGAGCTCTGTGATAATGACGTAAATTATTTCCCTGTTGTTTTAGGCAATATTGATTTCCACTTCTAACAATAAGAAATGTTTAGTTAAGTTTTCACATAGGTCAATGGGACATAAGAAGACATTCATAGTTATAAATTCTTTAAGTTTTTGAGATATTTGAGAATCCTCACAGCATAACCACATAGTTCAGACTACTGTTAATGTGAGACGCATAAGGACCAACCATTCCATCGCTATACAGATTTCATATATGTAAAATGCACTTACAGTATAGTTGTATATTAACAGATATTGTATGAATATAAATATATATGTATATGTACATATATATACTGATTACCTAAATTTGGGTATAAAAATAATTTTTATTTTCTGGTCAGAAGATGTGTATTTCTGCCCCCTTGTGGTAGTTTTGATATATGTCTTTATCAGAGAAACAACTCCTGTCATTAAACTATAGAAGTGTTCAAACCTTTAAAAAACCTTTAAAAAGTCACAATTTACACTATTTATAAAACAAGTAGTTTTTATTTTAAAATTTGAAACACTAATAAAAAACAGATTTTAAGTTCCACTAATGACTTCAAAACTGCAATTAATCTTCAAAAGAAAATACTGGGAGGATATAAAATATTTAAAGATAACAAGTTTTTATATTTTGGAAACATTCTATTTGCCTACCTCACTTTCACTTTCCTGATGAACCATTTGGTTAGAATAGTTAACTAGTTTTACATTCTTATTTCTAAGGAGATAATGAACATAAGACACTGAATAGAATAAAAATCACTGATTAATATCACAACTTCATCACTTTTACCCCTCCCCTGCCCCACCAGCTTTCAGTGGAATTGATTTCACATAGATTAGTGCTCTGGTAATGGATTCTTTGCCCATCCTACTTGTTAGTCACTTTTACTGATTTTCAACAACAGTGAATAGTGAGTAGGATGCACCATTGGCTTATGTGCCTCCTACTCACTAATCACCATTGTTGAAAATCTAAACTTTCATGTAATTAAAAAAATTCACATAACAGTATTGCTCTGCTTTCGTGAAAGATTGTTAACTTTAAAGATATATTAAATTTGACCAGCAACAGAGTTTTTTTTAGGGCATTTAAATTTTCTTAGAAATGTTAACTATTCATATAGATATTTATTGTAATAACTTTTTCAGAAAATTGTCGCTAAGTACATCACCATCCAGGCAAGCTTAAAAACATACACGTAGCATTACACTGCTGTGGCTTAGCAGTGAATCCATTGTACATGCTTCTTGGCAAAAATAAAAGTAGCTATTTAATTTTTATTTCCTACAGAATTTATCCTTTAAAGGACTAGGTTTTCCTAGAAATTATCAATGTCAAAAACTATACTAGTTCCCTGAGTGTGGCTTTCTTTTGTTTTCAGTTACATCTGTCAGTTTGCATTTTACATATAAAACACAATTTTAACTATACTACGATTTTAAAATTATCTTCTATTACATGGAAGAATAATTCTCTGCTGCTCTTAATAGAGACTTGAGAAAATGAGAAAGAGAACTAAACTAGAGAGGAACTGAATGAATTATAGCAGCCAAGGATGAAGCATTTTGTTTAGTTTGATTTCTTTCAACACTGATTCTCATGGTGCATAATTTGAGTCTGAATTTGGTCCATGAGTTTTTATTGCAATTTTAATCACTTATCTTATCCCTAAGTTAAGATACCATTTTCAGTCCTTCTAATTTTGGCCCATCTACTTGTTTACTTTCTTCCTTCCTTCCTTCCTTCCTCCCTCCCTCCTCACTCACACACACACATACACACACAAACACATGCACACACGCAAGATTTCTTCAAATGAACTAGCACATGCTTACACAATTAAATGTTAAACTGTTTTTTAACACCCAAAGTTTTAATATTTATGTCAAATAAATTATATGAGCCACCTTAATTTCTTACAATGTAAATTAATTTTTAAAATTGATATTTTTTCTAGCTAAAGTAGTCTCATACACTTGTGTGGTGGGTTCACATTCTTTTGGATAGCTACAGTGTTCTAAGCAAAGTAAAATATGTTTCAGCCCCACCAAAGTGGATATTCCCAGCAGCCCAAGATGGTCACTACAGTTCGTTCTCAAAATTAAAATTACAAAAGAGCTCTTCATACTTTATTCATGGGAATACCTTTAATTTTTCAAAGCTATACTTTTAACACTATCTAGTATCTGATTTCATCTAAGCAAGTTAGATAAAGGGCGTAAACTGATTTGATGTAGGGGGCAGAAGAAACTTGCCATCAAGGGTTAGTGAAAGTCATTTGAATATTAAGATTTGAGAAAATGGCCCTCCAATTTTTAGGTGTTTTTCCCCTACCACCAAAAAAACAAACAAACAAACAAAAAAGGGCAACCTATTTTCTGGAAGCATTTCTATACATCATCTTTGTTGATTTGAGTGTACAGACTGAGAGAGGTAACTCTGAGTAAAGACAACTTTTAAAAGGTTAGGTTAAATATAGTTTGATAGTCTAATTTCCAGGCAGAGGAAGTAAGCAATTTGAATAAAACTATTTAGTCATGTTTCATTTCTGAACACTTATGGGGAAAGGCAGGTGTTCTCCCAGTTGGAAGGCATCTGTGCTAGATGAAAACTTGCAGCAGGACTTGATACAGGCAACTTGGGTGTCTGGCTTCTGTCCTCCCACCCACCTCTTTATCACCCACACATATGAAGTATTTTGCAATTATCTGTGTGTATAAAAATGTTGTTCTCAAGAATAAGTACACCAACATGCTTTTATTTTAGCATATACAAAGCTAAGTGATTTTATGCTTTTTTTCAATAAAATACTTGCTTGATAACAGAGACTAGTCAATTAAATTTCACTCTATTTTGAATCTTCTACCACAGTATAATGAAGCTGAATCTCAGCTATCACTTACATTTCATTATTGTGGATTTAGAGTTCCCAGAACTACTTTTAAAATGCTATATATATGCTTTAAGTGTCAAATGAAATGCCACCAAAAGATTAATTTAGGGATTAGCCTGTTTGTTTATAGGAAAGACTAAATAGTAAATATTATGTCTTTTATGGGGAAGAGATACAGCAAAACCTGTACAAGCCAGTTGACACTGGAAGATAATGCAGCTTCCAAAAGTTGTATTAAAGAAGCAGCATTTTTATTATATTACTTTTTGCTTAATTCATCCAGATTAACTGCTTTTACTGGTCCAACACACCAAATAGTTTTTCTCATTTTCCATGTCCCCTGCTTGCAAAGACACAATCTAAACATCAAAGGGCAGACAAAAGTATTTATTATAATGACACTTTATTTTCAGACTCCTAATTGATATTCATTATTAACTGTTATGTGATTCATATTAGAGGCATTTCATTAAATTTTAGTGAAATAGTCTTTCTTATCCAGAGCCAAGAAAATTCTTTCTTCCAAAAATCAAAAGATGATTTCTTCTGACATCAAAATGAATCATTAAGTCACATTGAACTGAGATAAAGTAGTCCACCATTATGGATCTTTTTGAAATACAGATGCTCCCCCTCATTTTAATATCTTTTCGATTTAATTAAAACTCATTCAAAATTAGGTACTAATATAGACTGTAAAATAAGAACTACAAATAAATACAAGTACAAACAGGTGATTGACAATTATGTACACTCCCTGTAGTATCTTGATATAAATGCTAAAACTACTTTGATTCTATAAGATCATAAAAGCCAGAGAAAGAAAGGCTTATTAGGGAAACAAATAATTCTATTATTCTCGACATTAGTTCATCTATTAATAAGAGAAGGAAAGTAATTTTTTGCCAGTAGGTGGTGCTTTTGTATAAAACATCACTCAAAGATAAACTCATTTATGACTAATTTTATCTCTCTCTACATCTTGAGCCTGAATTGCATCTCCCAAAAAGCCAGCCCCAAGTTACTTCACTTTTTTTCTGAAATATATACCCATTTTCTCACTGCTTATAATGACATTTTTAATGCCATTTACTTCTCTTCACTGGAAAGTAACATAATCATATACCTGTGTAGGTAGGCTCACTTTCCTTTGTTTAAAATGGGTGTGCTGTGGATTATTCTTTGCTGTGACTCTTCCTCAGGAAAGGAGATTTCTGTATTCTCTTGACCTTGTGGGCAAGGAACACTGACTCTAGCCTTGGATGTCAGTGCAATCAGAATGTAAGAACTATATAAGCATCTTAAAATTGATATTGGCAGTGTTATTGTGTTTTATCCTGATAAAGTCATTGTGATTGCTCATTTATACTTAGGGGCTTAGGGCTTTTCCCTCCAGAATTTCAAGTACATAAATTCTCCTATATTTTGGAAAAAGAGCAAGTTATGCTTTCTTGGAACAAATGAGGACTAAGGGTTATGAACACAGTAAAATCACACTAGATTCATTCTTACATCCACCTTCCTTAGACAAATCCAACTAATGCCAATGATGAATAAGAGGAATGGTACCCTAAGTCCCCCAGCACGGTGAGACTAGCAATAGGAGGTAAAGATGAGGTAATTTGTGGAAAACAGCATTTTTATCCCATGTATCTGAGAAAGGATGAGGAAAGTAAAATTATATCAGTTTTAGTGGGGTAAGAAATCTACATGTTTTTAAACCAATACTTAAAATCTGCAGATAATTTTCAATCTCCTTCCTCCTTCCTCCTCTTTCTTTTCTCCTGAGCTTTTCACCAATTATGGTTATAGGTAGCCTTTTATAGATTCTTTTCATTTGAAATTTGAATTCTTCACTTTCTATGAAGACTATGAAACTTAATGTGCATTGCTTATTAAATTGAGGGAAACATTTATATCCATAATAAGCTTTTTACAATAATTTTTAAACATCGGCATAATTAAATCAAGGAAGTCTAATTTAAAAGCTGAACATTGTATCTTAAATCTTAGATTTTATTTTGGAACTAGTCTAGGGAGAAATGCCATGGACACAGAAAATGCTTTTTCCAGCATGTCTTGTTAAACCTTTCTGAACCAGTAACCTATTGGTTTAGGGAGCCTATCAGAGACTAGAGGTGTGATACATGAGCCTGGACCAGTTAAATACTGTAATTACTACTGGGCAAATCAACAGAGGCATCCTAAATCGCTCTAAGAAGGCGATGCCCTTACGTGCTTTTAAGCACGTTCTCCTCCCTCTGGGCATGCTCTGGTGTCTATGCGAGTCTTTAAGCTGATGTTTTATGTAATTGTGAGTTCCTGGGGGCTCCAGGCCTCCTCCATCTGTAACTGGGTTTCCTTTCCTCCTACAGAGCTTGCACTAGCACTCATTTATCTCAGAGTTCAAATCTCTCCCTGCCTTCTACTCAAAGCCTCAACATCAAGTCAGAACCTGTTTCTCCTCCTAGAGACCGTACCACCACCCCTTCGAGATACCCACAACACACGCGCCACGAGGCGGGGAGATCTCCTGTTGACAGCTTGAGCAGCTGTAGCAGTTCCTACGACGGGAGCGACCGAGAGGATCACCGGAACGAATTCCACTCCCCCATTGGACTCACCAGACCTTCGCCGGACGAAAGGGAAAGTCCCTCAGTCAAGCGCATGCGACTCTCTGAAGGATGGGCAACATGATCAGATTATTACTTAATAGTTTTTTTTTTTTCTTGCAGTGTG
This sequence comes from Macroglossus sobrinus, assembly GCA_004027375.1. Lineage (NCBI taxonomy): Eukaryota > Metazoa > Chordata > Mammalia > Chiroptera > Pteropodidae > Macroglossus > Macroglossus sobrinus. The sequence goes on along the minus strand of PVKZ01000122.1, from coordinate 1,172,765 downwards.
TGTGTGTGCTATACCTTAATGGGGAAGGGGGGTCGATATGCATTATATGTGCTGTGTGTGGAAAAAAAAAGTCAGGTACTCTGTTTTGTAAAAGTACTTTTAAATTGCCTCAGTGATACAGTATAAAGATAAACAGAAATGCTGAGATAAGCTTAGCACTTGAGTTGTACAACAGAACACTTGTACAAAATAGATTTTAAGGCTAACTTCTTTTCACTGTTGTGCTCCTTTGCAAAATGTATGTTACAATAGATAGTGTCATGTTGCAGGTTCAACGTTATTTACATGTAAATAGACAAAAGGAAACATTTGCCAAAAGCGGCAGATCTTTACTGAAAGAGAGAGCAGCTGTTATGCAACATATAGAAAAATGTACAGATGTTTTGGACAGACCCGGCAAAGGGTGGCCGTTGGTAAATGTTAGGAACACACCAGGTCACCTAACATCTTGAGACCGCTCACAAACCTGCAGGCATATCATTGGCGTATGGCACTCAATAAAAAGGATCAATGACCATTAAAAGAGGACCATACCTATTTTAAAAATGTGGAGTTTGAGGGCTAACGTATTTAATTAATTAAATAAATAAATAAATCTGGGTCTGCATCTCTTATTAAATAAAAATATAAAAATATGTACATTACATTTTGCTTATTTTCATATAAAAGGTAAGACAGTTTGCAAAGCATTTGTGGCTTTTTGTAGTTTACTTAAGCCAAAATGTGTTTTTCCTTCTTGATAGCTTCGCTAATATTTTAAACAGTCCTGTAAAAAACCAAAAAGGACTTTTTGTATAGAAAGCACTACCCTAAGCCATGAAGAACTCCATGCTTTGCTAACCAAGATAACTGTTTTCTCTTTGTAGAAGTTTTGTTTTTGAAATGTGTATTTCTAATTATATAAAATATTAAGAATCTTTTAAAAAAATCTGTGAAATTAACATGCTTGTGTATAGCTTTCTAATATATATAATATTATGGTAATAGCAGAAGTTTTGTTATCTTAATAGCGGGAGGGAGGTATATTTGTGCAGTTGCACATTTGAGTAACTATTTTCTTTCTGTTTTCTTTTACTCTGCATACATTTTATAAGTTCAAGGTCAGCTGTCAAAAGGATAACCTGTGGGATTAGGACATATCACACTGAAACACCCTAAATTGTTTTTAATACATTAATGATCTGTTGGGTCAACTGACATCCATTGTATATATTAATTAGTTTATCTTATGCTATATTTGTTCTTGTTTTTAAATTTTTATCAAATGCAGGGCCCCTTTCTGATCTCACCATTCCACCATGCATCTTGGAATTCAGTAAGTGCGTACCCTAACTTGCCCGTATCCTAAATTATCTGGTTGGTTTTCAGCCTAATTTGATATTCTTTTTACAAATATGCCCAGACTAGAGAAGCTGTGTTGGGGCACATGTCCTGCGAATATGGCCCTAGAAACAAGTGATATGGAGTTTATTCAATGCGTAAGTTATAAATTCCCACAGAAGAAAAATGTGAAAGACTGGGTGCTAGATAAGAAGGAAGCAGGTAAAGGGATAGTTGCTTCGTCATACGTTTTTAATTATTTTAACTGACCCTCAACAATCTTGTCAGTAATGTAGGACTGTTGAACAATCCCAGTGTGTCAGGACCCCCAAATGTCACTTCTGCATAAAGCATGTATGTCATCTATTTTTTCTTCAATAAAGAGATTTAATAGCCATTTTAAGAAATCCCATTAAAGAACCTCTCTATGTCCCTTTTTTGTTTAATCTTCCAAGAAATAATGATGACTCTTGTCTAATATTTGTCTATAAGTGATTAATTTTCAGACCCTGTAAAAAGTGAGTGCCATAAAAGAAATCGATATATATTCCTGAAAAGAGATTTCAGTCTAGGAATGATTTTCCTTCTCTTGGAATGTGAAGATCTGTCGATTCATCTCCAATCATATGCATTGACATACACAGCAAAGAGATACGGATAGTAAGATCAACACTGCTATATCAGGTGTAGGACATCTCTTATCCATTTGTTTTACTTGCACAGTTGCTATGTGTTTCTCATTGTAAAAGGTAGCCGCTGGGTGGCAAAAGCCAGGAGACCTTACTAACTAGGCTATATTTTTCTTAACTTGATCTGAAATCTGCAATTAGACCACAATGCACCTTTGGTGGTATCCATGTAGGATGCTAACCTGCCTTGTACTAACATTTTATATACTAAAAAAAAAAAAAAAAAAAAAAAAAAAAATCTATTAACCATTTCATATATCCCACTACTCAAGGTATCCATGGAACATGAAAGAAAAACATTTCTGCAGGGGAAAAACAGAAAATCATCCCTAAAAGTATGCATACACACACATACTCACACATAGAGGGAAGAAAACTAAGAAAATCATTTTCTCACCATCGACTTGATCCCATCCTTATAACACATCCTTATAACTTGATGTGTATAAAATATGCAAACATGTCACAAATGTTCTTTGTCATTTCCAAATACTTCATCAATATCAGTAGAAACTTACCAATGGGTGGGAAAGGGTCATTATGTGAAAATACGAAAAAATAGCCATAATAATTTTTTACCTGAAATTTGCCTCAGCAACAAAGAAAAAGTGAATTTTTAATGCTGAAGATAAAGTAAGCTAAAGTACCAGCAGAAGCCTTGGCTATTTATAGCAATCTGACAATAGTTTTATAAGAACATGAAAAGAACAGAATCACTTGAAAATGGATGCCAGTCATCTCTTGTTCCCACTACTGAATTCATATAAAGTGGTGGCAAAATAGCAAAGGAATAATTTGAGAATTTTTAAAAATGATTTAATGAAAAGAAGCACAATATTGATTGTGATGAGTCACTTTCTGTAAACAATTACTGTCTATCTTTATCCTATACCTTATCTGTAATTTACCATTTATTGTATTTGCAGTTAGAATGTTGTGTTGTTGTTTTTTTTTTTAATCACAGTAAATTCTTTGTATTCAGAAGTTTAGGGCAGAGCCCTTGAGGAAGTAGTATTTTACATAACCCATCCTAGAGTAACATTTTAGGCAAAATTCTCCATTGCAAGTCAAAGAACCATAAGTGGCATTTTACACAGCTACAAGTATTGTTATATCTAATCCTATTTTAAGAGCTTTTTTGGTAATATTAAGCTTAAATACTGGTAACACTGATGCAATATACACAAGCTGCACAACCTGTATATTGTATGCATTGGTGTGTGGAAGGCTGTTCATTTCAACCTTTTTTAAAATTGTGTTTTTTAGTAAAAGGGCTTATTTTTTCCCAAAGGTGGAATTTAGCATTTTGTAATGATGAATATGAAAATGCCTATCCTCAGATCACTTTAAGGTTAACTAAAGTGAGAATTTAAAAAAAATTTCAAATACACTTTTTAAAAGAATATCTGCCCTCTCACAATTTTATGTATGTGTCACTCTTACACACCCATCCTTTATCTTAGAAATAGCATTTTTTGCCCCCTTTATTCTTTTGTTTGATTTTCCAGAGAGTTAATGCTTCTATTTCTTTCTTTTTTTAAAAAAGGGTTTTTTTTGGTTTTTTTGTTTGTTTGTTTGTTTGTTTTTTAAAAAAAAAAGCAGCAGCCACTTGAACTCTTTATAAAGGCTGCTGTTTAAGCATGGCATATTTCATCTGTTTCCGTCTGTGCCATCTGCTGTGATGTCGTCACTTGTATGGCGTGAATTTCCTACCACTACAGATCTTTTGAAGATTGATGGAATACTGGTGTCTGTTAGAATGCTTCAGACTACAGATGTAATTAAAGGCTTTTCTTAAATGTTTTCACCAAAGATGTGGAGCAATCCAGGCCACATATCTTCTACATTAAATTTGTCCATTTGGTTATTTTCATAATCGGGTATTGCATTTGCCTTCCCTAGTCATACCTCAAATTGATTCATACCTCAGTTTAATTCAGAGAGGTCAGCCGACTGACAGATTCTGTTGTGGTTTGAATGCAGTACCAGTGTTCTCTCAGAGCAAAGTAGACCTGGGTCACTATAGGCATAGGACTTGGATTGCTTCAGATGGTTTGCTGTATCGTTTTTCTTCTTTTTCTTTTTTGGGGGACTTGTTTCCATTAAATGACAGTAACTAAAATAGCTTGTAAATGAGGGCATACAAGCATTTGCAACAAATATTCAAATAGAGGCTCACAGCGGCATAAGCTGGACTTTGTCGCCACTAGATGACAAGATGTTATAACTAAGTTAAACCACATCTCTGTATCTCAAGGGACTTAATTCAGCTGTCTGTAGTGAATAAAAGTGGGGAATTTTCCAAAGTTTCTCCTGCTGGAAATAAGGTATAATTTGTATTTTGCAGACAATTCAGTAAAGTTACTGGCTTTCTTAGTGATGCAGTGTCTGTGGTGCATTTTTTTTTAATTAATGTTTTGCTGTTTAAATTTATTTCGCTTTATCATGTTTTTTTCTAAATAACTTCTCCCATGAGTGCAAGTGAGCTTTCTCAGTTTTCAACTCAAAATACACAAAAAGGGATATTTGTATTTTAGAGGGAAAATGGGTATCAATTGGATTACAGTTCTTGGGGTAATATATGTATTCAGCCAGTGTGAGAAGTTCAAGTTTCTTATGAAGTGGTTCAACTTCTTTCTCAAATCAGTTCTTTGACAGTCTTTGATCACTTGCATAAAGGCACAGAATTTTCCAGAAGTTATACATTTTTATAAACTTCAAAATATATCCATTACCAAATTTAATTATGATTGAAATTCCCTTAGAAAGATCAATGTAAAGACTAATTTAGAAACTGAAAAGGAAAATAAGGAGGCACTGGCCAGCCAACTGGAGATCTTGGACTTATGCATTAGCAGTGATTCCTGCTCTGATGAAAAAAAGGAATGACGCTGGGGAAAACATATGTGACTTAAAAATAGCAGTGCTTTCCTCTTTATTCTCTTTATTCGATTTCAGCAAAAATGTATTAAGCAATTATTATGTATAACTCATGTGGTAGATTCTAGGATGAATGAACATAAAGCCCTTGCTCTTGAGAAACTTACAAACTAACGGGAAATTAAGAGACCAATAAGAAATAGAAAGTGTTCTCAGAGACTTCTGCCAAATGAAGGAGGGAACCACTTTGGCCATCTTTGGAGCAGAGCAGAGCAGAGGCCCTGACCATGGACACTTCATAATCTGCCCAACAAAGGCAACCTTTGACTTGTCTTTAGAGGGTGAGTAGGATGGAGAAAGGCCCAGATGGATGAGGACAGGGCTAATCCAGTGGGTATGTGACCTCTGCAGTCACATGAGGCCCTGCACTTAGTTTTGTGCTCTACTGTCACCCTCTTGATAGTCTTAATTCTATCTTTGAGCTTGTGTTTTGTAGGTGAAATTCAATTGGGCAATAGTGCAGAGGAGATACACAAAAAAAAAGTGAAAATCTTTCATTTTACTAGCTTTAACCTTTTTCTTGCTTTTTGAAGAAGGACATTTTCCTTTTGCACTGAGCCCCACAAATTATGTCCTGGATGAGGACATTCTCTAAGAAGGGAATAGCAGGTACAAAAGCAGAGAGATAGAGACAGACAAATTTGCAGAAATGGTAGACCATCCTGTTGAGATAAAGTGTAGCCATATGTGGATGTTGCAGGAGGCCATTGAGAGGATGTGACTACCAGTTGACCCACCCAACATCCTTGAGATGTATGTTTTGCCCGCTGTTCCCACAATGGCAGCTGTTTTCAACGATGCAGCCTTAAGAAAGCAATTGTTAAGACCATCTGGACAGTATATATGACTGAACCCAGTTAAAGCCTCTATGTAAATTTTTAAGATTCTAGCACGGTAGATGTAGAGATCTACTTGTCTCACAGTTGCCCAAGACAAGCCTCACATGTAATTTCCCTTGCTTATTAAACCTTTCACATACCAATCAGGAGTGATCTGCTTCTTTCTTCACTCTCCTTACCCTTCGTGTGTGGGAGCCAGTTGCATATTAACACCCGGGAAGCTCCTGAGGTTTCAAACCAACAGTAGGACAGCAGGTTAGAGTCTGATTATTTAATTGAAAATTAAGATGTCTCCAGTTTAAGCAACTAAATAAAAGATTTAAAAGAGGTGGTATTGTCAAACTTTAGCAAATAATTAGGTTAATGGTAGGCATGATGGTAGATAAGGAATGGTTGAAGTTTACTGTTTTAAGCTTAAATGATTAGAATGTCCAGTAATGTCCAGATTGGAAATGGAGAAGTCACTGCTTTGTGAGAAAGGTAATTCATCCAGTTTTCAGCATATTTGGTAAATATATACACGAACTAAGTATGTTACAAACAGGGAGTTAATAGTGACAGCCATGCCTGTGTATGAGCTTGCTTAGAAAAGGAAGAGGGAAAACCTACTGAGGTCCTATGAAGGAATCAGGGAGCTGTCAGAGAGAAAGCCAAAGAGTTCTGTCAAGGCAAGAAAAGGTTTTAAAGAAAAAGAAAAAGAAAGCCATCAATACAGTGTCAAATGTTTTATTAGGATCACGGAGGAAGAAGATCATGGAAGGAACTTTGGCCTTGGATGGTATCTAAAAATTATTTCAATAAAATGTTGTGGAAGAGAAGAGGGACCATAAGAGGTTGTCTAGCAGATGTTGTAAAATTTCGGGAAGCAAGTATTAACTAATCTTTAGTGACGTTTGAGATTAAAAGAGAGTTTGTGTTAGCATGGTCAAGGATGAAAGGAAAGATTGTGAAAAGACCACGTGGTACCTGAGCGTGCTTGAGAGAGACCGAAGCGGGCAAAGGCAGACATGAACCATCCTAACCAAAGGCTGGAAGACTACATTTTATGCCCCATAGGCACAATTTGGATGTGGTTCTTTTATTTCAATGATGTTTGGGAGTCTGGATTTTAATGACCTACTGAATTTGATAAAACTGTAAGGAACAGAGCATCTGAGTTTTAAATTTATACATTGAGAAAACTCTTTTTTGATTTTGTTTGCATATTACTATTGCATCTTTTCCTACACACTATCCTTATAGACAGACTTTTAAGAAAGATCCAGTGATGAAAGAAGGAAGCCAAGTTTACTTCCCTATATGTCTCCCTTGAATTCCCACTGTACATATTTCCTGAGAGCAAATATCTCTGTCTCCCACAATGAGGCTATTCCTTTGACCTCTCCTCTCCCAGGCATAGCTTCTTTCCTGGGGGACTTACAGATAGAAAACATGTAAGAAAATGTTCATAGTTTCTGACCTTAAAGTGGTTTCTGTTTTTTGCAGCAGCTTTGTCAGATCATCAGCTCCATCACATCCCCAGTCTTGATCAGCTCAGACATGGGGAACCTCCAGTCCTAAAGTACCCATTGCTTGTAGCCAACCTCTGCTCTAGGCAAAATAGAGATGATAATCACCTTTGAATCTGATGATAAGGTACAAGGCAGGGGTGGGGAAACATGAACTACCTGTGGGGCAATATCGCACTGAACAGAAATTAGTTAAGAGAGCACTTTACCCAAAGACTCCACCACCGGATACGCAGGGTCCATATCAGTTCTCTTGCCCTTCTTTAAAGAGGAAACCAATGCCCAGAAGCTTGCAAAGGCATGGACAACCAGAGAAAACAGAATCTGAAGCTGGTGTGTGACTGAGGGCAAGACTCTAACATACGAAGTACCTTCTCTGCTATGGCCTTGACCTATATTATCTTCTTTAACCTGCTCATTAATACTGGATGCAGTTTTCCCAGAGGTCAAGTAGTCTCCTAGTTGAGATTCAGAGAAGCTTTGCCCCTCACAAGCTAAGTAGCATTTGTCAAATTATTTATTCTAAGCATAGATTTTCTCACTTTGCACTAACTCACAGGGTTGCTCTGAGGCCCAAATTGGATGTTTATAGGTACTAATCACCGAGAAGATCAGAATCCTACTCCCCTACAAAATAAACATGACCCTTCTCTGTAAAATAAATTGACAAAGTTTGAATTTTTCCTATAATACTTACAATGTGCTTTTTTATTTCTTAGCGCTATCATATTCTTTCTCAAAGGACAATTTGGTATGCCCCTGCTTTGCTGATGCCCTAAGCACATACTCTACCTATGAAGACAGCAGGGCTTTGCAGTGTTCTTCCCACAGCTGCCTCTAGTGGTGCTAAATATATCAACACAGAGACTTTTCTAGTTATAGGAAGAAAATGACCTTCCTCAAGCATTTATTTTATAAATATCCCCTATGAAATGCTTGTTTCTCTTTGCAAATAAGAGCCTGTTTGGAAATGCAAACTTATGTATATGCAAAAACTTATATGTGTAATACAATTAAAATATTGAGAAGGTATCCATAGATAAAGGAACGTGTAAAAAAATGTGGTACATCAATACAATGGAATACTATAAAACAGTTGAAGAAACAAAACAAAAATTTTTCTGGATATATCGTTAGATAAAAAAGCAACAATGGAACAGTGTACACAGTATGCAAACTTTCCGGTAAAAGTGCAAAAACAATAAGTGCTCATATTTGCATAAAGAAATACTGGAAGGATATACAAAGAAAACAACAAAGAAGTTACCAAAGTGATGATGGGTTGGGGAAAGGGAGGAACAGGGTGGAAGCAAGACCAGAGAGCATATACTTTTTAATACTGATTTCATTTTTTGAACTATATGAACATACTAATTCAAAAAGAAAATGTTTTAGTGTAGACAAAAATTCTTTCTAACAAATGTAAATGCCACATAGAGTGGATTTATAGAAAGCTCTCTTCTGACCAAAGAAGCCTTTGGAAAATACCAGTGTGTAGAGCAAACCTCAGAATGGTGGGGGTGTGTTTAGAAACCTTCAGCTGTCATCTTCAGCTAAGTGACAGGAAAGAATCTTAAAGTTAGGAGTTTCTTCTCTATTTACTACACTAGCCAACTAAAAAACCTTACTAAAGCAAAAAGTTTTCCATAGTTAAATCACAAATATTAATTTTTAAGAGTATTTGGGTTTATTTTTTCTTTGCCAGTTTCTCAGCCACTCACCTATCTTTTTTTTCAAATCTGAAATCAGAATTAATCCCATAAGATTTAATTTACACCGCTCGATCAAGAATCTGTTTATTCTATTGAGCCATCTAATTTTAAGACACTAAAATCTAGAGATTTAGGATGGATTTTAGTCAAACTTGCAGCTTCTTCAGTTGCTATCATTGTAAGCTGTTCCCACATGTGAGAAGCCCAGCTATGTTAGAACTCAGAAAATGTGTCGTCCTAACCAACTTTTGTGTCCATGACAATCAGCTGAAATAGCATGAAGAGTATGTCATTTTTGGTAGTTTCTAAAACATTAGTTAAATTTCCAAGTAAAATTTGGAAGGCTCAAAATAATATAACTTTTTCACCATTTTTTTCTGTCCTCCATATTTCTATCCTGTTTATGTTTTGTGCATGCACTAAATTCTATCATGTTAAAGAAATTATTTGGCCAAATCAAAAAATATTCACTACTTCAGAGTTCTGTCCTTTATCTATGAAAATGGATAATACTTTTCACCACTTCTCCCCCTAAATTCTTTGTTAATAGTGGTATTTTTCCTTTGAGTTAAATTATTAAGAAAGAACACAGAAAAAAATGGTGTACTTATTTTAAATAGTTCATTCTCTCTGGAATCCTCTTTAAAAATACTGACAACAATATAAGAATATATAGAGAGCCCTTGAGAGCTCACTTACCTTGATAAGGCTCAGTTTTCTTTCTGCATTTAGCAAGCATTTTATCATAAAAAAAAAAGAAAGTACTGTGAAATATAGAATCAAGAAATAGGAGATAGAATGCATTGAACTTCTGCATTTAAAAAGTGATATACTACTAGTTATTAGATAAATGTAACTAATGTTGGTGCTAATTGTGATAATGATTATTAAAAACATCACTCATTAAAATGTATGTGAGGATTATGTTGAGTGGAAGAAGCAGAACACAAAATAGCCTACTGAATAACTCCATACTAGTCTTGTGACACAGAAGCAGACAGCTCATCTACAGTAATACAAATCAAAACAGCTGTTGACCTGGGGGTGGGGTAGAGGTGGGAGTGGGGCATGGGAGAGGTGGGAAGGTGGGTGAGGATTGACTGGAAGCAGCACAAAAAGACTTTCTGGGGGTTGTAGAAATGTTCTATATCTTGAATGGAATACTTTGTCAAAATTCATCTAATTGTACATTTAAGATCTGTATACTTTATTCTGTATAAAATTTGCCTTAATTAAAAAAAATACTTATGTGAAGAGTAAACAGGTTCTGAATATTATATAAGGAATTATGTAATATATAGTAAACATTTTATATATTTAATATATAATATATAATAATATATAAGAACAAGTAGTAGGAGCTATTGCTTCATGGTACTTCCTATTGAGGTGTAGTGGGCCTGTTTTAGTACAGATAATCCTCATAGTTCCATCAAGCCTCAATTCAAATCAAGATAAACTCAAAATTATTTTTTCTTTTAAATACCTTGAACAGATTCCTCCACAATATTTGTTGCAAAATATTCACAATATTCATAAATAAAGGGAGGTAAACTTCAGTTCAATCTTCACCAAATAATCACAAATGCTAAAAGTGGTGGAGGTGAATTAATATGATTACATCGAGACTGACTACATAATACAATAATGTACATCAAGTAAATCAACTACTACAAGGATGAAGGCATTATGTATTCCAGAATACTAAATGACTTGATGATTTTGCTATGGAGAGTCTTAGACCATATTCTTACCAAATCTTGCTCAATATAATGTTAAGTCTCAGAAGAAAAAAGAGAATGAGAAAGCTAGAATGTTGATCTTCTGTTTCTAGACTGTTCAAAAATATATTTCATTTGTTTTTTCCCCAGGGAAATTATTTGAAGCTGCAATATGCATAGAACCAAAAGTGATAGCAATACACAACCAGTAATATTATACCACGTTCCTATAAAATTGATCATCCATCTATCCACCCCTTTAGGGTTAAATAAAGGGCAACACAAATGAAAATAAAAAGCCCAAGTGTGTTTTGATGTGCTCTTAGTGAAATTAAGAGCAAGGCCTATCTACTTAAGTACCCTGAAGCTACCAGTGGGGGAACATTGCATTCTTCCCTTAAGTATTAAGAAAAAAAAATCATTAAGAAAAAAAAAATCTCAAAGCATTAAAACATAAAATATTTTTGTCAAGTATTAGGGACTATTTTTTCCATACATTTAACTAAATACATGTATATAACTGACTGACATTCAGCATTCACACACACACACACACACACACACACACACATTCCTACACAAAACGCATATACATACATATGTAAATAATATATAGTTAACAAACATGAATCAGATAAATTCAACAGCAGAAAAGAGGCCTTGATTTTATGCACATGGATATCTGTCTCAGAATATAAGCTCTATGAGAGTTTAACTCAAATCATCTATATATAAGGGGCTATGTTCTCCTTACAAATCCCGTCTCCTATATGTTGCATCTTATTTCACCCAGGACCCTGGAGGAATTCTGAAGAATTCTAGCTAATTTAAAAATCTGCAATACCAGCAAGAACTCATATCTACAAGCAAGAAAAAGCCAGAGTTATTTAAGTTGGCTAAAAAAAATTTAGTCAAAGCAAATTAGAATCTTCAATAATCCTAAATTGAAAGACCAGATACTATCTAGGTAACATACTTTTGTACATTATTACTATACATTAATGTGAAGTTTAAGAAAGAAAAGAAGGAAGAAACAATTACATATTATCCTATGTTTATTTGCTTTTTCCTACAGATTATTATTCTTGAATGGTGAACTTTAAGGATTTTTGAATAGTGAGCTGATGAATTTCTTATTCTTCTATTACCAAATACATACATTCAGAAAATGATGCCAACTTAGTGGAAAGTTTGACACAACTTTAAAAAAGTTCCCAAGAAACTGAATATGTAAATTCATTCAGACTTTGACCATGAATTTTTTCTTTGTTGAAGAAGATGATGACTAAGCGAGAGATGGTCTTTTCAGCGATTTGTGACTGAAGGACATGACAGAGATGGCAGTGGTGCTGTCTTTGTTTTTCCCCTCATCAAGCAAATAGTTATTAAATTCTGGGTGCAGAACACCAGTATTTTAGGTGCTTTGAAAAATTAAATAATATCTCTAAAGTACAGCTTCTTTTGTCAAGGCATTTGAAACTAGAATATCATGAAGAGTTAGAAATATCATTTGTTACTGTGGCAAAGAGCCAAGCCAACCAGTCCCGACTGGACAGGCATCCAACCAAACATCTTGGCTGGTTTATGCCCGCCTCTGCCAAATGAACAAAGTAGTTTGTATGGTGGTAGTAGTAGTAACACATGGGTTATAGCATAAGCAATATTATCAAAGCAGATCTCTAGGTAAAGATAAAATATATACTACGAAGTTAAACAAGAAAAAAAAAACATGATAACTATGAAAATCAAAGCTATTTTGTGTGCACAACAACAGAAATTATTTTCTTTTATTTCAGTTAAATGAGTAGTAACATTTTTCCAAAAACAAAGGAATCAGATTAAGGAAATTTTACCTTCTGTATATTAATAACTGTATTGTTGTTTCTTATGTTTAGATTTTGCATTTACATACCTCTTCTAACTGGTAATTTTCAGGTTTTTCAATATGGCATGCTGGAATAGAATTTTAAATTGTAATGATGACAATTTAAGGATCTATGAAACACTGCATTCCTAAAGTGATGTGTCTTTCCATTTTATTTATTTTACACACAAAAAAATTAATTTACTGACAGAGAAGTCATTTTTAACCCAGTTTATAATGTAAATCTTTTGGGCACACCTAGTGCCCAAATCTTCTCATTCAGATTCTGCAAACAGCAAGATCTCCTTTTCTTCTTCAGAAATGTCAGAAGGAGGAGGGGCAGGCTGGATACTGTGACACTGTTCTATATTGATATAATATTCAATCCTAGGCTTTGTATTTCTGGAAGCTCCATAACAATGTGGAATGTTATCCTGTGTTTTCCTCTTCCTGTGTTTCTGAAGTCTGCATGTGTGCCCACACACATGTGTGTGGTAACACAGGTAACTGGTTGAGTAAGTCTTGAAGTTAAAACCCTCACTTTACAGTCTTAGTATCACCAGTCTTGCAGCTGCTGCGCTTCCTTGTTTAAAATACAGTTTAAGAAAACTGTATTTTATGTAAACACAACACTGGGATCATGTAGTAACACTGCAGTTACATCTTCTGACCAAATGACAAGACTCAGTTATGAGCCAAATATAGATCTAATTCATTAAAAATGAGGCAGTCAAGATATTGGTGTAACTAGCCTTGAGGTAAAATTCAAAGAAATGTTATTTTTTTAGTGTAGGAAACCAATTGGAGAAGTCCTTACATAATGTGTAATCATAACATTGGTTCCAGAAAGAAGTAATGACAAGCATAGCTCAGTTAAGACCATAAAATGTGTTTGGATAAAAAACACTAAACCTTCACTAGGCAATAAATGCTTCATTGAAGAGCTTAGTCAGAACACTTGTCCTAAACACTCTTAAAGGGCCAGGCACAAAGCACTTGACAACCATGATGTCCTGATGTTGGGGCCATCCAGCACTTTCTCTTGGAGAGTCCTACCTAGATCTGCTTTCTCCAGGAAATGCCTGTGCTTCAGGCTATTCTCACCCAACTTCTGGGGATAAAACCTGTAAGTCTACCCTCTATTGTCCCAAGAAACAAATTCATGCTACATTAATAATAATAATAATAATAATAATAATAATAATAGTGATAATGATGATAATAACAACAGCAGCAACAGCAGCAGCTGACACTACCATGTCTTACTATATGCCAGACATTAAGTGCTTTACATGTATTAAATCCCACTGAATCCTCACAGCAACTTTATGAGGTAGGCACAGTTTTATAGGTGAGCTAAATTAAAGCACAGAGGGGAGAGGGGTTAGGTAACTTGCCACAAAATCATCCAGTTTGTAAACCAGGAAGCCAGGATTTGAATGAGATGTTCTGATTCAATAACTCTTAACCTATAAATGCTGGGAGTGAATGCACTGATTCTCTCTAGGGTGTCTGCCCTTTCCCTCACCAGTTTAATGAGGTTCATTCAAAAGGTAAGAATTTTAGGTATTATACTAGATCAAGGTGAAGCTTTACAAGCCAGTGGAATTATAATCTCCATCATTCCCTCATGAGCCAGAAACGAACTCAGTGCTGCCAGGAACTAGCTAGTTTCAAGAACTCTTTCTGAAGTTCACTTAAACATTGAATCTAGGAAATATGAAATAAATATTACAAGGATACCAATTTTTTTAAGGAGTTAAGTCCCAGAATCCATATAACTATAATAGAAAAGAAACAAGAAAGTTTCTAAGATGTTCTACAGGATTTAAAGGAAAAATCCACATGGCAAATGTACTTATTCAAGACAACTGTTTAGGCAAAGCCCATGTCAGTTTCGGTCTTTGTGACAAGGCTTGGACAAATAGTAAAAGTAGTTAAAGTGTCAAATATGGTACACAATGAAAATCAAAAAGGGGAAAATGTGAGAGTCAATGTTTGGACAATTGATATAAAAAAATATGGGTACAATATGGCAGAAGGTGAAAAAAAGGTGGCTTTCCCTACAAATGCAATATGCTCAATGAAAGAATGTTTTATTTGGGCATGTCAACAGTCAGCCTAATCTGAAAACCCAACCATCAAGTGCCAGATGAGGAGTGCAAAAATGCCAAGAAACATAGCAAGAGGTAAAGAGAGCCAATAGAAAAAACTCCCATCTTGTGGCAGTTTTATGAATAGGATTTACATAGAAATCAAGGGCTAATAATGAGAGCATACAAATTACTGTGGAAAATGATGATTAGTGATAATAATTGTTCAAGAAAACATGTGTGTCACCTGCCTCTAAATGGTAATTTATGTTAGACTAATGAATAATTCAGGTCCCTAGGCTTAGGACAGCCCCTGCTGTTGTTACTAACTACTTTCTTAGGAAAAGAGGAGAGTGCTGTAACTGAATAATGCCCCCCATCCCGCTTCCCAAAATAAACTATCCCTCACTAGCAATTTCTTCATTGCCACTGACTGTCTGGTCACCCTGGCTGAGGCCTGAACATCTCTAGCTCTTTTTCTCTCTCCTTCTTTAATGTCCTCCCACTCATTTGTTTATCTTGCTCACCTTCAAAATCTAAATAAAATAAATGGCTTATAATCCCCATATATTTTCAGAAACGTAAAAGGTTTATTACATAAAATATGTAAGACTTTGAAAGAAAACATACACAGGAATATGCTTAGAAAATTGGAGGGAGAATAGTTTGAATATTAACCATAGGCTCAGAAAAAAAAAAATTCATTCAGTTTCTCTGCAAACTTTTTTCCAAAAAATAAAATGCATTAATAGTACTATTACAAAAATTAGTTTAAGATCAACAAATGCGTTAATGAAACAGAGAAGCTGTCATCACCAGTCTTCCCAAAAAAGGTATCATGATATCACACTCTCTAAAGAAAAGAGGAATAGGTCTGATAATAGAGACTAAACCCAAGACTCGCATGTTGAAATCTAATCCTCAATGAGATGGTATTAAGGAAGTGAGGCCTTCAGAAGATGGTCAGGTCATGAGGGCAGAACTCTCATGAATGAGATTAGTGCCATTATAAGAAAGAACCAGAGAGATTCCTTGCCCCTTCTGCCTTGTGAGGTTATATGAAACAGAGAGTGGGCCCTCACCAGACACAGTCTATGAAACAAAGAGTGGGCCCTCACCAGACACTAATCTGCTTTGATCTTGGATTTCTATTGTTCATAAGCCACTCCGTCTATGATATTTTGGTATAGTAGTCCAAAGGTACTAAGACAAGACTCAAAGATTTTAAATATATTTGAGGGGTAAGTTTCCATACCTCTTATTGTCCTTAATGAAGGGTCTATATAACATTTGTAATTAAAAGAGCACAAATTGACTTAGTAAAAATCAGCTATTAATTCTCCATAGTGTATCTTTTTTACAGGTAGGCTATAGAAATATTTAGATAGTATTTTCCTTAGTTTGTCTGTTTTGTTGTAGGTGTTATTTGTTTCAGCAGAAGCAATTCTTTTTTTTTTTTTTTTTACATTTTCTGTATCTTCTGAATTTCTAGGAGAGAGACAGCAAGAATAAATAAAGAGAAGGAGGAGGAGGCTCAAAAAATGGTGAAAAGAAAGGAAAGAGAGAGGAAAGAAAGAAGGAAGGGAGTAAAAGAATAAGGGGAAAAAAGAAAAATAAGGGAGCATATTAAAAGCTTCTCCATCCTAATATTTAAAGGCATTGAGGAAATTTTAACTTGGTTTTAGAAATATGCATGGAGTCTTACTTGTTAGACATTATAGAAAAATCTTTTTGCTGTTCAATGTTAAGTTTTCAAAGTTTACAAATAAGCAAAATAAGCAATATCCTTGGTACTGTGATTTCAAGGGCACTGGCTTTAAAAAATAATTCTACTTTCTCCTTTTTGGTTTAGAAACTTTACAGAGAGTTTTTCCTTTACTTTTTAATTAGATACTATGTAAATATCTCTAGGAGATAGCCAAGGTAAATCTTTTACACTTTAATACGAAATTTTATTAGATACTTTTCTTCACATGATTGAAGAACAGGGAGAGCCAGATATAAAGGGTGCCTAAAGAAGCAGGGGACAATGAAAGCACATGGAGAAAGGAGTAGATACACTACAGTTAGTTTTCCCTGACTTGTAGTTTTGCCTAAAAGAATGGAGACTATCACCATACTGCTCTTATCTGTCAGGGAAGGAACATTGTCAATTGTCTTTGTAAGCATCACACCAACCATGGAGTAGCCATTCTGTGGATGTTTGCTAAATTAATGAATAAATTAATGCAAGTACTCAATAGTTAATATAGTCTTGATATTTTCTATGACCTATATGTAGTATAATCTCTCCCTCTAGGAAACTGACTTCTGAAGACACAGTGTAGTAGCAAGTATTATCTCTAACTAAGCATTGTCTCTGCATTAATTTCTAATCTGGATTCTACCTTCTCCCACACCATTTAGTCTCTGGTGAGGAAATTTATTGTATTATTGGAAAAGCAAACCAGAACAGGCACTTTTTGCAAATAGTATAGCAAAAGATGGCTAAAGATAGAAACATCCAAAAAATGATTTACTTTACAGATTAACATATTTAATCATTTATTTGATATTTATTGAGTACCTATAATGTAAAGGAGACAGTCTCTGACCTCTTGGAGTTTATAGTCTATTAAAGGAGAGTAGACCGCCACCCCAAAAAAAGTATAAGTAAATATAGAAACAAAGAACTTTCTGAATGTTATAGATTTTATTCTTAAAATGTGAATGTGGCAGAGAAAGACTGATGAGGTAGTAGGTTTGGCCTGGGAATGCTTCCTGAGAATGCAATGAGAAGAAAGTGCGTATTTTAATTTCTAGGGTATAAGGAACAGTTATTGCAACAGCTCTGAGGAAAGTGTTCTGAAGATAGAAAGGTGAATGTGGTTTTGACATAGGAGAAAAATAGTTTTTGGGGTTTTTTCCCCTAAAACAAGCCCCCAAATTTAAACTGTCATTGAATGTTTATTTGAAATTAATATCTAACACTTAAGAACTGGTCTTCCAAACTGTCTAGATTCTAATTCTGTCTTGTTATTTTTTACTCAACTGTCTTATGTTCCAGAGATATAGGTTCCAGTTCTTTCCCTAATGGGCTTTCTTCATTATTGCATGGCTGAGCTGAAGCATGAAGACAGGCCAGCCTTAGAAAAGTGACTCTGCATCCATCACTTGAAGTCAGACAACAAAAGCAAGAGTATCCCCCTACAAACACATTCATTAGAATTTACATCTGAACTGGGAAACTCAAAGGGACTGTGGCCTAAGATCTGGATAGTAATACAGTTATTATCATCAACACATTAGAATGGATTTATTTTATCATGTGATCTAATAATTGCCTTGGAAGTCAAAGAGCAGGACCCCAAAAAAACTAGATGAAAGAGCTAAGTTTGGTTGACAAAGTAGCAAAGCAAGAAAAGATCAATATATGATAATTCACGAAGACAAAGTTGTTGTAAGCCCAAAATTTTAGCTATCCCAAGTAGTGGTTCTAGAGAATTTTTATATGAAAGCACAAATGTTTTCTTGGTGTAATAAGTATATGACACTACAAAGCAAATATTCATTTTTTTCCTAGAATCATGATAAATTGCATTGTCCTTGTGTTTATGCTGTGATTGTGTCTCAGAAAACTTTGTGCTTTTCATAATTAAAGTGGTTGCAGTGTTAAATACGTCAAAATGGTAGCTTTAAAATGCTAATTTTAATACTATGGTATCTATTTTAATTTAATGTTAACCTAATAGTAACCCTATTGTAACTATAAAGCAACATCTTAAAAAATAGCTACTATAGAAGACCTTTGGCACTGCACATATTGTTCTGAATATCTGTAATGGTTGGAAATGATATTCAAATTGGCATATCAGAAGATTTGTTTTCAAAAGTACCACCAGAAGAAAAAATAAATGAACAAGAGTCATTTTCTTGTGTGCCTCAGAAATAGATTCCAAGGACAAAAAGGATGAGAGGGAGTAAAGGAAAAGAAAAGATGGAGAGAAAAAAGAATGAGAAAGAGACACAGAAAGAGAAGAAAAAGGAGAAGAAAAAGAATCCAAATTATTGTGGGAAGTGACTTTATTTAAATAAGTACGTAATCTCCACAGATGAATATTTTGCATGCATATTTTGACACATTTATTTTAAAATTTTAAAATTTACTTTATTATCATATATCATAACATGTACAGAATAAATCTCTTTATAATTTTAGCTCATTTATCATAAATGAGATACATAAAAGACAAAAATACATTAAACACAAACAATTCTTTGAATATAAAGATCTCCATATCAGAAGTAATAAAATTAAAAGTAATCTTTTAAAACATAAAATTTTATTAAACTATTATTTAATTTTTCTGTGTTGGCATTATTACCAACAACTTTTGAGGAACTAAATTCCATTATGATCTTTATTCCTGATATTTCATTTCCCTTTTTATGTCATTTTGCTACATCTTCTACAATTTAACCTTAAATTTTGAAAATAAAACACCAAGGGGAGTGGCAAAATGCCTGAGTTTCTTGCAGAGAGGTCGGAGGGAAAGACCAAGAAGAGATAGAGGGTGTTAGAATTAACATCACACAAGATTTGACTCTGCCCCTGTAAAAAGCTTTGAATAGGGTGGGAAAGCAAGCCTTTTTGAAGCTTTCAGCTACCCAGAGCTTCTACCCCTGCTGCTTAAGCACGACTTCCCCTTTTAATAGAGAGCCATAGGTTGGAAGGTATTGGAGAGTAGGGTAGGAATATGGCCTCGCCTGAAAGATCTGCTTACTTCAGCTAAGAGCTTCGACTTAGAGGTCCGGTAGATGTGCTCTGCCTCTGCCATTTACTAGCTCTGTACCTTTGGGAAAATCATTTAATGTCTCTGCATTGCAGTTTTCAAATTGGAAAGAAAGGAGAAAGGGAGGAAGAGAGAAGAAGAAATTATCTTTACATGCTTATTGCAAGACTTCATGAGAAAAAAACATATAAAGCATTTAGCTCAATTCCTAGTGCTTTAAAATTATTAAATAAATGACAATTACATTACTTAACTTATAAGCCAAATATTTTCCAGATTTTTTAAAAATCAACAGAAACAAAAATTAAGTAAAAAGTAGTTTTTCCATCGACAGAAATATATGGGCATTTAAATTCTATCTTATGCATCGTTTTGTGGTTCTTTTAAATTAACTCTCCCTCCTCCCCAAAAAAGATTTATGATGATTAGAGGGGCGAGAAGACAAGAGGTATATGAAGAGAGGGGATCACTATTAAAAGAATAAATCTCCTAAAAGTTCATCTAAAGCAGATGGGGAAACTGAGGCCAGGAGGAGATTATCACTGGCCCACGGTCATTGTCGCAGATCCCCTGAAGGGCCTCGCCTTTGCTGGAGTGGAGATCCGTCCCGCTCTCCTCTCGATTCAGGTGCCCATGACCGCAAGTCTATTGAGTCCTCAGCCTCCCGCGCAAGCTGCAAAGGCTCGGCCCAAAGCTCAGCCTCCCCTGGGTATTCTAAAAGCGTCTTAGAGACGCACTGCAGAATTCCACCCCGGCTTTCCCCTGCTAGAGCAACTCCAAGGACCGGCTGGAGAAAGCACGTAGAAGAAATAGAACCAGACCAAGTTGTAGGGTCAATGCAAGTGGCAGCGCCGAGATGGGGGGAAAAACTCTCAGAAAGTTTTGGAGGCGGGTCCGAAGGTGCCATTTTCGAAGTCTGAGCAAGGCACTTGGTATCCTCCTCCCTTATTCACAAGTTTCAGGACTGGTATCTAAGTCATGCGGTTTGGTTTTGTTCCTATAAATTCCCCCAAAATGCACAGAGGAGCAGTAAAATAGACTTCTATTACCATTCAAATTGTCGTCGTCCTCGTCATTTAAGATGGTACGAGGCATGGAGGGTAAAGTAGGCAGTGAAAAAAATCACTTTCAGACCTCGGGTCCCACGCCTCATTCTCTTGGCGAGTCCTCCTTCCTACCCTTCACCCAGGCGCTAAATTTTTGCAATTTGAGTAAATAAAAAGAGGAAAAGAGAAAAAAGCGCGAGTCTTTTCAGGTACTTTATAAAAATACGAAATAGTTTAAATAGTCCACATTTATTTTCTAAGCCTCTCTACATATAAAAGCAATAACTCAAGTCAAGGAAGAAATGTAATAGGATGCTGGGGAAAGATCCAGCACTACCCTTGGGCATAGCTTCCGGGAACCTGCGGGCTCTGGCCCAGGGTCGCCCCACATGCAAACACACTCTCATTCCCGCTCATTGGTCCGAGGGCTTGCCAGGCCTTGGGCACTTGGAGCCTGTGACACCTCCTCTCACTTATTATCCTTAGTGTGTGTGTGTGTGTGTGTGTGTGTGTGTATGTGTGTGTGTAATTTCCCAAATAAACTGTTCCGGTGAGGTTGTCCCCCCCATTCGCACAGGCAGCGGGAGGACCCCAAGGAGCTGGAGAGAAGGGGTTGGTCCTGCCATTGAGTCTTTCCATCCCCACCAGAGACCGGGATGGGAGGGGCGAGGAGGGAGATGGTGACCACTTGCTAGCCATGTTCTGAGAGATTCTAGGGGCCAACTATTCAGTCTTTTCTAATCTTACTGGGAAAAGAACCTGAACATGAAGCATTTGAGAAGAGACGACTGCTTTAATATTTCTGGCGTTTGTACCCTGGTGGAGATGAGCCGGGCTTTGGTTTGTGGTCTAACCACAATTTTGACTCTCCAAAGGGAAACTGTTCCTCATTGGCGCCCACTTAGATGTTGGCTTAGGAAGGCTGTTGTGAGTGTCACCAACGAAGGTGAAACTGGCACACTCGGGCCTGAGTCAGGGTCCCTGGGGGGCCTGGTGGGCTCAGGTATGCGTTTGGTAAGTTCTGCTTACAATAGCGCTCACTTTGCCTGTGATGGCAGGACGAAAAGGGATACTACCTGACCAAAGGCAAAATCCCAACATTACAAGGCTCAAGCCAGGTAGCGTGTTTGGAAGCTACAGGAATCTCGACATAGCTCACCACTTCTGGCCCCAGGTGTGCGGTTTGCTGGCCAAGAGGCCGCAGCTACACTCTGTGCTCCCCAAGCCGTGCCATGAGTGATTCGCGCCACTTTCTGGGGGCACGGAGGTTAAGCAAGATGAGCAGGAACGCGAGTGGATCCTTGTTTGGTGTGCTGCAAGTCTTCTTTTTTTTTTTTTATTTGACTCCGAGGTTAATTGGGTTTTTCTATCCCGAAGTTATAGGTAACTCCTGTGGCGCGGTGGAGGAAGGTGTAGAAAACCGCCTACCACTCGGTGCATTGGTGTTGTACTGATTGAGTCTGGGAGTTTTAAAGTTAAAAATTCTTTTTCTCCGGCTTACTTTGCTGAAGAGATAATTTTTAAACTATTACAATTCGCTTTTATCTATTAAAATCTATTATTCTATGGTTGTGTTTTTGTTGCAACATATATTTTTATATTGGGACTTAAAATGCTCGTATTTCTCTTAGCTCGCAATCCTTTCTCTTTGGACTTCAATGAAATACAGCTCTTCGAAATCTTCAGTCCCATGGTTCATTTTCATCGTTGTTTTTCACCCTGCTGGGGTACAGTTTTTTCCCCCACATTGCAGTCTGACAGCCTTGCTCCGAGGGCAGCCACTACTGCACCCTGTGGCGACTTCTGACTCTGTACGGTACCATGCACAGGGAGCAATTCACAGGGAACCCTCAACATCTCTTTCCAAGAAAGGAAGGAATGCAAGCTTCCTCTCTCGGCGGAGCTAAGCCCTCCATGCCCAAAATGCACTCGAAGACCCGGCTGCAGACTTGCCTGGCAGGGCCTTGCTCATTCCACTTACTTCCAGCACATTTCCGAAAGCGCAAAGGGGAAAGGGGAAAGTTCGGAGAAATAACATTGCCCTCCTTCCCTGTCTGGCGCCTAGTTCTGCTCTTCTTTCCCCTGCGGTCCAAACTTTATTCTGTCCACCAGGGGCGAATGTCTCTGACCCCACCGTCCCTGACGCTGCTATCCCCTGACATGCGGCTGTCGATGCGCTTCCTGCGGTAAGCGCCTGCACAATCCGACTACCGCTCTCCAGGCGCCGACCCTCAGTCCCGGGAGGTGTGAAACCACCTGCAAGCGGGTTGTGTTTACGAGTTGGGGGAAGATGGACTGCCTGGGGTTTTCAATATCAGCCCCCCCCATCACTTAATGACCGATTGGAGTACCCGCTGAACTGTCTGGTACAGAGGGAGGAGGGCCCGTGACCAGCTAAAGGTTACCCCCGGGGACCTGATCACCTCCACGTTCCGGCTCCGAGTGGCTGGCAAGTAGAACTTCGGCCTTGGTCGGGGGAGAGAGTGCCGGTGAGGAAAGGAGACTAAGAAATCCTCAAGTACCCGAGGGCAGGATCCAGGAGGAACAGCCCAGCCTGGCACGGTGGTCAGAGAAGTTAGTGCAACCACTACCAGACCGAGGAACTCAGTGCTCCGGGGCGGCGAGTCGTGGGATTTTATTGGAGCCTCGCCAGCTTCTGCGTTCTGCTTGTGTATTGAAGAGGGGGAGATAAAATGCAGGATTCTATTTATTCAAAAAAGAGGTATTCTGTCTGAATTATTATGGTGCGTGCTTTACTTTTGACGCACACATTGCCGGAAAGATCTTTTCCAAAACAATTTCTGCACTAGTTTAGATAACTAATGGAATAAATGGAGAGAGACGGGGAAACAAGGCCATTTTACCCTCCTGGACTTTTCCTTTATTTTCATTCTGTGAAAAAAACTCTTTTGTGCTGTTATTAGTATTTTTGTGATGTTGTCTGCTTTTTTGCCTGAGAGATGTGAGTGAACTGAGCCAACAAAGCATCTTATTTTTTTTATTCTTTAAAGCAAAAATAGATTATAAGAGTACTGACGAACTTTGTTTATAGAAGCATATTCCAACTAGGTGAAGACCCTGGAGACTTGAAAGCCCTGCTTTCCTCTAGGTTCAGAAACCAAAGTTCTTGAAACTCACTTTTTAAACCCTTTCGTAGAAGTTCTGTCCCTCGCCAAAAAGAACGGTAGATAACACTTTGTGTGTTGTTTATTTAATGCGTTGAATTTAGATTTCAGATACATTAGAATAACTAAGGCCCTTTACGACATCACTTGCTGGGGGCCTTTTCTCTCCTAAATTGGGGAGTCCCGTCCCACCCTGTTGCTGGATTCCGAGGAAACGCCAGGCATCCGCGCAGGCGGTTTTCTCCGCTACAGAGCCCCGCGAGCTGACTCGCCCGAGATGCAAATCCTCTCGTGTCCACTAGAGGTCACTGCCCCATCGCCGCTCGTGGCGCGAAGGACCGGCTCAAGCTCCTTGAGCTCAAATTAGCCGCGCGTTAATTAACACCCGAGTCCATCAAAGCGTGTTCCTCCATACAGTACTCCAGCAAGGTTTATATAGGCAACCCAAACCCAGCCAAAGCAAACCTCCCCAAACCCAACACTTCCAGCATGTCCAAATGGGAGACAGGAGCCTGAGTAACCCGGGGCAAGGTATAGTGCCATCATGCTTTAACTTTTGTTTATGGGGCTTGCTAAACTGCTGTGAAGATAACGTTCTGAGAGCCCACGTTGCCGGGGCTGGCTCTGCACTCCAGCTTGGGAGGCTGGGCAGCGCACGTGCAGGCTCCTCCAGCACGCTGGTCCTCTGGGGTGGATTTCTCCAAATCCGTGGCCATCGGGAGAGGGGCCCAGGTCCACACCGTCGTAGGCGCACACGAATGTAAAAAATATATTTATTTAGGCTTCAGAGTGCCAGAAAAAATGCCCAGATGTCTTTGAAATTGATAGAGGAAAAAAATAGAAATGACAACGTTTCTCATGCCTATTGATGTGGTCTGGGGAAGGGAGGGGGATAGTTAAGGACGCCGGGAAATCGACCCTGGTGATTTTTAACCCGCGAGGAAGGGAGTGCCTGCAAATGTCCAGAAACAGTCCCTGCCTCTTGCTGAGTGCGCGTGGCTTTGTTTTTGTTTTGTTTTTAAAAGATCCACACGGAACTTGAGATGTAGCTTTTTTCTCTTTTCTTTTCTTTCTTTCTTTCTTTCTTTCTTTCTTTCTTTTCTTTCTTTCTTTCTTTCTTTCTTTCTTTCTTTCTTTATTTCTTTCTTTTTCTCTTTCTTTCTTTCTTTCTTTCTTTCTTTCTTTCTTTCTTTCTTTCTTTCTTTCTTTCTTTCTTTCTTTCTTTCTTTCTTTCTTTCATTTTTATTTCATTTCTTTCTTTTTTTTCCAACCAAAGCCCAACAACCATTTTACACAATGGACTGGGGAGATTGAGTTCTATCTCCAGGGCCTCAACTAAATCCTTTAAAAATTCATGAAATGAAGCCTGGGTTTATTCCAAAAGCACTGTCCAAGTTCATGTTATTTGTAAACTGCCATGACAAGTTCCTTTGACATGGAGTCCTGGTAAGTGAACGGGTTACCTTAAGAGCTCATAATTCTTTTGGAGAAAAATTTGGAAACATAAATACGGGTTCTGACATAGGAATTTACACGATCCGGTCTTTCGTCTTATCCCTGAAGCAGGAGGTTTGGGGGTGGGAAAACTGAATATCCTAGCCGTTTGGAGACTGACCTTTCCCACCCAGTCATTCGTGCAGACTTCCAAAGATCTGAACATTCAGATCTTTGGGAGAGCGGAATTCAGAACGTTAACCACCGTTGGCCCAAACTGCTCAGTTAAGGCAAAATATACCTGAGCTTCTCTTGTATTGGTTTAATAATGGCTGGTTAATGAAGCGCTGTCCACCTTTAGGGGAAAGGGGCATCTTATCAAGCCACGCCCTAGGTACCTCTGAGGTCTCCATCAAGAGCACCCAGGTGGAGGGCGCGGGCGGTGAGTGAGGGCTCCCGGAGGCCTCGCTACAGGTGGCTAGCCAGCCCTTACTGAGGCCAAGGGGGCGCCCCAGGAAGCCCACCCCAGCCTGAAGCAGCGAGGGGCGTCGGATGTTCGGTGAGAGGGTTCTGGAACCTCGAAACTGCGGCTTTGTTTTATCTCACGCCCAAGGTACTGGGAAGCCGCCGCTCCAAAATCCAGTCCCCACACCACCACCCCCACCCGACTGAGGCACCTCCCTCCGGCCCGAAATTCGTTCCTCTTCCCCTTGGCCTTTTCTTCTGGGTGCTGCCGAGCCAACGTATCAGGCCCGAGCCGCCGCCAGCACCTGATCCAGCTCCAGCACCCTCACAGGTGTCAGCTTGAGCTGGCTGGCATTATGTAATGGACTTGGCAGGCCAGGCTCTCACCAAACAGAATTAAGGAGGGTGGGTTTTCTCTTTTCTTTTCCTTTCCGTTTTTGTTGACTACATCTGGTGTCAGGTGTACTTGATTCGCAGCAGCAGGTGGTTTTTTTTGTTTTGTTTTGTTTTGTTTTGTTTTGTTTTGTTTTGTTTTGTTTTCAGAAGACCAAGTGAAATGGCGGCCCAGGTCAAAGCCGTCCCGGAGTGGGGCCTTAGGCAGGCCTGTGCCCTGAGACCAGCCTCCAGCGTCCCCTCCCCGACCTGCTCACCTGATACCTGAAGTCGCCTGCAGTAGTGCATGTGGCCTGAGGTCCAGGAATGAGGGGCGTGGAGGGGTTGCTCCAGCTCTCTATTTTCTGCCAAAGGCCCTCTGGTAGAAACTGTGGGGGTTCCACCCCATGGCCTTTTATTAGCCTACCGACTCCCCTGCGAGTGTGGGTGAGTGTGAGTTAGGACAAAATCGGGAAATTCTAGTAAATTTAGCCTACCTTCTTAGACGACAGGGAGCCCCACCTTCATCTCTGTAGCTTTACCTGAGAGCTGCCACAGAGGCTCAGGTCTCTAAAAATCAACCAAAGAGAGCCAGTTCAAGACCCTAAGATGCAAAACTACAGGACTTTTGCCCAATTAGAATCAAAACAGTTTTCCAATTTTGGTAAGCTGTAGAAGGGGATTCCATATACTTTCAGCCTCCATTTTACCTGGCAGAAAGGAAAGAAAATTTTCTAGGAATGGTAGTATTTCCTTTTCCAAACCTTCAGTTTTCTGTGGCCAAATAGTTGCCTTCGTGGAATTCGTAGCTAAGGGCTGATTTGAACCTTTAAAGACCAGCAGGAAGTGTCTGAACCTTAATGAGCTAAATGCTTAATTTGGGGGAGTGGGCTTCATTTTGAATGATAAAATAGGGAATAATGTTTAAATGACCAACTTGAAAGCTAAATCTAAATCTTCATGTTTAGTCCCAAAAGGACTAATTCTTATAATTAAAGGTGAATGAAGGTTAAAAGCAAAGTCTTGAAGATGTATGACAGTGACTGTGAGGACAGTGGCCAGGAGCTTGGCGTCTGAGTGGTTATTTACAAGAGATTTGGGCATATACCCCAATTCCTTCTTTCAGACTGATGAATTCAACCCAAAACTCACACTTACAAAGACTTGAGTTGCAACAACACAAATAAAAATGTGTCTCTCCCTGGAGTAGCTCTCATTTACAGAGGTAAGCCTGCCACATAAAGCTGGAAGATCCTTTACACTGATAATTACATGAGTGGAAGTGTCCCTGTATCTTTGAATCAATTGTGGCACACCCTAGTTAATTACTACCTATCAATGAGATTTTTAAAATTCTTAAAAAGATAAGTAGGAAGGAAACTAATACCTATGGGGGAATTTTTTGAAACAAAATTTGAACTAGCTTAAGTATGTCATGGTCAAAACTGTTTAATAGTGAATTCTTGCTTTCCTTGATGCTACGGAAGTCACTGATTCTTCACCACCTCCTCCCCCCACTTTTTTGAAACACACATGAGTTTCTTCATGAATCCCATTTTCTGGATCTCATCTGCCAGCTGAGGATCCTATAGTGATCTGGGTAGAGACCAGCCCTGACATGCAGCCGTCTGTTCTGGGGCGGAACTTGGAGATATAACAACGGATTTATGCCAAAAGGACAAAATGATTTTGCCCAGAATCGGGTTTTGTTTTCTGGTTACCATTCCTATCTAAGCACATGATGTTTAAAACATTGATAAACCTAAAGCAAACTCTGTGTGCTCACCAGTGAACCAGCTTCAGTTTAAGGGAGTTTCTTAAGTCCTCACAAAGTATCAAACCTTTAAAAGGGGGCAGGCCAAACATCGCCGGGGTGTCAGTAGCTACTTGTGTCTAATTCAAACCTTTGATGACATTTTGCTACTAAAGAAGATGTTATCTTTTTGCATATAGATGATTTAAAAGACAAAAAAATATAATTTATAAAGTTGGCTGTTTAACATATAAGGAAAAGTTTTGCAAACCGCCATGCTTTATTTAAATATTACCCAAAGTTTCTTTTGTCCTCTGTCTTTATTTTTCATTAATTGTTCTGTACTTTGTTGAGCTCCCTCCCCTTCTTCGGGAAAACTCAAACCTGAGAAGCAAACACTAGCTAATAATATCAAAAAAATAGGCAAAATCTCAAAAATGGTAGTCAGTAAGAAAACAGTTAATTAAGCAATTGTTAAATAATGGAAAAATGAGTTCTTTCTCCATCATGCCATTTTACTATATCCTAAATGTTGCCCTTATACAAATACCCATTTCTAAATGTGTGGCTGATCCACGGAATGTGTGGATGATCCTCTTACTTTCAGAAACCAAGTCACAAACCGCAGATGCTTGAGAACTGTGGTGCCGATGTGCACAGTGTGCGCTCTTGGCGCAGTGACCCATGTTTCAGGCTGGGATGGGGTCTTTGTGCTTCCTATTGCCTCTCCGATCATGGCTCTCCCCCCCAAAAAAATAAATTAAATTAAAACTACACTTTGGATTGGTAAAATTAAATCCTCATATAATAGCACATTGGCTCATTTTGCCGAAGGGAAATATTTTGATTTGCCTACAACTAACAATTTTTCAAGAACAACTTCGTTTGTTCCATTTTTCTTTAAAATTATGGTGGGCACAAACTAGCAACATTTTATCATTCTTATTCTGGAACAAAATTTGGCAGGTAATCAGGTTCTAAAACATGTCAAATGTTCCAGTGTAATGCTCATAGATGTTTTTAAGCCACAGAATAAGTCTATGATCCTATAGCAATAATAATTCCCTAACTAAATGCATTGTTCACCAAACCGTCTAGTGGTCTCACTGGAGTGAGGAGGATGGTTATCGTGACATCATTGCTATTATTTAAATTAAACTGCTATGAGAGAATATAATTGTTAATAAAAAACCCTCCCCACCCCTCAAGGTTTCCCCTCCCCCTCTGGAATTTTATGACATGCTAGCCACGATAAATGTAAGCAGAATTATGTCAATCCTGGTAGCCTACTGTAAAATTGTAGTGTCACATCCACAGGTCATAAAGAAAATGCAGAGGAAAATTATCATATTTATGAAATAGTTGTTTGAGAAAATATACGTATTCATGTGTTTAGGGTGCTGGTGTGCAAACTTTTTCTCTTTTTAAGTGTTTGCGCGCGCGCGCGCGCACACACACACACACACACACACACACACACACAGAATTCTATAAACACTTGTGTCCACTTTCAGTAGTATCCCCGTATTTGTACATTAAAGGCTGCCATGTAAGCATTTCATGGGGCTTGTTTAATACGTTTAACAGAGAACTAATGGGTCGTCTATGTCAAAAATCATACTCCTATTTTTTAATCCCGTCACTGTAATGAATCGGTTTTGTAGCAGGCTTCCACCTTTATCCACCATGGATACTCTTGTCCAAGAAAACCATTTCAAGTACTTTTGGTTCTTGACCATTGCTAAAATGCCCCCTCTTCTTTCTCGGCAACTACTTTGTTTTTTAGCCTGGTTTCGTATTTAATAGTAAGAAATAATCTTTGCTGTACAGAAATTCAGTTGAAATGATACAATGGGCTTCCTTTTGGTCGTTGCTTCGAACGTATTTCAAATATTGGATATACTCATATTGGTCGTGGGCTCCAAGCCGCAGGAGACCGAAGGTACTTTTTCGTAATTCCACCTTCTTTCTAGCCTGGAGCGTATGCGCCGCGCGCGCGCGCGCGCGCGCGCGCACACACACACACACACACACACACACACACACACACACACCATTCCGTAAAAACAAACCGAGGAGGGGGGCAAATGTGAACAGAGACGCAGGGCTGAGGCTGAGCCTGGGTGATGTGGAAGCCACCCGGATGAGCGGCGCCGGCAACTGAGGCTATGGTCAGGTGGGTGCCAGAAGCCAGGGTGAGGACGCGCGGGGAATACATGGGCTTCCAGCTCTGGTCTGAGACGCAGGGGAGGATAGCCAGGCGCCGGGGAAGGAAAGTTCTGTGGAGCTTGGAGCCCCCTGTCCGGCAGAGGAGAGCCATCCTCGGACCGAGCTCGGGCGTGGAGCGGCCTTGGGCGCTCTCTCTCTGAAGGGGTGGAAGCCAGTGAAGCAGGTCCCGCGGCGCTTTTGTACTGCCCCGCCTTGGCCAGCCGCTATCTGACGCACAGGCTCCCCCGGGACGCTGGGGGCGTCGCACTGCAGCTGGGTGGGGAGCAATTTATTCTTCGCCGCCCATCCAACCCATCTTCGGTTACTCCACCTTACCCCTCCCATCCCTCCTTTCTCCTCCTCCTCCTCCCCCTCTTCCTCCTCCTCTTCCTCCTCCTCCTTCTTTACCTACGCCTTCAGCACCTCAGATTCTCCACCTCCTCTTTATGCTCCATCCCCATCTACTTTTCTCTCCCCCTCCTCCCTCCCGCCTCCCTTCCCTCACCCTTACCCCTCCCTCTCTCCTCTGAATAAGCAAGCTTTTGCCTCTAAAAGTCACAAGTAATCCTAGTGTGTGACAGAGAAACAGAGGGAGAGGGAGAGAGAGAGAATAAGAAGGAGGAGGAAGGGAGGGAGGGAGGGAGAAAGAGGGGGAGAGAGAGAGAGAGAGAGAGAGAGAGAGAGAGAGAGAGAGAGAGAGAGAGAGAGAGAGAGAGAGAGCCTGCGGAGAGGAGCGGCAGGCAGGAGGGAAATCTGGCACAGCCGCTGAGAGAGGAAACTTGACGCTCTGGGCCACCATTTGCCAGGGTCTTACTCGAGGTAAGTACTCTGGGAGCAGCGGAGTTCGATTCTTGGCAGGGTCCAGCCTCCGCCCATAGCACAGGCCCGAGCCATGAGCACCATTACCCCGGGCTACCAAAATAAGATGAAAATGGTGGTGGGGGCGACCGGCAAGCTCCAGCACAAGGGCAGACTCTAGGAGGATGCTGTGCACCTAGGAGGATGGACCCCAGGATCTTGCCCTGAGGCACCCTGTGCGTCCTGCAAGGGTTCCAAACAACTATGGAAGGGGGGGGGCTTCCAGCTACCCGATTTTCCTCCCTATGCTGCGTGTTCTCCTCCTCTTTTACACACCCGCGTGCAAACGAGACTCTGCTCTAATATATAGTGACAATTTGTGCCTGCTCAAACCTTAGAAAGGGAAAGTTTGGCAAGGCGAGGGCTGTGCAGCTCTGCGGGTCCCTGGAACCTAAACTGGGAACCTGAGACTTCAGCAAGAAATTGAAGTTTTGCTTTCTTCCTTTAAAAAAATTACCTTTAACGAAAATTTGTATGTATTCAAAAATATTATTGGATCACTATTTCTGATCAGCTGCTGATGACCTACCAATACGCGTTTTAAACGCACACGCACATTCGCGCGCGCGCGCGCCCACACACACACACACACACACACACACACACACACACACACACACGGGGCTATGTGCAGTGGGGAAGGCCGTCAGAGGTAACCAAGAATTTCGAGTCGCGAGGGCTTTTAAACGTATGAAAAAAGGCTTTGTACTTGTCCTCTATGTGTGCAGAGAACAGAGGGAGGGGGCAGAGGGAGCGCGCGTTGGCTCGGCGTTTTCTCTGTGCCTGTACGTTTCGTGTGTTGTCAGCTGGCTCAGGTTTCTAAGCGCCGAAAGCTGCCAGGGGCGGGGGCCGGCATCCACCTTCCACCTCGGCACCCTAGTGGTGAAACAGGACTCATTTGTTTGGTGCAGAACGGTGACGACCTAGAAGAGACTGAAGTGTGGTTAGGTCGGCCCCCTGCCATCCATTACACCTGCGGCAGATGGCTCAAGTGGTAGAATGGTTTTGTTTGCCGGGATCAAAAAGGGAGGAGGGGGAAGCTAGAGCCTCACTCCACGATAACGAAGTACATACAGTAAGGAACCAAAGACATGAAAGAAACCATATTCATTTCATCATGAGCAATAATGTTGCCTCGGTCCATAAATGAACCTGGGACATGTTAGTGACCTTGGTGCCTGACCCCAATTGATGATATAGCAGAATTTTAGGACCAATTATTTTTCCAAATGAATTTTTTATAAGGCACCTACTCCTCCCAGCGCGCGCGCGCGCGGACACACATACACACGCACGCATACACACCTATCCACAACTGGATGCACACAGGTGTCCTTGGAGCTCTAACTCCCAGGTGCCAAAAGTCACTGAGCCCCTGTGGACTTCACTGCAGCCGAAAGGGAGGCCACTCCAGATGCAAGGAGCCTCTTTCCCTTTCCCAAGCGATTAATGCAATCAGCTTGCCAGCTACCACACATAAATCCTCCCTCCCCAGATAACTATCTAGCTGGGATTTAACAGAGTTTCCAATGTACTCATTTCATTTTCAAATGTAATGATGTGCCTTTCTGATCAACATTCCCATTCTCGCAGTCCTTCCCTTTTTCATGTTCCTCAACAAGGAGGAAATGAAGTGCGCACACACACACACACACACACACACACACACACACACACACACATTCCCAGGCATTCCCAGAGAACGGGCAGGTGTGACAATGGAACATAATCTAGTAACAGTTTAGCCAGTCTTCATTCCTTAATTTTCTTGCTAAATTAGAGGAATTAAAAGAGAAATATGTTAAGGGAAACATAAATAGAATAAGAAGCCTTATCCTCACCCTTACTTCACAAAGACATCACAATAGCAACCATGGATATATATTACATATAATATAATAATATGTACATATTCATATTTCTTGTGGAGTTAGAATCTTCACTGGTCTAATTTTCTGTTCTAAATCAAGACACATTCCTGTAATTAGGGTTTAATATGCTTATGCTTTGGGGTGATTATATAAATTTTCAGCATTTTTGACACTTAAATTCTATTTTTCTATTTTCTTGAATGCTAAATCAATAATTTTTAGTGAATAAAATCAAAGACTATCAAGCAACAATGAGAACCCATTCTAGCTAAGCTTTTCAAGTCACAAATAAAGCTGCATTCTAGAAACCTAGTGCTCCCTGAGACAGGAAAAATAACTAACCCCTGTAGTTTTCAAGGTACTTTCAATACCAAAAGACACCACTGAACTGGGTTTGGTTGATGGGTGCTTGTTGTGTGCCCAGGGTAATTTAATTTTCTGTAATTATTTTCCTGTGAAGACTTCTATTTTACAGGAGAAAGTTGACTTTGATATGCAGTGGAGTACAGGATTCATTGAGAGCAATGCCATGAGGATATAGCTATACAGATTTATTTGTACATCATATAAACTGCTAAGGGCCACCTCTGAGATGTGAATTCATATATTATCAGACCACATTTGTACCCACAGGCAAGGAAATTAAAACAGAAAAATACTTGTAAAATTGAGTTGAGGAGCAGACTTCTTAAGCATCTTAGAGATTTTTTTTTTTTATTTTAAAAAGAGAAAGAGACTTGGATGGGAGACCACCTAAGAATACCAGGTGCTGTAGGCATTTTTAAAAAGCGAGAGAAAGAGACTTGATCTAACTTCTGACTTTAGGGGTACTAAAAGATTCCAGTTTTATTTAAACAAAACAGAATTACCAAAACTCTTGTAATTATAGAAAACGGAAACAAAATTTGAGCCCTTACAAGACTACCCCTTCCTTCCTCAAAACACTTTAGACCCTAGTTCCAACCAGTATCTAAAACTAAGGAAAATAATTTCCAAGATGAACTCAAAGTTTCAATGAAAAAAAATTTTAATTTCATATTTTAATTAGTAATACTTTAAATGGAAATGTCAAGGATTCAAGTTAGTTCAGATAATCCAGTCTTCCTAGAAGAAACAATATATTTTAATATTCAAGCAAGTTAACGCCCGAATCACATTCAATCGGGTTTCTTAGGCCCAGGTGAGTCTCAGAACCCAACACGGGAAACGGAGGCATCTGGCGGACAAGGGAAAGCTGAGATCCCTCTTTTTCCACTCACTGCTTAACCACCTATATCCTCTTTTCATATGAAATGGTTATTTGCTTGAACAGAAAAGATTGATAAGAGAAAGTAAATCTGTAATACACGAATCGGTTTCTTTGCATCCTCATCCTTGTTAGGTTTTCGTCGGGCCTCGCCATCCCTTGGCACCCTCTCCAACCTTTTCCAATCGGAGCCAACAATCGAAGCATTTATATTACATTTAGCGGGATGCAGCTATACCCTTAGGTCTCAAAAACATCACCACCACCCCAAATTTGCCTCTTCTTTCGGTGTTACTAAAATAATAATTCTTAAAGAAATGCAACCAAATCTCAGTACCCGGCGGCGATGATGGCGCACTCAAAGTGCAAGATTTGGGCGAGCAGAAGGGCTCCACCAGTCCGCGTGCCTGGCATTAGCCCCAGCATGTGAGTCTGTGTCCTTGATTCGCACATTTCTCCTCTAGGAGGATAATGAGTTCTCCTTGGTTCTAAATTTGTAAATATACTATCTTTAGTCAGTATTGAAATGGGGGTGGTGGAGAAGCGTCCTGGGTCATGAACTCGAAGTGGTCAGGGCTCCAACCTCCGCCTGGGTCTGGCATACAGCCAAAAGGCGGTGGCCAATTGCATCTGCGGGTCCTGTGGTTTCTCAGAAGACATACCCTCAGGGCTGGAGAGTGTGTGTACCCTTGGGAGTGTTCAGGCCCATTCTACAACCCCCACTAGGAGTCTAGCAGAGGCTTCGCCTTTTTAGGGAGAGACGAGGCCTAAAGGGGACCCGAACTTTGGGTGCACATTCCCGAGGCCTTCCAAGTCCACGCAGCCTGGCACCCCCAGCCTAGGGCCGCCCCGACGGCCCCGACTCGGTGTCCATGTGGCCAGTAGGTGTCGCTGTTCCCCTGCTGGCGGGAGCCGGAGCCTCGCGCTGGCCCCCGCGCCACTCCACTTTTGGCGACCGAAGGGTTCAAAGACCCACCAGACCTCCTGAGAGAGGACTACTGCCCTCTAGGATCGTCCCCTCGCTCACCTGGCCAGGGCCGCCGCAACACTGGCCGACCTAAGGGAGAACTTTCGGGGAAAAAAAGACCAGAGGGGTCTGTTGTGGCGAAACGCGGGGCCCCGACGGAAGCAGTTCGAAGCCACCAACTCTCCCTCCTTTCTCTTCTTGAGCTGTGGGCAGCGACTGAGCCTTGGGAGTATCCTAGTGAAATCCCGAGCCTGTGGATTCCACCCGGACTCCACGCTGTCTAAATATAAATAAGAGGTTGAAATCTCAGCTTCTTGGGAGATAGCCACAGAAAGAGTGGATCGGTTTCAATTTCTTACCTGAGAGTGAGCGAGAGAGACAGAGAGACGAGAAAGACAGAGAGAGAGAGAGAGAGAGAGAGAGAGAGAGAGAGAGAACCAGAACCAAAGAGAAAAGAAAAAGAAAGAAAAATGAAAAGAAAGAAATCTGGGCCTGGCCGCATGCGTGAGCTACATACTATCTTGTGTACTCATCTACAAGCAAAAATGCCGGGTAACCATGACCGCCCACCTCCCCCGGCCCAGGAATGAGTCAGTATTTAGATGTGGTTGTCTTCCCCGAAAGCATTGCTTGCCCAATATTATTCCCCTACAGAAACCTAGCAGTTAGCATGTCTTTGGAATCTGTATTGAAATTCTAGGTACTAAAAATTTTACGCCCTTCTCTGGTGTCCTATGGCTCTCTGCCTTCGGCCTCAGTGAGCCTCATAAGAGATTATTAATCAGAAGCGTTCTTTTTGTGTGTCTCAAAAGGAGGGGGTTTGGCTTCTGAATATCGAGAGGGACATTTACAATGGGTACATCCAATAGGTGACTGGAGATTTTATTATGATTCTGGTTGTGCAAGGAAATCACTGCTCCGATTTGAAGATAGGGAGTGGGGGACCGCATTGAAAATGCTTTCAGAACCTCGAGTTATTATTGAAAGAGTTAGTATTCAAAATGGAACTGTCTTTGTATTTAAACTAACGTTTAAAATTATATTTTAAGTTAAAATGTGGGGACATTTTGTAGTACATTCTTTATAAAACCCACACTTCATCGGTATTTTTTGGTAAACGTCATCAATTCATGAAGAAAAATGTAACAATCAAATATCAAAGAAGAAAGAAAAATTCTTAAAGTCTAAAAATACTTAGAAACACTTCTTATTCTTGACACAGGGCCTGAGTCTCTCTATCTCGGAGGACAACGCTGAGCAAGTGCCTGGGTCTTTAAGGCAAGCCTTAAATTTTTAACGTGAGGGGGCCAACATCATCTTTAAATGTCATGTTTTGCTGTGTTTCACAAATTTGGCTCCTCTCCGTTAAACCCTATATCTGCTATACAATTCTAAGTAATTATTTGATTGAGACTGCAAATTAATCATTCTGAGACGTGGGAGGGGTGAGAAACACGTGTCTAATTGGAGGTTGTAAAGTTCAGTGAGGTGATATTTTTAGCTCGGAAAGTCCAAATTCAAATATTTGGATCTCTCTCTCTCCCTCCCACCGTTTCCCCACTTTCTCTCATTTTACTCTTTCACTCAACCCTTTAGACTCCTTTTCCCCACTTTCTTCCCCTTCCCTCTACCTCTGTCTTCCTTTCTACCTTGTACCCTCTTCCCCCTTACTGCTCCTCTCGTATTTCCTTTCTCTTTTCCTTCCCTCCTCCCCCCACTTCTGACACTCCTACTCCCCCGTCTCTCTCTGTGTACGTCTCTCTCTCTGCCTCTCCCCACTACCATTTATTGTTTGATCCTATCAGTCAAGTTAATATAAAAGTAGCAAGTGGGAGGCCCAGCACTCTCTCTCCCAAGGCACTTTGGGGAGGTGGCGGCCGCTGCCAGGTTACTGGCCGGAGTCGTGGCCCTCAGTGCAGGGCATGTTGCTTGCAGAGGATTTGGGATCTGCGCGGGGTTGAGGGGCTTATTCAAATGCCGCTCGCTGCTGCTGTGATTCGCAGAGACTCGGCCTCCATATGGTAATGCAGGGCGGTGGGTGGGGGGGAGGCGCCGAGGGGCGGAGTGGGGAGGATGGG
Organism: Macroglossus sobrinus; assembly: GCA_004027375.1. NCBI lineage: Eukaryota > Metazoa > Chordata > Mammalia > Chiroptera > Pteropodidae > Macroglossus > Macroglossus sobrinus. Next base: position 1,135,884 of record PVKZ01000122.1, on the reverse strand, counting down.
GGTGAAGGCGGGGTGGGAGGGGGCTCCCGCACCGCGCGCTCGGCTGCCGGGCTGGGACAGAGTACCCAGACCCGCGGCGGCGGCGGTAGCGGCGCTACCCACCCTCCGGCACAACACCCACGGAAACAGCGAGCCACCGAACCACGGGTCCCAGGGGTAAGCCACAGCGCGCACAAGGCAGTGACCGTGACGGTTCAGATGTTTCAGGTTACTACCATGCTCCAATAAGGGAGATTAGACACAGAAAAGATTACAGAAAGATCAGAAATGAGGTGTACCTCTCTGTGTCCCTTGTCACACAGCGCGCGCACACACACGCGTCTGTACATACATGCATGCACAGACATCCGTACATGCACACATTCTTTGCTACTACCATCTAAATATATACACCGCCACTCTATCCCCTATAACGTGGCCGTGTATTTGTCGTGATCCCTGCATAAAGGCGGGCAGGTATGTGCCAGAATCCAGGCAGGAACAAATCGCCACGCACGATTGAATTGCAGCCAAACTAGAAGAGACATTTAACCTACTGAATTGTTTCACTCAGGCAGGTGCCCCCCAGAAACCAGCAATCCTGCAACCAGTTGTGAAATCCTGCAATTATTCATAACATTTGCTGAATATGTGCTTTAGAAAAGATAATCTTGCTATATATTGCAAGGTAAGGGCAAACCTAAAGGATGAATGTGTTTCTGTTTTTTAATGTTTTACGTGCAGCCATCTGACCACTTTTTATTGGGTGACATACCATATGAATATTTGGGTGTAGGCTTGGAAAAACTACAGCCAGAGCTAAGGCTGGAAATGCCATAAGAATTAGGGTGCTAAAAATGGATGCTGGATAGTCTAGTATGAAAGATGGCATACAGCTGTAGTTTTAAAATGGGGGGGAAATACATGTGAATATTTATACATGAAAGCCATTGGGGTGGGCTGAGTCTTGCCCTGAGTATCTGTGCAGGTAAGTCATTCATAAGAAAACTAATTACCTATGCATGTACTTGGACTTGTTTAATTGAATAAGCTGCATGTGTGCATATTTGCTGTTCTTTGTGGCTATGCAATTATCGATTCAGTCTTCTTAAAAATAATAGCTTTGGGGGAATTTAAAAAGTGGGCTTTATACATATATATTTTTAAAAAGCCATTGTGCTGAATAGATATACTGCCAGCAAGGAAAATTCTACTCTATAAACAAAATTAGCATTGCTTGAAATCTAACTCAAGGCCTGTGTATTTTAGGGCAAATCAACTGGCTTAATATAGTCAACTATTTTGTTTGTTTTCATTTAAAGTCAGGAATTAAGGATGCTTTTCAATCAAGATAATGTACCTTGTTTCTAGCCATATTAAGATAAAAATGAAACTCAGTAAATTTTGAATTCAGCAGATAAGGTACAACATACAACATGGTTGAAAATGTCTTCCTTGCAGAAGGCTGTCCTTCTGTGTCTACACATTTTTAAAAAGATTTTTTTCATCAATAACAAATGCTAGAAAGCAATAGGGCAGTGAATGCTGCACCTTTCAGTTATCAGCACAAAAATTCTTTAGAAATCTTTGGAGTCACTTCTCTTTATACATACATTATCTCAAATGCACTGGCCTGAACTGTGTTTTTATTAATCTGAAGTTAATTAGACAATCAAACTTTGAGCCTTGAGCAATGGGCATTACAGCCCATCAAGGATGTATGTCAGGAAAAACAAAACAAACAAACAAACAAACAAACAAACAAAAAACCCGTGTCTTTTCTTTTGTGACCAAACCAGGAGGTTATACAGCTGGCATTACATACATGACAGATGTGCATATTTGGAGCCTTAAATAAAGAGAAGCAAAGGGACAACTGTGCATATTATCTAGCAAGAGACAGCAACAGACACTCGCCAAAAATTAAAGACATAAAAAGACAAGAGAGACAGACATAAGATAGCCAAAAAAAAGAAAAAGAAAAAGAAAAAGAAAGAAAAGAAAGAAAAAATAAAAAGAAAAAAGAAGGAAAAAGAAGAAAAGGAGAGGGATCAATAAAACGATATAACCTCAACTTTTCACGAATTAAAAAATGCAAATATATCTTTACATATGCATCAGTATTAAAAATAATACACGCTGGAACCAACAGGAGCGGGAGCAGGAGGAGGTGGAGGAGGAGAGGTGGAGGAGGAGGAGAGGAGGAGGAGGAAAGAATGGAGGCGCCGCGGAGCCCTGATTATGCATGGGCTGGAGCTGCCTCCTCTAACCTGTTCTTTTCCGAGCCCGGCAGCCGGCGGTCCTCAGCCGCCCACAGAACAGGAGTCGAAACAACCGTTCCCGAAGGCTACAGCGTTTATTTTTCTCTTTTGGGGTTTTTGGCGGTTGTTTCACGGGCTCGCCAACTGGCCCCTTTAATTAAAAGCTTCAATAAAAGGCGATCGCGCCAGGAATGCACCGGCTCCTCTCCGCGTAAGATTTGCATATTTTTTTAATGCCCTAATTTCCTTGATGTATGTAAATGTAGCCGGACGTAGAGGGAGACAGGGAGCTGACGTCAATGGACGTGACCTCGCAGCTAAACCTTGAACGTGAAACCGGGATGGGGGAAAACACGGAGCGACAGCCGGTGGAGCCCGCTCGTGCGGGCGGCGGCTGCGGCGATGGCCGAGCCCAGACCCGAGGGGGCCAGGGAACCCGTGCCAACCCCGGGGAAGGACCAGCCGCCACCTTCTTTCTCTACCAACCGGCTTCCAGCTTCGCCAGCCTTGCCGCCGCACCCGCAGGCTCTTGTCCTGCACCTGCAGTCCCATCAAATACACGTTCTTTTGCTTCCCTCAGAAAAACAACATACCCCAAAACAACAAACCAAAGACAACAGATAACAAACCAAATCAAATCCCCCAAACGTTTTAGACCAAATGATCGCGTAGCTTATCAGAAAGAAGACTGACAATGGAACATGATTTTTTTTTTTCCTTTTTGGCTTCTCTCCACAAGAAGAGGAGGGGGAGACCTCAGACAACAGCAAATCACTCCTAAAACACGCTAAGCTACACGTGTTTCCAGTAGGGAGAGGTAAATTGCCCAGTCTACTGGTGGGGGCTTCTCGTTTTGGTACCTGCTTACCTGTGCAATCATAATGCGCGTTGACTTCATTAACAGCCGTGTCATTAGTGTGCATTTTAATGTAATGGGAGTGTCTCATGTGTGTGTCTGTGTGTGTGTTAGGGAGGTGCTTAGGCTGGTATTCACCGAGGCAGGAGCTATGAGCGGGATGAAATCTGTCTCTCTGCGGGGCCATCTAGGCCACAACTCCTGGGCTGGAGTTCGAGTTTCATCTATTTTAAGGGGATGGTGAGGGTCGCGGTGGCCAGAGCAGACTTTCTATGAACAGCAAGGCCCTTCCGATTATATTGTCTGGGAGCAGGCACTTGAGGAGCGAGCCATTCCGTGATCGCAGCCCTGGAGATGCCTTGCCAGATTTAGCCGGGTGTATTTTTCACTTGGAGCTCAGCAGCCTCAGCCAAGAGGTAGCGGCTCTGGACTAAGCATCAAGGCGGCCTTCAGATTCCTTATCTCCCGCCCCGCGCACCAGCGTGTGCGTGCCCGTGCACAGGGAGGGGGCTGCTGGCACTTCCTTGTGCACAACTGCCCCCGCCTCTTCTCTCCACCCTCTCCTAGGCAGCTAAGAAATGGTCCTCAGCCTCTTCTGGGACCATGCCGCGCGGAGCCGGGGGCGCAGGGCAGAAAAGGGGTTGGCAAGGAAGGGGCGCCGGAGGCCGCGGTTACGGCTTCCCAGTCCTGCCCTTGGCCGCCAAGGCTGCCGTTTCTTCTTTTCACCTCTCAGTCCTAGCTTTGTTTTCCTGACATGCTCGTGGCCACCGAGCCCCACGCCTGCATGGGAGTATGTGCGTGTGCACAGGGCGGGGGAGGCGGGCGCGCGCGGAGAGCCGGGGCTCTCCCGCCAAGGACACGCCTGGCAGTCTGTCCTCCGGCTGCACTTGGCGGGAAAGCTGGGGGCCGCCGGCGGGGCTGCACTTCCGCAGCTCTCATTACCGCCTCCCCGCTCCCCCCTCCAGGCATCATTTACATACGGGCCACTCATCTGAATTTTTACAGCCCTCCCCTCCTTTTCGCCACGGGTCACACGCGCGCAGGCTCGGAACAAGCGCCCGCGCGCGCAGACACGGGTGCCCAGGCTGTAGCTGGCCCGAGCGCGAACAGGCCCAGGGGTGCAATCCGCCCCCGGCGAGACAGATTCTTACACCCTCCCCCTCGCGCCTACACCCCCGACAGCCTTCCGGATCGTGTTCCAGGAAGCTCACCTTCCTTTCTAGGCCCCCACCCTCCTCCCACTGCACACTCCCACCCACATCCTCCCACATCTCTGTCTGTTTCCCTGGAACACACACACACACACACACACACACACACACACACGCACACGCACACGCACACGCACATGCTTTTTCTTACCCCTCAAATAGATAATCCCTATGGCGTGTCCCTGGTATCCTTTGAATAGCTTTGGAGTTTCGAGAATAAAAATCTTATAATGTATTGCTTGTCTTTAGCCAAACACATTTAATGACCACAACAAAAAGAGGAGGAGGAGTGAGAAAGGGGGACTTGAACCAAAAGACCTTTTTTTCCTTAAAAAAGTCTGCAAGTCAAAAGGTCATTTTCCAAGTTTGTAAATAAAATTGCAAAGGGAGTCCTTTAAAAAGAAAGGAGAGGAAAAAAGGGAGGAAGGTAGAAAAGATCCACAAGTTACATAAAATGGTGCATTGGAAAAACAAGACAGCTATTCTTTTTTTAAAAAAGTGTCTAAAGGAATCAAGAGGAAAAAACTGGAGGAAAAAAGAAAAAGAGGGAGAAGAAAATAAAAGGTAGAAAAGGCAAAAGAAGTTTCCAAAGAAATGTGTGCTTTGCATCCTACAATGGGAAAATGTAGCCATTGCCCTTCTTCAGACGAGACATTTCTAATTTGTTCCGTCTGTCAGGAGGGGACTATGAGAGGTTTGGGTGCAAATTCATTATCTCTGGCAACGCAGAACGTAGTGTGGGGACTGAAAAAGACCGTGGCAATGGATGAACAATAGGGCTTCAGTTCATCAGTAACAAAAGCAGTGGGGAAATTGGTTGAGTTTCAGAGCACGTCCTCCTCGGCAGAGGGGGCTGGACTAGACCTTGGACAGCCCCCCCAAAAACTTGCCGAGCCTCGCACACGCCACTTCACTCTCCACTCTGAGGCTCAGGGAGCAAGTGCCTGGCATGGGGGGGGAAAAGTTGGCTTTTTTTCCTTCCTTCATCTTTTGCGCCTTCCTCTCTGCACAGAAGGGAAGATTCATTTAAACTATTTTAGAGCCAATCAAGCAAGAATCACCGTGTGGAATCGAGCGGCAGTTTTAAATGTGCTAAAGAGAGGGGTGATCTGGGGAAAAAAATTTTTTTTTGTCTTTTTTTGAGACGCCGAAAGGAGCCTGTTTGTGTACTGCGGCCGCCCTGTGACTCTGGATCTTGTCTTCTGGCCGGCGCCTCAATTCCTGCCCAACTGGATTCAGGGGCAACACTGCTTAGCGCTGGGAAAACAAGTGAGTATCGCGGCGGCCCGCAGGCGGCAACTCAGCCGGCGGCGCGGGGCCATCACTACCCCGCTGTAGCCCCGCGCCGGCGCTCCTCTCCTCGCCACGAGCTGATGCCAGCAGAGCCCCGCTGCGGGCCGCTCCGAGGGCCAGTCCCGGTTTTGCTTCAGTTAATTGATCGTGTGTCTCGGATGCTTAAACCTGTTGATCTCATGAGTTGTCTGAGCCAGGACTGTTAATTATCCAGCGATGACCCCCAAATGCAGAGAGAAGCCAGGAAAATTTCGTGCTCGAAAGGATAATTTTTGAATGTAATTCTGCATTGCTGGTGATGGGACTTTTCCTTCTTAAACCTAGAGGCAAATACGGTTGTATTTTGCGTTCCTAGATTCAAGATTCGCATTTAGAATAATTCTTTTAACAACCTCAAAGTTGCAATTACCTGGCAATGATGTGAGGATCTGATTGGATTCTGGTGGAAACTTATGTACAGTAGCTAAGTAGACCTGGTGGATTTCCACTTCCTTTTTGTCTTTGCTTTTTGGATTCTGGAAGGCGAGAGGCCCCTTTACAGGGTTATCCCAAGTTCAGATTCATCAAAATGCAACCATCACGGTTAGTTATTAAGACTTAGAGCTTCTGGTGTCCTAGACTAGCCCGGTCTTTTTGTGGTTTGCTTAGAGCCTAGACCCGGCTGAGGGACGCAAGACCTTGTTTCCTTGGCCTGGAATTGTCTGAGGGAACCCGGGGCAGTGGGAACCCAGGCAATGTATATGCATTAGAGTCCGCTGCGTTTTCTCTTGCAAAGATACCCGTGGTGCTTGAATGGAGGACTGTCTTGAGGGGTCAGGGAAGCAATGGAATTGATCAGAAGTTAGACCAGAGGCTCTGTCAAGTCATGGCCACGGCCGGACCTCTTTTGGTGCTGTGGCTGCTTTGGGCCCAGAATAGCGGGATCGGATATAGTTTCCTCCCTCTTCTGATGCCCACCTCTGCTCGCCACCCTCTTTCCGTATCTTGGTACCAGTAATTAAGGCTCTGTCTCGGGAAACAAGCTCCTGTAGTAGCATGATTGAACCAGTGCAGTACTTTCATTTTGCAAAACCAGTAGCCCCACCCTACTACTCCAAAATAACAATAAGCGTTTTTAAAAATCATAAAATAAAAGCAACCTATTTTTCAGGAGTGTAAGACTTCTTGAATATTGAGTCATAGGGGGATGGGGAAGGGAATTTAAAAATCCACCACTTTACAGCAATCAGGTTTTACATTATTCATTGATTTACTGGAGGAAATAGCCAATCAGGAGCCATAGATGCGAATGCACATCTCACCGTGCTGTGGCCTTACAGTAAACTATTTGCATCTTTCTAATGGATTAGATATTTATCCAGGGATTCCCATTGTTTGAAAGGCCTGGAAATTCAGCCCCTTAACATTTAGAATATACGACTTTGTTCCAGTCTTAAAATTCTTACATGGAAGAACTCTCCCTCTTTTTTTGTATGGCATGTTAGAGTATTCAAATTCCTATTTTTTGTTAGGTTTCCCTTCTCTCTAAGCTAAAAATAAAGAAGAAAAAAAATAATTTTCAAAACCCTCCAGATTCTGCATATTTTGCATTCCCATTATCATGTGTGTCTCCATTTAAATGTAAATTAGCATATTAACCCTCTAGGTGCTGAGGCTCAGGACACATTGTACTGGGTTTCCTGGAATCTCTTGGCATTTTAAAGAACCATTGTAATTGTAATATTTTTAATGAAGTCAAATCTAGACATGATTTTATATAAAATATATAAATTTGTTTTCTTACTGTTTTTCAGATGAGTCTACAAAGAAACATAAAATGAATAGACAATCGAACCAACCAAAGGTAATTTTAAAATATACATTTGATAAAATCAAAGTGATGTACAAAATCAGAATAGAATATTATTTACTGGGTGGTAGGCCTGTAGTATACTGCGTATCTCCCAGTTCATGCAATAGATAAATTTCCAGAGAAATCTAAGTTTTCATATGTGCATTTTCTCCAGTAGATAGCCTTTATATGTTATGTATCATGGATAATGTAACCTGTAGCTGCCTATAAAAAATAAATTTGGGACACAGAAGAAATAACAGGATGCTTTTATTAGAAAAGTAAGCCAATCAAGTACCTTGCCTTAACTACACAAATCACAGTAAATTAAAAGGCTTTTATGTAGAAAATAGTAGTCTTGACTGTATTAGTGGACCCTGGCTTACATGCACGAGAATCATACACACCCAATATTAAAAAGCATTTTGGTGATAGGCCAATTTTTTATATACTCTGCAGTAGTCTGAATAGGATTCAGAGAGATTTTCCAAATATTAGTGGCAAATCTGATGTATTTACATTCATGGAATAGTATAATTCTGATCCAACTATGTGGAAAATGATAACTTTTCACTTTTAACTTAAGCAAAGATTGTTTATTCCCAAGAAAATCAGAATGTTTCAATTTATGTTTCAGCCATCTGGAGACCTATAAAAAGATTAGAAAACAAGCATGACAATCACGTTCTAATCTACTGGCCATTAATGGGAATTTATCAGAGAATGAGTAGGCAAGCCATTTGAATTCAGTATTTCCTTCAATATGCAGATTTCAAAAAGAGTATTCTGTAGTAGTTTAGCTAAACAGCTTTTTAAAAAGCAAAAATATCTGGAATAAAAACATGTAGGTGTTAATAGTTGCTCCTAACAATGTAAGGCACACATTGCTAGGAATCTTTAGAGCACAATTGTTTCAACTTGTCTCACATCATAGACAATAATACAGTCCTTGTATATGATAAACCATGATATGAACCTTGGCACTATTCAAAATAATCTGTTGCTCAGTGATAAAACTTGCTATATATCTTTATTTTTCCATACCTTGAAAGGTGATGGTAAGATAAAATATTTAATTGACTATATAGTTAATGAACAGACTAGATTGTTCATAATCATTATGTTGGCTATTTTTACTCTTGAAGCTTTCATAATGAATCTACAGTATATGTGACAGGCATGGGGGCCAGTCCTGGAGTCAGCTGATATGACTGTGGCATTGCCTTAAACGATGCTGTTTTAAGACAGTATATTCTGTAGCTTTTAATTGTAGAAGCATCTCAACTGTTAGTGTCTTGGCTTTCATGATAGTTATTTGGGTTCTAAAATGCATTTAATTGTTAAATGTGGAAATATAGCCACATTAATTTGCAAATTCACACAAATATGGGGATGATACACACATAGACATCCATGCATCCATGCATCATATCTGTCTACTTTCACCAACCCCCACCCAGACATATATAATACAAAAAAAGATTCTAAAAATATCTGGCATTTCTTGGAGGTTTTGACTTAAGGAATTGAATTCATCTGATCATATGCTTGCTTTATATAGTACATGATAATTCACTAATGATTCTGCTTCTAGGTCTCAAGGCCAAAATACTCTCAATCTTCCAAGGTAGATTAGGGTTTTATATAATGTCATATGTGGCATGTACCTCAGTGATGTGTTGTTCAGTTCTTATCCAGTAGGTTTATGTTCTGACCTCATAGTTCAAGAAGGTAAAATAACTCTATAGGTGTATATTTCTCTGAATTAGTTTGTACTTTGCTTGAATATATATATTTCCCAGTGTAGCCTTTTCTGTTTACACTTCTGTATTTAAATTTGATAAGAAAAATAGATAAATTTCCAGATCACAGTCTTTTCTCAATAATCAAGAAAGAATGCTCACCCAAAAAGTAAATTAATAAAATATCTAGAGAAAAGTTGTCATCTGTGTTTCTAAATTATCCTTTAATTGGCATAGTATTGTTTGTACTCTTGTTGGGGTCTTTTCTTAGCAATTCAATTTTTTTTTACTTGTCAGTCTTTTTAATAGCATTTACATATGTGTGCTCTGTGTGTAATTTGGTAAGCATATTCACATATTAATTCTGAAAGTGTTTTAGTCATTGGGGAAAATAGTTAACATATAGAAATAAGAGTATTATGATAAACTAGTCATGTGTGAAATGAATATGAATACTTATGACATTCGCTTGTAGCATATATTTTAAAGAATAGAACACCATCACACATAACTCATAATTTTGGAAAACAAACCATAAAGTTCACCCATGGCGAATATGCATCTTATGTAGGCTGCACCTTAGATGTTCTGTTGAGAGGCCTTGGAGTATTAGAACTGTACATATTATAGATGCATTAAGCATAGATTACTTGTTATGAATGAGAGAGAAGGAAAGAGCTCTTATAAATGATCATATTCACAATTTGAAAATTCCTAAGAAAAAGAATGAGGCTAATTAATTCATGAAACAATATTTCCCTCTAGATTGAAGGGTGGGGGTGGGGAAGGGGAAGGTGAGGGTAGAGTAATGCTCTTAACATTCAGGTGTTTTATTTGTTTTTTTTCATGAGGCACCAATAATTTTATAAGAAAGACTAGTATATTTTTACCTTCTGTATGAAAATTGATGTTTGAAACCATAGGCAAAGGCTCAGCATTTTTATTACAGCATAGTTATGTACAACATTAGAAACTATTGCTGCAATGATTTCCTGTGCTTCATTCTAAGGCACACACCCTATAGAATCATTTTTAAACACCAGAATGAAGTCAGCTTGCATAGAGCATTCATTTTGAACTTACAGAACAAAATATACTGCCCTGTCTCCATGGTACACAGATAGAAAACATGCCTGAGCTGTGAAACCATTAAAAACACACCACCAGAGCAAATTATCAATGTAATCACACATCAACTCACTGCGTAATACATAACTGATTCTCAGCCCCAGAAAGCAGGCCCTGCTTTAAGCAATAGCAAAGTGCCTTCCATCTGTCTGCCCATGCAATCTGCCAGAAGAGAAATTCAGGCAAAGACGTTTTCCAGAACTGAAATGCTTTTATCTGTCCTTAGAGAGAGATTTCTTCCAGTCTTTGGATATTAGAGCGATCTACACTAGCACCAAGGAGGTAAAAGGCCGCGGGTTGCTTTTCCAGGAGCAGTCGGTAATGCTAGCAGCAGAGATGTTGATTGAGAAAATAGGGTTTGTTGCAATGCAGCGGATGCTGCCACTGCCGCTGCCGCTGCCGATGCTCGGGCAGTAGGCGTGGGGCAGTCGACTGATCACTGATGCATATCAATAACCATGTACTTGAGATTTCTCATGACATCATCATTACCTTGGTCTCCGGCGGTCTCGAACCTTTGACCTTGCTGGGCTGGTCCACATTTTGGCAGTGAAAGCCTCTCCAATGATGGCCCTTTTCTCCTTCTTTCAGACCGGGGGCAGCAGCACGCCAGCAAGACGGCATCTTCTTCTCCCCAGCCTAGAAGCCCTGTGAAAATCGAGGATCTTCCCCCTAAAACACACACACACACAAGATATGTGCAATCAAGCTGCCACCGCTTAAAAGCTCATGGTGCCTAACCCAAAAGGATCAGAAGCAGGTCCTTGAATCAGCTGTCACCTCTATAGAATGGGATGTTTTGTTTTTTTTTCTTCTTCCTTAACCTGCGCTGGAAATTGCCGTTGGCTTTATACATCTCTATAGAGAGGCTAAAGAGTGTTGCGTGAGAATGAAGCAATTTACAATGCAAATAGAGGCCTCGGAAGGGACGGATGCTGCTGCTCACTCTTAACCGCTGGCTGCACCTTAATAGCTGGTTTTATTTTCTGATATTGATAGATGAATTGTTGGCTAACGCTGCCGGAGATTACTTGCTGAAAGGAAAATAAAAGTTCGGAGTAAACTTTGAAAGCAACACAGATCCCATTTGGATATTTTAGCCGCACACGCAAACAGAAACCAGGTCATATTTACATAAAAGGAGGAATCTTAAGCGCGGCCAGTGTCCTGGAGGACTACTCTTCGGTTCTGCCAGAAACATCGGGATCCGGATTCTGGTCAGAGGAGAACAGAGACGTGTGAGGGAAGCGAGTTGTTATCTTTGGTTATCTAGCTGTATGAGTGTATTGGTCTTCATAAAGCTAGATAACCGAAAGTAAAAACTCCTTCAAGATCGCCGGGGAGCGTGTGAGAATGAGACTACAACCAAGAGACAGTAAAAACCAGAAAGGTCAGGAATACTTATTGAATCTAACTTTGTTTTTGTTTTTGTTTTTCTTATGATTAAAGATGGTGTTAGAGGAAATTAAGTGACATACATATGCCAAAATACAAAGATACCAAATACTTGGGGAGGGGTTGTTACAGCTGCAAAGAATTGTATACTGCTAATGAGTAAAGAGGTGTGTGAAGTTTGTCTTACTTTAAGGCAAAAGTTTAAGTATGAAGGTTATTTTTCTTAGAAAGTTGTTGTAGAGATGACTGGTACCTAGTTTAAAAAAATGATTCCATAATGTGTAGGCTTAGGCTGTTTTGAGATCCCTCTCCTGAGAAAGTTTAAGATACTGCTTAGAAACTACATATATTTGGCATGTGTGTCAAATTATGTGAAATTAGACTTTCAGAAAAGTTTATACTGGAAAATTAATAATTCGTATCTACTGAAGACAGAGAGCTAGCAGGGGAAATGCAAAAACAAAACAAAACAAAAAGCAAAGGCTGATTTTTATTCTTCTATTCAAAATACAAGGACAGATGCTTCTCTGTTCCAAGAGGGTTTCCTTGAGGAAGCTACTGAAGCAGAAAGACATGATGGAGACGAGATCGCCTCCCCTCTTGTCAAAGTGTTAAAAAAATGTTCTGTCTTACTCTGCGCCTAGCATTGGAAATGAAAGTGACATTTACGCCACAACCCACGTGTGCACCTCCTCTCTTTTTGTTAAGGATGATCAGGTCTATCCAGGAAACAGCTCTGGCATCCCAAACTGAAATAATTAGGACGTATATAGACCTGACAAAAATGGAAAGGGGGTGGGGAATCTGAGGGTCTGTCTTGCCTAATTGATTCCGCTAAACGGAATGCAGGAGATGTGAACGGCAGGACGCTCCGATTCCCACGCTCGAGGGCAAGTGGTAAAGCGGGCCGGCAGCCTATGACAGACAGCCCTGTTGGGGGGTGGGGGTATGAAAAAAAAAAAACATCAAGTGCACACACCATGCTCATCTCCATCGCTTAAGAAAGTAGAGGCATTTCCCACCCACAGCCATCTGCAGCCTCCCAAATGGGAGCACCAACTGGTCTATAGCTGCTGCACACTGTTTCTGTTAATTTTATAACCGCTGTTTAATCTGGCCACAATTAAGTTTGGATCTCTTCTTTGGTTGAGATTTTCAGTATTTAAGGAAAGCTGGTAGAAAGCAGTTCGAAGAAAGTCCTATTACTGCCTACTCCTCATGTCAAATTCTCAATCCATACTTTTGGCCTGTGACCACCTTTTGGCTTTTGTTTTGGGTGAGTTATGTTTAACAATGTAGAACTCTGTATAAGGGTCATTACCATCACCTCATCAAGCTGTTTACTTCTTAACATAATATATCTAGGAACTTGGCCTAATTATGCTAGTAGACACACTGAAGTAGAACTCTAAATTCATCAATCCTATAGAAGGTTGATTACAGTAACGATATGATAAAAGGTTTTGATATAGCCCCAGCTAGATGTGTTCTAAACAGCCATTTTTATTTAATCTAAAAGTGACTATGCTTAGCAGAAACTTTGGCTCTTTAGAGGTCCCCATAGTAAGCTTTTCATAAAGTCCTCACATTTTCCCACGTGTCACCAAGCAAACATTTGTATAGGCATTTAAACAAATGCAAACATTGCAGTAGGAAAAAGTCCAAAATGGCCTGTTACCTTCCCTGAGGCCTAGATTACTGACGATCCTAAATCTTAAATACGCAGTTTTTCTACAAAAGCATTACACTTTCCTTTGTAGCTTCATCTCTTTTTAAGACTTCAGACTGGAGAATCCTGTAAAACCACTGATAGTTTCAGTTAGAAACTCCGAGAGACTTTATTAACGTAAATCCTCAATTTGGCTGCTGAACACGTGCCAAAGTTTTACTACTGTAGTGACCGTTGAGAAGACCCTTGTTTATTTACATTTGAAGCACTGTTTGTGCAAACAACCTTTCATTGTTAAGTGCCTGTATTCCTTTCATTTACTTCATGTCCAGGGGTGCTATTTACCTAGACCCATTGTCTACTACAATTAACATTTACATTACAAAGTGTGTGGTTTTCTTTCTCAAGGAGGTTCAATTAAGGCAATAAGATGTTTGCTGGGGAAACCTATTGTTTATTGAAAGCACTCAATGGAGTCAAATTACTGAAGCTTTTGCCTACATCTTGGTCTTTTATGTAAATATGTTAAAAATAACATCTAAGGAAAATAAATAATATTATAATTATGTGTTTGCCATTGTCACATCAACTTGCTTTGTATCATACTAATGTTACATGATTTATCGATCAATAAAAACGCATTTCAATGTTATTATTTTCATTTTATTTTTTGCTGTTCCACTGCTCTTGCTGCAACATGTCCCAATTTTTCTTTTTTCTATTATTACACATCAAACTTTTGACATTTTGTTTTATTTGTGTGTGTTTAAGAGAGGTATTGTATCTGAGCATGGGTCTGAAGAGTGTCTGAGAGAATCTCTACAATGACCTTATAATTAGGTGATATTTCTTTGAAATTTGAAATATTCCAGAGGCATGTACATTTAAGTCAAAAGAAGTGTAAATATCAGTTAAGTAGTTCTTTGAAAGCTAGTTTTAACATTGGCAGAAACCGGATCAAGTTTATTTAGCATACCACTGCATTGTAAAACAGTTGGAGTGAAGTTGCAGGTTGCGTGAGCATGCATGTTAACTAGTGGGAACCAAGCGCAGTCTTTGTGAAAGGGGAGCAGCAGATTGCTTGTGCAAGGCCAATGTTAAAAAGGCAGCTGAATTTAACACCATCTGGAAGAAAAGATCCCTTCACGACTTTCTCACACCGTCAGACAAAACTAGTGTCTCTTGTTCTGAGCCCTTGTCTATGCAACCATACAATACTGAGTCATTATACTTTTGCTGAGAGAAAATTTGAGAACACAATATGGGTAACCAGTGAATGACCAAGTTTCATTGTGCCCGCTTAAGTCGATTGAAATCTACGTCTAGAGCTATGAATGGTCGTATTGTTTTCCTCACCAGGGCTGTACTAAATGTCAGCACAGTGTAAAGAAAAACTTGAAGTCTGCAAATAACTTACCAGATCTCAATTATAATATTTTCCCACACTAGAACTAATATCATTGCGAGGGGCTACATTGCAGAAAATACAAAAAAGGAGCAAAAAAAAAAAAAGTTCATTTAGAAGTTATTTTATCCAAACATTTTAATTTTCTGATGGGAACTTCAATTTATGCTGCAGCCTGGGTTGAGAAGTGGAATTCATTACTGGGAAGTTCAAGTTACAAAAATACTTCTCATGCAATTAAAATAGAATAAAACAACATCTAGTCTCACCTGAAACCCTCCCTTCTTAAATACAGAGACTCTACTTGGGTTTATTGCTTTAATGCTGCTTAGAATTATTAAAATGAATCCAGCTTAAATTTTGCTTTAAATTTTGGCAAAGTGCTTTCAAAGTTTGCTACTATGATTGACCTTGCAAAGAACATCGTAGATATACACTTCCAAAAATAAACAGCATTCTGGCATCTCACTAGGTGAATTTTGCTTCCCTAAGGAATACCCCTCTCTTTATATTACACCCCTCCCCATTTTCAAACTTTACTTTTCTCGTGATGTGTGTGAATCAGTTCTTATGCTTAGGTTTAACATTCACATTATCTATTTGACTGTAAACAGTGAGAAAAGGGAAACAAAACAGTTCAAAAAGAGTAGAAGGAGTTGGTTGTGTATGTTTTATTAGGATGTCTATTTTAAATATAATTGACTTTGCAGTTTTGTTATTGTGTCACCAAGTGTCGCATAGTTCTTAACATGTAAGTGCAAAACAATGAGTAATTGCTGTTTTGCTGAATAATACATCTGAGTTGCCAGCGTCAAAGGTATTATTTTGTGTATTTCTAAACAGGAACGTTAACTGCAGGTTTTGACATCTAGAATCTTTTCATGAAATACTTAGAAATAGACCAGTAAAATGACACCTGTAAAAGTCAATATAAAGATACAACCAACTTATTTTCCTTGTCCTACTTTAAACCAGAAAATTAACAATGAAAAGTCACTCAATAATGGAATTATAAAGGATTTAATACAAAGATAGCCATATAGAAAATTCTAAAACAACAAAAATGGAAATTAAATAGAGGAAAATATATATGTGGAAACTTCTGCAACATCCTTGCAGGATGTGAATAAATATATTCACCAGTATCAGCCCCCTAGTGAAGTTACCATTAATGTGCATAGTAATGATATAAATGCATTACTTACATTCAAAATAAATTCTTTTTCCAAAGTGGCTTTTCTTCTCATCTCCCTACATGCTCAATTTCTACTACTAGTGCTCTGTGATTTTTTTTAAATTAAAATGTTTTTCTTATTTGGAAAACTAGGAAATTCTAATTTGATTTTGTGTAGTTTTTGATGAAAATTAAGAAACCACTTAAATAATAATAGCTAAGGATAAGTACATTTCAAGTTCACAAACATTTTTCCTATTTATAGACTAAATATAAACAGTTCAAGACAGTTTGACATTGAAAAATTTTGATTTTTTAAAAATAGAGAGATGAAATCAAAGATTTTATTTTCCAATGTGGCTAGAAATTTTTGAAAGAGATATAGATAGTATATCTAGTTTTCTTCTACGAATCTGTATTTCTAGAAATGCCATTGTGGATTAAGAATATTGATACTCTTTTCCCACTCTGTCTTTCTTTGATTTAGCCATCATTAAATAAAATACACTCCAATGTGTTGCATTTGGTCCATGCTGGGGATGTTGGTGAGTGAGACTGGCAACGTGAGACAAGGTGTCCTTTAGAAGTTACTGAGAAAAAGGACAGATACAATACTGGTCAATTATTTTAACACAAATACTAGGGGCAGTTAAACAGGTCCTACAGTGATGGGGCATATAAGGTAGTTCTTCAGTGTTTCCAGATTTTAATGGATGGTTTTGTTATCCTGTTTTTGTGTTCATTGGCGTACTAACACAAGTTAACCTAGTACAGAAATCGGGGGAAATCTTCATTTCCTTCTGGGAATTTTCGACTTAATTGTGAAATTAATTCTAAAATTAGTGAATGGAAATGTAAACTATAAAGTTGTGATTGCTGTTAAGGAATATCTGCCTGCCTTCAATCAGGGCCCGAAAGTTAGTGCACTTCCTTAGAAAGGTGATGACCTCTTTGAGGTGGAGGCATGTGGCTTTCTGCTTTGCAGGCAACTGTCAGACCACAGGAGATAGGACTTTAAAAGGTGAAGATAATCGACTTTATTAGGGGAATATGGAGTTTGAGCCATATTTTTTTCAAAGAGAAGCACATCACCGTGTTTGGTGGTTTGACTAGGTTTTAGCTGAGCTCTGGCATAACTCATTGTTGAGATCTAAAAATAGCCAGGCTTAACAGCCTCATTGCAAGGTGCTCGGCGTGGGCGGTGCACAGAGGAGACAGCCGACTCTGTGACTGGCTGTAGGAGTGGCTGGGCTAGGCAGTGGCAGAGGCGAAGGCTGCTGGTCAGCTGCAGGCAGCACAACACCTCCCGCCGCTGGTCAACAGTTGGAGTCCTTCTGCAGCTGCGGTTGCTCGCGGCCCTTTCCTGAAAGCCGGCATCTGATTGGTGTTTCCCGGGAGACCGGCGGCCGGAGCTGCTGGAGCTGCCCTTTTTGGTGCGCCGGCGCGCGCGCTCCCGGGGCTGGCGCGCGCTCGGGGCTGGCGCACGGCGGGGCGGCCGGGGGCGCGCTGCGGCCAGAGTAGAGAGTTGGGAGGCCTCCCAAGTTCGCGAGAGCTGAAATTCCGGCGCCAGCGCTCCACCGCTTGGCGACCGCAGGGTGCGGGCATCCCGGAACCCCGCAGAGTGAGGCCGCTAGCCTCACTCCTCCTGGCATGCTAAGTTGCGTCCGCAAGCGCTGATCTGTGTTTTTGATTTGTCCGCTCTTCGGCCCCTCACTAGCCCCCTCGGTCCTGCCTCTGAGCCAGCTCGGGACTGTGGTTGCTTAGGAATCAATGAATTGGACTTGTGAATGGGATTGGCCTCGAAATTTAGTCACGCCAGGGCGTCTGTCGGAGGCAGGCGTTCGTGGTGGCCACCCTCTTCCCAGGGCCCCTTCCTCAAGCTAAAAGGCAATTTGTGATTAAGAGGCTTTCTTTTGCTGGCACTCAGTTTCTCTAGTTCTGCCCAGGCATCTTCTCTGAGTATGATCAATCTCATTGTTAAAGATTTTGTGCCCCCTCTCCATTTCTTTTTAACCTAGTGAAAAGTTGCTAAACTAAAGGACCCTCACCCCGAATCCCCTCCTTCCCTCCACACAACACCCCTTTCCTGGAAGAGCAAGTTTTCTGAATCCGGAGCCAGGGTTGGTGAGCGCACTCTGCTCTGGACCCTTTGCTGAATCATCTAACACCTCTACCCCTATTGCCCATTAAGGACTCAGGGCGCATCTTGCACCTATCAGATTTATTGGAAATATTAATCTCTTTGTTGGGTGGATACAGTAGAACTTGTTTAGAGATTACTTTAGAAAGAGATCTAGGTCTTAAGCACTTACTAAAGCCAGTTAATAACATCATGCATGGACATTTAAACTTGTTGTAAGTTGCAGAGAGGATTAGTGGGAAGTCACGCTGTGCGCAGCTAATGATACCATCTTAACTCTAACCGGTCTAAATCCACTTCGCCGGGTGCAGGTCAGGCTCTGCGGCCTCGAGTGAGGCTGGGTAAAGAAGGTGGTCTTGGAGCAGCAGCGCTAGGAGCTTGGAAACAGGAGGAGCCGCCCTGGTGCTCCCTTTGGGTGATGGTCACTGGTTCCTGGAGGCTGCGGGCGGTCTTGCTGCTGGGTGGGCACAAGCACCAGGACAAGTGCCAAGTACATGGCGCGCCACAGCTCACGGGCTGTGTTTTAGTGACACTGAAGGGTATTTTCTACATGTTAAAACAGGTTTGATTTTATTAACCAAAAGGTGGTGGCACCAAAGTCTGTTACAAACTCCGGTAAAATGTGTGGTGGTTTTTGCTACTGATCGGTCTGCATTTCAAAGGCCGTTTACTTTCAGTTCTTTCACAAAAGTAGTCCAGCTCTGTATTTCACAGGTAAATATCGAAGCATATTATTAAAAACTTCCTGTCATAGGCTTGCTCAACTGGCTTCAAACTGATTACTGTTTTAAGGCAGTTTGCGACTACTTTATGACAGGGCCAATTAGAAATAATCTTGGGAAAATGCTTCGACAATGCTACGTTATTAAAATACTCACCTAACAATATTCATTTGGTTCTGTCACTAATTAGCTATCTGAGGGGATTCTTGTGTTGTCTGGATTTCCTTTAATAGTCACTGGCCCTGGGAAAACAAACTATGAGGAGAATTTTAACTGCAACCTGGTTCTTGGAGTTAAATTTTAAAATTAAATTTGGTACGATTAAAGTATTTATCTTTCATATCATTAATTACTAGTGGGAGTTTGGAAATAACTATAGATATAATCACTTTAATAATTGCTGAAAACCTATAAATGAGCCACTTCAGAAAAGGAATGGGCACAAAAAATAAATAAACGCTTTCTCAGAATCAGCCCATGAAAAAGGTATTCACAGATTACTACCAAGATGTTTTGTAAATCTTTGTCTTTTAAGGAAAAAAAAAACTATATACATATATATATATTCATATACACATATATAGATCTGAATGAAATGTACAGGAATGGAAGAATTTCTAACAAATATTAAATTAATAAATATTTTTACTGAATAAATCTCTCAGATATAATTAGTTTATGTATTTATCAACCCTGGTTAATGAAAAAAACTTTCTATAATTTACTTGAAGGTAATGCCTTTAAGAAGACAATAATAGATTTAATATCATTGAAATTCAGAATCCATGGACTTACTTCCTGTCAGTGCTAGAGCTCTTGTATAGTAATAATAGAAGTATACTTAGTCCTTATTTTTAATTCAGTGAGAATTTTGAAGGTACCTGAAACTATTGCATGAATTTAACTGTCTTTGAGAGGAATTCAAATATGGATTTTAGGACGTATTTTCAGAAAGCACATAGTTTACACATACTAGCTGCTCAATATATATTATTTTAGTGTATTAAATTATCTTTGAAATATATGATCTATGTACAAAATTAAATTAGCATTAAATGACAGGAATCTGAAGTTGAGGATATTGTACAGTCTGTGGAATTGCTTGAAACTGTTTAGGAGCTTTAAAAATGAAGTTATTACCATGACCAAGTCATGACAAGTGAGTTGGGAAAGAATGAAAGAAAAATAATTTAAAAGGTCTTTATCTTTAGAATTTCTAGTATATGACATTTGAGTGATTCTAGTAGTAAAAATTCCCAGACAGCAAAGAAATAGGAATTAATTGATGAATTTATATTTTCATTGTTTTATAAAGTAACTCTTATGAAAATTTATAGGTACTTAGATTAACATAAAAATTAGAAAGTTTAGCTGTCCCCAGATAAAATTAGAAATTGCTGAATAACTTAGATTTTCACGCTGAAGACTCACGCTCAATTATAGTCTAAAATCTGAGTTTGCAGATATGACATGGGATTCCAGTGTTTCAAACAGCGCAGTACAAATACTGCATATATTTCTGCCAAATATGTCTCAGATGAGTTGTTGCTAA
Source organism: Macroglossus sobrinus (assembly GCA_004027375.1). Taxonomy (NCBI): domain Eukaryota; kingdom Metazoa; phylum Chordata; class Mammalia; order Chiroptera; family Pteropodidae; genus Macroglossus; species Macroglossus sobrinus. Next base: position 1,115,526 of record PVKZ01000122.1, on the reverse strand, counting down.
GGAAGAATCCATATCATGACTGAGTTAACAGAAAGTGTGTTACCTTTCTAATAGGTAATCCCTCCATTGCATTCTGTGCTCACTGACAAGAGAGAGGACTTGAATTTTTGTCATTTTTCTGGACTTTGGCCTTAAGGTCTGTATTGTCAATGCAAAATATATGAAGTGAACAATATTTTGTGTTAACCAATTATTTTTATTAAGACAAAATTATTTTCTTAGCCAATTTAATTAAAAAATTGACTTTATTTAACTAGCTCTATTTTATTATAGATGGTCTAATTCAATTTTGATTTTTCAAATTGCATTTTATACTATAAAGAGCACTGTATAAAATGAAGTTTGAAAAGGGAAAATATTTATGCTTTTATCATTTTAAGTGATCAAATATTGCAGTGCTAAATTTTCGAATATCATGTGCATCAGTACTTTATTAACTTAATCTAATGCTCAGAGTCATTACCACATTCATGGGTGTCTTTCTGATATCTCTCCAGTCCACTGGATTTTGAAGTGTGATTATGTAAATTTTCTAGTGATAAATAAATGACTATAATTGTACTTGAAATACCACTCAAATTCTTAAGACCATGGCATCTAAATAATATATTATGCATTCTTTAATTATTTATCAAGATTAATTCAAAATAACTGTAGAGTAAAGCATACATTTATTTTTAAATAGCCATTCTCTTTCCCAATTTTTCCTGTACCAGGTTAAAAAATATTCCAGATGGTGAAAATATGGAAAAAGGCTGATGAGTAGAATGAAAATATGGAAAAAGATTGATGAGCAGAGTGAATAAGCAGCAAGTTTAGCTTTCAAGGAAACAACTCTTGGCTTGCCCAATAATAAATATAATAAATACTATTGCTTTGATGTAATTTTTATGGCATGTGATCTTAATGTCAATTTAGTAAGGGTGTTTTGGTGACAGAGAAAACCATGTTTAAATGTTAAATATTAGTGCAGAAAATTTTTCACCATTACTTGACAAGGAAAAAAGAAAAGTTAGCAAACAAAAATATTTCACTATGTTTTTTTTTTAAAGTTATTTTATAAACTTAGTAGAGAAATTGTAATCTTGAATTATAAAATTCGAGTAAGGGTTGTATAATCGAGTGGTGCTAAATTTAAAGAATGGCTTTTCTTCGTTATAGTTATGAAAAAATCACAATAATTGAAACGTGCCTTTTCATTGTTTAACATTGCAAGGCTGTATTCAGAACTCTTGTTGCACTGGGCCTTTAAAGAAGGCGCGTATGTATTTTACCGATATAAATTCTAATTGCGAATCCACTCTAATCAGCACGTAGAAATCATCTGAAGCCTCATAAGTTCATGAACTACACACTTTTCTTTTTTATTCTGCAGACCACACCTTATCTGGTTGCTAATGACATACAGGAAATTGATTGCAGAAAATCTTCAAGGGAATATTTGCTGTACCACATATAGTAAGCTCCATTTGGTGCATTAGCATTTAGCCATTTTATGCAAATTTATAGAAAATGACTCATGTATATGATTTAATATGCATCAGCGATAACTCATACCACCCTCATAAGAAAAAAGAAATAAAAAATTCATTAGAAAACTAGACTACTGTCACTACATGGTTAAAACATTATTAAAGCATATTTCAATGTTTTGCTTACACTAGTGTTCTCATCATGGTGCCACCATTTCATGACAAAGGCCGTAGAGGAGAAAACATTCAACTTAAAATGTCTGCTGGCACACATCGCTGGATTTGTGTGTCACTAAACAATGAGCAAGCATAGCCTTGAATACCAACTATTTAATTAGCACTTTTGGAAGCCATGCATAGAAAATAGCTCATTTACATGCATCTGCTTAGCGATTAGTCCCATAAAAAGCTACCATTTTTGTTGTTGTTTAACATAGCAAGCATTTTACCATTAAACCATGAGAAAAATCAAAACATATGTTATTATTTTCAAGTTTTTAAATTTGGAGAAATAATTAATACAGGCAAAAGTCTTCATATTCCTTTTCAAGGTATATTTAAATTATTTAATTAAACCTTAAGTGTACCATAAAAGGCTGGATACAAGTAATAATTAAGAACTTCAAAGGGCAACGGAAACCCTCTAACAGTCCTTGGTTTAATTAAAGGCTATTATTAGATTGCTCTCAAATATACAGTTACATTTAATGACAAGTGATGACTAGTAAAATCAGTATTTGAAAGTTATGAGTATCATATTCTAAATACAATTGATAGTCTCTAGAAAGTACTGCTACCATTCCATTTGAAATTAAATGACATGTATTCTTTGAAAAATCAAATTGATAACATTTAAAAACCTGTTAGTTTAAGAAGCTTTGTTTTTCATTAATTCTCTAGTCTACACATACCTGTCATGATCACAAATTAATTGTATGCTACTTAAAAAGAGTTTCTGCCAATTTAAATGTCTTCGAAGGGTATATTTTTCTAACACAGTGGCATATTTATGAAGCCATGTATACAAATGTGTATGGATGCATTGACAATAAAAGTGGGCTTCGCTAGTACATTTTGAAATATACTGTTTATTTTTGAAATGTGAATTGATATTTAATACTACAGTAATAAATTATTTTTTTGAAGTTTATATTATCTACCATTTTTGTGTGAGTAGATAATTGGTAAAAAAAAAAAAAAGGTGATTCTAAATACATTTTAGAATGTGTATGTACCATATAGAAAACAGAAATTGGCCACTTATGTATAATTTGCTGTTTATTATAAATAATTATACTCATATGATTATTTTCCTTTATATGCATTTCTTTATACAGGGAATTTATTTGGAATTTGCATAGTTAAAATTCAGAGCAAATGAGTAAGCAGTATATATATATATATATATATATATATATATATATATATATTTTCAGGTGAAATTGAATAAATATTTTAAATTTTTATTTAGGACATTTTGCTAATTCTGTTTCTTAGTTTTCTTTAGTAATTGGCTTATAAAGCATCTGTAATAAAGAGTGCCTGTGTATTAAGCATATTACATTTTATTTTATAAGTAATATATTATTTTGAAAATATGATACTATTTCCTTTGTTTACTGTGGGCTAGTGAATAGCATGAGATATTTGGTCTTTGCTTGTGTGGATTAAATATGTAGATATGAATCTATTTCTGTAGCTTATCTATCTATCATCTATCTATCTATCTATCTATCTATCATCTATCTATCATCTATCATCTATCATCATCTATCTAACATCTGCCAACCTATCTATATGTTGGTCTGCCTGCCTGTCTGTCTATCTATCCATTCATCCATCTAGTTAAATAATGTAGTATATGTATGTAGTCTACTGTGTAATGAAAGTGTGCTCCTGATGTGCCTTTTGTTATGACATGTTCTTTAATTTGAATTTTTTTATTTCAAAATTTTATTTTATACTCTTTGAAACCAGTAATATTTTTTTTTATTTGTTTATTATGCCCCCCCTTCCCTTGCACAGATATTTAGAATGTAAGTTTTGTGGAGTAGGGAACTTACCTGCCTTGTTCACTGCTGAATATAGTTAACCTAGAGCAGTAGAATATAGTAGATACTCAATGATTATTTGTTGGTGAAAAAAATTAATAAATTTAAATATGAGATTGATCTTTCTGAGATAGATTTTTCCCTGTGGATCTAAGGGATTGATTTGCATAGATAGACTGGTTTCTCCAACATAGGAGCCTTATTGAAGCTGCCCAGGTATGTTGAGAAGATTACCCTTCCTAGTTAGAGTAAATAGAGTAAGATTATTGTTTGGTTTGGGGGTGAGTAATGACTGCAAGCAACTTCTAAGCTAGATTTCAAAGTCTATTTGTAAGAGGACTGTATATGTATTTGAGATCCTTTCCTTGATATAGGGAACAGCCACTGGTTCATGGAACAGGGCCAACTTAACTGAACACACGAGAACTGAATCATAGAACATAGTGTTATTATTGACAAATTCCAAACAAAACTATTTTGCAAGTAATTTTAATATTTTTATTTTACTTTGATTAAAATATCCAATTCATAGCAGCATTATCTTGTAAACAGCCTGAGATTCTTACAATTTTAACTAATGATAGAAAAATAAATGTGAATCAGTCTTCCTAGGGCCTAACCTTTCTTTCTTGATTAAACCAGGATCATTTTTGAAAGCTCTATTAGTTTCCTTAGAATATAAGGAAATTATGAGTAAAAATATAGTTTATGTTACTAAAAAATGCTCCTTTGACTTAAAAATTAACCTCTTGAAGTGTCTAACCTGCAATCCAATAATTGCATGAGAATTTAAGTTACCAATCATATTTTTGAGCAGAAATTAGAAATTGTTTATATCATTTGGTATAAACAGTAAAAATTTGTCTTTTCACATTTTTACACAACATAGGTCAAAATAATAAATGTAAGATGAAAAACTCAAATCAATGAAATGTTTGTTGGGCTCTTATTATGTTCCCATCACTAAGATTCTAAAGATTTTAGAAAATTACCAGAGTAGGTTGTCTAGTTCATGAGCAATGAACAAATGTTTCACAAGACCAGGTAGCAAAGTGAGTCACCAAAAAGTGCAGCCCTTTCTTATTTGTGTGCCATCGAGAAAGAACATCCTTATTTTGGAACTTGGGTTAAGCATTTGATTAACTCTATTAAATCTTTCTGATTATTAAGGTACTATTTTATTCTAAGGTACTATTTTTGGAAGCTGCAGTAGATTTTGTATTGGTGTAAAAAGGCAATAAACAATACCTTGGGAGATTTAATAGCCTTCCAAGTCGTCTACCTGAACATTTTGACTGACTCCTGAATTTGGCAAAATCTGGATCCAAACTAATATTGTCAACAGGCCTTATCATAAAGCAAAGTAGAGCATTCAAATTATGTTTTTTATCTGGGTCACTTTTCTGCCTCTTACTTTTAATTGAGAAAAAGTCTCCACTATATCAGTGGCCATATTATTTACTACATATAAGGTAGAGCTAAATATAGGAAATCAATTAAATATGTATGGGCCAATAGAAAATCTATTAGCCAGCAATACCTTGTAAATTATTGTTTATTGAATACCTTATAAGAATATACAAAGCTAGAGGGTATTTATATGTTTGGCAGTGGAGGCTTAGGAGATGTAGAGATGGGAAGCTTTGGGAGAGAACTTAGAAAAAGCATAGGAAATGATGCTAAAGAAAAAGTGTAAGAAATGGTGCTACCTTCAAGGAGCCCAAGATCTGATTGAGAAGACTAGATTAGTAATAATAAAAACACATGAATAATGTAAGATAATATTGAATTGTGGGATACTTATTAATAATATTATAGGAATATTTAGTAAAGATAAATCAGTATGAATAGCCAATGAAGAATTGGTAGAGAAAGTTATTTGCAACTTTGACTTTGAGTTTGGAAAGAGTTATAGAATTAAGACATAGAAGGAGAGCATTCTGGGCTGGAAAAACAAAATGATCATTGGTGACCTGAATGCATGAATGAACAGAGCATGTTTTTGAGAGAGAGAGAGAGGAGAAGAGCTTCATATTCAGCGATGGTGATTAATATTTGTGGATAGATGGGATAAGGCCAGATTATTTATATTCTTAAAAACTGGCCATTAGAGATAGACATAATGATATAAATTATGGGTAGTTACTCTGAGTTTCTTCTTACATATTTATTTATTGAATATATAGTATGAACATCTAGTATGTGCAAAGTACTATGCCAAGCACTGGGAGAACAGTGGTGAATCAAATCTAATTTTTGCCCAACCTCATGAAATTGCATTCTAGTAGGAAAGCTGGACTTTAAACAATTAATTGTGCAATTTTCTATTGAATTGCAATTAGTTCTGCAAAGGAAAGTACAGGGTATCATGATAGAGTATAACTAGTCTGGGACAGGGAGTGATATTAGGGAAGCTTGGTTTTAAGAAGTAATGTTTGAGTTGGACTAGAGGAGGAGTAGAGATGATTGAGCAAGGGGGAAGGAGCATAAACAAAACTTTATAGTCAGAGGAGATAAAACATATCAAAGCCCATGGGAGGAAAGACAGGAGGAAGCCTGTCATGTTTGAGGAACTTCAAGATCAGTTTGACTAGGCTACAGAAATCTACAGAAAACAAGAGAGATAGGTAGACCAGATCATGCAGATTTTGTAGGGTTATGATTGTTGACCTAAGTGTGGTAAAAAGTCACTGAATAATTTTAAGCAAGGGAGGGGCATGTTTGGAATTACACTTTTAAAAGATGATTCCGATTGTAGTATGGGTTAGGGGAAGACAAGAGTGGGTAAGTGAAACCAGTTATGAAACTGAGGTATAAGTTAAAAAATGTTGATGGTTTGGACCAGGGTATTTGTAGTGAGAATTAAGAGAGGCAAATAGATTAGAGAGGTGTTTATGAGAAAAAAATGACTAGATAAACAAAATGAGGAAAGTAGCATTTAAATAAGTGTTCACTGTCCTAAACATTTCAGTGGGCCAAATGGGTCTAGTATAAGAATAAGGAGACCAGTTGGAGAATTACAACAACCTGAGAAGGTGATGGAACCTGAAATTGGGAGTGGAGAAAAGAAGACATATTTAGAGACATTTTAGAAGAACAACATATAAATTTTTTGACTAAAATTTTTTAAGTTGTAGTGACTTTAGTGGCCTTAGTGGCTAGAATAGGGAAGTGGGATAGGAGGAAAAATGACCGACCGACTTATTTTGGAAGTGTTGAGCTTGTAATGTTAGATAGTTATATAGAAAATGCAAATGTAGGAGTGTGATTCTATTTGGGAGGGCATCAATAGAGATCTGTGATTGGATTAAAAACATAGAGTATGTGGAGTTAGCCAAGGAAATAGCGAGTGGAGAATGGCAAGCCAAGGCACCGATTTTGAAAATGGTGGAAGGAATAAGCAGGTGTCATCCACAGGTTAATTTACATCTGAAAACAAAGTCTCTCTCAGTAATTCCCTTTCAAAGACAATTTAAATTTTAGCTGTTTAGTGTGTGTCCAATCATTAAAATAAATAGAGTCTTTCCCAAAATGTCAGTGGTTTGCCACATTTAGGAATATGTTGTACTAAAATAAGGGAAGAAAGAAAGGGAGGAGAGACTGGATAGGGAGTGTTCATATAATTATAGAAATAATTGGAATTTAAGTAATGCTTCATAAACATCTAATTAAAAACCATTACCAAGTTATTTAATATATGCTTAAGTTCATAGAAATTTCTTTTAGAAAAATTTGTTGATTCTTTCATTCAGGAAATTTTTATTGAGAACTGTTTTTGATCTTATCAATTTTAGTTTCGATTGTGGAATCTACATTTTTATAAGGAGATAGTCAATAAACAAGTAAATAAAATATCAGCTAGCTACTAGTTCTGTGATAAAACAGGGTAATGGGGCTTACTTTAGGTGATTTGGCAAGGTTTACTTGAGGAAGTGATGTTTAAAATGACCCTTTAATACATAAAAATATAATACTTACACTATTTAAGTCTGTAAAAAGGTACATAGACTTGTCTGTCAGTTTATGTAAGATTAATGAACCTACTTGGGTTTAATAGCAACAAAACCCTTGGCTTGATATCTTTTGATTCTCTATTAAGGATCACAAAAGACAGAGAGGGGTAGAGAGCAAAACACTATATGAATATAACTCCTCAACCGCATGCTTCACTTCCATAATAATGTATCTAAATTCAAAAACAGCTAAAAAAAGTTTTCTTTCCTGAATATTTTGCCTGTGAACTTCAGAGTTCATTTTTAAAAAGGGCTTTTAAAAATCAAGACAAACTTTTGGTGAAGACTCTTGAGCTGCCTACTGGTAAAATTGTTTAATCAAACAATGCTACCAATAACATCAGGTATGTGTATAGAAATTTATATTTTCAAAATGCAATCACATATATTGACTAGAGAATAGTTATTCAACAATAATGACTGGAGCTGGGGCTAAGAAATTTTAGGTTGACCATTAGGATAGTAATAAAAATGTGAGGGCTTGAGTCATTTCAATTCATTGTTCTAATTTCTTATTAATAAATACAATTTATGTTTTTAGAGATTGACTAGGATAATTCTTTTCCACATCTAAGGTTTCTATTTCAATGTATTATAACATTTTTAACATGTTAAAGTTTTTAAGTAAAATTTTTCTTTTCAAGACATTTCTTAATACTTTTGAGAAATATTGGTGTTTTCAAATCATGTGTGCTGAATATAATTTTGGGAATTAACATTCAGACTTGAGTGTATTGTTTAACCATTTTAATTAATCAATTTTTATTTTTAATTATTCTTTCATTAATTTTAAAAAATAGGAACAGGTGCACATGTTTTAAAAGTTGCACAGAGATATATGCTAAAAAGTAGACTCCTGGACCCCTGAATTTCACTCCCTAGAGGCAACTAACAGTTTCTTAAGGTTTGGAAACTATTTTAAAATTAAAATCGAAATTACTTTGCTAATATGAAAGTACCTCAAATTATAATTATATTGGACTTGGGAACATTTTTCTACTATTTCACTATTTTCTCTAAAGTACAATATCAAATGTATGCAAACATTGGACTTAAACATAAATCATTAAGTGTCCTAAAGTCATTAAGGTTATCTTTGGTGAAAGTTAGGCTTTAGTGAATTCATATTATTTATTCTTTTTGAAATTCGTATTTCAGAGACTTAAAGGAAAGTCATGGGCACTATCCCTCCAAAAATCATATATTTATGCCTTGAGGGATATCATGAAGATTGTTGAGAACACAGGGAGTTTGTACAATTATGGATGAGTTTATAAACTCTTTTTTTTTCACAACCCCATGTAGCTGACCAACTTTCCAAACGCCAAGTGCTCACTTCAAATTAGCTAATTTCTAAATTTTAGCGTATACCATCATCAGTACCCTTCTTGTTAACTTCCAATAATTTGTGAATAAGATAAAAATGTCAGGACAGAGTGTTCTTATGGAATCAGAAGATGCTAACCTCTGTGCCCTCCTGCAACCACAAGAACAGCTGCAGCAGTGGCCTAATGTCTGTCAGTTTTTCCATTTGCAGACACATTACCGATTGATGTGTCTACTCTGCTGAAATCCCTTTAATTCTTACTGTTTGTCCTTCCATCAGAGTTTTAAGTTAAGTTCAGACATTCTGTGAAGCTGCCAAGTTCTCTCTAGTTCCAAGGCTAGCTTTTTAGTTCACATCATCTGTCTTGGAGTAGCTAGGGCTGCCAAAGGGAGATTTGAAATCAGTGCTACCACAAAACTTCCCCCTGGAAGGTGGAGATGGAGCATTATGCAGTTCGGTGAGTAAATAAATGTCTCTGGTTTTCTTAATAGCATATTATAAAGAAAACTTTGAAATCAAATATACCGTTAACCAGTGCCTAAACTGGGGAACATACGAAAGATGTGAAAAAACATATCTTACTCACTCATTACAATTACTCTGACTATTCTAGAACTGACAAAGAAAAGAGAGGTAAGAAGAAATCTTATTGTATAAGACACTGTGATGAATGCATTACATATATAGTCTCATTTAATCCTCCACAAAACTCAATGTGAACTTCATTTTTCAGAGCCAGAAGTTGAGAATTGGGGAGGTTACTTAAAGCAAGAAAAGAAGATACAAGTAGAGGAATGTATAGATATCATAGAATCAGGATCAGGACAGGTTTATATTTAAACAAACAAAAACTCATTAGGGAGTATTATGATTTTATTTGTCTATCTCAATAGTTAAGAAAAGCCTAAAGTCAGTGAAATCTTAGCATTTTGAATTCATAAATTATTAAAATATCTGGTCATTTAAGGGAAAAAAACCCTAATGTCTGCAAAATTAATTAAATATTTTATTTTTGTTTTCAATTGCTACCGTATTATGTAGGTGTAATTTATGAACACACACTTGCTTCAAATTTTTCATATTTAGAAATTTATAATGATTTCAGTAGTTGAATTTTTTTAACAAAAATACCTAATTTTATTTGTGAAAAAAATTTTCACCTTTATTGAGATACAATTGACAAATAAAAATTGTACATATTTAACGTGTGCAACATTGATGGTTTGAGATACATATACACAGTGAAATAAGTATTACAGTCAAGTTAATTAACACATCTAAAACCTCACATAGTTATGTTTGTGTGTGTGTGCGCGCGCACATGCATGCGGTAAGTACTCTTAAGTTCTACTCTCTTAGCAAACTTCAAGTACACAATATAGTGTTGTTAACTTTAGTCACTATGCAGTATATTAGATTCCCAGAACTTATTCATCTTATAACTAAAAGTTAGTACTTTTTGACCAACATCCTCCAATTTCCCCCAGTATCAAGCCCCTGGCAACCATTATTCTACTCTCTAATTCTATGAATTTGATTTTTGAAAACTTCATATATAAAGGAGATTATATAGCATTTATCTTTCTGTATTTGGCTTATTTCACCTGCGTAATATCCTCAAGGTTCACCCGTGTTGTTACAATGGTCAGGATTTCCTTTTTCTTTTTTTAAGCTGAATAATATTCTATTGAATATATGTACCACATTTTCTTTATTCATTCATTTGTCAAGAGATAATTAGGTTGTTTTTATATCATAGCTATTGTGAATAATGCTGAAATGAACATGAGAGCACAGATATCTCTTTGAGATCCTGATTTTTCTTCCTTTGAATATATACTGAGAGGTTTGATTGCTGGATTATATGGTAGTTATATTTTTAAACTTTTGAAGAAACTCCATTCTGTTTTCTATAATATTTGTACCAATTCACATTTCCACCAGCAGTGTACAAGGGTTCCAGTTTCTCCACACCCTCATCAGCACTCGTTATCTCTTGTTTTTTTTTTTTTTTTTATAATAGTCATCCTAATATGTAAGAGGTGATATCTCCTTATGGTTTCGATTTGCATTTCCCTGATGATTGGTACTATTGAGCACCTTTTCATGTACCCATTGGTCATTTGTATATCTTTGAAAAATGTCTATCCAGGTCCTTTCCCCCTTTTTTAATTGAGTTGTTAGTTTTTGCTGCTGAGTTGTATGAATTCCTTATATAGTTTGAATGTTAACCTCTTACCAGATATAGGGTTTATGAATATCTTCTCCTATTCCATATGTTGCCTTTTCTTTAGTTTGCTTTTTAGTTTGATGTAGTCCACTTGTTTATTTTTACTTTTATTTACTTGTATTTATTTTTTTATCTTTAATTTCATGGAAAGAAAATATGGGTTGGAATTATATTTACTATATATGATGTGATGACTATACAAGCATATTAACTTGAATATTAAATAAGTGACAATTTTGCTTTGCCTTATGTCTAAGTGTGCGATGAGAGGTGTCTTTTATGATCAAAAGAAAGTTAAATTAACATAACCCACATTTGGCACTCAAACTTTGCTTCAATCAAAAGTATATTATCATTTTTTGTCCCTTTAAGTGTCTGAATTTAAACTGTAGATGAATTTGTGGTTCTGCGTGTTCTGCAAGATTGAGCGGGCTATGTTGCTGCAGTTCGACAGGGCCTAAATGCACATAAGGCAAGTTGACATTGGAGACGTTCTTATAACTTGTATGTTAGTAACAGACCCTCTTCATTCTGAGCCTTCTACCTTAACAGTTCTTTCTTCCCACACCCTTATTTCTTCATGAGGATACCCAGTTCTTTCTTGTTTTCTCTAATTTCATCCTACTAATTTTTGCTCTGGGGACAGTATTGGAAGAAACTAATTTCTGAGGTAAAAATGATTGATATGGTTTAACATCTTATTTCTTAAAACACGGTGTAGGTCAAAGGAGTGAAATTGTTTTATTTAACAAACATTCACTAACTGTTCTGTGGGGCAATGACGATAGAGCAAATGATAAGATTCAATTCGACCCTCACAACAGGGGTTTTATCTATTCATACTACAAGTAGAAATGTTTATTTCTAAGTTTAAATAAAGTTTAAAATAAACCCCTCACAACATGGGTTTCTTCTATTCATACTACAAGTAGAAACATTTATATATAAGTTTAAATAAAGTTTTACAGAGATTTGCTAATTCTTGAATTTTTACTATTGTTATAATTAAAATGTAAGTTTTTTATGAATAATGTCACAGAAATTTTATATCTAATATTTTCATATGTTAAAAAGTTTATTTTTTGACTTTTGAAATATCCTGGTTTGATTCTAATTTTAAAATGAGTTATCCATAGACTATCATTTCTTTTATTTTTTAAAAACACACATCTTCTTAGAGAAGTCCTTTTTCATAAGAATGATCATGAATTTTATTTATTCTTTGTAACAGTGCTATGGAGGTATCAATACACTTTAAGGACATCATAAATAGTTTTTTATTTTAGTTATTTAACCCTTTTTAATGTATAACTATATTGAAATGGAAATATACTGTCATTTTAACTACTGAATAATAACACTATCAGGAATCTCTAAAAACCCCTTCTAAGTATATAAAAGAATTAAATGCTTATATTTCACGACACCCATTTTAATTGAATTTTTACCTAACTTTTTAGAACATATAATAGAATCACTAAGAAAATTTATATAAACAGTGAAAGTAACAAAGAAGAAAAAGTACTAACAAGAGTATATTGATTTTAATTGAGAAATTTCAAATTTTAATTTTAATTAAAATCATTATTTAAGTTTCTCAAATCTCACACAATAAATTGACTGATAAGAAATTTGTCTGCTCTGAAGCTTATTATTATATAATAATTCCAGTTGTCAATTTAATTCCTCAATGATAATTTCTCAAATAAATCTTTGAAGAAAAAGTAAAACTTTTTGATTAAAGGTAAATACAGAAGGGCCTATAACAGTAAGTCTCAACCAATACTATAGTGACAGTAGAATTGTCAGACCAAAAAAATACACAACTCAATTATCATTACTTATTTAAATAGCTAAGTTATATTTTATGCAATAGTTTGCTGATACTATGACATTTATAACACTTAGGCAACTAAATCAACCCAATTTATAGGTCTCAGGACAAATTCTACACGTTGTTAAGAATGTGGTCTTCTTCATAAAATTGTTGAAATTCAATAAAGCATTTATTTGTTTTGTAACCTCACTGTGTTCAAGAGATGTAGATATGGAACTCATTTTTGCTGTATTAATGCTTGACAACTTACTATTTAGTACAAATTGAATTGTAGATATTTGCTTCTCTTTCCCCAGCTACTATGAGGAATTATGGAAAAGGAAAATAAAAATAGAAACTTGTTGCTATGGAAAAGATTATAGGCCCTTGTGTTTTCTCTCAAACAGTTATAAATTTAGGGAATTCAAAAAAAATTAATGCAAAATCAAAGTTGAAATGAAAACTTTTTTTTTGCTAGGGAATTTAGTTCAGTATCCATAATCTGCCCTTAAAACATCTAAAATCAGAAATTAGTCAATCTGTAGCTTAGCTAAATACAAATTTCTTTAGAGGCATCATACAATTGTTGGTCTGAAATATGCATTAGATTTATTATCTAAATGTTTTTAATCACTGTAATAGATTTACTATCATGTAAGGAAGACCATTTTTTTATTAATTCACAAGAGAGTTTATCATGGTTCAAAATGTTTTTGCTATTTATTATTGGTCATTCTTTCCTACACAATTATTAGTACTAATCACATTTTACATTAGGAAATAATTTGGATATATACTAAAATCTAAATAAAGTAGATTTAGTTATGAGGATATTTTATAAAGATGGGATTTAGGAGCTAGATTACAAAAATGGGATTTGGGCATGTCCTTGGACTTGAATGAAATGCTGAGCTTTGTGTCAATAAAATACAAAATGCTAGTAATCCATGACATGCAACAGCATCACAGTCCAATTATCACCTATAATTTATGGTGATGAAATACATTTGGAAAGAAATACCTTGGGAGCCTAAGTGTTATTACATTTGACCATTATGACTGTGTTAATGACTAAAAGAAATTTGGTGTGGAATGGATTCTTCTGAATGAACTGGAACTTTTACAGAAGAAAATTGAGTACAGGTCTTCAACTTTTAGTTGAATACATGGTCAGAGAACCTGAGACTTTCTATAGTAGCCTTAAAATAATCTCTTTTTTCTTGTAGCAAGAGTACCAACATTATTGGAAATTAAACACAAAATTTAATTGTGAACATTAAAAATTATAACATAAGTCGAATGCAAAATGCCAAATCATGAAAATTTGGGGCATCGACTGAAACATACAGGACTCTCCGGCGTGGAGTGGAGGCACTGTCAGTGGAAGTAGCTTACCTGTGAGAAGACTAGTCTTCCTCTGCTTGAAACCCTATAATAACCTTCCCCAGGGCAGTTGCCTTGTAAGGGGATGCCCATTCTCTTCAAGATACACTCCAACCATTCTTTGTAGACCTATTACTAGGGTTGTAGCTCAGTATGCTTCTGAGTACAAAGTCTCACCCAGGATCAAACAGTTTATATACCAAGAAAATGGCAAAAGTTTGCTAATTTATATTTTCTGATCTGGAGAATACCTAAGGAAATGAATTCTTAGGGTGTTAGACAAGGAGGATGAACTAGAACATTGGGTTGGGCCACATTTATGGATATAGATGTCATTACTAAAGATTCTAAATTTAATGTATTAGCTTGTGTAGCTGGAAGCAACTCTAACAATTTACTCATTTGGAATAGTAGGAGGCAAAGACTTATGAAGATAAGAATGTTGGAGTGGATTTATCATGCATGTTACACATAGCCATTCCTAACTACTTTTCTGAGACTCACTGTACAAAGACTTGGAGAAGTACATAAATGAGGGGAACACCTGCATACTTGGTTATGTCTGTGGTAATTGTCTTCTGTTGGCCAAATGGTAGCACTTAATTTCCAAAAACAAGTTGGGCACAGTTTTTGTAATTGGGTAGCAGAGACATAGTGGTAATTAGAAAGTCTGGACCTACATGGGATATTTAATTAAGGGTAATTTTCCCAGTGGGCAGAATTTCAAGCTGTCCATTTGCCTGATTTGAAATATGGATAGAAGTACATTCTATTAGTTTGCTAGGGTTGTCATAACAAAGTACCAAAGATTGGGTGACTTTAACAACAAAAATGTATTTTTTTAGAGTTCTGGAGGTTAGAGTCCAAGATCAAGGCTTAGGCAAGGTTTATTTTTTCCTAAGGCCATTCTCCTTGCCTTGTAAATGGTCATCTTCCCCCTGTGACTTCAAGTGGTCTTTCCTCTGTGCATGTCTGTGTTCTAATCTCTTCGATGCCAGTCAATTTTGCTTCCCAAGGAAGCAATGTTTTCACCTGGGGAGCCACATGGTTCCATTGAATTAGACTGTCACTTGGATATTTTGGCTTCTCATTCCACTGAACTGCTAGAATGATTAATCTCAAATTACCAAAGGGTACAATTACTTTTTGTGAGTGTGTACAGACCAAGCAAGGGAGAAAATGTACAGAGTTGATTCTGTCTTAATTTCTGTAACTGGTCACAATATCCTAGTTGATATTTATAAATTTCTTCTTCCATGACCCATTCCCTGTTTCTTTTGCCTCCCCTTCACTGGGACCTCAGCTTGTCAAAATCCTTTACCTGGCTGGGTCACCAATATTTTTATTTGTGTTGGGTCTGAATCCTACCCTTTTTTGGTTTTTGGAGTTTTTTATTTAATTTTACTATCATGCATGAAAGTCCTAAGAAGTGTCCAGCTAGAGAGCCCCTTGAATTGCAGACATGGTCTCTTTGCCTTGTTGAGTAGTGTCAACACAATCACAGTCAAGATATTGAACATGTTCTATACCCCAGTATCCTCATATCTTTCTATAATTTTTACCTTCCAGCCCTCTCTGTCTCTCCCTATGCCTACATACCTAAGTAAACTCTGAATTTTATATAAATTTGATCATACAGTATATATTCTTTTTTGGGGGGGTTGGGGCATGGGGAGCTGGCTTTACCCAGCATAATCATCTTACAATTCATCTATGTTGTTGAGTACATCAAAGGTTCAGTCTTTTTTATTCATAAGTAGTAGTATAGTACATGGATATATAAAAATTTTGTTTATCCATTCATGTATTGTTGGATATTTTCATTATTAACAGTATTTGACAATTAAAATAAAGTCACTATGAACATTTATATCAACACTTTGTGTGGACATATGCTTTTTTTTCTCTTAGTAAATACTTAAGAATGGAGTAACACTGGTTGTATGGTAGCTATATGTCGAAATTTTAAGAAACTGCCAAACCTTTAAAAAAGTTGTACTAATATTTATTCCCACCACAAGTGTATGAGAGTTCTAAGTCCACATCCTCAGCATCATTTAGTATGATGAGTCTTTTTATATTTTTATTTTTAGTTAAATTTATTAAAGTGACATTGGTTAATAAAATTATGTAGGTTTCAAGTATTTGATTCAATAATATGTCATATGTATGTTGCATTGTGTGTTCACCACCCCCAAATTAAATTTCCTTTTGTCACAATGCATTTGACCTCCTTTACCCTTATCTACCTTCTCCCCTAAGCCTTCCTTCTGGTAATCACTAAATTGTTCTTTGTCTAGTAGTCTCTGTTTGTTACGACCAGTCTTCATAATTTTAGACATTGTGGTAGGTGTGTGGTAGTATCATTGTGGTTTTCATTTGCATTTACCTAATGATTAGTGAAATAATCATAATCAGGATAATAAATATATCTATCACCTTAGAGAATTTCCTTTGCATGTGCTTGTCTGCTATTCATATATCTGTTTTGATAAAGGTAATTATTCAAATTGTTCACCCATTTTTTAAAATTGGATTATTGATTTTTATTATTAATGAGTTTTGCTTTTTAATTTGTATGTTCTGGATATAAGTCCTTTATCAGATATATAATTTGCAAATACTTTCTCTTAGTTTGTGGCTTTTGTTTTCATTCTCATAATAGTATCTTTTGAAGAGTAGATGTCTTTAACTTTGATAAAGTCCAATTTATCAATATTTTTTCTTTTATGGACTATGTTTTTATATCTAAGGAATCTTTGCCTAATCCAATGTCATAAATGTTCTTTCCCTTGTTTTCTTCCAAAATCTTTATTATTTTAGGTTTTATGTTTTGGTTTATGATTCATTTTGTTTTAATACAATTATGTATATGTGGTATAAGGCATGAATCTAAGTTTATTTTTTATATGTAGATATCAAAACATTCTAGGACCATTTGTTGGTAGATAATAGTTCTTCGTATTAAATTTTTTCTTTTCATATAACTTGTGGAGTTTTGTTTTCTGACTGACTCTGACTGACAAAACCTGGCTATCTCTTGAATTATGATCTGGATTTCTAAAATATTTTAAATAATATTTTTATCCCCATTGTCACAGCAAAGTGCATAAATAGTGTTCAAATGAAATTCTCAAAACAAACACATATGTAATAATATTCATCTTATTGTAAATAAATTTAAAAGTTCTGGTTACTCAATATATGGAGATAAAATATTTTAGGGGAGAATGAGTGGTTTCTCAGCTAGTGCTCCTGCACGTTAAACATTTGATTCTGAGCATATCCAAAGGTTTGGATTTGGATAGGTATTATATTAAATGTTAATTCAATACTTAAATCAAGTTAAAAAAATGACTATCAATTAGTTTTTCTTAAATGTATCTCTGGGTTTTGGACTGAATGGATGGGTAATTTGGGTTAGATAAAATCAATCCACCAACCAACAAACAAATAAATAAATTCTTATTATCAAAACAATGAAGTAAGTGAAATAAAGCATGTCTAAAATGAAGTGTTTTATACCTTCATGGCAACTTAATTACTCTTTCTATTATTTTTTTCTATTCAACTATTTTTAGGCCATAATATAGATAGAATAGTGATAATAGTCAAGACATAACAATTTGGAACGCCTCGATGGTCTGAAGTTCCTTGTCATTAGAATCTTGACCTTTGAACCAGAGTTTGGTTTGGATCCTGGTAGGAAACAAAATGTCTGGATTATAAAGTATAAACTTTGTACCTTTAAACCAACTGTAGCCTGTGCATCCTCTTTTACAACAATCCCAGGTTTAGAGCATGTTGTGAATTAATGAGTATCTATATCTTTATGACCAGGTCTATTATTTGAAGAGAAAGACTACTTTTTTTTTTAAGGTAATGGTTTGAAAATACACATACCCTGAAAGTGATTCTTAAGTTTCAAATCCATATAAAATAAGCAATTGTACTGTTTCTTCTGCACCTTGTCTAAGCATTCATTCGCTGTTGTGCAGTGAGGAAGAAAAAAAGGCTAGTAATATTTAGAGACTTTCTAATGAGGTCCAAAAGAGCCAGAATACATTTAAAATACTGAGAGAGAATTCCATACTCATTTTTAGACCAAAGAATAAAGGAGGAGTTGTTTGATAAACTACTCAGAAATAGAAACCATGTTAAAGGTGATGTTTTGCCCGTTAGGCTTTCTTTAGGCCTTAAGATATAAAACTAACTTTCTTTAAAAAAAAAAAATTTCTTCTTTTGCCCAAGGAAGCCCTCAAAGACAGAATGCTACCTTTAACCTTATTCTATATTCCATGGAGTGTTTTAAAGACTAGAAAAATATTGCTGGGGTAAAAATGATTGGGGCTCTGAAAGATCAGAAGAAATCTATCATTATTTTTTTTTAATAAGCAGATACTGAGAACTTTATCCACAAAGTTATTCTGAATTCAGTGTTCTAGCCAGGGACTTTGTAGTAAATAAATAAGACTGACCTACAGTTCACTGTATTTTTGGATTTGAGTGTTACTTTCATTTAGATTGGTTTACCTGAAACTTTATCTTCCTTTCTATCATAATAATATTTATATTTTAGTTTTAGGTCAAATACTGAATTCAAAAATGATTTTAATTTGATAACTGAATTGATCAATGTATTTATTTATGCATGCTCTTATAAACAATGTAAAATATTAAATTATATGAAGATATTTTCAAGAAGTTATTAAAATCACTTTTGTTGTTTTTCTTATTGAATTTTGTGTATAGAGTTTTTTTAAAAATGAGTTAACAGTTTGGAAAAAGTAAAAATGACAAATCAAAACATTAATTCCAAAAACTACCAGCAAGTTGGTCTTTATGACCTTTTATTTGTCTAGTGAGCAAACACACATATTCTGAAAAAAAAATGTTTATCTTAATAGATATAGCCAGGTGTAGGCAGAGATTATGACATGCACTGAGTACTACAGGACTGTGTTCTAAAAATCTTCATAGCTGCCCAAATCACCAACTGTGTTGGCCCATTGTGGGAAAAAAAAGGAGCAAATATCTATATAGAATTTGCAAAGAGAATTGCAAAAGGGAGAGGCACTATTGATAATTATAAACCAACTCTGAAACAAATGTTTTGCGTATATTATCTCATTTAATCATTATAATAACCTCATTAGGGATAAAGCAATTTACTTATTCATAGAGCTAGAAAGTGTCACATTCAGAAATGATGTGTTGCCTCTCAAAGCATACTTTCTACTATACAGAGCTACCTCTTAAATATACATCAGGTAATATTCATTCATTAATTTGGTGGAAATCAACAACTTTATAACCAAATAGTATTCCATCTAATATTATGAAATATATTAAATGCTCATGAAAAGTTACATATTTTTAGTTTTGTTTTATATATTGTATAAAAAAATGTAGAATTTTATACTATGTTTTTTAAAAGTTAGTAGTAGATATATTTAAAAAATTCAAATTTCTAAGTCAAATTTTGGCTTCATTTTTATAATTTTCAATGCTGATATTTTATAATATTAATAAACTTTGATTTATCTTATATTTTTTTTTCTGGGAGAAAGCAGATTAACGTAGCCCAAATGATTAAGTAAAATAAGTTCTTAAACAATAAAGAAATTATTCAGAAACTTGATAATCTGTTAAAACTTGCATATTTTGATGGCAGTTATAGTCTCTTGTTAATTAACTTTTTATTTTCTTGAGTATTTAGTGAAGTTTTTTTTAAAAAGCCAAAGAAATTGTCATAATTTATGTTTTATTCACTAATAATAATAAACTAAGTCACAGTGGATGGACTCAAAGTCAAGTAAGATTTTCAAATGATTTTTAGTGATTCTAATGACTGAAAATCTTGTACTATTTTCACTACCATAGTTTCTAAAGAACAGCACAAAGTTCACATCTAGGATGTATGTCTTAGGAGTTCACTCTTTATGTCATCTATAGGAGATTTACTGATCAAATCTACCTGGAAATGGCAAATAGTTCTTACTGCTTGGGTTTAGAGTACTTGCTGAGATTCATTATTTCAACTCAGTTTCAGGACTCCCTATTAAGAATTTGTGGTCTACAAAAAACCTTCTGTAATCTCTCTGAGAACGTTCTTGCAATGACCATCTTGGAAGACAGATTAGTCTACTTGAACTGAATCTTCATGATGGAACCAAGGTGGAGGGGCATTTTTGTTTTCAGTGAAGTGTGATGATTAGATCATTAGATGTATTTTTAACTCTTTGAGTTGCAGCTAAATGACCAACACAAATGATTAATTAACATTCAGAACTTATCATCTGTCTCGTTTGACATACTGCAAAGAATACTTGAAATAATTGTACTCAAATCTCTTCAGAGTTACAGCATTCTATCTTTGTGGTCATAGTCTATGGCTAAATGTGCTGTATATATATGTATGTGTATATGTGTGTTTATACACACACACACACACACACACACACACACTTAAAGTGAACAGAAGTTTTGCTTAGAAAGTGTAAGGAATTTTCATAATGCCATCTAACTTTGGGACATTTTATTTTATTTTATTTGTTAACTTTGGAACATTTTAAAGAATTTAAAAAAGAGATGAAATAAGTAACTTAGAACTACACCGATAATAAAAATTATAATGAATTGTTTTTAAATGATGAGTTTTGAGTATGATGATCCTGTTTCTGTTTGTGACTCAATATACCATAAGACTATAAATAATTACTGAAACATGATAATAAAGCTAACTTTAGAAACCCTCCTTTTAAATATTCTTTCTCGTGATAATGCTAGGGCAACTGTAAGAGTATTTGCTGGAGAAGACAAAAATGTTTCTGTTAGTACGCTCAAATATTTTTTAATTAGAAGGACAATTCTTTTATTAAATTGATGCTATTTTTAAAAACTTCTGTACTGAATTTAGTATTGCCTCTGTGAAATTAGTTTTTTGAAAAATGTTAATCTTCAATCATTTCTTTGACTATTGATATTTTTATAACTTGGTAAAAAAAGAGGAATATAATATGTAGCATGTACTAAACCACTTTGTCAGATTTATTTTCTAAATAATTATTTTCCTCCTTAGAAAATACTTTTGTTAATAATTATTAAACAAATACTGAATAGTTAACTAATAAATGTAGACTACTAGAGTTAAATTGGGTTATTACCTGAATTGACCTCACGATTTAGTTCAAATAAGTTTCTGATTTTACAACATATACTTGTTTTCTTTCCTGAAGAAACAATCTTAGTCTTTTATATTCCTATTGACATTTTCAATGCATTTTTTAAAATTGAGAATTCCCATTTTTCTTTATGTCATTGAGCAAAACAAGATTCATAATTAAAATTAAAGCCAAAAGTGGCTTGGCCAAAAAAAGTACTTGTTTTCCAAAACAAAAACAAAAACAAACAAAATCTCAGTTTAGTAACTAACCACAATAATAAAACATTGTGACAAATGTCTGTTCCTCAAGACATACTGCCAGTCCCCCTAACCCAATCTTCAGTGACTGCATAAACCAGTAGAGGCAAGGTAGGAGTGGGATCGAGTATATTTTATTTAAGAGCAAATTAAGAAGGTCTAAACACTGAAGCAATGCTCAGAAGAATTGGTGAAGGCTTTTTGCATGAAGAAGCAGCAAGAAAAAAAATGAAATGCATAAAACTCTGCACAGCAGTTTTAGAGCTTTGATAAAATATAAAATGTCTTTAACCCCTTTGCTGTTCTTGCAAACGCCTGCAATTCAAGAATTTTATTATTCTGGGGCTAACGTATTTTAAACCTCAATAACTGAATGTTTCCTTTGGGATACCTTCAGGCAAACTATATATTGATTTTCTCAGAATGCACTGTATTTTTCATTAGTACCAAGGTTTGGTGGATATCTAGTCATTTGTTCACCAAATTCCTCTGAAAATTAAAATGGACTACTCCATTTTGGCTGTGGTATCTTCGGAATATGGGCATTAATTTTTTTCTATTAGGCAGTACCAGCATGTACTATTTCACATTCATCTTGTCCATGGCATCTAATACTAAATTACCTCTTTTACTTGGTATACCATTTTCCTCTAAATACCATTTTATAGTTGCCACTTGGGTTTGATGACACGTTTGATATCACTAAGATCAAAATGTTTTTCTGATTTATGTTTTTCAGCTATAAAGTTACAGATTTGCCTACTTCATGCAAATAAAATAAGATCTTATCTGATCATTTTTTCATTTAAATTATCCATGAAATTTAGTTATTTTATAAGGCAAATCATATTGAATTTGCTCAATATTTGTCATTTCATTTGTTGGTACAAATTTCATCTGTGACATAGGTAATGTGATTTTTCACAGCTGGAAACAGAATTGCTCAAGTAATTTTGGTGTACTTTCCAGTCGCCTCCTTTATGAACCACTCCTGTTTTCCTGAGTGAGGAGATACCCAGCTTTTCTTCAAGCCAACACTGTTCACCAAGCTAGGGGTGTACACTAGAGGTCATGCATTAAAGAAAGCTTATTATTTATTTTGTCTTATACTTCCTAATAACCAGCACAATGTGACTGTACTAGTCACCCTTGAGTATATGTAGTTGGAAGTAGTAGGTGGTACCTTTGTGGGGAGGGCGGGCATACATTTAAATCATATGGTTTGCCAGCGAGTGAGAATACTGAGCACCCTGAATCTACATGTCCCATGGATTTGCAGTTCTTATTTACTTTTTGTGACAACCTTCTGTAATAGGTGTGTACTAGTATACTAGTTTTACAAATAAGGAAACTGATGAAATTGTATGCAATGGTCTGATCGTTAATTCAGTGGTTCTAGAGGAACTGAGGTGTATCCTTTGGAGAAGTCAAGCATATATTCTGATAGAAATAATTTGAGGAACTGTGGGAGGGCTCAGTGTAGACATGGCTGTTTCATATTTACTGTATGTATCCTCACTTTTCAATTTTTGAGTTCAAAATTTTGAAATTTTGAATGACCTCTGTGAGTAGGGCAATATCTCAGGCACGAACGATTCAAGGATGAACTACCCATGAAAGGATCTTGCTTTTATAGAATTTACATCTAATCAGGGAGAAGGTGAGAGAGTCAATACAAAAAGAAACAAATAAATGAACAAGGTAATGGATAAAGGCTTTGAAAATACTAAGGCAAGGTGATGTAAAAGAGGGACTGCACTTACGATTCAATATTTTGAGATTTTGGATCAAATGACATTTTAAAAGAATTCGTGTTGAGAAGAAGATATAAAATTCAATTTAAAATAACAGGAAAAATATCTAGTTAATGAAGTATTGAGCATTTCTGTGTATTAGACTCAGAGCTAAGTAGAGGCAGGTGTATGAATAAGACATGATCCTGCCATTTACCCTGTGAGATAAAATGCAGTTTAAGACTATTATCTATCAGTCAGATGTATAAAAAATCAACTAGACTTGAAAGTTATCCTCATGTCTGAAATTGCACTTAAGTACCTTCTCAATTACAACTAGACTTCCCTGTCTAGTGTCCATTGTGTTTGATTGAAATCAAGTTTAAATCTAAGCAAGTAAATTATACATAATATGTGTTTATTAACTATTGATTCATTTATTATTAGTTTTATTAACAACACCAGAATGACTATATATGCAATTTATATCAATAATTACTCTACCTGTGCTGTAATCATAATAGAATATGGTAATAATGCAAAATTTTTAATTTATATCTTTAAACTATTTCTACATATCCTATTAGTTGCAATAGTATATATTTTATATTTTCTAAATCTGTTTATTTTATTCTAAATTTTTATCTGAATTTTTAGAACTAATTAGTTTTAGGAAAATGTGGGTTGGCAAATTACCAGAGCCCCTTATTCCCCCAACTTTTTATTATTTAAAAAACAAAATAAATTTTATTATAAAGGAAAATATAAATATTAGAGATTTATAGAATTAAAAGTAAAAATTCTGATATGCTGTTCCTCCCTCTGTCCAAACCCACAAGAGAGGCAATCACAAAATATACATAATTTGGTGTATATCCTGCAGATCTTTTTTCTACATCTCCCAGCCCTATTTTATATATATTATATAATAATATATATAAAATATATATTAATACACATAGATTTACATTGTTCTCTTAGGATGGCAAGGAATTCCATAAAATCAATACAACATGATGTACAATTTTTTTTTTCTTTTTAAGGTTGTCTCTATTACAAAATACTCAACATTTGGACAAAAGTAGAGATTCCCCCCCAACTGCATCCTTTCTCCCCTGACCCTTCACTTAGCCAACGTATTAATTCTAACTGCATTCCCTATGCCATGCTCCTCATTCCCATGACCATCCATCAGCTACTAATTTGTACTTCTTTAGCCCTTCACCACATTCTTCGATCTACCCAAATCCCCCTCCCTTCTATCTGACATCAAACTGTCCACTATATTTGTGGATCTGGTTTTGATTAGTTTGTTCTTGTTATTCCTTAGATTCCACACATAACTGAAATCATATAGTTCTTATCTTTCTCTATCTGATTTAAATACCTTTTAGGTCCATCAAAGCAATATCTTTTTCCATCCCCTTCTTTTTCATCCTAGGGGTCTTCTTTTCTTATCCTTTCAGTGACTCTATCTTTTGGTTGGAACACTTAATTCTTTTCCATTTAAGGTACTTATGATAGAAACGTAGTTGTTACCATTCTTTATTCCTAGTTTTTGATACATGTTTCTTCTTCTTCAAGAAGTCCCTCCAACATTTCCTCTAATACTGGCTTGGTGGTAATAAATTCCTTTAGCTTATTTTTGTCTTAGAAGCTCTTTATCTGTCCTTCAACTCTAAATGATAGCTTTGTTAGATAAAATATTCTTGGTTGTATATCTTGGATCTTCATCCTGTCAAATATTTGTTGCCAATTCCTTTTGTCCTGTATAGTTTCTTTTGAGAAATCAGCTGCCAGTCTTATGGGTGTTCTCTTATAAGTAATTATTTGTTTTTCTCTTGCTGCTTTTAATATTCTTTCTTTGTATTTAACATTTGGCATTTTAATTATGATGTATCTTGGTGTGGGCCTCTTTGGATCCCTGATTTTTGGAATTCTCTGAGCTTCCTGGGGTTTTATGTCCATTTCCTTCACCAGATTGTGGAAGTTTTCCATCATTATTTCTTCAAACAGCAGTTCAACATCTTGATTTTCTTTTTTTATGCCAATCAGATGAGTATTTGGAGCCTTAATAGTAACCCATATCCTCCTTAAATTATTTTTATAGTCTTGGCATCTTTTTTCTTGCCATTCTAATTGAGTGCCCTGATTGGCTTTCCTGTACTCTAGATAGGGCATCTGATTTTCTTCTTTATTCACTTCGTTTATTCCATTTAATATACCTCTCATCTCAGATACTGTGTTCTTCATTTCAGACTGGTTTCCTTTTATAATTTCCATTTTCATTTTTTATGTTTTTTAAAATCTCTTTGTTGAAGTTCTCTACACTTCCCAAAAGTTCATTGAACATCTTTATAACCAGTATTTTGAACTCTGCATCTGTTAAATTACTTGACTCCATTATATCTGGATCTCTGTTCTCTTCTCTTATATCATTCTGCTTCTTTGTCATCCCATTTTGGCTGCCTTTCTGTGTCTGTTTCTTTAACTAAGCAAAGCTCCAAAGTCTCCCAGTCTAAATAGTATGGGTTTGTGAAGTAGGTGTCCAGTGGTACAGTCCTGAGAGGGGTTCAGCTGCAGGCCAAACTTAGCTCAAGCCTCTACCCCTCTGGGGTCACCTGTTAAGATTCAGCAAGCAATCATAGATACTGTGCTTAAAGTTGCCTCAAAAGACCACATCAGAAACCAAGGCCAGCTGCCTCCAGAGTGAGTCTAGGTGCTGCTCAGCAAGGAACACCAAACTTGCTGAGGCTATACTAGAATGTGGTTTGGGTGGAGACATGAGTTAGGGGAGGCAGGGAATCTTTGTTTCAGGGAATCTTCTGGGTAGAGCGACCTCTGTTATCCTGTTTGATGACCTCACAGCTATGGCGGGGCTGTGTCCAGGCACTGGGAGGGAGAAGGGCTCAATGGGGAACTATGGATACCACTGGCACTTCTGTACAGAGCAAGTCTTGCTTCTGTCCTCACTCTGACAATGTCTCCCTGTAGGTCCCTGGTGCCCCCTGCACACAGCCAAATTGGCACTGGTGCTCAGAGCGAGCAAGTCTGTCACCGTGAAAATCTGCTCGCAAATGCGGCCCCTTTAAGAGGCGTCTGCCGCTGCCACTGCCACTGCCGCTGCCGCAGCCTCCATCTCACTCAGCAGCTTCAGGAGATCAGGCAGTCCCCCATCCTCACTTCATCCTACCTTCTGCCATTGTAGGGTGCTTTCTTGGACTTCTCCCTAGCTGTATGGCTTGTTCCTCTAGATCCTAGGCGATTTTTTTCTTGCTGCTGCTCTTTGTTTCCGTCACAATTTTGATTTGGTCTCTAGAAGGATGAACAGAGCTTCTATCATCTACGTCATTTTATTTTCTCCCTTAGAATTCTTGAATTTAATCAGAGTTACAAATCTGTATTTCACACTCAGAAAATTAGATTAAAATTTTAATTAATTTTAAGATAAATTTTGCTTACTGAGAAATAAACTGAAAATTAACATAACTCTTGTGTTATGTTAAGAAAAACATAAAACAAAAATAACTTTTTACAAATTTTATATAAAACCCTAGGAAACTTTTTAAATTAATGGGCCCTATTTATAGAGAACTTAATTTAAGACTCTTTCTGAATTATTTTCAAGAAAAATAAAAAGGATAACAATTTATTAAATTAATTTATGAGCTCAAATCAACAAACATTTACAGAGCTCTGCTGTGTGCATGGTGCTTTGTTAGGTACTATTGAATTCAACAATAGTTGAAACATTGTTCTCCACAATTCAAGAAGCTTACACTTTAGTCAAAAGGTATACTTTGGCCTCTATTCTAGGTTGATAATAGTTATACATTCTCTGTATTTTCCTAATAAGATAAAAAGTTATAAAGTTGATAGAATCGATCATTAATAATAGATGAAAATAACTTACTTATGTCTCTAGTATCATACTTTACTTCCAGTGGAAAAGATGAAAAGATGAAATGATTATAAGTAGGGACCTTTTTTTCAGATGGGCAGAGGTCCAGGCTGAGATAAGTTGTTTGCTAAATAACTCCCTAATGGATTTTAATACTTATGACTATGAAGAGAGTGTGTTCAATGCTGAGGAAAAGCATAGAAATAGAGATTATGCATATACTGGTGAGTTATCAGATAGATGATTGAATGAATTGTTATGAAATTTGGAATTTATGATTTATAGTCTTTCATTGTTAAAACAGGTGTATCCATCCTCACCTATTTGCAGAAGTTGTGTGAGAATTAGTTTCAAAGTAAAAACAAATAAAACAGGTCTTCAAAACCAGCGTTCTTTAGATAAACTTAAGTCCTTCAATACTGCAGTTGTAAATAGATTCAGTGATCTCAGTTAGAGAATAAGCATTTATGAATTAAACATACTTTAATTTATAAAAGCTTTATTTTTGTGAATTAAATGTTCCAAATACTGTTTGTAATAAAATTAATATTTGCTAAAAGCATATAAAAAGAACAAAGAGAAACAGTTTAAGAGTATCAAGAACTTTCTCTAGAAACAGTTTGCCTTTACAGTTCTGTTCTCTGAGTGCTACACTCATTAAGAATGCACACACAGACATACTCAAATTATCCCTTTTTCTCATCCTGACTTTATGTCCTAAAATTAAACCATTAAGTCATTAGAATTAAACTATTCAAGGAATAAATATGTGTTTGGTCACAATAAAAGGAGGGATGAATTCAAGTCAAATTTATTGTTTAATTTCATAGTATTGACACTTGAACTAAATATTTTAAGGCTATGTGTCAGATCTAGTAAAAAATACTTTTTCTTTGTTGAAGTGGTTTAGTTCCATTGTAAACTTGATGTAAAATGCCCTCAGTTATCTCTGCTTAAATTAACCTCAAATTAACCTTTATTATTATCTTAAATTATTTTTTTATACTCACAAAATTACAGAAGGTGTTTGGCGATTTATCTTTTCTAGGACACTGAAATACATTCTGATCATCTGAGATAGTTACATGTCTGCTGTAAGCAAGCATTTTTTTTTTTCTAGACAGATTATCACAACTCACTGTAGCAGCAATTCTCCAATATTTTATGTAACTATCTCCTGGGGAGCTTGTTAAGAATTCAGATTGCCAGGCCTCTTCTCCTGTGTTTCTGATTGAGTAGGTTAGGGGTGAAGTCTAGAAATCTTTATTTTTCTCAGCCACCTCTTTTCATTCTGATGCAAGAGATTGTTCCAAGACTTGTACTTTAAGAATACTGCTAGATACCAAAAATCTAAAATAGATTTAGTGAAAGATTTGGAATAAAACACTTTTTTTCCTGCTGTCTTTCAGTACTTTTCACTACTCTAAACTTCCTGTACAAGTTTCCCTAGCAACCTGTTTGCCTTCAAATCCACAATTAAATAATAAATTTGGTTTCTTTATAACAGTCTTTGTTTTTCCCATGGAATATTATTTTATTCATTTTATGTTTCTCTAGTAAAACCTTTTCAGATGCATTGGTAGTTTTTATTGACTAGACCTAGGGCATTGCAGATTGAACTTCACTTTCACATATCTTCTTAGCTTTCTACCTTTGTAAGAAACAGATGAGGAACTAATAAATGCTATTAATAACCATACTTTATAGAGAGACAATTTTCAAAATGATTGTGGTTTTGAAGTGGGATGATATTGTTACCATGATAAAGGCTCTCTGGTTTGGTGGACATACCATTTTGACTCTTCCTTTCTGAGTATCTTTGGTTGGAGAGTGTAGTTGTCCATTCCTTCTTTAGTTTGAGAATGATTTTAAAAATTAAATATTTACTATTTACTGCACAAATATTAATTCAATGTCCACTACATGAAAAACACTTTCCTAGACTCTAGGGACACAACTGTGAGCACAATAAAACTGACCCTTGTCCTCATGAAATTTTCAGTTTAAATTATGGCCTGAAGTAATTGGTAGCTTTATGAGGCTACTTGGTTTGTTAAAGTGAACTTGAAATTGAAAGAAACATTAGTGATATATGGTTGCTAAAGATTTTTAAAACTGGAAGTGACCTTAAAGATGATGTATTGTAGTCTTACTTTAAGTTTGACAAAATTGAGATTAAGAGATGACTCCTCATTTTAAAATTCAGGATATTGACTCGGTCCCAACCTGCTCAACATTTCATATTCTTAGTTGGACTCTGTTTTCTATTCTATGTCTATATTTTTATTCCTCATATTTTTGTAACCTAAGGGAGGCAAATTCCTTTGACCCAAGGCAATCCCTTAGAGAGCGACATTTTGTGAGCTAGAATAGTTGACACACCAGACAATTGAAGTTCTGTGCACAGTTGACCAGTAGTGGTGAGTGGAGCTAGTCAAATTGATTTCAGGGTATTTATAATGAAGAACTTCAGTGTTTTAATAAGACATTATTTGCTCCAATAACTACTGATGTTTTGTTTTATTTTTAACTTAATTTCTTTTATACACAAACAATTTGAATAGTGATGGCTTTGTCAGCAAGTTCTCTGAAGTTTGTTTTCACAAATGGTGACACTAGATACCATGCAAGCATCTATCTTCCTTAGAGAAATTAGGAGTCATTGAGCTCTTATAGTTAAAAATTTGTAAAGACTAAATAGACAATGTATACAAGCAACAAATAATAATAAAGATAATCGAATCACTGGAATGGAAAAAGAAAAGAATCAGAAAATTTTGACAAGAAAGTGGTAGAATTTTGTGCAAACAGGATACGAACAGTAAGAAAAACATTTAAAAAAGAAAAGAATCAAGATAAGTGGAATTCCTAATGTTTAATTGTGTAGGGAGCTACTATAAATGCAACACAAATTCTTGAGCAACATTGACACTGTCCATTCATATCATAAATCTAAAGGCCAGTTAGGATCTTAGCCACCAGAGAGTGATAGCTGCAAGACAGATAAAAATATTTAAAAGATGCTTCCCAAAACATCCTCAGTAAGTCTCAGAATACTAGAGTAAAGACTAGCAAAATTCATTAGCTTATTTCTATTACCAAGCACCATTTTGTGCCAACAGAGAAGGATGGCTATAAGTTAACTAACACTTGTAAAATATAATAAAATAAAATAAACTATGACTAAAATTAGAAGTATCAAAAGCATGGATGACAAATTTGATAAACTCTGATGAAATAAATAAAACCGTACGTAGTGTTTAGATTTACGCATTTTAGAATGTTAGAACTGGATATGGTCCCAGAGGTCAATCAGTTCAACTGTTTGTTTTTTATTTGAAGAGAAGGAGAAAGCAGGTCCAGAGATGTTAGATGACTTTTTTTAGATTACTCAGCTAGTGATAAAGACTAGACTAAAAAGCTAGTGTAAGCTCAGTGTTTGTCACTGTGAGCTATTAAAAAAGCAAATGTTTATGTCACCTTTCCTGACCTCATGGAGTCTGAAATCAAGCTTGACTTTTATCAAGACGAACATATGTGTTCATCTCAAGGTGACAATTCATGCCTCAAAAATTGAGGAAAAGGCAAACTGGGAGTGAGTGAAGTATGAAATTAACTGTAGCCTCTAAATGTAAAAAGTATTCTTTACAAAGTCAATTCTCTTTGAAATGTGTATAGGAATAGAATTGAGTTACCCAAAAGTGATGGAGATTGATAGATATACTTGGAATTTTGAATGTTTAAACTTTTTTAAAAAATTTCTTATGGATTTTGGAACACAAAATCTACCTTAAACCAGTCACCCGTATTGAAAATTTCAACTGGGCTCTTGGCAGAGAAACATAGTGACTTAGAGATGTCTTAATACTGGTTCATGGTCCGTGAATTTTTAAAGTGAGAATATGGGAGGAGAGATCATCTAACAATATACCTGAGGAAAGAAAAGAGATCTTTGCTTTTTGAAAGGAAAAGTCAGTAATTTATATGAAATTCTTCTGTATGAGAAAACTTTAAAAGCTTTAAAAATCTAGGTTTGGAGGGGGTTTATTTATTCATTTACAAATATTTATTAAGTCTAGGCATTTTTCTAGATGCCAAGAACACAGTAATGAACCAGAGAGACATAAATATCTTCCCTTAGTAAGCTTATATTTCAGTTGTGTTAAGAGACACAATGAACAAATAAAGAAGTTAAATATATACTATGCCAGATGGTAACAAGTGCTATGGAGTGTAGCAGATCAGGGCTTTGGGGTGGGATTCCTATTTTAAATAGTGCATGAGGGAAGGCCTCACTGAGAAGATGTCATTTAAGGAAAATCAAAGGAGATGAGGCAAGTTTCATAGCTGTCTGGAAAAACAGCATATCTAGAAGAGAATGTTCCTAGGCAAAGGAAATGACAAGTGCAGAGAACCTGAAATGGAAGCATGCTTAAAGTGTTTGAGGAGGCCAGTGCAACATGAGCAGAATACTTGAGGGGAGAGTAGAGGAAAATAACATCAGAGGAAAAATGAAGAATCACATCATGTAGGACCTTGAGAATTATTTGAGAACTTTGGTTTTTATTTAGATTGTGATGAGAAATCATTGAAAAGTTTTGAGCAAGAGAGTGATGTGGTTTAGCCTATACTTTAAGAAGAACACTTATAGGTGCTATGTTGAGAAGATCCTCTATTCTCTGATGGGTCAGAGATGGGAGACCAGTTAGGAGGCCGTTGCAATAACTTAAAAGGTGATGGGTCTTGAATCAAACTGATAGTAATTTAAGTGGTGAGAAGAGGTCAGAGATTATGTAACTAGAGCTGAACCAATTTGTTCATGGATTAATAGAGAAAAGTGAGAAAAATAGAGATGCCCAGAATAACTTTTATGACTTTAAACAGTTGTAAGGTTGGAGCTGCCATTTGCTGAAATGAGGGCATTGGGAGGAGTAGTTTGGGGAGGAGAAAGACTAGAAATTTGGTTTCGAGCATGGTTAACCATTTTTTGCTCATCTTGTGATTTGTGATGTGCTGTGTGTAGCTATGTAAAAAAATCAACAATCTTAGGGACTTGAAATAAATTAACTTCATATCAGTTTTGGCCAAAATATCCATGAGAAGCTTTTATTTTCTGTTCTAGAATATGTAACAAAAGGTTTGGTAAACATTTTTTTACAATATTTATTTACATGTAAATTGAGAGATTTATACTTTATGTAAATCCAGATCATCTTTTTTACCCAGAATGCTAAGAACAATTCTAAAATATACAGTTGTTAATGATAAGATAAGAATAACAGAATTAATTAAATATTAATGGTTTAATGGCATTCATTTTTATTGTATGACTTTAAAGCAAATCCCAGACAGCATCTTTTCACTCATAAATACTTCTGTAAAAATGTTTCTCTCTGAAAAATATATTTTATCCATTTACTTATCTAGCTATAGCTTTCAATTCCAAATATAATTGCAGGATACATATATTACCACGTCAAGGCTTTATAGGTGTAAGCGATCCTTAAAACAATTTGTAAGAATTTCTCTAAACAAAGTGACATTAGCAAAGTTGAATAAAAATACTTTAGTGAGATTACACTACACATATTAAATAAAACATTTTGTTTTCCTCATGCAATCTTGTGTGAAGGGTTTGATTTTTCTAGGAATATTTGTGTAAATATACACTACATACCTCTTTGAGAAAGTATAGCTACTGCACATTTACCTAAAATAATGCTTAGCCTATGTCTTTAAATGAACTAAACTAAAAATTTTCTAGAGAGATTAAAAATATTTTGATATTCTATTTAAGAAAACAAGAAATTTTAAATGATCCAAAGAAAGTTTCTAGATCATTATGTAACTTTAGCACCTAAGAAATATTTTGCACAATAGATTAAATAATAAATATCTATCTCTCAACTGACCCCAAATTCAATTGCACAGATATCACATTTATAAAGCCTGGAGTTGAAATTTATTTTAGCCAAGAATATTCCAAAATATATTGAAAAGAAGGCATAGATTTTAGCTATTCTTCAAACTGATCTTTGTGGTACATCAAGGGTTTATTTTGGAAAGGACATCATAAATGTATGGGTCTGGAAGTGCCCATAGTGTCCATCTGGTTCATCATGTCAGCCTAAGGATTATTAAAATTTCCAGATGCAAAACTAGTTATAATAGGCTGGTTTTCCAACCTGTAAACTCTGGAGAACCCTTCTAAAGGCAGAATCTCCTTTTCAAAGATATTAAAAATAAGGTTCCTCCTCATTTCACTTCTGTAGAGTCCTCAACAGTGATGGTGTATTTTAAAGGATCTCCTCACAATACTTTAAACCCTTAAAAGAGTTTAGAACTTAAACTTCAAATAATCTTCTCTTTGTCAAGGTCCTTTGGTGTTCTTCAAATAATAGTTCTTTGTTTAAAGAAAATCAGACTTAAACTTGTGTATTAAGTGATTAAAGTAAAGGCTCATTATTATGTTTTCCCTGTTACTTCACCTCTGATCTTTCAACTATAACCTCTGCTTTTGATCCATTTCCAAAGTATTAAAATATAACCACTATAAAGAACTAGCCTTTATAATAGCACAATCACCAACATGGCCCTTGGCTATTTCCACTTATTTAGACCTTGTTCTTCAGTTTGGAGACTACCTAGCGTTTTTTTGGTTCACTTCATATAAGTAGTTACCCAACTTTCTCTTTTAAGGGACTCTTTCAGCATCCATCTTATTACATTGAACATTAAAATTATTAAAATATTTTAAAATTTTATTTTTTTCAACTATGCTTATAAAAGAATGAAAAACAAAAAATAAAAAAAAACTATGTTAAGGTAGACGATGATAGGTGGTTATTTTCAGAATATTCTTGAATATCTTTGCCATATCAATGGTAACTAATACATACATATATGTGTAAATTACCACAACAGATTAAAAATATCAAGTATGTTAAAACCTCTGACTTAATAATGATATTTTAAAAGCATACTTCATCGGTAATCTTGGGAACCAAATCATTATTCTGAAAACCAATCAATAAAGGTAAAGAGCTGAAAAAGAAACATTCTAATTTTTAAATCTTAGAAATTAAAAATCTTTTATCATTTTCTATCAAATATTTAGAAACTTCCCTTTCTGCCATCCTTAGCATTCCAGATTCATTTTATATCTGCCAAGATTGTAATATCACCTATGTTGTGCTTCTAGGGTTTTACAAGATCAATTTTGGAACATTTAGGGACTTATTAAGTAATATTTTCTTCAGTGATGTACTTCAATAAAAATTAGTGGTGCTATTTTTAAATGAAAGAATAAAATGATTTTCTTTAAAAGCTATGCATTAGTAGTTTAAAACGGGAGAGCCAAACGTAGGAGAGTGAGGATTTTCCTTGTTTTCTGCCAGTGCCCACTAGACTCTCTAAAGGCCTTTTTAAGGGAGAAGCTTCCTAGAAGCTTTGTGCCATCTCAAACAAACATCTCAAGAACTCCTTAGCTTCTAATGGAGCAATGCATTTTAGCTTAAGTTTATAACAATGCTGAGACATTAAATTAGTAGCTTTGGGTTCCACAATTGCCCTGTATTTTTTTACTTTTGTAAATGTGTGATAGTGAACACCTCCTTCTTCAGGATCAAATTCACGTCATGATGAGTCCTGATCCAGAACATTTCTCTGCCTTAATTTATTCAACTGCTGTACTTCCTCCTTATTCTCTTTGCAGGCTTTGGCTCTTATCTCAACAGGAATTCTATGGTAAACTTTTTCCAGGGCACATCTCTTCTTTTAAAAAGAAAACACAAGCTCCTACCCTGCCTTTCTCTTGTCCTTGACTGTAAACACGTTCACTCACATTCACCAGGCATGTTCACTTAAAATAATCAGTTCTGCAAACTTCCAGATGCAGCTAAAATGTTCTTGGCTTTAAGTTTTCCTCAAACTCCTCAGTTGGAATTGATGGCTTCATTCTCTTGTATAGTCATAGAACATGGTTTATAACTTTATTGTAGCATTTACTTGTTCTCTAGTCACTTATTCACTTAATGGTGTAGATCTCACTAGATGTGAGCTTTTCAGTAGCAGAGGCCATGACTAAATTATCTTTTCCTCTAGCACAGTTCCTGATCCTTGGTAAATATTTAATAAACATTTGTTGAAAGACTAAAAGAATTGGTGAATGGATAAACAAAATAAATGGTTTTGTGTACTTTTGTTTTCTCTCTGCCAATTTCTTCTTGTGCTTATGGCATTTTTCATGTTTGCTTTCATGATTACTACACTTTCACATTTATTAAGTGGATATGTGGTCTTCAATTTAAATAAGTAACACTAATTCTTAATTTCTTCTTAAATTCAACTTGAATAATCCATTTATTTTATGTTTGTTTATGTTGGAAAATCTCAACTGAATTGCTACAAAAACAAAAGTTAGGGTTGGTCAAGAGAATGACCAAATCATTTAATATATTTTATTAGAACTTATTAACATAGGCATTTGATTTCTAATTTACTTGTAATCCATTTTCTTCCTTCTTAGTAGACATTGGTAATCAGAAGGAAAGCAGCAACCTTGTAAGTAAGATAAATTTGAAAATGTTTTCCACCAACTTGATGGTAAGGAAGTCTGGAGCCAAATGATATTTGTATTTTGGCAACCTCATCTTTACTCTGTTTCTCTCTGCCTACTGCTCTGGCCATGCTTTACCTAGCTTTCCTTTTTCTTTTCTTCTCACTTAATCCATTTTCCGTTTAGAAAAAAAAATGCAGCTCACTGTCAGCGTTAATTTAATTTTACATAAACATGCTTTTTAAGGCTGAAGCAAATTTGACTGGTTTTCAATGTGAAAATAAAATGTAAAAACTGTTCTTGGAGTTATTTCTAAACAAAACTTGTCTCCAAGCCTAATATAACAGAAATGTATACATAAATCGCATTCGTTCAATGAATCTTTGGCTACCAACTATTCAAGAATAATGTTAACATTATGTATAGAGGAATGCTATGTTTTCAAGGATTTGACATTCCAGCAATGGTGAATTACCATATTTTGTAATGGAAATACTGCTAGTAAAAACAGGATGTTATAAATAGAATGATGTCATTTTTCCCCCAAAGACTATCAATATACTAGAGCAATGAGGAAATAATAATAAAAGCGGGATATTTCATGACAAACTTTGGAGGTAAGGTTAGGACTGTAATCCATGAGTTATTGTGAAGTACACATTGCAGCCACAAGCACTGCTGGTGAGTGTTCACTGTGCAAACAGGAAATGAGTTAAAAGAGTTTTATCTTAGTGGATAGTGTGGGTTAGAAGGTCTCCTCAATTATGAGGGTCACAGTTTCCTCATCTTTAAAGAGGGTTAATAGATATAGATGTTTATAAAGATCAAATGCGTAATGCACACAAAAATTCTCTGTGAACTCTAAGCAATTATATAAACATGAGCATTATTATTTTTCATTTATTAGAGACATCACTTGTAGCACTGTAATTCAAGACTTCTTCTGGTGTCTGTGTCCTTCAAGATGATAACTAAGTAATGCATTAATCCAATCTTGTTATAATTGGAATGTGCTTTGGGACATTTTAGCAATAGCCATTTGAAGAGGATAGTTCTATCTCTGTTGTCTAACCCTGAAGTGCCATGCTCACAGCTGGACAGAGAGATGAGACTGAGTATGGGGCAGGGAAGGACTGACATTGAGGGCACAAGGAGAGATCAGGCAGGAAGTTACATAACAATTCTCTACTTAGAAATGGTCCTATGATCCAAGGACCAAGAAGGTAATTAGTTTTCTTTTTGAAATATTAATATACACAGATTAAAAAGAAGATTTATTTATAAACTGAGTTATTTAAAAACATAAACCATCAGATTAGGAAAACATCCAAATTAACAGAAGGGTGTTTTTACCTTTACATGGCTTTAATAGTATTCCAAAACAGTACATCTGAAGACAGATATAGGTTACCTTTCAAGACTGTTCATAAAAAGTCAAGAGTGAAATCTAATATACTAAATGGTTTGTCTACTAGAGTGTACACTGTGCTGTCTTCACTCATAGGGGAGAAAGTATATGATTAAAAAAGATATTAGAGACCTATGATACACACACAGATACACACATACACACACATTTATAATGTATCTGTTAAATAATATGAAGATTAATGGAATTTTATGTTAATCAACTTTCTCTTCTGTGGTCTTCCAGATGATCATAAATATTTATGTGCTGTAAAGTCCATAATGCTTCCAATGTTAATTTTTAAAACAAATATTTTGGAAGTGGCTAATTTAAGGAGATTACAGCATATCATAAAAAAAACCACATTAATTAAATCTCAGTATACTAATTAGTTTCAGAGAAGTGAAATAGCAAGATGTTATGGGTGATAAATACAAATAGAGAATCAGGGAATCCTGATTCTCAGTCTCTGCTATTTTGTCAAGTAATAGTTTTCTTTCTTTCTTTTTTTTTTTAACTACAGAAATGTCCTCGTAGCTAGTCCATGAGTGCTATATCATATTTTCTAATACGTTTATTTTAGCTTTATCCTCCTCAAAAGATGAGTATGGTTTAGAAAAATTAAAAGGAAGTGGAAAAGTAGGATTAATCACTTGTATACATTTTCTACCTCCTAAATGAGATTAGGGAAAATTTGATTATTCCAATGTTGTCATTCTTTAATTTTATTGCATTATAGTTCATTGCTTTGGTAAACCATTTTGATCTAGACTCTAACTCTCAAATGATGAATGGTCAGCAATTATTCATCAGTTTATTATTCATTTTTTGTCCTGAGAATTTTACTTGATGCATACTAGGTGCTCCAGAAATGGTTTTTAAATGAATAAATAAGTAATAATATTTTATATCTTTGAAACAATTTCATACACATTGTGTCAATTTTTCTTACCGCATTCTGCATGTGTGATTATCATCCCTGTTTTGAAATGGTAAAATTAATTTTGTGTTTCATACAGGGTATACGGCTCTGGATTTCAGAGCTCAGACTAAAACCAGTTCAAATTAAACTTTGTCTATCCTATTCACGTCACTAGTCCCAGGGCCTAGAACTGTGCTTGGATTATGGGATAACTTATCTTTGCCACTTGCCCACCACACTTTAGAAATATTAACTTACTTAATTTTTATCAGTTCTATGAGGCAGGAACAATTAAGATCTTCATTTACAGTTGAGAAAAATGATGTGCTAAGTTAGCTCATTAAGTCCTTTTTCTAAACTAACAAGTGGAAATGTTTTAGAGCAGTTCTTCTTCAAGTCTGTACCCATTTGAATCACTCAGGGCCTTGTGAAAACAGAGGTTGCTTTGTGCCTACCTCAATGTTTCTGATTTAGCAGATCTGGGGTGAGGCCAAGAATTTTCATTTCCCAGTTGCCAGACGATGCTGAGGCTACTGTTCTAGAAACCACTCTTTGAGAATCAATGCAGTAGACTTTACAGAACATTCTTTCACATTATCTATTTTAATACTTACAATCTCATAATCAATTATTTTGCCCATTTTTTAGATGAGGAAACCGAGACACAGAGAAGTTAATTGGCTTTCCCACAATTAGAAAGAGTGAGAAGAAGGAGAGCTTGAACTGAAGTCTGGCTCTAGATCAGTGCTCTTGGCATTGCCCTTCAAGGCCTCTGCTCAAATAAATAAATTGTGAAGACTTCATGTATTTGGCAGATAAACAAAGGAATCCCATGGGAACAGAGGGAACTTACATCTTCTACTCTGTTTCAAGTAGCCAAGACAAGTTGGCTTGATCGAAATTTATTTTCATTCTAATTTAGACCAGTTGTAAATATGATTCAACCACTTACCCTTTTTGTTTAATACAACCAGAGGTATATGATAGCATTTTAAATGAGTTTTATCTGGCTTGTATTACTGTTAAAGAACCTTTCTTGCAAAATGAAAGGAGAAATTCAAGAGTATTTTTTCAGTTATAATATTTTAATATTTAAACCTTTCTTTTATAAGGCACTCATTCTAAAAAAAAGGGTTTTTTTTTAAGTCTTACACACATCTTTCAGGAGACTTTCTGAAATATTTAAAAAATTTTTTAGATAGAAACCCTACTACACACCAGAGACTTAAAACTACAAAACTTTGTTTTCATCAGCTTCTTTAAGGCATTAACATTCCAGTGCCATATTCTTATGACAAAGACTAATAAGAGAAAATGGCACACCCTGGATCTATTTCAGTGATAAAGATAGGAGTGGAAAATAGTAAAACTCTACCTTGTTCTCATTACTACAGTCCTAAAACTGTCATCAATTATAATCACTCACCATATCCCTAACGGCAGACTTTGTTGATAACTTCACTTAAACACAGACTAAGTCTCCTTTAATCCAGTACACATGTGAAATATATATGGAAATATATTGATAGTACTTACATTGATGGCATTCTCTTTACTTATAAAAGCATGTGCTGAAA
Source organism: Macroglossus sobrinus (assembly GCA_004027375.1). Classification (NCBI taxonomy): domain Eukaryota; kingdom Metazoa; phylum Chordata; class Mammalia; order Chiroptera; family Pteropodidae; genus Macroglossus; species Macroglossus sobrinus. Next base: position 1,075,713 of record PVKZ01000122.1, on the reverse strand, counting down.
AAGAAGTGGTGTCAGCACATAATAGCGAGGTTTCTATAAGACAGTTATTTCTGTTTTATTACCCATCATCTTATAGACAAAATAGAAAATGTTCCAAACATTTACCATGACCAATATTTCATACTCATAGATATCTATGCAGAATTTTTCTTTTGTATTTGTTCAATGTGGAAAAATGTCTTCCTGACTCTTTACCTATGATCCCATGTTTATTTTTGTTCAGTTTGACTTGACTTTTTTTCTTTTCTTTTTTAGTTTCTTTTCTCTTTTCCTCCTTCCATCTCTCTTCCATCTCTTCTTTTAGCAAATAATTATTGGGCCTATGATGTTCTAGATTTTAAAAGTAAGATACCTAAGGTCATATTGGAGAAGAAAACATAAACATATAAAAAAAGTTCCATGGTTCAAGGTGTTACATGATATGATGAAGAAGCAAGAAAACAGTATAATACACAGGTGCAATAAGCATTCTGAGGAAATAGAGACATCTATTTTAGTGGTGTTTTTGAGGATGGCTTCAGAAAAAAACCATTTTTTAAAAATCTATTGCTGTATGGTAACCACCCCAAAAATGTGGTGGCTTGAAACAATAACAGCTCATTGTTTGTCTTAATTGTGCTATCTGTGCTGAACTCTGCTGACTTTTGCTTCATCCTTCATTTGGTGTCTGCTGCTGTTGGAATGTGCAAGATGGCTTCTTCACTTGTATGTCTAGCACCACATCTAGATGGTCGGAATGGGTGGGAGCTTACTGGGCATCTCTTTTAATGAGATCTCCTTAGTGGAGTAGCTGAATCTCTTTCCATGGTGGCACAAAGCCCCAAGAGAGAGCATTTTAAGAGTATAAGCCCCAGTGTGCAAGTACTTAAAGACTTTATTTGCTTTCCACTTTCTAAAATGTCCCATTGCCCAAAGCAATTCAGTGTGTGAGGCAATGAATACTGGGTGGCTAATAAATATTTGGTTCTTTGGGGCCACCAATCAAAAAAAAGCACGTGGAGGAGCTGACTATCTATGGGGTGTGAAGAAAGAAAAAAAGTCTCATATGGAGAATTTATACTTGAATGATTAGAAAAATTGGGGATTAGAAAACTTTATTAGAAAATAAGTTATATGAAGGAGCCAGTTTTAGATATGGTAAGTTTGAGATGATGAAAATGTCCACTAGGCAGAGAAAATTTATTAGAATAAAGACATGAGCTGAGGGCTGAAGTTCTAAATTCTAGAGTCATATGAAATAGTTACGGCTGTGTGATGGTGAGTTCTGAGAAAAATGGAAGTTGTATCAATGAACTTTGAGCTATGCTTCTAGTTAGAAGTTGGGAGGAACAGGAGAAGCCATGTTATGAGACCAAAATACTGCATATTCCTTGCATATCATGAAAACACTAGAATATTTATATTTCTGGTTGAATTTGACTCCCATTTGTACACATCTGGGAATAAAATCTAACTGAGAAGTAATTCAGTTTTATTTTAGTGATTTTTACTGTGTAGCGCCTCCAGTGCTTTAAGTTATTGACTTAAAATATTTTACTACTAATAATCAATATATGTAAGTGGAATCATTACATAAAAACTAAAGTTAATGATACAGCTTGACAGAATTAAGCTTTTGTTTAACTTTATTGATCAATTCTATTAATTCGGCTTAATTAAGCTTTCTGCTATCTTGCTTTTGAAAACTAACAAAATGTATAAAAGCTTGGTTTCAATAATGAATTAATTTTCTACTTATAAAATGGACTTGATACAAAGGCTAGATCAATGCAATGGCAAGAGATTAAAAATATACAGAAATATTTTCTTGGTGTCTACTGACAAAGTAAAGTCAATTTTCAGAGGAAATTAATAGTTTTTAAAGAAACATACACATAAATGAGAACTGTTGACTGAGGACTGTGATCAGAGCCCTCTGAGAAAGTTTTAGGAAGGTTTTGTATTTACGTACTATATTTTGTTTTGCTGAGCTACCCAGGCAAGACTTAAGTAGTGTATAGAGTTAATATAATTATCAGACCCAAACAACTGTGGGCAGATCACGAAGCCCCTTCACACTTCACCTGGAGGGAATGAGATATAGCACAGAAACATATGGAATATTATCTTTTTTTTTTTTTAACTCATGCTCTGTTTTTAGAGAGAAATGTGGACACTAAGAATTTGGTCAAAATTAAGATTGCATATTTGAGTTATTTCATGGTATCACTAATTTTCTCTTTCTCACTTTTAAATCATTTTGGATTTATCATATGGAAAACAATTATACATAGTTGTTTATCTGCAAGATAGTAATGAGAATGATATAAAATGTTGACATTTTATATGCCTTTACTGTGTAACAATTTTATTAAATATGCTACTTGATTCTCTTCACTTTTCAAAAATTTCATGGTAATATAGATTGCGTTATATAGGCATGTTTTCCTTAACATGCTACTTTGTAATCTAATAAAAATAGGTAAGGTATTGAGATCTGGTTTTGTCCTAAGTGCTTTACGTGTGTTATTTTATTTGAGTTAGGTACTATTATTCTTAATTTGAAGACTAGGAAGCTGAGACACAGAAGGGTTATATAAGCTGTGCAAGGTAACATAGCTAGTTGGTGGCAGAGTAGAATATAAACATGCATCTCTGACTTTATAGACAGAGCTTTTAATTACTATCCGGCCATCAGACATTTTATGATCTTTCTCCTACCATGTTGCAATTCATTTATTTTCAACTTTTTAAAATCTTGAACAGTGAAACTGATGGAGAAACTGATGGCCAGTGGAGAAAGGGTATTCATTTATAATATTTCTTTGTTATCCTCTCATTATTTCCTGAGGGGCCACATCTATAATCAGGTAATTGTTAGTGTTAATAAATACATAGGCTTCGCTACATGTCAATATTGTTTGAAGTATATTTTGTGTTTTAGCTCATTTAATTCTAATAACAACTCTGAGATAGGCATTCTTATTATCTACCTTTTACAAATAAGAACACTGAACACAGAGAGGTTAAGTAACATGCTCAAGGTGATACAGTTATAAGTGGCAGATTCAAAGTTCAGATTCAGTCATTCTATTCCCAGAGTTCATGTATTTAACCAGTACACATACTGCTTCTTTAGTTTTAAATTGTTTTCTTAAAAGCTACATCTTTTATATAATAATTTTTAATGACAACTAGGTAAATAATCAAAATGAGTTTTGCCTTTATAAAGACTAAGATATATTTCATTCTTCTCTCCCCAATTTATTTTAAAAGCTAGGATTGTTTGGACTGGAATAATAAACTTATCCTTTTTATTAAATAATAATTTGTGGTTTATCTTACCCCTTATAGCTTTCTTTGCTTATTGTCTATTTATTTAATCAAATATTAAATTATACTTGGTACAAGGACACATGTGTTTCTACTCATTGAAGGCACAGAAGAAAGTTTGAATTTGGCCTAAATATTGTTGAACTAGAATGCACTCCCAATGCCATTTGAAAACAACACTAAAATTGGAATACTCCATTGGTATCCCTTACTTTATGCATATTATTTTGTGCTTGTGGGTTTCTGTAAGGACCAAAAGAAACTTTCTTTGTAAAACTGTTTAGTGTTCAGCAGATAAACCTATTTATAGCAGGCCACTTTTTTTTTTTTAACACCATTTAAAACTGTTTTAGAGAGAAGATAGCTTATTGACTTACGTTCTAGAAAACAATTACCAAAATGACCATTGGGAATAATTCTAGAAATTAGACCAGGAGGTCCTTTCTGCAAAGCTCTGGTGACACAGCTGAAAGGTAGAGAATGCTCATGGTACATGTTCAGGTAACTAAGTTGATGGTGACTGCCCAGGCGAAGGGCCAATGCTTGAAGCCCAGAAAGTCAGACACTAGGCAGGTCTGGAGATAGCAACATGGTAAACACTAATATTTAAAAGAAAATTTTTGTCAATGTAATAACTAAATTTCTGACTTCTCTCATGGCCTCCAGTGACAAATAATTTTTGATGAGGGGAGTTTTCCTTAGTATTAAAATAGAAGGGAAATAAAGTTTTCAAGTGAGTTAGACTATGAAGTTTACGCTTATGCTCTACTACTGGATTGTCTTCTTCCTATTTATTGAATTACTTAGATTAAGAAATCTCTCAGTTTTCAAAATTAATTCTTATAATTTAATTTTAGTTATCAGTAAAATGGAGATCTATGTGTAAAATTTCATATTAAAATCACCATAACATTCTTGAAATCCATAAGATCTGAAAATATAGTGGGATGTGATACATCATGTAGAGTATATGTTTATGATTATAAAATTTCCTTCAGCCTTTAAATAAATTGGAACTTTCAAAAAACTTTTAATATGAAAATAATGTTCATTCATTATTTCTTTGGCTTTAGCATTTGAAATGATTTTCATTTGAAAACTATTTAGAATTAAGTATATAGAATAACTGACAGCATCTACATGGTGACTAGATATAGCACTCTAAAAATTTGCCGAGTGAGAAAGCAATTATATATATTATATTGGATTTATTTCCTTATTTTATGAGGGGCTATACTACATACAGCTTTAAATTATCAAGACTTTGAAAATTCTTTGGGATTTTTGTTATACATGAACTAATGAATAACTAAATATCTTTTAGTCATAGTCTTTCATTCAGTGAATTCAGAGTTTAGGCAACTTTCTGTGTAGGAATATGAGTCATGTAGAAGAAAGGTCTTTTGCTAGCTACTTGTATCCCCATAGTGATGGCAGGTATTAAACTGAAGATAGAAGGAAATTCCTTACTTTCATATGATCTTCAAATAATTTTAAATCCACTAAATTCTATTCAAGCTTGAATTTCATATGTTCCAATAACCTTAGGCTCTTCTTTGAATCTTGGTATCATAGGATATGTAATTTTAGAAATGTTTTTATTTAAATCATAAAATAAAATGTCCCCCTGCTATAGAACAGATATTGCATGCCTTTTGATTAAACATGAGCCAGTCTTCTCTCAGCTAACACCATTGTTAGAATGGAGTTCCCACAGAATCACAAAAGCTGAGAGCTATATATTATATGAGGTCTGTAACTGTTACCACAATGGAGGAAATGGCTTGCTCTTTCAAAGTGGATTCCAAGAGAGTGAGACCTATTAGGTCCCATCAACTCAAATCTAATGATTAATGACAGACTTAAAGATTAGTGATAGACATGAATTGTGGCCTGTACCTGAACTAAGGTACAAAGTCAAGAAAGTTATTTGTTATTACAAGTGCTTTTTCCCCCTGAGTTAATGACTCTATTCTCCATTTAGGTTAGTTGGTATATCACTTCAGTGTACATGTGATCTTGTTTCATTATAAAAATTTACAGCAATGTTGCTGCAGTACTAATTAATCCATTGTACTAGGATGACTCCAAAGTGTCAGAGCATTGTATTTAAATATATTAATTTATTAACCTATTTTTTCCTTATCATTAATTGAACAAAAGTTTGTTTCTCTCCTAGTATGTATTGTGCAGGCCCTGTGTTAGTCCCTAAAACACATTGGTAGGTGGGGGAAATAAACAAACAAACAAACAAACAAACAAATAAACAGACATGCTACTTGCTCTCATGAAGGTTTAGACAAGTGGAGGAAGCAAATGTTAAACACATCACCATACTAATGGAAGTACTGTATAATTACAAACAGATATATTATTTTATGAAAAGCAACTCATTACTTGTTATAACAAAGCTACCATGCTTTGACTGCGTATGAAGGGTGAAGAAAAGCTCACTGAAGTTTGAGTAGGGTGGGTATGAGGGAGCTTTCTTTTGAGATAAGAAAAAATATTTGCACCCACCACAAGTGGGGGGAAGGTGGCTAACTGCAAGAAGGCCAGTGTTGCAGGTGTTCAGACATTAAAAGAGTGAGAAGCACAAGATCAGTCAGGGGCAAACACACCACTTAGGGATTTTTCAGCCATTTAATAACTTTGGTCTTTATCCCAAGAGCAAGTGGAAATTGTTACAGTGTTTTAAGAAAGGGAGTATAGTGAGTTTAACTGTAGGCCCTGTTAAAATATGTTCAAGATTTAACCCCTGGAAGCTGTGAAAGTAAACTTATTTGAAAAAGGGTTTTTGTAAGGTAAGGCTCCTGACATAGGGTCATCCTGGATTATCCCAGTGGGTCTTAAAATCAATGACATGTCCTTACAGAGACAAAAGAGAAGAAAAAGCCCAAAGGAGAGGGCCATGTGAAGATGGAGGCAAAAACTGAAGTGAGAATCTGTAAAGCCAAGGAGTGTTGCCAGTCATCAGAAGCTTGGAAGGGCAAGGAACAGATTCTCTCTTAGAGCCTCTGGAAGAAGCGCAGCCCTGTGGACATCTTAATTTCAAACTGTGTCCTCCAGAACTGTGAGAAAATAAATTTCTGTTGTTTTGAACCACCAAATTCATGGTGATTGGTTATGACAGTCCTAGGAAGCTAACATGGGAGCAGTGACCTAGTCTGATTCTTACTTTCTCATGGACACTTCAGCTGCAATGTGTGGAGCCTTAATTCAAGTCAAGTCAGAGAATACTGGGGTGGAACAGGGAGTTTCACTTTATTTAAAGCAAGGGTTGATGGTACCTTGCTTGCCCCAGGGAGATAATTGTGGAAGTAGATTGAAGAATTACTTAGGAAGTAAAGTTGAGAGGAATTAGTGATGGACTATTTACCAAGGTAAAGAAGAGAGATGGATGTCAGTTTTAAGATACAGCTTTTGTTTTTGGCAGAAAAAAATGGTATTTATTCACTTAAGGACTATTTATTGACTACTATGCATCAGGCACTAGCATAAATTCCAGTAACAGCGTGAATAAGACAGACAGGATTGTGCCCTTTCAGAGATAATAGTTAGCAAGGAAATGAGGACAAATTGTAGTTCATGAATGTACACGTACATGTAATTCATGAGTATGTAAATAGAAAATTTGGTAATAAGAACATCAGCTTATTTTACATTGGACCAAAAGTAGTCATTATACTGTATTTATGCCAGACACAACTGACCAGTAAGATGTCATGGGACAAAGGAGATACCCTTTAATGTAATGAATTTTTAAAAATGTAGTCCCCAATACAATCTTCTCATGCAATAGTATGAAACACTTATAGTTAGGTGTCCTGATAATCTTGTTATAGCTAGACAAAATATCAATTATTGTTTTCCTGTTTAGATAAAAGGATTTAAAAAAATGACTCTCTAAGATCCCTTTTAGCTCAAAAAATTTTTTATTCCATGTTATGAAATTCAATGTCAACATTCTATCTTTAGAAAGAATTTATTAAGTGTAATATAAGGATAGGCAATAATTAATAAACAGATCTTAATTTCAAGAAGGTGTGAATGGTGATGTACTTCATAGATGGCTCTTGGATTATAGAAAAATTTTTCCCTGGGATGTTGTCATTCCATAAATTGTTTTTTTTTTTTTGGTTAGACATCTATATTATTCATAAAATGATTCCCCTAATTGCTCCCTCTCTCCTCTGGCCCTCCACTTAGTCACCATATTAATGCTAATTGCATTCCCTGTGCCATGCTCCCCATCCTCATGCCCAACTATCAACTACTAATTTGTATTTCTTTAATCCTGTATCCCAATTTCCCAGCCCCCAACACTCCTCCCCTCTGTCACCAAATTGTCGACTATATTTGTGTGTCTGTTTTTGATTAGTTTGTTCTTTTTTGTTCCTTAGATTCCACATATAAATGAAATTATATGATATTTATTTTTCTCTGTCTGATTCATTTCACTCAGCATAATAACCTCTAGGTACAACCATGTCATTACAAATGGTAGGATTTCATTTTTTTTAATTGCTGAGTAATATTCCATTGTATATATGAACCAAAATTTCTTTATCAAATCATCTGTTGATGGGCATATAGGTTGCTTCCATATCTTGGCTATTGTAAATTGTGCTGCCATGAATATTGGAGTGCATAGATCTTTACGAAGTATTGTTTTGGTTTTCTTTGGATAAATACCCAGAAGTGCAATTGCTGAGTCAAAAGGTAGATCAATTTTTAATTTTTTGAGAAACCTCCAGACTGTTTTCCATACAACTGTATCAATTCGCAATCCCACCAATATTGTATGAGGGTTCCCTTTTCTCCGTATCCTTGCCAACACTTGCCGTTTTTTGGTTTATTGATGATAGCCATTCTGACAGGTGTGAGGCGATATCTCATTGTGGTTTTAATTTGCATTTCTCTGATGATTAGTGACCTTGAGCATCTTTTCATATGTCTATTAGCCATCTGTATTTTCTCTTTGGAGAAGTATCTGTTCAGGTCTACTGCCCATTTTTTAATTGGACTGTTTGTTTTTTTTTGCTGTTGAGTTGTATAGTTCTTTATATATTTTAGATATTAACCCCTTATTAGATGTATCATTAGTGAATATCTTCTCCCAGTCAGTTGTCTTTTTGTTTTGTTAATGGTTTCCTTTGCTGTAGAAAACCTTTTTAGTTTAATATAGTCCCATTTATTTTTTTCCCCTTTCCCAAGGAGATATATCTGAAAAGAAATTCCTGTTAGTAATATCAGAGAGTTTACTGCCTATGTTTTCTTCTAAAAGTTTTACGGTTTCGAGTCTTAATTCCAATGTGTCTTTGACCATCACTATAGACTTTGTGTATTGTTTACACACAAATGGCTGTATTAGCATTTTTGAGAAAAGAGAGGATTTGTGAACACTAAATTTCAATTTTGGGGATCTGAGTCTAGTTTCAGGTGTCATATTATATGACTTTTAGTTCTAGTGCATCAGTTGCTGGTTAGGTAGCTTTCAATTGGCTCTCTAGCTTAAGCTAAATTTTAAATATTCAAGACTTTAATACATTTTGACTTATGTTTGTATATGGTGTAAGAAAAGGGTCCAATTTCATTCTTTTGCATGTAAATATCCAGTTTTCCCCACATCATTTATTGAAGAGACTGTCCTTTCCCCATTGTGTTCTTGGCTCCTTTATCAGAGATCAGATGACTGGATATGTGTGTATTAATTTCTGGGCTCTCTATTTCTGTTCCATTGGTCTATCAGTCTCTTGTTATGCCAGTACCATACTGTTTTGGTTACTGTAGCTTTGTAATCAATTTTGAAATGACAAGTGTGATGCTTCTAGTTTTGTTTTTTTTCTCAAGATTGATTTGGCTTTTCATGTTTTTTTGTGGTACCACATGAAAGCAAAAATAGATAAGAGGAACTACATCAATCTGAAAAGCTGCACAATAGAAGAAATAATCAACAGTTTAAAAAGGCACCCTATAAAATGGGAGAAAAATCATATATCTAACAAGGATTTAATCTCCAAAATACATAAAGAGCTCCAACAAATTATTAGCAAAATACTAACAAACTAGTTAAAATTGGGCTATAGACTTGAATAACCTTTTGATCAAAGAAAATACGCAAATAGGCAACTGGTATATTAAAAAAAAAAAGTTCAACATTACCAATCATCTGGGACATGTAAATCAAAACCACAATGGGATATTACTTCACACCTATCAGAATGTTATTATCAAAAAACAAAAACAAAAACAAAAACCCCCCACAAAACTAACAAGTATTGATGAGGATGTTAGGAAATTGGAACCCTTGAACACTGTTTGTGAAATAAATAGTGCAGGTAGTATGAAAAACATTATGAAGGTTCCCCAAGAAATTGAAAATAGAACTACTCTATGATCCTGCAATCTCACTTCTGGGTATTTATGCAAAAGATTTAGAATCAGGATCTTGAGGAGATATTAGCACTCCCATAATTGCCAAGGTATGAAAGCAACCTAAATGTCCATTGATATGTGAATGGATAAAGAAAATGTACTATATACATACAATGGAATATTATTCAAACCTCAAAAAGGAAATTCTTCCATTTGTGGCCACATAAATGGACCTTAGGATATTAGGCTAAGGGAAATAATTCAGTTCACAGAAAGACAAATACTGCATGATTCCCCTTATAGGAGGTATCTAAGAGTCAGTTATATAATCGAAGAGTGAAATGGTGATTGCAGGTCCTGGGAGGACAGGGAAATGGGGAGTTACTAATCAAAGGGCAGAAAGCTTCAGTTAAGTAAGATGAATAAATTCTAGAGATATGTACAATGTGGTACCTATAGTTGATGATATTGTATTACACACTTAAAAATGTGTTAAGTGTGTAGATCTCATGTTAAGTATTCTTACCACAATAGAATAACATTTAAAAAATTATTTTGACTTGGCCTCATTCTATGGGATTTTTCTTAACAGGGGCAGGAACCAAATGTAACTTTCCAGTCTGTAAGGTTTATAAGTTTCCCTGGCTGAGGGGGTCAGCAGGAGGTATCCTCTGAGGCTGGAGTCTGAGGGCCCTTAAGATGAATCTTCCTACAACACTCATATACTATATCTTATCTCCATTTTCATTTTCTTAAACCTGAAAAACCTATTTTGTAAACTCATTCTGAGGACTAGCAAATCCTGTTTATAAAGGATTTAGCCCAGAACTTTGGTTGTAGTATGAGCTGAATAAATGGTATTGATTATTATGGTTATTGCAAAATTTTGGGAAGAGTCATCTTAAATCTCTCTAAATCAGTTGCCACTCATTAACTACTTCAATTAAATGCTCTAGATTTGAGTCTGGGAAGTTCAGCTTATTTGAGAAGATGGGCTAAAGCTTCTACAAGAGGATATGAGGCAGAAATACAAAACAATGAAGAAAGGTAAAGATATTTAGGATTTTCAAACAGCCTACTTCTGCTCTCTCCAAATAGGCTGAAGAGTAAAAATCTTATATTGTGTTTAAAATAGCATATTTCTAAAACATCTGTATGTCATCATACATATCTGTTAATTTTACAATGCTTATTTCAAATCTAATTTTACTGTAATTTTGTATACAAAAAGAAAAGTATTCTCCCAATTTATTGACTTTCTTGATGTTCCTTGATTACTTCTTAAAGCTGCAGTAATGCTTTTTCTTCATAAGGGTGTTACTTAATGAAGTATTATTTACTTAGCAAATGACTAAATACTACCTTAGTGCAACCTTACCAAATTTCTTCAGAACAACCTTATATATCAGTAAAGATCAATTTATTTTAAACTATGTTTGAAACTCACTGAGGTTCATATGTTCACACATTTTATCTGAGAAATGCACAGTGTTTATTTGTAAAATGGAAATGAGTTTTAATGTTGTACTTCTTACTGCTTTGGGGTTTAGAGTTGACTTCATATCGTTAAATGCATGGATGAATTAGTGTATTTATTTGAGTGTGATATATCTGTATTTCAAAGCAAACATTTCAAAGGAGCACCGAAATATGTATGTAAAGTTTGTATTTGCCTCCTAGTAATGTTCAGAGAGCGGGTATGCACTACACAGATCTGGGTTTATAAGAAAAAATTGAACTGCTTGGAACTCTATCACCCAATTTTCATGGACATACATGTAGGCAGACTTATCTATTCACATTCTGCATGTGTTTATGACATAATATTAAGATGTGACAATAAATAGATAAGATCAAATTATACCCACAGGTGACTTAATATTGGTCAAAACAATGCCTTTGCTTTTTTGTATTTGTAACACAGAATCTAGACATACAGGGCCAAGCATAGTTTGTGAGACAGTTACTCACACGCATTTCATTTTATAATGTGGACACTTTACAGTAAATAGCCTGAGACCAAGGACATATTGGAAATAATGCCAAAGGTGCTAGTATGCCTGTTTAGTTTTTCATACATGTTAACTTCTTTAATTAAGAAAAACATGGTCTCATTTATTCATACACTTTTCCCAGAATTTAGTTCTTAGTTTTTATTTTATCATAAGTACATTTTAATCATGATTTAAACATATGAAGGCCTGTTTCACTTTAATATATTTGTATCCTATTCCCATGGAAGTTAATAGGGGTTATGGATATCTACAGAGGAGAAAATACACCCACAGCCTCTGTTACAAATTTAGAACAATTTAAAAAGCCCTGGAGTAATAAAGAGTAAGTTAAAGGGGTCAATAAGAGGGTAAATATATGTTTCAAAGATTATTTTGTAGAATCTCTTGTGGCTTTGAGGCCTAAGGGAGGAATAAATGGGTGTGAACAGAAAAAAAAAGGAATAAAAACTAATAATATCTAAAGTAAAAGTGTAAATTACAGTTTACTTTGACAGAAAGCATGTGCACGGTAACTTTATTTTCTATGAGGTTATATGTATTTCTGAGTTGTGTAACTGTTGTTTATCCCTCAGAATGTCCTTGTGAGGTGTGCTTTTTCTATGAATCAGCTTTGTGTGACTGTGACATAGTGACACATTTATCATTCAGTTTCTAGGGTTAATATTTTAAGTAATCAACTAAGCTACTGTCAAAACACCTTTGTACAAATGGGAAAATGGAGAGTTAACAAGGGTTTAGAACTTTCCTCAAATACTTGAGTGCTAGCATTGGGACTGGATTTCGCAAGGCAACACTCTGCTGTGTTATCTAAGAGACATGGAACACATTTGTTGCCTTGTACCATGCCTGCCTTCTGATCCCTTTACTTCACCCCCTTCTGTTCCATAGTCAGCCTTGCTATCAGTTATTAAAGTGTCAGGAAAATACATGCTCAGAATCTCAATCTTGAACGTTATTTAAATGCTATTTCCTTAAAAACCATCAGATGATATTAATTCAGTGAAACCAAATACAACCTTTCACTCCCACTCCCCTTAAAATAACATAACAACAATAAAAACTAATACCAGCATCAGTTGGGTGATATAATATAGACCATTTATTTTGATTTGGCATTGTAATGTAAAAACCATTGAAATAAAGTCAGAACACCTGTGTTCTAATCCAGTGCCTCTCAACTCTGGCTACCATTAGAAACATCTAATGAGTTTTCAAAAACTACAAATGCTAGAAGCATCCTATCCTCCCCCAAGAGGTTAATTCAGTTGGTTTGGAGTGAGGATCAGGCATTCAAGAGTTTCACAAACTCCTTAGGTGAGTTCACTGTTCTACTTTCCATTTTATAACACCTACTTTTCGTGAATTTCTTTCAAGAATTCAACCCCCTTAAGCTTCTATTTTTGCATCTCTAAAATTGGGGCAAAACATACCTAGCCTGTTTGTCTCATACAGTTATGAAGATTGGAGAGATGATTTAAAAACTTGTGAAAGCTAGGACATGCAGTTCTAATGTGAGACATGATGATGATGACTAGGTTAGCCTTGTGATTTAAGAAGTAAATTTGAAGAAACCTTGGGAAAACCTTTTCCTCCCATCTCGTTTCTTTGATTTTGTACTTTGGTTCCTTGATAAAAATTCAGCCTATTTTTACTTGAGTGCATGTCATGTACTTGTTTATGAAGTGTTTGCTAATTAATTTCTGTAAACTCAGTGGTAAGAATAGTGAAAAGTGCTGATTTGTGTGTGTATGTGTGTATTTTACATGTACGAGTGTGTTCAAGTTTGTTCACATAGATATCTGGGAAAAACTCTTAATAGATTTAAATAATGGATTGTGATAAACATGTAAAAAGGCAATTGGCCAAAGCATGTCTTAGATTATTCATTCATCCAAAAAAATGCTCTATTAAGGAATAAATATGTGCCAGTCTCTCTCCAAGACATAGAAATAAATGACATTGTCAACGCCCTCAAGGAATTTATAAGCAATTGACAATGACAGACAAGTAAACCACACTTTTAATACAGAGTCATGAATGCTGCAATTGAAGATTTTTCAGCATTCTGAGGGAGTCTGTAAAAGGAAGTGAAAGTCATGAGAATGTGGTCAAGTAAGGCAAATGAGAAGATACAAAGTGTGAACTGAGTCTTGTGGGACACAGCGTAAGTCAGGTGGAGGAAGGGAATAGGTAGGTCTTCCAGGCAGAGGAAGGAGTGCAGGAAGAGAAGTGAGAGAAGTGGTCCATTCAAGATAGTGTGTGAAGCTCATATAGCTGGATGAAAAGTACATCTAGGGAACTGGTAGTGGATGATGCAGGGGGGAGGTAGCCAGGAGCCAAATATGAGTGCATTTATAATTTATCCTGAAGGCAATGGAGGTACATTTTATTTACACAAGGGAGTACAAATTGGATTTTTTTTTTTTTTGTAAATTCACTCCACTAACCATGGGGAAAGGAGGGAGATGAACTAAGAAGGTAAGAGCAAAACAATTTACTATTGAAGTAGTTCATGCAAAAATGATAAAAGGCTGCACATTTAGTAGATGAGCCATTTAACAGAGTAGAATTAATAAAATTCAGTGATGGATTAATGATAACAACCTTAAACACACACAAAAAATAAGACCAGCACATGGATAACAGGATGTCAGAATGGGTAGGCTGAATAATAGACCTCCCAAAGATGTTTGTGTCTTAATCCTTGGAACCTGTGAATATGTTATTTTAGATGATAAAAGAGACTTTGCAGATATGGTTTAATTAATAATTTTGAGATTAGCTGGGATTACCTGAGTGGGCCCAAGGAATCACAAAGAACTTTTAAGAGAGAAGGCTAAGAATCAGATGTGGCAATGGAAACAAGTTAGAATGATGTGAGGAAGGGATCAGAAGCTAAGAAATGTGTGTGGCTGATAAAAATTGAAAAAGGTAAGAAGATGAATTCTCCTCTAAAGCTTCTAGAAGGAAAACACTCTTGTCAGCACCTGGATTTTAGACTCTGATCTTCACAAGTGCAAGAGAATAAATTTTTTAAACCTCCAAATCTGTGGTAATTTGTTACAGCAATAGAAAGCTAGTGCAGGAACTTTTCCTGCTGCAGTGTCACCTAAGCTAGAATAAATTTCAGGATGCCAAAGTGAGTATGAGATACCCTTTTTCCATATATTGGTAATTTGGATAAGTTGCCTTTGGGGATGGGTACTTTTTAATCACAGCTCAGTTTGGAATAGTAGTGTTTCATGGGCATTACTTAGAGAGTTTAGAAATAGATTACCTAAAATTAGGAGACACGGGGGATTCACATCTGATTCTCGACAGAGAATGCTGTGAACTGAGTTCTGAATGCTACCAAGGGAAGCATTCAGTGAGGGAAGGGCTCACTAGCCAGCCATTCGGTTGTGGTCAAAGGAGACCGTTGCTATATAGGGGCTAGGTCCTTAGGTTTTCTATTCTCTTTCTGTTCGCCTTATCTAATACCTACGAATAAATAATGTAGAATAGTCCTTTAAACTTATTACCTTATGCAATCACTGAATGTTTGTCACTCTAAATTTCTTTTCATTACATTTTGGTATTAGAGTCTCAATTTTTTTGACACTATGTCCTCCTCTTTTTGAATTCTATCTTAATTTTATTAGAATACATCTTCAAGTACATCTTTTCCTTAGAAAAGATATCTATTAAAAATTTTTTCTGGGTCTTTGTATATCGAAATACAACTTCATTTTCTCCTTCACATGTGATCCATAGTTTGGGTATAAAATTTCAGGTTCTACATCATTTAACTCCAAAACTTTGAAGATATGTTATTTTTTTCTAACATCAGTAATAAGATTTCATTCTGATTAATAGTCTTAAAACTCCCATTCTTTATACTGGAGAGTTTAAAAAATCATTTTGAAATCTTTATGTCAGACATTTTACAAAGTCTGCCCAGTTGTAGGACTTAAAAAAAATTCACTTTGCTTATCATGTTGTGGAACGTTTGATCTGTAGACTACTCTTCTCCAACTATGGATATTTTATTCTCCTTCTTCCTTGAATATTTATTCTTCCTTTTAAAGAAAATTATTTTCAGACTTAGTTTTATAGATAATAGACCTCATAGAGTAATTCTATATACCTCATAAGTTTTTCCTATATTTGTCATCCATTTTTTTCCTCTTAATTTTTTGTGATGTATTTTCAGTGTTTTTAGTTTCTCTATTGAATTCTTTATTTCAATTATCATATTTTTAACTTCTAAAAATTCTTTATTTTTTCCCTAGATGCATATTTTTATTTTGTACATTCAGAATTACCTTGAATATCCCTGAGAATACAACTTAATATTTTTTTAAACTTCAATCTTATTTGCTAAATAACCTCTTGTTTCAGATTAGCATGCGGTTTTTAGGGAGTGTCTTTGGGATCAACATTTAAAGAAGAGAAGGGAAGAAAAGGAAGTAAGATTGGAGGAGGAAAAGGTAGAGCTGCAATGTAGTCTCAATGGAGGTCTCAGCTGAATCTTGAGTTTTGAAGCTGGAAGATCCTTTAGAGTTTCTCCAAGTTGGAGTGAGGGACCAGGACTTTATGTACCTATGTCGATCAGTCATTGCATGTAGGCCACACTAGAAAGAGGCATGGCCTTGAATGAAGTTCTCTTTAGCCAGTGCAATTCTTTTAGAGCTTTCTATTCGCAGCTCTTCCAGGAATGCAAAGGGAATCTGTGTAGTTTATTTCGGCATCCACTATATCTGTTTTTATTTTTCTTAAGGTTTGGTTGTTAGGTTCTAGCTGTTCATTTTTTTTCTTTCTCCTTTATGATGTTTTCCCCTCAAATGTTTGGTAAATTTAGGTTTTTATTTACATGTATGAATGAAAGTCTAGGCAGTTAATATTTACCAACTCCCTGTTTCTGTAATAAGGCTCCTTCTTAAGGAAAGGGACTACCAGAGAGATTTATTATGTGATTGGGGCATTTAGGTTGGTGGGACTCACTTTGAGATGCTCAGTCAGGGAACTGTCTCGCAGTCCTGAATGCCAGAATGAAGATAGCCTTATTCTAATATGTTACCTATGCTAGGCATCCCAGACAACTAAAACATTTCCTTAGTAATTAATTATCTGATTTAAAGTCTGGAGATAAATGCTAACTTTGTATCTCATGCGGATCTGTGTGTTGTGATAGGAGTAGGCTTCCTGAACAAAAAACTCTCTACATTCCAATATTTCTCAAACTTGTTTTCCATAAAAATCACTGGGATCCTTGTCAAAAATCCAGAATTTTGAGTCATGTTGCCAGATTCAGTGAACCTAGGGAAAGGTGCTGAGATTCTCTGTATAACAATAACTGCATGTAATCTTATGATCAGCCACAGTTGGTAACACCACCTATAGACAGTCCTACAACTGAGCACCTTCCCCACCCACCCACCCACTCCACATTCACTGCTATTCTCTGTATATGTTTCCTTGGGAGCTTTGTGTGGCTCCATAGCCAGGAATGGTGCTTCCCTTTCCTTTAGTGCTTTCTCCTATGTTTGTTTGAGATAGAGGCTCCTGTTTTTGTTTATTTATTAAAATGATAGCTTTCACCTGCTTCTCATGTTACAGAAAGTCATCGGATTCTCTGGTCTTCCTATTCTCAGGACTATTATCAGTTTATTCCTTTTTTGTACTTTACTGTTTCTTCAATGGGTTTTTAATAAAGAGGGAAGGTAAACATGTGCATTCAAAAATTCCTCTTGAATCAAACCTCAATAATCACACTTTGGAAAAATCTTTTGAGCTAGGTTATTGCTAATGTGCAATGTGACAGACTGAATATGATGATAAGGGAGTAGAGCAGTCTTGGATAATCCTCAACTGTCTGGCTTTAGCAATTGGGTAAATTTTTAAGTGTTTCACTGAAAAGAAGAATACAGAGAGAAGAAATCATTTTGCTGGGTAAAATAATTAATTTAGTTTTTTACACATCAAGTTTTATATAAAGACCTAGAGCAGAAGTCTGATCTAAAAACATATATCTGTGAGTCATTCATTCATTCATCAATATACATGTATTAAACACCTTCTTAGTATATGTCAGGATATGAAAATAGAAATATCTTATAGGGAAATAGAAACAAATAACTAAGCATGTACAATAAAATGACAAGTGACAAGTGCTATAATGGGAAATATCTGGAGTGTATGAGAAATCATAGCAGAGCAACCAATTCAGACCTGGGTGATCAGGGAAGGAGCTGACATCTAGGCTGAGACGGGACAAACTGGATGAGTTGAGCAGTCACCTAGATGGGGAACTTACTTTAGAAAGAATGAAGACCCAGTAGGAAAGCTGAGAGCCACAGTTAGTAACACCACCTATAGACAGTCCTATAATTGAACACCTTCTCCTCCCACCCATCCGCTCCACCTTCACTACTATTCTCTGAACATGTTTCCTTGGGAGCTTTGTTGGCTCCAGAAGGAATTTTGGTATGACTAGTTCTTATCAGAAAGGAAGAAGAGAAGACTGGAAAGGCAAAAAAAAAAAAAAAAAAAAAGAGTCAACGTAGGATCTTATATAATGGGAAGCCACTGAAGAGTTTTAAATAATCATCCACAAAGTGGATCTGAAACCTTAGCAATGGATGATATCATCCAGTGGTTTTCTAGCTTTGATCTGCATATAATCAACCAAGAAACTTGTCAAAAATGCATCTACTATGTGAAGTATTGTGTTAAGCCTTTTACACATATTTCTTCTTTACATATTTTATCTCTGACATCTCACAATCTCAGAAAGTGAGTCCAATTTATATTCCTAACATCACATTTCTAATAAGTGCCAAAACAGACCTGAACCCAAGCAATCTGGCCATAAAATCTCTGCCCTTCCCCTTCACTGCGTTGCCTCCAGATAGAAGCATTGTATAAAATAGACCTTTAAATTTCACAGAGGACATACTATGAGGCCCTTGAGAATTCTGAGATTTACAATGCCACTATAACAAACCATTTGCTCTCTCTCATACCTAGAGATTTTAATTCAGGAGAGCAGGAGTGGCCCCAGGAATCTGAATTTTAACAAGTCTAAAGACGTGGTTTTGTTGCAGATGGTCTCCTGATCCTGCTTGGAGTAACTTGCAACTAGAAAAGAGGTCTGAGTTTGTACCCTTAGGGCAGAAAAATCCACAAAAATCACTGAGACAAAAATATCTGGAGAAGTAAGATTACCTCTTTAAAAAAGTATTATTATGGAGTAGGAGAGAATTTGAAGAAAGACATCAGTAACACGACATGCAACAGGCAAGAAATGTTAGATAGGGGTTAGAAATTTCCAATTGGACATGGTTCATTGATAAGGCTTAGATCTTTCACTCCAAAGCCATGATTCAGAAGAGCTCCTGCTTATGGTTGTCTACACTGCATGGAACTAAGCCTAAAATATTTCTGTTTTTCCCCACAGCTCTAACTCATAGAAGCAGTAAACAGACTTTGGGAAAGTCATTTCTCTATAGCTTACCTTCATAAGCATTGAATTTTCACCATGGTATAGTTATGAATGGCAGAATCACTTAAATATTTTGTGAATTTGCAAACATGCTCTAGGATTTGACACTTTAAATATGCAAAGATTATTTGTTTCAGTAAAATGTAGCTCAAGCAGCAGTCCCTTTACATTGAAGGTTCTACCACCCAGGATAGTTGAGCTTGAAGAAAAGAATTGAACTACGATTTAAGAAAAACTCTGTGCCTATTTTTAAATATAGACAAACGAGATTCTTACAATTGGAGTTTAAGCTGGAGGTGGATAATCATTGTTTTGGAGTATTTAATGCTTTTCAAATTAAAAGGAACAGACTCTGCTTTAAAGTTTTGCTTGCTATTGAGGCATCAATGGAAAGGGATTTCTTTTCAACATGTTGAAATGTGTGTGCCTGATTCCTGGTAGTTTTTACTGGGATTGAGTTGCCTATAAAAAATAGTGTTAAAATCTCCACTTAATTTACTCTCAATTATAGATATCTATATTGTAAACTCCAGCAGCTCCACTTTCTTCTAAACTGAATTCCAAAATTAATAAATTCTTCAGCCATTCTTCCATTTTTACATCAACATATTTATTTTTAATTAGCTCTCCAAATCCTCAGTCCTAAAGATCATATACAAATATTTGATAGTAAAAATAAATAACAGTTATTGAGTTCCTACTATGTATGGCATTAAATTATGTTCTTTACATGTCCTTTAAGCCTAAAAGTTTTCAAAAGTGAATGATACTTCTATTCCTGAGGTCATGTAGTTAGTAAGTGCCAAAACTGAGACTTGAACCAAAGGAGTCTGGCTGCAAAGTCCCTGTTCTTACTCTTGCAATGTGTGGTCTCCGGGTAGAAGCATTGTAAAAAATAGTCCCTTAAATTTCACCAAAGCTGTGTAAGAGGCCCTTGAGAATTCTGAGATTCACAATGCCACCAAAAGGAAACAATTCACTCTGTAAGTAGCAGATGGTTTTCTAAACTCATTTAAGAACCTACTGACTCTCCTGTAGACTAGCTTCATCACCCATTATATTCATCTATATCTAATATCATTGTAGATTACGCATTATAGACCATTGAGTGTATTAGCTGTCTTCTGTTTAAATTCATTCAATGGATGTCAAACATCTGATGAATAAGACAAAGTCCTTGTCTTCATGGAGTCTATAATCGCGGGGGAGGCAGGAATGATAAACCTATAGATATCAAGAGTCTAGTAGGTTATTTTGTTTTCATATACATGTAAATATTGAGATTGTAGAAGTCACTCAAACAAAAAAGGCATATTTTAAGATGCGAGAAGTTAATTTAAGAGGGTTCTAAAGCTTAAGGGACTTCTATTTGGAAAGAGCTGGGAACAACCATCCTGATCAGATGGGAGTGCAAAGAGAAAATGTTGCTCATTGGAAGGAAAGAAAGAAGTCATGTCAAGGAGGTGCTATGGTATATACTTTGAGACATTAAGAAATAACATCTGAATCACTAAGTTTCTTTGGTTTATATATTCCTGTCAGATAAATATTAAAATAACCTGACAATCACTGGACATTTCTAGAGTAACCTGAGATAGAATTCAAATTTCCAGGAGGAAAAGAAGAGTAATAACAGTTTATTCTAGAGTGCTGCTTTCAACTCTCCTGCCTACACTTGTCTTTCAATACCATTCAAACATTCTTCAGAAGGCCTTTCACTACTCTGGAGAGTTTGGGAGTACACAATTTTTTATATCAAACTCTGTATAAAGAAAAAAGGGAACTTATGCTTTATGATTACTGCTATTAAAAACCAAGTAAGAAGTAATTTTCTATTTCATTGCTTTTATTAATCACGGTATAGAGCTTATTGTTTGCTTCTAACTTTAAATTACTCTGTGTTCTAGATTTGGGGTGTGGGTTTTAACTGATTTCTTAGAGAATTAGTATGAGACACAAAGTGATTTTTAATAATTTATCAGAAAATCTGAATGAAAGGCTCATTAGTTATTTTGATGGTGATATCTACTGAAAATATAAATAGATTTACTATTGTGTTAACAATTACTAATAGCCAACCTACTAGAAATCTTAAATAAGTGTATCTTAAACTAAGTGATACTGTAATATCCTTTCTTAAAAAAATTGAAGTATAATTATCTTCAGATTATTTTCAAGATAGTCTGTTTGAGTTATTATCATTTATGCTTTGTTCAAATTTATAAATAGAATGATTTTTTAAAATAAGGAAATTAAATTAAGGACATGATAATCAAATGAAAAATAAACATTTTGAATTTCAGAAAAAATGATTTTTCTCAAGAATGTATGCAAAAATTCCACTCATATTTACATAAAAAATATTCACTTATGTCCTCATTCATTTCAGTTGTGGAAAAAGTTTGTTCGTATAATAAAATTAGAAATCATTTCAGATAAACAATACTTTACTTGAAGAATAAAAATAAACTTTTTTGTTATGTTTATATCTTAACAGTTTAAAAAGCAATATGGCTCTGGGATTGATTCTGGATTTTAATTCTTTCTCCAGTACTTACTAGACATATGTTCTTGGACAAATCTCTTAATCCAGCAAATCTCTTACTTTCTTATTAATAAAATGGGAGTATTGTTGAGGTCAGATGAGATAATCTATACAATGTAGAAAATGTAAACTGGGAAGTTCTATACATATTACATACAGAAATACACTCATAAAACTTTTTCTTACATTGGTTAACTTGATTTGCAGGACAAATAAATTGATAATTATAGGAGAAATTTTTATGTTTTAAGGTAAAACTGTTTAAAAACTTCTTCAACTCTATCATTTAAGAAAGGGGAATATATATAAATGAAAATGCCACTGTACTGCAGTAGGAGCAACACATAAGCTATTCAGAAATTATGCTGGACAACAGAAATATGCCTTCAATGGGACATCAGTGCTAGATTTGATCTTTTCTTCTTATCTTAAATAACCCTTTAATACTTCATACAATGTTGACTTTAGTAATAGGTATATTTAAATTAATAGAAAGTAGTTGTCGACCCTCCCCTCAACTTATTTATTTATGCTATTGTTCATTGATAACTATGAAGTTAAAGATCTTATCTTGTTTTATTTAACCTGCTTGTGTTTATGGAGTCCCAGCCTTACATGACGCACTAGGCAGAGAGGGGTGATGATGGAGGCGAATTCAATAGAAGACATCATTACTACTCTTTGAGTGCTTATAATCCAGTTGAAAAAATGCACATCAATACTCAAAACAAGAAAAGACACATTTATGGACCAATATGCCAGTGAGAGCAAATTGGTATAGAAACTCTGTTGGCCTGAAAGAGAGATGACAGGCTCAAATATTTTATATTCAGATTGTTTTCTGCTTGAGTCTGTAGTGGTCAGTCATAACATGTCTGAATGGCTGTCAAAAGCATGATTTGAAACTTTTGCATCTCACAGTTCATCTCTCTTCTACTCCCTTTCTTGTTACCTTTGCCCTATCAATTGGATAAATTGTACATTTGTAGAGTGATTTATAGTTTAGCTTATATATTTTCATACTTACAGCAAGAAATTACATGTACTCTCTTCCACAAAATAAAGAGAAGAATCCACTCTGTCAACCGAAGAGATAGTTTAGCATGTCTAGACAAATTATTAAGGTAGTTGCATTAGTTAGAAACTGTTCTTTTGTTATACAACATGAAAAAGTTTTATTTGGTTCTGTTAAACAACTAAATAAAGTGCTCAACCCTAACCATACTTTTAAAGTTATAATTTGTCTCTCCACAGAGCTTCACAAATGATTGGGTTTAATTAGTTCTAATAAGCCACTCCTTATGGATCCTACTATATCAGTCAAGATAGGATAAATACAACTTTTGGTCTCTTTACTTTAAAAATTATTGAGAACACATGAAGAGCATTTTGTTGAAGTGAGTTATAGCTGCTGATTTCTATTCATATTAGAAATTTAAAAATATTTATAATTTAAAAATGACATTCATTATATGTTAACATAAACAACACATTTTTACATAAAATTACTAAATTTTCCCAAAAAAATGAGTAAGAAGAGTGACATCGTTATTCATTTTTTTCAAATTTCTTTAACCACTGGATTCTTATATCAGCTTCTCCATCAGTCAGTTGCGATATCACATACCATATAGACTTTGGAAAACTCTACTTTGCACTTGTGAGGGAATGAGAGCAAAAATCAGAAATAACATCTTTATACTATTATGAAATAATTCTGACCTTATGGATCCCTTAAAAGAGCTTCAGGAATCTCAGGGTGTCCCAAACTGTACTCTGAGGACCGCTGGGCTAAGTTATACTATGATAATATACAATCCTTAAATCCCAGTGGCTTAACAGTAAAATTTTCTTTTTCTTCTTTCTCATTCTAATATCCATTATGGATCAGCTGGACACTTTTGTCATTGTAGCTCTCACTATGTCATTGTAGCCCTCACCCTGGGACCTGTTTGAGTGGAACAGAAACTTTTTAGAGCATTGCTGGTTAACTGTAGCAGCGGGAAAAGAAAGCATGGCAAAATATATGAACTGATTCTTAAAGCTACCCCTGCAAATGACACCTATAATTTTTGTTCAGATGTCATTAGCGAAAGCAATTCACATATCCTAGTCTAACTTCATGAAGGCAGAAAGTATAATACTCTGTGGGAACAGGCACAAGATTTTAGTGAACAGTAATACTGTCTACCATACCCATTAATATTTTCTAAGCACATTTAACTCTGTTGTGTAAAGTCATTAGATGCTCACATACTGATCTTGTTCTGAGTTCAGTAAGGTAATCTTTACCTACCTCCAAATCTGCTACTTTTCTAGGTTTCGAGAATTTTACAAATGCCTGGCATATAGTCAGTATTTAATAAACATTCACCAAATAAATGGGCAAATATCTGATAAAATATTATTTAGATGTGGACATGATACTATGTGCCTCAAATTCCAAAAATAATATATTCAAATACTGACCAGGTTAATTTTGGATCTTAGAAGGGTCTTATTGATAATTTAGCTCAATCCCATCATTTAACAGATGATTCAATTGAAGTGTGGAGTAATTAAGTAACACTGTTTTAATAGTAAAAATAGAAATAGAGTTAACTGTATTCAGTATTATGAAAATGATATTGAGTTTGGGAGGGCTTCTAGATAAATCATGATAAATACTCAAATGATATCATCTTCTAAACTTTTGCATCAGAGTTGTGTATTATCTGATATCTAAAATTTTTAGGATTCAAAAGAAAAGATAGTTTCAAAGAAACTGTAGCTTAAAAAAAACTTTTATTCGCTTTCCTTCTCTTTAGGTGCCATTGGAATAGAATTCTTTGCTGAATTTCTAGTTTTTCTATAGGCTTGAACTCATTCTGAATTCTACTATATTCCTTACTTCAACTGCAAAAGCTGTTTTCTAAAACGAATTATGCTCATAGAAATATCTTGCAGATGATAACAAAGTTATATAATATAAATTGCCAAGATGTGGGCAATTACTTCCACCTCTAAGAAATCCAATTAAGCATTTATATTTTAATTTCAGAATAAATAAAACTTTAGAACCAAAAAGTACCAAACTTAGGTAAAAGAGATCAACTGAATATAGGCAAACATACAACACTGTATTTTCTTACAGTATAGTAAAAATTAATCAATAAAAAAATAAATTATTGCATTCATAAGATAGTTTTTTTCTAAGAACAATACATTACTCTAATTAAATTTTACAATAGCCCAGTAGGGGTAGGGAAGAGACAAGTATTCCCTTTT
Organism: Macroglossus sobrinus; assembly: GCA_004027375.1. Taxonomy (NCBI): domain Eukaryota; kingdom Metazoa; phylum Chordata; class Mammalia; order Chiroptera; family Pteropodidae; genus Macroglossus; species Macroglossus sobrinus. Next base: position 1,050,713 of record PVKZ01000122.1, on the reverse strand, counting down.
CAAAGAGAAAAAAACAAGGTGCAAGCAGGTTAAGGGAAAACCAAAAGTCATACAGTGAGTCACTAACAGAATTGTGAAGACTTGATAATGCTCTTTGCTTCCAAGATAGTGCCTCAGACGTGTAGCTACTGTGACCATGATTATATGTTGTGATAAATAACAAAAATTAGAAAAGCATCTTGGTTAAAATATATGGAATGAAATCTAATTGTACACATGGCATTATCTTTGTAGAAAATAACAAATTGCTTCCATTTTCAAAAGCATCCTTCTCAATATTTTATTTTCCCCATTTTTTTATATTTAAAAATATCTATTATTGAACTTCAAAAAAATATAACTGTGATTTAAAATAGCATTTGTGCCACTAGTACCATTAAAAACCCTCTGTGTGAATGAGTGTTTAATTAGGCCGTATCAGATTAATCCCAGGTCTCCATTGGTTGTTAACAAATGAAAAGATAGTATGCACTGTCATGGGGATAGACATTTAAAGCTCAATGTAACTTTCATATTTTTCCATGTGATTGGTCAGCTAGGACTTCCTTTTAAGTCGATAAAAATTTGGTTTGTAAATCAGAAAACCTTTTAATTGCAAGAAATGCAAAATAGGAATCTTTTTAAAAAAGAATTGACATTACCTTTGTTGTTTGATACATTAAAGTAAGACCCATAAGGGACAGCTCTAAACAATAAACTTCACGTAAAATAGATAAAAGCTTTCTGCTTGGGCCTACATAGAAATTCAGACAGAGGCTTAGAATGAGCAACTTAATACTTCTAATATGATAATATAGTCAACGTAGCAGTAGGATATTTGTTATAAGAGGTCTTAAATGTCATTTCCTAATGTCATTCTGAGGTAACTTTAACTATTTTTAAAATAATTGCATATAGATTATAGTTATTGTATAAGAAAAGACTTGCTTCCGATTTAAACAATGTTGGGAAGTAAAATGTAAATTTAAGTAATAAAACCTAATTTTTAAATCAGAAAAATATTTCACTCGACATGTAAGTTTTGCTTTGTCACTGTACTATATTCCATTCAGTAGAACAAAGACTGGATGTACAATGAGCCAATGTAAATGAAGTCAAATCAGCAAAAGCATAGTGGGGGAGGGGAAGGAGTAAAATATGACAGTAGATATAACAACCAGGGAGTAGAGAATCTAAATGTTTAATGCCTACACATGCAGATTCATTTTTCTGTCATCACTTTGAATAGGTAGACTGATGTGTTTGAAAGTCCAGAATGAAAACATCCCCTGGACCAAAAGAATTATTAATATTATTTAATAGTAAAGATATGATCTGCACTCATAATCGTCTTATTTCTACCACTCCCTCCACCCACCTCAGAAAAAAAAAGAATGTGGTTATAATTAGAAATAATTAGAAAATGCAATAAGTGTTTATCTGGGGCTTTCTCTTTCACCTTCCTGCGCTGCGTGCCAGCTTCCCATCTCCCAGCCATGATGGAAGCTCAGAACACAATAGGAATACAGCAACAATATGAATTGCAAATATATGTATATCTTTCCACATAACCTATCTTATTGACTCTTAATAAAACGTGTATCTTCTAAAAAATATTCTGAGCTGTAAATTGATTTACTACTGATGACGGGCTTTGAAAAAATTCTATGCCTTACAATCAACTAGACAGAGTTGTGTTAAATAGAATTGCTTAGCTCTTGCCTGTAAATTACTCCCCTCCCTCTCCAATAAAAGAATGACTCTTTCTTAATAATCTATGCGGCTAAACATGTGTTATAACTGTATATGTGAAAATCTTCATATTTTACATATCCCACACTTTAGGAAAACAAGCCTTCATCATAATGTTCTCATAGTTAATATTTTCCTACATATCTTAGATAGTGTAAATTTTCAAGAATACTGACATAAAATCATTTAATGTAGTCTCCCACCAACCCATTTTCTCTCATGTGCAGTTCCAAACTATGGCTGTCTTGAAAGATATTCATAAATTCATTTTGTTGTCTAGTCAGTTTAACACACAGTAATTAAATTGAAGCTATAAACAGCAAAGCATATACATGGACTTCTCGGGTTTTAATATTACATTAAACTAGAGAATATTAATTCCTAAAAATAAGTGCATGGATAATATGAAGGTGGAATTCTATATAGGTGGGAAATGAATTAAAAATTATTGTAAAGTAAGTTAAATTTCTAGTACTAGTGTTAATTAAATAATTTTTAAAAATTTGTGTTTCTACAGTTTAAAAAAAAAAAAAGATTTCTTTGGCACTAGTGATGTGTACTAAAACGTTCTGTTAAACTAGCCCCATATATGGGACGGGTGTTTGTTGAGTGTTGGGAAAACACAGGGACCTGAATACTTGCTTTGTCAATCTTTAAGCTTTTTTGCAGGCTAGAATCTAAGAAAGAAATAAAATGCTAGCCTTTTACCTTTAAAACCTTTTGTGAAATATCTTAATGTTGCCAAATGTGAATATAGTGAACTTAATCAGTAAATTCAACTAAGATTTATGAACTTTTTCATTCTAAATGCATTTACAAATACACAAGCACATATATGTACATAAATTTATTTTATCACATCCATTTTACACAAACTAAACCTTAAGAAGTTGAAGTACTAAGAAAAGCCAATCAAATATTCTTCATATATCCTTAAGTCCATAAACCTCTTTAAATTGTCTCTTTTAAAAAACAGCTAAATTATGGAAATGCAGACTACATTACAGAATATTTGCCAGTTATATCTTGATTCTTATTTGAAATTCCCACAAGAATATAGGCATGACAGCAACATAAACCATAGAAACAGGCAAAAAAAAAAAAAAAGTAGAACACAGGGACTTGTAAATAAATCCATGAATATCAAGAAGCACAGATGCTAAGATTATGCATTTTTACCAGTACAGTTCTGTGCTTGTAAACTATAAGGACAGACATTTGTAAGATGCAGTGTAGCAGGCCCTGCAGAGGGAGGGAGAGGAAGGAGAGACCCTGAGAAAAGTGGGGAGGTGGGAAGGGAGGGAAAGTGAGTGAGAGGGAGACAGAGAGAGAGAGAGAGAGAGAGAGAGAGAGAGAGAGAGAGAGAGAGAGAGAGAGAGAGAGAGAGAGAGAATGAGAAAAAAGAAGGTAGGGGGCACATAGCCAGACACAATAACGCATAATAATGTTAACATTCCTGCATGTCTAATGGCTTAAATATGCTGTGTGCCTCACTCTGGCCCCATCACATGGCGGCTGATGTCAAAGAATAATTTAATATTATATCAATAGTCCTTTTTTGAACCCCGAATTATTTTTCTATAAAAAGGATTTAGGGGTTTCCAAGCACACACAACAAATTAAATCTCTTGAATGAAAAAATTTTAAGACACAACGTTTTTGTGAATACCTCATGTTCAGCAAGATTCACACCATTCTTCAACTCCTCTTACATTATTTACATCTTAACGGTGTCAACGTGTCTTATTTACCAAGGAAACATAAAGTCATATTTTTAGCATCTTTTTTTTCACATTAGGAATGTATAGCTTTATTTTTTAATGTAAAAGAAACCCCTTGATTTAATTATTGTTATAACAGTTGAACTTTTAGGTGTTTTTTTTTGGGGGGGGGTGGAAAATATTGTTTTCTTGTTTGACGGATACTATGCCTGCAACAAAGAATGACAGAATTGTCTTAACAAAGAAGATGAAGGCTGTATGTGTTGGTTACAATGGAATAACCACCTTCCAGATCTTTTAAATCCACAATGTATGTAGTGTGGGTCCTGAGTGGCTTTTGTTTTCAATGTCTTTTGTAAGCTTTTAGGGTTTTTTTCTGCATCAAATGTCAAGTTAATTTACAGGGCGCTATTACTGATATGTTTCCTTGGTTTGTGGTTTTCTGTGAAAGGCAGGCAGCTGAGACCAAGTCTTAGATTTGGGGGGAGGGGCAGCCGGCGAGCCCGTAACACATACACTGTGCCAGGGTCTGTAAATTGGCTGCCTGTACGACAGCGAGCCCAGGGAAACCTCTAGTCTTCATTTGCATGCTGAAGAATATCCAGGATTAAACCAGACTGATTTTCATACAGGATTTAGACCTGACATTTATTATTCGGTTCACAGACCTCTTGAAGGAAAGTTTGTTTTCCACTCATAGATGAAAAATCTTCTAAGATAAATAAAGACTGGCTTAGCAGTAACAGTAAATAAATATCTTTCCTGTATTTCTTATGAATTTATCATATTTGATTACCAGACAGATGTTCACCACCAAATTATTATATTTCTTTTTTAGCAATTCTAAAGAAAAAAATTCATTAGGACCCCACTCAGTATTTATAACATGGGTACATTTAATTCTTGAAGTTGATTTTTCATAAATAAAATTTAGAAACAAATACTTGTTTTTTAGAACAAATTAAAACAATATCGGAACAGTAAAATACTCTGAAATGCTTAATTTTACATATGCTCCATGTGTTTTTATAAGAACAGAGAAGATTTTGGTTACACTATAAGCACCAATTACTTACTTTTATATAAAACATGAAAATTATAAATGAATGCTACACATGAGCCCTAACTACCATATTTATAACATAGATAGTTCATTATAACATAGATAGATCGATAAAATATTCCAGTGTCTTTTAACATTTAAGTACTAATTGTCCAACATTTAAAATTCAATACTTTGGCAATATTTTCACTAAATTAAGGTTTAATTTCTAATCTACAAGCAAAACAGATTTTAACACAATACCTCTATGAAGAAACATAGTAGCTTTACATTTCCAGGAATGTATTTCTATGTGGGCCAAAGACTGCAAATAGTGATTAAGCAGTCTGAGAAAAAATTTAGGATTCCTCATGTAACACACTGATTTTTAAAAAATGCATTAAAAACATACTTTATATATTTAATAAATGTAAGCTAAATAATACAAATGTCAATAATTAAATATATTATTGTTTCAGTGCATATGGAGAAAATATTGTGAAATCTGCTACATGTTCGTAGCAGATTTTAGTATATCAATGGAACTTTTGAAAATATGTCATAGCATTTGATTTGTTTATGTGTATTAACTTATTCATAACAAATCTTAAATATAACCAATATAGGATGTATTTTTTGAAAATTTTTGTTTCTCTGCTTTAATATTGCATTTTATTATATGTGTACATATGAATCATTTATTTCTTCAAATTAATTTATAAGTATACTTAGTAAGAGGTATATGTTATTAAAGTTTTTGACAGACTATATTAGCAAACTTTTTATAGTGAGATATCAATATCATAAATACAATTCAGATTATTAACCAAACATATAATAAATGAACAAATGAGTCCATCTAGTTTTGCCTTAATTCAATTACCATACATAACATGCACATGAATAATCAGACTCTACAAAAATTAAGTAAAACTAAAGAGTAGGATTTATTGCTGTGAAAGATTTTGGTCTCTTTCTGTGTAGAAATATCTCTCCTTTAAATGTATGTAAACTACAAATGTTAACATAAATATTGTAAAATGTGTCCACACATGCAAATTTAAAAGAAGGCACTTATTTGAACAATTTAGGCTAAACCCCTGTTTTGCTTGTAATAGATAACTAAGGCAAAAATATTTTTTTCCATGAATTATCTGGATGATTGCATCAATTCTTCACTTTGCTTTATAATTGTATAGAGACATAGCAATGTGGGTCTTCAGAAATTGCCACTTTAAAAAACATGCAAATACAGAACACATTTATTTATGGCACTACTTGCTACCTTTTAGGCTTAATATGCCACTAAATTTATTTGTTAATCAAATTAAAATTTTATAAAAGGGGACAGATTAAATATATTTTTCTAAGTAATTATTTCTAAAACAGCATACAATGATATTTAAATATAACATACAATTATATATGCAGCATGCAAACTAGGTTTCTTCAACCTTCTCTGGCATACTAATGCCCCAGTATCCTTCGTTATTATTTCTATTAACAGTCTACTTCCACAGTAGGCCCAGCTAATTGTACAAAGAGCATTCATGACGGTGTGTTACCAATATAGTACTGAGGAACATTTAATTGTGAAAGTTTGACCCTCAATCCAAAATCCTGAAAGTATGTGCTTGAGAAAAAGGAATTCTGAATCCAGTTAGTTGGAATGGGGAGGGTCATTTTCAATCAAGCCAATTTTTAATAACTTTTTTGTTAATACACTTAAAAATTTGTCTGATATAATGACTTGAATTCACAGTTATTTCATCTTTTTTAGTGATTGCATAAGAAATAGATATTAATTGCTTAAAATTTAAAATTCTTGATACAATTCACATTACTCACTTTAAACTCAAGATGTCTCTCAATCAAATTGTGGGGCTTTTTATATCTTCAGTGTAATTAGTATTGTACAGGATTCATGACAAATATAAGGAACAAGGAAAAGGATTTTTACTTGGTAATAATTGTAAATATGAAATTGTCAAGCTAGTCCTAATTAGTCACTGAGATAAAGATAATATGTAAGTCTCTAAGAGGTGTAACATACAACAGACTTAGAACAAAATTCAAATATGCCACAATTAGATTATTGTTTCAAATGCCTATGCTTAATAAAGTTGGTGGACCATATTTGCCAAATAATTCTGTTAGGCAAGCAGTCATAGTTTAAAGTAATTAAGCAATTCAGCCTCATCTTCAAATGGTGCATGCAAACATCCATGCTTTTGTTGGTTTGGAAATGTGTAAGATGCTTGATAAAAAGTATCAGCTACGAAAAAATTCAGTACTTTTCATACTTCAACAAGTAGAGAATAATTTTTAAAGTTGCCTTTAAAAAATATTCTAGCAAAGCATTTGAGTGTTTAACATTTTTATTACTCAAGTTCTTACCATTTCACACTACTCCCTAGAGAAGGGCCAAGAAAATATTTAAAATACTATAGAAATATAAAGGATAAGATATTTGTCACTCTTGTTTAAACTGATATATGCTGCTGTCCTATAAACGTCACATCAGATAACCCTGAAAAATTACCATTAATCTCCATAATTACGCATATTCATGATGCTGTTTTGCATAGTGCTAACAGCAGACTGCATGTGGGGTGGGATGTGAAGGGTAGGAGTGATGTGACAGATTAAAATTATTACCAGTATCATGGAAATAGACATAGCAACAGTTCCATTTTGTTATATCTTACAAAACAAAGCATTTCATAAACTTGCATAGTAATTCAATAACTAAAAATTTTTCTCCTACACATTTCACCATAAAGAGTTAAAAGGGATGAGCTGATGACAGATATCATTGTTACTTGAAATGTGTTTATATTTATCATAGATTCCTAGGTACAGGACTATGTCAACTGAAAGGAAAAGGTACTTTGTAACTTTTTTTTAAGGGGAGGGAAGAAGGTGGAGTAATGGAGAATTTTCAAGTCTTCTGAAGTACCTGGGTTTCTTATATAGTTCGAAAGCTCTTGAGCTGAGTGCAAACCATATAGGTCCATTTCCTCTGATAAATGTGAGGACTGAATCATATTTGGTAAACTGTTAAAAAACTCTAAGAGATAGAAAAGTTGTCTGGTGTCTATCTCAAAAGCTTTTTTGTGCTGAGGCAGAGAGCAGAGTTAATCGGGGACTCTAGAAGTAATTATCGACAGAGTTTGGGTAATACAAATGCTTGGGTAAACAGCGATTGTTATTTCCACAAGATTGCGAGTAGAAACAACAATACTGGTATTGTCCTCCACTTCTCATTAAGGGGACTCAGGGAGGGTGTGCTGCACTGTGAGGCGGGTGGGAAACTGACAGGCAAACTGTGCTCTGAACGACTCTCTCCTGATCCCACTACCACAAGCTCTGGCTTTTGGCATCAGGAGTGCCAGCTGCATCGGAAGAAGCCAAGCCTGTCATACCATCTTCACATCAAATCTTCAGGGTACAAGAGCTAGAGCATAGTTAGAGCTTAATGAAGAAACAAATACAAAAGGGAAGATTAAGCCTTGTTAACACTTGCATTCATTTGTCCTTACAGAAACTGCATTGGATGGGTTGTTTTCTAGAACTCAATATATATATATATATATATACATATAAAATACACAAGGGAAAAAAATTGTTCAGTTCTCCTGTAACTATCAGCTAGCAAACTGTTTTGTCAAAAATGCCACTCGAAACAGTGATGTCCATGACAACTGTCAAAATTGGTAAATAAATACTTTTCAGTTTTTCATATTAATCATGTTATACTTCTTGCCATGTGAAACATTTCTTTGCATACTTAAGGGGCACTATTGAATTTGTTTGAAAAATTGGGACGAGAAACTTTGTTATTAAATAGTAAACAATCTCTTCTTTGGGGTGAGACATTTATATTTCATGGCACTTCATTATTTTTATCTTCAAATTAATTGCATTTGAGAAAAAAGAACCATATTTTCAAAGTTCGCCATAAACTAGCCAGAAAGTTTGACAGTAGAATGGTAATTGTTGTAAGCAATCAGTCAACTCTACAAAGGTGTATTGTTTACAGCTGCAATGTAAAACCTATTTTTGTTTATGCTATCTGTCAACCACTTAATGTGGCTAAGGTGCATTCTAAATTATATTATTCCAAAAGAAACAAAAACATTTTGATGCAATAATGTACTTTCTATTCTATACTTTGTCAGTAGGGCCTACCCAAGAAAGGTTCATAATACATATCTGTAGCTCTTAAACTGTATATACATGTTAAAAAAAGATAGCAATTTTTTGTAAACTTTGAAAAGACGAATGTACAATATCTGTATGGGGACTGAGATATTTGATTTTTTATAAATTCTCATATATTTTAGATGCAAACTCAGTGAGGAGACCAATCATGTGCTTTGCCTTGCTTAGGGTGGAAAACATTGGAACATGGACAACTAAATATTCTTTCATAAAGTAACTTTCTGTAGACATATGAAAAAACAATATCCAAACACAATGCAACCTAATTACTAAATAATTTGTTTAATGAAAAAAACATTTAAAGTATACCACAGAAATGTCCCAAAGGCCAAGTCATTTTATCAATTAAGTTAGCCCAAGGTAAATTTACACCTATACCCACATAATGATGATGATAAAGACATTATAAATTAGATTTTATACTGTATAAGTTTATTACTTTATATAAAGCACTCCACATCTCAGATATTACTGGAAAATTATTCCTTAATTTTTGAGGGCTATTACTTGATTTTACATTGACCTAATATGAATGAGTCCTTCTTTTATCCTTTACATGTCCTAAAGGAAACCAGTGTTTGCAGCATGGTGGGAATGAATCCTCTCTATTCTCTTGGTGTCTGGAAATTACACCAAATTAATGTTATGTGCTGAATTCCCCTGAATTTTTACTGTTTATATTAGAGTAACATGATTTTGTCCATGGTATATAAAACATCCAAATAACACTGAGTCTTGAAATACTCAAAAGTATCTCATATTTCCTAGTACACACACTTTTCAATACTTTAAACTCATGGATATTACCATCTTAAAACGTGAAACCATGTGTAAGGCGATGACCTCATTACAAATACTTCTCAGAGAATTTGTTACAATGAATTTATTGCTTAATCATTTAAAGGGCACTTGGTATTTATAAGTGGTGATTCTCATATGCTTTTAGCCAAAAAGCAGTTAAATACTGAATACTGCTATTTTTATCTGTTAATTTTATTAAGTTTCCTCACTAGTTTATAATTAAACATGACAGGTACATTCGCATGATGTCTCCAAATAGGTTTAGCTACAAGATAGTCTTAACTCAACTTTTTGTGATAACAAATAAAATGAGACTACATGTTTCTGATCAATAGAACTCCTTTTTAGAATTTTATTAATAATTATCCCAGCATTAATATGACCACACTATTATATTATTTCTAAAACTTTAGCTGATACAATCAGTTATATGTCAATAGGACAAGCAACTAGAGTATCTACAAGAGGATCTTTACCTTTGGAATTCATTGTATCTGAATTACAATATAAAATACATATGTATTTATTTGAATTATTTTAAGACAACAGCATGATAGAATGGGGTAAAATAGTCCATGTCTCCAAAAGCAAAATTTTGACAAAATATGTGTTTATTGTACGATAATCATCACTTGTAAATATTACATACATTTAAATACTTTACTGACAAAAATAAATGCAAGTAAGTTTTCTGTTTGAAAATATATGAAGCTCAATTGAAGTTGTAGCATTCAGATGAGAGTGATAAGGCCATGTGTATTATATACATTTAATTGACAGTAACCTGGATTTATTTTGGATTACAAAACATTATTTAAAGCAGTTCATATTTTTATAAAATTTAATTTTAATTTGCAAAGATTCTATAATTTAGGTAAAAAAATAAAAGAATAAATTATACTTTTATTTAAAACAGGAAGTTTCCACCATTAACTTAATTAAACTTTTTAAAAAATAAGTTGATTTTATGTGAACCATGGGCTACAATATAAAGAATCAAATTTTCTCTTAAAAGTATTGAAAAATTTTGTTTGGTAAGAATAGAACAATTCATATGTAACTAAAAAGATTAAATATACAAAAATATTGAATATATGGGCACTGAATATACTTCTTTAGAGTTGTTCTCTTTTTTAAAAGATGTCATCCTTGCTCAGAGCTCTAAAGAGAATGAACTTGCTACATTGCTCTCACCTACTTCTTAACCTCTAGCAATATGGGATTATATAGAGGAAAACGGGCATATATAGGAATGAACTCATAGCTGGGCCTAGTAGAAACCCAATTTCTGCTGTAGCATCTTAACCTCAAGCTTGCTAAAATTAGCAGCACAATCCCACTAAGAATTCCTCCTTGTCTCCATCCCTGTTGCAAAGAAGAAAAACATAGTTTTCTTCAAGGAAGAACTGATGTAAGAAGTAGTAGTGGGATGGGGTGGGGTGAGGGGTATGTAGTAAGAGTTATCTTAACTTGAGCTCATGCTCGTTTGTACTGGGTAAGTGTATGTTTATTCTTTTTTTTTTTTTTTTTTTTTTTTTTTTTTTTTTTTTTTTGTGCATCCAAGCTAGTTCACCAAAGATTTCCACTCAATATGGATGCTGCTTGGCCTGAGTGAATCAGGTGGCAACTTTGGCATATAGGAATCTGTACAAGGGCTGGCCTTGGAATGAGGAGATCTGGATTAAAATTGCAGTTTCTCTGTATTTAGAGCCAATTTCATTGTTTTACTGAGCCTCAGGAATTTCTTCCTTATATAGCAACTCTAACAATCACATAAATATTATCTGATAAAATAGTACTGTTCTGGAACATAAGAGATGTCCCAGAATAGTGGTTGGATTGAAATTTAAATGTGTAGATAGAGTCCAGAACACATTCAGAATTGAGTGGTTCTTTAAGAACAGCTGTTTTATCCTGAGATGCTTATGGGGGGTCACAGAGCCCTTTCATCATCTGAGCAAAGCAGCAAGGCCCAGTGTGGGGCTGCTGCTAGATTCTCAGGTCAGAGTTTCACCAAAACAATGTAACCAAACAATGTGAAACTTTGACTTTCTTCATAGCTAAGACTTAGGCAAGAGTTGAAAAACTGATGCTTAAAAACAAACTGACACTTACAAAGAATGAAAGTTGGCATAGAAATCCAGTGTTTTTTTTTTTTCTTTTAAACACAGAACCTGACACACACACAAATAAATAAAGGTGAATTTTAAATATACAAACAGTTGAAATTTAAAAATAAGTAATTCCAAGTTCACCCCATCTGGTCCTTTAATTTTTCTTTTGAGAATAAAAAGGTCAAGGGACTTTATGAGAGTGAAAGACTTTCTAAAGTGATTCATCTCTATGTTCACATATGTTGAAGAAGAAATTACTTGGCATATACCTTTATTGAATGTACCTCAAAGGAGAAGAATAAACCCATATTAATGCATATTTCTTATTTTTCACCACAAATTCTAATGATCACATATTTATTCATGGTTTAGTCTATCATTTCTTCATAGGACAACATTTATTTAGAATATTTTCTTAAATAACATAGTAAGATATTTACTAGATTAGTCCTTTAACCTTTTCTTAAAGAAAGATATTTTCAGGTATCACCACATACGTTTGGGTTTGCCGATGTATGTAGACCAACAAAATTGAGTGCCTCGACTGTAGGCACTGTGCTGACCTGTTAACCTGAATTTCATTTCTGACTACTTTTGCATTCAAACTTAAATTCCAGAACCTATATATGCACAGGGGATTAATTCTCACTTGAGAATTATCATTCTACTTTAAAATAACTGTAACAGCAAAAATAGGTGTTCATTCCAACTATCAACTTTTTTGAGATTTGGGTTTGTCTTCTTGAGAGTTCTTTCATACAGCAGAATAAAGAGGTAACTTAAAGTATGATACCAACAGGAAGAGTTTGCAGAGATGCCACTTGATAATGAATGATGGCATCTGTGGAGTTCTTTTATTGTCTAACATTTGTAAAAATTATACCACAACTATGTACATTTAAATGCTAATATAAATATAAAATGATATTTTCTTAGCAAATATAATTTACATATATCTCAATGATTTAAAATAAAACCAGGTGATGCAAATATTTTTCTTTCTGATATAAAATGCATATGTGAGAAAAATTACAAAAATAAAGTCACTTCAAACTGAAAATAAGTATATAAAGCACATAATTATTTTACAGCGGCCAAATGATGGTGTCAGCCTATTTATAAGTTGTAATACTAATGTAAAAGAGTGTACATTGGATGTTCAACTTTGCAAATGCATCTATAAAGACTAAAAATAAAATTTTCTTTTTAAGAAAGACATGTATAAAAGTAAATGCAAGAAAATATTTCTATGTCGTATTTATTTCCCTCATTATACTTTGATTTTAAGATGCAAAAGAACCTCTCCGTACACTAAATTTAATTTTGACCACTTTTTTTTTTAATTCTAGGAAATCAAGATGATGTATTTACCTTTGTTTCTATAGTACTGTATGGTCTGATAACACACACTTATAGAAAATACCCTACTAAATAAATAAACAAATAATAAACTTTATGCCCAGAGTTTTTTGGATAATAAACATTTCCCACAGTTTCATAATTACTTTTAAGATATTTTCTTATTATATTTAAAATATTTATGTGACCTTCTCTTTTTTAGGAACTTATTGAAAAATCTTTAGCAGCATTCAACTTTTTCAAGTAAAAGTCACAGAAATACCTTCAAGCACTTTTTCCCTTCTGTATGTTGTAAAGGACTTATAAGAACAAATTTGATTAGACAATTCACTATTCTTAGTATATAAGAACTCAAGATAATCACAGAGAAACATGAGGATAGTTGTGTCCTACTTTTATTTACTTTGAAAAATAAATGACACAATAGTGTTTACTGATGATTAGAACTCAAAGAAGTGACATTTAAATAAAGTGCCTGTGTCATACTTCACATATATAATCCACAATATTCTAATAATAAATTTACATTTATAAATTTTTATTATTACAGAGTTATAGTTTTCTTTATATTGTTCATTTTTAGCACATGTTATATTTTCTCTAGAATAAACTGTAATCAGTTTATAATACTAATAACATATTTTAATGCCAAAAATATATTAGTTATCCTTCCTATAATACATGCATGCCAATTTTTGGTATTATTGTTCTTTGCTGCACACACATGGCTATGTGTTTCTCACCAATCAAGATCTTCTCCCTCTCTTGTTTCTCTCTCTCTCTTTCTCTCTCTGCCCTTCTCTCTTTTCTTCTCTCTTCTTCTATTTCCTCCAGTCTTACCCTCTCTTCACTCAGGTCCCTTCCTTCTCTGCTCTCAGTTCTTCACTGCAGAGTACAATGAAACTGTTAAGAAGATTCAGTTGTGGTTGGGCTTCTAACCTTACTCAGCTTCAGCATTAGCAAAGGAATTCAGTTTTTTTAATTCATTAATAGTGTTTTGCCACAAAAGGCTTTGTAGTTCTCTCCAGAATATTGAGCCTGGCTTAATAACATTCTATTTATGTTAAAGACACATTTAATCTGTAAATGTGACCTTTAAAAGAATTCTCTTGTTTTTCATTAAAGAAACACTGCATTACAAATATTAATTATTCCTTGATGCCATATTTTAATTAACTAATCATGTGCTATTTGCAGCAATAAAGAGTGTATGTGCTGTAATGCTATGTAACTCAAGATCAATATTAAAGAATCCACTGCTGCAGAAAAGACATATTTTGAGTATCTTCTCTGGATGAGTTTGCTTATATGAAACATTTAGTCTAGAATTATGCTTTGTTTTGCTTTGTGTTTTGTATTTTTAAATGCCAATGGAAGTCTGATTAAAATGCTGAACATATCGTTAGCCCCATCACTAATAAGTGAACGTTCACTGATGCATATTAGCAGAGTCTAGCAATGTGGTGAAATTGTCACTTAAGTGCTTGGAATCTGAACACAGAAAATGACAGGCAATGCCGAAGGTCTGGCTCCAGTGCATGTCTTCACTGTAGCTGGAGTTACTGGAATGGTGAAACCAGTTTAGGTTCAAGGTCGCTGCTGACATTCAGCTGTCATGGCTTCATTGTCTGCAGGCCTTCTCTCCATTGACACATTCAAGAGTACTTTATAGCAACCACAAAGAGCCAGTCAATTGATACCATTACACTTTATGCACACACAAACCACAAGCCTGTTCAGGGCTGTTGATACAGTCTAACATTTATTCATTAAGGAAGCTATTGAAAATGCAACTTGCCCAGCCCCACTCTTAACAACATAGACTTACTTGTTTAGTCCAAACATTTAGCTACGTCTTTTTTAAGTTTTGCACAGCATTCTCTAATTGAGGTAACATTATCTGCATTTTAATGCTACACCATTTATGTCCAATGAAAGATTACCTGAAGAACCCTGCCATTACCACACTAGTTTAAATACGGGCAGTTGTATAGAAAAAATATACACAAAAGATGTAAGCAGGGGAAAAGGGAGATATTTATTTGTTCTGGGAGTGCCACGGAAATCCAATTGCTCAGAAATGAAATAAGAGTCTGGAGTGAAAGGAGGAAAAACCTAAGCCTGGGTCAGGGAAGAAGCCGTGATTAGCTCCATTGTTAGGACTTCTTTGAGCTTCATTGGTTGTAAAGAAAAACCCACTAATGAATCTATTGAAGCTTGCCAGAACTTTGTGTGGAAGACAACTTAAGTTATGGTGCTTATCTAAAAAATGGTAGTAAAGCATGTGGATTTTTAAAACAGCACATATGTCTCTTTATTAACAGCTTGCCCATAAACAAAATTGTTTAAATATTGTATGTTACACAAATAGTCTATTTAACATGTACATGTTTAATTCAATAGTCACAGGTCTTGAAAAACATCACCTCGATGAGGAGATTTAAGAAAATATATCCTATTTAATAGTTGAAATGCAGGGAAATAGACAGAAATATAATGTAGCTAGTCTCTTCTTGGTTTTCTACCAATATTTGTAAAGAAAGTCAAATTAGAAGACTATTTCATGCTTTGCATATTTTAAATATGCAAAAAAACAATTAAAGACTGTAATCAACTGACATTAAAAATAATAGACTTTGGAAAAAAAAGGATTAGACTTTGGAACAAAAGGTTCAACATGTCCAGGTACTTCATTTAGTAAACAAGTTTATCATGTTCCCACCATATGTGGTGTTTCCAACATAGAGTTAAGTCAGTTTTTGCAGTTCAGTACAATGTTTATTATATATACCCAATTAATTCTACAAAATAGGTTACACTGTCTAAAATAAGCCTGAAATTAATGTAAAGATTCAATTAGACAGCAATATACTAGAAATATAATTTTGGTCAATCACATGGTAAAGATCATTGCTAGTACCCAGAGAACTGATACTGTATAATGAGTAGAAATAGAATATATTCTTCTGAAAGTTTTGTGCTACGTTAAGTTTGACAAATACTTTTATGTGTTTTATTGGTGAAGTAAAGTTCAAATGCTGAATGAGAAGAGACCCTCAGCCTCCCTTGCCACCCTCCATTATCGAGCTCATACATAGTTCCATGGCTTTTTCACAAGGATGATGGTTCTTACTTGGGAAGCATGATTCTCTGAGTGTTATATCACTGAAAACACTCACTTTGTTTATCCTGAGCACTAAAGCATTATTCCTACAAAACATACTCTTTGAGGGGCAACAGAAATAACCACTAAGCGGAATTGTCTCTTGTAATTGCCAAGAATCTCTTTATTTTTGGCATCTCAGATTTCTGAGCTCCTGAGAGACTTATTGTGGAGGTCGTCTGGTAGTTATCATGAAATTATCTCTTTAAACCCATGTCTTCATTAGGGAAGATAACATTGCCATGGTACTGAGCAAGTTTTCTTCAGGTCTTTATTAATTGCTCTAGTGATTAAACTAACCTAAGCAAAGACTGAATACAAACAAATAAAAACTAGTTATATGGTGTAGTTTTTCTCAAGTCCAGACCATCAGGAATCCATTATAAGATCTCTAACGAGAATGTCTCTATTTCTATAAAATTTTCTCAGGAATTTTGACTTATTACAACCAACAGAGAAATTTGAGAATGAGAATTGCAAGAGCTATATCAAAAAATTGAGGCAGTAAAAGGAGTCAATCTTCATAGAATATCTAATACATTCTAAATGTTGTATTGAGCACTTTACCTTTGCTGTTCAGTCTCTACAACAACCCTGTGTATTTTGGAATTACTCTTACTTCATTTTATGTGGTGAAAAAAAAAGCTCTAGACTTAAAAAAAAAAATTACTGAGGCTATAAAAGCAAGTAACTGGTAAAGCTGTGATTTAATTCAAGATCATATACTCCTAAGCTTATGCTGTCTTGAATACGTATTTCAGCCAAAGGACTTTGGTAAAATTTGGCTAATGTTGTTAATGCCATTCATGGTCAATACCCCCTTCTCTCTTTCTCCTTTATACTGCCTTACTTCTTTTCAAATTCACTCTCTACAGTGAGTTTTTCATTTTGCCTTTCTTTCTCTTTCCTTCTTCCCTTCACACCCAGAAAACATTGGAGATAGATTATTGTTTGTATGAGACTTCTTCTGTATCAGACTTCTTCTGTATCAGCGTAATAGAAGCAACCTCACTAATGAATTAAGATGATCTACCTATTCACAACTATTTCTTCTCAAATAAAGAGTACTGGGGACTATTCTTTTCAAATAAAGAATATTAATATAAATCTGTCAGTCCAAAATTCTGGGTCTATAAATTTTACATAAAACCATTATGGCATATTTTAATCCTTCAAGCTTCCATCCAAAACTATTTTTTATTTCTTTTTATTAATTTAACAATTTTTTTCTAGTAAATTTCCTCTGAGACAAGGAAATAATCTTATATTAAATTACCCTATATTTCTAGATTTTAGATGGGGAAACGTATATAGTTTTACGACTTTTACTACAATATTCTTTACATTGTGTTCCTGTGCGTGTATGTGTATGTGTGTTTGTGATAAGCATTCCAGGTGTGTGTGTGTGTAACCCTCCTCTCTAACATCTAGCCATCCTCTGTTTTCACGAGTTTTGTATGAAGAAATTTTTAATATGCTTATAAAATTTTTTTAAAGAAAAAAAGACTGTTTAAATGAAAAATTATCACTTAAATATGTTAGTCAATTTCTGGAGTATTCATTCATTTGAATGGTAAACAAATTATCCCATTTGAAAATTAGAAAAGGCGTAGTGCCTTTGTCACAGACCCATTTACTTTCTTAATATACATACTTACATAATGTGATTTTTCTTTGTGCACCTCTATTTCCCAAAACTATTCTAAATGAGAACATTTTAAAAATGCCTTATTATAAATGATACTGAATAATATTCAAACAACAGGAGGAGAGTGATGACTGAGCAAACAATTTGACTTTTTTTCTCAAACTTTGCTGAAACTAGATATATATTTCTATTTTTAATAATGTAACTTGGTCAAAAACATTTTAAAATTATGTTAAATTATATATTGGAAAACAAAATTACTTTCTAGAAATGCTACCCATGTGTAATTTTTTATTTTACTGTTCTCTACTAATACACAGTTAAAGCAAATATTATGTGGCATGGTTATTATTTGTATCTCACATTTTTTGGTAAAAAAGTTAAGTGCTATAAATAACTTACGGAAAAATAATAAACTCTTTTAAGAAAGTGAAGTATACTTTTAAGATATGCTTTCAGTTAATTTCTAATCTAAGAGGAAGCTTATTTGATGGCTGTACCCTATAATTAGAGAGATCAGTAATCAAGACAACTGTGATTTATTTTACTAGCAGAGCTCAGAGACTAAGGACATCTGGCCTAGATGAATCTAATGGTAAAATTCAAAATATAGCTAAATTTGCTTTGTTATATGATTCTTTTAAGAGGGACAGGAGAAGAGGTTACATTCTCTGCATGAAGACAATTTTGCAGTGTCAAAATGAATAATATTTGTTTTCTGGGAGCAGATTGTTGCATCATATTTCTAAGGACAGTAAGCGCTTGGGTGGATGTCAATGAATACTAAACACTAATTGATCTGATACATTCATATGCACATACACAAATGCACATGGTGGTCTGTAATGGTTGAAAAATTACATTTTGCTTCTATTAAAAGAACTGTCACTTTTAGGTCAGATTGGGATTTTGGAGGGGTAATTGCCCACAATAGAAACCTATCCTGACAACAGTGGTGTTGTAGGGTTGTTTGTTGTTTGGCTTGTTGATGATGCTTAGCCAAGGAGACACTTCCTTTCAGATTCTGTCTTCCAAACCCCAGGGCTCTGTTATGGGCAGTTCAGCCTAATGGAATTAAGCTTGACACATCTCAACTCTATTTCTTTATAAAATAGACATAAAACAAAGGTTTAGATTTCGAATAAAACTCTTGAAGCATGTGGGACTCCAACTTCCCTGTTCTTTACATATCTGTAAATAAAGTGCATAAAAGAGGAGCACAACAGGATAAATCAACATGAATTTGAAATCCACTGCAGCATATTAAATGGCGCAGTCTCAGTCAAAGAGAGGCTGACCCCGCGGCTTCGTGCAGTTTGAAGCTAATTGTTTTCGTCAGGATGGGAACGTCTGGAAGTCCATGGCTGTATCCCACCAGTAAGGCTCCAGTAACTGAGCCGGCCCACAGAGAATGGGCCCACTTTGTAGCAACACAGCGGGTTCAGACACCACCTATTCTGCTCTCCAAACTGTCATGCATAACAACTTTATTGTGCTAAATTGAACTTGAAAGCAACCAAAGGCTATGAGAAGGAGAGGCTATGAGAAAAGCGTGCTGTCAGCGCTGGCAAAGGCTGACCTGGAAAGTAGGCTCAGAGACAGGGGAATAAAAGACCAGGCCCCATGAACACAGCATATTGTTTCATTTTAAAGTATGATTCCCATACCAGAGAAAGTAGCAAATGTGATGTAAATTTATTTAAATAGATTCGACCGCTTAAAAGTTTGCCAGCCGCTCTCATCCAACTTTCCCAGCTCTCTGATTCGTTACTTACAGTGGGAATATAATGACATATAGTCATCATTGTAACAGCTTCTTTGCAGGGGCACAATGATGATTAATAGCCAGCAGCAAATTTTCACATGGGCTCTGAAGCACTATGGCATTAAGCAGCCAAACAGTCCCAAATCCCCCTTTTCTGTTCCACTGAAAAGTCCCCTCCTTGTACCTTGCAGATAGGAACAAAGCCTATCTTAATTCCAATCAGCTTTCCTCATTCAAAGGGAACTTCTCTTTTTCATAATTGATTCATGTGCATTTTTTAGTGTTTCACTGAGCTGAAGCCACTTTTCTTCTTTTTTCTGTTCTGCCCCATACCCGTACCCCTTTTTTTGAGGGGGTAAGGATTGGGAAACATTTTAACAACAACGATAAAAAAAAAAACTATGTGTTTTCTTTCCCCAAAATATTTGCTAAATAGATTTCTCAATTAGTATTCATTTGTGCTTTACAGTTAAAGGGTTTAAGACAAAAATTAACTCCTAAATTTTTCCATTCTTGGAAATGATTTTAGTTATAAAAATGTGAGCTCACTGAAATAACTAGTGAGAACCCCTAAGAGTGCTCTGTTTCATTGGGGGAGTCTGAGTAGTACTCGTTCCTATAGAAGACTCACAGCTGGAACAAGGATCAATTCTCTTGCTCTGGACAGATTCTTTTTTCTCCTCTGTGCTGGTAGCTATCAAGAAAGGAACAGATGACCAAAACGAAAGACGGTGAATGAGAACATCCTAATCCTGTGTATCTTTCCTAAGTATCATTTTACCCTGTAGAAATTTTGTATTATAATTATTAGCAGAAGATCCTCTGTTATTTGTAGATATTCCCTCTCCTAGCTATACTTTCCACATCCTGTGATAACGACACAAATGACAACAACCAGTGCTGTCTTGGAAAGGGATTTCTACATGCCAACCCATTTATTTCTATGACAATATAATGGCCATAAAGTGCAGAGCTTTAGCTATACTTTGCATATTTGTTTACATTTCTTACAATCTTGCCCTTTTTTTATATATGAGTTGGGTTAGCAAATGCCCCTGTTTGCTCAGGACACATTTTATTTATGTCTATTGTCCTTACATAATTATTTATAGTGCTTTCTTTCACTCTCAATTTGAGTTGAGCAATTTACAAAATTTATACCTTTAGCTATTAAAACTACCCCAAATGGCTTCTATTTACCAAAAAGGCAGAATGTCTCTTACACTGGTGGCTATGGGATGATTTTCCCTACAGCAGTTCAGGGGAAAGAATCGAGACTTGGAAGCCCTGCTACCAAGGTAGCTGTACCGACTTTTGTCTTGCCCACTGTAAAGAGGTCAGCTGACCCTACACAGCTTCTTTGATATGTGGCAGAAAGGAGGTCATTTGCTGAAATGAAAGACACATTGCAAACCAGATTTTAAGTGTGACACTCTACTTCAGCTGGGTCACGGTTCTCACTGTGAACCAGAGGAACACACTCTACTGGTCAGATAAAAATACTATGCCATGTTTTTGATAATGACCTTTCTCTTGCTTTGGTTTCTTGAAATGATTAAGTGAAGAATATATCAAGTCAATAGAAAAAATTCTGTTCTTCATTTTCACTGTAATTCTTCTATCTCCTCTTAAAAAAGCAACATATGAAAGTGGCACCATATCTTATACAGATGAGTGTATTATAGTCTTTGGGTTATAGAACCAAAGTGTCCTAGGGACTGTTATAAATCCAGAGGACAATATTCCTAAAGGCTGGATTTTGCACTAGGATTTTTGTTAACTGAGAGATGTATAATGTCATCTGTAGGCAGAGAAGTCCCTACTGATTGGGCTACTGAAAAAGTTCCTGTGTGTTGTTTGGTCCTGAAAGTATATTAACTAAATGGACTCCTGATACGCTAGTTTCAAAATAACTTTAACAACACCCTAAAATTTCTTACTTTCCATCAAATATAGCCCATATTCAAATACCAGCAGGACATGTATATAAGAATTATGACACTGTTCTAAGTTCCTTTACAAGAACACAGTCCCTTGGTAAACCATCACTCTTAACCAAATTTGGGGCTACCCAACCTTTATTGAGCATTTTATCTTGTTTTTAGATAATCTGGAAATGAAATGAATGAAGTACCTGTAATATGCTCATTTTCTCATACTATTACTACAATGAAAAAGTATAATTCAGACTTTTATATGAATCATTAGTTTTGTTAGATTATGGTCTGGCTATGTACCTCCACCGTTCATGAAGAACTCTGCTTTTTGCTGGCTAAGACAAGATTTTTAAATGCAACAATCCTTGGGACTCTCAGATAGGTTGCCTTTTCAACTATGTGGTTCTTTCATGAATTACTAGACACACAAAGGATGCATCCAGAATACTATGTTCATATTGTCTACTGGCACCATTTGAAGAAGTGAAGGTTAGGGTACTTTTTTAATACTTTGGTTTGAGATTATAATTCTTCTCCTTGCTTTGCTCTAGTACATTTCTCTTGCATACTTCATAATTCTCTATCATCTTTAGAATGCCATAAAGCACCTTTTTTTACAGTATAAAAATCTTTTTATACAAATTGTATGAACTGAAGCCCACTGTTATTACACAGGCAGAGCTAACTCCTTTTTTACCCAAGCTTAATTCTGCCTGTATGCCCAAGATATTTACTTTCTGTACATATACTAACCTGACTCTAATCCTAAACCAGCTAAATGAATATGTGATACCAGTGGTGATTATATTTTATTAGATGGTAGTAGGTTTAAAAGTATAAGATCTATTAATTGATTTATGTCCTGTTCCTTGATACACTCAAGCTTTTTAGGTCTTTACTCTGTTTTTCCAAATTTTTCTTTCCTCTTTTTACTTGGTATCAAAACTCTGATTTCCTTTTCAGATATTATGCAAAAATGAGCTCAGAGAAGGTGAGGCCATTTTCATGAGATGAGTCAGAGTTGTTCTAAATCTTTCATCATGATTCTATTCTCCTTGCCAAGAATTGGGTTAGAGATGATCATGTGACTACCACACTAAGGTACATCATAACAGACTGCTCAAATTTAGTGTTCAGAAAAATATCTTAAAAGCAGCCAGACAAAAAAGTCTTCTCATACAGAAAGAAAGTTAAAGATGACAGTAGATTTCTCATTGGAAATAATTCAAGATAACAGTGAAGCAAGGTCTTAAAGACAAAAAATTTCTGTCAAACCTAAAATTCTATACCCAGTGAAAATAACGTTCAAAGATTAAAAATGTTTCATACATACAAAATGAGCCACAGACCCACACTACAAGCAAAGTTAAATGTCTTAAAGAAGAGAGAGTACATAAAAATGAAAAACACTGAAAACAGCAATTTCATGAATATTCTTTTAAATTTAGATCTTTCAAAGATAATTGACCTAATAATTGACTTGTATATGCTATATAAAGAACACTCAGAGCTCAACAGTAAAAATAAGAATCCAATTAGAAAATGTGCAAATGATATAAATAGACTTTCACCAAAGAAAATATATGAATGGCAAATAGGAACATGAAAAGTTTTTTAACATCATTAATGAAATTCAACTTAAAAACACAATAAGCACATTTATCAGGATGACTAAAATAAAGAAATAGTAACAATATCAAATGCTGGTGAGGATACAGTGGAACTATAATATTCATAAACGACTGATGGAAATGTAAAACAGTATAGCCAGAATGCCACATAATTTCATGGCAGTTTTTAAAAAACTAAACATACACTTGTCATAGAACCCAGCAACCTTGGCATTAGTCACAGAGAAACAAAATGTACAATGTACAATATTTATAACAGCTTTGTTTGTAATACTCCAAATTGGAAACAGCCCAAATACCTCTAATCTTTGAATGAATAAATAAATTGTGGAATATCTATATAAGGGAATAACTATTGATATGAATAACAACATCATTGTAAACTATTGATATGCACAACAACATGGATGAATCTCAAAATAATTATTCTGAGTGAAAGTAGCCAAACAAGGCATACCTCTTGCAGGATTCAATTTATATAAAACCCAGGAAATGCAAACTAATCAGTAGTGACAGGAAGCCTATTAGTAGATGCCCATAATTGGGGGAAAGATAAGGGAAGGAGGAGGTTACCAAGGGGAATAAGAAAACTTTTAGGGGTAATGGATAAGTTTATTATCTTGGTTCTAGAGATTGTTTCACAGGTTTATATATTTGTCAAAACAAATCAACTAGTTCACTTCAGTTTACTGCATATTAGTTACTCTTTAAATTAAACAACAAAAAAAATAAAACAATAGAGGTAGAGTCTATTCCCTTCCCCTTTGAGATGGCCCTAACTAAGAGAATATGGAGAACTTAAAGTTATGTAGTCTTTAATATTAGATAAACAAAGCCCATGTGGCTTGTCCTAGTTTACTTTAGAACATGCACATAAGATACTGAGACACCCTGCAAGAAGTATGGTTACTCTGAGTCCCCTCTGCTGAGAGACCTTATGTGGGACCATGTGGAAAGGTCCTGAGACTATGAGCAGATAAAAAGCTGCCCTGTCAGCCTCCCTCTGACAAGTTGTCTGAGCTCTGTTGATCATCTCATTGCAACTTCGTGAGATTTCAAACCAGAACCATCCAGTTGAATGGTGAGGGATAATAAAAGAGTTTCATTGCTTTATACCACTAAACTTTGGGATTATTTGTTGCACAACAATGAATAACTAGAATGCTACCTATTCATATTTTCCACGTTTATAGTTTAACTTCCATTCCTTTCAGGAAAGACTGTTTTTGGATTAAGAAATGGCTAAATGTGATTTGTGTTTTATATATATTTTCTGACTTTCCATATAAGGAAATTTGCAAATCAGAAAAAAATATTTGTCATTGTATATGTCCTATTTTTATTTTAGAAAAAAAAGAAATTCTATCTATAGATTCATAAAATAACAGGTGTCAGTTGAAAACCTTCAAATTTAGCTAAAATCAACCAAACAATCAGTAAATTATGAAATACTGAATTTTGTGCAGAATTCAAAAGATGTCTGGCCTGCCGTGCCCTTCAAGATTTTATCACCTGTGTGGTGAAACAATGCCTTTTTTTTTAGCAGGATATGGTGGAATGTCTTCATAAAAGAGGAAGCTATAAATGATATATTATGAATATTGAAGTTGTTTGAATGATTTTGAGTTACTTTATTTGGTGTCAAAGAGAAATTTATTGTGCATGGTTATTCTATTAACATTGAACATTAGGAAATACAACTCGAGTACTCTTGTTTCCTAATCAGGCAATTCCCTTCCCACAATGTAACCACTTTCTTCAACTCAAGATTATTTCTGAGTGTATATTTTTCTAAATTTTGTCTGCTTTAGTTGAAATAATCTTAGCAATGGGACAATTATAATCCAAAAAATGTGAGGATGAACAGAGGTGCTGCTTAATGCAATCATGTTTAGAGGTGATGGATTTGATGTAAATAGTAGATAATAGTATTAACCTGTGTGGGATGAAAAGGTGACTTCCTGACTTCTCCAAGAAAGAAAAGAGGAAGCAATGGCTAGTGAGGTAGTGAGAGTTCTGCAGCACAGCAGAGACAAGCCTAAAGCTTCTCCAAGGAAAGAACTGTGCAGTTGAGATAATTGGCCATCAAGATCCCAAAGGCCTATCTTGGGAGGTTTTAGACACCTGGAAAAGTTCCAAGTAGTTTGATGTGAAGATAGAACCAGTGAGTGTTATATGCTGATGCTAACAGTTGAAGATAGGAAAAGAACATTAATTGTAACTGAGTGCTAATATATTTTTTATATTTTTCTTTTGTTTAATATCCCTTTACATTACAGTGTGTCCATTAATAAACATTAATGCTTATATATCACTATTCTAGAAAAAAACTATTTTTTATAGAGAAAATTAGTTGTGAAAAACATGTATTCTGAATCCTCAAATCACCCCTGTGGTAGGCCATGATTAGAGAAGTAATATCTGCCAGTTTGTGAGGTGTTCTAATGCTGCCTATGAGAAAATAAGTGCCTCGGGAGTATACCTAGACCCACAGGGTGACATATGATGGAGATGATGGAGAGAAAGAATTTAAGCTGGCATGCTTATAAAATTTGATTGTCATAGTTCGAGACAAAAATACTTTGAGGGAGAATTAGACTGAAAGAAAAATGAAAAATTTGGGAGGACTGTTGATGTGCGTCTTTCTCTGGGAGGGGGTTGGGATCTAAGATTTTAGAAGCAAGTTTGAACCATGGTTAGAGATAAACACATGTAAATAAACACTATGTTTGCATTTTTTAAAATGTCAAATTCAATGATACCTATTGTATTGTTCTCTAATTTCCTTTTAATTGAGTCCCCATTAACTGTTATATTTGTTCCAGGGTCCTACTTGAATAAACATATCTGTTGCATTATCAAAATTGATTTATCTCTAGGCTCTTTAAATAAAAACCATATCAGAAGATTACAAATCTTGACTATGAAAGTGTATACAGCACAAAACCTGTGTATGAGAGGGAATATGTGATTTGCAAACGTTTAGATACAGTATTCCAGATGACATGCACAGCAGACAGCTTTAGTTCTCCATATTTCCTACATATTTCCCAGTGGTGTTTCCCTGGGCTATTGCCTCCTGATACGTGCTACTTCCCTATACCTTGGCACTATTTTTTCTTCTCATTGGTATTTATAACTCCCAAGTTTGTATCACTTATGGATTTCATTCATGTGCCATTTACCTTTTTTCCAAATAATTAAGCCCAAAATTACATTAGAGCTTGCTCAAGCTGCTTGCCACTTGCATAGATTATCCATCATGGCTTCTCCAGTCAATCACCATCTAGCATTTGCAGCATTCTGCAAGTTGCTTAGCTTTATTAGTTGTTTTATCTGGCAGCTCCTGGGAAAATAAGGCTTACCCAGGGAATTACAATAAGAAAAATATGTAGCAGTTGATTTTTTTTAACATTATAACTTGAATGTTCTTCCAGTGTCTATTTTTGTGGAAAAAAATATTATTATCCTTTTATCCTATAATGGTCAACACTACCATTTTGAAAATCAGTAAGATGAAAAATACTTTCACTAATATTTGGCTAAGGTTAATATACAAAGAAATATGGGAATCATTTTCTTACATATTGCACTTTACAAACAGCTCAGGTTAGAAAATTCAGGTAAAAGTTTTATTAATTATGGTTGATATTTTTTTCTTTATTTGAAACTTGTGGTAAAGTTCTTAAATTGTGGTAAATGTGAGAGTATTTGTTTATAGCTATATCTCTATTACCTAGAACATTGACATAGCAGGGACTTCATAAATATTTGTTGCATAAATATAAATAAGATTATTGACTAACAAATTTAATAAATGTATAACAAAATTGGAATATACGTTATTTATTTATTTATTTTAATTTTTTAATTACAGTTGACATTCAATATTATATTAATTTAGGTATACAGCACAGTGTTTAGATATTTATATAACTTACAAAGTGATCCCCCAATAAGTCTAGTATTCATCTGGCACCATCCATAGTTATTACAATATTATTGACTATATTCCTTATGTTGTAGTTTACATCCCCATGACTATTTCATAACTGCCAATTTGTACTTTTTAATTTCTTCACCTTTTTACCCAGCCCAATTTCCCTCCTTCACATCTGGCAACCATCAGTTTGTTCTCTGCATCTATGAGTCAGTTCTGTTTTGTTTGTTTGTTTTGTTTGTTGGATTACACATATAAATGAAATCATATTGTCTTTCTCTGCCTGACTTATTTTACTTAGCTTGATACCTTCTAAGCCCATCTATGTTAAGAATATAAGTTTCATGAACACAGAAGCTCTCTCTCTATTGTCCATTGATGCCTACTTAGCAAAGTGCCTTGGCAATATAAGGTATGCTCAACAATTGAGTCTTGTCCAAGATTCCAGTAGATATCACCAAAGTAAATCATATTCGTCAGTCTTAGTGTGAGTTCCTTCGCAATTCACGTGGTCAGTTACTTGAATCACTGTCATCATTTCTCTAACTATGCCAGTGTATTCAGTATTTAAGGGAAGGTGTGCAACTTGTGTCCTATGACTTCAGTACTTGGCACACCTTCAACTTGAGTACTTAAGTTTGAAATCATAATTTTGTAAATGCAAAGACTCTTAATTAACTTTTAAAATTAGTTGTTTTCTTATTATACAGTAATATATATCATTATGGAAAATGTTATTTTCTTAATAGAGAACACTTATGAATTAGTGATAAATAAAAAATAAATAAATAAAAAACACTCACATATTCGCCTCTCAAAATAGCCACTGTTAAAATTTTGGTATCTATCTTTCCAATTATATGTGTGATGTACATATTTATAGATACTATTATTGTATTACATATGATTTTGACACTTGTTTATTTTCTAATTTGATATGAACATTTTCCTATGTTTTAAATATTCTTCACAGAATTATTTTAATGTTCTGCAATCCTTTTTCCCAGCTCATTGCATGTCAGATTTCTTTTTATTCTTTGGATCTCACCTTTTTCATTACTATCCGAGTGAGGCTTACTTAGTTACTGCAAGTGGCTGCCACTCCCAACTCCCAGCTTTTTCCCCTTATATGACCCTCCTTGGAGTATGGAATGTGTTTTTATCCATTATTGTATTCCCAGTGCCTAAACAATGTGTGATACTTAGTTAAATATTTTTTAAAAATGAATGAATAAAAGGATGAAGAAAATTCCATCAATAAAGCTACCATAGTGACTTAATGCTCTTATTTTTACATATTTAGGTTATTTACATCTCTTTTAAAATTATAAATATCACTTTGTCATATGTCTTTGGATAAATTTTTTAGTATATTTATGATTATTTTCTTAGTTTACATGCCTAAAAATAAAATTGCTGAGTCTAAGGATAAGTAAAGTGTTAAGATTTTTAATATATATTACCAGAAAGTTTGTGATAATTTACACACTTATCAAAAGTATTTTAAATTGCTATTTTATTCAAGTCATTTTAAAGCTATTATTAATTGACAACTTTTATCTTATTTTAAATAAAATTTCTTTGATTGTTAAATATAGATAATATATAATTATATAAGCATACAATTCTTTTCATATGCTTAGTGGTCACTGTCATTTCTTTTCATGAGTTGTCTGTTCATCTTCTTTGCCAATTTAATATTTTTAATTGATTTATGAGTTTTTATAAACTTAGAATTTGTTTAATTTCTTGTTATTTGTTCTGCAAATATTTTTCAAAGTTTATAGGTTCTCTGTCACTTTTGCACATTGTATTAAAATATTTAGATGACATAAACTTTAGAACATACACAAAAAGTAAAGATAACACATATATAAGTCATTATTCATCATTCAGCTTCATACTTACGCCTAAATTTGTTTTACCTCCTTCCACTCAATTCCTCTACCTTCCCTTTTCCCAATGACTAATTATGTTGTAGAAAACTCCATACATTTTATCATTCATCCAGAAATTTATATATTTCAATATGTACTTCTAAAAGACAGAGACTCTCTATTTTCTCAGCATAGCCTCAAAACTAAAATTATAGCTTATAATATAACATAGAGAAAATTTCAATTTTTATATAACTTTAATCTTCTAGATGTTTTCCATTTTTCCTACTTTATAATTTTATTCTTAGAAAAACTTTCAATATCATGTGTAGAATGTATTCTGGAAATATTTAAAATTTTATTTTTATAAGATGAAACCATATTATTTGTAACTTTATACTTAATTTATTATAACTGTCATTCCATGTTGATAAATATTTACTGACATTATTTTCTAAAGGTGTATAATATTCTATTGTAAAACTAGGTCATAATTTATTTTACTCAATGCCTTAATGCTAGATATTTAGATGGAATGAAACCTTTCACAATGTAAGTAATTAATTAATTAAATATTGAATTTCTATAATATGCAGATACTATATTTGACACTGAAGAAACAAAAGTGAGAAAACACACACACACACACACACACACACACACACACACACACACACTCAGGTTCCTATCTGGTATATGGTTTACTGAAGTCATGAACAATTTTATTTAAGTACACTTACATTATTTTAAATTCTTAGCTTTGAATAATTTTTAAAGTGAAAAATATTTTTTAAAAAGTGATTTTTATAAATACTGTTAAATTTTCCTTCAGAACTGTTGTGACATTTTACATTTTTTCCTGTACTATATTCATGTTAATACCAGGAATCACTGCTCTTCTCAATCTTTAGTAATCTGATAGGTAAAAAATGTTGTGTCACTGTTTTATTTAGTATTTTTTATTACTAGTGACATTAACTAATTGTTTATATGCTTATTGAACCTTTGTACTTCTTTTGTGAATTACCTGTTCATGTTCTTTGCACATTTTTTTCTGATTGAAATGTCTGCCTTCTCATCTTTTACAATTTTGTTTTTAAAATTTAAACACTTCATGCATCACAATAATGGTTATATGTAGAGGCCATATGTGTAAAAACTACTCAAAACTTTTGGCTAAGTAAAATGATTTTAAGGCCTTAAATTTGAAGTTTCCTATAGTAATAATATTAACCCAATTTGGAGACTTTTCTAAATTACTCACCAGGGTCTACATAATTATTCTTGTACTGGAAGAAGTAGTTTAAGGCACTGATCCATGAATAGGTCAAATGCTTCTGTAGAAGTAAATATAAAACAATTATAGTTGTGTTGAAAGACCAAAAAAATGGGCCATCAGCGGTTGTGGAATTGTTAATGGATCAGAGACTTCTGGTTCAAAAATAATAGTACTAGCAGTGATAAAAAGTCATTGCTATCTGCCAGCTGTTTAATTACACAAAATGATGTTGAGAACTCAGAATAACTCTTAATGTAAGTGTAACAAAAGTCACCAATGCAATTAGCACCCTTGTGGGCAATCTCAAGAGAATAGCTAAGGATCGAATTATTGTGGAGTATAAAATACATTCTCACTTATGAGACAAATTGGTATGGAAACATAGACTTCCTTAGATTAGACTCTTTCCAGTTGATGAATAGGGAACTGATTTCAATTTTTAGGACCATTAATCTCTTACCTTTTGTGGTTAGTAAATTATCTTTAAATTAAAACAAACAAACAGTCTACCTGTCAGACTGTGTGTCAGAATAAACACAGGCTGCCAACAACTTGTAATTAAGACCTCTAACCTGATCTACTTAAATGGTTTTGACAAGGAGAGTAAAATAAAACTAATTTTCACTTTCAAAGAGGAAAATAACTTCTAATCAAAAATTACAAAAAAATGACACACTTCAAATTTTTTCTGCTAGTAGTATATTACATTGAGTTTCTTTAACCACGGCATTTTTATACATAAGCTGAATGATATCTCTTGTGCTTGTCACATTTTTGTTGCTTTTATTTTTATTTTTTATGTCCCAAACCCCAGTTAAGAGTAATGGTTTGAAGATAAAAGCATTATCACTCTTGTTTTGCAGCACATGTAAGGTCAGTAATACAACATTTAAAATCATATCAATTATCAACTTGAATGAACAATGTCTTGAGAATTCTCTGCTGTCCCCTACCCAGCATGCTCTGGTGGAAAGAGCCTTTAACTTATGGGAAACTAACAACCACAAAATTGCTAGCATTAAAGAGTGGTAGAAATCATTTTCGCTATTGTGGAGAACTAGGTTTATTATTGTTGTTCTGACCATTTGCACTGGATAAGGGATGGCTATTTTAATTTTTCCCATGCTGTTATGTAAAAAATTAAGGAAATAGTGCTCGTTTCGACAGCACATATACTAAAATTGGAACGGTAAGAAATTAAGGAAATAAACAAAGGCCATGGTAAGGCTTCAGTTAAGATTATTTATGTAGCACATAATGACTTGCAAAACCTGCATTAAGCTCAAGTCACATAATACAAAATTCCAGAAGTACTCTGGCTTCAGGTAGAACTAGATAGGATTCAAATGATTTCATTAAGATTCTATTTCTCTTCTCAGGCTTTTGTCCTGTGTTGGTCATATTCACAGGCAGCCTCTACCCTATTTTCTTTCAAAACCTTTGGCCTTTGCTTTGACAGGACTGGCTTAATTCTGATGTTCATTACTGAATTAACATTATGGTAAGGGAAATACTTGCCTGAACCTGGGCCATGGGTTCCGGTCACAGAATCAGAGAGGTAAAGTCTCTTCTTTCTAGGTCACATGGAACTAGAGTGGGAGATGGGAAAATATTCAAATAAGTGGATGTAGCAGAAAAAAAAAAATCTGGAGGCAAATCACTACACTATAGTCAGGGGGTATATCTGTTAGATCTTTTGCATTTTGGGTGCTTCCCAAACAAACAGACATAGCCATAAGAGTAAAATTAGGCAAGCTTTCTTATCAGAATTGCTCAAAGGAGTCAGTGATATAGTGGCAACACTAAGAGATGAGTCTAAGAGATGTGAACATCTAGAAAGAATTTCACATATGCCGAAGATGTCTAGATCACTTTAATATCACTAACCTTTATAAAATTTTTCATGTCCAATTACTTTGGTAAAATATTTCTCTCTTCTGAGAGAGTACTGAAACTGTCTTGATTAGACATGAATATTATTATTTTGCAAAATTTATGCAAGAAATACCAAAAATATTGACTGTATTCTCTTTAAAAGATCAATAGAAGAAGCTCAGTTTTATGAGTTTCTTACAAAATGGGGAATGACGTCCTAAAAAATATGTGGCGTCTGGTCAAGAAACACTAGTTCCAAATTTTATTTTCAAGGTGATCTGTAATGGCCAAATATTTCAGTACTTAATTTCAGTACTTTTAGCAACCTCCACTAGCTTCTCTTGATTAAGATTTTTCAGTTTAATCTTTAGGATAAAAATTTTAAAATTTTAGTTATTCAAGATACAGAATGTTTATTATGAGTGAGAGAAGTCAGTTGGCCACACAATGGCACAGAAGAAAATTTGGGGGCTTTCTGCTGGATTATTTCTATTCTTCATGAGAAATGAGAGGAAAAAAGACAAATTGTTAATGGAGAGCTGTCCTTTGAAAATTAATTCTTTTTTTTTTAAAAAAAAGGAATTTTAGTATTGTTTGCTAAGCCACAAAGAGCTCTGGGTGGGTGAAGTAGGTATATATGCATTCCTGGAGAAGGAAGAAAAGAAATAGACTTTCAAAATGAAAACAGAATTAGATTTCTTCTACATTAGTTTTGAATATAAAATTATTATTCTAGATAACTAAAAATGACTGTTTTGACTACTCATTGCACCAAAGTTTAACAAAAGTTAAAATCGTGCTTCAAACTGATTTTTCCTACCCAGCAGATATGTATTACACTCTTTCAAGAGAACTTTCTTGGTTCTTTGTAGAGACAAGATTAGGTTTTGTGATGCTTCAGTATGACATGAAAACACAAGTATTACCTTAGCAGTTTTATTTATTTATTTTTAGCAAGATCATGGTGTAGTGAGCAATCGATGCTCTAATCCATCTTTAATTCTTTTTCTATAATAGTGTGTTACATATTTATTGGATTGTCAGTAACTTTTATGGTAGACTCATATTAATGAATTACTAAATCTGAGGACTCCATCATGGAATGGTTATCATAGTTTTTATCAAATTATTGTGTGGGCCAATAAAAAAACAAGCATGGATATAAAAATATATTTTAAAGTATTTTATTAATTTGCTTTATTTTCCTTCTTTTTCTTTTCGGTCATGACTCAAGTAATATCTTTAGGGCATCTTTTCTGTTTAAGGGCATGGCCTAATGGGGCCTTAGTTAAGAAATGGAAAAGAACTTTGAGAGAAAGAACTATTACAGTGTAGTGAAAATAACACAGGCTGGGAGACACAGAGACACAGTATAGATATCAGTTCTGCAGCTGGTAACTTTGGTTAACTTAACTCCATTGATTCTTTGTTTGCTCACTCTGGAGGACACACTGGTTATGTCCAGCAAAATGGGTAACAACAAAATTAAACATACTAGGTATGTAAAGTGCCTAGTAGAATGACGGGCAGACCACTGCAATGACTGCCACTAGATCTTGAACAAATGTTAATTATGTTATTTTATCATAATGCTTGTTTTTATTAAATATTTACTCAGGAACTGAACAAACTTTTGTTTAATCACAAAAGACCCTCAATCTATAATGCATATAAATATATAATGTACTCTAAATGCATAATGGCTTATATACAATAGACATTTATTTCTCCCTCATGTAAGTAAAAAATAGGTTTTTCTGTTGATGGACTGGGTGATTTAGGAGCCTGGGCTTCCTTCATCTTATAGGCTTCACTGTCCTCTGAGGATATCATGCTTATTTATATAATTATAGCAGAATAAAAGAACATTGAAGGTGATACTTGAAAGATTTCTATGGGCGATATCTAGAAGGACACCCCAATCACATTTTATTGATTAGCTCTCTGTCACATGACCACATATAACTGCAAGACAAGAACAGGAATGGAGTTCAACTATGTGTCCTCAAAGAAGGTGAAATGTGTTTAAGGAACAGTCAACCAATCCCTGCCCCACCTAGAAGATAACAATATAAAAGGTTAACATAAACAAAATATAAAAAATTATATTATAAATAGAAGAATAAATTTAAATTCTATATTTATAATTTTATAATGAATTATATCATACAATAGGGCTAGCAAAAGAAGAGATAAATGTATTTCTAAAATAACTAAATCATAGTGGAAAATGGTGTGTTTGAGGAGATTTATAAAAGGGGAATACAGAAAAGGTGAATGGATATCATTAGGAAGATGATGTTTTATTCTAGAGAATAGTCCGGGAATATCCTTGGAATTGAAAGTGTTCAGTAACGTTTATGTGAACCAGAGAGTAGGGGGGTATGAAAAAGATTAAATAAGCAGCAATCAATTAGATTTTATTCCAATTGAACACTCAAAGTCAAAGCAATCATTTGGATGCATACGAGATCTAGTTGTAATGGTTCAGTTGTTGAAATTACAAGGGTTTACTTCATATCTTTGAGTAACTGCACATACAAAATATATCAAAATTATGCACATAATGTGAGTTTTATTAGGAAACTTTACATCCTTAATCCTTTACTCAGTTATAGCTCTCTAAATTATGTATACACAACAATTATAGAATTGTAATTAACTACTTTTTTAAATGTTATATATATTAAAATAGTGATTTAAATGGAAAAAAAAAGAAAGCAGTTGAAATTTCACCTATACAAAGTAAACAATTCAATTTGTTGTTTTCTTCAAGGTAATCTATATCTACCAATGTATATGTCAAGAACACCAGGCTTGTTATGATAAATTGAGTTACTGCAAAGTAAAATTTTCATTGTAGAGATGGCTTTTATTGTCTTTTCTATTTCTTTGTAAATTACAATTTCCGCAATAAAATTTTTGTGCTTTTGTAATATGACCATTGGGTCATATTTATTTGTGTTGTATTTTTTTTTCTATTCAAATAGTCTCTGTTCAGAGAAACATTTTAAGCACATTAATGTTTAAGAATTAATATGTGGCATCATACAGACTTGATTTTGAACCTTAGAGAAGTCACTTACTAGGGCTGCAACCTTAGACAAACTGCTTAACCTCTCTAAGCCTTAGTTTAATTAGTCATAAATGAGGGTGACGCTACTCACTGCACGGGCTGTTGTGACTACTAAATAAAAAGTGTTATGTAAGTGAAATCCTTAGCAAAATGTGTGGCATACAGCAAACCTCCAAGAAGGAACAGGAATTATATTATAGGAATTAGAATTGCAACTTTTATGAGAATTATATGGAGACTGAATTTTAATTCTCTATAATATGTAAGTTTATATAAAATACAAGTTTTAATAACTATTGTTTTATGAATTCTACGATAATAGAGGTTTACTCATCCCAAAGCCATCAGATATTATATAGTCCAATGGTACCCTTTCGTTTTATTCCTTTCCCTACCCTTCCCTTCTCTTCTCTTTTTTATCCTACTGGAAATTCTTGTTTTATTTCATTTATTCTAACAGCAGACTGTCACGTGCAGTGCCTCATTTAGATGTGCCTGGAGTTTTAGAAGCTTACCTACTTTACATTCTCCTTCAAGTAGACCTTGAAAGCTTGTTTGAAGATTCCAGCAGGAAAGTGCAGCTACTCACATACCCTTGACTAAAGAAAGATCTTCCTCCATCCAGGAAGGTTGTTCGCTTGGACCCAGTGCACGTGGAGCAGTGATGGAAGGGCACACCCACCTAGCCAGCCAGATCAGTGGAATCAAGACTGATGATCAATAGGGTAACAAACGTGGCAGTGAGAATGCCCTCAAATTCAGAAATTCTTGTTTTAAACAGTCTTAAGAGGAAGCCAAACACATAAAACAGGTGGAAGCAGACGTTCTGTGGTTGGTGGGGAGGTGTGGTGCCCATAAGTCCACCAGCTTAATTACCTGTCCTCATCCTGATCTCCAAACAGCTTGAGAAAGGGCTTCAAAGAAATCCCAGTGAATCTCCATTGTAAAATGAAAACTTGTTTCCAATTCTTTACTTTTTAGCAGAAAAAACGGAATCTGAAAGCCTGAGTTTTTCATGGCTGATAGAAAAACCCTAGGAACTCCAAGTGTAATGGTCTATGTGCTATGCCAAACTGCCTTATTGATCCCATACTTAAAATACCTGAGAGAGAAAGCATCTGAAATGCTGAGATATCCATCCAAAAATGATCCTTAAAACTGTGTACCTGAACAAGAGTCCATAGGACTGCTTTTGGTATTTCCATCAAGTCCCAGACAGTAAGCATAGAGGTGAGACAGGGTCTTAAAAAACAGGTGCCAGAGGAGAGTTAAAGTATCAAGAGTTGAGTTCTTTTGAGGGAACCAATGCAACAACTCTCATATATTTGCAGATTGAGAGAAAGAACTAAGTTCAATCTAGACTTCTTGGTATTCCCAACACTAGTTAGAATCTACTTTAAAAAAAGTATTCAACATAAAAAATTAAAAACAACTAAATTTCCTATTCTGGTTATTTTATAATGAAAGAAAAAAATGAAGAGGGTCTAAAATAGTGTCTCTTTAGATTGAAAAGGCAAAGTTAAAAGCTGAAGCTCATGAAATTGCAAAGGAGATAGACAGAGTGAACATAGATTGTACACTAAATCCAAACATGTGAGAAACAGGTGGAAATTCTTAAAGCTTAAACCAGGTAAATTTAAGACTGTTAAAGGCAAAACTAGCACACTTTCTTTTCTGGTTATAGTGTAACTAAAATATTTTAAGAAGGTGCATAGGTTTTATGGCATAGTGATATGTTTTCATTTCTGCTTTTATGTGAATATCTTTATTTTTTTTAATGGAACATACAGAATTGTGATTTGGATCTCTCAACTAGCATAGATGATTAAAGGACCTTGGACAATTAGAATGATTTCTTTGGAAATTTGGGGTTACACAGTCCTGTTGCTGTACTCCTTTACACTATGCTTAGTCATTTGAAAAGGCATTGTATCCTACATGAAATGCTTCCAATAGCTACTGACTTCCAAAGATAATTCTTTTTTAAAAATTCTTACTCAATCTTCCTGATTATGCCAGGAAGACAGTCTCAGTTTGGTGTCAATATGTCTTTTACACCTAACTCTTGCTAATGTCCCTTTTAACAGAATTCAGTAATCAACTGAATATGTGATGAACCCAGGGTGGGTTTGACAAGCCTTAATGAGAGAACAAGAGTTAGTTGACATGTTAGAGAACACCATAAATATTTGCAATAGTAGGTTTGGAACCCACAAACCCAAAGTGTTTCCTGTGTTAGTTCACTTAAAAGGTAGGGTATACATAAAACTTTATATCATGAAAACCTAAAATATAAGCTTCAAGAAAGGTTAATCAAAATTTACAGATGTCAGAAAAATATCAGAAAGTCTCAGGGCATATCCCTAACCTTTTGAGTTTCACATGATAGAAGACCACTGTCACATGACATGCCCCTTTATGCTCCTAGAAGAGACAGAATATTGGATGGACCATGGCTCAGGCCCACTAGACTAATTCTTATGCTTTTAAGTAAAATCCTCTATTTCTTTGAAAAGACCTCTTTTAAATTGCAGATGAAGCTGGTCTGGGGAAAGGTGTCCCTAAAGAGAAAGTAGCGTAAATGCCCATGTTAGTACTATCTTACTGTGTGCACAGGATAAATCTAATGCAGATTGAACTAATCTAAAGTTCAACATCTGTTTTATTCAAAGTGGAACATTTGAAATTCAATGCAAAGAAGGACTTTCAAGCCTGGCTTTTATTCTGAACAACTAATTGCAGTAGTCAGTTTCTAGTTTTTGAGTCTATAAAGCCCCAATAAAAGTCCCACAAAGTAGAATTACAATTTGATGCATATTTTCTAGGTTTTATTGTTTTTTTATCATTGCATATAATTTTATAAATTTTTGAGCTTAGTAATATTGAATATCAGTAATATTGAATACCATGGTTAAAAACTTGTACTTTGGAGCTAGACAGATGTGGGATTAAATTTTACTTTTGCTACTGAGTGACTTTGGGCAAGCTATTTAGCCTCTCTAAGTTTCAGGTTCTTTTTATTTCTATAAAATAGGGGTGTAAATAATATCTATCACAGGTGGCAATTAACTAATGCTTGTTGGTCATAGTAAACAAAATAATTTATATAAGCTCAGTGCAATAGCTGGCAAAGAGTAAGCGGTCACACATATTCACTATAATTAATAATCATAGCAGCTTTATTCAGCACTGATTTTTAATTTAATAGCTTTGTAGAACACAAACAGGTTAAATGCATGTTTAAAAGGCATCTTGATGTTTTTAAACATGCAAATGTTTGGCACAATGAGTATAAAAAGAGTAAAAGAAGTAAAAGTAAGAATTTTTAACCTTTTTTCCAGAAATTTTCAACTCCCACAACAATGGCAGTGTGTCTATCTTAGTCTTTATTTACTCACACTTTCTGTGACACCCTCTCTAGCCCTGGGCTGTGTTCTGTTCTCCATGCCCCTGAGAAGATAGGACATTTAGAACTAGAGAGCTAAAGCTCAGGTCTCTCTCCTGAGACATCCCCCAGACCTTTTGTAAGGAGAAAACTAAAGCCCAGAGGGGAATCAGTGGTTTGCACAGGTTCAATTGAGTCTGAATTTAAACTCTATTTCTCACGCTCATTCCACTGCATCATAGTGGTCCTCAAAACTGAGGGCTGGGCAGTTTTTGAAATCTCTGCAGCCTATTTAAGAAAGAGTGAACTTGTAGAAAAACGCTGCAAATGATGAAAGAATAGGAGCTAAAACAAGGTTTTCTAGAGTCAGTTAATTTTTTTGAAAGCAGGGCTCCTAAGGCCAAATCCAGAAGATATTACATGTATATAATTATTATATATTAATAGTTGATATATTGAATGTTATTAATATAATAATTAATAATTAAATCGCATTTTAATAATTATTATTGACCTTGTTTAATATTTATATTAATTACTATATATTAATATTTATTTAAAAATATAAATTTCTTTCAAGCTAAAGAATTATTGTAATGTTACCCAAAGTACACCATTTTAATAAAATTTTCAATCAATATTTAGCTGTGTAAAAAAATCTTTTTACAATGGCATACTAAACCTTAAAAAAAACCACCAGCTCAAACCCCAAATTGTGTGGAAAAAAGTTCTATTCTGTAATTCTGTGTATGATGCTGGGATTAGGCAAACAGCTGATGGCTTGATCAGTCAGGGGCTAACCTGAAAACTGCTGACTTCCTGGATGTAAGCCAAAGGTTGCCCTTGGGGTTGAGATAAGCCAGTTAATCTCCTGACTGAAACAACTAGTCTAGACATTGAATTGCTCTGGCACAGTACTTGTCAGGGATGTTGTGGATTGACTACATTCTAATTTTGTCTACCGTGTAGTCCTGGAATTGTAAGCGTGTCTTGGGCAAGAGTATGGCATAGTTGCTATGACTGACTAATTTAGCTGCCAAGAAAAGGTTATATAAGGTGGGGTGTTAGATTTACATAAATTTTTTTAGATCACTTCCCAATAACCAAAGGAGAGAAAACAGCTGCATAATAGATCTAGCCTGTTTTATTCATGCGTAAGGATGTAATAAGAAATCCGTAAACTGGTATTAGCTGTGCTTCTGATCCTCTGAGAGGTTCTTCTGGCTGTGAGGATCCTTAAAAGTTGTTGAGAGAGTCATTTGGGACTGCTGTATGCTGATGGCTCTGAACTGGAAGACACATATAAACTGAAAAAAAAGACTTTCTAAAGAGCCAGCACGAAATAAAGGCACCAAGCAGAAATTAGACACAAAATTCTACCATTACATGATATTTTGATATAAGAAATGCTATAACAGATTAAGCAGCAAAACAGGAGTTGCATAGGCCTGAAAATCTTCAGATCAACCATCTTCATCCTAGAGAGAACTGAAGACTCCAACCTGCAGCTGGGACTTGCTCCAGTTTGATACCTTTACCATACTCCATTCAATATTGAACCCCTGCTTCATATAAGGTATTCTGTGCTAAAAAGATGAACAAGATCAGTTCCTTTATTTAATGACTCTGCATTCCAGTAAAGATGGTCACATCAAATAAGAAAAGAATATCAACAAGAAAGAAATAAACAGCCAACTTAACATAATTGCTTGGAAATTGAGATTACAGCTGAAATGGCTAATAAATTCTGGACCTGTTTAGGAATCTGTCTTTCTTCATCTTCTTATCCTACTCTATATATTCTTCTTCTCCTATTTATTTTTATCTATAGCTCCTACTTATGTTCTAGAAACACCAACATTTTTCTCTCTAACCCTATTCTCACCATGCTCTGATAGCCAAATGCATAATGAGTATTTTTTACAAAACTATCTCATAGGAACTTTGACCAAAACCCATTGTCTTACCTTCAAAGAATCTCTTTGGAAGTGATCCACTTGAATAGGCTGCAACTTATTCCATCCAACACCAACATGGACTCTTTGAGTCCTCTGAGATTCCTTCATTTCCTTCACTTCACATCTAACTCATCTCTAAGTTCAGTTGCTTCTACCAGCTCTTGACCTCTCTTCTGTTATAGATTGAGTTCTCTCAGACACAGATTCTGATTTGAATCAACATATGTGGTAGGGAAGGAAGCTGGGTTGGACTAGGGAAAAGTTGATCTGTTTCTCATCCAAATACTAACCAGGCCCAACCCTGCTTAACTTCCGAGATCAGGGAGAAAGCTGATCAGTGATACGAACCCTAAAGCCTCAAGGAAGGAGGATCTTGGGAGCGAAAATGACTTCAAAGTTGTTCCATGTTGTACAGCAAGGTCATTCTTGAAGAGGTTCTGGGACCAATTAACCACATAGATGTGCTGCTTGTCAGGAAAATGCGTAGTGAACAAGAACAGAGAATGACTCCTGGGGCTATCTTTAGCATTTGTTCAGAAAGTTGCTTGTCTTTATCTTCTAAAATAGGAATTATTCTTATTAATCATGGGATGTCTTTGTGATGTATCATCTTGATTGAACGACCTTCCCAAGAATTCACTTTAAGTCCATTTCTGGTTTGTGTGGACTTCAAGGGAGATTCTCTCACAAGGGTTGGAGAGTGGAAGGGAAGCAGCAGCCATTTTGTAACATACACACACCTTCTTCCAGGTATTTGGTCAAATACTAGTTTAGCTGCTGTGGTGAAGGAGTTTTCCAGATATAATTAAAGTCTAAAATCAGTTGATTTTGAGTAAACCAAAAGGGAGAATACCCTGAATGGTCTTAAGTTAATCATGGGGAAGTACTAGGCTATTCTCAAGGTGTGGAGACTCCAAGAAGTGAGGAGGAGGAGGGAAAACTGGTCATGGTGGGTGGTGTGGGAGGAGGGCTCTGACTTAAGCAAGGCCAACGAAAGTCCACCTCCCCAGGGTATCTAATACCTGCATCTTAGGTAGAGAGTCATTCCTTCCCTGTTGAGAAAGTTCTGAGAGGAGAATTGATAGTGATCTGCCCCATGTCTTCCAGAGTGTGGAGAAAAGTCTGCAGTAGAAGAAAATGAAGGTAAACTGTAGAGAGATGAAAGAAAAAGGCCAATGAAGCGGGAGCCCTGGTAGTTCCAATGGGTGATTCCAGCTGAAATCCTGACCCTCTTGGGGGTAGCTAACTTTGGACTATTATAAGTTGCATTCAAAGAGCAGCAAAAGAATCCTGGGTAATAGGCCTCCTTCTCTTTCCTCTTGCATTCTAAGATGGAAAGTTGAATCTGAGTTATGTCTGCTCAGGGTCCAGGCCAGAACTCAGCACTTCTGTGGCCGGCAGAGACTTAGGTGGAATGGGACCATCCTGGAGGTTAATCCTTATGTGAAATGGGTGGGACTACAAGAGCTGGAAGTGAGAACTAATATGCACTTGCTGTAAAGTTCAACATGTCTTTTATTGAAAAAGAAGGGCAAAAATTGGAGAAAAATTAGAAAAGGGAAAAGTATTTTGAGAAATTTTTTAATGGCCCTTATTATTTTGTAGTTGTGGAACTTGGGTTTAATTTGAATCAGTAAATTCTCAGAGGGTATCTGTAAGCTTTTAGAAAAGAATGGTTAATTTGCAGCAGATACTAGCTTTTGAGCAAAGGCAAAAAAATGTACTGTAACATATGATGAGGATCACTTTAGAATAATTGAACCATGGT
The DNA here is from genome assembly GCA_004027375.1 of Macroglossus sobrinus. Taxonomy (NCBI): domain Eukaryota; kingdom Metazoa; phylum Chordata; class Mammalia; order Chiroptera; family Pteropodidae; genus Macroglossus; species Macroglossus sobrinus. Next base: position 1,008,419 of record PVKZ01000122.1, on the reverse strand, counting down.
TTTTGCATGCTTTCGATCCTAAGCTTATCTCTATCTGAAGCCTGTAGAAAGTCTTTTCCCATTTACATAACAGGGCAAGAGATTATTACAACTAAAATTAGATCCATGAATTGCTATGCATAGTGCTTTGTAGCATAATCAAATTATGATAAAATAGCCTTTATTTCTTTATAGCTATATAATATAGTTAGGTTCTTAGTAATTTGTTTAGAAGTAAAGCAGTGGCAGTGCTATCTTATTATATTAAAAATCGCTGATTTTTGGCCAAATCGACAAGCTTGCATGCTTATTTTTTTAGAAATGCTCATTTGGAGAATAAAAAAGACCCTGATAAGGTCTCTTTTTTGCTTCTTTTTTTTTTCCTTTTTTTTCTTTCTTTGCTCCGCCCCTGCCTTTCAAGAAAATGGGCTACTGCTGGTGAGTTTTCCTCACTCATCTTTATCATTCAGCCTGATAACACTAATCCTGGGAAAATGTTCTTGTTCATTTGATATGACCAGATAAAGTCAAAAGCCTTATGCTTACCTAGCATTGGAGAATCCTTAGCGGTTGTTTTCTCTCAGATTCTGAATGGGAAAATCCAGAAACCTTGATATTAATTAAAATATTTTTATAAAGATGTAAATATGAGAGGAGAGGAAAAACAACCAAATTGTTGAGGAAAGAAATGAGTAAGTCAGGGAGAGAAGAAAATGGAAATTAAGACTGAGTAACAGAAAAAATTAACAGAAGGAAAAGAAGAAGAAATAGAATACAAGAATATGTATATGAGAGAAAAAGAGGACAGAAAGAGGGCAAAACATAACCCCATGGAAGTTTATAACATGATGTAAGAGAAATTTCCAACACAGTTTCAAAGCTCTGAAAGTTTCTTGATGGCTATATTGAGCAGAACCCCTACTCCCATCCCATTCTCCATTACTGTTAATGCTGAAGGTAGCAGTAGCTGCAGAGGTGGCATTTTCTTCTAATTTAATTTTCAGTTACTGAACTCAGTTACTGACTCTTCAGAGCCTGAGGGAGAATGAGCCTTTGTTAAAGCTGTGGCCGTTAACTTTCACTTTTCAAACTCATTAGATTTCCTGAGGTTTAGTTCTAGCCATAAAGCTGCACAGTGGCTAAACTATGTAAAATAACATTTTTGGTGAAAAGCAGCACCTGTGAAAACGTCACATAAATTTCAACTTCAGTCGTATCCAATGATGTCATCAAATGAAATCCTAGTGCAGACAAGGCAAGTAATAGGGTATTAAATTTGTTATGGGCTTCGTGGAAGTCACAGCCTGTGACTTTCTTCATGGCATCCTGCAGTGCCGTGATGAACCAGAAAGGCTTCTTGTCTGGTGGCACCTTTATATGTATGTTTGATGTGTAGCATAGCCATACACACATTAGCCTCATTGAGGCAGGATTTGAAAGGGGGCTGCTTACCTGGGTTAGTCCACACTGGGAATCAAAATTCTTATTTAATCAGTGTAGATAACCCATTTCTAGAATATAGGGTGATTTATTACAAAAATAGCATGAGAACTATGTATGGTGGACTCTGAACAATTACATAAATAATCTACAAAGGTTACATAATGACCCTTTGATCTATCTCTGCTTCTGTGTCTTTCAGGACAGTGTTTCTCTTTTGGCCCAATCTGTGGCCCCTGGTTTGGTATCTCACCCTAAATGAGGAAGCCTCATGACTCACTTTGCCACTCACAGAGTCTCTGTGCTTCTAGTCTTTGTGACACACTGTTCTCTCTCTGGTGTTGTATTCTATCCTTGACATTACATCAAAAGACATGTTAAGCCACCTAAGTGGGACAAGCCCCTCCTTCGAGGAGTGTAAATCTAATTGGATCCTCCATTTGCTCAGTCCCACAGCACCGTCTGTGAAGCAAAAATGAACTTCCTCTAAGCAGCAGTCACTAGGGGTGTATTGTGGACCACCTCTTTTCCAATGTTGTGTACACTTGCTTTGCTTGAAATACCAGTTGCATAAGAATCATTCTAAAAATATATAATGATATAAGAGCTACTAATGAAAAACTTGGCTGAAACATTTTATATGTCATTACTGTTAAAGAGGTGATGTAATAAAAATCAGATTTATTCGATAGTAGAAAAATGCACCAGATATTATTCGGGCTTATTCTAGAGGAGTATTTTACAAACATTTTTTTAATATACAACAAGAAATACATTTTAATCATGACTCATTTATTGTGATGTTCACAGTTTTTACTAAGAAACCATGTGATGTGTTCTGTTTCTAGTCTATTCTATTCAATTCATTTAAAAAGGCTAGTTACAATCCAATTCATTTATTTCATTACCCATCAGTAGTTAGTGACACACAGTTTGTAAATGTCTTTTCAAGAATTTTTTGAGGGGAGGAATGCACAAAGAATAAGAGAAAAAATTCAACTTAACAGAAATTAAATAGTAGACATATGGATCTAAACTCTAAATACACAGTAGCTGTTTTATTCATTATTATAAGTATTGGATTTAATTACTGATTATTATTTTTAAAGATCTTGATGATAACTTGTTACATTGACTTCAATATGAGGTTTAAACCAGTTATGAGTAAGCATAACATTAAGATTCTTTATGGTTATTATCTTATTGAACCTTCAAAACTATACTAGGAGATAAATGGTTTATAAGGTAAAGAAGCTAAGGTTAGGTAATCTGCTCTAGGTAATGGTAGAGTTACTAAGTAGTTGAGCAGAGTTCTGCCCAACTGCTGTGACTTCCCCTCTAGGCACAGACCCTTAAGAGGGATAGGGTGCTGGGTGGGTAGGTGGGTGGTTGCGTAAGGGCTGGAGCTCTTTCCAACCAAACCTTCCTCCTCCTCATCCCCTCAAGGTCCATACTGCACTTGGCTGGTGCTTATACTAGAAAGGAAAAGGTGGATGATTTATCTTCAGCACCCTAAATACACCTCATCTCTATACCTCCCCAACCTGATATATTTATATTTATATAACTTTTCACAAATGACTCAATCTATCTCATAGGCAGATCAACATGTCAATGAGTCATGGAACTTTTAAAAATTAAACAAAAGGATAATTTATTACCTTTCTAAAGACAAAATAAAAATTTGGAAGTATTACTGCTTTTAATAAAGAAACCATTCATCATGTAAGCAAGGCATTGCATGGAGGAAACAACGGCCAACAAAGGACATTTCCTTCTCATTCTCTAGCTCTCTAGTGACCCAGTTGTTGGATTAGAGCTGTTTTTTATTGTAAGCAGCCTTAAGTCAAGGAAATTGGGCCTGGGATAGGGTATATGTAGTAGATATGTTAATGAATACACAGAAAAAAAATCTATTTATTTGTAGAACATGTATGGATACAAACTGATATATAAGACATATATGCAGTAAATATTTTATTTGCCAAGTAGTTTATAATTAAATTTTCTAGACATTTTAGGACCACTATATTGGTAGTCAACTGATAATAAATGGATTTTTTTTTGGTATGGGGGTTTAATGTTTTAGCATTTTTATTTTTTTTTATCTAAGAACAGAATGCATGATTAGGAGAATAAATTTTACATATTATGACAGAAAAAAATTGTGAGCTGAATTAAACTTTTGGTGGGTCGTGATTTAAGTATTATTTAAAAGTCCTCTCTGAAAAAAAGAAATAGTCTTGAAAATATAATCACTAAGCTATCAATTTTAAATATTTGTTTTAATGTCTTTATTTTTTTAAAAAACTGATATAAATCTCTGCTTCAAACTCCTTCACTTAATCAAGTAAAAGCCCTTCTAGCTCATATGTTGGGAACAGTAGCAAGTTTACATGGTGGACATCACTGTTACTCACCAGTATTTTCAGTTCTCCTTCCCTTCCAGCACATGGGATGATTGTGCTTCCCTACCTCCTTAAATATAGATGTAGTTGTGTGGCTTTCTTTGCCTAATGTGACGATGTGATATGTACCACTTCTAGGTGGCATTAAAGAGCCTGTGGTTTCATGTTTTTTTCTTTCTTGTCCATGTTTTCTTAGGAGGGTACATGCTTCATAGGTTAAGTACTTCAGCCGGTCATCCATGAAAAATAGGTTTCCAGGACCTGTAGATGTAGGATGAACAAGAAATAACATTCTTTGTGCTTTTCACTGAGACTTAGAGGTTGTTTGTTACCACAGCGTAACCAAAACTATCCTATTATAGTTGGTAACTAAAAAGAGCTGTTTAAAGTACAGAATCTTAAAAAAAAAATGCTTATATAACTCTAAAAATTTTTTTAATTTAGAATAAATAGTGTAAATAAAATAACCAATATATTTGTTGTTATTAGCCGAGGACTTTTCTTTGGTTATGAATTTACTGACCAGAATTCTGTATTATCTTTTGTGCATTACCACATAGGTTATGTTTTATATATTAGTTTCCTTGGAGCAAGAACGTAAAGACATGGGTGAAACAAACTGAGTATAGATTCTTCTGGCTTTTTACATGGCTTCTTGCAAATATTTTATGGTTGTATCTCTTAGTATACCTACTTTGACAGCACTTTTTACAGAGACTTACTCTTATTCTTCCAAAACACTCTTTATTTCTCATATAGACACCTCTCAGTCTTTTCACACTCATATTTTCTCATTTTTATGGTATTTTATTAAATTGTGTAATTCTAATAATAAGTACAAATGGTAGAAAAATTTAAGAATAAAAATAACAGATCTTAACAAGAATATAACTTATCCAGTTAGAGTAGAAGACTAGAGAATAGCCTTCTGGTCATGGTTTTTAATGTAGAGCATCAGTCCAAGCTTTTATGTGGGAGCCTAGAAAATCAGTGTATTGAACACAAATCTTGTGCATCTTCTCAGGTTCCCTACACGATCTTCCTCCATCTTGCTCAAAGATGGTACCCACTCACACCAAGTTACTTTGGATTAGAATGAAATGGCATATTACAGGCATGGTATCTGGCTTCCTGAATGGTTACCAAAGGCCCTAATGATGCAACTGGGAAGTGCGGAGATGTCTTATTGTACCATGAATCATGACCAATAGGAAATGAGAGATCAGAGGGATCGGCAGCTGAATTTCCCCTCCTTTCTTCCCATTGGTGCAACAAAATGAGCTTCTTACAGCTTCTTAGGAGAAAACCTTTTGTGCTGATTAAATATTTCTGCCCAGTAAACTATTGTATCACTTTTGAATTTAGAGTAAAGTGGTAGACATCATGATAATGATTTTCATTACATCTTTTATTTCCTCACTTCTCCCTTTCTCCTCATCTTAATCATTCTAGACTTATATGTCTCTAGTGTCAGCACTTTAATCTCTGCCTCGGGTTCTAACTTTTAGAAAAACCATACAGAGACAGTTAATCTGGTCAAACTAGGTAAACAGAGGTGTATTTTAAAAGCTTCCATGGAACAGTAGTAACATCAAGCAAGAGGTTTGTAGGAGCCTAGAGGACTGGTGGCATATCCATAGTGATTAACAGTCTGTAGATCTTATTTTTAAAATGTGATAGACATCTAAAATTAATATGAGTTCTGAAGGACAAAGATGAAAAAATAGGTCATTGAAGAAAACAAGGTTTTCACTCTGGTAGGCAAACATACACATAAAGAAGGAATGATAATGCTATTTCTAAAAATAATAACTAACATTTACTGATTCTTACTATGTTCCAGGAGTTATGTTAAGCACTTTAGAAAGCATATTTAAACTGATGTAACAACCCTTTGAGCTAGGCACTCTTAAACTTACTAATTTGCAAGTGAAGAAACTGAAACTTAGGAAACAAGAGATTTTCACAAAGTCACCTAGTAGAAAATGGTGGAGAAAAGATTCCTACCTAAACAGTTTAACTCCTAACCACAAGATAAGAGAAGACAGGAAGATACTTAAATGGAATATGAGGCATATGATAGAGTATTTCAGACCCAAAATAGGAGGGCCACTTCATGAAAGAAGACAGCATTGGTATGACTGCTGATGCGAGGTCAGAGGCTCTCTGAACAATTGCTCAGAACTTAAGCAGCCTCTAGATAAAATAAATCAAGCTAGCTGGCATAAGCCTGCTCCCTTTGAAAGAGCCTGTTTCTACTTTTATAATAATTTCTGCAGATGGCTAGATTTTTCCGATTTTATTATTTCATTTATCCAATTATTCAGCAAATATTTAATAAACATATGCCCTGGGCCATGCACAATTATAGGTGCTGTGAGTATAGAAATAATTAAGGTACAGTCCAAACATTTACAGGCTCTAAAGAAGACTTCCAAGTACTCAAGAAATTAGAATAAAATAAATAAGCATGGGGTATGAGGAGCAGTGAGGAATGGATCAAACTCCTTGCCTGTCACTAGAGGAATAGGTTCGTGTCCCAGAGGCAATAAAGAAGAGTCCTGAGAACTGGACATAATTTTTCCACCGATAGCATGGTGGGTTTAGAGTGTAAGCACCAACAAAACCAGGATGATACTTTTGAGAGTGAAAAGGTGTGCTTTTCATAATTCCTCTGGGACAACAGGAATAGACAAGCACTTTCTCAGGTAAATCAAAATATTTGATCTCCCCAAGTGAGGAGGCTACAGGATGGAGAGGGTTTAGGAATCACTTAGACTTGGGTTTGAATCAAAGCTTGGATTGTTAGAAGCAGAGTGACTATGTTCAGTCAGTTATGTAGCTGACTATTTCTCAATTTCATCACCTGTACAATGGAAATTCATAATTTCTTTTTGTAGGTTTGTGAAATGCCCGAATGAGGTAATACATATAATGTAATTAGTATAATGCTGGACCAATAAATATTTTTTTCCTGGTGTCTACTCCTACCATGGGACAAAAATGGAAGATTGAGGATTAGGCAAGTGTGAAGCTACCATAGACTTTTTTATATCATGCTAAGGAGTTTGAATTTAAACCTCAAAAAAAAAAAAACACAAAACAATAGAGCAGAGATTATTCATCTATGTTTGTGCTTTAGAGATATGAGACTGGCCCCAGTGTTTAAGATGTATGTTGTAGCCATGAGTCACATCCAGTAGCTCCTGGATGATCTCGGGCATCACAGAGCCTTGAGGTCTACATCTTTTTAGATGAGTCTCACCCTCTACTGATGTTGGAAAATGAAGATGGAGGAAGCTATTATTGTCTGGAGGAGTTGGATTAACCCACAGACGGTGGTTTAGTATAGGAAATTCTGACAACTTCCTAAAATCTGGTTCTCAAAATGTGGTCCCAGACCAGCAGTATCTGGGACATTGAGTTTGCTAGAAATTCAAATTATCAGCCCTAAACAGACCTCCCGAATCAGAAATTTTAGGGATGAGGATCCAACAATCTATGTTTTAACCAGCCTGCCAGGAGATTCTGATACACACTAAAGTTTGACAACCACTGCCTTAACTCAAAGTATACAGGTATACTTTGGAAATATTGAGGGTTCTGTTCCAAACCACTGCAATAAAGTGAATCATAATCTTTCTGCTAATGGAGAGTCTTGTCTTTAATTTGTAGAAACACATCTGTGAAGCTCAGTAAAGTGAAATACAGTAAAATAAGGTATGCCTATGATGCAGAGCTAAAATGAAGTGGGAGATCAAGTAAGTCAGAGATTAGTAATGAATATGTTACCAAACTAGGGGTAGTAGATATTATTGTCAAAGTATAAAGTGAGGGATGTGGAGCACCAAGTAGGTAAGAAGAATGAGCCCCTAGTTGAGAAAATAAGCTGTGGAAAATACCTGGAATAAGTATTGTACCCTATTTTGGTTTCCTAGGGCTACTATAACAAAGCACCACAAACTGGGTGGTTTAAACAATAGAAATTTTTTTCTATATATTTCTGGAGGCTATAAGTCAGAAATCAAGGTGTTTTGTTTGTATGCCATGACTTTTCTGAGACTCTGGGTAGAATCTTTCCTTGCCTCTCTCTAGCTCCTAGTGGTAGATATCCCTCTTTGGTATTTTTTGACTTAAAGTTGCAACACTCCAGTTTTTGCATCCATCATCACATTGCTTTCTTCTCCCTGTGTGTCTCTTCTTTTTATAAGGATGCCAGTCATATTGTATACAGCCCATTCTCATGACCTCATCTAAACTAATTACATCAACAACATCCTTGTTGCCAAATAAGGTCACATTCTGAAGTGTGTTACCTTCGAGTGGGGATTAGGACTTCAATATATTTTGGGACAGAGTGGGGGACATAAATAAATCTATAACATAGCCTATCATTGATTCTTATATAGCTGACACTGCATAGTTTAGGTTTTCCCAGGAATAGACTGTCAAACAGAGATTCATGTTTAAATAGTTTAATTGGTAGGTGATCCCAGAAGATATCCTAGGGAAGTAGGAAGTGGGGCATGCCAGGGAAGGCATACAATAAAGTGGGTAATTGGGACTTAATTCCATTAGAAAGGTCTGGAAAGTGTGAAGAATCTATGCCTCAGAAGGGGCTGAAATGTTTGTACAGCTTTGGATGAGGGCTACTCAGGAGGGCCATTAATTCTTAGGCATTTCCAATCTGCTCCAAGCTGAGAAGGAACAGGCCTCACTGGCCTAAAAAGCCCTCAGGAGAAGAGATGCTGGCAGTTGTAAGTTAGGCCAATGTACAGAGAAATGGTCAAGATAAAGGGTATGTAGTACCAGAGGCATTTATCATTAGTAAGAGGGTTGGCTTTAGGAAAGTAGGGGAGAAGAAAGAAATAAATTAATGCAAACCCCATGTATGAGTCAGTAAATTAATTGTGTCAGGTCTATACAATATGAAATGGCTAATCTGACTTTTTAAATTTCTCACTCAATTGAGCAGATTTTGTTTATTCTAGGCCAAAGCTTAACGGCTGCTAAAATATCAAAAAAATTATTATATTACCTGATTTTAATTGTTATAAAATCACTAATGAGACTATTTGGAACTTTTTAAGGGACTTTATTTTTCCAGGCTTGTGGAAAAAAGTTTTTTCACACAAATACAACTATTTCCTAGTTATATAGGAGATATGTATGTAATGTGATCTAGCAATAGAGATTGCTACCACAAAATACATTTTACTGGAGACAGAGATATTACACCATAATTCAATCTTCTCATATTTAAAATTATGTGCCAAGAAAGTTGGCATAGCTCAAAAAGAAGTGTTTCTCACTTACATATTGTGCTTTGTAAGTCAAAAACTTTTTGCGTACAGAATGATGTTTCTTTTCATATTTAATATGGTAATATAAAATCCAGGGTGGTTAAAACACTATAACTTTGGATAACATAATTGAAGTTATATGCAAAAAATATTTAGCCAACAAAAAATAATTTTCAACATTAGAATAGCTAGCTGGTCCTGGAATAGTCAAGGGAGGAAATTATTACTTTCCCAACATAGTATTTAATGGGAAATCAAAGATTAATGCTTATAATTTATAATTATCTCATACAAAAATTATGAAAATTATACTTGTGAGAAAGTTTTAGCAAAGTTATAAAATAAATGTGAACTTTATATTTTCTTTTGGCAATGATTGAAGTTAGAAGAAAGATTTGTGTGGATTATTTCTTCAGATTTTTATAGATGAGGTTTCAAATACTGTTTTCCACTTAACTAGTGGTATGACTAGACAATTTATTTCTTGTCCTCTGTTTTCTCAACTGTCAAGTATTCTCAAACTTTTATCCCCATTTACTAACATAATGACTGCCATACTTTATCTGTGCATATATTAAAAGTAATTAAAGAGTCTTTATCTAAATAAAACTACTTTAAAAGATTATATTAAGAGAAATGACAAAGTCTGATAAATTAAGTAGATACTCAATAAAAAACATTTTTATTTCCAGACATGGAATGTGCACTTTGTGCTACATCGTGATACATGTTGGAAAACATCTGGAAAGACAGAGACTTTGGAGTTAGACTGGGATTCATAAATCCCAAATGTGCTGCTCACCAGCTTAATGACTATGAACATGCTATTTAACCTCTCATGGCTTCAACTATTTCTTCCTTAAAACAAAAAAAAGCAAAATCTGCCCTTCAGTGTAGCAAATCAAATGAATTTATGAATATACGTGGTTCTTTGATTTTAGATTTTTCAAATCTAAAGTGGAAATTCTATTGATTACTTATCTTAAAATGTTTATATGAAGGCTAACTTTGATAATGCACTTGAAAGCAAATTTTTAAAAAAATCTGCTAAGTAGTCTATAAATGTTAATTTTTTTGTTATTAAAATTTTCTTAAAATCATTAAACATCATTAAAATATTAAAATTAAAATATAATTAAGATATCAGGAATAAATATAAAGTATTTGCTTATCTCTCAAATTTAGCCAGATCAAGGAGTTGTTGAATATTATAAATTATGATCCAATAATTTAAAAAGCTTATTTGTGATTATTTAAATTTCCAGCAAATCAAGTAAATCTGCTGATTATTAATATTATAATTTTATTTTCATTTTAAAAATGGTTTGTTATGTTTTTTTTAATCAGTCAACTCTACTTTATGTTAAATATGTGATTTAATTGTAAGACTTCATTTTACATTACTTTTTAGGGTCTTACTGCTTTTTGAAATCATAATAGCATAAAATGTTTTCCTGTAATTAAAGTGAACAAATTAGAAATATTAATTAATTCTTATTGATGTAGCCTCACAGGTAATCTCTGAATTACAAGGTCCATGCCCTGATGAAGCTTATGTATGAAGTAAGCTAGGAGACAGACAGCATTGACATTTGTCAGTAAAATTTCCATGGAGGAATTGGTGTTCAAGTGAGATACTGAAGGCAAAAAGGATGGGAAAGGAGAGAGTAGTGACCTGTGTAAAAAAAAAAGAGCTGAGTTACTATGAAAAATTAAAAACTGATTGTACCTGTCATCTGATCCAACTAGAAAACAGAGAAGTCAGAAAGAAAAGGAAATTTCAATTTTCTTTTATTTGGAGTAGGGAATAGAGAGGGTAGGGGCATTGTGGGTGGTATGGCTCTCTCACATATAGAAATGTTGTGTTTAATCTGTAGGGCATCCAATTAGACTAGTCTTGTAGCAGACTAGAGCTGGAGTCATGAAAGTGGACTAGTTTTGTGAAGGCGAAAGTATTGGCTTTTATAGCTATTTGTGGTCTTGATATGTTGTACATCTTCCATTGCTACTATAGTCTCATTGTATTGAATGTTTTTTCTCTAAGAGGCCCTTTTGTTCAAATTATCAGGTAAACTTTCTAGTTATGAAAGTCATTTCAACCTTCATACTGTCAACCAACACACATACTCTAAGCTGAGCACCAGGAAAAGTTGTAGGTTTTCACATTTACTGTAATGGAACATTCTTTGCAAAGCTTTAGCTATGGCCACTTAAATATCAACATTGTTAACGATGCTGTCTCTGAATTAGATACCTACAGGAAAGCTCTTTTACTTGGAAGACCTTGCATGTTATAATGCCTCCTATATTTGAGTGTATTATTAATAAGAAGTAGCTTCCAAAGTATATGTGCTTCCAGCCTCGGAAAGACATTTCCACAATTCTAATCACCAGGTTTAAATTCAGTTTTGTACTTAAAAACTTTATGATTAGTTAGGAAAATCACCCCAAAGGTGAATGCATCTAAATTTTTTTATGTATTTAAAATATCTTTCACCAACCTTAGAATTGACCCAAAGAATTATTTTTAATGGTAAATGTCTAAGAAGGCTTCAGTCTAAAATAATATAAAGTATGTATCTGCTTTCTGTATCTTCATCAAGCAGTCTCACTTGTTATTGGTTTCAATCAGGAAGAAAAAAGAATTGATCAGTAGTATATCACTATTTCTATCGGGGCAGCTAGCCCCCAAAATCAGTTGCTAAAATCAGTCTCAACTTTAAAGTATAGGACAATTTTTCTAAAGTGCTTGCTTTATTGATTGAGATTTTACCCATGTGAGGTTACTCTCATGATTTAAGTCTTTTATTTTCACTTTAACTTGAGAACCTTTGCAGGAATTTTCTCTAGCCCCCCCAAAGTTTGCAATTTTTTCATGCAATTCTATAGAACGTGTCCTCATCCATGACCTCTAATAATTACTCTTATTTTCAAGCTATTGCAAATTGAGCACAGCATCATTTATTTAAGAAAGCTCTAGCTTGTGTCACTTTAGTCACATTGTTCTCTCTGGCAGGTAAAACTACCTCTATAGCTTCTTAACATGAAACCAAAAGAGAAAAGTGCACAGCCACAAATATCATTCATCTAACTCAAAGAGCCATGTTGCCTTTAGTACAATCCAATCATGAGAGCTATTTCCTGTTCCCGTGATGCCTTTCTATTTAGAATAACTTCTATTTTCAGACACTAACACTCTGTCCTAAAATTCAGCCTATGACTGGCTCTTCTGACAGTATCATGGGCAAAGCTGTAATTATTGTTGTTTAGGTGTTGGTTCTATTAGAAACACACAAGTCACTTTTGATCTTTCCTTTGTTTGTCATAAGTTTTCTATCCCTTTAGATTCTTTTTATTTGTGTAAAGTGGGAAGTCTGTCTTCAGTCCAATAGGTTACAAAGGTACTAGCAAACTAAATAGAAATGGTACCCTTGGGAAAATTTATTTCTTCTGTTCCAATGAATGAAGACTTCTTTGAGGCTGCAAATATGTTTAGCAACATCACCCTACACACGATTATAGGTTGTTCCCTTCAGACTCCAAGAAGAAAGACTTTCTACCCAGATATGCATGGGGTGATGAATATACTCTTAAGGAACAAGGAAGCTTTATTTAAAAGACACTTTGTATTCTGCTGAGTGCCCTAATAGCTATCCAGGGGGGTGCATCAATGTGGGAACAATCAGAGAAGGCCATACTCTCTCTTCAGTAGACCTGCTTTCCTTTGTAGCTGTACTTGTTGACTCACCATCCTCATCATTTCCCAGACTGAATAGAAGAAAAAAACATGACTTTCATCTTATAGCCCAAATCATCAAAACTATCAACACTTTATATGGGAAACACAGGAACCTGTTGCCTCCGTGCTTATAAAAGAATCTCTTCTGGTAGGGATTTTGTTTCTTCAGAGATGGATGCAGAAAACACCAATCACAAAGCTTAAGGGATATGCTTATTTGTTGTTTGCCTTGTTTAATGATCCTCCAATCACTTGTGAATCAATCTGGTTATAGTCAGTCAGGTTGGATCTATATAAATAAAGTGAATAATTAAGACACTTATTTGGATAACTTGGGCAGCGATGCATATTTCAAGATTAAGTCTTTGGAGCTTGCATTATTGGGGTAGTGCCTCATTCTTCATTTCATGTAACATATGTAGATATTCTTATCCTAACAGTCATAGACTTAAATTCACACTGTAGTTCATTTTTTTAAGACATAATTTATAATTACACATATACAAATTCATACTATTTAATAATAATGAGCCTGTTGAGAAATAAAATTTAAAATTAAATCAATTTTTAGATAAAGAGAAAATAAATTTCTGTTAAAATATGTAGATATTGAAATCCAGATGTAAGATTTTTTTCCTACATGATTTATGTTGATCATTGCCTTGAATTTCTATTTTCCTTTGTATATGTAATAAACTAAACTCTATACTAGCACCATATTCAGAGACACTGCTACATCTACAGAGATCCAAGAAATATATATATTAGACCACCTGAGTATAGACAATTTATATTTGTAGAGGGTCATTTGTGCCAAAATATCAGGAAATACCTCATGACTGATTTGATTACAAGAAAAAGAAGTGTGTCACACTATTTCATTCAGCTGGTAGCTGCAGACAGATGTAGGCAATTCAAGGCAGAGAGCATCCTCAGTCCTTGAACATAATTTTACTCACAGAACTGAGAAGCTCAGTGACTTCGTATGACACTTAACTATTCCTTCATTTTCTGCTCACTTTGCCTGTGTAATACTTTTTCTTTTAAATGGTAGCCTGAAAACTTTTGGTAGAGAGTATAAATGAATTATACCTGTATACAGATTAACTCAAAAACTCAAAACTCTATTCTTACACTTCTTGAAAAAGAAAACTACAATTCTTAACTCAAAATTAGCCAGCCAGTATAAATTGCAGATGTTGTATAATATATACCTGAAACCTGTGCAACTAGACAACAGCCTTAATTCCTCCAGCCGATTAGCAGTCCCTCAGCATTTCAAGTCTATTTGTTTCTAAGAAACCTCAGTTAAATTAAACAATTGTGAGTGAGAGTAGAATGTCTCTACCTGAACCTGGAATTCAATTTGCTTGGAGTTCATCTGAAGGAGTATATTATGAAAGATCAAATATCACATTCCATACTAGTCTCTGATAACTACGTATCCAGTGTATAAATTTGAGTTAGTGATTTAAACCTCTGTACTTAAATAGGCAGCTCCCAAAGCAAATAAAAATTGTGTTTGAGGGTGAAGTGAAAGAAACAATACCAAAATAAGCTACAAAAGTAAATTCCCTCTTGTGTATTTCTGTGTTTGTGACCAAGGTGCTAATTACACTAAAGACAAGAATTAACCGGAAGAAAATAGACATCCAGAGCTCTGAGTGAGGCCTAATTGTATTTACACAGATAAAGAGAGACTAGATGGGAGAAGAAAAGAAACAATGGGTAAAAAGTTCTCCATTTAGTCTTTATAATTAGTTAAGAAACATTTAAATTAATAACACAATCCTAGTAATACAGCATGTGTGGCATATATCACATTTTAAATTAATTCTTGAAATAGTTGCTGATGTCCTACTTTATTTCAGTTTTGATAAATTAGCTTACAGTTACTTTTTTTATGGGTGTCCCATAAAGTAAAAATTAGTATCTCATCTGCCATTAACAATTCTTCCTGTAGTAAAATAATGGTAACATATATAAAAGGGAAGATTTAAAATTGATATTGGAAATCGATCCTATTAATTTATAGGTTTAACTATGGCAATTGAGGGGAAGAAAAAGAGAAGAAGTTTTATTAGCTTCCTAGGATAGCCCTATAATAGAAACATACCTTGATTGTCCATGTTTGATATAAAATTGGTCACTTGCATTCATTATTCTTCATTGATATGGTATAATAGTCATCTTTGGTATTTTGGAGTTCGAAGAAAAGGCCTGAAATTACAGGACTGCTTTTAAATGGCTAGCTTTTGTACGAGAATTATGTAAAAATTTACAATCTGCTGATTACACTATTAGGGAGCTGCAGCTTCATTGACCTGATGTCGTAGTTACCTTTGGAATCCTTAATGCCTCAAGGCAGACGTTCCCATTATGGGGGGTTGTGCTTCTAAAAATTCTCTAATTTGATTTCTTCTGGATCCATGTACATGCGTGTTCATGTGCATATGTACATTTAATTTTGAGCAATCAGGAAAAAGACTTTGGGATGACCAGCTTTTAAAAGCCATGCTCTTTTAGCCTCGCTATGAATCAGCTACTTTTCTTTGCTTATTTTTTAAATTTTATATGCTTTCCCATCAAAGGGCGCAATTTAACTAAGCATAGGTAACAATTTTAGAAGACTCAATGTAAACTAAATAGTGATCATCTGTAAAGCTCAGATGAATGATCTAGACATAATAAAATAAATTTAAGAGATAGCTGGAAGAATTATCAGCTTTATTTCTAAGTTTTCTAATTTTTGTCTCTAAGGGAAAATATTACAACTCAAGAGTATATAAGCATATTTTCCCTAAATTGGTGAAAGATAAATCAGAATGTTTCTTTTGATTTACAACTCTATCATCAGCACATGCATGTTCATCAACAGGTTTGTTTAAAAATATTTTCTTTTTGTAAAAAAAAGATATTTCTTGAAGCATTGATTAATTACCTCTCAAACTCCGCTCCTCCATCTTTACATTAATTTGTCTGTCTTAACAATACGTTTATGGTTTAATCATATGTATTTGACCTACTCAGTCTTTTTTAGAGGACATTTTCCTATGTCTCAGAAAACTAGAAAGATTCCAGTTCTGACAGAATAACTTACATTTTATTCTAGTGTCTCTTTTTAGGTGGTATTCTCAGCAAAGGGATTTTATTTACTAAATGATATTGCTGCTAACCTGGAAAGGAAGATATCCATTCTTCAAATACTGTCATTACCAAGTTTTAAAAAGACTTGATTGTACCATATTAGAAAAACAGTGTCAGCTTTTCCATCAAACTTTCTTCCACTGTAATAACTGATCATAAAAATGAACTTCGAGTGATAAAATGACTACAAAGCAAATTAATGCAATCAAGTCTTTAGTAACAACTCTGTCCATAACTGTTAAATATTTTCAAACTATCCTAAAAAAACACAGCCAGAAGGCAAACTAACAGTGAATAGAAACAAAATGGTCAGCAGCGTGTGTCGCATGTTATTTGAATGGAAAGTAATTTATCGTGTCTGAAATAAAAGCTGTTTATTCTTGTGTTTCACTGTCTGTAACAATCTTTACCATTTATCTGTGAAAAAGTGAGAAACTGTACTGTTATTAGCATATGAATACTTGACACATCAAATTGGCTGTACAATAACAGAAGGACATTTGCTATTGGTGTATGCACACAGACAAAGCAGCCATTTTGAAAAAAAAATGAAATGGTGTGGGTGGTTTAACCCTTTACTTATCTTTTAGGTTTCCCATTCCTGATTTTGACCGAAACAGTTTGACAGTTAAAATCAGAATATTTTTATAACAAAAAAAAGTAATCAGGGCCCATTATGCTTATGATAATTATATTGATATAGTCACTCTACTAGAAAAATAGAAGCTGAATGACAATAAAGAAATTTATGTGAGTGTGTGTGTGTGTGTGTGTGTGTGTGTGTGTGTACATGCATACGCATGGTGGGGGAAGGGACTGAAGTCTGGCAGTGTGTATAGGGTACAGAAATGAAACAATGCCTGCGTACAGTTTTATTTCATGGCAACAACATAGTGGTCCTTGGGTCAGATGTGTGAAACTATTTCTCAAAGAAGCTGCATACATAATTGAGGCCCTCAGAAGGGTTCCCAGTTGAAGTTGCCAGGCTACATTCATTTCAAAAGCAGAACCATTTGTTATCAAATTTAAATTAATTCTCTGCACACTGAACTTGAATTTTAGGGCCCTGCTTTTTTACAATTCTTAAAAATAGTTGAGAAAGGGGAAAACATGTATCTGGAAAATGGAAAAAAGTAGTCCCCACAAGGAACTGTAGTGGTTATCATGCAGGCCTGAAGTCTAACAGTTATTTTAGAGATCAAATTTAGAAAAATCTGTTCGAAATAACTAGAAATAAGTTTGTGTTTTCCTGTGTAATTTTTGTTGATCCATATGTATTGCAAAATCTTTTCGTATGTGCATCTGTATTTCAGCCAGGTTTTTATCTTCATCTGGATTTAAATCCATTCCCTCCCCACCAGCCCCCAGATTAATTACTCTTTGCTGTGAGACTTAGAGTAAGATCATGTATAAAGTTGTACAATGGTCATAGTATTTTAATCTAATATGTCAATTTTAATTCTTTGCTTTAATAGAATACAGTTTTTCTTCCTAATCTACATGGCTTTATGAAATATTTTAAACAAAGTTTATGCATCTCACTAGGTAAGTTTTTTGGTAACTTTGCCAGTTGCTGATACATTCGTTCAAATAAGTGAACAAACAAACTCAGTGAAATGAGTAAAATGATTCGTGTTGAGACCTTCTTATAACTATATAGAGGAAAAACTTTACCCCAAAATAATAGTGTGCATTTTTTCCCCACAGGATTCACACAGAGGTAATTGCACATTATTTTCTGTATCTGGCAAAAGTGTTTAAAGTTTAAGTTATCTCGATTATTAGAGTTTTTCTATCACCTTTGAGTTAGAAAAATTATGAGGCAGGCTTTTATTCCTGCTAAGTTGAATACACAGAACTAAATAGCCCATTCTGAATAATCCACGTAATTTTTTCTTTCTTTTGAAACTCAATTTTAAGGTTTTAATCATCATTCCCTCGTCTTTATAAGACACTGATTTGTTATAATCAAATGAATCTGTTTTTATTGTTGTAATGAAATTTTAACTTTTTAGTCCAAAATGCATAGTAAACTTTGCTTTGAGGGAATAACAAACAAATAAAAATAAAACAAAACAAAGCAAAACCCCCACAAAAATGAAACATTAAAGGCTATAATATTAAATGTATTCTTCCAAATACCTGCTGAAAGATCTCACATAACAAAGGACATTTTATTGTTCTCTTTATAAATAATTAGTACTTGTGAAGTACTATTACAGCCATAGAAAACAGAAACTGATAATTCTACTGGCAATTTCTGTTAATATGTTAGAAGAATTGACATGCAATATGAAAGCAGAAAAAAAGGGAGTTATACAATTTTAAATTCTTCTAAAACTGTTGAAAGAACATATACAAAAAGAGGCTATTCATCTAGCTTTCTTTTCTTCTAATATTATTTAAAAACCACAAACCATTTGCTTATTTAAAGCTTTCTGCAGCCAACAATACTATAAGGTTAGTATGAACTACCAAGTGCTCTTTGAGAATCTTGTTTACTTACTGGTGAAAGTGATGTCCCATACTTGTGTATCCATGACAACACCACAACATAGCAGAGGAGTACTAGGTCTTTTTCTTTCTTTCTTTCTTTCTTTTTTGCAACTGCAATATGAGATTAAAAATAAGAAGCTAATCTTATTAAATAGCATAAGCTTTTCAAAAGATAAAACAAACTTTATGGGAACACATAACAGTTGCTTGTGGTGACACATTTCTGTTATTTCAAAGCTTTACCCAGATTTATTCATTGACTATAAATAGTTCTGAATGGTAGAAAAATTAGAAAGATAAAACTTTGTAAATTCTCTTAGATACTTTTCATAAGCAAGTAATGTGATTTGGCTGTGTCAAGATTGAATAATTAACAATATCAGTTTTGTTTTTTATCCAATAGTCATATTAGACTTTTATCCTTTTTGAATGCTTCAAATTATTTTTCTTATGTAAATTTTTTAGGTAAAATTATTATGTATTCCAGGGATTATCAATATGCTTGTTCATTAACATTTGGAAGCTATTTACTACCAACAGTTTGCCCCATTGATGTATTTTTATTAGACTATTTTATTAATGTGCAAAACAGAAAATTTTTAAAAATAAAATGCAAATTTTTTTCAGCCTTTATTTGTTTTGTTAACTAAGAGGGTACCTTTTTGTTACGCTGCAGAATTATTTTAAAATTAATAACTATTTCAGTAAATATAAGTATTATGCAAAACAACCATTTTTCCTTATTTTGTAGGTTAGAATTACTAATTGGGTCTCAGCATGATTATATTGCATTTGAGGTTCTATTTTGAAATTTTTCTTTTTTCCAAAATATGTTTTTTCTAAGTCCAAAATTAAAATTTAAACCCAAGTGATTATTAATGTTCATTTCATTTGATCATTTTATCACACATAAGAGAAAAAAACTTAGAGATGACTATCTATCAAAATATCTCAAGTCTTATGTCTCACCTACTTGGTATCCTCGTTATTTTGACACTGAGTATCTTTGGAAATTACCTAGTATTAGAAAACTACTGCAACGCGACTGGAAAATTTCTCATCAACATTCACTGCACAAGGAAGAAATTAAGTTTTCAAAGGACAGAGAAAACTTTCCCTTCTCCTTTCTCTTTTTCTTTTCTATCCCTCTTTCACTGTCCTTTACTTCTTTCTCAATCTGTTCCCTGCTTGTTTCTCTTTTCCGAGTCTCTTAAGCCAATCAACTCACGTGCCTCATGCTCTGGAGAAACTATGGCATACATATACCAGTGAACGGGTTTGGAAACATATGTCTTTGCGGGCACTGGATGTCTCACCAGGAATGAGACTCCATTCTGGGGAATGAGAGTGGGAAATGCTTAACCACCTACAGATGTTTTGCAGCAAAAGCTAAAGAACTGCAGTCAAAGAACTGCAAAATGTGTAATTTGGAATTTTTCCAGGGTTCTTTTTTTAATAAGAAAAAAGTTAACAGCTTTCCTATTCATCCCTTTTGAGAAAATTTACAGTCGTTTCCCAGTTCTGCCCCATTCTGAAGTAAGGACAAAAGACTGAAACCGAAGCTGTCCATCTGCTCCATAACAGTAATGTTATAATGGGTGCTGTCCATTTTTATGCTATAGCTCATGTGTGCTCAGGGGACTGGAACTATTTAATTCACTGATTTCACAGTTCTGTTGTATGTCACAAAAGATTTTTAAAAATCCAACACACTTTTTAGCACCCTGTTTACAAGGACTCCCTGTAAATCTAACTGAAGTAACAGTTTCCCACCCTGCCCCCCATGTTAGTCCCCCCGATTTTTCCTTCTAATTTTGTGTATTCGGATAACAGGTAATAGATGGAACTCATACCATTAACTTGTCCTTTACAAAAAGTGAATATTTCAAATCTGCTGTGAATGTTACTTTCAAAAGCTATAAGTAGATTTGAAAGAAAGATGTTTGCCTTTAGGATTTTAGGATTAAACAACTATGTTTTCCCAGAAGTCTAAGAATTAATGCTCTAAGATTAGCAGAGAGTTATTGGAAACCTGCAGAGGAAGAATGAAAACTCCTATTTCTCTCCACTGGGCAGGAGGCTGAGCAGTCTCACATGCAGCTGGTGTGTGCTGGTGTTTTGCCAAGGCCGTAATGAATCCTGTGCACTCCAGGGCATTTTCCTGGAGAGACAGAGGTGGCCAGGCAATACCCACTTGGGTCCATTCTTTGGTCTCAGAGCAATGGCATGGAGTGGTGAAGCAGGTATACTCATGACTGCCACCAAACAGAGAATATAGACATAAATTCAAGGACATTTCTGTCTGTTTCCATCAAAAATCTTCCATGAGAATACTTCAGAATATTATATCTTTCCTGCAGCCCACTTGTGAGCATATTTCTCTAATATTTTGGATGGTTAAAATATTAGCTATAGACAATGCACTATCTAGGTGAAATTGTCAATTTGATTTTTATATCATTAACCCAACTCACTTCTAACTATAGTAACAATGAAGATACCTACATATTCCCTTAAAAAGTGGTTCGTAAGTACACAAGTGTAAAAAGCAGTGGAGCTCTTGTCATGTGCCATTTAAAGAATATTATTGTTAAAAATCCAAATTTTATTTATTTTTTTCAGTAACAACGACAAATATTTACTCTGTGTTCATAGGTTGTATGAAACTATTGGATGCTTCAGGCCTCTGAAAAACATAAATTAGAAATGTTCTCTAACCTTAGAGAAATTTCATAAAATAGTATGTTTGTTTGTTAACACTTCTCAAACTAAATTTTTTTATTGTTTGTTCATTCATTCATTTATTTATTTATATATTCATCCAAACATTTCTCAAGAATCTTCAGTGTACTAAGCACTGATTCTGAGACATATTAATGGGGTATTTTAAAAAATGGTTCTGTTGTCAAATAAGTTTGGGAAATGCTGCCCACTATATTTTTCTTCTTCAAGCTATAATAAGCATCTTCATGTACCAGGCAGGCCCATTCCACTCTATTAGAGTCAATAAATTTTTTTATTTCATTCATATTTCCCATAATAATTGGAACATTTGTTTCTTCCAAGCCCCCTTTCCAAAACAAAAACAAAGTAGCAACACCTGGGATCCTAGAGTACTGAAACATGAAGTGTGGCAACCAACAGTGTAATATGGAGAAAAGAGTGGAGGTTAGGACTAATTGTAATTCTAGAAGACTTCTTAACCAGAGTAACGTTAATAGGAAAAACAGCACATTACAATATTTGAACATGAATTCCATAAAGAATCAATGTCTGGATTGTGAACTTAGAAGTTGAAAACCCTAGAACTACTAGGAACCTTGAGAGAAAGGATATTGTAAGTGACTAAACTGATTTTTACATATAAATAAATTCATCAGTTGAGTCTACCAAGTAGCTGAAGATAGAATTTACTTCTTGAAAAACATTATTATGATGTTTTCTGTTAAGATATATTTTTTTGACTACATATTAAACCCTTCTTTAAAATACAGCGGTTTGGGCAATAACCTCAATAAAAAAAATTAGTAAACTTTCCTAGCTAATATTTCTAAATATAGGCTAAGAAAACAGTACTTTCCCAATCTTTTCTTTTAAATTCGAAAGTTTTATTTTTACTGTATAAGAGCTAATGTTATAATGAACTATATCTTTTTAATGGATAGCTACTTGGATACTTTTTCTGAATCACCTAAACTGGTGCTCAGAGTAAGTCACAGTTTGGTCTATCAATTCAACTTATGCTGAAAGAAAATTAAAATATGTACTATATGTGACAATAACAATGATATTTTATAGATATAGATATTTTATAAAGAAAGAAAGATCTAAAAGAAGTTTATGAATCTCTAAAAAGAAAAAAAGAAATCTCTTCATAAAACTATTCCTATTATCTTTCTGATGTTCTACTGAAAATGAAACACATTCACCAATTGTTCAAAGGCAATTTTTCTTCATCTCAAACAAATCTTCCTTATAGACCATATAAAAAGAATTAAACTAGTTTATAATGTTTCCTTTTGTTTTCTGGTAGAATAAATCCATTACAGTTAGCCCATTAGTAAATATTAAAAGGCATAATTGCCTGTGCATATTAAATATGCTTAAAATTTATGAAAGTAAACATTTTGAAATTGAATAAATATTCTGCAGCATTAGAAATGTGAATGTGGACTTAATTTAAATCTGTTAAGTGGTGTGGCTACACATCACTACAATATACAATATGTACCTCCATGAAGCATGTGGAAATTCTAGAATATAGAATTTAGATCAAATAAGGGCAAAACTCCATTCTGGGGAACACATGTGGAATTGTTAATAGATTATAAATGGCAATTTAGTTTATTGAAACAATATCTTTAGATTAAATATCACATTTGTGATAATGAGGGCAATTTAATAATAATTGGCGTGGTGTTCTGTTGGCCTGGGCATTCATTCCCAAGAGAATGTGTATTTTAAACATGTCTCCTCACACTTTTGGAATAACATATTTCAAACTTGTCTGACTGACAGTTGCTAATTACCAAAAGTTTCTGTAAAATGAAGAATTGAGTTAACAATTCAACACTAATTAGTAGCATAAACAAAACTAAAAATGACATAAACTTAATCAAGTCCCAAAGTCCTAGAGCTGCTAAGCAACCTATCCTTGCTTTAGTTTCAGTTTCTCAAAAACTTCTGGAAAGATCCTTTAAGATTTTAGATATGATGGCCAGGCAATAATAAGAAAGAAACTTGAAACCATTTTTGAAGTCAAGAAAGCACTTTTATACAAACCTGTGTTTATTCTCACACAGCATCTATATAAGACTGTCTAATATATTTGTGAGAATGTAACAAAATTGCCAGAATGAAATGGATCCAAAATAAATTTGGGCCTAGCTTTGTAAGGTACATTTTTTTTTCAAAACAGTTTTCTTCAATTTGAGCAGGAAAATGAGTGATTAGTTGAATTCTCATTTTCTGTGTGTTGTGTACTAGAGGAGAAATTGAAGGAAGAAATCTTGAAAAATATGTACTTAAGGAAATATTGGATTACAAATACAAATAGGTAATTTTTTTTCTAAAAAAACATTAAACCACAAAGACATAAAACTTTGAATATGTGGCTTTTTAAAAAAAGCTATTATGTTTTTTTTTCAGTTATGCTGAAAAACAAAAGAAAACATAGATGAGCCAATTTCTGTCATTCCTGTCTTCTAACATTTAATTGAATTTAGAAGGCAGATGTTTCTGTTACATAAGAGGTGCTGGATCTACTGTTCCTTTAATTTATACACCTCTGGATTGGTTTTTATACTTTTGTAACCTCAGTTTTCCTGTATCTCATTTCCCTGAGTAGAACACCCATATTTTGCTTGAGGTTACTTAAACACAATGGTAACCAGAATTTTATCATGTGATCTGTCACCCTCATTTTACTTTATGTCAGTATTGGTTCAACCACAAAACTTCTCAAAGTGGCAGAAATCGTGTCTTGTTCATTTCTGATTTCCCAATAACTCATATGGTACATGGAATATAGTAGATGCTCAATAAATGTTTTCTGAATAAATCAAATAGACTTAAAGCTTATGAGAGTATTTCACTTAATCCTGGCAAGAGGGTCAAAGGCCCATGCTTTAGAGCAGCATTGCTCTCTAGAAATTTCTTTAATGATGAAAGGTTCTATATCTTCATAGTGACTAATATGGTAGCCACTTGCCTCATGTGGCTATTAAACATTTGAAATGTAACTAATGCAACTGCAGAAGTGAATTTTAGTTTTACTGAATTTTTATTGTCAAGGTTTAATTTAAATAGCCACAAGTGACTAGTGACTAGATAGTTTTAAAGGATCCTGTTCTTACTGTCCTTCAGCCACACCCATTCCTATGCCAGAGGACATGCCCACTGTTGTCAATACTTCCCCTTAGAGACTATGCTTCAGACACCCAGAACTCTAGAATTCCCTGCCCAGTCTACTCACTGCCAGGCCTGTCTGGTGCAGACCTTGTTGCTGGTGTACACACACTATACCAAAGGAGTGTCCAGGGTGTGGCAGTTTGCTGCAAAGGGAGGCTGGTTGGAGGCAGTGTGACTAGGGCTTAGACATTCTGCTGGATTTTCCCATACATATGCATGAGGCCCCTTGCAGTGTGGGAGGATGAAACAGGAATCTGGGGATGTGACAAGGAAGGATGTAGCTTTTCTTAAGCTGCTATGCTCCATTCAGCATGTATATTTAGCAGTATAGTGATTTCATTACAAAACAAAAGCAAGAAATAAATCATTCTTAGTACTTAGCAGCTGTATGATCCAATGACCATGCATTTGGTCAGTCAACAAATATTTATGGAGCACCTCCTGTGTTCTAGGCACAAGAGATGCAGCAGTGAACAAAACAAAGTCCTTGGCCTACATGGGGCTTATATTCTTGTGAGGAAGACAAAAAGGAAATAAACAAAATAATGTGAGTGTGTAAGAAAATGAAGGCATCCTGAAAGAGTAGAGAGTGACAGGTGTTTTTAAAAATAGTTTTAAAACCAGGGAATACCTTTCTGAAGAAATGACTTTTGAAGAAAGATCTAAATGAAAGGAGGAAACAAAGAAATATCTGGAGAAAGAATTTTCCAAGCAAGACAACAGCAAGTGAAAAGACCCTGAGATGGGGACATCTCTGCCATCTTCCAGAAATAGCAAGGAGGGCAGTGAAGTTGATTGGTGTGAAGTAAAGGAGGTAGCTAAAGTTCTTGTCACATAGAATTGTATAGGCTGTATTAAGGAGTTAACATTTATCCTAAGTTTGATGAGAAGGCATTAGAAGGTTGCAATCAGGGTTATGATATTTGCATGTAATAAAAACCACTCTGGATGATTTTCAGAGAATAAGCAGGAGGGATGCGAGAGTGGAAACAGGGAGACAATTTCAGTGGCTCCTGCTGTAATTCAGGTGGGAAATGCAGGGAATTTGGTCTGGGCTGCCAGCAGTGATGTCTCCATGGCAAGGCATAAGTTTAAAAGGACACAATGAACTTCTTTCAATCCTGTCGGTATGGCTCTGCAGCTGTATGTATGACCTCATTTGGAAATAATGTCAAATGTCTAAATATGAGATTTTTGTGACTATGAGTCCAGGGTCAAAACTATCTTCCACTTACCCCTATAAAGATCCTGGATCTGGCTATACTAGCCTTGTGGAAGCAGGCGTATCTTCATCAACATACCACAACAGTTTCATAGACATCAGTGGAGCCTGGAATTGCTGCATTGAAACACTCAGTGACTCTACTTAAAGCACTGTCATTTCCAGTGCAAAAGCCTTGTGGATCTTTCTTGGTGGTGACATGAATCTCTTTTCATTTAGACACAGTTGCAAACTGCTCTCAAGAAATTTTTGCGTCTTCCTGCTTCATAGCTGCTGCTTCTGCTCATGCTTTCAGTTCACATAGGAGCTGGGGTCACATTTTGTGGAGGATGAGGAGAATTAAGTGACTCCAAGCCCATATTTTTCTACTACAAGTCAGTCTCCCCCAAACAGTCATTTCGAGTAGCTTAAAAGCAGAAGGAAAGTTCAAAATTTCCTATGAAAGATAAGTAAAACCATTTTTTTAAAAAAGGAAAAGATCAGTTTTACATATACATTTCTATGCTGTTTCTAAAGGTTTTGTTATATTAATTTTTTGTATTTTTGGTGATGTAAAATTTTTTTCACTGTGATGTGAAATTTTTTTCCCTTCCCAGGTTCCTCCAAGGACATAATATTATTGCAGGCTTTTTACTAAAAGATAAAATTACTGCTACAAGTAGTACAAAGTCAGAGATCATATTCCAGATTGAATAGTTTTTGAACAAAGAGGATGCTTTTTAAAGATTCTAGCAAATGTGACTTTTCAAGGGCCAGTGTAGGCAGTCTAGACACTAAAATTGCTCAGCCCATCAATGGATAGGTGGGGCCATGGGTTTCTGAGAAGACCTTGAACCATACACAAGGCGGTCTGCTCACAGTTGGAAAGAGCTTACTGGGGTCACACTTCAGAAACATTAGTTTCCTTTCCTGTGCTATTACCTTGATTCTCAGTGACTCTCATATATGAAATAATATATGAAAAATAAAAAAAGTTTTTATTCATCTTGTAGTTTCAGTGTTTCAGAATACTCTCACATTTATTGCAACAAAACATAAATGAAAACATTTTGTATACTGTAAAGTACTATGCAAAAGGAAGTTGTTAAGATTATTACTGCCTCATTTTTTCTCATGTAATCTAGGGAAGGTAGTTGTTAATACAACCTCATTATTTAAAGGAGAAATCAGGACAAAATTAGATGTTAGCTCCATGTCTTTTTAGTGAATGATTTGGAGATTACGAAGAGCCAGTTAAACACTTTTTGTATTAACTCTCTTATTACTATAAAACAGTTTTGATGATCTATTTTTGAATAGAAGAAGCCATGAGGGAAGTCACAGGATCCAATTTATGTTGGCATGGACACAGAGAATACATCATAGAAGGAAAACAAACAAAATAGGAGAACCAGTTAGTAGGTGATTGTAGTAGGTCTACATAGAAACTCAAAGCAGTAGAGTTTGTATTGGGTCCTAAAACACAAACTTACAGCTGTATCTTTTCATAGCTACAAGTTAGCATTCTAATAATAGTTTAATTGAATTAAATTATATTTAGGGAACCACCCGGCTGGACAATAGCAAGAAAATCTGTAACTTCAGAGACTTTGGTGCTTCCAGTCAAGTCTGCTCTAAACTATATCTAAATCACACCCAATCTAGTTATTGTAATTGTCAACCAAATAGTTGAGGAGAGCATGTTGGTAAACCAAAGAATGAGATGTTTAAATTTTTATTTTTCAACTGCTTCAGAATTATAGCGGCAAACTCGTTGCTAAAGATAACTTTTTAAAAATAAAACTATTTAATAAATGGATGAGGATTATACTGAAAATGTGGTTTGTTTTCCTTGATAACACAAAACTAAAAATACACTTTTTCTATGAAGTCTATTATGAAAGAATTGAAAATTCTTTCCTCCCTCTCTCGCTCCACATATAACTATCATAGTTCATGAAACATTTTTGAGTGCTTGCTTTTTTATAAGTCCATTTTCTGCTACTATATTTTAAACTTCTTGGGAGCAGGAACTGTATCATATTCATCTTTATATTTCTAATCACTAGCACAATAATTGGGATTTAATAATTTATTGAATAAATGAATGATTTATTATTAATTATTCACCTATTAGTTCTATTTTGTATTTCCATGTGTGCAATAAGAGTTAGAATTTTTCTGTTGTCTTATAGTTAGAGATGACTATTTTTCCCACAATATATTTGAAACATTATTAATAAGACAATGAAAAAGAAAATGTCACAATTCATTTGAAATGTAAAAAGCAAATAAACAGTAGTTCAAAACAGACATTAAAAAAGCAAATAAACAGTACTTAAAAATAGACATATGTCAAGTAATAACAAGAATGCTTTTTCTAGAATTTGAAACATTGATGAGTGAGATTGTTATGGCATTAGAATTTCTTTAGGCTAAAAAGGGACCTGACGCAGATTAATAGTTATGTTTGCTAATAAAAAGGAGAGAACCATAAATCAGTAGATGCAGTTCTACTGACAAAAGACTCCATAACATCAAAGCTTGTTATTTGACATTTTTCAAGTGTGATTGGCATGCACATGGCTGGGTAGAGAATGAGGACAGTTTTCTTTCGTTGTAGTAGTTACATGTTTTATAGTTTCCTGCCTCCTTTGGGATTACAGTGGGCCCCTTCAAGAAGGACTTACTAATATGCTAAAATGAAGCATAATTCAACAAAGAACAATACACATACACACCACTGGGTAAATTTATTGAATTAGACATTTATTTGTCCAACTCTACCTTCAGTCATAACAAAAAGATCTATGGAAATTTTCAAAGTGATCTAATTATAATTATCAATGCTGCATGGAAGTATGAAACCTCATTTCTAAATTCTAAAAAGTTTTAGTTTAGAAAGATGTACTTGGTTGACATTAAAACAGAAAATTTGGATAATATGCACTCAAAAATCCTTATGGGATTTTAAAATATGAAATGATGGTCTTTGACATGATTATATAGGATCACAAAGTTATACACCTCAGCAATAATTAAGAGAATTTAGTAAAAAGTCTCAGGGAATAACAGTGGTCATTCATTTTTTTTTTATGATGCCATCATACATCTATTGAGTGCCAGACCTTGATATCACTCCTCTATGATAATAAGCAAAGAGGCAATTTTAAAGAAACAAAAAATTTTTGAGAGAACACCATGCAAATGTTTATCTGTTTATTGGAATTCTGAGTGAACTTTTCTATCTATAACACATGCCAGACATTTTTTAAAGAAATAGAACAAAAATCATCAGATTTGTATGGAAGCACATACAATTGTCAAAGCCATCCTGAGAAAAAAGAATAAGGCTGGAGGCATCACTCTGCCCAACTTCAAATTATACAACTAAGTGACAGTAATCAATACTGCATGGTATTGGCAGCAAAACAGACACACTGACCAGTGAAACAGAATCAAGAGTTTAGAAGTAAACCCATATTTATACAGGCAAATAATTTTCAACAAAAAAGTAAAAAACATACAGTGGATAAAGGAATACTTTTTTAATAAATAGTGCTGGGAAAATTGGAAGGCCACCTGCAACAGAATGAACTTAGATTGTTGTCTATCATCACACACCAAAATTAACTCAAAATGGATTAAGGACCTGAATGTAAGACCAGAAACAATAATGCATAGAAGAAAACATAGGAATGAAACTCAAGGACCTTGAACTTAAAAAGAATTTTATGAATTTTACCTCAAAGGCAAGGGAAGTAAAAGCAAAAATAAATTAATGGAACTACATCAAACTAAAAAGCTTCTGCTCAGCAAAAGAAATTGTCAGCAAGCTAAAGAGACAACCATCTCAATGGGAAAATATATTTACAAGCAATGCCTCCGATAAGGGCCTAATATCCAAAATATACAAAGAACTCATATGACTCCATTACAAAAAAACAAACAATCCAATCAAAAAATGGGCAGAGGACCTGAACAGACACTTCTCCCTAGAGGACATAAAAATGGCCTACAAACATATGGAAAGATGCTCAACATCGCTAGCCATTAGGGAAATGCAAATCAAAACCACAATGAGATACCGTCTCACACTTGCTAGAATAGCTATAATCAGCAGAACAAGTAATAACAAATGTTGGAGAGGATGCAGAGAAAAAGGAACCCTCATATACTGCTGTTGGGACTGCAAATTGGTACGCCACTATGAAAAACACTATGGAAGTTCCTCAAAAAACTAAGAATTGATCTACCATATGATCCAGCAATCCCACTACTGGGTATTTACCCCTAAAGACTTGAAAACTCATATCCAAAAAGATATTTGCACATCGATGTTCATAGCAACGTTATTCACAGTAGCCAGGACATGGAAGCAATTGAAGTGTCCTACGACAGATGATTGGCTAAAGAAGCTGTGGTACATATATACAAAGGAATATTACTCAGTCATAAGAAGAGATGATACTGCCATTTGTGACAACATGGTTGGGCCTCAAGATAATCAAGCTAAGAGAAATAAGCCAGACTAAAAAAGTAGAAAATCACATGATAATACTTATATGTGAGATATAAACCTAAAAACAACAAATGAACAGGACAAACAGAGACGCAGGGACATGGACAATAGATTAGTGGTTACCAGAGTGTAGTAGGGTAGTGGAGGAGGGGGAGATAGACAGGGTAAATGGTATTAAATATAGGGGGATGGGGGGGATGAAGTGGGTAAAGGGGATCAAATATATGGTAGCTGAAGAAAACTGGAATTTGGGTGGTAATCACACAATAGAATATATAGATGTAAAATTATAATGTACACCAGAAAATTATATAATTGTATTAACCAATGTTATTCCAATAAACTTAATAAAAAATATATATAGCACCTGCCAGAAAATCTTATAAGAATAAGTTTGCTTGTGAAATTTCTGACCCTTGTTCTTGGATGGCATACCATGATGGCGATATTTGCAGCTACCATGTGAATATCTTTTCCTACAGAGATTCTTAAGTCAGAATCTGAGAGAGTGAGGAGAAGGTTCTTTTCCCCCTGATCTTCTAAGCACATCAAAATTAAATTGCCGTGATGAATTTTCCATTAAAATAAACATGTTTAGAAAAGAGCTATCTTAAGAGAATAGCTTTTCTGCATATATCTCTGCTTTTAGAGCAAAATAGACTTCCTTCTCAACTCTCCCCCACGCACAAAAGAGAAAACAAGCAATCATATTGAGTACTATTTAAAAAATTGAAAGTTTGAACATACGATTTTATTTGATATTATTAATCCTTCCATATTTATATACCTTGCCCTGACCTCACCTGACCTTCAGACTCAAAGTTCAGCTGCCTGCTTGATATCTATCTCCACTGGAAGTTTATTAGGTATCTCAAACTTCACATATCTAAAACCTGATGCTTGGTCCCTGCGCCTTCCAGCAATTTCCCTTCCCATAGCCATCTCCCTTGAAACAATCCACCATCCATCCAGCAGCTCAGGCCAAAAATCTAGTTATCATCTCTTACTTCATAATTCCTTTATGTGCAATCAATCTTTCAGAAATCTTACTAGAGTTACCTTCAACACATCCTGAACACATCTACTCATCATCACCTCCACAGTTATGACTTCTGTCTAAACTACAATCATCTCTCATCTGAGTGATGGCAAAGACCTGCTAACTGATTTCCCTGCTTCTATCTTTGCTGCTCTACAGTCTATTCTCCACTCAGCAAATAATCTTTTAAAAATATAAATCAGAGTGTACATTCACTAAATAAAGCCCTATAATGACTTCCCACTGTGGTCTCCTTTCACATCCTTCAATGATCTGTGTGATTTGCACCTCACCTGCCTCCCAGACCTCAATTCATTACACTCTTCCTCTCAATCTCTTTATTCCAACCAGAGGTGAACATGACAAGCTCACACCTTCTTAAGGTGGTTAGATCTGCTCTAATGCCCAAGATCTTCACACTTTGTTGGGGTTTTCTTCGTGAGATTGTCATTTGGTAGTCAAATTACATGTCACCTCCTCAGCTGTCTTTCCATATTGGATAATCTCAATCTTGACCTGAAAACTTTCTACCCATGACTCAATTGTTTCTTTTCTTTACAGTGCTTGTCACAAATGATATTATCTTTTTTAGTTTGTTGTCTAATTCTCCCAACAAGAAAATATCCTCTATGAAAATAGGCATCTGGTCTGCCATGTTAGCCACAGATCCATAGCAGCTGAAACAGTGTTGGCCAATAGTAAATGCTTGTTAAAATAAATTGAATGAGTGAATGAATGAACAAATGAATGAATGAATAAATACAGCCCCAAAAGTTTCACATAAATATGTTTAGAAAATAAATGCAACCTCAGAAGTTTTAAATAAGTATATTACTAAATTAAATAAATATAATTAGCAATTAATAAGACTATATTAAAAAGCTAAGCTTTTGTGAAACAATTATTAATGTTTCAGCTGCAAGGACCTAAGAAATACGTGCGAAAGTTTTTCACATGTATTGTATTAACTCTGGGAAATGTATCCTTGAAGTATCGTAATACTCTAAATCAGAACTTAATGATGTTGGTTCATACAAATTCTTTTTTTACAAAAAAGCTGGGAATGGGGTAAAAAAGGAGCAAATATATAGTGAATGGAGTAAAAGCTGTTCAAAGTTCTGATTGTGAATGAAAGAGCAGCCTTTAAGAGAATCTTTACCTGGGCTGACCTGAATTGAATTGAGCTGAGATTACAATGAAGGTTTAGGGGAGAGGTTAGAAATTATTCTTATATAACAATGTCTTGTAAGTATAGTAAGCATTAGAAAAAGTTGTCTTTTTAAAAAATTCTCTCACTTTTTACCATGATAGACAACTGTCACAGAACCAGAGTGGATAATACCCATGGGGAGTATGGAAAACAA
Source organism: Macroglossus sobrinus (assembly GCA_004027375.1). Taxonomy (NCBI): domain Eukaryota; kingdom Metazoa; phylum Chordata; class Mammalia; order Chiroptera; family Pteropodidae; genus Macroglossus; species Macroglossus sobrinus. Next base: position 975,871 of record PVKZ01000122.1, on the reverse strand, counting down.
AATCTCCAAAAGCAATACACAAAGTGTATAAAATTTACAAAAGGATAGGTGAGATCCTGACAAGGTCTAGAAATGGATATAACAGTAGATAGTAACCTGGACTCGTAAGAGTTGATACCAAATTTGGAGTTAAAGACACGTACAGTCAACCCTAATTACCTGTGGCAACATAGCAAATGTTAACCCAGGGATGCTTCTCTTCATCACCCAGCAGTCAGATTTTTAATGTGTGAATTTGGACTCGAAACTCATTTCACTCTCACACAACATAATTATGAGGTAAATTTTCTGGAAAAACAATGCATGTAATAGATTCCAAAGTTAAGTGGAAGTGATTTTTAAATTATTTGCTATTTTAGGTTATTCAAAATAACCAAATATTGATTTTATAGCTATATCATCACATATTTTGAAATGAATGAAAGTATAAATGAGTTTTCATACAGTGATTGGAGTAGTAATTGGCTGCAAATAGAAAGGTGGGGCAATTCTATATGTAAGCTCTCATCACTAGTATAACTTTATGCTTAAAAATTTACAAATGTTATATATAATTTATACATATATATAAAATCAAATGAATTTCAGGCTAGAATACACCTGATAGATTATTTAGTCCAATCCTTTATCATTATGGGCTTAAATATTCAGTTTTACCATTAAACATGTGCTCAAACATGTGATTAAAATTACAGTGTAAAGTGTGACTAAGGAACCTTAATCCAGAGAGTTTCTGGGTTTTGCTCAAAGTTATAATATTAGTTTAAGATAGAATTGCCATGGCTATTTGCTTCTAGGGTAATAGTCTACTAAGAAAAATACATCACCATATCTGTCATGAGAAATTTAAACCAATTTAGTTAAAACTATTGAAATAGACTATTTCTCTGTCAATCAGGTGGTTATTTTTATTTTTTAATTTCTTTGTTATCTTCTAAAAGCATCTATTAGGGAAAAAAAGCAAGAATTTTGGGCCATTTTCCCCAATATTCTACTTATAATAATTTAATAAAACCCTAATATTTCAAGGAAGTATTCTTAAGTTCCAGACCTATCTTTATTCTCTGACCCACATAATTATGGAAGAACTTGTATCTTTAACAAAATTACACTTTCAATTTAACATTTTTAAAGAACTATGTTTTAATTATGTTACAAGAATTTGTCATTTCATAGATTTTTTTATTTTGTTTAGAAACTCCAGAACTCAGAAGCAATGGTTGATCCCTGATTTTCCTTTGGCAGATGAACAGATAGAATCAGCATTAACAATGTGCAGGAAATGCCAAATGTGTGAGAAATGACAAATGTGTCAGATGACTTAATATTAAGTAAAGATAAAGGTTAACAGAAATGATCTTTTCCTCTTACTTTGCAAAATAAGTTAAAAGTGCTTTCTGCCTTTGCAAAAATACTGTATAAAACATGGCTTTAAGATGAAGATAATGGCTTTTATATATGTTCTGTAAAAGCACTACTTATACACCTGATAGTCACATGGCAGTTTTAATCGGTGTATGTTTAATAACAAGCGGGGGATATTTAAGCCCAAAATTTGTACCACTGGGTTGAGTAGCTATAATCAAACTCAAGAATGTTTTAGCAAAGGTTCATCTCCAGTTCTCTCTGCCCTTACTCATCACCAAGGGAGCATGAACCCAGCATCATGCTGAGTGGCAAAGCACAATAGCTATTGCCTCTGCACTCATTTTTCTTTCTTCTCTTTAATGAGAATATTTTAAAAACTTTCTCCTAATTTCAAAAGTAATAAAGAACAAATGCAAGTAACTCAAAAATGCAGAAAAGCAAAGGAAAAATTGAAAATTAAAAAACAACATCAAGGCTATGATTACTCAAACATAATCCCTGTTAAGACCTTGGTATATATTACCACTAAGTCATACCATATATTCTGCTTGTACTTTCTTTTATCATATATCTGTTTCTATATCTATTTCTCATTTTAAAAAAGATTCTTCTACAACATCACTTAAATGACTGCATATACTGTTCCATTATATGGATATTCTATAGTTACTTAACCAGTCTACAATAATTAGAGATTTAGATGTTTATTTTTTACTATTATTAATATTGTCAGTGCATTCATTTTTATTCTTTGGTATTCCAATGTTTTTTTTCAAATAAGAATACCAAGTAAAGAAAAAATCATTAAAGAAGAAGTATCTTTAATTTTTATGAATGAATACACTCATTAGAATGAAGGGTTATAGAAGTTATGAAGTATCTTTGGTCAGTTCAGTGTAGCTTAATATTGAATTAGTCATTAAATTAACTCTAGTTTACTAAAAGAAACTGATATATATCTATTTTTAGACTTTGAGTTAAGATTTTACTATGTAATTATAATACAAAAAAAATGATGCATTTAATTTTGCAAAGTTTTTATTGTCAGTGATAGCTGTAAAGTTTATACAAGAATCTTCTTCAGTAACCTGTTAAATACAGAGGCACTAAGGTTGGGCCTTAAATAGGTAAAACTGGCAAAAATTTATGGATCCTTATTATGATTTCCTAATGACAAAGGGAATTAACAGAAGTCATGTTTTGATGCCATTCTTGTATCGAACCGTGTACTTTTAAATATAATATTGAAATGTTTAGTAAAAAAGAAGCATTTAGGCGAGGGAACAGAGATTGTTCAACTACAACAGCTGTTAATGGCGTCTAAACACAATGATGCACTGGAGCTCTATTCAAATGTGGCTTTAGGGAAAAAGAGTAAATCCAAGTAAATACATATTCTGAAATATAGTGACCACACTGGTAAATTGATTTAAACCATGAAATAACTGGATTTGTTAGCAAACAAGATTCTTTCTAAGAAGTTTATTACATGTAGACCTATGTCCTGTGATATTCTATCCTAAAAAATCAAGACACCTCACTTTACTACTCAATTTTTATGGACACTAAACTGTATAAAATGTGAAATGAACAGACGCATATGCGTGCACACACACACACACACACACACACACACACAGACACACACACACACAAATTTCTGCAAATCGATATAATCTTTCTTTACTGCCTTGATGAGTTCCACTGTAGTCAATTATCTTTATAAACTAGAACATTATGAATCGGGATGTTCCCATATTAGAGTTATGAAACAGGTTACTAATTTCATATTAGAAGCTATTGCTCTTCTGGGCAGGCATATTTCATAGCCAATAACAAAAAATCAAGAAACACATCCAAACCAAGAACACATTTTGCTGCTATCTTTTAAAAATATATATATTATTTCTTTTCCCTGAAATTAATTTCTTAACTCATAGCTGTAGTAACTTCCATTTTTCTTTCTCTAAACCTAATACAAATTCCACATATATGATGAATTAGAAATAAGCCTTTTGAAAAATCTCTATAAACCAGCTGTTTGCTAGTTTTCTTTTTTGTTTTATTGGTTAGTGGTTTTTGCATAAACCCAGAAATACAGAGAGAATTCTCTATAGCCACATCCAGCACACTGTGTGGTGCAATATTGTAAAAAAAAAAAAAAAATACATATTGTTTTCAAGATCAGAATCTTTAAAATAGATGCACATTACTATAATCTAATAATAAACACCCAAATGAAGTTGTACATTATCACGTCTTTGAACACTTTTTCCATTATATAGATCATACACATACATTGTGAATTTTGAAATTAACATGATAAGTGAATAATGATGTCAACAGCACTATAATATTGAAAATGTGAAAAAATATTCTTGGTGCATTTATTCCCAGTTTAAAGATACAACACTAGTATCAATTTAAAAATGCTACATTCCTTGTTACCAGAATATGTCCCCAAAAGCAACCATTGTTTAAGATGCTAAAACCCCAGATAAGCATATATATGCATATATATCATGATATAAGTTAAATTCATACTTACTGATTTTGCAAAGGAGTTTTAAATTATAATGACAATTTCTTGGATTATATGCATGGTGATTTTTCCCCCAGCCTGTTCCCAATCTTTATGTACGCTAATCGTATAAGGAGAATTGCATGTGATACATAATAAAATATTAGCTATAAAAATCTAAAACAATTTAACATCTCGATAATACAATAGCTTAAAACAAAAGTAATGTATTATTCCTTCTTCATTCCCTGAAAACCACAAAACTCTTATTAGCTCTCTCATCTGAAGAAAGTAAGATTTGTTGTTTTTAAGAAGTATTCCAAAATTATAATGACAATTGGAGGGGTTCTATATAAAAAACAGTAAGAAACTTAATACCAGCTCTTGGATTCTCATTAAACCAAAGATTACATAGGTTTGAAAATGAACAAATGAGTAAATAACCATAGTAACCATGTAGTTGATAACTGTCAACATAGAGTCGCATCACCTGAACATGAGTTCTAGGTGGAGAACAAGGTAAAAGGGGGATTATGGGTGTTGATTGTATGCTCTGCTCTATTCCAGTTTGTATATCTCATCTCAGTTCATCCCCATGTCTCTTAAAGGCAGATACTACATGTTTCATTTAACAAATGTGCGAACAAAAGTTCAGTGGTTTGATACAACTTGCTCCTAAGTGACAGTGTTAGGATGGACACATGAATCTGCAGGTAAGATTCATCATTGGTCCATTACAACATGTGTTCTAGGGCTCAGTCCCTTAAAATTGAACGTTTTTTGTATTAGTTTTCTCATGTGTGGAAGAAGAATAAGAATGCTGCGTTTTCTAACTCCTGAGGTGATTTAAAAATCAAATGCAGTGTGAAACAACTTTAAAAACTATGTAAAGTTTTACAAACATAAGAATGAACAGAATAAAAAACTAGGTTTTATTAGCAATTAATATTGTATATTCTACCACAACCCATATTCCACCACAGTTTCTTCTCCCTTTCCTCTGTGTTTGTTCTTCTAAGCCTTTTCCTCTGATTCACTTTTTCCCTCCACAGTGAAAATCCTTCTTTCTGGCAGTTTAAAGTTGCCAATAAGAGTACGGAACTTAGACCGAGAATATGTACCCTTTTTCTTTCCTCCTGTTCAGTCTTCAACTCACTGTAATGGGGCTTCCCTTCCCCCGCCACCCGCCCTCCCCACACTGAAACCTCCAATTTCTTCATAAACACATTTGATGCCTTTGTTCTAATTTGGAAAAATGTATCCCCTCTTCTCGGGCATGATTTAATGAGTCAAATGCAAGCTGGCATCCTTGTTCAGTCAACAACTTGTACAACTATATCTGGCTAATGAACACTACTTTGATAAGGTCATTAATGACCCCCAAGTGGGAAAATACAATGGGCACATGTGAAACTTCAGCTTAAGTTCTTTGTGACATTTGACACAGTTGGGAACTCCTTTCTAGGACCAATCTCCCTTCCAAGTGAAGCTGATACCCATGTCTCCTGATTCTCTTCCTCAAGCTCTGGCAGCTGTTCTATATACAGGCTCTTCTTTCTCTTGTTATTTCTAGGTTCTATTTGTCTTAGGCCTCTTTTTTTCTCACTTCACACTAATAATGGTGGCACTGTAAGGGGTTTGGGCTAAATTCTATAGCAGGCTGTAATCTCTGAATGCAAGGAATCACCCAAATCCAGCCCTTGGTGGAGGAGTTAGAGTGCTCTGCTTCACTCACTACTATCCTAGAAACAGCCATAGTGTGGACAGAGCTGGTAGTGATGGCTGGTAGTGACAAGGTGTATCTCATTCATCTCCATAGCTAACACATGTCACAAGGCCTGGTACACAATAGGTATTGGGGGGTGTTTCATTGAACTGAATGAATGATTCTAGCCATACTACTTTGAGATGTGGAATGACCTAGGAAAAGGCACTTCAAACTCTCAGATTTTTTATGTATAACATGGGGAAAATAATAACAATGCTTTCCTGGAGATGCAATTTTGAGAATGAATAAATATTTTTGAACTTTAAAGTGTTATACAAATGCAAAGTTTAAAAGATTAGAAAATTGCCTTTGTGTTGTTCCTTAACAAATGTGGGTAGAGTATAATAACTTAATGATAAAAGAAAAGTTTTAATTTTCTCATTGACAATGTTTCATTCAATAAAGTAGATAGCATAAATGGTAGGAGTTCATATTACTTTTTATATACTTCAATTAAGTTATTTCCATCTTGAGTCAAAAAAGTGCAACCTTTTAATCATTCTGTGTTTCTTGAATTCTTCCTGAGGTTGAAAAACCTCTCATCTCTGTTCTGTCATTTTCCTGAGTGGTACATAGAGCTTGTGGTTTCTGCTTTTACTTCTGTGATGCCAACTGAAAACTATTGCTACCTGGCTTTTGTTCCCACAGATATTTTGACCAAATTCCTTTCTGCTAAATCTAGTAGACACCTTTAGCCTTTATCTTATTTGACTGACTCAGCATTTAACAAGTTGAACATCCCTCTTCATTAATATGTTTGCTGAGCTTGGTGTCTGTGACATTGAACTCTCCTGATTTTCTTTCACATATAAAAAAATTTTCCCTCTGAATTTCTTTTTCTGCATCATTTGTCTCTTGGAATATGTCCTGGTAATTTTTTTTTTCACTCTATGTTCACTACAGAGGCCCTCTCACGGACTCCTAGGCTTTTTTATGATCCATGTTGGTTATTCTCAAATTTCTTCTCAGTCCAGACCAGTCTTAAGAGTTTCACACCTGAATAGTTAACTGTCTTCTTGACAATTCCAGTTGGATATTCACGGACAGTTTAAACTCAACATGTTAAAAACTGAACCCATCAGCTTTCCCCTAATCCAGCTACTTTTCCTGTTGTATTCTTGGTTCAGTGAACTGGCCCATGTAAAAGTTAAGTTTCAATGCAGGGAAAAGACATCAATATAGGTATCAGAAGCAGAAGAAACATAATTCAGGGTCTCTGCATATGCTGTACATCCCACCTGGAATCTTTCTGCCATGTTCCAAACCTGTCACCCTGCCATAGTTTTTCAGTTAATTCCTACTAATCCTAAAGTTTCTAATTTCACTGTAATCTAGTCCTGGAAAACTTTCCTGATCCTCAAAGTCTGAGTAAAGTGCCTTTCCTACATGTTTTGTCAAAAATTGATCATAGGTATTCTTCTATTATAGATGCTTGTCATATTTTGTTGTAATTATAAGCGTGTTTGTCTCCCTCACTAGGCTTTAAGCTCCATGAAAGTTGGCACCATATTTGCTGTTTGTCTTTGCATCTATGACTACTAACACAACAGCTGGCACAGGCCATTTTGTGCCTCTATTCTTGTCCATGTTGTTTCAACTACATTTTCTCACCTTCTCAGTGGCACATGTTTTCTCAATCCTTCTGACTTAGCTCAGGTGTTACATGAACTAAAAATGTTTCTTTAACTCCCAGAAAGAATGTATTTCTTTCTTATTTAAGTTCTTAGCCTTTCTTGGGAATTATTTGTTTATAAGTAATAAAAACTCATTTCAATTATTTTCAGTGAAAGGTGAAGTTTTAGTATAAGGATATAAGCAGTGATACTCAGATATAGCCATAGCATTAGCTAAAATCTTGAAATATTTCCAGAAGAGTTGATAAATATCCACTGCCTGAGTCTTTAAAATGGCTAGCCCAGCCACCACAGCCATTCTTCCTAGACCCTTTCATATAAATAGGAACTAAAGAATTTATGCCTGATATACCAGGGAGTCTCTGGTACCCAGCTCCATCACCATGGGTAGTAGTTACCAGGAAGAAGAGCATGAAAGAAACTCCACCTAGGGCTGTAGGGCCTCTTCTCTCTGTGCATCTACTTATAATTTCCATTTTTTTTGCACTGACTTTTCAACATCTCTAAGCACATGAGAGCAAATGTGTTGTCTAAGTCATCTCAGGCTACTATCACAAAATACCACAGCTTATGGTATTTTATGAACAGCAGAAATTTATTTCTCACAGTTCTAGAGGCTAGGAAGTCCAAGACCAAGATTCCACCATGGTCATGTTTCAGTGAAGGCTCTTTTCCTGGTTGAGACACAATCCTTCTTACTGCGCCCTCACACAATGGGAAGAATAAGAAAGCTATGTGGGGTCCACCTCATGACCTAATCATCCTCCCAAGGCATCACCCCCTAATACCGACACTGACAAGCATCTATAATTGTTAATTTAATTCCTGAGAGAAAATATCTGATTTAAAATGGATGTCAATCCATTAATCAATGATAACAGGGCAGGGTCACGTATTGTAGAAATTATTGCATGTGTCTAAGTCTGTGCCTGAAGTGGGAAGTTCATGTGTTTTCTACATGCCACCAAGCCATACCCAGGCAGCCACCACACAGCCTAAAACACTTATTTTTTTAACTATAGCTCTCTAATGGACTGTAAGCTATTTGAGGGCAGAAGCTATGATTGATTCTTATTTTCATAAGCCTAGTGCCTAGGACAGCACTTCTCACAAATGGGTGCTCAGTAAATGTTCATTTAATGCATGAGTAAAATGATAGAGGGGGGAAGGTACTAAGTAATCATCTAGCCTAATTATTTTCTTACATAAGTCCCAACAAGCACTAAGTTTATAAGACATTTTGCATTAGGACTTGGTAAACTTTTTCTGTAAAGAGCCAGACAGTAAATATTTTAGGCATTGCAGGCCCCATATGGTCTTTGTCACATATTCTCCTTTGTGATAATTTTTACACAATCCTTTTAAAATATTTAAAACATTCTTAGTTCAGGAACTGTTTAAAAATAGGCAATAGGTCAGAGCTGGCACATGGGCCATAGTTTTCTGACTTCTATTTTTACACAATCAGATAGTTCAGTGTGTATATGTTACCTTATATGGCAAAAGAAACTTTGCAGATGTGATGAAGGGTATATACGGGCCTTGACATGCAGAGATTATCTAGATGCACCCAATGTAATCCCAAGGGGCTAACAAAGAATGAGGCAAAGGATTAGAGTCAGAGAGAAGAAGAGATTTGAAGATGCTACACTTACAGCTTTGAAGCTGGAGGAAGAGTCCCCTAGCTGAAGAATGCAGGCAACTTTCAAATGCTTGAAAAAGCAAGATTCTTCCCCAGAAAGACTGCAGCCATGCCAACGCATTTGGACCTATGACCTCCATAACTATAAAATAATAAATTTATATTATTTTTAGCCGCTAAATACGTGGTAATTTTTAATAGCAGCAATACAAAACTAATACATTTGGAAAACATGAAAGAGTAATTTCCCCTTCTTGGATATTCATTATCTATGTTATAGGCTCTAATAAATCCTGGTAGGTAAAACAGTGTACATTTGTTTAACAAAGAGCTTTCCAAACTAATTTCCAGTAAACACCTTTTTGGGTTGTCTGGCACTCATTCTGCTATCCATCCCCTAGTTACTTTTATGGAACTCATCTTTTTTTTTCTATCCCGCTGCATATGATTTGAAAGAGGCTGACCCCTGTTCCAGAAATAGGCATGTGACTTATGTCAGTTAGCAAGTTCACCCCAGCCACAGAGACTGCTCAAAGGTGGGCACATGTTCCCCTTCCAGTGAATGGAAATCAAGATAAGAAACATCCCAGTATTTATTGGGGAAGAGGCCCTTTCTTTTTATGTAAGTTGTTAAGACAAGGGGAAGGAGGTTGGAACTTCTGGAACCACCTGGCTCACAAAAGAAGCCAATAAGGAAGCAGAAACCAGAGGCAGAAAGTACCAAGTTGTACTAATTTTCTGTTGTTGCATTGACAAATTGCCAGAAACGTAATGGCTTAAATGCTAATTTGTCTTATTCTTCTCAGTTCTAAAAGTCAGGTAAATGCAAGCAGTCAGCAGGGCTGTGTTTCTTTCGGGAAGCTCTAGGAGAGAATCCATTTTCTGCTCATTTGTATTGTTGGCAAAATTCAATTCCTTTGGTTGTAGGACTAAGGTCCTTGTTTCTTCTGGCTGTTTAACAGATGGTTATTCTTAGCTTCCACAGGCCACTACCATCCTTGGCTTGTGGCCCCTCTTTTTCATATTCAGAGCTAGCAACAGCAGGCTAAGCCCTTTTCATATCCTCTTTCTCTTTTTTCACTTTTAAGGACTGTGATTAGATTGGGCAAAGTATTATGTTTCCATCTCAAGTGTTAATCACATCTATGAAGTTTCTTTTACCATGTAAGGAAACATATTCACAATTTCCAGTGATTAGGACAATATCATTCATACCAGGAAATCAGCCATAGCAAAGGCCAGCTCTACCCCTGAATTTCTCAGCTATCGAAAGGATAAATCCCATTTTTAATTAATTCCTCTGAAATAAGGTATTTTGTCACTTGCAACTTAAAAAGCCCTAACACATGATTTGACTTGAAACTCCTGTTTTGTTACTGAATGTATTTATATCTCAAAGAACTGGTGTTCCAAAGCATAGCCTTTGAGAATGTTGATTTTCTTTCTACTTCCTAATTTTGTAGAGGAAACTAAAACACAAAGAAGAAAAATAATTTTCCTGAGGTCACAAAACTGTTCATTTTAGGTTGCAGTGACTCTCCGAATTCCAAACTTTCATTAGAATTGTGCATATGAAAATTTTCACCTGTGTTATAGATGTCTAGCTTCCCCCACAATAGCCAACTTTCATACCCCCTTCTAGAAAGACATACCAAATCCCTACCTGTGCCCAACAGGCTGACACCAGCATTTTATTTCCAGTTGCAAATAGAACTTTTTTATCTAGTTAGGAGAAGTTGGTTGACAACTTGTCTATTGGATTGATTATTTGTCTACTCATTCATTCATTCTTTCCTTAACACAATTACTTGGTGGTACTAATAAACCAACTTTCCATTCCATATTTGTTAAATATTCATCAAATCTTCACATGTTACTATGTCTTTTCTTTTTAAAGAAATGTTAGAAGTCTTTAATAGCAATATTGTCATCTTCCTGTAGATAAGTATCTGTTATTGTTTTAGTTCCTGACAACCTGGGCCAAGGTGACCTTGTTAAATTCCCAGTGGGGAAAGGTATCTGTTATCCTGTCAAGAATATAAAAATTTACAGTGGAAAAGGATTTCTAATTTCTGGGGCTGAGAACAGCTTAGTCTCATAGCCACTCACAACTTGCTCAAGAGGTGTTTGTGATGTTTGATTCTATTCCCAGATCAGTAATAGATTAAAGAAATGGAGTAATGCATTAGCATTAAATGACTTTAGAAATTCTCACAAATCTTCTCGTGGTTAACAAGAGATGCGATCTAGAGTCAAACTGCTTGAGTTTCAATTCTTATCTCATCACATACTAACTGAATGATTCTAAGCAGGTTATTCAGCTTCTATATTCCTGTTATCTCATCTGTAAATGTGAATAATAATAATGCTTTCAATCTAGGATTGTTGTGAGGATTAAATAAGATAATACTCATGGAACACTTGGACCAGCATCTAATTTGTAGTAACATGCAATAAGTATTAGCTATTTATTGTTGTTGTTCTTCTTCTTATTATTATTTTAAAGTAAGGAGGTCAACTGTAAGCTGAAGGAAAGATAATAGTAGTAGAAAGAAAAGTAGAAATATCTAAGTCACCAGGAAGAAAAAAAAAAGCAGCTTTGGACTACAATTTTTTTTTGTCCAATCAAACTACAAGAAGCTGTAGCTCATACTTTTATTAAGCTCTTTCTTTGGATTTTCCCACACAAAGGAGTTAGATTCTGTGGCTAGAGAATATTAAGTTGAGGAATTCTCTGATTATTTCCATAAGAAAATACATTCTAGATTACAAACAAACCAAATTAGAAAAGAACTTTTGAAATTAGACCCATCAGTAAACTAGGATAGCCAATAAGAGTACATTTCTAATCGAGGAGAAGAAAGATATCAGATGATTATGGTCTTGTGATCAGCACCCTAGATGTTTTTTGCAGCTTTTTATTAAAAAAGAAATCAATGTGAATTTCAAAATGTTAATTTAATTTTAAACAAGAGTAGAAGTAATATCTTCACTAAAAATTTGTAAATAAACTACTTTATTATATTTGCTTTTCTCATGGAATAATAAAATCTTCAATTTTTTCTTCAAATGAGAATTTTTAACATATATGATGAATTTGACATTAAAATGAAAACAAAGAAATATTTACAATTTTAAAGACATAAGAAAGGCAGGAGATCAAGATAGTGATTATCAATCATTACAGGATAATCTGAGCAAACAATTATTCCAAAAGAATACAGTTGAGAAAAAAAAAGTATATAATTACAGTTGATAGTAAATGCTGTACAATGTAAATTTTTGTTGTATTTTTTAGATTTCACTTTTATAAAAATTAGAATTTAACTTTTTTTGGTTAACATAGCTTAATATTTACATGATAGAAAAATAGTATACTTAACAAAGACTTAATTGAAATGCCAAAAGTTCAATCTTTTCAATTATTTTCAACTTTATGCAAATAATAATAAGACACTATAGAATATTGAGATAAAGTATCTTTTTAAGCCAATTGTAGTAGCTCATGAGAATTCTCAATCAATCAATCAATCAATCATTTTTGTATTATTGAAATATGTGTATTTATTATGTCCCATTGGGTAGATGCAGATGGGATGGAAGAGTTGTGTTTCTAGAATGGAAACATTAAATCAATAAAAAACAAAGCCATTATTGCAGAATCCCTTTGGAAATGTAATTCCTATGCTACATCTTGACAAGGGCTCTTCTACTGTATAGCTAGCCCCTGAGATGGTCTTCAATAATCCTGTCTTTTGCTATTTATGCCCTTACACTGATTTCTCCCATACTAAATAGGATTGACTTGTGCGGCAAATAGGATATTGTGCAAATGACAGAGTGCAATTTCTGAGTCTAAGTCATAAACCATATTGAAGCTTTTATCCTGTTCTCTTTTATGACTTGTTCTGGAAGAAGTTAGCTGTTGAGTTTTGAGAACATTCAGGCAGCCCTATGGTGAAATCCTTATTCTAAGTAACTTTTTGTACTTGAAGGACCTTGAGCCAGAACCACCATCTAAACCACTTCTGAATGTCTGCAAGTTTGAGAAAATTTGTTACACAGCAAGAAATAACTAACATCCTCTATCTTCAAAAAATCTGAATTATGGCACGACTGTGGCCTTGGTTTCTTTCAGCTGCTATTTATACATTTAGTTACATCTTCCAGATTGCAATGATGCTTGCCCTTTGTAATGTGAAACATCTCCCAATTTCTAATTACCTGTTGATCTTCAGCTTCTATTTTCTCCATTTCCTTTAAGTTTCATTTTAACATCTAGCTTAATAAAGAATTTTGGTGAAATTTTCAAAACAACGATTTGCAATGTCTGGTCTGTCATTGGTCAAAATTATTCACCAGAACTAAATTAATGGCAGAACTAAACAAACAACAAAGAGAAGCATCACTAAAGAAAACACAAAATAGCCTATGAATACTCACTGATTAAAGGCCGAGAATGGCATTCATCATAAGTATTGGCTGACTGGCTATAAGAAAAACCATATATATTTATATTTATATTATATTTGTATTTGTCAGAAAAGGCTAGATTTTGCTATAATATAAACAATTCTCAAATATCAGAGATTTTATAAAACATAAATTATTTCTTGCTCACTCTGCTATCCATGAGCTGACTTGGAATTTTGTTTCATGTCATCCCCACTTCAGTGTAACAGAAAAGCAGTTAGAACACATCCAGTCATCAAAGCAGAGGGAAAAAGCTATCACAATTTATACTTATTTTTGTTCATATTTCATTTACCAAGTAGTCATATGGCCATGCCTAATTTCAATAGAAAATATAACCCTATTATGTGCATAAGGAGAATATTTGTCAATAGCACATGTGCTATAATATGTATACAAATTAATATCAAACATTTCTGAGATAAATACATCATAATAAACCAGCACTATATAGGGAGCTCTATATTAGACAGATTTATAATGTAACTTTGTTTTGAGGCTGAAATAAAAGAGGATGAGATAGAGATAAAATGAAGTGGAGAGGACTCAGTTATTAGTCTCTTTGATTAACTGGCTACCCTCCCTAGAATATTCGGTACTAAGAGTGACCTTGAACGTGTGGAAAAACATATTTATCAAGTCTGGGCCATAATGAGTCTGGCACATAATGAGCTTGGACATTTTTTAACTCTTTGGAAACCCTTCGCCATAAGTTGAAGCATTTTCTTTCCTTGCGAAATTCATAAGGGAGTCATAACACCAGCCACTTGGAATATCTACCATTAACTCATAAACAGGATTACAAGAGAAATGTATTTTCTTTGCATATTCATTATACTGAGATAACTGGTAATACTTAGTATATAGTTTTCTCTCTTTGTTTCTAATTCACTTGTTCTACTTTCTGGATTATTTTTTTTAACTTTACCTTTCACTTATCTATAAAATCATTTTTAATCTTTGAAAGTTATTTTTTTATTGTTGCTCTTTTTTCATAACATTCTATTCTTGTTTTTTGGACACAATATTTTCTCTTATATCTCTGCAGATATTGATATTTAAATAATTTTGTATTTTTTTCTCTCTTCTTTCATCTTTAGATTTTTTGACCATCTTTCACGATGAAGATTTTTTTTATGCGTCTGGTGATTTTTACTTGACTTATCATGTTTTAAGAACAGGACATATTGTGAAGCAAATATAAGAATAAGACATTGCATATATGGTCTGAGCTTACTGATGGTTCAACTTCACTGTAGGTGGATTGACTGGTAGGCCTACATCTTCTTTTGAGAACCTTAAATTTCAGTTTATTTAGATCTTTTCTTGGGGACCATTCAATTTCTCAAGAGAGATATCTTGAAGTTTCCTATCTAGGAAGACATGTTCCTAACTGCTATTACTTTGAAAGCAGAACCAGATAAGGTAATGGGGGTTTTACAACTTAGCATATTTCATTTATTTATGTCTTGTGTCTTAGCCTCAGCCTCTGCTATGCCTGAGATCCTTGAAAACCAGAGACAGTATAGTTACTTTTCTTTGGAGAATAACTTCCTCTATCCTACTGGGGAGAGGATGAAGGGTAGTGTGTGTGTGTGTGTGTGTGTGTGTGTGATGCATGTGTATTTGTGTGTGTAAGGAAGGAAATGATCTGGTAGTTCACCTTGTCTGTATTCCAACTCCACACCATTCCTCTAGTTTTCAGCCCTGAACTTCACCTTCACTTCTGCATTCAGTCTCTCAGAACTTCTTTGGCACATTTTCTGGTTGTTTCCTTCTGATCAGCTTCTACTTCTCCGACTGCTTGTCTTTTAGATATTTGTTGAAATCCTATGTTTTATTATCTTGTTTTTCTCATTTTATTTTCTTATAAGCAAATAACTTCTTTAATTTTTTTTTTTTTTTTGGCTATCATTTTGTCTGAGATTGTGGGAGGTGAAGAGATAGGTTCATGTAATTCACCATTTTATTCAAGTGCCCTTTAGATTTTTTCTCTATAAGTATTGGACAATCAAACTATTTTATAAGAGGTTTTGATCCTTAAATTATTTTCCTCCCACCATTTTGCAAAGTAAAAACACAAATTTACTTTTTGACCTAGTAACATGGATAAAAAAATCTAAATAAATGTACACTATAAAGTGTTCTTCTCTTCAGCTGTTTAATAGTACATCTTATGCACACCCTTCATGATATTATTACATGATCATATATTTTGAGAATTTTGAAAGACATATAAAATATTATCAAATAGATTTAAAATATTAGCTTCTGAATAAAAGTTATAATATTTTAAAATGTTTTTTAAATGGGCCACCAAAAGATAAAAATAGAAAAAAATTATGCAACTTAATTTTTTTTCTCCTAATCTTTTCCAATTTCTCTAGGACTATTTAAAACAATTAATATTTTAGGATTTCAAATTTCAACATTTAATAGATATATATATTTATCAAATTTTTATTTAATAATTATTCTAAGTTATTCTCTTTCCTTGTCATCTTGCTTTGTACCTAAGGGGAAAGCATTGCATGTATATAAATATTGATTGCTCTATTATCTGTTTTTCTATAAAAAGGTATTTCAATAGAATGTTTAGAAATAGTCCTAATGTGTATGTAAATTTAGACTATTTCCTGATCACATTTGCCAGACTGACATCCTTTCAAAGTTAGTTGTTTATATATTTCAAAATTTGTATTTCAAATTTTCTAATAGAAGCAGTCTCAAAGTTTACAGCAATTTATAGTTATTAATAGCATGGCAAAATATTTTTAGACATAGTCTAAAACATAAGCAAGTTTTCATCTTAGGGAAATTATAATTTACAGTATGACAAGGCAAGCACATATAAAATAATATACGGAATAGCTAAGATGAGGAAGAAATGTTCTAGAAGGAGAAAACAATTGAAAAGCACCAAGTGAGGATATGAAAAGGGATTTCCCAAGCTGGTTGCCTCTCCTTTGACAGAGGAGACTGTCACTTGAGAAAATGCCAAGGATGAAAAGCTGAATGTTTCCCATTTCAATAGTTGAAAAAATTTCCCCCATTCTTTGTCTGACCCAGAAAAACAAATTAAAGCAGACAGGAAATTAAAAGATATGGGTTCTAATGGTGTGTCTGCTTTACTGGGGCAAGGCATCTAGGTGAACGATCACTTATTTTTTTTCATCTTACTTTTATCTAAAGTAAGGCTGGGGAATTATATAGTTTAACACTTTAGCACATCAGAACCATAGTGATTAGAGTTAAATAAATCAGAAAAAGAAAAACAGTCAAAATGAAATAAAGTAATTTCTAAATAAAAAATGGCTTTCCCTTTTTAATAAACCTAAAGCACTACAATAAGGCCAGCTAACATTATCAGCATACAACTAGATCACTCGTTATTTTATATCTGAGGGTGAGCAAATCCAGAAAGTCCCCAAGTACTTAATTCAAGTTGCTTTAGATTTAACAACAAATAAAAGTTTCAAATTTCAAGATGCTAAAGTAAGTGTGTGTGATATAATAAATTCTTAATTGGAAAAAGAAAAGTTTGTTTTGTTTAATAACTATTTCCCCCCATTGGCTTTCATTCTTTTCATAAATGCTGGTATTTATAATATCTTACCTAAAGTTTTACTAAGTTGTGATAAATATCAAAAAGATAAGAGTCAGATGAGTATGTAAAAGGAAAAAAACCAAAGGGTGACCAAAAAAAAAAGTTAATGTAAAAGTCAGTGTCTCATTTATATATCAACAATGCTATGAGTTTAGGACTTTAGGAGTAAGATAACTAATTTTTCAGATTTCACTGCAGAATATATAGACACAGTTACAAGTGAAGTACTGAATTAGAATTTGCATGCAAAATGCAAAAAGAAAAATTTTTTCTTATTTAAGTATTAGGTAACTAACTACCTGACCAAGGATTCTTTCCTAGTCCCTACTCACATAGAGACACACAAAAGAATACTTGGAAACAGAGGGCTGCCAGCATCCCATAATGGCAGAGTTCCCAAGAATTACACTTAAGATTAGAGGAAACCAAGGATCCAGTTTTAAAAAAAAAAAATCCACAAAGAGTTATCTGACCCTAACCTCAGCTATGCGAGCTGGAGAGAAGAGAAACAAAGATCTAGTTTTACACACGACATTAAAACAAACACATGTATAACATAGATAAGCATTTTGCTTAAAGGAAGAAAACAACAGGAAAGACCGAAAGTCTCCACACAGACCAATCTGTTTTATGAAAACATATTTCCTTTTTTCCTTCTGGTCTCCTCTATAAGACAGTGTACAAAGTGCTCATTTATATTTTCTTTGTTTTCATCCCAAAGCCAGAAGATCAAAGAGTTAATGAAACCTCCTTGTTATAGAAGGTCATTACAAAACTAAATGCAGCAATTCAAAGTGGAAAATAGAATGAATGCCAAGGAGATGTTTAACGAAGTAACATTCTAGATATATTCTTTGAAGAACATTTGCAGACTCGTTTGATTGCTTTAGAGCACACAGGGCACAATGCATCACATGCGGAGCTAACGTTGACTGATGGTTGCGTTCTCCAAACCGCAGCCAGCCCACTTGGAATCACAAGTATATTTGATAGAGAATTACCTAATATGGTGGAAATATTCATGAGTATTTTGCATAGCAAATTGGTATTAAAAACTTCCACCACCCCTCTCCCCCACTCTCAGTTCTAATTAAATGTCCAAACATAAGACGTGAGTCTATTCACTTGAAAAATAATTTGAAGTACTATTTTTCCAAGAACTGACAAAGTTGGATGGCAAGATAAGGGATTAGGTCTTGATGTTTCCCATTAGCTATTGAGATCCTTTTTCTTTTTCTTTTCTTCGTCTTTTTTTGTCCTTTAGTGCTGCCATCCTTAGAATGGAGCAAATACAGAATCTAGAGAGGTAGCTTGGGAAATTGTCAATATTGCCATATTGATTTATTCAGAGACAGTCTAGTACACTAGTCTTGCACTTCAATGTGACATGTTAGAATCTGTCATTCACAAATACGTAGCTCTTCAATCTCACCTTTAAAACCCATTGTGTTTCTTCCCAGAAAAGAAGCAGAACAGTCTAGAGCTTCAGAAGTGACCATCCTGCTGGTGGAGCCATGGCAATGTAGCAGAATAGAGGCCAAAGATAGAGGCTATTTAGAGTTTCTGACTAAGGTAGTATCAAATAAAATTTTTTCCCCTATTAGAAAACTTGAGAGATACAGGTTGCTTGCTTTTGAGGAAGGGAGAGTTCTTTCATAGTACAATTTGGAGAATGGATTAGAAAACTGGCAAAGCTAGGTGTTCAGATAATGATTCCACTCAGAGGAGGAGTACAATTAAATAACAACATAAAAATATAAAGATATCTGAGATTAAGTTT
Organism: Macroglossus sobrinus; assembly: GCA_004027375.1. NCBI lineage: Eukaryota > Metazoa > Chordata > Mammalia > Chiroptera > Pteropodidae > Macroglossus > Macroglossus sobrinus. Next base: position 957,078 of record PVKZ01000122.1, on the reverse strand, counting down.
AAGCAATTATATTTTAAAAATTATTTGGAGCAAATAATTGACCTATTTCACCACAAAATGAAACTGTTTTGAAGTACCATGGAATGTTGCGTTGTGCCAATAGTCTTTTTTTTTTTTCTTTTTGCATCAATGGTGCATGTCACCTTCCTGCAAGGCAACCATTTTGCAGATCTGGCCAGAGGGAGAATTACTAGGCAACAAAATGAAAAGGGAGCCTAAGTCTGCCCAGCTCCCTGAACCCAAGGAAAGGCAACTTCCCTCCTGCTCATGAAAGAGGGCAATTGTGCTCAGTACCACTTATCCAGTGCCAACAATCTGGTAAGCCCTCTATTAAGTGCTACACCAGGGCTACACCAAGGTGACCCCAAGTTTGGGGTGAGGTCAGGGAAAGGTCACTGCCTGAAAATGAAACTAGTCAAAAGGAAAGAATCCTAGGAATGGGTGAGGTTAGTCACCCATAAAAGTAGCCCAACCCCAAAAAATGGCCTAGAAAAGCATTTTTTATGGAATCCAAAGTTCTAAATCTTTTAAATAATCATGCTGGCCCTTGCAAGCTGGTGCCAGGGCCTCTGAAGTATGGTACTAGGAGCATTTTTGCACTTAAATTTTGGTAGACTTTTTCTATCTTTCATCTCTGTTTTTCAGGTTCTTCAATTCGCTTCTTCCTTCTCTTTCCCTTCTCGACTACAACCACCCCAATTACAAATCTAAACTCCAGATCCTAGGTATGAAGACACCATCATCCTGTTACTTGAAATTCTATCTCTGAAAGCTGGTCAGCTTTCCCATCCCCAACATCTTTTTGGTGCCTCCCTGTAAAGGCAGAGTGTCAAACATATGCCTTCGTGATGACATTCGTTGGTCATGGTATGCCATGAGTACCCATTTTAAACAAACCCTTTTAAAGTTAAATGAACCTTAATGTTTGGAATATGATTTGCCCTTTCATAGTTTTTCTTATCTCATTTGACGTATGTGAGTACTTACAGGGAGCCTGTTATGAAGAGAGGCTATAGGATGAAGGAACATGGACTCAGTGTTACTCAAACTCAGCCTTCAAAAAACCAAACAACAAAAAAAAAAACAACATTTCTTTTCCTGGGTGGCAAAATAAAAACATTTAACAAGTAAATCCACAAATAAAATTACATAACTTTAAAGGTGTGAAAAGACTAGGTGTACTTGAAAAAGAATTTATATTTTAAATAGGTAACCAGAAACTGACATATGTGTCTAAAATGTTTACTATTCATTTGGTTTCTTTTTCTAAGAAATCCCAAAGTCATAAAGTTAGAAAGAATTCAATTACTTCTCTTTAATGTATAGAAAGATGGAGAGATTTTAAGTTCTTTTTGTTTTAAATTTGTTGTCAAGAATTCATATAATAAAGTCAATTTTATACAAAATAATTTCACAAATTACTTTTAAAAGAGTCAATTTCCATTAATCAATTTCAGTAGGTTATATAAGTCTTTTAATATGAGCTCCTTAATTTTATTAGTGTATTATAAATTATTTATCTTGGAAAATATACATTAAAAACAGAATTAGAATGTCTTTGGTTTATATTTCTCACAGTATTAAGTTAAAATAGTATACACATGTTAGAGAGAGAAATGTAAATGTAGCCTAAAAGAACATTTTTTAGTCAATTTCACATTAAACATTTAATAGAAAAGTTGACCTACCTTAAAATAAAGCAAGTCACTATAGCTTTCTGCTACAGGCAAACATTTTGTTTGTAAATAAGAATGAAGTGACAGTGCTTGAAAGTGCAATTCATCAAAATCACAAAAAAACAAATATGAACATGTAAAATTCCATGTTTATTTAATATACATTACATAGCTGATTCATCAAAATCAGACTTGTAAAGACAGATAATATTCCTGATGAACATATACAATAGCATATAGTTGAAATTTACTTATATTTTCACATAAGATGTCATTATACAAGAGTTTCCACAATAAAGACCTTGTGTGAATTGGCTGCCATCTCTCAATGCTTCAAGGCAGCACCAGTCTCCATCAGCTTGAGAGTAGAAGTTAGCAGCTCTGAGTCAAGAGGTTATCAGCATGTTTGCACTCAGCTATCATGAAACCCTCCCCCAAAATCTTAGTTGGTGTCTGGTGTGATCCATGTCATGGATACCTTCTTGAGGATACATCCAGAGCTCAGGACATGTATTCCTAAGACCAAAAACAAAACAAAACAAACAAAAAAACTAAAGACAATATGCAGCTAATATAAAAACTGTCACTCTTGTCAAGGAGAAGTATGGGTGTTATACTTAATAATATCAAAGATTATTATTTTTAGAGTTGCTCATATTTGTTAAAGTTCACTCTGTTGCCAGGCACTCTGATAAGTACTTAACGCTCACTATCTTATAAAATTGTTACAAGAATACTTTAAAATAAGCACTGTAATTATCTCTGTTTTGTAAATAAGGAAGTTAAACTTGACAGAGGTCAAGAAACTTCAATGCAGTTTCACAATAAGTAGTAGAACCAGAATGTGCTTTGTGACATCAAATACAGCACAGGGAAGACCAGTGGCTTCTTGTGTCCGACATTGTGGATGAGCTGATGGCCTTTGCAAAACGATTTATTATCTTTTTATGTCTTGTTTTTTATTATTATGAGTCTGGAAAACTAAATTTTGACATTTCTAAAAAGACTTCTTTCTGTCTCTCATAATATTTTTCTTTTTCTTTCCATTTTTATATTCCAAACCAAAATGTGGCTCTCTTTCCGCTTAAGACTGACCATGTGATAAATTCTGACCAATGGGATGTAAGGTAAAGTTGGTAGGTGGGGCTTTGCAGAATGTTCTTTAAATGAGACAGACTCAATTTTATAGCAGATCTCTAGTTAAGAGGTTGGATCTTACGTTGAATGTTCTACACACACACACACACACACACACACACACACACACACACAAAAAGAGACAAATTTCTGATCTCTTCACCCTTCCACCTTTCTATTTTACCTATCCTGAATTTATTCACCCTCAGATTTGTTGATACATAAGGGGAAAAAAACTTTTTCTGCTAAGCCCTGTTAATTTGGTATTCATGACAGACTGTACTGATTACCTGAAACTGCTTTTACAGGCATATCTCATTTTATTGTGCTTTGCTTTATTGTGTGTCATAGATACTGCAATTTTTACAAATTGAGGGTTTGTGGCAACCCTGTGTTGTGTTAGTCTATTCGTGCCACTTTTTTATCAAGCACAGAAATGGTTAGCATTTTTTATCAGTAAAGTATTTCTACTAAAATGTGTACATTTTTTAGACATATTATGGCATACTTAATAGACTACACTATAGTTTAAAGATAACTTTTATATGCACTGAGAAACCAAAAAATTCATGTGACTCGCTTTACTGCAATATTTGCATTATTATGGTGATCTGGAACCAAATCCTCAATGTCTCCAAGATATGACTATATAAAGTTTTGTGACTTATTGGGGAGAAGAGGAGCAATAATTACTAATATTTACTATATAGAAGGATAAATGACTGAGTTGTATATCTTAATTGTGATATATTCTGTACTATATTTCTATGATTAAATTAATGTTGAAAGAGTTTCTTTTCATTTGAATACTAAATGCTAGCATGTCTGAAATAGCTATCAGTTTTTGCTATAAGTATGCAGGTTACAAAATAAGATAAGCCCTCTGAGCTATATGCACAGAAAGAATGGCTATAGCTCTCATCAGAGATTTCCAAACTCTAGAATTGAACTCATTGTTGAGCCTAACAGAGAAAGAAAAGAGAAAATCCAGGAGAATAAGTAAGAAATTTTTAGAGAAGGTGAAAGACTCAGGTTTAAAATATTTTTTTATTATTAAATTGAACAAAACCCACTTTCTAATCTCACTCCCCCCATTAATGACTGAAATCTCATCTGCAACACTTACTGGGTATGTGATCTTAGACAAGGTTGTTTTACCTCTCTGAAATTATCAATTGTTTTCAACCATAAAGTCAATGTTTTGCAACCCATTTCATACAAGTTTTTAAGATTAACTAAAACAGTAAATGTGAATTGCCCAGTAGTCTATGTATGCATAGAATATATAGACTTTAATCCCTGTCCCCAGTTTCCCATTGCCCACCCTCTTTGACAAAAGGGTGACTTCAAAGACAGCTGTCTAATCTCTGGAAACATTTTTTTTTTACTTCATAGCCCAGTCACCATGCAAAGTCAACATTTGGTTGGACACAGATATTAGTGAAAGAAATACCTCCTGCTAGGATGTAAGCTTCCTAAAAGCAGTAACCATGTCTTATCAATGTTCACATTCCTCAGGAACTTGAGTTTTTAAAGAATTTCTAGTTAGGTATATTTGAACAGAAAATATTTGAGCCTCTATATTGCCATTTAATGATGTATCAATCCAAATTACTCATCTTTTTCAAGATGCAATCTTGTCAGCATTTACTATACATTAAGCACAATGCTTTAGGACCTATAAAGCAAATTGTGAACAAAGGCAAACCTGTATTGTGGATGATAATATGAAGGCATAAAAACAAAAACTGTGCTCGCTTCGGCAGCACATATACTAAAATCGAAATGATTCAGAGAGGATTAGCATGGCCCCTGCACAAGGATAACACGCAAATTCATCAAGTGTTCCATATTTTTGATCAAATTATGGTAGCTGAAGGAAACTGGACTTTGGGTGATAAACACATAATAGAGTATATAGATGTCAAATTATAATGTACATCTGAAAATTATGTAATTGTATTAACCACTGTTACCCCTATAAACTTAAAAAAAAATTATCCTATAACATAATGGTTGTTTACTGTGAACTATTTACGAGGCTACATATTTTCATATACTATTGCTAACCCTCTCCATAACTCTGCAAAATAAATGTCATTAGCCTTCTTTACAGAAAAGAAAATCAAGGGTTAGAGTCTTGACTTCACTAACTAGTAAGTGAATCTAGAGTGCTTTAACCAGAGCTTGACTTCTGATCTCTCATGTGCCAATGTTAGAGCTCTTGGCATTCCATATACTGCATCCCAGATGTACAGACTATGAATATCTGAAAAGAAAAAAAAGGTCAAAGAAATCATACATCTAGTTTGGTATAAAACAAACTTTGGGGACTTTAATTACATTAGATCTATAATCTGAAAATTTATTGTTAAAAACAATAATAATGTTCACTATTACTATTGCAACAAACAAAGGTATCATTTAACCTTTACAACATTTCTGTAAGGTAGGTGTAGTTACTTCTTCATATGAATAGAGATTGAAATTCACAGAGAGAAGTAGTTTTTCCAAGTAACAGACCTTGGACCCAATGCCCTGACCCCATTGCCTAGTCCAGAGTTTTTCCCCAAGCCATTACACTCTGCTCTCCATGATACTTTGCCTGAATGTTAGTGGGGAAAAAAAAGTACAAAAGAGATGAGAACTTGGAATAATCACCATCTTTGGCTCTTTTTTCTTCCATTATCTAAAATGTTTTCTGCCGAGCCAAAAAAAAAAAAATTAACAGAGTGTCTACTGAGAAGTCATTCTGATAAAGTATGGATTCAATAAAGAAATTCTTCCCACTGAGCATGGTTGGGCAAGTATTAGAGTGATTTTCTAAAGGTCTTTAGTTCATACTTGGTTTTCAGTGTGTCAAAAATTCTCCCCTTTAATGTCTGCTTTCAAACTAGGTGTGAGAAATCACTTTAAGGGCCAGAATATCTCTGGGGTATTTAATAGGTGCCAGTACTCATGTCTAGGTCACCAGTTCAGATTCAACAATATATGATTCTCTCTTCTAACCTATGACTTCAAGCAGTAAGACCAGACCAATATTTTTAAACTAGTATATTGTACCGTAAAACCACTCTTTCCTACTTTGATTTAGAGGTTCTGGTGGTGAATCAACTAGGATTGTTACCACTGAGAACTAGCAAGGCAGGAACCATCATTCACTCCAATGACACATGGTATGTCATTTCAACTATTAGAAGCAGAGCAGTTAGTTATAATCAACCAGGTAAGATGGGACAGCATATATTCCTTAATATATATATATATATTGGGGTTTGAAAAAGGGAAGAAAGAGCAGCAAGAAGTAGTTGACAATGACAAAAGATTATGATGATCCAAGTTTGGACTAAATTAGAAAGATCAGAAAGAATGACCAAATAAGTCAACAGCTAAACCTGAGAACAAAGAGTCAAATGCCAAATGTATTAACTTTGAAAACTAGAGAACCCTGGACAATAAAGGTGAAGGTTAAAGTAAAAGGCAGTTAATTCAGCACTTAGTTATTCTTAGTTATCTCTTTGATGATCTTTAAATATAGAAAACATTGTGTTCAGGTATTATGCCTGAATCAGGAAGACTCAATAATATTTATAAATAATATCCTGGTTCCTTAGTGGACCAAAGATATAAAGGTGTCCTTCACAATCTAGCATTTACAAAGGCTTTCTATTTGGTTATGCCATGCTTTACGTATTTCTCATTTTATTCCTTTTTGAACCTCTATTTACTCTCATGAAATACTCTTTTAGCAAGAGTAAATACTTCTAGTTTACTGTCCTCTCTAATAAATACTTACTAATTTAATCTTCATAACAAACTTCTTAGATAAGATCTATTATTATCCCCTTTTTATAGATGAGGAATCGAGCATAGAAAGGTACCGAGGTCATGCAGATAGTTAATTAGTGAAGCTAGGGTTCAAACTCAGACAGTCTTCTTCAAGAAGCCTTGCTCTTAATCACAACATAATACTTGCTTAATATTTAATGCAGGTAAAATACTTTATTGTCTTCTAAGAATAAAACTTCAGTACAAACAAAGGTATACATTTGTTTCCAAGTATTTAGTGAGTCCATAACTGACCTGAAAAATAATTTTTGTTAAGAAACTGTAATTAAATCTCTGATATATTAAGATATACAAATTATATTTTTCAAAAATAAAAAGAAAATATTTTATCTAAATAATAATATTTATAGAAATGTGAAAACTTCACAGAGAATCTAAAAATTGTAATATTTTAAATGTTTTGTTCAAAAAGCTAAACTACAGTTAATGGGGCACCTCATTGAGGTATGCCTAGTTTACAAACAACAAAAGATTTATATATTTTCGCCATTATTTCTGGGCACTGTAAACATTGTTTTTGTTAATAAAAATGCAGTTCAGTTGGTGGTACTTAAAACAAGGAAGCAGAAGCTGTACTTTGGAGCTGAGCATAAACATAATTAGAAAAGGTGATGATGAAATAAACCATATTTACACAAGCATTTGAAATAATGGCTCATGAGTCCTGTAGAATATTTTTCCCCTTTTAAAATAATCATGTACAATACCCTGTTGGTATATTTCTTGGCATTTTATTCATGCTATATATCTTCCTGCTGGATAGGAAATCTAGTCCATATCATCACCATTTTTCAAATTATGTCTCTTGCTGGATGCTTAGATAAAGTAAAATCTAAGGATTCCTCAATTTGTTTCATTATTTTTTGAAATCAAAATTTCAACCAGTGACAATTAGAATGACAAACTCCTAAACTTTATGTCATGGAAAGATGTACATGAGAATGTGTGTTCGTGTACACCTTAAGAGTATGAATTGTGGCCTCTCCTCCGTCTCCTCCATCCCTCTCTTCCTTCCTCCCTCCCTCCTACCTTTTTTCTTTCTCTTTCTTCCTCACTTACTTCTTTCTTCCTCACTTACTTCTTTCTTCCTTCCTTCCTTCCTTCCTTCCTTCCTTCCTTCCTTCCTTCCTTCCTTCCTTCCTTCCTTCCTTCCTTCCTTCTTTCTCTTTCTTTCTTTCTTTCTTTCTTTCTTTCTTTCTTTCTTTCTCTCTCTCTCTCTCTCTCTCTCTTTCTCTCTCTCTCTTTCTTTCTTTCTTTCTTTCTTTCTTTCTTTCTTTCTTTCTTTCTTTCTTTCTTTCTTTCTTTTTTTCTTCTCTCTTTTTTTCTTTCCTTGTATTCCTAGCACCTAAGAATCTGCTCCATATAATCAGTTTGACTGACAGCATGGAGATACCAAAAGTAGATCATTTGCTGTACAGTGATACTCTATTACCTAAATGTAAAATTACTATCAGAAGGAAAGTAAAACAGACAAACAAACATGCATACAAAAACATAATCCTAATGCTTTTTAAAAATGTACAGTCACCTTGTGCCATGCTGAAATATCTCCTAGTATAAAGCATCCTTCTGTGAAAACCTCACTACCTTGCATAAGCATTTGCAAAAGAACACTGGCTTTCACTTTCATATTATTGCTTCCTTGCCTCACATATGTGATTCTACATAAATTTAAAAATCTTTTCTCAACCCGAAGGTTTAGACCCACTAACCCTAAGTTCCACTAATCAATTCCATGCAGTTTTGTAATAGTATTTATACTATAGTCCTCAAGCATCTTACAATATGCTTTTTCATGAGCACCCATGTTTGAAGAAAGTGACCAGACTGTCATCATTTAGGCTTCTAATATCAGCCCACTTCTCTATTGTCACCTTCTGGCCCACCAGAGGTTGTAGAGGAGAAATATTGTGAAAATATTTTTTATGTCTTGTCATTAAAGCAATTTAACAATGTATCAGTCAAAAATGTTATCACTGTCTTAACAAATTAAACTTCTTAAAAGACTGGAGGAGAGAAATAAAATTTGATGAACTTTGACTTTAAATTTGAGTTTTTATGATATTTACCTCCTGATTTTAAAATCTCCAATTTCCATACTTCTGCACTTGGACATATTATTCCCTCTATGTGGAATGTTCTTGTTTGCCTCCTTAAAGACAGCAAGTCAGTGTAGAGTCAATCTCCAGCTTCTCAAGCTGTAGTCTCTCCCACAGCAGCTTCATAATTTTTACATCAGTGATCACAGCCTTTATATAATATTGGCACTGCTGTATTCACTGCACCAATTTTTGTTTAATTTGTGTCTTTAAATTAACTTTTGAAAAAAACGTTTAACTTAAATAAACATGTTTTAAAAGGAAGTTTTGTGTCCCTGCCATAAATAGATGGTAACCTGGAAAAATTAATTTGATGAAAACTATACAATATTATTAAATTCTAGCTCCTCGTAGTTCTCTCCTGAAGACTCTGAGCCTGAGGCTTCCCTTCTATTTCTTAAACAGGAAAAGTATTAGAGAGTCTTTGTTAGCACCAGCCTGAGACTTCTTCCTGATGTAATTAGAGGCTCAAAAAACCTGAAAAAAGTGAATTATCTCATTGTGTCATTCAAAACCATTATGCCTCCTAAAATGATCACATACACACTAATGATACACATCCCTCAACCTGGGAAACACGGGGTTGAAAAATAAGGCCTCTGTTAGGTATCAGGGTTTATCATACAGCCAATCAGTAATTTCAAATGATAGACACGAAAAAGACAAAGAGGTACATTTCTCTTCAAAAAGTTGAGACACAAACATCTTGTAGGAAGAGCTGAATCTTCTCTTTACACCATGACTGAAGATAACTTGTTCCAACATGAAAACATAATGAGGAAGTGTGAATAAGAGCAGACATGAGGATTCAACTGGTCAACTTAATTTGCTTTTTTGCAAAAGACCTATAACTAACAATCAAATTGAAATACATTGTTAAAACAGTCAAAACTTTTTGGTAGAGTTGAAAGGTAAATGCTAGGATCAATTTAACAAAAGTAGCTGTATTTTGGTAGAGAATTAATAGTTTCGATAAAAATATTCAAGCGTCTTTAACTTGTTCTAACTGCCCAGTGACCATTTACATAATTAAATCAAATTTTAAAAAACTGAAATGGATAACTATTTTCTATAACTGTTTGTATTTTCTTTTTGCTATAAGCTTGTACAATCAGACACAAAGTAAAATGTCATTTCAAAAAAGAATACTGCTAGGGTTACACAAATGACCAAAGTTTGGAATCTTTTTATTATTCAGCATGAAGTAAAATGAATAATTAAAGCTGACACACATAGAAGGTAGCAATAAAAAATCAGTGGAAAAAAATTATTATTTTTTTACTTCTGCCGCAAACATAAAACACTATAATGGTAACTGACTCATCAGTATTTTTTAATAATCCATTTTACCTGGAAAGAATGACAAGCAAGAATTTCCATCTATCTACCTGGGACTTAGACAAAGGACTTTTCATAAGATTAAAGTTTGTGCTAGTCATTTCACACACGCACTTCTGAGTGGGAGATAGGTGGCTCACTCTTCCACAAGCAGCCTCAAAAAAATCACCATGGAACCTGCCACTGTGAGGTAGAATTTTTAGCTAATGTAAGCTTCTGCTGCTCCTTTACACCTTCACTTACTAAATTTCTACTTCACTCTACTTAGAAAACAATAAACGCAGGCCAGGACCACAAGTTTAAAGGCAAATTACCCCCAGTATCTGCAAAACCAGAAGCTAGGTGAAATGTCGAAAGTCAGTGGCTTGATGTTTTGGAAAGCAAAAGCCTGGGAACCAGGAGACCTGGGTTCCAGGTCCAGCTCCACCACCAACTGTGTGATATTGACCAACTCTATTGTCTTTAACAATTTTTGGTGTCTCCTTCTCTAAAAGAAAGAGTGAGAAGGGACCTAACTAACCATTTCTTGCTTTTAACATCTTCTGATTCTAAGTCCTATAGTGTTACAGGGATATCTATCATTAAAAACAACATTCAGTAAACTCAGACTTTAAAGTAGCAGCCCAGTCTGGCAAAAGGTTTTAAAAAGAATAGGCAGCATGAACTATCATTAACGAGTCATGTACTTTATTAAGGAATTAATAACACAATTAGACAGATATTGTGTTTCTGATTTGCTGGTTAACTCATTGTTGTATATTGACCTTCAGAAAGCTAAGGAATGATACATGTGGACCTAACCATTAAGTAGTTGATCTTCAAACATATCTGCATTAATATTTTATTGATTGTATTTCTTATTAATTGTAGTGTGGTTAAGATTCCAAAGAGATAAATATCTTTCTTTATGTGAGAACCTCAGAGAACAGTAGCTTTGAAACATTTATCACAAAAATAAACACAGACTTATTACCCAACAATTATGCATAAAAATGTCTGTGAGTGACTAGATTAATATAGGCCTTCATGTAAAACCAATTATTTTACATCAAGCTTCACAGGAAGAGCATGTTTCCACAGATATGCAGAATATTCCCAAACTAGGCTAGCTGAGAAAATGCATCCAGATTTAAAGTGTTTACTTTTCTACAACAGCTTCATTCTACAACCTAAAACTAAAAGCCAAAGACTGTGTTTTCTAAACATTTCTTCAAAAACAAAGGAATATGTTTATTTGTTTTAAATTTGAGCCAAAATTAGATTATTTTGTGTAAAATTATTTTGTGTAAAATTGTACACAAATTTAACTCTAATGGTCTTTTCTGAGAAAAGTAGTCTGAATTTAAGGAAGGTAGCAGGTAATAGAAATTTCAATTAGCTAATATCTGTTGAAATTAGGCTATTCTAAACAGGTAAGCAGTAAATTTCAATAGGAGTCTGGCTCAGCTTATTGTTAAAGTTATTCCAGAGAAATGGTCTTGAATTGAGTGTAGTTCCCCTCTTCTGATCATTCTTTAAGCAAACTATTGGGGCATCCTATGTGTCAGGCTCATCATAATCTTCTCATGTACATTCCTTATCACACTGCATTTTTCCAATAAATCAAATATAAAATATCTAGTGACTCAAGCTTGGAACCATATTTCAGAGGCCAAATATCAACCCTACAAAGAGAAAATAAAAAGAGGTCTGAAGCTAGAAACCATGAGAAAGTGTTTTATGCCTAAGATCTCTAGATCTTCAACTTTCCTGAGTTATATACTTTTCCTAGCCTAATTTTCTTCAGTGAGAGGAAGCGACATGGCAAAGAGTAAGAACACTGCCTCTGTAACCAGACAAATTTGCTTTTGAATCTTTACTTCCCCATGAAACTAGATGTAACTTGGCAAATTTTTAAAACCTCTTTAAGCCTAAGTTTCTTCTCTAAGTTGGAAATAATATCCTACTCAAGGTTGCTGCAGGGATAAAATGAGATAATATGAGTAAAGCTCTTAGTAGTGCCTCTGCAAATGATAAGCACTCAAGAAAGTGTAGCTTCAATTTAATCTTGTCATTAGCAGAGCATAGAGATGATAGATGAACTAAGATTTATCAAGTTCCAGGTATTCCTTGGGCAAAAAAGGTTCTAGAAATTACCCACTCCCCATTCTCTCTCCACACTCCCGCCTCACCTGTTTCTTCTTTATGAATTTGAAAGCTAATTCTCTAGCTTGTATACTATCTTGCCTTTTATCTCTTTTTTCTAATTCCTCGTGATTCATTTTAGAATTATCACTGTACATCAGCAAAACCATTATCAGAAAAAAAAGAGAGAGAAAAGCAGTAGAGATTCAAATTGTTACTTTAAAGTTATTTGTTAGCAGATATCTCTAAGTGGTGAAATTAATGATTTTTGTCCTCTTGACTTATGCTTTGAAGTGTACTACTTTTATAAGAAAAAAAATGTATTTTAAAAAGTACATATGTAAGAGTGAATACATAGCTAGGGGAAGTTACTCATTAAACCCAGTAAAGATGTGGTTGTAGGGTATTGCCTGAAAGAACTAGAGCATACATGAGTACTAAAAGAAAATTATTTCAGCCAAAAACCCAGGACTCAGACTTAGGAGACGTTGATTTAAATTCTAGTACAATGATTTAATAGCTGCATGACCTTAGTCATGTTACCTTTCTAAGCCCCATTTTTCTCATCCATGAAATGGGGTGGTAATGCTGTGAAGATTAAGTGAGATTGCATGTGAAAAATATGATACGTGACACAGAATTAGAGTTCAGATATGCTAGTTGGCTTATAACCTGAAGAAATATCTAAGTGCTTTTAAAAAAAAAGAATCAACCAGAAATTTTAGGTAAAAATTCTTGCGCTAATTAAAATTATCTCATACATTTGGATGTTCCATTCATACCTGAAGTATAACATGGTAAAAACTAAACTTAATATTTTTTTGCAGTCTCCTCCCAAACTAGCTCCTTTTCTTATATTTATCAGTACTATTGATGAAAAGACCCACTTTATAGTTTTCTAAGCTAATAACATCAATTTATTCCAACTTTTGATTTTTCAAGATTCAATCTGTTTCTAATTCCAATTAAGTTTTCCTCTGAAATAGTTTGATTCCACTCTTTTTCTCTCCTTCAGGGTTTCTCAACTTCAGCTCCATTGACATTTTGAGCTGCGTTATTCTTTGTTGTGGGAGTGGGGAGCTGTTCTGCACTTGGTAGAATGTTTAGCAGCATCCCTGACCTCTATTTTGTGACAACTAACAATGTCCCTAGACATTGTCAAATGTCCCCTGGGAGAAAAAATTTCTCCCAGTTGAGAACCACTGTTTTACTTTGCTCATGGGTCATAACGCCATTGTTATGGGACCATTTGGCTATGTCATACTAATAGTAATAATTACTTTTTAAAAATGTTTACTCTTGAATTTAATATTTGATTTCTAAAAGTGTCATAACTAATCTCCATGTAATTTCCAGAGAGTTGTATAAGAGGATGTATTCATATCTCTGATATTCTCTGAGTAGGACAGTGCTTCATGCTTGCTTTGGTTAAGTGTTATTCATTAATAAGTGAAAAGGCCTCCCTCACCACTAAACTTCACTCTGGAAAGTAACCATTTTTTTTTAAATGCCTTCTTTTTAAATTTTGTTATGTTAATTGCAGTCATTATGATTTTTTCACGTTATCTTCTTGTTTTCATTAGAACACAACATTCATTGCAGTGTATAAGGAAGATGAAAGATGCAATATGTAGTTGATACTGTCTGTAATCCACACCAACACATTCGCTAATATGTCAAATGTTAAATAATCAAGTATTATGTGTTTCTTATAGTGCACAAATCCTTAATATATTATTATATAGATGTTTAAGAGTGTTTCAATGATGTTTAAGAAAACTGGTTGGGTTCTTGCATGTCTTAAGAATGTTTTATTATTTTTCTCATTTAAAATAATAAAATATTTGCTCTTGCTATACAAAAATTTGCCTTCCCTTGTTTTCAGAAATGGGTTAGATTCAGATAATTAGGAATGCCTGTAGTTACATTACTTGAGCATCTACTGTTTTAGGCTTTGTGCTAAACCCTTTATAAACATCATTTCTCTAAAATAAATGACTTCAATGAAGGTACTTAGAAGAAAGAATTCAGAATAGATGTGGAAGAGAGGTAGAGACTTCTTTTAAATTAAAATGTGTGTGCGCGCGTGTGTGTGTGTGTGTGTGTGTGTGTGTGTGTGTGTGTGTGTGTTTTGGTGTGAATTACAGACAGTATATATTTTACATATATATGTATATATGTAAGCAATTGCGTTTCTTAATCCTGAGATGTAATAAAAATCTGGCCTGTCCTTATTGTAAGGATAAAGAACTCCATTCTTTCACTTTCTATTTACTCCTCCAGCCTCTGCATTCTGGCTTATGCTTTAAAAAATCACTATTTATTAAAACTTTACTAGCCATATTTATTAGGCTTTTGTGGTGAACCCCAGTGGGTTTCAGTCCCTTTCCTATGTGACTTCTTAATTTTTTAAAATATTTTTGACCACTTAGTCTTTTTTAAATACTCCATTTTCAAATATATATCCCAAACCTAGATTTCTTCTTGCCTGATCTGCAGACCCTATACACTGTCAACTATAGACTGCACAGCACAACTTGTATGTCTTACAGTCACACGTATGATTCAGTTATGCAAAACTGAATTAATCTCTTTTCCTTCACCTAAAATCTGCTTTTCATTCTATGTTTCCCATTTCTTGATCCAGAACTAAGGCATGATCCATGGCTTTTCCATCTTGCTTATCTCTATTTTCCAGTCAGTCATCAAACCTTGTAGATTCTATCCCTTCAGTAGCCAGCTCTTAAACCCACCTTTTCCATCCTACTGCTAACCTCTTAGTTCTGACTCTCACAGTCTTTTATTTTATGCAGTTTACTAATTGGCTTTCGAGGTGGTCAACTAAGTATTAAAATAAATTGCTTATTTTTCTAATTGGTGAAATACATATGCTACCATAGATAAAAGAAGAAACCTGGCATAGCTGTCAGACCAGGCATAACATGGCATAGCAAGACTGCAGGAAGAAGGCAGTGAGAATACCAAAAAAACAAGTGGGCATTAGGTTTAGGTGGGTTGTGGGGGACAGTTAAATATAATTACTAAGAGTTATATGGGAAATGCCAAAGACTGATCTAAGAACAAGAACCAAAAATGAGTGAATATTAAAACAAACTGAGGTAACTGACAGAAACCTCAGGGCGTGGCAGTAGAGGAATTATCAGGATTCTGCAGAACATGCCATTTCTCATCCAGGCCAGTTTTGAAAGACCAGGTGCATATTCCTGGTTCTTCTATAATGTCATCTTAGTAGTTGATTTTTTTTTAAAGTTATTTATTTAAGTTAGTTTCAAGTGTACAATACATTGGTTAGACATCTATATAGTTCATAAAATGATCCCCCAATTGCTCCCTCCCTCCCCTGTCCCTCCACCTAGCCATTATATTAATGCTAACTGCATTCTCTGTGCTATGCTCCCCTGTGACCAAGAATCAATCACTAATATGTACTTCTTTAACCCTTCACCCCATTCTCCCAGCCCCCCTACCCCTCTCCCCTCTCCCCTCTGTCCATCACCAAACTATCCACTATATTTGTGGGTCTGTATAATGGCATCTTAAAAGATGTTATGCAGCACCTTTCTTGATACACATAATCTCAAGAAGTGGTGTAAAATATTTCAATGATGTATCAAAGTAGATTATTGGATTGATCCACAAATGGTTGGTAGAAGGGAATAACTAAGTAAGTTATTTGGGGGAATGAAAATTTTATCTCTAATTATATGTCTTTTGTATCTCCTCTAACTCAGCTTTATTCTAGGTTCTCTTAAGGCAAAGAATTTTGCCTTTATCACATATCTATCTGTCTCTGATCATAATATCTGCTTAGGCTTCCTCGTAGTATAGTTTTGCTTTCTTTGCAACAGAAGTTGGTATAATTTCTTCTTGCTACTCTTTGTCACATTAGAAAGAGTGTTGATATATGCTAGTCTTTGGATAGAACAATAAATAACCAATAAAAATAATTAGTTACAGATAAATAATGTATATAGCAAAGGATGTCATTTTAGGTAAAGTAAATACTTGGAGCTTAGAATATTCTGAAGTGCTCGAATAACTTTCCTCAGACATAGATTGAAATAATATTTTGTTTTCCAATCAACATCAATTTCTTGTAAATAATTCTCAGCCTCTGGGTTAAAAACTACCTCCCTTAATTTTGTATTTTACAAAAAATTTGCCAGATGTTATAGATCTATAAAAATAAAAATTTATGATCATCATATTCCTTGAATAGTTGATTAATAAAAGCAATGCACAAGGTAGAAGTTGGAGATTGTATTGCTTTCCCAATATTTAGAAATTTAACCCAGTGTAGGCAAAATAAACATGAAGATTTGCAAGATTTGCTTAACTCTTCATTTTGAAGTGTTAAATACTTTTATTTCTTTGTTCTAACTATAGTTCCTAACTGATTTCGTGGGTTCTATTGTCCTCAGGGGTAACTCTGAATTCTATCTTTTTAAAGATGAGGAATTATGGGAGAGATTAAATGAAATACTGTATAGTTAAGAGTAATTAATAATGATTATAATAACCATTAATTAATAAATTCATTCTAATTATAATTACTTATAACAGTGAATTAGAAAACGACTTTATGTTAATGGATTATAAGAGGAAAAGGAGTGTTTTTAAGTTTATAGGAGAGTGGGTATGTGGAAAGTTAATAGAGGATAGAGCTCATTAAAAATATCATCTAAATTTCTTGTCCATAGACATTTTTCACACATCTTCTGAAAAGACAAGATATTTTTTTTTTTATAAGACTCTCCATGTTCAGCATTCAGTGCTCACAAACTCTCCCAATATCTCCTCCAGATTACATGGTAAAACATCACAAAGAGCAGCTCATTGCCTCTACCTAATGATCTAATTTCCTGTGAGCTAAAATAAAAACCTATTTGCACCAACACAGTGACTGTCTCAGGGCCTAAAAAAATGAAGGATCTGAATTAAGCAATATGTGCCTGGTTTATATTACTATACCATGTCAGTTTCTAGTGTTCTATTGTTTTCAGTAAAACTATCTCACATTTTTGTCATACTTTGTATTTTGCAAAATGATTTCATATATATTATCACAATGGGTGCTAAAGAAAATTTAATGAGATGGGTAGGGCGGATTTTTGCCAATGTATACAGATAAAAAACATAGACATTTGGAATGTGGCCATGAAATATTTGTAAAAACGATGCCAATTTAAACTTCCCTTCAGGTAAGAAGTGCAGAGGGAATGAAAAGTTGACTGAATATCTCAAAAACAAGAAGCCACAGCTGAACATTGAGTTAATTCCACAGGAAAAAACATTCAGCTTTTTCAATGCTCTTCCTTCATCTCAACACCAAAAGGCCCTTTGGGTCATTCTAGCAATAGATCCCAATTCCAGGAACCTAAGTACAGGGTTTCCCCTTTATGTATCGGCTTCCAAACCACTTCATTTAGATCTCTTCCCCAGTAGTCTGGAGGGAAATGAGATATACTCATCTCATTAGATTATGTGGAACATCAGAAATCAGGTGGTGGGAGGGGCTCTGATAGAATCTCTTAAAGGCCTTTTGGTTTCTTTATCACTGAACTAGTCCTGGTTAAAGCTAAAGTTCTGTACTAAGAGGTAACAAAAGATAATAATTTCACAGACACTGCAGAAGGAGAGATAGCTAACATTGCATCTAAAGAGCTATTTTAACCCTAAGTACAGTCAAGAAATATTGAGGGAAGTTGCCTAAAGCAATTGCATCTTCGGGGTTAAGACAATGTCTTGGTCACTGACTGACATTAATGATAGCAAAAAAAAATTATTGGCTAAATAATGTAGTGAGAGGAGAGTAGGAAGAAGAAAAGAAAGAAGACATGAAGAACAGAAGACATGAACAAAGTACAAAGTTCAACTTTTCTTTTTTTCCTATTTTGGAAAAATATCTAGAAAAAAATCATAATAATTTAAGTTTAGAACTCAGTAGTTAGTGATATACCAACACAAGTTTATGTGCAAGATCAATGGCAAGATCGTGGCAAAAAGATAAACATTTTAAAAAACTAAAAACTACCTAAGTCTCTAAATAAAAATGTTTTTATTAACACATTTTTTATATTACACCTCTAAAATCAGAATAAATCATAATATGTGAAGATGGAAAAACACTTGGACTTCGAGTAATGTAAAACACATGTATTTCTTCATCCAGAAATACATTCTACTTAATGGATAGATTTTGGTTTCAATTTAATTGACATATGTTTGATAAACCTAAAGTTTTAAGCATGTTTTTTTAAGTAAAATGTCAACTTGCATATATATTCAATTTGTTTCCAGTCTTTTTTTTTTTCATATTTTGTTGACTTTGAGCTTAGTCCTTAGGGTTTTTAAAACTAGATGGGGCTATTTTTCCTGTGTCCCTGAGAAGGGCACTGGTCTAACTCAAGTTATGCATCTAAAAATGTAGTTGTAAAAAATATATACAACATTTACTGTAATAAAAATAGAACAATTAAAATAACAACCTGGAGTTATCATAATTATTATTCTGTAGCACATAAGGCACTCAATTAGTCATCTTTCATTCCAGAATAGAGTTGGAATATGGTGATTTTGCACCTTATTGTGGATTTTAATAAATTTTTGCTAAATTGAATTGAAATTGATCAGCTCACATAGTGATAGCAACCTGAGACAAATAAATTCAGATAATTTCTGTTATTTTGCTAACAATATCCCACAATTCACCTCTATATTCAATTTTTACCACACACATGCTAGTAAAGAAAAGAAAGAGAAAATCTTTGGAAATGTTATGACAAGCACACAATTGCACAATTGAAATCCTTGCTGGATAGATCTTATTTTTTCTAGGAAAAAAGTATCTTTCAGTTTACCTCTACCTCAAACAATTGTCTGGTTGTATTCTGATACTGGTTTAGTCACTGCCCTAGGGCACATGGTTTGTAGCACTGCTGGAAAAGGAATCTAAAACTTGGGATCCTCACCTCATTCAGAATTATGTCCATTTTTAACAGGAAAAAAAAGGGAATAGTTTTGAGTTAAACAAGGGATCCTAAACATCAACAAGAGGATGAAGAGGGCAATCTCAGTTCACAAATCCACTATGGTCAGCTATACATGATCTTAATTACATAGATAATTTTGAAACCTACTGTCTGAATCTCTTTGTTAATGGCTAGTGTTATTTCTGATTGATTGCTGTATCTATTTTAATTGGTCCATTTATTTTTAACAGCTTTATTGAAGCAAATTTGATATATAATAAATGATTCATATTTAACTATACAATGTTTAAAGTTTTTCCATATGTATACACCTGTGAAACCATCACTGCAATTAAGATAATGATCATATCCATCACCTCCAAAAGTTTTCTCATGCCTCTTTGTAATTCCTGCCTCCTGATCCTTTCCCCAGACAACTACTAATCTGCTATCGTCACTGTACATTAGATGGAATTTCCTAGAACTATTATATAATGATTCCTTCTCTGTTTTTTGTCTAGCTTCTTTCACTCAGGGTAATTGTATTAAAATTCTTCCTTGTTGTAAAATGTAGCAGTGTCTCATTTTTGTGTATTGCTGAATAGTATTCCATTGTTTGAATGAACTACAGTTGACTTATCTATTCACTTGTTGATGGACTATTGTCTATATTATTAGGGTTATTAGAGCTGTGCAGAATTGGGCTTTAGATAGATATGCAATTATGATTGCATTTTGCCTACTTTTTTAGCCTAGCTGACAGTTCATCATAATGTAACTCTTAAAAGAAATATTTCTGTTTCAAAAATGACAAAACATCAATATCTCAGGATTGGTAAGCTATTAGACTTTTTTTTCTAATTTAAGCTGGATCTATATATTAAAACAATTGGTCATTTCAGTCAGACAAGGTGTTTGAGCGACCTTAGTAATCAAATTAGGGAAAATGGCAGATCAGAGAGCCTTGAGAATAAACATAACTTTTCAGAGTTTCATTGATTCTTTCTTCACTTGCTCTTTTGTTTCTATTTGGTTAAGAAAATTACCTAAAACTTAACCATTGTTAACTTGTTTAAAAATAAAAATTAATTATGCCTTATAAGTCAAGAGTAAAAGATGTATTTCCATTACAGGTAAAAAAAAAACTTTCATTTTTATTTTATAATTTTGAGAGATTTTAAAAACAGAATAAATTTTTTGAAATTTGAAAAATCTATTGATGTTATTCTTCTAATTGGTTGAAGGTATAAAATCAAGATGGGACAGATTTCTAATTTCATTGATTAGCACTATAGAAAAGTGTGCATATTTCACAGGTATACCGTTATTAATGCCCTATCCTCTAGTCCCTTTTCATGCAGAACTCCCACTGGGAGTACCATATGAGAAAGAAATGTAGGATGAGACCTGATTATTGTAATTCACAAGACTAATTATGACTTTGAGTTTTCCTGGATAAGCTAATTCTTTCTGCACCCTGGGATCAGTAAGCACAAAAGTAGTCTCACAAGGATTTCACTGCATTTAACATTACATGTATTTATAAATAAATTCAGAGACATTAAATAGCACTTTAGGTCTTGTCCATTTTCTGTGTGTTTTGTTTTTAAAATTATAAAAATTTTAAATAAGACAATGCCACAGGTGTAGTTTTACTAAAAAATAAAGCATGTACCAATTATGTATTTTTTGGCCCTGACTCATTTGTTTTAAATAGACTGTTTGTTTTTATTGGCATCACTGGTTAAATAAGACTAAAGAGGGACATGGGAAAGCAGGATTAAAGAGAACTTGAAAGAAAGGAGAACGACAGACAAATAAGAGTTGGAAGGAAAAGAGACAGAGAATGACTGCTGCAAGATGAAAGAAGACTGGCAGGAGGGGCTCTGCTTAATTTTCATTTTTACTTGTGGAGAGCTTTGTGAGTGACATAAAATAATTAGATATTCTTGAATGATTTGAAATCTGTGTTTGATTTTTTTCGTGTGACAAATCTCACAAACACTGATTCCAGAGTTTTCTATGATGACACTATCAACAAATCCCTCCAACAGCCTTTTTTATTCAGTCACCTATTGTACATCTATCTGAGAGGGAGTTTCTTTGTGTAACGAGTAATTTTCATGTTGTGAGGTTTCTTGTCTTTAGTTATCTCCAGTTTTATGCTTTAGCCAGAACATTCACATGGTATTCAAAAAGGAAAACTCAAAGCAATATAGACTTTTGTGCCTTTTACAAAGAATTAGAGCTGTGGGCCCCTACCAATATAGCAATATATTATATAAGGTCAATACTCCTTTTCACATGCTTCTAATACAGATGCATTTTATGAGGTTGAACAGCAAACACTGAATCACTCTAGTAGAGATACACAAAACAAGTAATTATCACGAGTTGCAGAAAAATAATTATGCAGTTGTGTGATGAAAACCAGTTTTTAACTGGGAGGAGACATTCTACCAAAAAAGCATGTGGAGAGCTAAATATTGTGCTCTGGAAAAGAAGGCATTCTATAAAACTTCCTAATGCATCTGTATTATCCAGAAGAGGTATCATACTTTTTTTTTATAATAGCACATTGCACACTAGATGCGATCCAGTATGCTCATGTACAAGGCTCATATAATTACTGCTATTTTCTGTTGACTTTTCTGCCAATTTGACCATTTTCTTTATTATCAATTCATCTAATATTTTAGTAAGAATACCATTTATTGTCACTTAATGCTTGCCAGGTAGTTCTTGATTATGATTCAATAGACACCTAGGATCACTAGCAGTTCTTATTTGGAGCCACCTATTACTATCATAAATGTTACTGCATATTCTTCATGTCTAAGATATATAAAATAGCATTTAGAATAGGAAAAATAAGCTATCGGGGCTTTATTTATAATGCAGTAGCATATTTTTCTTTACATTATATAGCACAACAATAACGTGTACATTTCTACAGAAGATGTTTGTCTCAAATATCTACAGTGGGTTCCTTCTGCTCTGACATAAACCTAGCATCCGTTGAAGCCAAGAGGATTTTGTTTCCTTACTGTTAAATGTGGCTGTTCTGGGCCCTTTAACTAAATCTACCACCATAAATGAATTTAGAGCAGAAACAGCAAGTACAGCTACATTGAGGCTTATATCAGCATTTCCTTTTAACACATTTTAAAACTACATTTAAGTAATGTGGAGGTTATGACATGAAGTGGCAAAACCCAAGCATGTGAGCTGGATGAAACTATCTTTAACCAGGCTTTTTGAACCAACGTAAAGAAGTATATGGGCTAAAGAAAGAGCCATGGCTTTGCCTCTGAATTTTCAGGACTATGAAGGCTCTTTTTAAAGTCTTAATATTAAACATATCTTATCTATACACCGTAATGGCATCTGTGGCCAGCAAACAAGCCCATGAAACCTGAGGAAGTTTCCATCATAATATCCTTTCAATTACTTCTTGCTGCTCCCTCCCTCTAACCTACCTCCACAATTGCATACTGGACTCCATACCAATAAAAAAGGAAAAGAACAAACAAGACTTCTTTTGGGGCAATTTCTATGGTTGGTTTAAAATAAAATGTAACTTTTCTGAGCTAAGCTCTGAAACTGGTTTAGTAATTTGGGGCTAGAAAAGAATTGGTCAAGATACAACTTGTAAAAATTATTTTATAATATGATGACTGATGCAAACACATGTGATAATTATATATACATTTGACATATCCATATAGAAATCTTGGTCCCCATACCAAAGGACACTTATCAATTGTAAATCTATCTTTATCTCCTCATTAGTTGTAGAGCTTGAGAGTAAATACACATTGGTGTGATATATTGCACTGGTGTTAATAATAAATTATTGTATACTATACTCTAAATGTTTTGGTAAACATATTTTTTCTCAACAATTTAATGATGCAATATAACCAAATATAAATTATTAAACTATACATATAGGGGTTTTTAATAGACATTAAATATTAACAAGTATTTTTCTATTTTGTAAGTTATTTTAGTTTTATAAGTAAAATTTTCTTTTAAAACTTGGAAAAATAAATATTTGTTGCTAATCTCATATACTTATTTTGACTTAGAGCATGTTAATGATTATTCTGGTTATTAATATTAATAATTTTTCTCTTCAAAAAGTAGCTCTACTCATTTGGGGAATTGGGTTTTAAATATAATGTTAAGATTAGTGTGATTTGAATTCTTAAATACTCATTTTAACCACTTCTAACAAATCTAAGTTGAATGCTTTTAGAAGTTCTAAAACCATTGTCGATTTTATTTTGTAAAATCTGCTTCGAAAATTAGTCTACCACTATGAACGAATTGCTTTTAATAGAGAGATGAAAAAAAAAGGTGGGGGGGTGGAAGAAATTCAAGAGAAGAAAAATGTCAAGTGAATCAATATGATTAATTAAATTAAAGGTGGATTTATAAAAGTCATATTCATAGATTTACACAATATACACAGTGACATTTAAAACATGTTTTGAAAATCCCTAAATAAAGTTCCATGTACACGAAGGCATTTTCCATCTTTAAGAAATAAATAAATAAATAAAACTTAACTGCACAATAGAATTGATAACTTTACTGCCAACTACTATACATTTCAACAGTTTTTTTAATAGAAAAACAGGAACAATTTTATACGTAAAAATTTTAAAGGAAATTATATATATATTTGCTACTTTTCGAGATGCTTATGCTTAAGCTAATAGATAATCTTGACTATTAATGTAACATAATTTTTTTTATTTTAAATTTGTATCAAGGTCATTTTGGTGCTAACCTATTAAGTTTACAATTCTCTATGCTTTTCTACTGACTAACTAAATTGTTAAACTTAGCAGGTCAAATATTTATAAAAACAAAGTTAATTTTTACAAGTGGTGAAATATGAGATATAGGAAAGAAACTGGGTCTTAACTTTATGAAATGTACTGTTTTTCAAAAATTTAAGTAATCCAAAGATAAAAGTGATACCTTAAACCTGTTTGTAGAATAAACATCTGTGATTGATAAAAATTATGACAGAGTCTTTAATACGGCACAACACCTAAAATAAGAGATTTGAAGAGAATAATCAAGTTCAGACACTGCTTAATAGTGTGATTTGTATGTAAATCAATTTAACTTAAGAAAATAGTCGTTGAGTATTAATTCTGAATTGTTAATGATTGCTTCCTCCCAAAAGTCTATTAATGTTAGTAGTGGGTTTCTCCACAGTCCTGTGTATTTCAATTAGTATAAAGCCTTTTATTTTTGCTTTCATGAGGAGTATATTATATTGTTTTCACAAAAATTCAGTCATAGTTCAAGCTATTTTAACAAATGACAAATTTTTCCCTGTAAGAAAAGTTTCCAAGATAAAGATTTTATATCACAGAGAAAATGGAAAAAAATTAAGAGAATATTTTATTTCCTTTAGCAACCTGTTATTGATGATCAAAAACAAGGAAACAAATGTAATTGGTAAAACAAACCCCAAAGGAAGTTTCAAGTATCTCAAATAGGGGAATATTCTCAGTTGTAAATAGCTCAATTTTATTTCTAGAACCTGAAATATGTATCCCTGTCCCCCACCCCAATCTTACTTCCAATTTTAGTACTTCAGCCTTATCAAAGTAAACAAGCTATTGTTAGAATGGAAAATCCAGCTAGGTTTGAGGGCTGCTGCCACTTCCCTCTCTACGGTGCCAATAGCTTTAGGAAAAGAGAAGAAAGGTCTGCTTGTGTGCTGTGTGGAAAGTAAAGGGGCAGAGGGGCATCACTTCAATCTCCTGGCTCTGGCTCTTTCTCACTCTCGCATATCCAGAGAAAAGAGATGCTCTTCTTTCACAAAACAAAACAAGAAAATCTCTATAATTATTTTTGGCTCAGCTCCATTGAAATTCATTCTGCTGGAAGCGTCTCTGTTTTAGATTAAAACAATACTTAGAATATTCATCCTCTGCTCTTTCTTTCTTTCTCACTCACTAATCCTGCATGCCACCCACCCCCAACCACCTCTCACTCACCCACTCCACCCCCCACTTTTCTCTTGCTTTCTTATTTCTCAGTCTTGGTTTCTTTTGCTATCTGTTCCAGACCTTGGTTACATTTGTTTTTTCTTAATCATTCCAAAGTTAGGCCTCAGAGACTGTTAACATCAATGCCTACAGTGCCTACTCAAGGTCTCCATGTTCAGTGTCATTTGTTCAAGTCTCATACCCTCTCTCAACCAGGAAATGCCCGAGTCCTATGTCACTGATCATATCCTTGATTGTTGATTTGTGATTTGAGGTTTCAGACTGAAAAATAGATCACTTCTAGTCTTATCTTGTCCAGTAAAATGAAGAATAAAATTTACTTTTTTTTTGCTCCAGCCCTCTCTTCAATATCCAGTCCTCAAAAGATGGATAAAGTCTTTATTGTTCATAGTCAGTGATAGTTATTGAATTATAAAGATAAAGCATAAAAATTATTTTAAAAATCAAAATTCTATTATTTAGTCACTGAAAAAAAAATAGTGCATGAAACCAGAATTTAACTATTAAAAAAAATGTTGGGCTTTTTTTTTTAAATCACTAACTTTAACTTTGATTTTTTTTTTCCTTAAGGGCAAAAACTTTCACCAGTTTCCTTTTTGTTAAGGAAAAGAAAAAATCAGCAAATATAGGTACAATTTCTGCTCCAAATAGTTTGTGTGTATATATTAACAAAAGTTATCCATGCTATGAAACATAGGATCTTATTTGTAATGACTTACATTTTATGGAATTCTAATTTCTTATACCACTTAATACTTGGTGACTGTAGACAAGGTTGCTGATAAACC
Source organism: Macroglossus sobrinus (assembly GCA_004027375.1). NCBI lineage: Eukaryota > Metazoa > Chordata > Mammalia > Chiroptera > Pteropodidae > Macroglossus > Macroglossus sobrinus. The sequence continues at coordinate 931,037 of PVKZ01000122.1, read as the reverse complement.
ATTTATAGAAAGAGGTAGATCTGATACCTATTTTCATTAGCATTAATGAAACTTTCTATTTCTCACTTTCTAATTGGAACCATTAATTTGTGCTTGTTTCAGATTCTTGGTTGTTAGCGAAAGCATCCAACCTTAGTACCCATTACTTGTAGAGTGTACATCCTGTTTAGGGGTGCATTCCTGCTCCTTTGAACAATGAATGTTGTTCAAATGTGGATACTGTAATCACATATAAGTAAGTCCTAGACTTCCTGCACTCTCTTGACAAAACCAAATCCTGACAGTTATTCAAGATGTGAAATGTCTCTGGATTTTCTATCTGCCCAATAACACTACAGCAATCTGTAAGCATGTGTTTAAAAGAGTTTGGGAATTTATTTCTAAGACCTCACAAGAACCCTGAATACTGAACCTTATTTGGTTTACCAACTAGAGGACAAGAAAAAAAAAAAAGGAAAACCATACACAATGCTATTAATTACACTGAAAACATTTAATAAATATTTTTTTCTTTCTCTCCTTTGCCCTTTTCAAAAGGAAAGGTGGTAATTTACATGTACTATGCCTCTTTCTTCTCATTGTTTTATTTGTTTTCCTTCTGGATTTCTTTTAGTTGTGTAGAAAAGAGGTGAACATGTTTGAGAAGATAGAAATGTTTACCTAGTGCATTTTTCTTTATATAAAATACCAGCCTAAGCACCTTCTATTTTGTCTTATGACCTTTGTTCAACCACTAATTCTGGAAGCTGCATTTTAATCATAAAATATCATAAAGGGAATGCGGTAGGAATACACAACCCTTGATTCTGAGCCAAATGAGAGAAAGTTTAATAGCAATGTATGATTGCAGGAATGGTTATGTTTGAGATCCATATGCATGTTCAACTCACACATTCAGGCAGTGCAATAAAGCAGGAAGAAAACAGCTGATACACAAAAGGGACCGTCTAGACAGTACCCCATCAGTCTGGCTAAATTTGGTGCTGGCATTCCCAATGGGATTGTAATATAATTGTTCTGGTGTCTACGTTCATTCCCTCTGTCAAACACCATTTCAAATATACATTCTTCTCGCCCCAACCCTTTTGCTTCCATAAATATAAAGCCCAAACTGTGCCATGCTAGAGAGGGTATTAGATGGCCCAATTTCAAGAAAATGTTAGAATTTAGCAAAATTGCATTAATATTTTTTTAAAGAAGTCCCTCTGTTACTTCCTAACTACAAATATCATTATTTTCAGTCAAATTTTAACAATTTAAATTAGAACTTGGAAAAATTTAAATGCAAATACAAACAACCTTGAAATATTGAGCACTTTACATGAAAGCAAATAGGCCTTTTTACCCTTTTATATTTATTAACCTCTGTTGGAAAATTTAACAGAAATCAGAGATGTGAAAGTGTAATGATGGACATGGATCATAAATTCTAATGAAGAAAAGGCTAATGAAAAAATGTTAAGCAAAAGCACTGAAAAATGCAAATGGTGTGGGGTTTTTTGGATTTAAAAACTATGTTTTTGCTCTTTAAACATCTTTTGAAAATTAAATTTCTGTTAATTTATATAAGAATGAATTCACATATCTGGCTTTTTAAAAGAGAAACTAGAAATATTTATCCACTGATTTGTATCGATGAATATTTTAAAATTATTCTGGTGTAAGATATCAGGAAAATGAAAATAAATACTTATAGTATAAAATAAGCTAAAAAGACCATTATTAAAATAAATAATGTGCAGATTAGTGACAAAAATGCTTATAATCTAAAAATGTCCATAACTTTGAAATTAAAGCTGTCAGATCCCTTTTAAAAAAGAAAAAAAGAAAAAGAAAATGCAAATTTTAGACTTGTCATATAAAACATAACCAAATACACTTATTTTATTTTCTGTTCAAAAATGTTACCTCTGGGCATTAATTCAGGAAATATCAAATACTAGAAAACCTGTATTTTAAATGTCTTTTTTAACTGAAAAGAATTATCTTGAGAAAGAGGTTGGGTTGTTTGTTTTGTTTTGTTTTATTAATTGTGGGTCTATATTTGTACTTTCTATTTTGGAGGTTAATAATCCTTTCTCTGATCCTCAAAACAGAAATTTGTCTCCTATCTCTTAGCAGTTTTGAGATGCTAGATTAGGATCCCAAGTGAGTGAAGAAATTCTCCCACCCCCATCGGGGACCACTCTAACTAGAGCAAATTCAAAGAAAATACTTTAGGCACTAGATCCTGGCTTTATACAACTTCAGGAGGCTGAGAGACAAGCACACTAACCAAAACAGGGCACACAAGAAATGGCTGTTCCAGGGAGAGACAGAGAAGCGAGACACAGGGCCTCAACTCGCACAAAGACAGAGCACGATGGCACAGAAAATTAGCACCAAAGCAATCAGAAAATATTCAGACATGTTTTCCACATGTCTTAAAATTCTCACATGGAAATGAAAGATGAAAGATTATAGACGTCTAAAAATTTCATGTGAAAAAATAAGATTAAGAGAGTGTATCTTTCCATTTCCAATTTTTAAAAAAGTGATTTTATATGTTTTCCTTCTTTTATAAAATTGTTCTTCGGACTTTGTATGAGAAACACAGTCATTAAAAAAGACAATATAATAATATTTGAGCAGTATCTGCCTGAAGCTGGGTGGTTTGGTTGTAATTGTTTTTTATTCATTTTTATTATTATTATTATTGTTATTATTATTATTATTATTATTTACAATATGTACTGGTAGAAAGTGAAAGAAAGGTAGCTGCAGGCCTCTTTGAGATGAAACAGTGTAGCAAAATCTGAGTTTTATACTTGGTTTTCAAACTATTGAATAATATCCTATGAGACCTCTTAGGTCTTAACTGGATTAAAATGAATATATTTGTGCTCTGGCTCTTTTCAGCTAACTAATGTGCATGTGAATTGATAATGAGAGAGGGAGCTGGTGAAAGCAAGTGTATATGACACTGGGAGAGGATACGAGCTCCAAGTTGAGGGTGACTGTGTGAAGGAGCTTGGAGGATGGTATGGGCTGCCTCCAAAGAGTGAGAGAAATGAAAATTAGCAGGCTAGGCCTTGGGGTCTGGTGTGTTTTGTTGGGAGCCAGAAGAAGCTTAGTTGGGAGATGAGGAGGGAGGAGAAGGGTAGTGGTGAAGGGAGGGTGAAGAAGGGGGTGTGGTGTGTGTGTGTGTGTGTGTGTGTGTGTGTGTGTGTGTGTGTGTGTGTGTGTGTGTTGGCTTTGAGGTTTCAGTTGTGGCTGAGACTTGGGTTTTTGTTTTGTAGATTCTTGGCATAAATAGGCTGGAATTTCAGGTTCAGGTTGGAGTGCATGCAAAGGGATGGTCGTTAGAGTTTCTTTTTCTGGCCCTTCACTAAGGTTGCTGCTCTGAACATTGCTGCTGCTATAGAGGGAGTTTGGGGAGGAGCAGCAAGGGATGGGGGTCTGTCTGCAGCTGCCCCTCTCACACTTGAATAAAAGAACTTTTTTTTTTAAGGAGTAAGGAAGCTGTGAATACCTTTCCCAATAAGAGATGAGGCATATTGAAAACTATATTAAATTACCCTGATTAACAATTTAGCCACGAACAGGGGAGCTTTGGGAGATCTCTATAGGCAGGACTGGGGGCTATTCATGCCAGCAGCTAAGAGGTCGAAAGGTTTCTGAAGTTCACAGGCTCAGAGCCTTTGTTATGCTAACAGACAATCTCAAATCAGCTGCCTAGTGGAGTGTGAAATATAAATGATTCCTTGAGAACTTCCAATAAGTTGTCACTCTTGCTCTCCAAATACCAGGACAGGCTGCTAATTTCTAGCAGGCCCTTTTGCAACATCGCTAGCCCTAAATGAATGCCTTTGTAGTTCAAATAATCTTTTCAAGGGAGCTGTCCTATCATCATAGCCCAAATGCATCTTGGTTTTGACTATTAAATGAAAATCAGGGCTCAGCAGTGCTTGACTTTTCCAAGCTGCCCGATGTTTGGGAAGGGTGGTGGTAGCTCTCATGCACAACAAGTTAGCACCCACTGCAGGAGGGCTAAGGCATTAATAATAGCCCACAGCCCCAGGAGCTACCCTAACTCTCACCCCCACTCCCTACCCGGGAACAATGCTCCGGGAGAGATTTACGTGACTTCCCTCAGGCTGGACTACCTTCTTCTTTCAAGCACGCCGACATTTCCCTGATTTATGGAGCCTCTGTCCAAGAGGATAGCCAGCTGACCGGTTAGCATCTGACTGGTCACTTCAAAGCATCAACTTTGGAGATAGATGTATTCATTCTTCAGGGCAAGCAAGGCCAAGGGGAAGAGGGCATATACCCAAGGTGTATATTCAAGCCATGCCCCTAGTATCAGGTGTCACTGGATATTATTTTATCATTTTCCCATAAGAAGGATACAAACATGGCTTATGATCTTTGGTGTGACCTTTGAGCATGTCCAGATGAATGTTCGTGAAAAAAGGTCCTGAAAACATGTCCAGTTTCAGCATGTTCAGAAAAAAGTCCTGGCTCTCATTCTGAATTGCAAAGCTTTTCAAATAAGAAAAACCACGCCCCATTCCAAAACTCAAGCATAGAGAATGAGAATCTGTCTAAGAGAATATGCCCAAATTAAACATTCTAGTAAGAAAGAATAAAGCTAATTTATATAAATAAAGAAAACAAGCAAAAGAGGAGACAGATCAAAGGAAATTAGAAATCCATCTGCATCAGTCTTCACAAAAAGGGTAAAACCTTAATAGTAATAACTTGGGTCCTAAAAATTTTGATATTTCTGACTCCATGTTCTCAGCTTCTTTGCTGAAATACAAAAAGATCCATGATATCAAGAAGTCTCAGCTTTTTCCAAACAGAGCTGGTTTGATTTTTTGACAAGGAATAGAAAAAAAAATCAAATGAACTATATTTCTTAATATATTCTTAGGGTAAGTTTATAAACATGTAAACATACAAACATATAAAAGCTACATATTTTAATACACCCTTAGGTAACTTTGTAAAGCTTCAAGATATTCAGCTATACAGAAAAACAAAGGCCTTGATATCCCTTCATCTTTTTCCTGTAACTACTACAATTGAAAAATATCACTAACTATAATGATTTTTAAATATTACATCTAAAATGTGTGAGAAGTTCATTTTGATTGATATAAAAACTGGTTAAAGTAAATACTTTTTCTGCCCTGGGTATACCAATGACTACATATTAAAAATTTAATTAAATATAAATAAGAATGGTTGCATAACTTGTATTAGTTCTAAAATCATCTAGCTTACATGTTTAAATGTTGTTTTCAAAGCCAGGATACAAAGTACAATTATGAGGGACTCTGGGATTCAACTCAAAGAATTTGCCCATCAGAATAGGAGAAAGTGTTTAGAAATCAGGTCATTATTTGTCTTTCAAATCCTTATTTGTTTCACTCAGCAAAACAATCTGCAAATAATATTGGCTAGAAAAAAATTAGTTTAGATTACAGGCATTAAAGAGGTAAAAGTTTGTGGTTTCTTCTGCCAAATACCAGAATTAAACAATAATGCATTATTGATCCATTCACACCCTTTTCAGAGGGCTTAGGATTCTGGTTATCTTCATTTCAGAGATAGCATAGTGATTGGCTTCAAATGCACTTCTAATTACACACACACACAAAGCAACACTGATGGCTAAAAGTTCAATGAATGTGACTCAACTTGCTTAAATTTAACTTTTCAGCCCTTTTCATTTTTAAAAATTTAATTACTATTAAGCTGTAAGTAACTACATGTTATTGATAAATGCTGGACATTCGAATAGAAACACCTTCTCTGTGCTTCCATATATTTCTTTTACCACTTCCAAGTGTCCTCTCTCTTTCCCGTCTTTTACACATCAAAACAGGGAAGAAAGAGCTTTTGTGTTTTAACTACAGAGAAAACATTTGAGAATGTGTCAGTGCTGTGAATACCAGCACCAGTTTGGGGGTTGGTTTGTTTTTCCCCCTGCCGTGGTATTTCTTTTCCCTTTGCTTTTGCAGTCTTTAAACTCTGGCCACTTTGAGAAAAGCAATGGTTAAAATGAAAAGTTAGGACAAATTGCGTTAATACTCTATGTTGCCAGAATATGAGCATGATGAAAGAAAGCAGTGTTGGGACGTTATAAAGCCAGAGCGGCTCTCCACACACAGAAAATTAAAATAAAATAAATAAACAAAAGCTGGTTTTATTCTACTCTTTATTAAATATTTAAGATCAAGGAAAAAGAAAATTCCTATTTACAAAAAAACAAGTTTCCAGGGTTGTCACTTCTCCATAGTGGGGTGTCGGGATGTGTGTGTTTGTGTGTGAGCATGTGAGTGTGTGTTTGGGGAGAAAAGAAAGAATGAGAAAGGGCAGATAACTTTACTGACATACTAATTCTTTAGATAGTAGTAAATGAATGACTCAAATAGACATTTGTTTCCCTTAATAGGTTTTTGTACAGGTTTCTTACAAGCTGTGGCATATGCTTCATTTATATGTATATTTATTTAGAAGGATAGAGAATAATAGGTGTAGTTTGTCTATAGTCGCAGTTATTATTTAAAGTCCAAAGAGGTTACAACTTCTTTCTATTCCAAACATGGATACAAAGGTCTCTTGTATATGCCTCCTGCATTACATTGAAGGCCAATTAAAAATAAAGATAATATCCTAATTATTGAGCCTTAGGAGGAGAAAGAAAAAGGCTAAAAGGCAAAATGACTCCAAGATGGCTGCCTCTTCCTTCTTCCCCCTCCTCACTGCCTGTTATTCACATAGAAATTGATGTAATATTTTGTTTAGAAATCACATTGTAGGTCATTTGCAAATGAGGCAGCCTCTGAGGCACCAATATCTGCCTAGAATACTCTCACGATGCCATAGAGGGATGGAAAAGATTAAAATGCAAACATTCAAATGTATTTAGATTTGTACATAGTGACTAGACTCACACACATAAACACTTGAATGTGTGAACAACACACACAGCTGCAAATGAAATAAAAGGCTGAAATTTTTTTTAATTCTTAGGACAGAAGTGCAAAGGAAGATACCAAGCTACCACCTTTCTCCTCAAAGGCTAAAAATTCCCTGGTCAGGGTCTGGATTCAATTTTTTTTAAAAGATATATCTTACTGATGACTCTGTTAATAGTGAAACTTCTTAAGTCAGGGGAGACAAGATTTCCATAAATTATCTCTCTAACTCATCTCATGCTGGTACAAATGCAAAGCTAAAAAAATTTTTTTTAATTTTTGCATTTATTTTAAAAGAGAAAAACAATTAAACCACGTTCCTGACTGACATGTTAAAGAATAAGATCACTAGTAACTACTGCTATTAATTATAATAAATATATATTCTCAATCATAAAATCCTACCCATAAAGCTAAACTAAAATAACATCTAGAATAAATAAAGGTATATTTGGAGCTTTATAACAGATTTATAGCAGGTTACTGTGTAGATTGGAGTGCACTAGGCATAGAACAAAGCAAATGGCTTAGTTTCTATAGGAAATATATTAAAAAGAAAAAAAAAACACACAACCCTTTATCTAAAAGCCATCAGGGACAAGCACTCAATACAAGTTAACAAGCAGGAACTGATAAGATAACATTTATATGAGGTCAGAAGTCAAACGCCAGTCAAAGGCTTTTAACCTCTTGGGTCATAAATAGGAATAGTTAAAAGTGAGAGGTAGTTATTTATCGGATTTTAAGGGTACCTGATCATTGCTAGAGAATCACAGATGATGAAACTAATTAGGATTTATAGAAAAAGAACTTTGTAGCCATTCAAAGAAAATTAACCTACAAACTCATAATTCTTCCATTGTAGGGAGAAAAACAAACAAAAAACCTTTTTTGGGAGAAAATAAATCTAGTAATTTAAACAGATTTACTAACAAAATTTCTCTCAGAAACAATAATTTACAACTAATGTACATATTGATCAATATATGGTAAATGATATACCTTACAAATTCTGTATTAACATTCTAACAACAAAAATAACCATTACATAATTTATTATCAATTTTTGTTTTTTTTTTACTTTCCTCCAAACCTCCTAGATTAGACAGAATATAACTCCAATAGCACAGTACTTCTTGCCCTCAGAATGCCATCATTTATAATTTAAAATATACATGTGCATATTCTAATAGCAATTATTTTAAAACATCGGAATATAAAACTGCATTAAATTTTTGTCCTAATCTATCCAGAGAAACAGATATCTGTTCCTTTATTTGCTGTTAGAATATTTTTCTTTGTTTTGATTATTGTCCTTTTTTGTATTTTTTTTAGATTTACATTCCAAACTCCCAAACAGTTTCTGGTCTCAGAGTCCATGCTGGCTTATATTTTCAAAGCATACCATCCCTCTTTTTTCTCTTTTACAATAAAAGAAAGCAGATCTAGATATTTCTTTCTAGAGAGAGATAGAGGGATTGTTGTTAGGCCTGCTAAAGGCCCACTGTTTCTTTAAACAGAGTCCACAATACACTAGGCGAACATTGTGGATTTAAAATGCTTTTAAATATTTATCAGAAGTATTTTATCATCATATTCAAATGACACCTGGAGTGCACTCACCTTTATTGACAATCTCTGTTCTGAAAGTCCATTTGCTTCCTTAAAGCCCCCCAAGCAGAACAAGGACTACCCGTTTTCATTCAGTTAATGTTTAGTAAAAAACCAAGCAACCTTAATCAGCATGCTGATTGCATCGTCAACTAACAAATAATTTACTACTCTGAGCATTGCATTCCATTAAAAGCTCATTAAATTTTCTGTTCTCCAATGGGAGGTTTAGCTTTTGAACTGCATGCTTTTGCTTCAAATGATCATTTATTCAATTTTTGCAAAATGTGGTGGTTTTTTTTTTCCTAAAGTATAGGTGAGCATTTCAACACCTATAGACTACAGACATATGGAAATGCAGCCCAGGGTTTGAGAATGTTCTATTTGATTTATAAACTCTGTTTAATAAAAATCCAACACAATCTCCTGTACTTTTAGAAAATCCTAAAATCACTGGAATAGTTAAAAATGGTTATGCCTGACCGAAACATAGCCTCAGAAATATAAATATATAACATAAAATATCAAATCCCTTTTTAAAAGCTTCTATTTTTCTTTTCCATGTATTACTTTTATTATTTTTATCTTTGTAAATATGTGTTTTCTACTGATTAAAAATGAGCATAACACCACAAAGCCTTTGCCATATTTGATGCCAAACTTAATACCTCGGTGTGTGTGTGTGTGTGTGGCGGGGGGGCGAAGGGGGGGTTGGTTATCCAAAGAAATCTATATTTTCTGGGGCTTACACATTTTTACAAACTCACAATCTCCTGAATTATTTTCACACCCAGACTTGACAAAGAAAAGTATATATGTAAATATATAAATCTAAGTATTATTTTTTTAATTTAGGGACATGTAGGAAAATATTGGCTTCCAAATTAACATGCATCTTTGGGTTGCTAATTATGCTCATTGCAAATTTGGGTCATTTTGCTTGAGTGACTCTAATGTAGGGCTGAGATTGCCACGCAGAGCAGTGGATTCCTGATTCCCCACGCTAATCCTGAACTCGGTGATTGTGTCAGGTGCAGTTCTGTATGCTCTAGCAGCTGGCTCATCCTCATCAATGCAAATAAGGCAACTCCTACAATCAGAGCCTCACGAGTGTGAGGCCTGATTGCTGAGGGCAGGCTAAAGCACTACACAGACTCTCACTTTCAAATCACGCTAAGTGACAAGACAACTGCAATGTCCCTCCAGTTCAAAATCAACCTTTCGAAAACAAAACAAGGAGAGGATGGCTACAAAGAAGAGGAAAACCCCAGTGTTTGGGAAATGGACTTGTTTAGATGGGCTTTATTTAGATACAGAGATAATGTAAAGTGTATTTCAACAAATAATTCTTTAGCTCCTACTCTATGCAAGATACTTTGTTTTAAGGGCTGCAGGGGATGCAAAGGTAAGAGAGGCACAGTCCTCCCTTCAAGAAACCCTACCATCTGATTGCAAAAATGTTAAAGATTAAGATAATGACAGAATTATTATTAAGCCGCAGTCACCGAAATCTTAAATGGAAACCATAACACATTTTTGTGGGAATAATATCATGTGAGACATGATATATTGGTGCAGCTGTACAGAGCAAGACTTCAAAAACTTCAGGTTCAAATCCCAGCTACGCCACTTACTTGCTCAAGTTATTTCACCTTTCTACAACCTTAATGTCATCCTCTGCAAAATGGTGGTGACAAAAGTACTTGTCTCACAGAAATTTTAGAAGAGCGGAACTGAGATTTGCCACAGTGCTTGGCACATAGTGCTGAATAATGTCAGCTGTGATTAGTACTATTTCCTCCTTAATATACAAATAAGACAGGGGAGGGATCCAAAAATAACAGTGTGCCACAGTTTGAAAAGTATTTATTTGATCTGTCTCATTCCCATTTTACATGTAGCATTACCCTGTGGAAGTGAAAATACGTGAATGTGAAAAAGCCCTGCATCTCTCAGTGGTGCCTGGACAACCCTGGCAACTCAGAACATGAAGGAGAGAACAAGAAATCTCTGTGCTTTTCCTTTTCTTCTTTTCCAAACACGTGTGCAGACTTCCCCTGCATTTCAGCCCCACCCTCTTTATTTTACTGCCTAATCTATAAAGGAGGATTAACAGCGGCACGCTGCTTTGGCATAGAGCAGATTCTGGGTGAGGACCTGCAGGTAGAGTTTAATGAATACAATTTTCTAGGACTGTGAGTGCATATTTTTAGCCACATGCTGGGTTCCAGCGTTGGCTCTTGAGACAGATGAACAGACCCTTTGATCAGACTTGGGTGTTGCTCCAAGAAGAACCTTTTTCAGAAAGTAGTTGGGGGAAAATGTCCTCTGTTTCCCTATTCTTAATTTGCATTGCATAGGTTTAGATTCCAGATAACTGGTCCCAGTAAGTCGCATTACAACATTGAGATACACCATCGTGGGAAAGCAAAGGTACTTCTGGGCAGGAACCGATCCATTTTCTCGCTACAGACGATTGCTGGTGTTCAAGTGGGCAGTTGCCATCCTTCTCCCTTGGAGAGTAGGCTAGAGGTAGCCTCCTGGGGGTGGCTTGGCCTAGACAACGTCATAGACACCATATCCCCCCTGGAGTTACCGAACAATAAAATTGCTTCCTTTGCCAAATACAAAGAATGGTCTGGAGTTGGATATTAGCAAACAGCAAACCACCTAAAGAAGAAAGGAAGGAGAGACAGAGGGAGGAAGTGAGAAGGAAGAAAAGGAGAAACGAAGGAAGGATGGAAGAAAGGAAGAAAATTACAGGAAAAGAAAGCATAAAATACAATCTCTCCTCTGCTTTAGCTTGCCAGGGAGAGGGCAGCCATTCAATCTTGTCTCGAGTTTTAGCCAGTGCCATGGCAAAGATGGGGAGGTGGAGAAGAGGGATTTTGATATAAAGCCAAGCAGGGCACGAAGGAGGCACCAGGTCTTGTCGAAATAACTGGGACTTTAAGGCCTTGGCATTGGGAGAGAGCAAGCAAGATGGTGAGTGATTTGATCTCTTACATTCCTGCCCAGGACCCTCTCCTCCTCTAATAGGATTAACAGATATTTTCCTAAGCAGAAATCAAAATGTGTCAAATCATCTGAGACAGTCAATTTGTTCACAATGCCCACGTTCTCGCAGTACCGCAGTACCGATGCAGCACTATTCAAAAACAGTTTCATTTCAGGAGATACAATGCAGTGGAGAGGTAAACATTTATCTTCATAATCTTACATTCTTTTCAGACTGCTTAATTTTTCCCAGTGATTTTCCCCTCCTCTTTCACTCCACCCCCAAGCTCTGCTTCAAAACATCTATTACAAAAAAAAAGACATGACTTCCCCAGGGGGTATGGGTCTCAGCGATCCTGATGATGCAACGTGTGCTCTCCATTATCCCTGGGAGCTCCCTGGGTGTGTTCTGCATCCTGTCTCATAGCTTCCGTTGTTCTAGTGCATCACTTACAAATCCTCCTTGAACACCTGTAAAGGTTACCTCCACCTCATCTTTCCACCTCATCCCAACTTATCAGTACTCCTTCCCCCACTCCGCCCCACCCACCCCCACTTTTTCTTTTACTGTATTATTATTGCTATTATCTTTCTCTCCACCAGCACAGACCTCTGCCGCATCTTAGGGAAGCATTAAGTTGCCTTCCTTTGTGCTACCTTAAAACTGCTTGTTCTCCTCGAGCTTCCTTCAAACACAGGGACCAGTGTCATCTCTGGAACAATGAATGCAAGTAGTTACAGTGGGATTCCAACTTCACATTGTTGGCATTCCTAGAAATCTCGTGCATTTTCATTCCTCCTCCATACTTCCTTCTCATTGAGACCCCATAAGATAGTAACAATTAGAAACTCTGAAATGAATAGAAACAATAGCTACTGGTATGTGTAATTCTTAAGATTTGAATATCAGACATTTAGCAAGCAGAATAAAGTCTCCATTTTTTTCCTTTTTCTTACTATTTGTATATTCAGTATACATGTAGAGAGGTGTTTTTTTTTTAAAGCGGATTGTTGACAGTATTTTCTGTAATAACATATTTTCCATTGATATAGTTTAGGTGTTTATTTAACCACAATGTTCTCTGTGATTATGGTGTCAAAAGATAATGAATTGGTCCATTCTACATAGAAAGCCCTCTCTACCACTTTTGCTTCCCACCTGTTAAAATCTAACCCATTCTGCAGGCTCCAGCTCACACCCTATCTCCACCTGGAAATTTTCCCAGATCCTCCCAGGAGAACTCTTCTCTCTCCCTCGTGGCTTCCCCTGCAGGTGTTTATGCTTCTGCTCTGATTGGAGTTGGCTTTTTAATCTAGTTATTGTTGATGTCTGTCTGCAGAACTAAACTATGAGTCCTGGAGGACAAAGAACTTATGTCTTCCTTTCTGGACTCTCTGCCACGTCTAGGAAAGTGCCTGGCACAGCAGAGAGGTTCTGTCACCTGAGGATAAAGTGGATAACCACCTGGCCTTCTGGGCCTGAGAAAAGCTCACCATCTCCTGCCTGGGGTCCCTCTTGATTAGGGGGACATCAAGTCACTCCTGGCCCACTTCTCCCACCCCATTCCCACTTGTATTTGATCATGATTTTTAGACTTGCCTACACTAGAATTTTTAATATTTTTTCATCTAAATGCCCATCTTTAGTAAACACATAACTAGATGAATTGCAAAGTGAGGGAATTAAAAAGTGCTATCTTATATCTGAATGAATAAATCATTTATATTAGCTCTCTGTTTTCGAGTCTGGTCTGGAATTGGCAACAAATACCAGGGCATGGTACTCTCTGACATGGTGTATTCATTTATTTGTTATATATTTTTAAAGAGATTTGACAAGTTGTTTACTAGGAGTCAAATGTCAATTAGCATTGACCTGAAAATGAGTTGCTGTGTTACATGTATTTGTGTTTAGCCTTCCAGTCATCCTGATTTTTCTTTTTGGGATTTTTTTACTTGCACCGGTATTTATCTTCAAGGACTCACTAGCGCACCATCACAACGAAAAATCCTACTTAATATTTTAACATTTTCTTAAAAACACACCTCACTGGCAACCCTATCATTTCAGTATTGAATTTTTTTCTCCTGATAAGGCAAATGACACTTTAGCCTTAGTTAATGTAAAACAGGAAGGTGTTAATCTCATTTTCAACATGTCAGCTCTTCCAGGTAGGGTATTAATACACAAGATCCCCTGCTGGCAGACTCAACAGAATCTTTCTGGCTGTGAAATGAAGTCCAAACCTGGTAATTTTTGCTTTCCTTTATTGTATGTGCTCAGGTCTACTTCATTCATTGAAAAAGATATATCAGTAGCTAAATGAATAAAAAGTAACAAAGAAATGTTTGCACACTATTGACTTAACTCAGTACTCAGACACTATAATAGGTTTGTTTTAAAATATTCACACACTACAAACATTTGAGTATGTTTGATGATAAGTAGTGATGAGGCAAGGCATATTTAAAAGATACTCTGAGATCTATAATTTTGCAGCAGAGAACTCCAGTCCAATGTCACTATTGGCTTTGTTAAATTTACTTTCTTTAAAACAATAATTGTAAAGAATTAAACAAGGAAAAGTATGGACTATGTTGCAGGCAATTACAGAATTCCATATCCCACCAGAAGATTTATGTTCTTAGAATAATGTAGAAATCAAAGTTTTCATTTTTTCTTCAGTGTGTTGAGATGAAGGGTGTAGAGATGAAAAAAAAATAAAAAGCCAAGGTTTTCGTGGTATTAAATTGTTGTGGACAATGTCAAGAAAATTTGTTTCCATAGAATTTTTTAGATTTTGGAATTTGTCCTACTTACTCTATTCCTACAAACATTAAGGAGAGCTTATTAAGTGCCATTTCAAAAGATATCATAGAGAGCAAAGGAAAAAAAATGACTATAGTAAATATAAAAGAACATTAAATTAAGCTTTCTTATTTGTAAACAAATTAATAGGTTTTAAAGAAAATGTTATGTATTTCAAATTTAAGGAAGAATTAGAAATGGCATTTTAATCTCACAAAGGAATGAGATTTTATGTGCTTCTAAAAAACAAGGGATAGATTATAGATATTGATGAGCTATTAGTTCATTCAAATTAAAAATATGAGAGAAGCAGAAAGAATAAAATAGGATGCCAACAAAGGCAAAGAAAATAACACTGATGAGGGTAGGCAAGTAAAAGAGATGCTGCGTGGAAAGGTGAAAAAGCTGGGGGTCCTGGAGGCACGTACCACCAAGGTTTCCACTGAGTTGAGGAGAAATTTGAGAGTTGAAATAGTAATGATGACACTTTAGAGGTTAATTTTTGTACCTATCCTCCCACTTGTTAGTCACACGTTCTATGTCATGGTTAGGACAAGTATTATTATTCCCACTTTACAGATGAAGAAACACAGTACAGAGAAACTAAGACTCCTCTGAGTCAGGCAGAATTATGTGCAAGCCCCAGACCTGTGATTTGTTTTTCTTCTCTTCTCTTCTCTTCTCTTCTCTTCTCTTCTCTTCTCTTCTCTTCTCTTCTCTTCTCTTCTCTTCTCTTCTCTTCTCTTCTCTTCTCTTCTCTTCTCTTCTCTTCTCTCTCTCTCTCTCTCTCTCTCTCTCTCTCTCCTCTTTCTTTTTCTTTCTTTCTTTCTTTTTTTTTTTTTTAGTTTAGGATGGGGACTTGAAAATTGAGAAGAAGGGAAGAAAGATGAACCAAAAAGATATGAAACAATGAAGAGAGTCACTGAGGAATTCCAAGCTGTCAAATCTATCCAGAAAAATAAGGCATGGAAAAAAGTGAGATGACAAGATTTTTTTCTTTATTTCTGTCCAAGTTAATAACATGCACAGTGCCTCTTTTTATTCATCTGTCTGTACATATTTTTCCATATACCATTCTACAGTTATATAATTCATTTCCTTGCCTACTGGGTCAATACTTTATCACTTTACTAGTTTTTTTTTTTTTTTTTGTAATAGCTTTTTATAGTCCTTGTTAGTGAAATGTGCCCCCCCACAAGAAGATGATGACAAAAGGATGAAGAAGGTGGTCAGGAGAGGCCTGGTAAACAGGATCACTGTTAGAGTTACATATCCATTGTTCGATTTTCCAGTAGGCATTATTATGCATCTCCCTTAAGCATGAGGCCATGTTATTTTCTGTGTTTAGCTTTTACCTGGAACATGAATGAACTCACTTAAAAATATAACAGGATTAAATTTTAGCATTGTTCATTGTAAACACATAGCTGATATTTTATATATGGTATCTGAAATCCCCTTCTGGAAATGTAACAGAGTTATGACCTGTATAATTTGTATCATTGGCATTTTGATTTTCTTTCAAAACAATTTGGTATAACTTTAATTGAAGATCTTAAGCCTCACAGGTTAGCAGGTTTAGGATATGTGGAAACAGTGGGAGAAAATAACTCATTAGAGCTGTTAAATGACTTGTATGGAATCCCACAACTGGCTAAGCCTGAATTAGAAATTGGGACTTTTATTCTAGGCTCTACATGCTACACATTGCCTCCCAAATTCAATCCAGTCAGTGCTATGTGCTACAGAGAATTGTGTTGGCATTCCCCACTTGTGGGCTTTTTTTTTTTTTTTAATTAGGGTATGTCCCAAACAGTCCTAGAAAAAAATGTAGAACATATTTTGGAGAAAAAGCAATTTCTTAGTGAAAATACACCAAAAACTCAAACAAACAACCCTATCATGTATTTGCTATTATGAAACAATATAGCAATAACTAGTGGTTGGGGCAGGGAAAGTCAGTCTTATTTTTCTGCCTGTCAAAATAATTTTAAAATGTAGGTAGTCAAAGAAAAATGTGGACACTAAGATGGCTTCTCTACTCAAAGCTGCCATTTCCAAATATTCTCTCAGTCAATCAACAAATATTGAGTACTCATTTCCTGTCAGGTACTGAGTTAGCAGCCTGAGAGTGAACAAAACAGACATAATCCCCACCTTATTAAATGAAGTAATTTAGATAACTGATCTACTTTCAAAATGTAAGTAACATACTTATCAGCCATTCATATTTTAGTATGAATTACTTTAGATGAATAATAAATTTTATTGGCTCTTTGTTCTAGGAATATATTAATTAGCAATAGCTCAGTTTTATTGTTTATGGTGAATATTTAGGGCAGTAAACAGAGGAAGAACAATTAAAAAGTGAGAGATAATTTTAGAGCATGTAGAATTTTGAGAGGACATATAAGAATGCGATGCCAGAGTAGAACGTTTGTGGTTACCTTAAGGGTCTGGATATCTAGAGAAAAGCAGGTAGAAGGGTGAGAATGGAAAGCTTTACCTTCTTTTTTGCCTGAAGATTTTGGTGGCAATTTCTTGACCCAGGAACTGACTTTAAAAATTTTGTTAGAAAAGTCTTGATTTTATCAGTCTTGAGTGATACCTTCAAAATAATCACTTTCTAGTCACCTCTCCTGGGTGGTAGTTCTATAAAATATAAAATATAAAAAGGATGATTGTTGTATGTTCTTATAATGACTATAGCATAAGCCATAAGATGATGGGTATTCAAAGTAGGTTTAGAACAGTTTCTTGACATTTCCTATCAAAGTAGCCCCTGACAGTAAAGGAGGATATTCTGGGTGGTAAAACTCCATCAACAGAATTACACCAGTGGTGGCAAGGACAAGAGGACCATTGAGGGTAACTTAAAGCAGCAAGGCAGAAAAGTCTTCAAAATATTATGGGCTGTTTTCCTTGAAAATGTAAGAATTTGTCATCTACTACCTCATAATAAATAGGTCCATGTTTGTTTCACAAGAAAATATTGCTTTACATTTCTTGTTATTAGTAAAATTGACCCTCTGGGAAGAGATGTCATAATTACTCTATGGGTCTCAGTCAGCCTGCACGTGGGTAGGAATGTTTAAATGATTTCACTGAGGAGGATACCAAGTACTAAAAGGTTTCAGTTATCTGAGCAGTCACAGTGCCAGGATTTAGTTAAATTGAGAGCACTTTGAATTTGTAAAAATAATTATCTATCTTAGGATTTCCATCAGTTTTTGGGACCCCAAGTTTCCAAGAATTTCTCCATCATCTACATTTGACTGACAGTGATATGATCTCAGATGGCCAGGATAGGCAAAAAATATGAAGCCCAGGTCACAAAATCAGCACGATGCACTGGGCAGGTGTAGAAATGAGTCTGAGTGAAGCATCCTGACCAGCCAGTTTCCTTATGGGCTCTTGATAGAGTTGCCATTCCAAACTTCCTCACCTACTACCAAACAAAACAGGCTGGGTGTGAGACAGTAGAGAAAATGAAGAATTTGATCCAACTCTGCCATTATCCAGGTTCCTTCACCTCATCAGTACTTACTGAGTCTGTGGCAGATATTATTTGAAACTCTGGGGATACAGCAGTACAGACAGATACAGTCAGGTGGTAGGCAGAGTGTTAGTCCTCAAAGATATTTATGCCCTACTTTCTAAGAACCTGTGACTTTGTTACCTTTCATGGCAAAAGGTGTTTTGCAGATGCGATTAAGGATATGGACCTTGAGATAGAGATTAGTCCAAATTATTTAGGTGGGCTTAATCTAAGAACATGGGTCCCTAGAATTCTGAGAACCTTTCCATGTTAGAAAAGAGATGAGACAGAAGAAGGAACATAAGAGAGACGTAACTGCTTGTCAGAGGGATATAACTGCTGTTGCTGGCTTTGAAGATGAAGGGAAAGGCTATGAATCAATGAATGCAGAAATACAAATGGCTTCTAGAAGCTGGAAAAGGCAAGAAAATGGATTATCTTCCAGAGCCTCTAGAAAAAAACATAGCCCTGCTTACACCTTAATTTTAGTTTTGTGAGACGTGTGTCAGATTTCTGATCTCTAGAATGATAAGATAATAAGTTGTGTTCTGTTTAAAGTCATTAAACCTATGGTAATTTGTTATAGCAGCAATAGAGAATGAATGCAATCCCCATTCTCTTTGTGCTTATATATTAGTAATGCAATAAAATAAATACAATAAAAATAAATATATATAACAGGTCATTTACACATTCTAATAAGGCTATGATGGAAATGTGATGGAAATGAATGAAATAATCTGATGGGGACTATATAATGGACACATCTGAAAAAATTTTAAATGCTTTAAGAATGCTTCACTGTATGAGTTTTGTGTTAGGTAAAGACTAACTATCCTTATAGGAGTTTTTGTTTGTTTGTTTGTTTGTTTTTAATCTGTCTCCTTTGCATTTGGACTAGAACACAAGCATGTAACTTGATTTCCACAAAGTAGATACATCCATGCCAGAATTTAAGTCCAATGCTAGTGATGCAAAACAAAGGACAGTTTGGATTATTTCTTTTCCTTCTTTTTACCTCCTCCTATAATAGTAGGTGGGTCTGCAAATTAATACATGGCACAAAAGAGCCCATTTGTCCTTGGTAGCTAGAGTCATTCCTTTATCAAATCAGTTCTGCAACAATTTCAGATATTAATCTGGTTTAACTCAAGCCTAGCTCTCGAGTCCTTTCAACAATTCAGTAAGCCACAAAATATCCTTTTATTAAACTCTTTTTCTGATTAACCAACTGGAGTCACCAGTGATTGGTTGTAACTGAAGGTCCTGATGGAAACAAGCAGTAATTAGGAGAAACCAATTTTAGACATATTGGTTGGTCAGGAAGGTCTCTCTGAGAAGGTGATATTTGAACTGATGTAAGAAGAATGTGAAGGAGCAAGTAATATGAACAGCTGGGGGAAAGCTGGAGCTGAAGAAGAAAGTGCAAAAACTCCTATATGGAGCTGAGGATCCCACAGAGAGCAAGACAAACAAAAGCTCCTGCCTTGGTGGAGTTTACCTCTGGTGGGGGTATTTAGACAGTTAAAAGTAGGCAAATAATAACACAATTCAGAGCATGACAAGTGCTATAAAGAAATGAGAGAAAATTATATGTTGCAGATAAGGGACAATTCTAGATAGGGTGGGTAGGAAAGGCTTCTCTGAAGAGGTGACAATACTCAGAGACATAGGCAATTAATGACATGGATAAAATCCCTATTGGGACACTGCTCAATGAAGTGAATTTCATAAGATTCTTAAAATGAAAACAAAAGTTGTAGGACCATCTTTGCCAAGGTTAGGAATGTCGGGATAATTTAACGGATGTTAAAATGCTCCTAGAGATAAAGATTTAAAGTTGCCAATTGTGCTCATCATTTTGATGATGTTCTCAACCTTAAACTTGCCAAATGCATTTGACTTCATTTTTAGAGAGATTAATATTTACATTATGAACATTCTTTTACAACTACAAATTGGCTTAAATTTTGTTTTGGATAGTTGCTATGTAAACAAGTACTAAAACGCAAAATAAAGAAGACAAAGGCAACGTTGGTTCTTCATCACTTTGTCAGAAGCTCTTCTGGTTTGATGGACTAATCTGTCAACAATGGAATAAAGCCAGCACTAACAGAAACCTCAGCTTCAAGCAACAGTATTTCAAAATAATCTATCTGCAGGTAGAAGTTGCTGGTTTTATGTGAGCATGAAAAATTAATTATCAATGAAAAGGCATTTACTTCTTTCACAGTCCATATATTTATTGACAAATAAATGTTCTTTATCTCCCCAGAGGAAAGAACCATTCTCTAAAATTGTTTAATCAATTTAGTGACCTGAGTCAAAGCTTTAGAGGGAAAAAAATAAATGTTCTTTCTCAGATAGATCCACGAAAAGATAAGGCAGGTAGGTCTTGGTATGTTTATCTTTCAGTAGAGCAAGTATCTGGAATATCTTTCTCCCCAACATACACACAAAAACCACATAATTTTTTTTCTAGTAAAATTCAATCAGACTTACTGGTAAATATGACAAATTGAATACATATATCTACTTTTACTTTCTTTCCAATGCCCAGAAATGGCAGTAAAAGTATTTTAGGAAGCACAAACCAACAAAGACAGAGAATAGAAGAGCAGAACAAAACAATCAAACAAGCAAACAAACAACCTAGAAGCTGGAAAGCATGAATGAGTGGTAAAGAGAACTCAATGGACCTGAGAATACAAATCCTGAAGCCAGCAAAGGGGAAAGCTGGGGACTAACTCGATTTTACAGCAGAAATAGACCATAGGAAGATCTGAAAAGCTTCCAGATAGAGCATATTACAAACAAAGGCTCGGAGAAGAAAATGGCACTGAATTTCCATATAGCACTGACTAAATCTTGAAGGTAATAGAGCAATGGCTTTGAAATTATGAAGCAAAATGATCACTACACTTGAATTTTATACTTAGATAAACTACCAATTTAGGTACAGGATAGAATAAAGACGTTTTCAGACATGTGAGATCTCAATTATTTCCCAAAATAATTATTTTTCTCAAAAGAATACCTGTGGATTTGCTCTATCAAAAAGGGAGGAAAATCAAGAAAGAGAGTACCAGAGAATTGGCAGAGGAATAAAGCAAAAGGAATCACAAGATTATGGTAAGAAAAAATTTCAAATAACTGTAATGCAGGGTTGAGAAAGCAAGACACCCAGAATGGAAGGCTTCAAGAAAGATTTTTCTATAAGATTAAATTGAAAATAGGGATTGAAATTGATGGAATAGTTACTCATCTGAATGTATTTGAGATAAATTTAGACAATTTACATAGAGTTAGGGCTTGAATTAGTGGTAAATCAGAAGAAACTAAAACAACAACAACAAAATGATTACTTCAAAAAGTTGTTTAGGAAAGGGAAAGCAATCCTGATTTACTATATGGCATAGCTATGCATAATGCTTAGACAGTAATAATAATGTCAACACAAAATTGGGGTATATATATAGAGAATGAAGGAATGGGAAGGTTGTACATGTGTTACAGGGGCATGAGGAGGAAAGTGAGCTATAAAAAATAAAGAAATTGAATAATATTGAAATAGATCTATACATAGTACCCAAAATTGTGAAAACAAAAAGAAGCTATGCAGGATGCTATTTGGAGACACTGAGGTAAATATCAAAAGATTATCTAAAAGTGGTGGAAGTACTTCTGAGAAAGAAGAAATAGAACAGGGAGAAAGAAGGCTTGAGACTGTTATTTCTATATACCAAGACATATAACTATTTTACATTTTTAACTGTGCATATATAACTGACAAAAAATACAAAATAAGTAAATACAAACAGAAACAGTTAAAGTAATTATCTATACAACTGTTTCACTTTTCACACTGGTACAATGACTACTTAATTCCTTATATAAGCTTACTATAAAGTAATGTTTATTTTGTTGTGTTTTAAAATCAGGTTTACCAGAACTTAAACATCAAATGAATGTTTTCTTTCAAATCTTCCTTCTTTAGAAGTTAGACATTTAGAACAAAGTTGTGCAACTAACTGAAATATTTTTAGAGCTGTTTAGAATTTCAAAGCCTGTGGCAAACTTCTTTAAATAACTTCAAAGGTGTCAATTCATGGATTTAATATTTTGAAAGAAGCAGAAATCATTGGGAATCACATTAGATTTGAGTGGCCAAGCTAGCTAAAGCTATTTTGGGTAAAAATCAAGATATGAAAATAAACTAATACAACTGAATGGCTTAAAATTAGCTGTAAAGGGGACTTTAGAGGGGAAAAGGATTCCAAAAGTATTTTGTTTTTGAAGCATAATTATTAGAATATGTGTATGAGGCTGCATTTTTATGAAGGTGCTCCCACAAAGAAGTTAAAAATATTCTTTATGATGCACACAAACAAACACAAATCTATATTAGAAACCTGCAGGAGTGATTTTAGGGGAAAACGCCAAATGAGATAATATTGCTTACATGTGGTAGGGGCTCTTCTCTAAGCTAATTCAAGTGGGATTCACCCACCCACTAAAATTAGCAGAGAATCTTACATAATTGATTTATTTTCCTCTCTCAATGGAAGAGATATGACTAGAAGTAAACCTATGTCTTTGTGGACTTCTTTACCTGCTCCTAGATAAATTGCTTAAGATAAGTGGAATAATTGCTGCCTTATGAGCTCTGGTGTTCCATTGATAGATGCAAGCATCTTTTCCTTTCTTCAATAATGAATGACATGGCTAATGTGGTATTAAAATCTTCCAATCTTTCGCAGAAATGCTTAACTGGAACTCACCAATAGAGGACTTCTTCTACCCTATGGTTGATTTCAATCACATTCTCAACTATGAGGACTTTGTGGGCATCCAGCTCTGGTCTCCACTGGGTAAAGTTTTCCAGGCTTACGAGAATATTACCTGCATGTAGAGGAGACTGCTAGCTATTCATTATTCTCCTTTCATCATGGGCAAAAAGAAAGACTACACTTCTTATCCCATCATGCAGAAGTTAGCCAATGAAACATGAGTGGAAGAAATTTGTACACTCCCAGGTCTGCTCCATGCTTCACTATGTGCTTTCTCCTTGTGCCATCTGAATGCAGATGATGAGAAGGCACTAGAGAATGGTGGAACCAGAAGTTGAAAGGAGCCTAGCATCATGGACAACTGCATGTAGTCATCCACTGAGAGCTGTCCCTGCCAACCTGAGAAGCTACCTTAGATTGTTATATTTAAAAAAAAAAAAGAAATATTTTTAAAGAAAATTTGAGCAAATTTGACAGTCTGTTTGTAATATAACATAGTCAATAGTAACTAATACACTGGCTTTTTCACCTGGAATAACAGACCTAATTTCTGACTCTTGAGAGTATATATATGGATATACACCTTTTAGAATCTTAGCACTTGGGTCCAAAACACTACATTTTTCTAGTCTAAAATTATCAGTTCCCTCCCATCCATATCCTAAAACTCAAGGGACAGAGACTAACTACCTCTCCATTTTAAAGGACAATTACAGACTTCTGATTCTAGAAATAACTACTAGCCTCACTCTCATTCCTCCTGCTGCAGGTCATAGGTTTTCTTCAGACTTTCAGGCTGAGAAACTGAATGAATGTTGTGAATATTGCATAGGCTTCAAAACCCAAAGTCAAATTTAGTTTTTAAATAAGTTTTATCCTTTTGAGGGGAGGGTATGGGGGTAAGATTTCTTTCTCTTTGCCTTAATATAACCAAAAATTATGCATTCTTGGTCCAAATTATTCTATTCTATGGTATGTGGTAGGCAATGGTGGTGCTGATAACAGCTTATACTGGCCTGTGTGAGTTGATTTTACAATTTTCAAAAACTCCGCATTCTATTAAGTATAGTCATTATTAAAATGTAAACCATACAAACTTACAATTAAATAAATCACATTTAAAACGAGGATAATAAACACCAAAAAAATTACTTCCTGATTATGTTACTGCATTTTATTATTATCTACACTCCTGAAGTTATTTATATCTGCTGCTATCTTTACATATAAACTCCTTATTTTGGAATAGTTTCAGATTTACAAAAGAGTTGTGAAGATATGTGCCACACTCAGTTTTCTCAATTACTAACATCTTACATTAATATAGTACATTCCATACAATTAGTGGACAAATATTGATACAGTATTATTACCCAAAGTCCATGTTTTATTGACTTTATTAGTTATTATCTCATGTCTTTTTTCTGTTTAATACCCCATCCAGGATCTCATGTATCTCATATCACATGTATTTGTCATGTCTCTCTGGTTCCTATTGGCTGCGACAGTTTTTCAGACTTTTCTTCTTTTAGATGACATTGACAGTTTTGTGGAATACTGTGTACAATGTCCCTCAATTGAAATTCATCTGAAAGTTTCCTCACAATTTGACTGTGATTATGGGTTTGGGGGAGGAAGACTACAGAAGTAAAGTATCATTCTCATCATATGATATCAAGGGTACATACCACCCATATGACTTATCTCTATTAATGCTAACCTTGACCATCTGTCTGTGTTTCCACTCTAAAGTTACTCTTCCCCCACTCCTTTTCATACTCTACTCTTTGTAAGGGAGTCACTATACATGGCCCATATGTAAGGAGTGGATGCTACATTCTGTCTCCTTGAAGAATGAGATTATCTCCATAAATTATTTGGAATTTTTCTTTACAGAAATTAACTATTGTACTTATATATTTTTTCACTGTTGTTTATTTTATACTTTGACTTATAATCCAATATATTTATTCAGTTGCCCAAATTTTTTCAGTTTAGCCATTGAGAATTATTCAGTTAATTTCTGTGTTCCTTTGACATATGCCCATGAAGGTTGTTGTTGTTGTTGCTTGATTTTGCTTTTGTTTAATTAGTACTTCCTTAGTTTCTTGCACTATATGATGCTCCAGGATCATCTTATATATTTCCTGCCCAAGTCCTAGAAACAATCATTTCTCCAGGAAGTCTTATTTTCCCAGGTCCCTTTTATTGGTGAATTATATTAAAATCCAAGATCTGGGCACTAGATATGCTCATTTCTATTAGAATGTCCTTGCTTCTAGATTCTCTCAGCTGACAGAGCAAGGAAAGACATGTATGTATACTAACCATTGCATCTATAAATATGTATGATTACCTCTATATGTATCCATCTGTATTTATATTAAGCTAAACTTGAGTTTGCATTAAAGTTTTTAAACTCTTATCTGTTACTCCTTTTGTTGATCTGTAACCTCTGACTCCAACAGTAAAAATATGACTCTCACCATCCATCATCCATTTACTTAATTGTTCAGTTCCAGTATACATGTGTAGTGGTTTCAAAATTGTTAGCTCATATCCTCAGAGGAAACAACTTGATCAACTGGAATACAGTGCTTATGTACAATTGTGTTTGTCTTTAGTTTTATATATTTTACTCATTTTTCAAGTTCCTTAGGTTAGCAACTTATTTTCCAACTACCTTTAGTGAGATTGTTTCATACATTTATAGTATGATTAGATTCTTATGTCATGGTCTGCATTCCATCCTGGGATTCCCTGACCTCTTAAAAGATGTTTTAAAACTTGTATATTAAGGTTCTTTTAGTTTTGTGCTATAACGTTCTATGGGTTTTGACAAATGCATGGTAACATGTAGCCACAATTACAGTAGCATAAAGCAGAGTTTCTCTCATGCTTATCCTAATTAATCCTCCTTACTTTCCAAACCACTTGCAATCACTGATCTTTTCACTGTGTCTATAGTTTTGCCTTTGACACAATGTTATATAAATGAAGTCATGCATTATGTAGACTTTTCAGAAAGACTTCTTTTACTTAGCAATATGCATTTAAAATTAATCTTTGTCTCTACATGAATTGACGACCCATTCTTTTTTATTGCTGAATAGTATTCCATTGTATGGATGTACAACAGTAAGCTTATCCAGTTACCTATTGAAGGACATCTTGGTTGCTTAATTTTGTGAATATTAATAAATACTTATGTACAGGTTT
This sequence comes from Macroglossus sobrinus, assembly GCA_004027375.1. Taxonomy (NCBI): domain Eukaryota; kingdom Metazoa; phylum Chordata; class Mammalia; order Chiroptera; family Pteropodidae; genus Macroglossus; species Macroglossus sobrinus. The sequence continues at coordinate 905,102 of PVKZ01000122.1, read as the reverse complement.
TTGTAGACATGAGTTTTCAAATTAATTGAGAAAATACCTAGGAGCATGGTTTGCTGGAATTATGGCAAAGCTATATTTAGCTTTGTAAGAAACTACCAAACTGTTTTCCAAAGTAGCTGGGAAATTTTGCATTGAGAGTTCCTGTTGCTCCACATCCTTGCCAGAAATTGGTATTGTCAGTTTTTTGGATTTTAGCCATTCTTATAGATGTATAGTTATATCTCATTGCTGTTTCAGTTTTCATTTCCATAATGGCAAATAATGATGAGAATCTTTTTTATATTTATTTGCCATCTGAGTATCTTCTCTAGTCCATGCTTCTTTTCCATAGTCTTTTCCTTAGAAAGTGAATATTGTTGACTGGGTTTCATGTTATTTAGTTACAGTCATATTCTAACCCTAATTTATCCTAATTGGTGTTTTCAGAATGCCCCAAATTTCTGTCTGACATTTAGAGATAGTATCTTGTATAACTTCTAATGGCCTAATCTCTTTCTTTAACTGTGAATTTGTATTAGCTTAAACCTCAGAAGGCAATTTTATTTTTTATGTTTAAATTTTTAAAATGAGAAAGAGGCACTTCATTGTTGCCTCATAAAAGTTTTATACTCAGTACTTTTCTTTGCTTTTTCTTTAAAAATATTATTCAATTTAATGGTAGCCATACTTTGAATATTTGAGAACTACTTGACTTACATTATAGGTTTTGTTTTGTTATCATAATATTTTATTTTTAGCTTTTGTTTAGTATAGTGATTCCAAAACTTTGGTGTGTATCAAAGTCTCAGAGAGCCAAAAAAAAAAAAAAAAAAAAAAAACTCAGTAGTAGAGGCTCATTCGCTTGGGCCTATCAAGATTTCTGGATGTTTTCCATACCAACCTAAAGTTTAAGAACCATTGCTTTAGTGTTGGAGGCTGAGGACCAATCTAACACTGAATAGAGAATACACAATCAGTCTATCTACACATGAATGACATCTTCAGAAGCCAATGCTGCTATCTTGCTACATTCCCAACCTAATATTTCACTGGGTTTGTGTGCTACACTTTGTCTAAAGTTGAAATTAAATGTCAATAGAATATTTTTACAGTACAAGATACTATGAAAAACTGGCTTATTCTACAGAGTTCACCAAAGAAACTTTTAAAAGCCATCTGGACACATTATACCTGGTTAAATTAAAACTGTTCAAAGATGTACCCTAGAATTTGCATTTTAAGAAGTACACTATAGCATACAGGGTAGACAATCCGTACATCTTTATTCTATACAATAAAAATTAAATGGCAGTTACTTTTTTACAACAAAGCATTAACCTAAATTGAGAAGATCAGATTCAACAACACAGCATTTTATAGCCAGAAAGCAACTATTTCTCAGATATTTTTTTCTTTAAGAACTCAAGTATTCATGTGCCTTGTGTTCCTTCTAAGCTATGGCTAATATTCAGTATAACTTAAGAGGGCACAGCTCCATTCCAAAAAAAAACTTCATCACATCAAAACATTATTTGCATATTCATAAGATTCCACCTTCAGGCAGAGACATGAGCTTTTTTTCTTGCAAACTATTACATCAATAGAAATATACAAATAAGCATCAAGAAAATGCGAATGAGGATATTAAATGAAAAAATATTCACTCACTGGCACACAGTTTAATATCAGGTGGAACATATGCTCGCTTGATTATAAAGTAAATTTTAAAGAGAAATAATTGTGCTTGTTGTTCATATAAATATTTAATCATCATTATTATGAATAATTGCTAATACTGATGAGAGTATTTCTGAGCAATTGTTTGAATTTGCTAGAAAATACACTAACATGGTTTTTTTGAAAAATATATTTAAATTTTACCTGAGGGGCTATTTTTTAAAATAAAAATAACATACCAAGGTAAGGTTGAAAGCACTTTTCTTTTTCAAAGGTCTCTTCAAACTCAATTGTAATCCAGAAATGAGTATTTTCTCATGAAAATATCAACTGTTTGAGCCTTCTTTGCTAGAGACTAGATTATGCTATTCATTTTACTGGTAACTAATGGTTACCCTTATGAGACTGTATTTCCTCACATTTTTGCTTTGAGAATAATTTTATAATCACTACCAAGCAAATAGAATTTTTTCCATTCTTATAAGAAATTTAAATTCCTCCTCTATATTTTATCTTATTTCTAGCATATTTGGATGTATCTAAACTTTGTCCTTAATCAATCCATATTAGATAATTTAAGTTTTTCCTCCAAATTAAAAGGAATCTATTCCTTGCACTTAATACTAATCCTGGAAAAGCAGACATATGTGAAAACAACTAAAAGCTTTAATGGCTTTGATTTGTTAATCACTGAAAAATTTCAGATATTTCTATTTGACCCTACTGAAGCACTAACTGTTACAGGGAGGCATAAGCAAAGCATTCTGAACATCTGTAGGACATAAATCCTATTAGTAACTTCTAAACCACCTTTCGAAATCACTTTTTGTGTATAACACTTATAATTATTAATTTACTGATTAGGACCCCCATAGTTAAACAGAGTTGACTTTAAACATAATCATGCTATTCCATTTCAACAATTCTAAAAAGTCATTTTGAGGTGACGTTATCACAATTTCCATAAACTAAGTCTGCCATAAGTTGTAGCTGACTTCAAAGACAGCCTCCTGCAGTTTGCAAAAAGGCCCAGGTAATTATTTATTGGTGTCTAGACTTAGAGCTTCTTTAACTTTACACTTTAACCTCAGCTTTCCTTCCTGCCCCCTGTACCCCAAAGAAACCAGTTTCAGGGTCAGCAAAGCTTTTTGGTTGTATTTTCACCAAAATTCAGGATCAGTGGGTGGAGATTCCATGCCCCAACCTTGGAATGCATTAGAAAACAGCAGAGAGAACTTCTGCACAGCTTTCGAAGGCAGTTGCCATCAGATTGTTAACTTGCTCCCTAGCCTCAGAGCACACTGTACTGACTTTATTCTTTACATGCATTCCTTGTGAAGCCGTGGAGTGGTTTTAAAATTTCATGTCTGACTCATAAACTTTTGGTGATTCTGTTTCCGCATCCCGCACAAGCTACTTTCCCCATTCACGCGCTGCAAGTACAAGTATTATTCACATCTATTGTGAAGAATTTTAATTTTTTTTCAGTACAAGTCTAGAACAGTTCTCTCAACTTTAAGTTCTTGTATTCATGCTAAGACTGTGATATACATAGGTCACAGGTGAGAAAATAGACTACATTGAACTTAAATTCTTATTGTTATTCTAAAATACAAATTTTAAAGAATTTAACTGTACCTGAACTGTAAACATTTTCTAAATAAAATAACCAACTCAAATGACATATGAGGAAGAAAGTATCCAAAACCCTCATATATATTTCAAAAGAAATAAAGTCCTCTAATGAGAGTTATTGTTGAAACTGTGTTAGCGTTTAGTCTTTAAGCCAAGTCATAACACATTGCAGGTCTTTCCTGTAAGTCCTATATTTCTCAGCAAGAATTTACTTTTTGCTCAACAATTTTATTCCTAATTTACAAAATAAAAATGGCTTCACCATTGACAAGTAAATTAAAAGTTAGTTTTAGAGCAATAGTATCCATTTTGTAAATAAAATGGAAAGAGTAATTTTCATATTTGGATGTCAAAAATTTGGGCTGAAGTCTGTCATTTGCTTGCCTAAAATAAATATTAATTTATGAGACTTCACAACTCTAAAAATTGAGTTCTTTACACCCCCATGCCCCAAATTTGGAAAACAGCAACTTTTAGGGACCTAAGCACCGCATAAAAGGGTTTTTGGTATTTTGGTGCCAGAAAAAGAATGATTAGTTAAAGAGATGATTTATCTTCAAAATACCTGTTATTAATTGCTCATTAGCCTCCAAAAGTTTCTCTTTTGACTTACATTACTCTAACTTGTTTTCTCTAAAAACTATACTCAGTCATGTATCAATATTGGTTCAATGATTATAGCAAATGTACCATCCCAATGCAAGATGTTAATAACAGGAGAAACAATGGGGGAAAAGATAGATGCACTTTCTGCACATTTCTGTAAATATAAAACTGCTCTAATACATGAAGTCTATCTTTTAAAAAGTATACTCAGAATCCTCAGGCCTATTGCATTTGTGTTCTGCATACAATAGTGTCCCAGAATTGTTTTTCATGCCTCTTTTGGCATGAACTTCCAAATATATTCTTAGCATAAACTCTGTCCTCCACCTTGGACAACAACATAGATATCATGATACCTAGTAATATTAGATATTCTCTCAAACTATGTTAATCCAGGATTAAAATGTGGTACTCCTTCATTTCTAACATCAATATTATCTAAGTTTATTTCTCAACGAAACTGCCAAATACACAATGTAATAAGGAATATGTTTGAGTTATACCTCTTCTGACATTTTCTGAATATAATGATTGGTCAAAGATAAAGACTTGTGGAAAGGAAGTAAGAATATATCCAAAATGTTGGTAAATAATTCTTCATTATTTTTGCTTTGGTTTGACTTTGCATATTCAAAAGAATGTGCAAGTTATATTTAGTTGGAATACTTTTTGATTAAGTAGAAGAATATCAATATTCTGGGGTATAAATAGCTCTAGCTGAGAGCAAATAAAGGCTTCTGGGTGCTATGTAGTGCAGAGCCAATATAGTTATCATAAATTTCACTTCTAACAAAAGACATCAGGGTTAACAAAATTGTTTAATTTGCTTAGCCAGGATGAACCTTGTGCCTCTGCAAATTATTTCATGAGCTTTATGTTGAATAATGCTCTAGAGAGATACTCTTTTCTCCATTTATAGCCAAGAAGGAGTTAGCTTCTAGTTTATTTCAAGTACATAATATATGTGAAAAAGTGCTTGCAAATTAGAGGAATTATTGTAACACAAGTCTGCCTTAAGACATACAGGCTCTCAAGTTAAACAGGAATTACATTCTTTAGCTAACAGATTTATGGAATGTAATGAAATTTTGCTAGTGGGTAGTAAGAATAGACTGTGTAGTCTATTTCAATGGAGGATCAAAAAAAGCAAGTAGGAGACAGTATTGAGAAAGAACAATGAAGTAAGAGTCAGAAGCCCTGTATGAGGACTTGACTTCTCTAAATCTTAGTTTATCTATAAAGTAGTAATTCTAGGCCATATTATTACAGGATCAATTATATAATATATATGTGTTTTCTCCTTTTTGAAGAGCATATTAGTTTAAATGTTATTATATAAGAGACAGGGGGCTATCCTACCAAGATACCTGAAATAAAGTGAAAAAAATATTCTATGATATATAGGGTAAGCTGTGTTAGTGAAGAAAGTCCTTACTAAGAATATCTATAAAGCCAGTTAAGTATTCTGGGAACTGTCTTAGGAAAAGTATGTAGACCAAAGCTTCTCAACCACCATACACATGAGAATCACCCAATTCTGGTAAAAAATAGCAATGCCAAGATTCCATCCAGAATGTGTTTTTAAAAAGCTAAGTTCACAAGTGATTTTCAGGAATACCCTCATTGAAGAATCACTAGTCTAGAGCACAGGTCAGAAAATGTTTTTGTAAGAGCTAGTTAGTAAATATTTTAGCCTTTGCAGGAATGTAAGATATCTAGCTTACCTTCTTTGTTGTTGTTTTCTTAAAACTCTTTAAAAATGAAAAGAATATTCCTAATTCCCTAGCCACACAACACCATTCCATGGATGAAATGAAATTTTAAAAAAATGAAAAAGCTCCCTTTATAGTTTGTAAATTAGTACATGGTACATATACAATATATTGTAACTATATGGATGCTTATCTTTTTTCATTACTGTGAAATATTTGAGTATAGAGACTTGCCATAGTTATCTTTGCATTCATGGAACACAGCACATTTTTGGCATATCACAGTCACTCAGTAATTGCTGGATGGATGAGTGGAAGAGAGAAGGTCTATTAAGAAAGATGGATATTAAAGACTATAGCATCTGCAAAATCTATCCAATAAGAGAGGTGATAGTTTCCCAGTTAATTTCAATACAGAGAGTAAAAAAAAAAAAAAAAACTTTATTGGCTTAATATTAGTATTTGTTGACATTAACTATGTTAAGCAGATATTGGTAAATAATAGATTTTATTTGTTGTATGAAAGACAGTTTTAATTTTGTGATACTTTTAGAAAAAAAGAGGCTCATTTCTTTGGTGCAATGTTTCGGGAGAGTTCTCTGGAGACCGTGTATGGGGATGGGAATGGGAATACTATACTTTTGAGACATTTGATCTCTAGCATAAGTGATGTACTTAAACCTCTGGATTAGTACTGGATATACTTAGTTAAGTCTTCAAATGTGACTGGTCACATGAATTCATTGTTTAAAGTCAATGAATTTAAATTAGCTATTAAAACTGTAAATATAGACATGGTGGTAAAGTATGACATATTACAGTGGGTTCGCAGTCATCTAATTAGCTTAAAATAGATCTTTAAAAAATAATTAATTTTTCAGCTTTATTGAGGTATAATTGACAAATAAAAGTATATATTTACAATATACAGAATGATGTTTTGATATATGTGTACATTGTGAAATGATTACCACAATCAAGCTAATTAACATATCCATCATTTTACATAGTTATCTTTTTTTTTTAGTGTGTGTGGTCTGATATTTAATATCTCAGAAAATTTCAAATATACAATATAGTATTATTAACTATGTTCACCATGCTGTACATTAGATCTCCAGAACTTATACATCCTGTATAATTGAAACTTTGTATCCTTTGACTAACATCTCCCCATTTCCCCCACCAAGTGCCTGACAACCATCATTGTATTCTCTGCTTCTATGAGTTTCACTTTATTATATTCCATATATGTCCATAAGATCATGCAGTATTTGTCTTTCTGTGTCTGGCTTCATTTATCAGAATGTCCTTCGGGTTCATCCATACTGTCACAAATTACAGAATTTTATTCTTTTTTTAAAGCTAAATAATATTCCATTGTGTATGTATGTGTATACTCCACATTTTCTTTATCCATCTACCTGTGAATAAACACTTAGGTTGTTTCCACATAATGACTATTGTAATGCTACAATGAACGTGGTGTTCAGATTTCTTCTAGATACTGATTTCATTTCCTTTGGACATACACCCAAAAGTAGGATTGTTGGATCATATGGTAGTTCTACTTTTAATTTCTTGAGGAACATTTATACTATTTTCTATAATGCCTGTACTAATTTACGTTCCCACTGACACTGTAAAAGTATTTCCTTTTTTTCACATCCTCTCCAACATTTGTTATTTTGTCTATTGATAATAGCCATTTTATGGGTGTGAGGTGATATCTCTTCATGGTTTCAATTTTCATTTCCATGATGATTAGTGACATTTGGCAATTTTTCATATGCCTGTTGGTCATTTGTATGTCTTCTTTGCCCATTTTTAAATCAGCTTATTAGTTTTTCTTTTTTTGCTGTTGAGTTGTGTTCCTTATATATTTTGAATATTAACCCCTTATCACATGCATGGTTTGCAAATACTTTCTTCCATTCTGAAGGTTGCCTTTTCACTCTGCTGATTGTTTCCTTTGTTGTGCAGAGGATTTTTACCATTTGTCTGTTTATTATTTCGTTTCCTGTGCTTTGGGGATCATATCCAGAAGTCATTGCCCAGAAAATAGGTCTGTTTTATGTGGTTGTGCCTCTTGGCCATCTTAATATAAAGGTCTGATATCTTATCTCAGATCAATCTGAGTGTCAGCACTCTTGATCTGATTTCTCCTTTGACTGCTTTCTCAACTCAGGTATGCTCTCTTCCTTAGTAAATCTCTTCAGTAGTTTTATAGCTCAGATTGCCTAGATTTCCCTTTTTTCCATCCCACAGGACATTTACCTGGGCATCTAACTACCGCTCTTCAATTCAAGTGAACATTTCTTTCTGAATTGTTCAGTGGCCTTCTAACAATGTCCTACTTCCAAGATCATCTGCACCAGTTTCTCATGTTCCTTGAATATACCATGTTTCTCCTGATTCATGGCTATCTATCTCCCCATCCCATCTTAAATGCTCCCTTAATTTGCTTAATAGTATTAATTTAGAACTTTACCTCAGCTCTGTGCTCTAGGAAAAGGCTTACTGTCAAGAATCAAGGCTCTTCTTTTTAGGTAAGCCTCACTGATGCCCTCTTTGTTTACCTATGACAAGGCCAGATACAGACCCTCCCATTTCCATCTTTGTCTCATAAATGATTAGCTGAACTGTTTGTCCCCACTGGCAATTCTGAACAAAATGCTTGACTTGATCAAACTTTAGTCAGGCTTCTCTCCCCTCCTCGGGCACCTGGGCTTTGGAGCGAAATAGTCTCTCCTTAACAGCCTCTCCAGATGATTAGCTGACCTCAAGAAAAGACCTTCCTTCATCAACTGTCTGATCACGCCACCTGCTCATCCCACTCCTCCATTCCTTCTTACTTCTAGTCTTTTTCTCTTTTTCTATTAAAAAAAATATATTTTTGTGTGACATTTTAGATGTTTGCAGATCTTATCGTCTGACTTTTCTCCCTGTTGCTACAGGCCCCTTGCCCTGATTGCAATAACACTTTTGAATAAAGGCTTTATTTCAACAATCTTTTCTGTCCCCAAGACTGAGTTAGATAGTCCTCAGAGTGATCCTATAATATCATGCACTTATCCTAATTCAAGCACTAATCACACTGGAGAATAAAGCTGTGTTTTTGCCTTGATTCCTCACTAGAATGTGAGCTTCCTGAGGGCACTCACTGTGTCCTGTTTACCTTGTAGCACTGGCCCTTGTAGAATTTTAAGACATTTTAGAAATGCAATTAAGACTTAATTATTTAATTAAATTAACAACCAGCTTTTTTCCTGGTGAAGATGAACAGCTGGTCTGAAAACCTGTTTCTAACCAGTCATTTGGATGGGTGAATGAACTGGGGGTGAGGGAGAGTAATTTACAATGAAAATTATTCCTCTACTTCTGCATAGGAATAACATTCACACACAGAAGGGCGATTTAGATTAGACAAAGTTTTGCCATGCTCCACTGTCCCTTATAAAATTATGTGGGAAAGCAATTTTGATTATTGTTGTAGAGGCCATCAGTTCTAAAAAAAATATCTCAGAAGAAAATGGGTTTTTTATTCCTTCTGGCTCAAAATAGTGACTTATACAGTTCTCAAGATGGAAGAAATGCCAGCTTCAATTCATCAAACACATAAAATGTTAACTGTGCCATTTTATTGAAACTTTATGACATACGTCACCAAGGTATGATTTATATTACACCAGAAATGCTGCTTCCTCATTCCCCACTCCAGTCAAGAGACCCAACCTAGCCTCAAGGACTCAGCCGAAAGTGTCAAGGTAGATAATAAAGGAGGCTGGTTCCTATGTTCAGAAATAGTTTCTGACCTGAGTGAAAATGTCTTTAGAATGCCAAATTTTGTTTTTCTCAAGGGTGCTCATATTCCTTGCTTAAGTTCCTGATCTACTATTAATCTTAGTTAGATCCTTGACTTTCTAATACCCAAACCATTTGCCTGAGAACTTGTTTGATGCACCTCAGTGCTTTGTGACAACTTAGTCTATCTCAGTTCTCATTGTCTGGGCCCTGAGACACTACCCATCAATTTCTAACCCATCCATGCACCTCCAATCCATAGCGATTCCTGAGCTTGATGATAGTTTTGCTCCAGCTCATACCGGCATAGCACAGGCTACTCTGCATCTACTTGTGTAAAGGCCTCTGCATTCTCACTATGGCTCTTTGTTGGCTACTTGTCTTGCACTTTTACCTGCCCACAATTCTATGAATGTACCACATAGTTCAGAAATGAAACATCTGGAAAATATCTATATATTTTAATTAATTTTAAATTAAGTCAAAGTAACAAGTGTACATAGTTTAAAAAGTCACTGGAGAGCACAGTATGAAAGGGAGATGGGGGAGAGTAACTTTACAGTGGAGAAACATGACAATCACTATCTCACCTAGATGGTCAAGTCCAACATCAGCAGTAATAAATCATGTTGATACGATATAATATGATGAAAATGTCATTTTACATCTTGGGTCTCCTTTCCCAAAATCCATGACCTCAAAACAACCATGAGAAAAACATCAGAAAAATTATAATAGGGAGGCAGCCTACAAAATACCTAACCAGTATTCCTCACAACTGTCAAGGTTATTCAAAATTCTGAGCAACTGTTCTAGCCATGAGAGCCTAAGAAGACATGGCAACTAAATACAAAGTGGTATTCTTGATGGGATCCTGGGGCAGAAAAAGGACTTTATGTAAAAATTTTAAAAATCTGAATAAAATATGAACTTTGGTTAATAATAATGTATCAATTTTTGTTCATTAATTATAAACAATGTACTATACTACAGTAAGATATTAATAGCAGAGAAAACTGTGTGGAGTATATGAGAACTCTATGATTATCTCAAGTTTTCTGTTAATCTAAACTGTTCTAAATAGTCTATTTTTTTTATAAAAGGCAAATGGCATAAATAAATTATATGACTCAAAGAAAAGAAAAATAGTTGTTCCTGCCATCACCCTCAAGTACTTTGTCCCAGTAACAACCATTTTCAATTCATTGAATTATTTTTCATGGCTTTATTATATTTCTAAATAATATGCTTTTGTGGAATTTTTTTCCATTTATCCATTTTGGACATTATCCACTGATTTTCAGTGATGACAGATGAGTATTTAGCTCTCTTCTACCATGTCCCTCCTACCTATTATATTTATGTCCCAACTTTTGGTTAATCCATATTCAGTGTTCATATTACTATGATTATGTCATCATGTACACTGTTGAGCTAAACTGTATTCTGAAATTAACAATTGCTTCTTTTTTTAATTATTTGCTTGGTTCTCCATGTACATATTGCTAGTTTTTCCCAAACACTCCAAAATCTACATGGTTTTACCCTCTTGATATTATTTTCCAGAATAATAGACATCAGAAAACAAACTTTTGGCCTGGCACATCCCTCCTGCAGACCTCTACATCTTTGCTCTACTCTAGATCCATGTCTCAGCTATCATTCCAAAACTTTTTTGTTACTCTTCTAATAAATTCCATGTTTTTTTGAATCAAATATTCTTTCCTGGTTTACTTTCTGTTAGATGCAGGACATTCTCTAGTATCCCTTTTCCTCCTTTGTATATTTTTTTCCTTAAGGTTAAATTTCTATTTTTATCAACATTATGTATGCACCCACAAAAATAGTTGTACAGGTATGTTAGGAAAACCACAATCTCCTAGCTTGGGATCCCTAGAAAACTGCGTTCAAAGGAAAAGCTTACATACTACATATTTTATTGTGGTGCAATCCCAGGAACTTAGTAGTGAGGGAAAAATAAAAGTAAAATAGGAAAAGAGAAGAAATAAATAACAGGGTATTTATTACCTATCTTGTCTCAGCTTTGTGGTGAGTGCAGCAGATTTCTTGCTCTTAAGAGATGTCTTCAGAAGGGTCATAGAAAAAGAAAAATAGTTATCCAATAGGTCTTGTTTCCCTTCGGTCAAAGTTTACTCCACTAACTATCAACTCCTCAGCATTTCTACATTATGCCATCTGCTTTGTCCAAGTAGCTTCTGGGGAAGTCAAAACCTATGAATGAAGTGGTTACATGCTTATCTACCCACCTGCAAGTTGCACCTTTCCAACGGTAAGCTTCTGAGGGTACATGGTGCTAAGTAGATCCAAAGACTTCACAAATGGCAACAAAGATAAGCTCAGGGGAAGGAGGTGAGAGGCTTTTACACCAAACCATGTGGAAAGGAAGCAAGAGTAGACACTGCATCGGTTCTGACCAGCAGAGTAGGCAGAATGCCACAATAATATGGTTCTTGCCATGAGCTCAACAAGCCTTCTTCCCATTATCTTTAAAACTTTCTTTCTGTGGCCTATGAGAATTCAGTTGGTGTCAGGTGCTCTAACTGAAGAGTGATCATTAATAGCATCAAACACATTGTTGGTGAATCCAGGGAGCTCATAAATGTAATCTATCTCACACCTGCATCTCTGCCTTTCTTTTGCCTCTCACAAAATGCAACCACTTTTACCTCTTTAAGCCGATTCTTTTAGTATTTACTTTCTTTGTCTCTAAATGATATTATTGAAATGCTAACTCCTGATTTCTTAGTTTGGGCCATTTTCTTTTAACTTCCTACAAAAAATGAGGATTTAATTTTCTGTGTACATCACCCTTCAAACATTCACTCTCCCAACCTATCCTGTCAATACAATGTAATTTTGGTTAAAACAACAATCAGTGTTTACTTTATCATTTAACTATTGTTGGAAAGTGGAACTTCCATAATGGTGGAGAAAGGGCTTTTCCATTATAGCAATGAGAATCTGGGCAAAAATTGTCAAAATTCAACTTTTTTAAAAACTTTGGAAATTAACTTGAAAGAATCCAAGAAGTGTTTATTTGAGAAAAACTGCTGAAACTTGGTAAAAACAGTAAACTTTTGTAGCATTTTAACTCTTCCTACATCTCCCCTCAACACCACAGTAGCCTTGAAAATTAGCAGCTAAGCAGCCAAGAGGGTTGAACAGGTTTGAAGCTCCTTTAATGTTTTCATCTGTCACTGTTTGACATGTCTAAAAGTTCCTAAAAAATTCTTATTTACAGGATTTGTCATTATTTAATCAAACTCAGAGCTTGTTCAATGTAAAAAGCTATTCTCAGGGTGTTCATCAAACAAACAAACAAACAGAAAATTGTTTAACTTTGCAGTTGCCTGAGGCAGGATTACCAGTTGAAGTAAAGAAGACAATGGTCAAAAGACAGAAAAACCACCTTGGAAATTAGATGTTCATAGAGAGATTTGAAAAACTCCAACATATTCCTGAGAATTTAGAAGATCCTGTGCATATGCAGACTATGTACATGCCCAGAAAAAAACTGAGGTCCTGTGCAATCAGGAAGTAAAGGTTAAGGTAGGACGTTAAAGTGTCAGATACATAATATACATATAGAGAACTTAGGCAAAAGGTGGAAGACTTACTGGGTCAAGGCATTTAAAATAATCTATGTCCAATCATTAGCTGACTACAAAGGCAACCAAAGAGAGATATCAACACAACAGGTCATACAGACTTGACAGAATTAGTCCATAAAAGTCACTAAACGAAAACAGCAACAAAATAACAACAACAGCAACAAAAATAGAGCAACAATAATAAACTCTGAGTGGAGTGGGTACCTGATATCCAGAATTGCCACAATATATCTTTTTAAATGTCCACATTAGAAACTGTTCTTGAGGAAGTGGGATTACTAGACAAAGACTTTAAATCACCTATTATAAATATTATAAATATGTTTAAAGAGCTAAAGGAAGCCATATATAAAGAATTAAAAGAACATCTGGGAATGGTGTCTCATTAAATAGAGAATATCAATGAAGAGACGGATATTATAAGAAAATCCAAGTAGAAATTCTGATGTTGAGAAGTACCACAGCTGGAATGAAAAATTCATTAGTGGGCCTCAACAGCAGATTTAAGTTTTCAGAATAAAGAATCAATGAACTTGAAGGTAAGTCAACTAAGATTATTCAGTCTGAAGAATCAAAAAGAAGAAAGAAGTAAGAAAAATTAACTGAACCTAAAAGACCTAAGAAACATCACCAACCATCTAACATGTGCATAGTAGCAATTCCAGAAGGAGAGGAGGAAGATAAAGAGGCAGAAGGAATATTGAAAGAAATAATGACTGGAAACGTATTCAATTCGATAAAAAACATTAATCTATACATCCAAGAAAATCAACAAACTCCAAGTATAAGAAATTCAAATTAATGTACACTTAGATACCTCATAATCAAACTGTCAAAAGATAAAGATGAAGACAAAAAGAGAATCTTGAAATTAGCAAGAAAAATATAATTCATTTCATGGGATCCTCAATAACATCTAATTTCTCAGCAGAAACTATGGAAGCCAGAAGGCAGAGGGATGGATGATATATTCAAAGCGCTGAAAGAAAAAAATTAACATTTAAGAATTTTATATCCAGCAAAACTATCTTTCAAAAAATTAAGGAGAGACTAAAACATTCTCAGATAAACAAAACCTAGAAGAATCCATGACTAGAGGACTGAACTATAAGTAGTAATAAAAAGAGTACTTTAGGCTAAAATAAAAGGACATTAGACTTAAGTAATTCAATCCACACAAAGAAATAAAGAACACTCATAAAGGTAACTATATAAATAAATATGAAAGAAAGCATAAATGTATTTTTCTTTGTAACTCTTTTCTTCTCCATCTGACTTAAGACAACTGCATAAAGGAATAATTATAAAACTGTGTTGATGGACTTATAATGTATAAAAATGTGATTTATATAACAATAATAGCACAAAGGAGGGGGAATGGAAAATAGCTATACTGGAGCAAAGTTTTTGTGTACTATTGAAATTAAATTAATATTAATTCAAACTAAATTGTTTAAATTAACATGCTAATTGTAATCCTGAGGGCAACCACTAATACCTAAAAAATAATAATAAAAGAAATGATGAGTGAATTAAAATGGCATATGAGAAAATACCTATTTAACATACCGAAAAAATGCAGTAGTGGAGGAATAGAGGAACAAAAAGGACATAAAAACCAAATATCAAAGTGGAAGACATAAATCCTATACTATCAGTAATCACATTAAATGTAAATAGACTAAATACACTAATCAAAAGGTAAAGATTGGCAAAATGGATTTCTGGAAACCCATAATTTAACCATGTGATGTATAGAGACACACTTCACAAAGACACAAATAGATTAAAAGTAAAATGATAGGAAACAAACATACCATAGAAAGAATAACTAAAAGAATGCTGTATTGCTATACTAATATAATGTAAACGCTATTCCCAGTTGGCCCAGGAAAGAATTCATGATTACTCCTCCTTTACTGTTAACTTATGTTTGTCTAGAACTCATAATTATCTTCTCTTATTTGCTTAATTTTTCCATATAATTATCAATAATTTCATCTAAATTCTTATAAGTTGTCTAAATCTCTTCTCAAAATGTTCAGATGAATCAGGTATTCTATTTATTTCATTTTCCTAATGGAGTTTCTCACAGAGTCTTCTGCCATGTTCCAATATGGATAAGTTATGCATTTTCCATCCTGAGATCTCCCTTCACTAACATCATGGTTATTACCTTCTTCTCCCTGTCGAGTTGAAAATACTATTCCTGGTTTGCCAGTTCTTTCTTGTTTTGTTCCCTCATTTTGGTAGAACTCAGCCCCCAGTCATTTCCCAAAAGAAGGAAATAAGAAAAAATTTTTTTTAGAACTTGCCTGCCTGAAATTTACTTACTCTACTCTGAAACTGGATTAAAATTCAGCTTGGTATAGAATGTTAGCTTGGATATCATTTTCCTTCAGAAGTTTTGAAGGTGTACCTCTACGGAACTCCTCTATCCCAATGAGAAGTATGAAACAATTCTGAATTTTGATTTTTTTATGTGACTTATTTTTTTCTTTCTAGAACACCACATCCAGTATTTTAAAATTTCACACTATATCTTGGTATGAGTCTACTTTATCTATTTTCTGTGGCTCTCTGTGGGCTCTTTTTTTCTCTCTCCCCTAGGGATATAAAGCAAAAATTTAGCTTACATATAAAATTTAGTGATTAATGCAAGTCATTGTGCGAAAGTAATCAAATACAATTAGCATAAACTAAGCAGCTATTAATCACTGATCTAGAGACATAGCACAGGTAATTCTTGGTTAATTTGGAAAAGAGGTGTTTAAAGCAAATTATGAATTATTTGTTTTACCAGGTAGTCAACCCCAATTGCAGTGACGAAGGTAATGAAACAGAGACTGGAGTAATAGAGTTTTTACATGTAAGGTTAGTGGTTCTGGGTGACTTTAAGGAAAAGTTTCTTCTTATCAAAATATAATAAATATTCTAGTTTTAATCAAATGTCTTAATATGAGATAGTCATTTAGACTTAGAATGTCTTTTATTTTTATCATGCCTATAAACTTCTGTCACTTTCACCTCAAACAAATGGAAACATATTTTGTGAGGTATAAATCCTTTGTAAACTTGTTTTAAATTTAAATAGAATTGGAATTAAATTTAAGGAAATGTATTCTATTATCAAAATCTTATCAGTCAGTTCTTTCATTTTTATTTATTTATTTCTGAAGCAGAAATCAAAGCAATTTGTGGAGATTAACAAAGGGCATTTAATAGAAAAACAAATTTTAGTCTTTTTTTCTTTCTTATATTGTCTTGGGAGGTGAATCTTGTAGACACACCCACAGTAGCCACCCCTTATCCATGGGTGATATTTTCCAAGATCCCTGGAGTATGCCTGAAACCACAGATAATACATAACTCTATATATAATATGCTTTTCCTATAGTATTATGATACAGTTTAATTTACAAACTAGGCACAGTAAGAGATTAAGAACTACAATAAAATAGAATATGACAATCTACTACAATAAAAGTTATATGAATGTGGTCTCTCTCTCTCTCTCTCTCTCTCTCCCTGATAACTGATTTAAAATTTAAGATGGCTACTATGTGACCAACAGGCAAGAGTGAATACAGGTGGATACACTACACAGAAGAATGATTCATGTCCCTGGGAGGACAGCACAGGACAGTGTAAGACTTCATCATGCTACTCAGAATGTCATGCAATTTCAAACTTATAAATTGTTCATTTCTTAAATTTTCCATTTAATATTTTAGAACTGTAGGTAACTGGAACTGCAGAAAGCAAAACCATGGATAATGGGGGACTACTGTATAGATAACTATTCTATTCTCAAGTTAATTGTTAGGGTAAAAAATATTAATTCTTAGAACCAATAATACTTCAACAGTGTACTGAACTTCAACAGAGGGAAAACACTTCTAAGAATATGATTCATTAGCTCTGTGATCTTAACCATTGAATTTAGACATTTATCTAAAAACTGGATAAATGACACAACAAAAAAAACTTTAATGTGAGAAATTCAACATGTATATGATTAACAGTCATTATCTTGATATTATTAGTGAAATCAAAGGCTAGTAAATTCTGATGAGTCTTGTAAACTCAATTTTAAAAATCATATGCTATTTGAAAAATAATATTTGCTTGCAAGATTTAAGATGATCATATTTCTAGATTCTCAAAAAAGATTCTTAAATTCTCTCCTATTTAACAACTTAAACACTGTTAATTTGTTAATTGCATAATGAGTTTATTTGTTTAAAATAGGAAGGAAAAGAAAAGCAAAGTGAAAAAAGAAAATTAAGTGGTAACTGCTACAGAAATTTGAGAAGCAGAAGCTAAATTTTACCTGAGATCTGGGAATTGCAGTTTAACACTGACCAAAGCAAGAAACAGATATTAGACTGGAAGGCCAACTGAAAAATATTTATTTACCAGAATCACTGCTAGTAACAATGTGCCCTTTTGAATTGAGAGAATGCTTGCTTCCTGATAATATTCTGACATAGTTTTATCATTTATTCTCACAGCTAAAAATAGAAAAAGAAAAAAAGAGCCAGATTGTTCTGATTATTTGAATTCAATATTTAACTCCCGAATTTCCACCAAAGTGTACATGTTCCTCTGAGCAGAATAAACCTGAAATTTAAAATTTTTATTCGATCTAAAAAGAGAACTCTGGTATTTTTCTTCCTACGTAAGCCTTTCTCCTCCTGCCGTGTAGTCTGCAATGATATGCTGAGTGATGAATTGTACAGAACCTAAATTAACTCCACGAGCCTTTTTAATGTTGACTTCTATCTAACTTACAAAAGCATACTATCATATGAGATTATACCAGACTTAAAATATCCACATGAATAACTCTATTGTGGTGATTGTATTAAAGTGTATAAGTGGTTTGAATGGCCACACGCTCTTGAAGGCCATATCTTGTGAATGAAATTGGTTGAAAAATGAATCTTCAAGGTGCTGTCAGGAATGATCTTCCAAATGATTTCAAGGCACGCAATTTCTCCAGGTAGTATTCACCATGAAAGTTGTTCTCATGATGACTAATGCCCAAGTCATCCATGAATCTTAGTCCCACCAGTGCAGAGCAAAGAGAGCAGATTGAGAGTACTCAAATTCGTGTAGTTCTCACATTGTAGTTTTCCAAACTTTATAATGAATATCTTCAAACCTATAGAAGAATGAAAAGAACAGCGTATTTATATTTACTTTTAAAATGTTTTATAATATTACTTTTGATATTTTTCTAATTTAATCATTACTTATAAGAGTTCATATATTCAAGTCCTTGTTTAATCTTGTTATTAATTTTAAATTTTATTGCTTTATAGCAAAATAATAAGATCTATATAATTTTCAATTTTTAAAATTATCAGTGTTTTCTTTGTGGTCTAATTTATGAACAATTGTTCAAGTTTCCATGAATTCCTGAAAGATAATTCATCTTCTGTTCAGAGGGTACAAAGTTAAATATGTACATAAATACATAAGAATTAAACTTTAAAAATTATGCTGTCAGATACCATATAAACTTATTAATGTTTTACCATATCAAACACTAATAGAATTGTCTATTACTTTTATAGTTTTATTCTGTACATTTTGATAATATGTTATATGCATAATCACTTATTTCTATTATAGAGTTATCCTTTATAAAAATAAAATAATCATTAACTTTGTCCTGTTTAGTGCTCTTTCCTTACTTTGGGTTCTACTCTGACCAGCATTAGTAATGTAATAACTACTTTTTTTTCTTTTGTCCTTTTTTAAAAAAATTTGTCAGACCAGTTTAACTATTTTATTTTAAAATGTTCTTATTTTGTTTGACAGTGATTCTTTTAAAGAGCGTATAATTGATTTTGTATTTTGACTCAACAGAGAATATTAACATTGAATTTTAATTGAAAATTGAAATTTTGATTGAAAATTTTTAAATCAAAATTTGAACCCATTAATAGCATTGCCATAGCTGACATCTTTACACATGTTAACACGTCATATTTTGATTGTCTGTTTTTACTTTTTTGACATTTCTATTGATTTCAAATTTGCCTTATGAAAACTAAAATTTACCTAGCCTAGTGATTTTTACATCATCCAGTGTTATCATTCTACTAATGATTACCATTGTATTAAATAAATGTTTCCTTAATGATTAATGTACTGAATAAAATAAATAAAATATGTAATACAAAGAAAGTAGTATTCCCATCCACCCAACATCCAGATTATTGTTAAATATTTTTATACTGTCATTTAAAAAAAAAGTGACCTTGCCTTTTTATTTTGAAGTCATTTTAAAACTCTTTTTATAAATTCAATTCTACATTTTATTGTCTTTGATGTTTACAACTAATCCTTTTAGTGCTGTTATTGAGCTTTATATTTGCTCTGTCTCTTATTTAGCTGAAATGTGTCTTTATAGTTTATTTAAGGAGAATAGATGAGTGACATATGTCATAAGACCTTCTATAACTGAGACTCATTTCTGCTGCCTTTAAACATAAATGACAAATTTGTTTTTGTATGGGGTTCTTGAGTATCAATCTTTTATTTTCCACCTCAGAACTGTAGATATTGCTCTATATTATTATGTTATTTTTTTTTATTAAAAGATGTCTAAGGCCCGATTCTTATTCTAGGGTAGGAAATCTGCTTTTTTCCTGATGCCTCTAGGATCTTTCCTTTCACTTGGAATTCCCTAAGGACTTGGGAGTATATTTAAATAGTAGTCTCTTTTCAGAGTGATGTCTTTTCATTAATTCTGCTACCTACAAAATGAGCCTGTTCAATCTGTATATTCCAGTCTTTCTTTAGACCAAAATTCTTCTTCTGTTAGATCTTAAGTTTCACTTTATTTTCATTTGTTCTTTTTCTTTCATTTGTTGGCTGTTTTCTGCCTTGTTTCTATAATTTTCTCTTTCATAATTTTATTTATTTTTCTTTTTTCTATAATAGAATTACCTTACCATATCTTTCTTATCAACAAAATATTTTTCTGTATCTATAATTTATTACTTATGACACTGTTTTCAATTCTGCAGATGCATTCCTTTTAGTTTTGTTTCATGCTCATCTTTCTTAATATAACTCAGTTCACCTGGTTTGTAGTCAACTCCCTATTTATCCCAGAATGTTGTCTCATCTTTCTGTTCCTGATTTATAGAATCTAAATTTCCCTGGGTTTAGGGGGAGAGAGGGGGAAACTTTCTAAAATTTCCTGTGGTAAATGTTCTTTAAAACTGTGCTGTTCATTTATATATCGTAAAATGATGTTTGAATTTGACAGTGCAGAGTACTTTCATAATCCCCAATTGTTTTTTTTTTCCTATGCATTTATAAATTAGGAAAAACCTATATAGTTCTGACTTCCCTTCAATATCTACCTGGTTATTCTTGGATCTATTGTCTTAGTAAGCTGGAGAGCTGGTTGATATGTATTGTTTCTGTCTAAATTTGTGGATATTTAAAATCTCTTTACTAGTGTTCATCCACTGGTCAAAAAACAAATACATTGATCTTGCTACCTAAGTATCTTAGTATGACAAATGTGGTTAATTCTTGGGTAATATGAGGCAATTATGTGTTATTATTTTGCCATGGCTCTTCCTGATTTACGTTTTTTACATACCTAGTTATAAATAGACATCTGCTTTAAATTTCAGAGCCCTCCCAGCTCTTCTTTTGGAGTTCCTATCAAGTTGAATAGAGAGGTGAAACTTTAAGGATGGGTGTGGAAAGAACTGAAGAGTGAAGAGGCTGTAATAAACCTGTCCTCCCTAGAGAGCACCTCCTGCTCAAGTTGCTTCTTAATGGTTGATGTGTGAGCCTTGTCTTTGTGGTAGGGAAACACAAGACACACCATAAGTGAGTGGATGAAAATCTTCCATTACTTTCACCTAAAGCCTGACCCTAGACTATAACATTCTGCACCCAAATTTTAGGAAATAAAATTTCCTTCTAAATATGCTTGATGAAGACTCCTAGCTTCTAGGTTATTGAATCATCACATCTCTTTATTTGTATATTAAAGGAAAAGTAGAGAAGAATGGGAGGCCTGAAAAAATATTTTAAAATATTTTTGAGGAAGATTAATTAATATTCAGATATTATCTGAATTCTGAGTGATTACAAAGACACAGATTTTCTCTGTATTCTGTATATAAGTTAGTGCTATTCAAATACTATCTGGTATAGGACAGACTAGCAGAAACAAAGTAGAGGAATCCACATTTGACCCAGAAACATAATCAATACTGACATTACTAAAAAACTATACCTGACTGAAAGTTTCACAGATTCTCTGGTAGAGAGGAATTAATTACCAAAATAATATAGCATGCTATATACAGTTTGTTGTAATAGTTACTTAAACTAATTGTCAATAAAATTTTAAAAAATAGATTTTATCTTTAAAACAGTTTTAGGTTATAGCAAAATTGAACGGAAGGTACAAAGATTTCCCATGTGTCCTCTGTCCCCACACATACATAGGGTCCCCAGTTATCAACATCCCCCCACGCTCCAGAGTGGTACATTTGTTACAATTATTGAAACTACATTGACCTATCATTCTCATTAGGGTTTAATCTTAGTGTTGTACATTCTATGGATTTGAACAGATGTATAATGGCACAGTATCACATAGAGCATTTTTACTGCCCTAAAAATCCTCCCCTGACGCCAATCCCTGGCAAACACCAATCTGTTCACTATCTCCAGTTTTCCTCTGTAAAATGTCATACAGTTGGAATTATACAGTATATAGCCTTTTCAGATTGATTTCTTTCATTTAGTAATATGCATTTAAGTTTTCTCCATGTCTTTTCATGCATGGTAGCTCATTTCTTTTTAGTACTGAATTACCACTGTTTATTTATCCATTTACCTACTGAAGAATATCTTGGTTGCTTCCAAGTTTTGGCAGTTATGAATAAAGCTGCTATAAATATCTGCAGGCATGATTTTGCGTGAAGATAAGTTTTCAACTTCTTTAAGTAAATACCAGGGAGTTCAATTGCTGGATCATATAGTAAGAGTATATTTATTTTTGTAAAAAACTGAGAGACTGTTTTCCAAATTGCTGCATCATTTTGCATTCCCGCCAGCAATGAATGTGAGTTCCTGATGCTCCACATTTTCATCAGCATTCGGTGTTTTCAGTGTTCTGGATTTTGGCCATTCTAATAGGTATGTAGTGGTAATTCATTGTTGTCTTAATTTTCATTTTCCTGAGGACATATGATGTTGAGCATCTTCTCCTATGCTTATTTGTTAACTGCATATCTTCTCTGATGAGGTGTCTATAAGGTCTTTAGCCCTTTTTTGTCTGGTCATTTGTTTTCTTATTTTAAAAGTTCTTTGTATACTTTAGGATAACAATTCTTTATCAGATATGTCATTTGCAAATATTTTCTCCAGTCCATGTCTTGTCTTTTCATTCTCTTGACAATATCTTTTTCAGAGCTAAAATTTTAATTATCATGGAGTCCAGCTTATCAATTCTTTCTTCCATAGACTGTGATTTCAGGTGTTGTATCTAAAAAGTTATCATCAAAACCAAGGTTTTCTAGATTGTCTGCTGTATTACCTTCTAGAAACTTAATAATTTTGTATTTACATTTAGGTCTGTGATTTATTTGGAGTTAATTTTTGTGAAGGGTGTAAGACCTGTGCTTATATTTATTTTTTTTTGCATGTGGATAACCAGTTTTTCCAGTTCCAGTTTTTCCAGAAAAGACTATTTTTGTTCCATTATACTGTCTTTACTTCTTTACCAAAGATCAGTTGACTATATTTATGAGGTCAGTTTTGGGGCTCTCTATTCTGTTTCATTGACTCATTGATCTATTCTTTTGCCAGTACTTTTGCTGTAGCTTTATAGTAAATCTTGAAGTTGAGTTATGTCAGTCTTTCAACTTTGTTCTTCTCTTTCAATATTGTGTTGCCTATCCTGGGTCTTTTGCTTTTCCGTATAAACTTAGAAATCAGTTTGTCAATACCTACAAAATAACTTCCTGGGATTTTGACTGGGATGGCATTGCATCTATAGATCAATTTGGGAAGAACTGATATCTTGACAATATTAAACATGAAATATTTCTCTATTCACTTAGTTATTTTTTTACTTCCTTCATCAGAGTTTTATAGTTTTACTCATATAGATTTTGCATATGTTTTGTTAGATTTATACCTAAGTATTTCATTTTAGGGGGTGCTAATATAAATGGCATTATGTTTTTAATTTCAAATTCCACTTGTTTATATAGGAAAATAATTGACTTTTGTATCTTAACCTCGTATCCTAAAACCTTGCTATAATCACTTATTATTTCCAGGAGTTTTTTGTCAATGATCATATGAAACCTTATGCAAAAGTTAATTCAAAATAAATAACAAAATCAAATGTAAAATGTGAAACTATAAAGCTTTTACCAAAAAAAAAAAAAAATAGAAAGTTTTGCGGATCCAAGGATTAGAAAAAGAATTCATAGACTGGACACCAAAAGCATAATCCATAAAGAGAAAAAGCCGATAAATTAATTTGCTCAAAATGAAAACTTTTGGTCAGCAAAGGACTTTGTTAAGATAATGAAAAGAGAAGCTATAGTGTGAGAGAAAATATTTGAAACCACTTATGTGACAAAAGGTATGTGTATGCTTGACAAAGAGATATTCTGAATCCTGATATATAAACACCTCTCAAAATGTAACAGTAAAAAAGAAAATAATCCACTTAGGATATGAGAATGAAAAAAGACATGAGACATTTCACCGAAGAGGTACAGATGGCAGATAATCACAGGAAAAGATGCTCAACATCATTAATCATTAGGGAAATGCAAGAGAGAGGGACAGAGAGAGGGAGAGAGAGAGAGAGAGAGAGAGAGAGAGAGAGAGAGAGAGATCACTAAATACCTATCAGAATGGCTTAAAAAATAATGACACACCAAATTTTAGTGAGAATGAGAAGAATCTAGATCATTCATTGCTGGTGGGGATGAAAAATGTAGATTAGTGGCACAGCTACTCTGAAAAATAGTTGAACAGTTGCTTTAAAAACTAAACATGCAAACATTTTCTAGTACAGCAATTGCTTTTGAGAGCACTTATCTCAGAGAAATGAAGACATATATTCACACAAAATCTTGTACATTAATATTTAGAGTAGGTCTGTTTGTAATAGCCCAAAACAGAAAACAACCCAGATAACCTTCGATTAGTTTATGGTAAAAATAAACTGGTACACCTATACCATAGAATATTACTCAGCAATTAAAAAAAAATGAACTATTAATACATTCAACAACCTAAAGTAATATCACCAGAAAAATCATGCTGAGTAAAAAAAAAGGCCATTACAAAAGGTTATATACAATATAATCTCATTTTATAACATTCTTGAAATAACAAAATTATAAAAATGGAAAACAGATTAGTGGTTGCTAGGGTTTGAGGAAAGGGTGGCAGGGGTTGGGAAATTGGTGTGGTTATAAAATGAATTCTTGTGATGATGAAAATGTCATGTATTTTGACAGTATTAATGTCAATATTCTGGCTGTGATATTGTATGATACTGTACTATATTATATTAGTATGCATTGCCTATGGAGGACACTGAATGGTAAAGGGATTATTAGTATTATTACTTACAACTGCATGTGAATCTATATGTCAAAGCAAAAAGTATAATCTTAAAATAGAAGTTTTACAAAGAGGATATGTAAACAATTACCAAGGAACTACAAAAGTGACAAAATTGAAAAATTATTTAACGTGAGTGGAGAGGGAGCAATAGAAGATGAAGAGAGAAGTGAAATTTTCAAAAATAAAGACATGCCAATGGCAATATTCTTACATACTTATATTAATGTACATATAAAGTATAGTTAAATACTAACTCAGGTAGAATGAACTGACTCAGGTCCTCCAGTTGTGATCTATTAAGGTTTTTGTTCTGAGAGAAGGAAGAACAGATGTGAATCTCAAATTGGTAAGTATCTTTTTTCCAGGGTATGGTTTACTTGCCTTAATATGAAACCTGCAGAATAAGACCTCAACTAAACCCTCTAGGATTTAACTTGACTGCAATGTCATTTGATTTGTTTAGAGATCATTTATTTTGCAGTTCTAAACACATAAACTGAAAATTGCTGTGAATTGGAAGTCCTGCCTATTTTATCTCTGGTACCAAACAACTATATTAAAGCAGAAAGTTCTGCAATTATTCATATAGCTTAATGGACAAATGTATGGCTCTTTCTCTTTTGGCCTCTGCTGCTGCCCCTCTACATTTCACATCATTTAATGCCCATCTGCCATTAAACTGCTACAGCTCTAATACAATAGTTCTAACTTGACAATATGGCTAATTCTTACTAAGTACTTACTATATGCCAGATACATGCCAGACACTAAACCCTTTACAGTTATTAAGCTCATTTAATATGTCTAACAAACCTGTGGGTGAAATTTTATTATCACCATTTTACAGATGAGATACAGAGTTAATTCACCCTACGTGACACCTATGCTACAAATAGTGAAGCCAGCAGACAAATCCAAGTGATTCTAACTCTAGAGTTGATACTTTTAACCACTGTTTTATTGCCTTCCATAAAAACATACATACAGTGAAGCATAAGAAAATCCTCTAAAAATTGTGCGATACAAATATAAGATGTGACAGATTCTACTAGCTGCACTTTGCATTTTGGTGCAGGTGAGTGCCTGAATTTTGGCTAATCACATGTGGGCAGAAGTGATATACATGGCTTCCAGGGTTGGTCCATAAAAACTTCTCACCATGATCTTGCATTTGCTTTACCCCATCCTTTGGCTAAACAGGGAAGACTTCAAGGACCTAGAGGAGGGGAGAGCCACAAGGTGGAAGGAGCCTAAATCTCTGCATTGCTGCTGAGAGAACAGCTCCCTAAGCAGAAACATCTGTGTTAGATTCTTGCTTGAATGAGAAATAAACTTTGGTTTTATGTCATTTAAATTTGGTGTTGTTTATTGTCAGCCAATCTTGAGTAAATAAATACAAGATGTTATTAGTAGTATTACTATCCGAGTTCTCTTCTGGCTTTAGCTCTTTTTCTTTTCTCATATCAAACTAAGCCTTTAATTCCCTTAAGATTTTGTTCTCAGCCCTCATGTTTTTATTCTCTTTACTCACTCATTTTGTGCTTCAATGCTTAGTTTCATACGAATAAGTCCCAAATTTATATTTATATTTTCCCATTCCCCTCTTCTGTAGAGGGTACCTTTTGGTCACCTCTATCTAGATACCCTCCTCAGCCTTTCAGAGTAGTCATGGCCAAAACCTACCTGTTCTTCACTAATTTGGATACTGACATTCAAACTGGGTGTGCTTCTGTACAAACAGACTGGGAACAAATCTGAAATTTATCTTTGACTTTCTCTGTCTTCTGTCTCTTTCCTCCCAATCTAATCACTATCCTAATATTCTCCCTTGACAGCAACCTTCTTTCCTGGCCTTTTGGTTTTTTTCCATGTCTGCCATCACCATTCTTTTCCAGATTGCACAGTCTCTCCTGAACTTCATCATGTCCTCCTAATTAGAATTTGGATTCAGATCTGCTTCATTCCAGTCTCTTTTCCCCATAATCAAAGCTTTAATCAAATCATTCTAAAGTCTCCAAAGGCTATTAATGGCTGTATTAATTTTAAACGTCACAATTTAATATTCAAAGTCATTAAAACAATAATAATTTTAAAATTTTTAGTTTAATCTCATTCTCCTATATCCCAATATATAGCTTATGCTCTTGCTAAGTACATCTGTGAATCACAACAGGCCAGGGCTTTTTCAACTACATGTCAGGATCTTGCTGTTTCTATCTGCACTTCTTGGCTCACCAAATAGTGCCCTTTTGTCAAAGTCTAGCTCAAATGCCACTTCATTTATAAAGCCTTTTTAAGAAGCGTTTTTTATTATAAAAATTAAATGGACCAAAAAATGGACAAAATAATATAATGAATCCACACATCCCCCTTACACAGCTTCATGCCCAGTCTTGTTTAATCTGTGCTCTTATCTGTTACCCCACTTTTTATACCAGGTTCCAAGCTGAATGTAATCACTTCCTCCTCTGCGTTATCTCTCTTGCAGCGCTAATGTTGCTGTGAACATTTTATAAACATTGGCATATATTTTATGCTCTCTCTTAGGTTTAAAGTCCCTTGAAGGTAAGATCTGTTTTTGCCCTTCAGCACCTATTTAGCACAACACAGTGCCCTGAGTCTAATAGGAAAAACTACAAAAAAAATTAAAGTGAATATATTCAAATACATTGAAATATCTAATGCTATTTTAAAAGAAGTTATTTTTCCCAGAGTTAATAAGTGTATCTTTTGACAAAATCATACAAAACCAATATGAACACCAATCCCATTTTAAAATTTTCTGAGAAAGAGATCCAGGTGCTTCTATAGTTATCCAATGCCCTGTTTGGATTATCTAAATAATCACTCAATTCTATGCTAAGCCTTAGCTCAGGGTGACATTGGATAAATCATGTGGAATTTGCATAGTGAATATATTCTCTTTGCCTATTTTCTTATTAGCAAATTGCATTTTCCCATTCTAGCTCACAAGAGAATTATGGGATTAAATAGGGTAGTCACCTATTGATTATACAGGTTATAAACCATTCAGAATTTCTTTTTGCCCTTTCTAGACCTGTTGTCTGATTGTGTGTTTTTATTATTCACTAGCTCTCCCGTCAAGGGATGATGCAAAGAGAGAAGGAC
The DNA here is from genome assembly GCA_004027375.1 of Macroglossus sobrinus. Lineage (NCBI taxonomy): Eukaryota > Metazoa > Chordata > Mammalia > Chiroptera > Pteropodidae > Macroglossus > Macroglossus sobrinus. The sequence goes on along the minus strand of PVKZ01000122.1, from coordinate 877,282 downwards.
AACGCTAAGCTTAAATTACTTAGCAGTGGGGTCAGTAAAAAATTTGGCAGGGTGGAAAATTAAAGCCATTAACTAAAATGAAGATCATTTGCCCTTCATTAACATGAATGATAATCATCTGTGAAACATTTTTAATTCCTTAGAGAACATCCTTATGCTTGTTTACTTCTATTTATTTTAAGTGTGTGTTTTTATCAATGGATATCCTGAATTTCTTAAATTTTGATATTTCATTGATTTAAGAATTTCATAATGCCCTAACAGGATATATACAGTTGAAAAATGAACTTTACAAAACCATTTACTTCATTTCCATCATAATTTCTAATATTGAGAATGAAATTGTAGGTTGCATTTAGTTTCTATTATGCTTATGCGTACTTTGGAGTGAAATACTAAACCCAACATTAAACCAAAATAGAATTATATAAAGAACTATGCAAAAGGCCTATCTGAACAGTTACTTTAGTATGCAAGGTTGATGTGAGGAAACAAGTCATGTAGATAACAAGTGAGCATAGGGAATTACCCAATATGTCACTTCAGGATGTTTTTGTAGTCTTCTACTTTTTATGTGTGCAGTTACTCTGAGAAAATATTGGAGTGGAGGGTAGTGAAAATAATTATATACTGTGGTGGTATTGACTAAGTTGGAGATTTGCAAAAATTTAAGGATACATCTCTATAAAGCCAGGCTAGTTTATCACTAATGAAGGATTATAGAGGACTGGAGAAGTCATTAGCCTAGCCCTGTCACTTGTGTTAGGCAATGCCCTAAAATTATTTGGAAAAGCCTTGGGGCCATACTGAGACTTGTTGGGTGTCCACACCCTCATCCTTATCAACCAGAGCAGCTGTGCTTTCATTTGTCTTAATAAAATGTTGTATATGATTGCTTCTTTTTTTATTTTTAAATTTAAGTGCTCACTATTAAAAGTTTGAAAACCACGGAATAGATTCACTACCATCCCCACTTGCCTCTACATAAGATTTCACTTGGATCTAAAGAATCTCTGACAACCAGAAGGAGAGGTGAGAGGAGGGAGGTAAAAAAGGTAAAGGGGGTCAAATATATGGTGACAAAAGGAGATTTGATTTTGGGTAGTAACCACACAATGCAATATACAGATGATGTATCATAGAATTGTAAACCTATAGAATATTATTAACCAATGTCACCCTAATAAATTTAATTTAAAAAAAATCTCTCACATATCAGTTAGGATTCCATTTTTGAAATCCAGTTATAGGTCATACAATTATTAGTACATGCCTGAATTAGACACTTTTGAAAGTGTCTTTTGAAATCTTCATTTCAAATATTTAACTACCAGTTCTTCATAACAGGTCAATTATTACTGAGTTTCTTTCCTAAGAACTGACTTTTCTAAGTGTAACCCTCCCCGCCCTTTCCCCTTAACCTTCAGTTGTTCTTTATTGCTTACCCAATTATGGGCAACCTCTGTATCCTGGCATTTGAAGTCCTCAATCACATGGCACCAGAACAATCTATCACTGCACACTTCTATGTGCTTTGGAGTGCAGTAGAGCTGAAGGGCCAGAGGAATGTCTCACACATGTCGTGTTAAATTAAATTTCACAGCAACAATATCAAGCAACCAAATCTCTGCTATTGTCCATTGTTAGCCCTGAGTAACTAATCTTTTAAAAACTCTGCTTGAGGGAGGAAAATGTTTTCTTTTCTCTCTAAGGAAAAAAAATATGCTGCTTAAACATTATGGCTAGTGAATATGCATATTTTTTCCTTCAGTATTTCTTCTGTCTTTCAGAAGATGGCCTATTTCCTCCTCATTTAAAAAATATTTTTCAGGACACTCAGCAATATACTTAACATTAAGTCTGAGGCATGGTAATAAAGTTAATAAATGCTTAATAAACCCACCAGTTTGTTTACTTTTTGAAATCACATGAGAAAATAAAAGTATGATCACTTTTTAATGTGAATAAATTTAGTACTTCTGAAAGATGTCAAATGAAGGACTGAAGTCCTTCATTTATGGCCCATAAATAAAATAAGGGAATAAAACATGATAGAGTTCTATTACAGTTATTTATGTTATTAAGTATTTTGTTTTGTTTTAGAAATACTTCACATTTGAAGCCAAGAACTTATAAATCAAAAGTTTTAAAACCATGCAGTACATTTACATTTAATATTTACAACTATGCAAATAGTTAAACCTACTTGTCTTCTGTTTACTCCTATTCTTAGATTTATAATGTAGTCTTAGTGACCAATTTTCTAGACATAGCTTACAGCTTATCGGCTTGCTTCCATTCAATAATCATTAGCGCGTTTGGATGCACTAAATAGAAATATATATGATTTCGATAGTGCATACAATTTACCTTACTTTCTGATGATTGCCTAGTGACTGTATTTACATATATAATATCTATATGTGTGTTTTATACAAATACTTACATATATATTTTATAAAACATAGATTGAGTAATTATATGACTTCAATTATGGTACATTTTTCTTTGAATAGCTCTTTTCAATTTATTATATAAATCAGCTATACCAATCACTGTTAAACTTAAAAACCGGTGTTACCTTTACACCACTTATTTAAATTGAGAGAAATGGCAGAAGCAAGGGATGTGCCAAAGTTCTGGAAGCACAGAAAATGGTGACGAAGCTCAGTGGCTGGGTCCAATAGTTTCTTGAAAAACGAATCCAATCCAGTTTTCTATGGCTTTGTATTTGCAATTAATTGAGGTTATATAAATTTCTCATTTGTTTAATATAGTGATTTACCTTTCCTATGCTCATATCCTTATATAAATGTATTGTCATGAAAAGAAATATATAAAAAAAAAATAAGTTGCTGCTGCTGCTTTCTTTGCAGTATAAATATATACCTAGAGTTGCCTATATGGGAAGTGGCTGATTGCAAGTGAACTGCCATTTGGAGTCCTGTCTCTTGGAAACTTTTGCTTGTTCACTCTTTCCATTGAATCTTGTCACCTGTGTCATACTTCTCCCAGTAATACGGACCCCTAATTGTGCCTTAGTTTCAGGTGTCCTGAGGGATTATTACATGTTTAAATCTATGATTTCAGTCAGACCATCCCAAACATAACTTTTCACATTATGTGATAACAGACAAATAGACTATTTTATACAATGTCTTCCACAACAGAGTTAAAGGCATATGTGAAGAGAAGACTATAGATATTTCCTGTTTTCAACATTAGCAAACTGAAGTGCTGTGCTATTTGTCACAAATGGAAATGTTTTATTTTTATTTACTTCACATTATTTATTCCTCAGTACAACCCTATGAGGAAGGTATTCTTATTATTTCCATTTAAATATGAAGAAACCATAGCTTAGAGAGGTTAATAATTTACTCAAGGCCACAGAGATAAGAGAGTAACAATCACACCTGTGCTATCAACCTTCAGATTTAGGCCTTTAAGCAATACATGATGTTTATCCAGCCCTGGAGGTACTGAAAATCTAACTAAGAGAGGAAACAAATAGAAACTGAGAGAACATGGAACAATTAGTAAATAATTATACTCCATTACATAAAACCGTTACATGGTAATAATTAGCTCTCTGGATTAGTTCATAAACTAAACTACTATTTTTAAAAACTATATATTGGGGAAATAGAGCACACCTAACTAAACTTTTAAGAGAAGTAATTTTAACCTCAAAATGTGAGTTTGCTCTGTAACTGAATAGCTGAAAGTCATCTAAAGATTAATAATTTTTTACCATGATTCAAGGGTTTACACTGATATATCCATTGTCTTTCTCCCCCCTTGGCAATTGATTTCTTTTGACTCTTCAGAGATCTCGTCCATTCAGTTCTCATTACTACACAGATGATCTTGTGTTCTACTCATCTGGCAATTGCATAATCCACTTTCTTTGATTCTTTTCAGCCAGTCCTGGATTTGACTTGAAATGTCTTTCCTTAACCATTCTTCAGATTGTCACTTTAGACTGCTAAAGTCTGTGTTCTCTGTCATGTATCTTTCCCTTGAGTGTATCAGTTTCATTTTCCTGTGAACTTCTATATTATTTGTCTAGTTACATTTAATATCAATTGAAAAAAAAACCATGATTCATTTTACTTCTGTTCAGAACCTTGCACTAGGTTGCAGGAAGTTGAACCTGGATTCTAGCTAATGAGACTCTCCAAGGGTATTTACAGTTTTAAGAGAAAAGTGCTTCTTTTCAGCATTGGTATCAATTGTATAGTTCTGTATAGATTTAACCATTGGAGGGAAAGGATAAAGATATTTTGAACCAATAATCCCATTTTTACTAGAGAATTTATTTGATAATTTCCTGGGTAGGCAAATTTACTTAAATAAAGTTAAGAATTGAAGACTAGACACCAAGTGTCCTGCAAATATCTCAATCACTGGATTCATTCTCACATGAATCTGTGGTATAATTATTTATTGTGCACACAGAACATAAAGTAGTACATATGATTAAAACAAGCTTTTATACCTCAAACTATAAAATAATGGAAAAGAAAACATTTGTAGGTGTTAGTATCAAGCTTTGATATTTAAAACATGTATCTACTTAAAATTACTATTCTGAGAAAGACCAATTAAAGTAAGATATAATCAAGTGAAAAGATAGTAGCACCTCCCTTTGAAGTGGATAAAAAAGTCCTTTGGTCCAACTACGGAGTGCTAACTTGGAAAAATCGTTAGTTTGACACTGCGAAAAATATAAAATTGTATGAACACAGGTGAAAAGAGATTATATTTGTCAAGAAGAAACTCCTACTGGTTGAACTGTAGGAGGGCTGTGGCATGTCACATGTTGTCTTGGAGAGTTAATGACTGGTAATGTTGAAGAAACGGGTCTTTTAGCAGATCATTACAGCAGTTCTAGTTATAACTGCTTCAAGATGTAATGACTGGTTCAAATAAAGGGCCAAAATACTTAAGAATGAAACATGACTCAATCCTATCACCTTTTCCCTAATTAGGAGAGGGAAGCCAAAGCAGTTTTACTTAAAAAAGCACTGAGGGTAAGCCCTAGGGCAAGAACACAGAGCTGTTTTTGGTTCTCAGGAAAGGAAGGCTGAAGAGTTACTTTGCTCAGTCTTGCTCTACTACCGAACACATAGCAGATCCTCGAATAAAGTGTTTTTGTTCAACTTGATGAGCTTAACCCTTGTTTATATCAATTAGCCTGTGGTAAAACTGGTTTTGTTATACAACATTTCACTTATAGTTAGTTACAGAATCTATCCAGGGTGTTAAGTGAGGACTTACTGTCCTCATCTTACTTAAACATTCTGAAAGAGTGAGAATAAAAATTAAATTGATAAACTGAATGAGGCTAATGGAAGGTGTTATTGCTCTGAATTAAATGAAACTTTTTATTGCTCCTAAGAAAAGACAAAATCTTACACAGTTTGGTAAGGAAGATGGCAAGGAAACTGTCCCCTTCCAAGAGTGCCAGAGGTCAAATTTAATGCCTGAGAGTACTGAAGGAAGCATTGGTTTTTCTCAACTATTACTGCATTCCAGCTATTGCTGTCTGTGTAGAACTCACCTACTAATGTTAACCTAATGAGAACATGGAAAGGCTCCTCTTGAAAAAAAAAAAAGTAAGGGACATCCTTAGAATGGAAAACATTCTTTTAAACTGCATATTAACCATTAAATTTAAAGATATTTTCTCTGGTTTAAAAAAAAATCATAGTTTAAAATGAGACTGTGCCTAGTTCATGACTCAGCTCATGATAGGTATTCAGCAGATGTTAGTGTCTGTTTAATCCTTTTATTCAAAAAATTAAAATCCTTCACTCCAATTGTAAAGCATGTCAATTATAGAAATTTGGGGATTTCTAAAATGCATGAAGGAGAAAATAAATCACTTTATAACTCTATTACTCAAAGCTAAACACGTGAGACATTGCTTATTCATTTTCTTATCAATATTCAAGATACTTCACACACACACACACACACACACACATCATCATCATCATCATCATCATCATCATCATCATCTAGCAAACTACTCTATATGATTCCAACAATAGTAGATTTCAGAGCTAGCAATAATCCATTAAAAAATACATATCTTCCAGTGAGTTATTCCAGAAAGCAATAGCTGCAAACTGATGAATGTTAAAAACCTAGATTCATCAGGTACTGTATAAGGGAGGGGCGCATAATAACAGAGTAGTTATGATCTTTAAAAATTAGGTTCTACCTCTGGCAAAGGGTGAGTAGCTCCCATAGAGCACACTATTCCATAGGTAATAATGATAAAACATGAACAATATATCAAAAATAACTATCTGAAGCCATGGGGTAATGACCAAAAGCAATAAAAAGCTATAAGGGAGTGGGAAAATTGATAAAGTTAACAACATTGAGTGAGTTTCCTATTTGTGAGTTTTTCAGCCAACCAGTGCCTTGCTGGGTGACTAAAAACTGGATGGAAACCTGTGGTCTCATTGACTTAAATAACTAATATTTACTAGCCTAAAAATTATGGATAAGTAGACACATAAGAATAAAAACTTATAGGATAAACAGAAAGCAAACAATAAAATGGTAAAATTAAAAATAACCAAATTAATATAACCAAAGTAATGGTTATATGAAATATAAATTGGTTAAAAACTCTAGCTAAAAACCAGAAATTTTCAGGATGCATAAAAAAGCAAGACCTAACTACATGCCATATAAAAGAGATTTACTTAAATTAAAGACAGGTTAAAAGTGAAAAGATGGAACATTATACAAACTGTACAAACAATAGTCAAAGAAGGCTGAAGTGTCTGTTTTCATATCAGCTGAAATAGACATCAGGAAAAAGGAAATTAACAAAGAAAGAGAAAATTTGTAATAAGAGAACTGATTCATTTAAAACATAACAATAATAAAAGGCCTGCAAAACATATGAAGTAAAAATTCACAATTAAATTAAGAAATTAATAACTCAGCAATCATAGATTTAATACTCTTAGCAATTGATGGAGAACTTAGAAAAAAAAATCAGTGAAGATGTAGATCTGAAGACTATCAATTGCCCCTACCTGACATTTTTAGAATACTATAAATGAATATCTTCTTTTTTTCTGTACACATGGTATGCTCACCAAAATAAATCATATGCTGAGCCATAAAACAAGTCTTAATAAATTTTAAGACCAAAAAGTCCTACAAAGTATGTTTTCTTATCACAATGAAATTAAATTTAAAAATCAATAATAACAATATTTTTTAAAAACTCAAATATTTGAAATTAACATTACATGTTTAATTAACTCAGTAGGTCAAAAAGAAGTTATAATAAAAATTAGAAAATATTTCAAGGTGAATAATAATGAAAGTACAACATATCAAAATTTATGAGATGCAGCTAAAACGGTGCTTGGAAGAGAAGTTATAGTTCTAAATGTATATGTTATAAAACAAGTTATAAAAATTAGTAACTTAAATTTCTAAGTTAAGAAGCTAGATGAAGAAAAGTAACTTAAGTGGAAAAAGGGAAAGAATAAAAATAAGAGCAGAAAGCAATAAAATGGACACAAACAACAGAAAATTATCAAAAGGGAAAAAACACAATAGTTCTTTTGAAAGAGTAACAAAAGTGGTAAACTCCTAGCTAAACTGAACAAGGGTAAATAGACAACAAGATAACACAAGTTGTCAGGTGAAAAATAAAAGGTGTATCAGTACTGATCTCAAATACATTAATAGATAATACAGGAATATTATCAATATCTTTATGTCAATAAATTCAACAACTGAGATGACATAGATAAATTATTTGAAAAATATAACTTACTTTACTGACAAAAAATGAAATAGAAAATCTAAATAAAGCTTCAACTGAAGATATTGAATTTTTTCATGAAAAACCTTTCTACAAAGTAAGCTCTAGGCCCAGATACTTTCACTGGTGAATTCTATCAAAAATTTAAAAAAATAAATAACATCTGCTAAATACAAACTTTTTAAGGAAAGGTAGCAGGAGGGAGGACTTCCCAATAAATAAAATAAATGTTAGTTATTTTAAAAGCAGGGCAATATAATTTTAAACTGAGAAAAATTAAACATTCGAACCTATATCAAAGCAAAAAAGTATCTGTCTCAGTTAATTTGTGCTACTAAAACAAAATAACACAAACTGAGTAGCTCACAAATAATAAAAATTTCTTATAGTTCTGGTGTCTAGGAAGTCCCAAGATAAGGCACCAAGATGGTTGCATTATAGTGAAGGCCCTCTTCCTGTCTTGCAACCCCAGGATGCCTTCTCTGTGTCTTTGTACGGTGGAAGGGGAAAGGATCTCAATGGGGTTTTTTACAAAAACACTAATCCCATTCATGAAGATGCCACCCTCCCTCCCCAAATCTCCAGATCCTAATACCATCCATCTTTGGGGGTTAGAATCTAACCATATGAATTGGTGACAAAAACATTCACACCATAGCAACATCATTTCTAGTTTATAGATAAACAGCAGGAAAAAGTATAAGGGGAATTAGTTGCATGGTTTAATATTTTACGAGGTTTTTTTTTAGATTTTAAAAGACCACTTTACTTTTCTCTTTCTTCAGAGGAAACAAGTTTCAATTTCTTTTTAATTCTTACAGTGATATCCTCTGCATAAATAAGTGTATATATATGCCTATCCTTTAAGAAATTTCTTAAAATGCTAAATAGTTGAAATTTTAAAGATATTTTACTTGTTAAAATAATCATTTGACCACTTTGTTCACTCTCTGAATTCCTCTCTGCTATACTTCTCAAGACAGGTGACATTAAGTAGTCATGGATATTCTGGGTTTGGCCATGGGGAGCAGTCGAGTTGAGGAAATCACTTATTTTGGATTTAGGGGAATATATTTAAGTGGTTCATAAGCAATTTGTGAAAACTTAACTTTATTCTTAGCACCCTTTGATGTAGGAAAGGTCTTAGAAATTCTCCTTTCTATTGTTCTGACTCATCCAGAAAGATTCAGAGCTTATGGTTGTGTCATGATGTGACTGTGTCCCATGGTACCCAACACTGGAGGTTATATAGATAGCAGGGGTGCCAGGCTTGAAATATACATAGCTAGAAGACAGTTTGTGGGTTAGTCTTCTAATAATCAGAAAAATTGCAAAATTATAAGAGAGAAAATGTAGGGAAAAAAGTACTTTAGAAATGCCCCAGGCAATAAATTAAATATTATGTTTTATTTCTGGATTCTGCTATTTGTGGAACTATCATTTTTTAAAGATTTATAAATTTATAAAATTTAACAATGTTATAATTTGTTCTGATTTCTCTTCTCATCCTATATAAACAACCATTTTTTACCAAAATTCTAAATTTAGAATTTCACATTTTTTCAAAGAGAATCTAAAAAATTGTATTAGTTTCAGGCTGTACAAAAATTGGATCCACCTCTGTTTAAATTGTAGAAAAAAGTGGAATTGATCAAGGGCAGGATACAGATGCTACTTAATTCTAGACTTTAAGAGAAAATATACATAAAATGGAAGTTGAAATTTCAATATCTAGGTGCAGAATAAAAATAAAATGTATAATTTCTAAACTACTAAAACAAGAAAGAAAGCAAGTTTGTTAATTCCACAAAAGACAAAAAATTTAAAAAGTAGTAAAGAATATAAAATAAAATGGCAGGAGTAAATATAATCACAATAAATGTAAATAAGTTAAATACCCCTAATAAAATAAAGCCCTTGTCTAATAGAGTTTTGTGGGTTTTTTTTAATCAGCTACATCTTTTTTAAAAGAGTGAAGGCAAATAGACTTTTAAATTATGTTGAAACACACTGAGCATCAGAACCACCTAGAAACTTAACATCAGAATCACCTAGAGAAGTAACTACATTAGAATCAGGGGGTAGACTTTGGGATAGAGTGTACACTTTTTAACACCCTAATGAGTTAATCAGAGATGTTTAGCATATCTCGGCAATAACACTTGTGATTGCTTCTGGAGAAAGAAATGGAGTACTGAGGATCAAAGAGAGTACAAGGTATATTTGCTTCTACTCTTCGCCTCCTACATTTTGTGCCCTTTTAAACTTACTTTCTTCACTTCTTTGTTATTTATTTTTTCAACCAATTAGAAAATTGTTTAACAATTGTATATCAGTTGAATTGTTCACTCAAATAATTAATATGCTTAATAAAATATTTGGGGGAAGTCATCACACCCATGCAATTATGTGATTTATAAGAAAGGTGTGAATCAGTGGAGGAAAAGATGATCTTTTGAATAAATGATTATAGATCAACTGAAATCTGTATATGGAAAAAATAAACCCTGACCCTTTCCTCACATTATACTGAAAATTAACTCAAAATGGATCAAACTGTTAATGTGAAAGGTAAAACAATGAAACTTCTAGGAGAAAAAAACATAGGAGATTGTCTTCATGACCTTAAGGTAGGCAATGTTTTCTTAAATATGAAAAGCATTAGCCATGAAAACAAAGATACTAATAAAATAGATTTCATTAAAATTAAGAACTTTATCAAAAGACACCTTTAAGGAAATGAGAAAACAATCCACTGAGTAAGAGAAAAATGTAAACAACTACTGAGATAGAACTTATATCCAAACATATAAGGCACTAATATAAATCAATTTTTAAAAAAACCTCAATGTTTTGAAAAAGACTTGGATACTTAAAAAATCTAGATGCCTAAATGGTCAACAAATATATGGAAAAGGATTCAATATCGTTATTTTTGAGAGACATGCAAATTAAAACCATAATCAGATACCACAACACAGAAGTTATGAAAATCGTATACTACTACTCTTGTACATTGCTGGTGGGGTGTAAATTGGTACAACCCTTCTGCTCCTGCCTTTTCTATCTCCCCTACGTTTACTAGCAAATTCTCATCCTGCCACAAAATGCCTTTGCTCATCATAAGGTGATAGATTTTTTTCATACAAAGTTTTTCCTTTATAGTTCAACTGGCAAATATAAAACAAATAATCATAGTTAAGTGTATAAATCTATACCAGTCTCCTTCCTTATTTATCCATCCTACCATACTGTCAGTATGTTCCTTGGTTCCTCACTACAAAAGAACCTGTGTTTCCTCACTTATTAATGAAGGAAGCTTCAATCTACAATATTTAGTTTAACAGGTAAACAATTTGTACATCAATGAGTGAATTACTAGGAGAAGAAACAGGTGGAGAGCCCCTCAAATACAGAAAATTTAAAATCTGTATTACCTTAATGTGCTTTGTATCACTCTAAAAGTAGAGAATGAATTTAGCATGATTATGGTCAGAACAAAAAACCTAATGACCAGAATATTTAAGAAACTGAAGTTGCTCTCACATTCTAAACATGACAGGGGAATGACCCTCCTATTTTGTCTGAGTGTCACGTTCATTCTATCTCATCATATAGTAATGTATTTTCTTTCTTCTATTGTAGATGCCCAGAGCAGCAAATGAAAAAAATAAATCCACTTCTTTTTTTTATTTCTCCTTATATTCATCTCACATTGAAATCACTGTTTTCTATGGCCAGAGATTTCCCTCTAGCCTCTCTTCAAATATCATCTGTGCTCTTCCAACCTTTTCTCTCTACTGTACTCCTATAGACAAATCAGAGCTTTCAGGAGCTAGTGTTACCTCTTGGTCTCAGTGCTTTCAAAATTCACTTTCAGGAAAAGAAATTGATAGAGAATTCCGTTTTTTCTTCCCCACAGGTAATTACTTTAAGCAATTATCTTTTAAATGAAAACAAATTAATTTCTAATGGTGGAATTTTAAGGACCGACAAACTGTTAAAAGAATCAAGGTTGGATTTTTAGGCTAGTAACCCTCCCTCTAACCTTTTCTCTGCTCCTTGGAACTGTAACACATGATCTCTTTCCCAGTAAAGCTAGTTCTGTTTTCAACAGACTACAAAGTATAGCTATCTGATCTGCCCTTAGTCCCATGTAACTTTGATCTATTTTCTTTTAGAGGTATCTCCTTCTCAAAAAGCCAGAAGGAACTGGCAAAGAGTTGAAAAGAGGTTTTTTTTGTTTGTTTGTTTGTTTTTTTTCCTTCCCAGAGTGAAACGACCTAGGTTGCAAGGACTGGGTGATCTCAGTTTCTCTGGAAAGTACAAAGAGTTGTTTTTTATGGTTGGTATTAAACAAAGAATAGAATGCACCATTGGCAACACTTATGTATAACAACTATTCAGTTTATGACCTATTGCCCAAATTAATGGCAGCCTACAATGGACCTGTCTGTGGATATAATGAAATGCCAGCATTTGCAACTTCTGTAAAAAATATTAGCAGCTAAACAAGATCCAACCATTGATGCTTTTGCATGGAGCATGAAGACTGTTTCTATGGTCAAATAAGAAAAAATATTTCAATGGTTTAAAGCATATGATGTCCAAAAGTTATAAAGCTGCAGCTTTAACTGTAGTTATAGTTTAATAAGTGCAGTTTAAAAAGGATAAATATATATATGTGTGTATACACACACACACACACACACACACACACACACACACACACATATATAAAATATATAATATATTAAAGTTAGTGCCTAAGAGTATGGAAGGTCTATAACCTAAAGAGATCAACAGTATAATAGTATGTATTAGGTTAATATGTTGCCTTTATTTGAAACACAAGTAAGTACCCAATGCCAAAAACAGAGAGAGATGGTGGGCTCATTCTTTTTGGTGCAAAAACTGCACTAGTAAAAGGTAGGTATAGAACTCTTTGATATTATCATTTAATTCAAACCCTGCTTTCTTGGTCTTTTTTGTATCAATAGTAAGATACCAAATAAACACCAGTAAGATGAGAGTTAAAATTAACATCTTACACCTTTGTCAAAACTAGACAGCCTCAAAAGATTTATAAACTCTGCCTTCAATTTGTGTCTTTGATATAGCTACTTGTTTTTACATGGACACTTGAAATTTGACATGTACAAAGACAGAATGAACTTACCCAAGGAATTGGTGGCTACGGCCTAAGTGACTAGCATAACACACTGACTAAGTATATAAATAATAATAATAATAATTACAGCTGCCATGTATAGTACTTACTGTGTAAGAAATGGCTTTAAGCCTTAATATATATTAACTCATTTAATCCTTGCAAAATTCTATAAATTAATTATTATTCCCAATTTATTAAGGACAATGAAGTAAAATCATTCTTTACATTACATAGTTAGGAACTACCAGAATACGAACCTAAGCACTCTGGCTTTGAAGCAACATTCATAGATGCCTGAGTTCACTTAATTAGTGAATCAGTTATTAAGACTTTAATCAAATACTTATCAAATATGCACTATGTTCATAGCACTATGATTGGCTCCAGAACATACGTGAATGAGTTAAACCAAATATGGTACCCTCTCTTAGTATGGAGCACAAATATTAACCAAATAATTACACACAAAGAAGTAAAATTGCCTTGTGATAGGTACACAAAAGAGGGACATATAATGCTGTAAGAGTAAACCAGGTAGATGGGGGAAAATTGGCTGAGGAACTAACATATGCACTAGATATAAAGGATAGGCAGACTTGAACTAGACAAAGATAAAAAGAGATTTCAAAGACCACATACAAATCCTCTGGGGTGAACTGGAACAGGAAGAATAATAGTAATTGAAGAAAGGCCAGTGAGGTGGGATCATAGAGAGCAAGAGAGAGAAGAGTGCAAGACAGTGTTTCAAAGGTTGATAGGTCCAGACCTGACAGGGTTTTCGTAGTCCATGTTGTCTTTGCCTTGCCTTTTCCAAGCACTAAAAGGTATTAAATGGGGGCAGGTGTGGTGGTGGAATTACATGTTTTAAAAGGATCACTCTAACTTTAATATTGACAATAGAATAGAACAGAGCCAATGGATATGAATAAATGAGTGAGAAGATTGTTGTAGTGGTCCAGGGGAGAGAGGAAGGTAGCCTGGATTGAATTAACTGCAGTGATAAAAAGAAGTAGATAGAATCAAGCTACAGTAGGCAGAAAAAGCAATAGGACTCTCTTACAAATTGTTCTAATTCAGTTTGGTCAGGAACAACTATTTTGTTCTTTTTGACAGATAAAAGTAGCCACCAATTTTTGAGTAAGTGAAGGGGGTGGTTACTTTTACACAGCCTTGCTACTAAGTCACAATGAAAGCAAGTCTCAGACAAATTCTGTCATGTAAACAGACATTTTAAAACAATTAGCAAGAAGGCTTACATAAAACAGTTCAAACAATCTCTTCCATAAGCCCAATCAAGTTCTAGCTTTTTCTTTTCATGTACTATGATATATTAGCTATCTATTGCTGCATAATAAATTACTCCAAAACTTAGTGACTAAAAACAATAAATATTTATTATCTCACAGTTTCTGTAGATCAGGAATAGATCAAGTTGTCCGGGTAGTTTTGGTTCAGGGTCTATTGTAAATCAAGATGTTAGCTGGTGCTATTGTTACTTGAAGGCTTGAATGGGGCTGGAGCCATCTGCTTCCAAGATGGCTTGCTTACATGGCTGGCAAGTTAACTGCAGGAGACATCAGTTCCTCCCCCATATGGATATCTCCATAAGGTTTCTTGAGCAGCTTCACAATATGATAGCTATCTTCGTCCAGAATAGATAATCCAAGAGAAAACAAGCTGGATTCTGCAATGTCTTTTAAGACTTAGCCTTGGAGGTCATGTATCTTCACTTCCAGTATACTTTTTTTTTTGTTACACAAATCATCTCTTTTCAATGGGGAAGGAACTATACAGACATGAATAATAAGGATCATTGATGTTAAGGTCACTGAAGGTCAATTTGAAAGCTGGATATCACATGACTACAATGTACATGAAAAGTTCACATAAGGCAGATGCAGCAATTTTTAGAGGCAGGATTCAGAAAACTGGAATTGACTGAATCAATAGCTGGATAGAGGATATTTTATGGATCAAACCTTGGTGCCTTTCCTACGGATACAGATTATAGTACTTGCTAGATTTTTACACCCTATTCTGCAAAAGTGGAACATCTAAAATATATTAGCCAATCCACATAACTTGAATAATACTAATTTCACCAATGAAAACCTATTGCTAATATTCATAGGTTAATTAGCAAAATTCTGGTGTTGTTCAAGATAAATATGACTAAAGCACTTGTCATAGCTTCCTCTGGATTGTGTGGCCTTTTGATTAAATGTTAGCTAACCATACCTAGAAGTGTAAATTCTTAATTACAGCAAGAAACAAACTTATGATGTAGCCTAAATTAACACATGTGTATATTCACACATAATATCACATTATCTACACTCAATTATTTTAGAATAAATTACAGACATCATAATACCACCCATGATTTAGAAAGTGCAACCCACGAAAAGTAATTATCCTGGCCAATGACAATCACCAAATAGGGCTACTCTGCTGGAGCCAGCCGGCTAAGATCGAACAGTTCCCGAGAGGGGGAGTAAGGATTGAGAAAAAGAGAGAGAGAGAGAGAGAGAGAGAGAGAGAGAGAGAGAGACACAGAAGATAGAGTCGGGAGGGCTAACAGTGAATACTGCTCCCCGAGTTTATTTAGCGCAGCAAATATATATATATATATTTATATATATATTTATATATATATATATATATATATATATATATATATATATATACACCCTTGGAGAAGCAACACCCACACATATGCAAATGATCATGATCGCTGACCTTTAAGTAAGTTCTTGAAAAACATCCTTGTTCCTGTTTTTGTCTCTTATTCCCTGGGGCAAGAAACATTCAACATTAAACCAAACTTCCTCCTTCAGTAAAGGAGCCCACCTGCTCTGCAAACTTCTGGCTTGCAGGCAACTCCAACCCTGTCTGCAGGGCATTCATCAAGAATGGCTCCCAACACTACTCATGCTGGATAGGGTCACTTACAATAAAAATTATTGAATGATCTTCAGCAAAGCATTTCTGACATTGAGATATGTTGCAGAAAGCATCTATATTGATTTTCATTTTTGAAGACAAAGCATTTAAGATTATATTATAGGTTATTTTGAATTATATGTTATAATTTCAAAGCACTTAGAACAAGTGCTGGGCACATAAGTTGTTAAGTATATGTGGTTGTGATGGTGGTAGTGGTGATGATGAAAATGATAATGATGATAGGGATAATGATGATGGTGATCATCTAACAACTTTAGTAGATGCATGAGTCTTTATAATTATCAGTTCTATTGCACGCTTAGGTAGATTCCACTGATATCAGAGTCCTCTTCAGGACTTAAGGATTTGTTTGTCTAGCTCCTGGGAATGCTATTGGCTCATTGCTATTAAGATATCAGCTCCAACCAGGAATTGCCTTACCTAAGGTTACACCTACTTACAGGGGACCGTCCTTATTCAGTGACTGGTCATTGGTGGGTATAGAAGGCTCAGCTCCCTTGCTGCAACTTGTAACACCTCTGAAGGGCCACCCTAGCTTAAGCTGCCCATAGGATTGGCTTAAATTTTGTTGTAACTATATCATAACCCAACATCTTCCTCTATCCAACCCTATATTTCACCACAAGTATTGATCCAAGATAATTCCTTAATACTTTACCTGCATATAAATTTCTGTCTCTGGGTCTGCTTCCCAGGGGACATGACCAGAAACATCAATGGTTAGTTAGTGAATTAAAAGACTGAATAAAAAAATGTATTTTTTTATTGGTTGTTAATGATTAACATAAGATATAAGTTTGAAATAAAGGTATACATAATTAAAAGTATTATTATTCATTTAGATTAAGAATTTGAGATCTTAAATTGGTGATGGAAACTAATAGAATAAGTTATTAATTGAAATGTTTATTATAGTATTTTCTTTTTGGAAAAACTGATAACATATATATCTATTCATCTGATGTATAGAAAGCACAGATGGCCATGAAAACTTTAAATATAGGTAAAATTAGTATACAGATTCTATTCACCTGGAGAGGCTAGATGATGCTACAGTAATGAACAATATTAAAATCTCAGAGGCTTATCACGTGAAAGTTTCTTACTCAGGTAAGTCCTCTACGAGTCCATAAGTTTCTCCAGGGCAGCCCTTCACGTAGTGGCTCAATGTTCTAGGTTGCTTCCTTCTTCTGGTTTCTCCACATCAATGTTATGCCCAAGGGTTCTTTGTGCTAAGAAAGACAACATGGTAAACCATACAGTGACTCTTAAATGCTTTGGCATGGAACAAATCATTCTAGTCACTGTCCATAGGTAGAAACAGTCATATGATTCTGCCTAACTTGCAAAACTAAGAAATGTAGTCTTTTACAATAGTTTCCCGTACTCTGTTGGGGGTATGTTGCAGGACCTCCAGATGATGCCTGAAACCAGGCAGTACCAAACCTTATATATATGATATTTTTTCCCTATGCTGTTACATACATACCTAGGATTAAGTTTAATTTATAAATTAAGCATTGTAAGAGATTAACAAAAATAACTAGTAATAAATAGAACAATTATAACATTTTACAGTAATAAAAGTTATATAAATGTAGTATTTCTCAAAATATCTATTTGTACTATACTCACCTATTCAATTAAAGGAAGCACTTTATAGTTTCTATTTGGCATATCCAAATTGTCAGAATCACTACTCCTATGCTTTGGAGCCATTCTTAAGTAAAACAAGGGTTACTTGAACACAAACACAGCAATACCTCAACAGTTAATCTGATAACCCAGGTGGCTACTAAGTGACTAATGGGTAGACAACATATACAGCATGGATAAACTGGACAAAGAAATGATCCACTTCTCAGGCTTGATGTAGCAGGATGGTGTGAGATTTCATCACACTACTTAGAATAGCACACAATTTAAAACATGAATTGTTTATTTTTGGGATTTTTCTCATTTACTGTTTTTGGACCTCATTTGACTGCAGCTAACTGAAACTAGAGAAAGAGAAACTGCAGGTAAGAGTAAACGACTGTACATATCCAGAAAAAGAAGAGATTGAAAATATTAGCGAACACTGGCAATGTCAGCTATGAGAACAGTCTTACACTATCTGAGAGAGGATAATATTTTAGTATCCATAAGAATCATCTTATAAGAGAATTTCACTTGAGACAAACTCTGTACTGATCTCATTTGAGGACAGGAATTAATTTGCAGTTCCTGTGTTTACTATCCAATTTGAATAGAAGTAAATTTAGTTAAGTACAAACAGTATCAACAGCTAAAGTAGAACCTGGAAAGGCTGATAGTTTCTTTGGTCATAAGTTAAATAGTAAAGAATAGATCACATTTAAGTGAGCTGTGAAAATTTATGTACAAATCTTTTTCCAGAGGCTTCCTTAAAAATGTGATTGTAAAATTTAAAAATAAGAATAACATATAAATAAAAGTAAGCTTTGCCTTACTTTACTTTAACATTTGACCACTTACTCCTTTAAAGAAAAGTAGTAAAATTACCACCAAATAAGTATACCTCACACCCTTATAATATTCTTCAGAAAGAAAAATGTTTCATATGAAAAATAATCCATATTATTGATTACAAGACAGTTCAAAGCTAAACATAAAAAAGTCAGGGAAAACAAAAAGTGAATGAAGATACAAATTTTCTTCCTTTCTAGATTAGAATCTTGAAGATAAACATAACTTATTTGGTGTAATGTTTTATAAAATTTTATCACATGTAATAGATTTATGTAGTGATCGGCACAATGAGGATACAGAGTTATTACATCACTCCAAAGTAATTCCTTCATGCTACCCATTTCCAGTCATACTCTCCTCCACTAACTCTTATCTCTGGCATCACTGATCTGTCCTCCATTACTACAATTTTGCCATTTTAAGAATGTTATAGAAATGGAATCATACCAATCGGCATAATGGTGTTGAGATTCATGCAAGCTGCTATGTTTATCAAGTTTGTTCCTTTCTATTACTGAGTAGTATTCCATGATATGTATATTTATTTATGCATTAGAAGATATCGAAGTTTTTTCAAGTTTGTGGCTATCACAAATAAAGCTGATATGAACATTTATATACAGACTTTTATGTGAGCATGTTTTTGTTCTCTAGAGTAAATATACAGTAGTTGGATTACTGGGTCTTATAGTAAAGGTATGTTTAACTTTATAAAAACTGCCAAATTGTTTTTTAGAGCGGCTATATCAATTTTTAATCCTATCAGCAAGGTATGAAAGATACAGTTGCTCCACTTCTTGTCAGCACTTGGTATCATTAGTATTTTTTATTTTAGAATTCTAATAGGAGTGTAGTAGGATCTCACTGTGGCGTTATTTGCATTTTCCCAATGGCCAATGATGTTGAAGATAATGATGTCTTATACAGTATTTTAAATTTTTACAAATACCTTTTTTAAGCATATCAATAAATTCTCAGAAGTATAGTGAGATGTAGTTCAAGGGATAAAAAGCCAATATTATGTATATCTGGAAAAAAACAGTCAAATATAATTATACCAATGCAGAATCAAAACAATTTAAAACTCAAAAGAAACAGGGTGGTAATTTAGTCAAACTTTGCCATTTTACAGGGAACTGAGTCTCACACAGCTGAAATCATACCATAAACTACAGTTCCGATGCTTGGATCTCTTCTATCATGTCCAACAAAGTAGGTGACAATTTATGCTTGAATCCTCCAATGGACTGGGAATTCACTCTCTTTTTGCCCAGTTCTATTAGGAATAGTTTCCTGACATTGAGCTGAACTGGTTTATAAACAAGTAAGCAAATCTGTGTTTTGACACTGAGCTGAAATGGCTTACTATAGTGGGTCCAGTTTGAGACTTTCCTCGGGATATGTCCTTCCTTTTCCACAAGAGAGTACTTCAGAGACTTGACAGTTATCATACTCACAAATATATTCCTGGCTAAACACTCAAATTTTGCTCCAACCATTCCTTAGATTACCATCCTTCTCATTTGTATGTAAACTGGTCCCAGATTTCTTATGATGCAAAATACTGAACAAAATATTTCTAGTAACACAGCCAGAGTATATATATTTTCTAACTATATTCACTGCAGAAAATAGTAAAATTTCCTTGTTTCACTTAAATGGATTTACTAACACCATAAAAAAGATTTGTAAATGTATTTTAACATTTGAAGCTAAATATTTTATTTTTAAATTGAGTTTATTTTTTGGATATGTCACACACACGGTCCAAAATTCAAAATGTTTAAGAGAGTTTACAGTGAAAAGTCATGATCCCTAGCCTTCTGGTTGAATATAATACAACATACTATAATATAAATGTAATATATAGCAGGCTCCCTCTTTTTAGAGATACAATTCTGACTTTGATTATGATATATCATCACATGACTGTACATATCTTTTTAATCATTCATCTTAAAAATTTTTGCTATTATAAATAATGCTGTCATGGACTTCCTTATGTATAGTTTATGTATATATTTTAGATTATTTCTTAAAGTAGATTCTTAAAAAAAAATACCTGCATTCTGTAATACGACTTTGTGGAATATAATAACATTCCACAAAATCACCACTTTATGTTTGTACCAGCAGAATATAACTTCCCATTTCACCATACTTTTGCAAGTGTGGGATACTATTATTTTTTTTATTAATTTTTTAAAATTTGTTGTCTTGATTTGCTTATAAATAAGAATGACTTTTTAAAATGTTTTTATATCTCTATTGGCTATTTGTCTTTCCTCCTACTGGTGTTTAAACCCTTGTTAATTTTTAGAAAATCAATTGTATGAACTAGAATATCAGTCCATTGTCATATTCTTGGAAAATATTATTATTTACAGATAATTAAACACTTAATAAAAAATAAAGATGTTTTACATATGCTAGAGACAGTGCATCTCATATAATTAATGTAGTTTTTTTTAACTTTTACTAAATATGAAGACTTACAATGAATAATTATGTTGTAATATGTTTATCTCTTTACAAGTCTGTTTTGCTCACCAGATTATAATCTAAGGATAATATCTTAATCATCTTTCTAAAGCCTAATATAGACATTTACACAGAGTAGATGCTCCTTAAATTTGTGACACCTAAATAAGTGCATACCTAAAAATCCCTATTAACTTGTTGGACTCTAAATCAACATCAGGTTGTTCTAAGGTTTGTAAAACACCCTACCCTTCCCAACTTTGAATTGGATAAAATTGATAACATAGGTTCTATATATTCTCTCAAGTGAATGAAATACAGTGTTGACTCAGTGAGAGACTGTGGTTCTACACTAAAAACCTCTGCAGGGACTAGTCGACTGCCATCCAGAAGTCAGTCTATCATCTAGTCCTTTTTCATCCCCAACTTACTCATAAGTATAATGATGAAAATGTCAATGCCTTCTGGGCACTGATAAATACTGTCTACTTAATTTTATTGGTGTAGTAGCCTAGTAATCTTGTCAGGAAGTAAATAAAATTAAACAAATAAATTCTGCTTGGTAAACCCAAACTGTATTTGACTGATTACTGTTTCCTTTTATAGATGCTCCCAGAGCATCTTTGTAATAATTCCTTTTAGATTTTTGCCTAGGATCAATGTGGTCTGGGCAGGGGATTAGAGCTGTGAGGGACTCTCAATTAAATGAGTAAAGGTCAAAGGGGAGTTTTGCAAGTGATATATCACTGGAACCCCGATAGTTGTCCACAATCCTTTCTTTATTTCTGAGGGTTCGAGACTGCCAGGGAATATTTAAAAAGTACTTCTTCCTATGAGTTGTTTGGTTAGGATTGAGTAAATTATCAACATACAGATAGCTGTTACTTCTGCTACAGATTAGGGGTGGGGAGTGGAAAGCATCTGTCAAACAAATAGAAGCTCTCTTTGATGACATAATATACTTTCTGAGGGAACTTCGAATATTTGGATTGGCTGCCTGACACATAATTTCCCAGTTCTGGCAATGCATGGTAATCCCGTCAGGTCTCTTTCAGATTGACAATCTCTATCAAAGCAGAGATTATATAGTCTGCAATTTGCTAACTCCACTTTCTGGTTCACACATTCCCTCCAAGGGGTCCTTCAGACCTTCTCACCCTCCATCATCCATTTCACAATCCCCTATTCCTTCAACCCAGAAAGACCTAATCTACTAGAGATATTACTAGATTCCTTTTAAACTCTCTGTATTAACTGCATAGGGCCACCATAATAAATTACCACAAACTGGTCGCTTAAAGTGATAGAGATTTATTCTTACAGTTCTGAGGCAAGAAGTCTGAAATTAAGGTGTCAGCAGGACTGTACTTCCTCTGAAGGACCTAGGAGAGAACCTTTTTTTTTTTTGCCTTTTCTACCAGAAACTATTAGCGTTTCTTCACTATTGCCACATTACTCCAATATTAGCTTCATATTGCCTCCTTTGTGTCTTCTCTTCCAGCACATAAAAATACTTGTCATTGGATTTAGGGCCCAGCGGACAATCCAGGTTGATTGATTTCATTCCAAGATCCTTAACTTATATCAGCAAAGACCCTTTTCCATTCACAGGTTCCAGGTATTGGGACATAGACGTACTTTTTTTGGGTGCCACTATTCAACTCACTATATCTTGCTTAAGGATACAATTTTTTCCTTCTTCTTTCAAGCTTTACCTTTAGAAGCTTTAAGAAATTCATGAAACCTATTCTTTCTTCATCATTTTAGCTTTCAAGACTTATAGCTTCACTTTAAGCAGTTCTTTGGAAAATCCAATCTATTCCTTTGTTTGTTGTATTTTATTTTATTTTATTTTTTTTTTTTTTGGAATGCCTCCTTCCTTAGGCAAATAAATACTACACCAATGGAAGAAAATGTCACTGGGTCAAAAAGCAAGTAATTCTACGTTTAGATTTCCACTTTCACCCTGAAGGCAGATATTTGCCCAAGTTTGGTGTTCTATTCTGTTTCCCATAATTCCTCAAAGGTGAGGACAGTGTTTTCAGGTCTCATTTGCACTCCCCAGTTCCCACTCTCAAAGCCTGCAATATAAGTCATTCATAACATAATATAATCTAGATTGGAACTGTTAGGTACTTTTTTGGAATTTCTTCCTTTATTTAGGAAGCATATTGTTTCATGTCACTATTTATATTACTCTTTTGAGTAATATTAATTAGTTGCTATTTATTGAGTCACTACTGTGAGCCTGGCGCAGTGTTTTGGATGTTACTTCCATCACTCAGAACAATCCTGTGAGAAAGATATGGTTTTCCCAATTTTACATATGAGAAAAAAGAGACCCAGGGTAATATAACTACTAAGTGTTGAATCAGAGAATTAAACAAAGGTTTGTCTGACCCCACAAATATACATAGTTCTTTCTATTATGTCAAATCACTTAAACTTCCTTTGTAGAGAATGAAGCAAAATAGTATTTCAGAAGTTCTGCTTTCTCTGTCAGCTCTAACCTTACACCAGAAACTGTAAGTAGGCTTTTCTTTGCCTGTCTTCTGGCTCTGAACAGACTTTTAGAAGCCCATTCTTTGTCCTGTCTTAGCATTTTTTGCAAGTTTCACCTCATTTGGGGGCTTTGGATTTCTTGACACTATCCTTTAGAGCCCATGTTACCTTCTTATAATTATCCTTGGTATGTGGTTGTTTTCTCCCAAGGTTTCTGTCACTTCCAATTAGCCAAGCAATTCCTCCTTGTTGGTCAGAATTAGGTTCCTCAGTTGTGCTGCTGGGACATCAAATCATGAGAAAGGCAAATCAAAAACTTGTCTGATGTTCTTCTTTTAGCCCAATGACACTTTTAAAAGGTGTCCAGCTATCTGGTTTCTTTCTTGATTTTGCATTGCTACAGGTATTGGACAAATAGTATATTGCAGTGCACTGTGGAAGCAATAACAAATTCTTTTATGAATAACTGCATTGTGGTGTGAATGTTTGGAACCAGTTTTAAAACTCTCACATAGCACATAGCACACTCTAAAGCAGTTTCAATCATCCCATTATCTACATGCACATCTTGTCATTGTAACACATTCCTGTTTCTGATCCCCCACTCAAGTTTGCCACATGGAGAAATATCCAAACCAGAACGTGGGAAGCGGGGTGGGGAATATGACCTCTGTAAAGTAAAATATATGTGAGAAAGTCTATGAATTTAGATCATAAGACAAAGAACTGTAAATTGCAATGAGAAAAAAAAATTACACCTTAATTTTTGCTAACCTGTAAGTAAAATTTAGCATTTCTTTTAATTGTGAACATAGGTAACAAACCACAGTGTTATTAAAAGTATTGGTGACTTTTTCACCCATAAAAATCACAGATATTTGTCCATCACATTACTGGAGTTGGAGAAATCTCAAGATATGATTTTAAAATTATAGTTATTATTAGATCCTCTGCTAGATTTTATTTGATCCATAAAAAAGCATATGTATAGCACATTTAAAGAAGCATATAAATAGCACATTTTTGTTGACTATCTTGATTACTATATTTTATTATAAATGGTTTCATTTGTAATCTTATACATAATTTATGCATTGAAACACGATTCAAAAAAGGGACTTCATAGGCTTCAGAAGATTGCCAAAGGGATTCATGGCACAAAAAAGATTAAAAATGTCTACTATGGACTGTGGCATTATGGTTAAGAGCATGCAGTCTGGTGTCACATTGCTTGGATTCAAATTTTGCCCTGTCACTTTAATATGACTTTGGCTAAGTTATGTATACTTTTTGTGCCTTAGGTTCTTCATGTGTAAAATGGAGATAATAGTACCTACCTAAAAGCCTTGCAATGAAGATGAAGTAATAACTGTAAATGGCTTAACATCATGCCAGTTACATAGCATGTTACTTATCTCCACATCCACCCATATAAAGGATTTATTCAAATCATATTTACATTTATCATACATATAGATTTTTTTTTACTATGTTGTCACAGGCTAAAACTTAAAATTACATTATCAAATATTGGCTAGTTTCAAATAAATATTTGTAAAATATCTGTATAAGGAAGAATGATACAATAAATACCCATATGCCCTCCATCCAGATTGAAAGGAAAAAATTACTTTAAAAAACATGATTTATTATCCAAACCAGGACACTTTAGAGAACAAAAGAGTGCTATTATTATACCAGAAAAATAGGCAAACCAGGATTGTTCTGACTAAACCAACATGCGTAATTACCCTACTTTTATAGTCCTTATGTGCTCCTTCTTTATTCTAGTCCCTTCCTCTGGCAACTAGAGAAAAATCACTACATTGATTTTATGTTTACCATTCTTTTACTTGAATTTATAGATTTACTCATGTTAGTACTCTTAAACAAAATATTGTTTACTTTATTGGTTCTTTAATTTATAGAAGTGGAATCCTACTGTAAAACTCTTTTGTGAATTGCTATGTTGCTCAACATTGTTAGATTCATCCATGTCCATGAATTTATAATTTATTTTTTTCCATTGTCCTATTCTACTGTAAAGTATAAACAATGTATTTAACCACTCTACTGTTGATAGGCAGTTTTTTTCCAATTTTTACTGTTTAAATAATACTGTTATAAATTTTCTTGCTTTAGATCCTGGTACATATTTCTCCTGAGCCACAGAACATTTTTATCTTCATGTTTACTAGATAATGCCAAATTGTTTTCCAAATTAATTATATCAACTTATACTCCCACCAGCATATTGTTCTGGCGATACTGTCAGACCCTCAAATTTTTGTGTATGTGGTGGCTGCGAAGTGCTATTTCCTGTGGTTGACTATCTCTCTAGATTTTCTCTTCTATCAATTGCCTGTTTGGTGGGGGACATGGAGAGTATTATCTATTTTTTTTTTTAAAATTAAATTGTTGTATTTCTTTACACAATCTAAATACTAATCCTTTTGCTAGTAACATGGATTGTAAAAATCTCCCAACTTGTGGCTTATCTTCTAATCTCTTTATGGTCTTTTTGTTTGTTTGTTTTTACTTTTTATTATAGAAAATATTAAAAATATACAAATGTATGTGGAATGAACTCCCATTTAACTATCACCCAGATTTTCCCCATGACTGATTATTCTGAAGTATATCTGAGACATTATATCATTACACCTCGAAATATTTTAATATGTATCTCTAAAAGATAAAGACTCTTTAAAAATTACTATTACAACACAAGAAATAATTTACAATAATTCCATAATATCATTAAATATTCAATATGCATTCAAATTGCTAATTATCATTTAAAAATTTTAAGTTTGTTTGAATCATGATCCAGGTAGCTGGTCCAACCAAAATGGCACCCAACGATTTCCACTGTCTGGTATTCACACCTTGTGTAATCCCCTCTCACACTATATGTTGGTTGGTATGTGTGATCAATCTGTTGGTCATATACTTGTGTGATGGTATGCCACTTTTGAAGCTAGGTGAGACCCTGAGCTAGAACTACTCAGCTAAGCTGCTCCTGAATCTCTATCTGACCTTTAGATTTTACATGAGATGTAAATGTTCACTGCTTTAAATACTATGTTTTGGGGGTAGTTTGTTATAAAGTAGTAGAAAACAAAAATTTGGTACTTAAAATGGCATAATGACATGACAAAAACCTAAAATGAGAGTGACTTTGTGTAAGTGGCTGAGGGCAGGTGAAAAGACTTGGAGAGTATTAGTAAATTTGAAGAGCTTTAAAGAAATTGTCTGTAGATGTATGCTAACGTTGAGGTTGCAGATGAGGTCTTAATAGATTAGAAATGTCTTACTGGAAATTGTAGGAAAGTGGCAGAAAATTTATCAAATTTGTCACCTGGGGTTATGTGCAAAGTAGAAAATATGCCTAACAAACCAGATGTCACCTGTTTTCCTCTTGCTACTTATAATAAAATGTAAGAGAAAAGTTGAAGGACTGTTAAAAAGGAGCCAGAACTTGTGAGATTTTAAGATTTCCAGCCTCTATAGGTGACAAATGATGTAAAATTAGAAAATGGCTCAGAACAAAGAATAAATCCAGGGCACTCACAGGAAAATATGAAGTTGAGAGTGTAGTTGTAAAGCCCTTTAAGACCTCAGAAAGATTTAATGTGGTGCCTCAGAGTATTTTTTTTTCAGACATAAAGGGTGTACCTCACAACATCTTAATCAAATTACAGGGTTTCTAAGAAGTTTAAAGGTGTGGTGCATCAAAAGCCCAAAGTAGAAAAAGAGTTTATGTGGACGAGATTTATGGGTGTTGCTTTGTCTAATGGTGTGAACTCAAATAAAATTCATAGGAGACCCACAAGTTTTTAAGAGAATTATATTAGAATAATACAATTTAAAAGAGACTTTTAAAAGAGAATTATATTAGCAGGCTGTTTGCCAGCCTGGCCATAAAGGGACAGAGTACCATATGAAAAGAAGCTTTGGACATCCAAACTTCTATAGTCAGAGAGAACTGCATAGCTGTACACATGGTAAAGGAAGGGTGATCCAGTGGGTGGATCCAAGAGACCAGAGGTAGAGTTAAGAGCTATGGAGAATCACTCTTCAGCCTTGACTCTTAATCAAGAAACTGTCAACCTGTGCCCATATGGATTTCAGAATTTCTGTGAACTTGTGTGCCTCATTCCATCCCACTCCCTTTTAAAATATATATGTCTATCCTACCCAATTTATATTTGGTGTGTAAAGGTAAATATCGTGTCTTTAGTTTACAGGTGTTCAGATTAAGAGGAACTCTATTTAAACCGCTGTGCTTATGGAAGCACAGCTGAAAAGCCTCACCAATACCTGTACCTGTACCTAATTTAGATTTCTAGACTTTTAGCTACTGCTCTACTGGGATGAGAGTTTGAGAGAACTTTGGGAGAGGGTGAGAGTATTTTGCATAAGTGGAGAATGTGTATCTGTATGTGAATATAGTAGCCAGTCTCTTGGTATTCATACTTTTGTGTATTCCCCTCCCACATTGTATCAGGGATCATCTGTGGGACTAATAGAATAAGGAAGTGATGATATATCACTTTGAGAGATAACTTGCTCTGGGGAAAGCCAGGTGCCATGTTGTAAGGACACTCAGGAAACTCTGTAACTCATCTTGGAAGTGGATCTTCTATCCCTACTAAGCAGTCAGAAGACTGTAACTCAGCCAACAGTTTGATCGAAAACTCCTAAGATCCTGGGTCAGAATATCTAGCTAAGCTACTCCTGGATTCCTGACCCAGGAATCTATGAGATAAATATTTTTAGTTTTAAGCTATTTAGTCTTGGGATAATTTGTTATATAGCAACAGGTAACTAATATAAATTCCCACATTGCTTCATATGCCTTCAGTGAGCCTCTTCTAATCTACAGTTTTCTACATTTTTTTCTCTCTCGTGTAACATATTTGTTGAAGTTAATTTGTCCCATGATTTTCCATAGGTTGAATATTCCTGATTGCATAATCATGGTGTGTAACATATATTCTATAATTCTCACTATCAGGTTCAATTTTTTTTTTTGGTAAGATTTTTAAATAAGTGATGGTGTGTTTTTCTTTAAGTGATATATAGTTTCCTTGTCATGTTAGCAGCTGTTGATATGAAATGATAAACACATTTATTCATTATGAATCTCAAAATAGCAATTTTCTGTCTCTCCTTAATTTATTAATACATGTCTATACAGAACTTCCTCTCATTTCCTATTTGGTTACATTTGGTACAATTCATACAGAAAAGGCAGGACAAATACTGATTTTTTTACTGGTTTTCAAATTAATGATTTGATTCCATAGCATCTTCCACTGTTGACCACTAGATGCTTTTTAATTTTACTATCATTATGAACTCATAGATTTAAATACATCTGAAGTTTGTTATGTTCCAATCCATTGCATTTGATATGCTCCAACCTGTGCTCAGGTGGATTTCAGAATTTCAATGAACCTATATGTCCTTATTGATACTCAAATTGTCCCAACTTTGGCAAGTGGGATGCTTTTCAGTTGTCTTCTGAGTCCACGATCCTAGTAGTCCATGATAGACTCCTTGTTATCTTGCACAACAAAATGTTACAAACTCAATATATTCCTGTGCTTAACTGAAATCAAGCCTCCAAAGGCTTGTGGTATCTTTTGAACTAAGGCTTTTAATGTATTTGAATATAACTTTTTTCTTTATAGAATTTGCCTTTCTATGTCTTTCTACCATAAGATCATAAAGATATCTTGCTACTTTGTCTTCTGAAGGTTAAACAGGTTTTCGTCTCACATTTAAATCTTCTGAAATTCATCTGAAATTTATTTTTCTGTGTTGTGTTAAGTAGGAAGGTACAATTTCATTTTCCTGGATATCCGGCAACATTTATTGAAATGCTCTTGTTTTTCTCACTGGCCTCCAATGCCATCTCTGTCTTAAATCAAGATTCCTTATAAGGGTACATCTATTTCTAGGCGTGTATTCCAGTATAAAACAATTCTTCCATCCCTAAAACAATAACACACTATCCTAGTGAAGCTTTAATAGATTTATTGAGGTATAATACACATACTATACAACTTACCCATTTAAAGTGTGCAATGGATGCTTTTTAATATATTCACTTATATGCAACCATCACCACAACTCTAGAAAATTCTCATCACTTCAAAAAGAAATCCTATATCCTTGGCTATCACTACTCTATGCTCCTATCTTCCTAAGCCTCACCATCCCTAAGCAACCACTAATCTACTATCTCTATAGATTTCCTATTGTGAATGTTTTACATGAATAGGACTATGTAATGTGTGCTTTTTTTGTGATTGGCTTCTTTTACTTAGCATGTTTTCAAGGTTCGTCCACATTACAGAAGGTATCAGTACCTCATTCCTTCTTGCAGTCAAATAATATTCCACTATATGAATATACATTTTGTTTATCCTTTGATCAGCTGATAGACACTTGTGTTGTTTCCACCTTTTGATTATTATGAACACAATACAAATTAAAAATAATTCTTGCTGACTAGTTAATTCTATCTTAAATTTTCTACTTCTGGAATATCTTGAAATACTTGACCCTTTGCCCTTTCATATAGATGGTCAGGTTTCTGTAAAAAGTCATTTGTGATTTTTATTATAATTGCTTTCATTCTGTAGGAGAGAACTGCCATCTTAACTCTGGAGTCTCTTAATACTTGACCATGGTGTATTTTTTTAATATTCTTTAGTGATAGTCAATAATGTTTTGTGATTCTTTTCCCCCTTAAAGGTCTTCTATATTTTTAAATTTACTCTTATGTAATTCATATTTTTTAAATAATATGTTAAATGGTATCAATAAAAAATCGTTTTTTAACAATTCCTTTCTGCTGGAGAGAAATGCAATTCACTTTATACTGGCATATCCAGAATCCTTGTGACTCTCTTATTTTAATCATTAATCTGTAAATTATGTTTCTTCATTTCAAATCTTTATATCCTTTGTTTTTATTACCTAACAATGCTAGCCAGTAGCTCCAATGTGACACTTGTTCTTGATTCTAAGAGTCTGCTTCAAAATTTCATTTTGAAATATTTGTTGTGAGTTTTAATGAATTAAGAAAGTTCTGCATAATTCCACTTTGGCAAAAAGTTTTATCCATGTCTGTTAACTTTTTCTACAGCTTATGATTTTTCTCTCTTAATCTTTTAACATGCTAAAATGCATTCCTGGGTCAAATTAAACCTGATCATGTTTTATCTTTTTTACATATTTTCTGGGTTCTGCTTGCTATTTAGGATTTTTGCCTCTATCTTCATGAATATGATTGGACTCTCTTACTGCTCTTATCAAGTTTTAATGCCAAGAAGGCTATTAAAATTAATAGAATATTATTTCTCTTTACTGTACTTTGGTTTGTGTAAGATACTTTATTCTTTGAATGTTTGGCAAAACTCTGTGGGCAATATATCTTATTTTTTGAAAAATTTCTACTGATTCAATCTCTTACATAGTAATCAGAACATTTATAATTTCTATTTCATCTTAAATGACTTTTGAAAAGTTATACTTACCTGGAAACTATATCACTTATGCTTTTATATTATAAAAAATTGTTAATATCTCCTCAATTTTTACAGCACTTGAATGAACTCCTCATTTTCATTTCTAATACTTTGTGTATTTCTTGGGTAACTTTTTCCAAGATTTATTAATGTTAGTATTATAACAACTTTTTAAAAAATTATCGTTGGCATACAATATTACTTTCAGGTATACAACACAGTGATTAGACATTTATGTACTTTACAAAGTGATCACCCCAATAAGTCTAATCCCCATTTGACACCATACATTGTTATTACAATATTATTGACCATATTCCTTATGCTATAGTTTACAGTCCCATGAGTTTATATATCTGCCAATATGTACTAAAAGATACAACTTTGACTTTGTTGTCCCTGTGTTGAATATTTGCTTTCTGTTTCATTCATTTCATTAGCTTTTATTTCCATTATTCTTTTCCTAATTTTTAGGTTTAGCACAGATTGTTAGCTCTTTAATTTTCAGTCATCCTTAATTTAAATATTTAGTTTCTAATTTCCTTTTAAGTACTATGTTAGTGGTATTTTATAGATGTTGGTATGTAGTATTTTTGTCATTGTTCAGTTCTGAATATGATTTTTGTTTGAGAATCTTTACTGGAATCGGAACCATCTCACATGGAAATGGGTTTATTTTCCAAATACATGAGGTTTTTAGATTTCTAGATTTCTAACTTAATTATACTGCAAATAGAAAATGTGACCTAAATGATACCAATCCTTTGAAATTTTGAAAGACATTTTATCATTAAATTTTGTAAATGTTTTCTGTGTACTTAAATTATTTTTATTTCTATTTTTAGTAATGACGAACTAGGTAAATGAGACTAGTCCTTCAGAGAACTAGAAAGCCTGGACAAAAGATAAAACAAAAATCTGAAGGCATTAGAGACCTAATGAAGCAGTGGAAAATCTAGAAAAAGAAAAACCAGAGCTGTTGAACCCATCACTTATGATAGCTTTTTCTCTGAGGTATTGGCTGATTCTTGAGACGACGGCTAAGAAGGTGAAAAAAGTTTCTAACTAATTCCTGAAGTTAAAAAGACAAAAATGACAGTTCAGGGCCTGCTCTAGTAAATTCTATAGGCTTCAAGTTGACATCTTAAAGATCTATATACCCTGAACAAAAGTATGAACTGGAAGTAGATTTGCTCAGATTCCAATCACCTCAATCACTAACTAGATCAAGGTGGTTTTTAGATTACTAGTACCAAAGCCTCTGTGAGACATAAATCCTTTCTGTAGAAGATATCATATTAGACACCAAAATATAATTTCTTCATATACTAGCTCTGGCATTCAATTAAAAATAACATAAAATAACATAAATTAACAAAATTTTATAAATAAAAATAACATAATATACAAATAGTTTAAGAGACAAAAAAGTAAATGGGACAATATAACCACCACGACAAAGACACTGAAAACCAGGAGTTTAGATTTTAAGTGCAATGGAAAAAGCATTTTAACTTGAGAATTAATATGAAATTATATATTTTTAAAATCTATTCTGACATTTATATTTGAATTGGATGTTTGCTTACATGTAACACAATTACTAAAACATTTGGAATGAAATCTATCATATTATTGGCTTTTTGTTCCATCTTTCCTTTGTTGATTTTCTCGTTTTATGCCTTCTTTTAGATTGGTTATTTTTACTTATTCTAGTTCCTCCACAACATAAAATTGACAGTTCTATATTTTAATTTTTGTGTTGTATCACTTCATGGACAATGTAAAGATCCGAGAACACATCAACTTCATTTACCACCTTCATTTACTCATTCCATGTTATATACATTGTGTATACTTAATATATATTTTCGAAATTCTTTAAGACATATTTATAGAATTAATGTGCTTTTATAGTTACTCAAACATCTATTTTGTCTACCCACTCCATCTGGAATCATATTTCTTCTTCCTAACAAAATACTTCAGTATTTCCTTTTGTAAATGTCTGCTAGTGACAAATTCAGTTTCTGTATCCTGAAACTATTTATTTCACCTTTATTTTCAAAGAACATTTTTATTGAATTAGCGGGTATTTTATCTTTTTGAAGATACATTTCATTGCTCGTGGCTTCCATATTTTTGAGAAATAATGTCTCTTTTTAATTTTTGGCACTTTAAAGTTACTGTCTTTTTTCCCTCAGGTTGCTTTTAAGATGTTTGTCTTAAATTTGAAGCAGTTTTATGATGATATGATTAAATATATTTTCTTTGGCTTATTTGTATTTGTATTCTTTTGAGGTTTCTAATGCTTCTTGAATCTGGGATCTAATGTTATTCTGCCTACCCTCTACTCTCCCTTCCTTCTGGTACTCTACTTACATGCGTTAAGATCATTTTACTTTATCCCTTCAGTTTCCATTCATTTGTCTCTCTGTGGTTCAGTCTGGACAATTCTTAACATTTTTTTAGTTCAGTTTTCTTTTTAACAGTCTCTAATCTGTTAAACATATCTGTTGAAGGATTTATTTCCATTATTATCTTTTTGGTTGTCCATTCAAGCATTTGTTTGGTTCTGTTTTATATTTCTATTTATCCAGTTGTCTATCTCAATCTGATCTTTTATTTTCTCAAACATATTAAGCATAATTATATTACAACCTGTGTCTAGTAAATTATGAGGTCTGCTGTTGTCTGAAGCTTCTTTTTGTGGTAAACAATTAGACCCTAATTTTTTTCTTTTCTGAGTATATAATCAGAATAAACATTTAATGCATTATATTTATAAAATGGGTTTCTTCCTTAAAATAGATTTCTAGAAGACGAATTTGTAGGTAAAATAAACTTTCCAGTTCTCATTCTTATCTGTCATGCTGTTGTTACTATTCCATATTAGTGCATGTTTCACTGCTTTTTCCAGCATTAAATTCTAAAACCGAATTGTGTGCTATTTTGATAATAAAAGTGTCTAAATCATTTAGATTTGAATATTTAAATTTTGATACTTCTCTTTGTGATTTCTTCATTCATACTTTCTGAATATTTAGACTAAATATTCCTGAATATTTAAATTTTATGCTTATAGACTTCTATGGACACTTTCCAAGATGCATCTTGTTAAATCTTACTCAGGTACCCGAAAAAAATGCTTATATATGGCTTTTTTGTGTCTTTCCTTCAAAAATTGTCTTTTAATAAAGCATTTACAGGCAGAAGAGACAGGACATGTAAATGAAATATGGATTCAAGGAGCAATATTCATTAAGTATATTATTTTGATTTATGGTTGATTTAGATGTTTTGATTCTAGTATAGTCCTCCCAAAGTCTTAAAAAAAATTTTACTAAATAATCCTAATGTAATCTTGTCTTTTGACACAGAAGTACTGATATATTCAAGCTAGTTCATGTCTTAGGGTTATGTATTATTGTCCCCTCTTATGGATTAGTAAATTTTGGCAAAGCTGGATTCTCCTGTCAAGAAGCAGCTTACATGGTACTTTCTTAGATGTTTTCTTGAGTTACCTAATCTCAGTTATCTATTTTCTGCCCAGCACTATTACTACCCTATATTTTCATTGCTTATATATTTATGGCCTATTACCACTAAAATGTAAATTCTCTGCTAGTAGGGACCATGTCCTACTAAAACAGTGACTTGGACAACTAGATACTCAATGAATAGTCAATGAATAAATAAAGCTAATTTAGGTTTTAAATAGATAGGTAGTTTCTTATGGTTTTGTATGTTTTCTGCAGTTGATGGTAGTTGTTTTAAGATTTTTCTGACACCAAAGGTATCAAATAATATCAAGATCCCATCAATTACATTTGTGATCCTTGAAATTACACAAATTATGTAAAATTTGAAAAGCTCTTTTCATCCATTCTTAAGAAAGAGAAAATAAATTTTTAAAAAATTATCTCCTTACAAATAGGTTGTTTTAAGAGTAATAATTCCAGGAAAGGTAATTGATATATTTTGTTTACTTCCTTTATAATTCTTTGTTCTATGCTTAGGATTTTTTTCACGTCAAAGCACTTGTACTGGTCACAATTTTGTATCCTACTTTTTTAACTTGGAAAACAAACATTTTCCAAACATTAGAAAGACTAGTCTTATGGCTTTTTAAAAATAGCTATATTTCACTAAGTACATACAATGTAATTTGACCAATCTCTAATTGTTAAAGATTGTTCCTAATTTTTTACCTAATTATTGCTACAACTAACATTTTGTCCATAACATTCATTTAATGGTATTTCTTAATGAGATGGGGGCAGATAATACAAAAAGAAGGTCCCAGCTCTCCAAGCACTTATGTCTAATTAGGAAAACAATATACATTGGTGAGAGGAATTACAAAGGCACTGTAAAAGAAAGCATATAATAATATTTATTAAAGGTAAGAAAAAATAGTGGAAATTTCTTAGGAGGAGGAGTTTATCAGAAAAACATTTTAGAAAGAATATAGAGCTGAACTTAGAAAAAATGATCTGTCTTAATGGTTGAAAATGTTCCAGGTTGGTGCATGTGTTGGAGGAGGAGGTAACTTTTTGTTGGTGTTCTTAAGCAGTATTTGAGAACAGTTTTCACCAGGAAGCCCTCATCAACAAAGCCCTAACAGTAAGCAATCAAAACTTTTATCAAAGACTGCACTCCTAACTTCCTTGCCAAAAACTACCGGATTTCTTGTTAATCTCAATCATCCACATCTTTTATTCCCTTCATAATTCTCCCCTTCCTTTATATTTTTTTCAAAGACTCTCATCTATTTTAAGTAATGGAAACAGTTCGTGAATCGCTCCACTTCAAGGCATGTAACCAATACATTATATTCTGTTGGATAAAAAATAAAAACCCTGGGAAATGCTGTCTTAAAACATATTGTATTCATTTCAATCTTTAAAAAAATTACTTATAACAGACTTTTTACACTGTAATGGAAATAAGAATATTAAAAGATATTAACCAAAGGTTATTAACTTGCCATACACCAAATAAGGGACACAGAACACGATGACATATAAAAAATAATGAGATAACAAAGACTGTGATTTCTTTTCCTCGTTTTACTCTGGCAGAAATGGATTCCGCCTGATGATAATACAAGTATTACTGTCACTTAAGAGGAGATGCTTTGTGAACCTCAATGAGGCTGCCAGATTTGGGACAGATGTAAGTACCACAGTGTCAGATATGAAAGGAGTAAGACTTCACAAGATGTGTTGTCATTGACAGACTGATAGCCACTTTCCTTCTGCACCTTTTCTTCCTCAAGGATAGCAGATGCTTCCCACAGATCTACGCCAACAGACAATGCCAATCCTTTTCTACCACACTTACCATCTGCAGATGCCCTGGGGCTTATTTAAAGCATTAGTGGATCCCTCAGGGATGTTCTGGATTCATCCACAGCAGGATGTTTCACAAACTATTTCACAGCCCCACTCTATCCCTAGCTGTTATCAATGTTGGTAGTTATGATTTATATATCTTCTCTAATTGTTATGCTATTCATCTGCCCCAAAAATCAAAATTCAAAGTAAAAATCACCCATACACTCACTTTCTAGCCTCCTTTCTAATATAAAGCAACTGCCCCCTGCGTGCTTCTTTGGGATGGCTCAGAACTCGCATTCGCAGGGTCTTTCGACCATTTATAGCTTAGATATCATACTCTCCAGGTAGTCTGATGAGGAGCATCAGACATAACATATATAGTCACCTCTACCTGCCCAACGTTCTGAAGCTTCTTAGTCCCTCCCCAATTCCAGCTTTATGACAAAACTAGACGCTATGACAAAAAGAGGTTCCCACAGATGAAACCGCTAATACAGTCTGGATTTAAGCAAGGATCCTCAAGTTGTGAGATTAATTTCTGGAATTAAGGTGCTCTGTACATCCATTTCCAGCCTGCTTCCAGTCTTACTAGAGGCATAAAAAGTAGAGTTGATGGGTACAGATTTTGGATGGAAAAAAAATGCAAAATTAAGAGGTATATGGGAGTTTCACTTTCTTCCAGCTGATGATACATATTTTTTAAACTAAAAGGAAATTGTCCATACTGTAAAGTATTAAATGGGTAGAATTCTCTTCATGGTTTCTCTGCGCTTGATAGATGTTCATTTAGCTTCAGCTGGTAACTGTGAATAATTCAGACACTTCTCACGATCAAATCCCACTGCCCTGATGAAGGGTAGGGCTGGAGGAAGCAAAGACCGGGAGACAGGTCTGTGGAGACCTGTAGTTTCTTAGGGTCAGCGAGAAAACGCGGAGGTAAAACGAGAGAGGACGTAACTGAACTGAATGAAGTACTGTGCTGTCTCAGCAGGAGCACGGCCTAAATAAGGTTTTCCTCCCTCACTAAATTTGCTGCTTCTGGGGTCGGCTCCTACTGCATTCACCTACAGCATTCACCAACCTGAGCCTCCATCACCTCCCACGCTGAGGATGTGCTCCTGCCCATACCACCCAACCTACCTCAGGATCCTCGCAGGCGCCACAACAACGCGCCTCCCGCCCACCTACCTGTGCTGCGCCTGCGCCTCCCCCAAGCGTTCTCAAGGTCAGCACCGCCCCCAGCCTCTAACCTAGCACCCGCGGAAGTGGCAGTAGAAGACGTCATGCGTATTCTCACCTCTGCGCGGCGTGAGGTCGCTGGCGTTCAGGAGAGGGGAGGGACTTCCTGTCCCGCGCAGGCAGGACTTCCTGCATAGCCGGAAGACCGTCTCCCTCGCGTTGTATAGAGCTTCCCGGCTGCGGGGTGGAGAGTAGAGGACCAAGACTGCCCCGGCGACTCTAGGTCGTCTGGTCCACAACCTGTTTTTGACGCCATGGTGAGTCCTGTGAGGGCTGGAGTAACAACAGTGGGGAGGAAGGGGCCAGGAGGTCGGTTCTGTGAAGGGAGCCGGTCGGGTGCCCAGCTGAGGATGGAGCGGGAGGGGGCAGTGAGATGACCCGCAAGGCAGGACTCACCAACTACCTTGGAGCGCTGGAGCGCTTGGGCTCCTGAGAAAGCGGCATGCATCCTGCCCAACCGCGAGTTCTATCCAGGAGTACGTAGCCAAAATGTTGGTGGCCCATTCACTGTGTACAGCTCGTGGCGCCAGGTGGTCCAAGAGTTGACCTTGCCGGGTTGATTTTCTTCTCTCGTCCCTTCTTACCTGCAGAGCTGTAGTCAAAAACTTCTAATCTTAGAAATGCCTTTAGCTTTTCCAGGCAGACAATGAACCCTTTCTTGTAAAGAAGGATCAGCCAACACCTGTCACTTCAACGGCAAGGTCAGGTTATCTTTCAAACTCAGCCGTTTTGGAATTGGAAGGGATGCCAAATAAAAATTCTGGACTTAGGAAGGAAAGATTTTATTCAGAAGAAATATTGCAAGAACGTGGGGAAAGGAACTATTACAGTAGAGAGGATGCCCTGAACATTACATGAGATCTGCAAAAGTCTCAAAGGTTAGGCAGAAAGGGTTTTTCTTTTATAGGGAGGAGTAAACTAGGTTTAAAAGTACCGTGTGTAGGGAAGTGAAATTAAAGTGTTCTATTTAATTTCTGATGGACAGTAGTACATTAGAGATTGTCTTACCCTCAGGCCAGCCTGTTCTGGAGAGGAGCTGTTAAGGAGGAGATATATGCAGTTTCAGACTGAGGGATGGCCAAAGTTCAGGGACCTGGGTGGGAGAAGAGAATCTTAACCTGGATTGGGTAACATTTTCTTGTGTTTGATCTGTGGAAACAAGCAATTGAGCTAGTCACTTATGAAGCAAAGAATATGAAATTGCAGATTTGTGCCTGACCTTTTCATAGGTAAACAAGGGGCCATTGGTGAGTCTTATCCAAGTCCTATGGGGATCAGTGGTTCTTTGCAGTAAGCCTTTTCCAAAATACTGAAGAGGTAAGGGGTGGATTTCTTAACCTTTATGTTTTCCCAGATCATAGGACTCTTGTAAAATTCAACACTGTCAGTTACTGGACTATATAAAATATTTAAAATCTCCTGGAGGGGAGTCTTTCATGGAATTTAGCTTTAGTTTGTCATGCTTTTTTAGTAGCACCTGTTGACATCGTCCCTTTATCGTGTATGATGATTGACTTTTGAATGACTTCTAGAAACAACATGAAACAAAAGAACCTCCAAATAATGAGGTTCTTGGTGCACTTTACCATGCTATGACTACTAACCTATAACCCTTTCAGCATTGTTTGTTTTAATCTCAGTGAATAATACAGTTTGTATTATTTTTATCCTTTTGTATCAAGGAAATCAGATACAATAGAAGGGAAGGAATCAGAGATAAAAAATTAGCATAACTACTCTTCCCACTTCCTCCAAACACCAGTTTTACCTAGAGAAGAAGAACCTGAGGATTAGAAATAGGCAGAGATTTGCATAAGATAACAATAGTTTGGCATAGTCTGGACTAAAACACAAATACCTGCTAATTAAAGTTAAGCTCGGTTTTTGACTTCTTGGTCAGAAAAGCTGAAGGTAGAGTGTATTGAAATTCTTGAATTCATAATAGTCACAGAGAAGCTGCATATGAACTTATTCCCAGTATTCTGTAATACTAAAAGTAGAATTCATCTCTCCCGACAGCTCAAAATATAGTTTTGTTTTAAGCTAAGATGAATTCATGCTGTTTCTCAAAGTGTCACTTAGGAGAATATCACCTAGAGAATGTCACCAGGGACCAGGTAGTTGACTCCATTCTGGTATTGCTTTTAAGTTACTTAACTCCGCTTTAGCTTTCCCAACTATGAAATTGATAATGTTTGTATATGTAAGTGTGGTCAGTGTTTGGAATCCATCAAAATAAAGGGTTTAGCCATTAAATAAAGTTATAAGTGTTGATTTTTGTTTAGGATTCGATTTGGTTGAATTGAGAACTTTTACATTGGTTGGCCTAATGATATAATGAAAACAATGCAGTACTTGAACTCAGAAGACCTAGATTCTGACCATCATTAGTTATATGAGTTTCGCAAAATCATCCAACTTATATAAGAGGTCCAGTTTCCTCCTAGATAAGAGAAGTGGGACTTGATGGGGATTAAAACACTCTTTAAATCATATTTATGATTCTGTGGCTTCACTCAGGACTTTTTTCAGACTAGGTGCCTGTTTCTGATTAAATAAGATTTATCTGATTTCCACTGTTCTTTACTGTTTTGATTTCTCAATTGATTCTTTTATCATTTTTTTCATTTTTTTCTATTTCATGTAGGCAGTACTTGGAAAACAAAGTCTTGGCACACCTTGATTTTATTTTTATTTTAATTGATCTAACCTCATTTTGTTCTCTTATTCTCTGGTACATTCATTATGTTGACCAAAATAAAGTAAATGCCTGTACATGTAATAAGGTTCTTTTTTGAGAAAATTACAATGGGATCATGATCCAGACTAAAAATACTTACTATTCACTATAATTTTTTTGTTTTCATGTTCTGAAAATGGATAGTCTGTAGAAAATTTACTGAAATAAATTTTCAGACCAACTTTAATCAAATCTTCCCACCTTTTAGGCTGATTTGTGGGAGAAAAGTAGAGTAGAGCTAGCTTCTGGAATTGCAGGTTATTTCATGGCCTGTTTTAGCTATATAGCATCCTGTGGTAACTTTTACTGCTGGAATTGAACTGTGTATGGTCTGTTGTGGAAAAAAAGAAAATTGTAAACCTCTGCCTTAAAGTTGAGAAAGTTTTCCTTTTGGAAGGTGGAGAGGGTTGTTGAGAAGAGAATACAGTAAATATTATAAGAGAAATCCATTTAATGTGCTCAAAGAGTACGGAGGAAAAGAATTCTGAATGGTCCTGTAGTAGGTGATTTCAACTGAGTTTTGAAAAGTGGGGTAGTGTAGGGCACTAGTTCTCAAATTTGAGTTTGCATAGAATTCACCTGTGATGCCTTATAAAAATGCCTTTGTGGGCCCCTTGTTTGGGGAGTGGAGTTTCAGAATCTTATTTTTAATGAGCTTAACAATTAAGTCTCAAACTGGTGGTCCTTAAACCACACTTTGAGAGAATTCTAATGTAGATGTTAGAGACATTGATGAAGATATTGGAGGTTTTTGTGCTTAGTTATAACTAGACATGTTCAGTTTGCTGTGGTGGATTACTTTAATTTTTTAATGTTGAACTAGCCTCACATGCCTGGGATAAATCCCACTTAGCCATGGTGTATAATTTGTTTTATACATTGTTGGATTTGATTTGCCTATATTTCATTTAGGATTTTTTGTATTTACATTCATGAGAGGTTTTGCTCTATTGTTTGTTCGTTTGTTTTTCCTTATGATGCCTTTGCCTGGTTTGGGGGTTAGGGTAATGTTGGCCTCACAGAATTAGTTAGGAAGTATTCCATCTGCTTCTATTTTCTGAAAGAGATTGTAGACAATTGGTATAATTTCTTAACTGTTTAGTGGAATTCACCAGTGAACCCATCTGGGCCTGGTATATTCTCTTTTGGAAAATTATTAACTATTGATTCAATTTCTGTAATAGATGCCTACCAATTCAAATTGTCTGTTTCTTCTGTCAGTTTTGGCAAATTGTGTCTTTCAAGGTATCGGTCCATTTTGCCTAGCTTATAAAATTTGTGGGCATAGAGTTGTGCATAGTATTCCTTTTAGTAGCCATGATATGTGTAGTGATATTTCTCTCTTTCATTTCTGATATTAGTTGTTTGTGTCCTCCCTTTTTTCTTTATTCTACCTAGAGGCTTACCAGTTTTATTGATTTTTTTTTTTAAAAACTGCTTTTCGTTTTATTAAATTTTCTCTATTGATTTCTTGTTT
The DNA here is from genome assembly GCA_004027375.1 of Macroglossus sobrinus. Lineage (NCBI taxonomy): Eukaryota > Metazoa > Chordata > Mammalia > Chiroptera > Pteropodidae > Macroglossus > Macroglossus sobrinus. The sequence continues at coordinate 835,520 of PVKZ01000122.1, read as the reverse complement.
TCAATTTCATTGATATTTGCTCTAATTCTTAGTATTTTCTTTTGCTTACTTTGGATTTAATTTGCTCTTTTTCTAGTTTTCTGAGATGGAACATTAGGTGATTGATTTTAGATATCTTTTTTAATATATGCATTCTATGCTGTAAATGTATGCACTGCTTTTGCTGTGTCCCATAAATTTTGATAATTTGTGTTTTTTCATTTTAAAATATTTTTAATTTCTCTTGAGATTTCCTTATTGACCCATGTGTTATTTAGAAATGTGTTGTTTACCTCCATGTATTTTGAGATTTTCCATTTTAATTCCATTGTGATCTGAGGGCAGGTATTATATGATTTCTGTTCTTTGAAATTTGTTAAGATGTGTTTTGTGGCCCAGAATGTGATTTGCCTTGGTGAATAGACATGGGTAGCATGAAGGATGACTTCTGGTTGAGTTTCATCAGTTAACTACATAGTGGCTGAGATTTGTATTTCTTTTGAATTCTCTAACTTTTTCTCTAACTTCTCTTATTCACTACTTCTTTCCTAAAGGCTTAGTTCAGGTAGTAGTAGAGACTGTTCTTTTGGTTAGCATTTGGTTAATTCAAGTTTGATTCTTAAGACTGGGTTATGCTTTGGGTTTTGGTCCACTTTTGAAATAATTTGTTTCTTCTATTTGCTCTGGGATAAAAGCCTAAAACAAATTTAATTGATTTTAGAAAATCAGAAGATATTGTAAAGTGTTCATTTATGGGAGAGAATTTGTTATTTTTTTACTGTTGTGGCATGGTTTTGCCCATGTTATGAAGTCAGGAATGAATACAGCTTGTCCCAAAGGAACTTTGAAGAAATAAACTTGTCTGTAAATTGTTAGTTCTGGTGAAATAAATATTCTCTTGGTTTTTATTGAAGTGATTATACCTTTTGTTTCACTAGACATTTAAAAATCATGCTTTTAGCTCAAAAATATTTGTTCAATCATTCATTATTTAATAAGTATCATCTATATGCCAGGTACTGCTTTTGACAACAGGGCTATAGTTGTTTATAAAACAGACAGTTCTTCCTTTAACAGAGCTTATGTTTTATTGGGAAAGTCTGATGATAATCAAATGAGACATACTATGTGTTAATTGTGGTAAATGCAACAAAGAAAGATAAAGCAGAGTAAGAGAGAGAAAAAGATTGGAGTGGTTATTTTAGATAAGGCATTCAGGAAAAGTCTCAATAAGGAGATAACATTGGAACAAATATGAATTTATATATACATTCAGATTATGTGCCTGGTACCTATGCATACATATTTATAAACTGCACCCTAAAAACTTAGTGTATCATCAGGCACAAAGCTCATATTATCTTTATAATCTTTCAATAAACTTATTTATTACCATTTTTCGAAACAGTGAACAGGGAAATAATAGAAATGTGTTGCTTTTTAAAAAAAATATAGTAGGTGATTTTGTATTTTATTTAATAGATTGAATTTTTACACTACATATTTTTAATCTTTTAAGTTATTACAGTTTTTGAGAGAATACAGCTCATTCACTCAAAATATTTTGATTTTACATCCCTATCCTTTACTTACCTAATACAGACTTAGTAATTCTATTGTTAAAATAGATTAAATATCTTTCATGTTTTGGACATAAACAAAAGATTTAGAAAAACCTGAAACAATTTCAGCTTTTGACATTTTGATATTGAGACTAAGGATCTTAATGTCTGATTTTAATGTTTTATATTTTATATTTTATTTAAGATTTTTTTTAGATATTACAAAAACCAATCTGCTCATATACACGTATCTTAAAATAACTTTGGGATAAGTACAATAAATATATGACATTGAAAGTCTGCTTGAACTAGAACTAGATGACCTCTAGAATTTGACTCAAGGTTCTGTGGTTCTGAAAATGTGAATTTGTGAATATCGTTGATGTACATTTAGTTGAATGTGTATTGAGGAGACAACGAAGGGAATATTTAACGTATTAAGTTCAAGAAGGGTTTCACAAAGGATTGATTGTCTAGGAATTAAAGGATATAAGTACAAGTATGTCAGATGGATAAAACAGGATAAAACTGAATTTTACCCTACCTCAATAACTGTATAGGCATTTTCACTTAGTGATTAATATTTATCTACTCTATTTATATTAACTCATTTAAATTAAAATGCAAAAACATCCAGCTAAGGGTGGTGGAATCTGACTTCAACCGAAGCTGCTTGGCCACTGTACTATTCTGTCAGTCTTATTGTTTATCTTTGATAAGTTTCAACTTATGAAAAGATTGAATTTCAAAAACATTTTTCTGTAGCATTTATGTTATAATTAGTGATTACTATATGTCTGGAAAATCCTTCCCAACCTAGTTAAAAGTAACATTATATCTTGTATAGTGTTAAATGTTGTACATAGCACTAATGAATGAATGGCTTTTCTACTCAGCTTCCAGACGTTGAAACTGCTGCAGTAAGTCACAAAAGTTACTTCAGATTCCTTTCGCCTCTATATTTAAAATAAAGATTTTTAGGGGAAAAAATAGATGCTCTAGATGATGATGATGTGTCTGTATAATAAATTCTTGTAAGTAGAGAGGTTTGGAAGAAGGGAAGACATGGAAACACCAAGGGACATTGGAAAGGGACAGGGAGACTTTTCTCCACCAAGTAGGAATGACTTATGAAAAAGGAACTTAAACAAGCTGTTCTGTTCTGTATTATAAATATATGATTATGAACTGTCATCAGTTTACATCATGAACAAGGCACTATAAAACATTTTTCTTTTTAAAATAAGTTTAATATTTTTATCTTTGTGATAAGTAATAAAAGCTTTTTGGAATATTAATCTGAATTGCTCATTTTTTTTATATAGTTATCTGTGACTGCCCTTTACATAGTGCTTAGCTGATTTTTGTTATCTTTTACCTGTTGCTTGCCAGTGTTTGCCCAAGTGCAGTAATCTACAAAGAAAAAGCAATGCCATAGTTTTTTGCTTCCTTTTCCTGAAAGAAGTCGTTAAAGAGAATTCTTCTGAACCAAAACTTTATTAACTTGAATGTTTACTAATTATTTTTATCATTTAAGAAGACTGGCCATTTTTATAACGAGTACAAATGATTGGTTAGAAAATGGTTCCAATTTTTTATGGTTTATGGGCATATGTGTTTAAGTATAAGTGTTTCATGATTAGAATCATTTTTCCGGATACAGTCTTGCTCAAAGAGAAGCTGTAATGTTTTTTCCTCAAAAGTTTTGCTTTTGTTAGTGGTTAAATTTGTTAGTAGAATTTTACTTCTTTTCAAATTTATGCTCACTGACTCCCCCCTTCATTCCCTTATTAGATTAATTAACATTAGGACAAATGAAGTCTCACTGTCTCATTTATCAGGACAGCTTGGTTTAGGTAGATCAGATGTTTCATATATACCAAAGAATATACCATTCTTTTCCTAATCTAATCTTTGAGACAAAAAAGAAAGTAGAAAAGAATCTGGATAATTGTAATTAAAATTAATTTCCAACAAAATATGTTTTCTTGTCAGGTGGGACAGATAACATAGCTTCGTAAAACATTCATTGTAATGTAAGTCATAACTTTAACTGAGACATTAGTTCTTTGAGACTAAAACTTCTAATTTAATTTCAACTAACATCTTATTCTTGATTTTTAATGGATCTCAGTCATTCATATGAGAAGTATTTACGGTCATTATAGTTCTTTCTCTTGATAATCACTAAAAATTTTTTCAGATTATAAAGAGAATGAATAATTTAATACAAGAATTGGCTGTGTGTCTGAGATAAATTAAAACAAAATGAAACAAAAAACTGCGCGTAACTTTTGGATTCACAAATCTGTGAGATTCAGCTAACCACTAACTGAGTTGAGAATGCTGGGCAGTGGGCTAGGTGTTCTCCTTTACATTAACTTGGAGCTGTGATTTTCTTTCAGGTTGCCTATAAATGTTAGCTCATTTAATCCTTATGAGGAAGGTATTATTCATTTCTATTAGCAATAACTACACATCACAGACTTTGATGGTGATTTAGAAATGGTAAATATGTAAGTGCCAACAATCTATTGTGTATTTAATTAAAATATTGCAGTAATCAACAATAAGATCTTTTAAGATTTCGGAGATCATTTGCCAACTTTTGTCATTTTATAGGTAAGGAATGAGTCCCAGAGAGGGCTTATCTAATTGCTGTCTAGCTAGTTAGTGACTGAACTACTATGACGGAAATGTGTTTAATTATTCAATACATTAAAATATTCAGAATGAATGCATATTTCTAATAGTTAATCTTAGGGATGCACATTAAATTTCTTGGCTTTTGTATATGGCTTAAAATTTAGAGTTAAGCTGAATTTTTTATTTTCAATTTGTTTAATGAAGCTTTATTACTATACTTAAAGTTATAATTTTTAGTTTATTTAAAAGAGTATTTGTAACACATTCCTATCACATTAAATTGAGAGAATTATCTTGTAAAAATAGGTAGACCTCTTCCGCTGATATGTAGAAATTACAATATATTGTCTTTTGATTGTAAAGTGAATAATTTTTTTCTTTATGCTAAAGTTTATTACTTGGCACATAGGAGGAACCAGAGGTAGTGAAGAGGGAAAAATTTATGTTTTATCCTTTTATTTCATCTAAAAGATAAATATTCAACTTGTATTGAAAGCTTGCCATTCTAAGCACTTTCTTGGTAGTGAGGATGTGGCTGAAGATATGAGATGAATACAGTTTTATTGGGGGAAGAGACCCTTAAATTAGTGGTCACAATTGAGCGTGTGAAACGGCTATTTTGGAGTTAATATGTTTTTTAGCAAGGAAGGTTTTATAGAGGAAGTAAAGGTTGAGGAATGAGTAGGAATTGGTCTGAGCAAGGTGATTTGTAAATGTCAAGTATAAATTTATTAGTTTTGACTAATAGCTTATTTGAATATAGATCTGTGGGGATATTTCCTATAATGTCAGAAAATACAGTTAAAGAAGAATGACAGAATTTAGAAATCCCTCTTCCATTCAACCTTTCGTTTGTTACTTATCAGTGCTATAATAAAACATTTATGCATGTCATGGCTAGAGATGAAGTGGCTTGTTAACATCTTTAAAAATATTTCATTCATCAACATTTTAATGACTGTATGGTATTGCTTTATGTAAGATACTGCATAATTCATGCAAACTACTGTATCTAGAAAATTATCTTTTAAAATAAATAACTTAATTTCAACACTAATATGTCAAAATGGTTTATGAATTATATTTAATTAGAATGCCTCCTTTTCCCATGAAAATGTATCTATTCTTGCCCTGTATCTGTTGTTGATATTCCATTTTGCGTATCAATTTATGTTGAGGAAAATGTGTTATTTTTAAATTTAATCAAATTATGAAAAACAGCTTTATATCATTATCTCCAACAGAAATTCTGGAGCTGCTGTTTTGAATACAGTTATGTCAAACTCATGCATTCTACTATGTTGTGGGAGGTCTAATTAAGATGTTTAGGATATACCTAGGCATTTTATTGAGGGTTTATGATTTTTAACCTTAAAGTACATTAAATGTCTTACTCTTGAGTTAGAAAATCACAAAAATTTCTGCTTCTATTTTTTACTATAAAGAAATTAAGACTATAATTTGTGCTGTGAAACTTTGATGCTGGCAAACCAAACTAAGTCTGTAAACAAATCTAAAGATTTGTGTTTTAAAGTTCTCATTTGCTCATTTTACCTTCTTATGTAGATATTTCAATTTGTAGTATTAATTTGAACTATGTTAAATGCCATTTTGTAGGTCAAATAGTTAAATGTTGTATTTCATATGATTAAATCAATACATCTGTTAAATATCAGTAGATGGCCTTATTCATATTCTTTATTTTGTAAAAGCTTTTCTTTCTTACATTCAGTCCAGTTTACTGTGTCTGTAAGGGCTATAAAACCAGACAAAGACCAGGATAATCCATGTAATCAACCCTGGGATTCTAGAGGTGGTCTATGGGCAGGAATTCTTGCCTTTTCATTATTTATGCTGCTTTGGCATTATAAGGGAGAATTTTTTTTTTCCTGGATTAAATCTAGACAGTCCTCAATCCTGTTAAAGAATTTATTGGAAGAAATAATTTTTAGAAACCCAGCCTGAGTCTCAGTCATCCACATGTATAAGTTCATCAAACCTTTCTCAACTTTCTAGAACTACTCTGTTACATTGCCAAAATCTTGACCTTGGTATGATTATTCTTCAAGATCTCTCAAACTTTGTCCACTCAGTTTTAAAATTTCATGTATCTCTATGCCTATTTGTAGTTCCATTCAGTAGAACAAGTTCTCATAAAGTTATACTTTAAACTTAAACTTTCAACCTCGTCTATTTCTGATTCTTAAGTAGTTAAATTTTCAGTTAACTTATTTTTAGAGTATTCAGTATCCTCCAGTATTGAATTTTTCCCTTTGCCTATACTTTTTCCTTCTTATAAAACGTATTTTTATATACAAACCATTCTAGTAATCATCACATTTTTCTTTTATTGCTTAGTTTCTCCAAGGAATAATTATGCCCAGTATTTCCATCATATCTTTACATAATGTAAGTTACCTACTGATACTTTCCTTGCAGTGATAATTACTAATCTTGTACCTAATTCCTTTTTTTGTTCTCGAAAAATCTTAATTCTTTTTAGTTTAGCTTTTGTTTTTGAGGCTGTTTTAGCTCAGTCTATGTATTTCAGTGGATTTCTAATTTAGTTCTTTGCTTACAATTGCTTTTAGTCCTCCACTTTATTTTCCACCATAGTGGCAGAGTTATCCTTATAACAAATATTTGATTTGGTTACTTAAGATCTTGGACTTATTTCTAAATACTCGCAGAATAGTTAATTGTATACAACCCATGGCAAAGTCTAGCCACATGCAACCATGTATTATTTTGGATCATGCTATATACTTTCTTTGTACAAATAGGTATGGGTATATTTGTCTAAACTCATTCCTTTTCTGTCTGACAGACAGATGCGTCCTTAACCTTGTAAGACTAGTTTAGATGTCACCTGTGTGAACCAGTCATTCTCAGCTCTGCCATGTAGATTTAATCACTCCCTTTTTTAGACTGCTCCTGTAACAGTATTACTGACCTTTATGGTACCAGTTACCACATATTTTTTGTAGGTGGTAGTGAGGAGGTAGTTAACACTTTAAAAGTTTGATAGAATCAGTACCTGATGGAAGAAATGAGTTGTCCTTTCACCTTGAACTTAAGTGTGGATTAGTTCCAAGGCCTAAGGTAGTCCAAATTGTAGCCAAATCAATGGTATTTACATATCAAAAGAAAATAATTTCCAGAATTTTTTTTCCTAAAGGAAGTCTATCGATTAGAAAGTGTTTTGTCAGTTGAAAGTCTAGAAAAATGTTTTAAATAACCAGAATTGAATATATTTATCCAGAACTATTTAGGGTCAAGAGTATTTTACACTCCAGAAATCTATTCTGTATATTTCTTCAAACTTCAACATTGCCTAAATGTAATACTTCTCAATGCTGCCTTTTATTCTAAATCATTACTCACCAAGCAGCCTGCTTATAATTTGACTTCCACTGTATCATTAGGACAGTAATTGAATGGAACACTTTGTGAACTTGAATATGCGATCCACTTGGTAGTTTATGTTTTACTGTAAATTAATTGAGAGAATGTCTCATGTAGACATTTTTGACCTGTTCTGGATGTCATTGTGTTAAAAATTTGTGATATAACAGTCAGTGAAACTCTAAAAGTTTTTGTCAAGTTCGTGATACAGCCAACAAGATATCGAATGCATGATGGACAGACAGCCTGTATTTGCTAATTAAATTTTTATTTGCTTTTATTATTTATAAATATAATTTCTGTAGTGACATAATTTGGATTTACAATAATTGTTAACATTGTTTGACAATGTAAAGCAAAATAGCTGCATCCCTACTTCCTACAGTACTGGTCCTACCTTATATCTGGTACAGGTCCTCCTCATATCTGGGCAATTCCCTTGTGCTGCTGGGTGGGGTCTCTATCCCTCATCCATTCTTTAAACGATATCCAGAGAGATTCTTCTCGAATACTAATCTGATCATATCACTTTTTGTAGGTGTTGTATTACCTTCAGGTTAGATTGTAAACCCATTAATTTTGCTCTTTATTAATCTGGTTCAAAACTGTTACCCCTTTGAAGCAGATGTCAGTGAGAGCTAGTTTAATGAAACAAAGCTAAACGCCATGTCTACTGAAGACAGTTTTCCAAGTTAGAATTTTAAAATTGCATCCTGTTTGTATTTAAGTTTTGGGAATTTTGTATTCAGTATTGACAAGAAAGATAAAATATTGTTGCTTGATATATTTTATTTCTTAGAGAATTGTTTAATTTTTCTTGATCAGAATTTTTTTTTTAACCTACCTAGAAATGAGTACTAGAGACAAATAACATTTTCTTGCTCTTCATGGCCTTAGGTAAATAGATAGATGGGGGAAAGGTTGAAGCCCAAGTTCCCCCAGCATTTTACCTTTCTTGGATCCTTATGAGCTATTCCATAAATTACTTTCTCTAGTTCCATTTATGAAGAAAATCAGGGTCTAGTCCAAAATGAAACCATCTCTGTGGTCCATAAAAACATTAATAAAACCAGTAAGGCTACTTGAATTGATGGCCAACACCGTTGTGTGTGTGAGACTTTAGCCAGAATGGACTTTGTAGCTTCTCTGCATCTCTGACTAGTTTAACAGTTCTCTTTCATGAAATTTATTTTCATTTATGGTTATATTTATTTAAGCATTCTCTTTAATTAAAAATAATGAAAAGTATTTAGAAAATTTGATATAAACATTTCAAAAGTTCTGTGTAAACTTTGTCATACATAAATGTTAAGTTGGGCGATGAAATTAGGTTATTAAGAGTTGTTTTTAAATTTCATATAGTTGTGTCTCTTAGTTAATAATTTTATATTTTAAGATGTTAATGTCTGGCATGTTCACTGTAATTGTCAGTTGCATAGTAATGTGCCAAAAGTTGATCTAAGTTTAGTATTGATATATTAAATCGATAATATGATTGCCAATTCGAAAATATATTTCAAGGCGTCTTTACTATATCAGTATGAAATATTTTCCACATAATTTAAAAATTACCTCTCTAAAAGATTAGGTAGATTCCTGGATTGGGAGAAGAGTGACATTTTCTTTCAATAACACATATGTAGATAGTCTCCTATCAGAAGATACATTCTAGAAAAAGGTTTATTAGAAAATTGAAAGAAGGCTTCTGTTATATAATAATATATTTAACACAGTACATAGATGAGATTTTGAGAAAGTATTTCATCTTTATTTAAAAAGATAAAAATGGCATAGTAAAGGAATGGAGTGAGGTCATACTTCTGTTTTGAACATTTTTTAGTCAAACATTAATTACAACACTGATAATTTGCCAGCTATGCTATGGTGTTTGCCTTTCTCAGCAGTGGTCTTTTTAATTCTTCCTCTGCCTCCATTTTTGAATTCTGCAACAAAATCTTTATAACCTTTTCTCCTCTGAATACCAGAGATGCCACTGTAATTTACCCTTCTCGTTTCTGATTTGGATTATTGCAGAAACCTAGTTGATATTCCTAATTCTAGTCAATACGTTTACCGGTTTTTGTTTTGCTTTCATGTGGTTTACATCTTTAGTAGTGGGTCTACCAGCATTATCTCATTAGACATTGATTTGGGATAAGAGGAGAGAGTTTGGCAAGATGCTTCTCTTTCTCAGTTTCTCACATTCCATCATATATATCTTCCAGATGAGTCTTCATGAAATGCCATTTAATACCTGTAGCATTTATTAGATGTGACTAAGATATGATTTCTGCTATTATTAGAGTTTACACTCTAATACATTATTATATATGTTTGTGAGAGATTGTACTAGATGACCTTGATTCTGTGATATTGTCACTTCTTTCAAGGCTAGATTGAGGTTCACTTTGTCTACAGAACTTTCCCTGACAAAATTATCTTTTGCTTTTTAGTCTGTAATCTCAAATAGACCAACCTTCTGACATACTTGCTAATACATTTCTTGGCCTTGTTCTGCCTGAAAGAGTTCTTTGTAATGGCATTCATTGTATGGAGATTGCAGAACTTCTATCACAAACTATGCAGAAAATGGAATAGTAAATTCAAGTAGTAGGAAGAAAAAATGTAAAGGTAACCTTTGATGTTAGGTGAATACAAAAGTGTCTGAGCCTTAACCCAATTGGTAGAATTTAAGGTATTAAAATATCCGCAGTAAAACCACAGTTGAGATAGATTTCAAACACATTTTAAAAACACTCCTGTTTAAGAGCCTTTTTTACTTACTTTTTTTTTTTGACAACTGTCTATACATACTTATTCTTCTTTTTTAATTAGGCATTGGGGTTTTTGCTAATTGATTTATGAGAACTCTGTATATAATACCTAATAAGTAAAATGTCTCTTTATGATGTGAGTTACAAATGCTTTTTCCTGTTTAGTCTTTTGACATAGTATTGTTTATGTAGAAATCTTATATTTTTTTTAATTAATAAACTTTATTTTTTAGAGAAGTTTTAGGTTCATGGGAAAATAAATCGGAAAGTATAAGGAGTTCTTGTAAAACCCTGTCCTCACGTGAACAAAAGCTCCCCCACTATGGACATCCCACACCACAGTAGTAAATATATTACAGTGATGAACAACAAATCGAACAGTTTGTTAAAATCAATGAAATTTGATTTTTTTCAATTTACTTTTTTAGTCTTTTTTTCCTCATAGGCTGATATTTTTTGAGAGGCCGTCATTCTTGATATTAAAAACAAATGTTATCCTATAATAATAATGATAACAATGACAATAACAACAAATAGTATTAACTCATTGACTTCTTACTCTATACCAGGCGCAATTTCTTAACCATACCTTGATTAGTTAGGTTAAATTATTAGCTTCATTTTTATAGAAGAGAAAATAGAAGTACAGAATGTTTAAATTACCTGTTAAAGTTACACAGCAAGTAGATGGTGGATTATATTCCAAGTAGTTTGGGTAGAATCCATGTTTTTAAACCATATGCTATAGTCCTTCTTTTTAAACATTTTATATTTTTTATGTACTTGTTTGGTATATGAAGTTTGAGGTAGGAATTCAGCCTTATTTTTGGACTGCTTGGATAGAGGGGGAGCCACCAAAGAGGAATATAAAAAATGGGTCATCATAGTGGGAATATAGCAATGGATGTGGTAGACCTTATGGGAGACAGCTGAGATTTAAGATAAGGAAATATAATTTGGCAAGATGAAGTTATTTTGCTGGTAGATATTTCAATGGAATGGGCTGAAGCAGAAGTGAGATGGGAACTGTGTTGAGGATATGAGAAAATAGAAGCAGTGATAACAAAATTTTGAAAAGTGGTTGTTAGTATGAGGAGTGGGGAGAGCTATAGGGTAAGGGAAAATTATTGTTATTTTTTAGAAAGATGAAAGAAACATATAGATGTTACGATGCTGATTGGAAGGATTCAATTAGAGAAGAGATTAAAGAAGATATAAGAAAAAATCTTTTCTGTTGTGGAGGTCCCTGAAAATCAAAGAGTGGAGGAACTCTAAAGCACAAATATAGGAATTTGCTTTATATAGAAATGCTGTATTTCTAGAGGATATGGAAAAAGACTAGTATAGATACCAGTGATTGTGAGCTTGTTGGTGGCAAATGATAGTTCCCCATTGATGGTGCATATTTCTCTGTAAAGGGTGTCATCTACTGAATGGAGAGTTTGAGGGAGAAAGGAGGAGATTTGATTTTTAGCTGTTATGAAAAACAAGGGAGGGATCGATGAGAAAAAACTAAGGAGATTTTCGATCATTGTTGAAGGCATACCCATTGGAAGTTGGTGATAACAGCATGAGTTAAAATTTCTTTTCTAGTGACTTTCAGGCCATCACAGTTCTGCCATCACACTTAATATAATTAATGCTCTTTAATCATTCACTACCACCCTATAATTAAAAATAGGCATACTGCTTTTAAAACTTTCCAAGTTAGTGTTTTATGTATGCTGAATAGAGTAAATTTGGAGAAGGATGAAAAAAATTACTGCTTTCACTTCATTATGATACTCTTAAATGATGGAAGGCATTTTTGGGGAGTAGACTTCGAATGTGTATGCTAATTCATTTAACTTGTTCATCTGGATGTTACCCTTGGGTAACTTGTAGAAGGGATTGCAACATGAGATTGCATGTTTTAAGTTTAAACCTATGTGGTGTGAAATGCCTAAATTCATTCCTTGTTAAACTTGTTGGTTTTTTGTTTGTTTGTTTGTTTTGTTTGTTTTGTTACACAGGGTGTGATAGGTATACAGTTGGTCGTTACAATGGTGATGGCCAGTGTCATGCAGAAAATTATACCTCACTATTCTCTTGCTCGATGGCTACTCTGTAATGGCAGGTAAGTCAAGGTTAGTCTGATTGTGACTGGCACTTTCAAATCTCTGTTCAGTTTACCAGGCTGGTTAACTTCATAGAGAGTTAAGCACTAATTCCTGTTTTCTAAAAATATGACAAGAATGCTGTAAGAAATATTTAGGTTCCTTATTATTATTGAGATATTAGTATTTTTTTTAATCTGTTGAGCACAAAGATAATAGAGTCATGCCCAAGAATTCTGTACTCCTCCCCTTTTTCTGTCCTCTTTTGTCCATGGCTGCTGAAAATAACACATAACTTTTCTATTACCTTTTTAAAAAGTTGGTCAAAAAGAGGATGAGATTATAAATTATAAGTTGAATTGCTTAACTGTTTTTACCATTGTTGGAAAAAAGTGACTCAAAGAATATGTGCTATTATTGGTGACTTGGTTTAGAGTTTATTATTATTAGAGTTAAAGGTTCTTCATTTTAATGCAAAGAATTTTAAACTTTAGTAAGTAGGGAGTAAAGTTATTTTGTAGGATTTTAATTTTGTCTACTGCACTATAGCTTACTACTGTATCAACCCCTTCATAAAGGAGGTAAGTTATCTTGCTGAAATTTGTACAGTAAAAAAATAAAAGTAAAGAAAAATGTAGATGACATACTAAGACAAAAGCAGGAAAACTCTGCACACAGAAATATGTGCCTGTGTAATTATAGAAGGTAAGTTATAGATTTGATGCCATGACTATAGTTTTACTCCAGTTATTTCTCTTCAATAAATAATAAAATTCTGTTATTAATTTGTACAACTCTTTGGTTTAGATTTTTTGAAGTTAGAAAACAATTGATAGCTCTTAACTTCCTAATGATTTCATATCTACAATAATAAACTTTTAGTTAAGGACCATTCTATCCACAAAGCTTAAATTCTCTCCATAAAACTTATTTTCTAGTTTCAATTTTTTATATTCTTCCTCTGTATGCTTTATATTTTTTTCCATATCAGTGTTTAAATATAGAAATATATTATTTAGACTGCTTAAAATTTTTTTCTGAACATTGGTATTTGTGTATGTAATATGTGAGAAAACAGCTGTTTGAAAATGTATATTTTATTAGTAAAATAATGACTAAAGTTATAGTAAAGTTGAAAGCCTCTATCAGAGGTATTTATAGGTGAAAAATCAATTATAACTAGTTTTTAACTGTATAGGGTCATGTCCTATATAAACTTGTTTTACATTTTTTGCAAAAATCCTTTTCCATAGATCATGAAAGGGTAAACATCAGCTAGGCAAATTGTCAGTAATTCTAAATCGATGGAATCTGAATTAATGAACTAGTTAAAATACACAGAAGGAGCTTATTTTCTTTTTAGAATTGTACATTTTTATACTGTGTTTATAAGGAGTTTCCAGTATGACTTCTAAATCTCTTTTGACTTGTAAAGATCTTGACAGTCTCATTTCATTTATCTGTCTATAGGCAGTTTCTATTAATGTAACTTGCTTTCCATTTGTTTCTATAAAACATTCACAGGTAAAAACTAAAACTTCAGAGATTGAAAACCTGATTCTCTTTTTATTAATATTCAAATAATGTATTTAAAATTTTCACTTTTTTGACAAATATTTTTTATAAGTGTACATACCACTAATTTCAGGGGGAGCCCAACCTTTAAAAATAAACATGAATTGATATTTTTTTATATTCTCAATTTGCTTTTGTAAACAGATTAAATTTAGTGTTAATGCTCTCTTGAATTCCAAATCAGAATCCAAGGTACTAACTCTTTTCTAGTAATAGTTACTCTACTGCTATAGTTATATTTCCTCCCCCATTTTGTTTTGTTTTGTTTTGTGTTTTTAAGATTATCTACCTTTCTTTAATGTTAATCCTGAAATTTTTAGATCATAAAGCCACATTCTTAACTTCATTGAATATGATCATTGATTTTACTCTTTGGGATAATTATTATTTTATCAACCATTTTGTGATATGAAATGAAACTGTTTTCATATTGAGAAAATCTTTTTAAAAATCTATAAATTGCTCATATAAACATTTATTGATCAGAAATGACAGTTTGCCTTTTAAACTATAATGATGCTGCTGAGAAGAAGAAAGAAAAATCTGAAGGCATTCTTTCATCTATAAAATGCTTAAAGGAATTTAAGATTTGGGGCTCATGAGGACTTTTAAATTATTAATAGTGTAAGCTGGCTTGAAAGTGACCATATTGAATAGAACTATTCAAGTGAATAGGTGTGTAGATACCATGATAGGTTAATAATCATGACTCTGGGAGAAGAAACTTTTTTTTTTAGTTTCTGTATTATTGTCTTAACATTTATTCCACTAGTATATCCTCACATTGTAAATAAGTATTACTATTTTTCTTAAAAGTTATGGATTCTCTTTTTGTATCATATGAATTAATATCTGTCCATACTTCTTATCAACCTCTCTGTCTCTTTTGGGAATAGAGGGTTTGAAGTGGTAACTGATACTGTTATGTTAACTTAGAGTAAGCCTGCCATTTTTCTGAAGAGAGAAATACCTTGAAGGAGTAAGCAATTTTTGCTTATAAATTAGCAACCTGGTGATTTTTCATTATAAAAAATTTGACTCATTTTCTGGCCCTTGTTAAATAACATTTATATACTGCCATTACTATTGTAGCTCTGTTTTTTTTTTTAAACTGTATAGTCTTTAGCCTGATTTAATATTACTTTTACAATGTTATAAAACTTCATCCTGATAAGATTTTTATTTCTGCTATCTCAGTTGGATCTGTATACTCTGAGCTAAGTAGGAAAGGAGATGCATTGAGGTATGTTATGAAAGAAATCTCAGTGTCTGACTTTAATAAAAGTTCTCATTAAGTTTTTTCACACTGGATTGAGGGTCACATGGGGGAATCAGAGAGGGATTGGGCAGCTCTGCAGGTAGATCCTTCACAAAATGGTGTTTCAAGGATTCAGCTATCCTTCAAGTAGTGACTTAGGGATTCTAGGCTTCTTTTGCCTAGTGGCTCCTCTGTTCCTTCTTCTACCTTAGAGTTCTCTGTGAGATGCTGTGCCACTTGGCTACTAAACAGAGTGGGCTGCAGATCTATCAGGAGATTCTAGGTGCCAAACTTAGAAGTATATGTATCATTTCTACTCACATAAAGGCTAGTATACTGTGACTAGTTCAAGCTACGGTGCAAAGGAGGCTGGGAAATGTAGTTTCATTTTACCTAGGAAGTAAAAGCAGGATTGATGAGTGTCAAAGTGATATTGTCTCTGTTTTTACAAATGAGAGAACAATTTGTAATTTTAGTCATGTTCACATACTGAAAAATGAAACAGATCTAGGCCAGGAGATGCCCTTCAGGATATAAATAGTATATGGTTTCTTTTTACTTACTGTATTTTTATGGCTTCTCTATGACTAATAGCCACCTTTTATTCTAAATTAAAGTAAAAGGCACATCAGCATTGATTGTGATTACCAGAAGCATGCTAAGTATGAAGTAGAGTTTTAAGAAATATCATATACTGTTCAAATTATAACTCTCACCTCACCATTTGAGATTAAATTTATTTTGCATTACAAATTCTATTTTGTATTTCATTCTCCTAGTCTTTTAATAGAAACATATTTGTTTTCTAGAAAATATTACTAGTTATCCTTTTTTTTTTTTTACATGCCTTTTTATCAGATTTTGTTGAAGGAGAATCCATGCTTTAATAAGAGCTTAAATAGCAAGAACTCATCTGTCCATAACTGGTGAGCTCAGCTGTGGAGAGTCTAGTTCTCTTGGGTTGCCCTATTTCTTCTTCCATCCCCCAAAGAGAAGAAAAGTGAGAAGTTGGTGTTTCTCTACCTTTTTTGTGTGTACTGCTTTCCCTAACATAAGAGACACTTGTTTCAACACTTGTTCAGATCGCCTAAAGTTAGTTCTTTATCATGTCCAGCATATCACTGATTTGTAGCCAAAGTGTTCTCTACTTTCTATTGTAATTAAAGTTCCTTTTTGTTTTGAAGTTTGCTTGGCCCCTCTTTTCATGGAGAGGTAAGTGATAGGTTACATTCTTTGTACATTTGAATAGTGGGGTTTGCATGAGAAGTAGGATTTTGCATTTTCTCTGTAATAGCTTCCTTGCTGAACCTGCTTTCTATTTTCCTGATTGTTCAGCTCAAACCTTACCCCCTTTTCTCTACCCCTTTGCCTCCCTAGACTTTCACTTTGGTCTGCTAATTCCCTTTATATGTCTGTCATTGAAAATACGTTAAGGTCAGATTTATTCTGATTTTGCCTCATCTAATATTGGGTACAGAGGGTGTAACAGCACCTTCATATTCAGTTATTCTAATTATTTTTGCCTGTTCTTATTTGCATGTTGCCTGTTTCATTAATCTGCAAGTTCCTTTTAGTGAGAGAACCATACTATTCAAATGCACAGTAGGTGGGACCTATGACCTAAGGGAAAGATTTAAACTTTCAGCTACTACCCTTATGGAATGCCTGAGTCCTTGCTGTCCTTGCCTTAGCTGTTTTAACTTCCAGTTTCAGAATGTCATGATATTCTATTAAAAATTTCAGTAATTGACAGAAGACTGTATATGTATAACAGACAGTATTTTAGCTATTTGTACAGAAAGATTTTCAAGTTTTAAGTGGTGTTTGTTTTCTATTAAGTTTTTTTTTTTTTACTTGTCAAAATTATAGAGATTTGGAATGGAGACTGAAACTGTCTTTAGTGACCTGTGTTTTATATTCTAAAATAGAGTTTTATATTATTGTTTATGTAGTAAAGCTTTTTAGCTTGCTCTCCGTACTGAGTTTTTCTATATTTGTTCATATTTCCTATTTAACTTTCGAAATGTTTTTTTTTTTTCTGACAACTTTTAAAGTGATAAGCTTTAAATGAAACTGCTGCAGTTTTTTACCAGTTTGGGTCAATACATTCTATATTTTCTGATACATAATTTTTTCAGTACTGTTATATAAGAGGTTTATACAAGAAAGTTATTGAAAAATTATTTCAGTTATTTTGTGGTATAACACCAGGTTGGCTTTATTACCTGAGATACTGCTGACAATCTGAACATAAGTGAAAAAAGCCACTGAATAACCAAGGTAAATGTCATAAAATACACTGAAATCAATACAATTAAACGTAAGAGGTTCAGTTTTTTAGTGACATTCTGTTAATACTTACCATTTATTTTTTTTTCTATTACAAAAAAATATATGTCTGTGATGTAGAAAACCATGACAAATTGAGAAAAAGGAAAAATAAGGGGTAATGGACTGTATTTTCATAAGTGAAAGATAATCACTGTGTAAATTTCGTTGTATTTCCTTTTAATTTTTTCTATTCATATTTTTCCCTCATGGTTATGATTATATTGTATGTGCAATTTTACATTATGTTCCTTTTGCTTAAACACATTTAACATAAAGCATTTTTCTCTAATTGTATTTTGGTAGCCATTATGAACTCCTGCGTAGAATCTAAACTTTTGTATCTGTCGTGAAGCTCATATTAGGCATAGTGCAACAGTTACAGGCAGATTGAAATCATTTTTCTGAATTAGACATATTAACTAAAAGTATAAAAGACTATAAATTGAGACCAGAACTTAAAGTATATAGTAAATGGGAACCATATCTATGGAATCAAACTGTATACAAAGTACAAGACTATTGAAAAAAAAAAATGTGCAACTGTACTTCTAGGTTTTACTTTGAGTTCATGATCTCAGACCTTAGATGACCACTCTATGCTGCCTGGAAATCTTTGTTTGCTTCAGCTCAACTTCTTCAACTCAAATTCTTTTTCTTCAAATGTTACGCATCCCTGCTTCAGCCTCACTCTAAGGTCCTGATACCAGAGTCCATTACTCTCGTCTTCACACCACTAAACCCCAACCCCAGTCACATATGCAGACCCTGATTTTTCTTTTAAGTTTATGTATTTTAATTTTAACCTGTAATGGAATTATCCTTTTTAGTCGGGGCCCAGTTCCTACCCTTGTGCTCTGTACCCTGTTCCCTCTAACCACTCAGACTTTGCTTCTTTGGCCATTTCTTCTCTTATGTATTATTATTTGCTTCATTTCTGTTGGATTATTTCTGTTAGCACATACATTTTTTTTTAAAAGGCTCTTGCTTTGAAGGTAACAACAAAAAGTAAAGTGACAACACCAGTTGTCTCCCTTCTTCCATTTAAAAAAAAAAAGCCCCCCTCATATTCATTCCTTAGTTTTTGGCTTATTTCCCTGCTTTCCTTTATAGCCAACTTTGTTACATGCATTGTTTTCATAAACTGCTTCCTTACTTTCTTATTAACTATTTAGCTTTCTACCATTTTCTCCATAGGTGATCTTATTAATTCTTAAAGATTTAAATACCACAATTATGTAATGACCTCAAGTTATCTCTGAGTTGTAGATTCTAACATATAGTTGCTTCTTGATATTTTCACTTAATGTCTTATAGGTACTTAAAAACTCAGCATGTTTAAATTATTGATTTCTTCTGTCTCTATTCATTCAGAAAATGTACTATCTTCTTCAGATTAGAAATGTAGGCATCATCCCCCATTCCTTACTTTTTTTCACTTTCTACCTTTAAGTCCATCAGCAAGACTTGTTGATCAGTGATCTCCTTCTGGTCTTGCCTCCCTTTAATTCACAGAGCAGTGAAAGAGATCTTTAAATGTAAATCATGTTCTTTATCTTAATGTAAGACAATTACTTTAGCACAAAATCTAAACTTCATACTATCACCCAGGAGATTTTGTATAATCTCTTCTCTTCTTATCTCTTTAGCCTCCTTCATACTTACTCATTGGTTTTTTGGTCACTGCAGTGGTCTATGTTCTTTCATGCATTTGTGCTTTTGGATATGGTATTCTCCACATGGAACACTCTTCCCCACTGTTCTTGTCCTTTAGATTGCCAGGTAAATGTCATTTCAAAGAGATTTTCATAACCTAATATCTAAAGCTTATGTCTCTCATCCATATAACTTGCTTGGTTCTTCTGCATGGTATCCAATTTATGATTTTTTATCATATTTTTATAGGTTAAATTCTGCCCCACCTGAAATATAAGCGTCAAGAGAGCAGGGACATAGGCTTTTGTATGTGTGATTCTATCTCTCCATTACCTAGTGGAGTTCTTCACTATTGTGGACTTCATAAATGATGGATGAACAGATGAGTAATAGATTAGAATTGACCCTAAAATTCCCAGCATCCTTGAATTCCAACTTTGAATAAATAATTAGTAATGAAGATGACCTGAGTTGTCCAATAAGAAGTGTAATAATAAATGAAATCTACATTAGAAAAATAGGTGCACTAAATAAGATTAACAAGCTCAAGTACATTTGAAAAGAAAATGCCTCCTAGAAAATGTAAGAGTCTTAAATATTTTATTATTATAGGACTTTAAATGTAAAGCCATGTATGTTTCTTATGCTGAGAGTTCTTTTCACTGATTACTTGGTATTTCTCAAAGCTAAACAACTAATTTTAGTCTTTATAAAATAAGTTACTGCTTAAGTGTTCTTCTAAATGTTAGGTACTCAATTCCCATCATTTGTGGATTCTGTATTTGTTATTTGCCCTCTTGCTAATGTTTACTTATAAAGTTTATTAAAGTACCACAAAATCTATACTTGTGCTTTTGAGGTTGTTCATAGAGGTGGTTCATAGATGTACACAGAGTGGTGAAAAATTTGAATGGTCGTATACCCATTTTCCCAGCTGAGGCCTTATTGTTTCACCTCTAATATTATAAACAGGTGTCCTTTTTTTGTCTATTTAGTGCCATGTTTTTCATAGTTTTTTTTGTTGTTGGTGGTGACTTCACTATTTAAAATGGCCCCCAAGCATAGCGCTGAAGTACTGTCTGGTTTTCCTAAATGCAAGAAGGCTGTGATATGCATTATGATGAAAATTTGCTACAAATATTCACAATGCTTATGATTACAATTATTAGATAAGCTTTGTTCATTAGATAAGCTTTGTTCAGGCATGTATTACAGTGCTTTTCACTTTGAATTGAATAATCAACAATATATATTAAATATAAGGTATTTTTAAACAGAAACACACATAAAACAAGATTGTATATGGATCGGTTGGCGAAAATGTGACCAGAGGCTCACAGGAACCTAATCCTGTATTCCTCTAGGAGGAATGATTGGCTCATTGTTTGCTGCAACCTTATAGACCATAACTACCTAAATAATGAGAATTGTCTGTCAGATAAGGTTTTGGACTGCAGTAGAAATTTCAGGAAGTGCCTCCTCACCCATGTTAATTACAGTTGAGGGACTTTTGGGTTAGGATATATATTTGATTGTAAAACCCATAAACTAAGAGGAGAACTGAATTCATTTTGGTCTGGTGATCCTTTTTGAGTACTTAGTATATACCAGGACCTGTACTAGGTAAAAAATACAAAAACAAGTGAGTCATAAAATCTTTGCTTTCAGTTAGAGGAATATTTCATTTTAACCCAACTGGTCTGATTACAATTGTAATTAAAATTTGACACATTCTGGAGTTAGCATGGACCCCACAGATTAAAGACAAAGTCCCCCATAAGAATGCCCAGGCTTCAGAGACCAGTTGTAATTCTTGAGTCCCTCGGTCACTAATATTTCTGACAACTGGCTATTGGCTACAAATTAGGAGGTTTTCACAACCTCCTCAGATTCAGTAGTCCACTAAAATGACTAGAGCTCAGTAAAGTGCAATGCTTAATGATTACAGCTTTATGATAAAGATTGCATATACGATGAGACTTGGAAAGGAGCAGAGTTTTCATTCTCTTTTTGTGTGGAGTTAGGGCATGTCACTCTCCAGACACATATGTGTGTTGACCCACCAGTAAGTTCCTCTGAGCTTTGGAGTCCAGAGAATTTATGGAGTTTTATTAGGTAGGCATGGTTGGTCACATGGCTATCATTGGCTATATGATTAAACTTAATCCCCAGACCCTTCTTCTTCCCGGAGGTCAGATGGCTGAAAAGTTCCAACTCTGATCACATGATTGATATTTCTGGTGACTAGCTTTCATCTTAAAGCTGTCCTGAGGCACAAATTCCCTCTTTAGCATAACAAAGACACCTCCTATGGTTTAGGACATTCCAAGGGCTTTTAAGGCTGTGTTCCAAGAGCTGGGGACAGTGACCAGGATATTTTTTATTATGTCACAGGGAGACTGCCTTATTAATAACAAAAGGTAAATGTTGAGTTTGCCGGACTGGGGCATAGGTATTTACAAGCGAAGAGAAGAATATATACCAACACTAAGGGATGAAACAAAATAAAATGTCATTTAGTCTAAGTAGAATGACATGTTCAAAGAGAAACTATTGAAGGTGAGTCTGGTGAAGTAGTCAGATCGTGAAAGGTTGTTGAAACAGGTGGTCACAAACCCTATATACATTTGGGCCTTTTAATATGTATTTTAACTTTAATGAAAACTTTCAAACATATACAAAGTATACAGAATAATGATGAATATGTAGTGAATACAATGAGCTCTTACATACTTATCACAATAGCTAGTGGCTGATTTGCTTAATCTGTGTTCCCTTTCATCTCCCCCCCCAACACACACACACAAATATTTGTGGCAAATATTTTATTCATAGATATTTCCATGTCTATCTTTAAAATACTTGAGCTTTTAAAAAAATTACTATAATTTTATTATTACAGCCAAAAAATTTAAATAATTTCTTAACATCAAATCTCTAGTCATTACTCAAATTGCCAGTTTTTTGGTGTTTTTAAATACAGCAAATCAATTGCCAACATTTTTTATTTTAATTGGGATATTTCACTAAAAATCTGGATTTTTCATAATTGATAAATTAGAAGGCCTGGCAATAGGTTTATGTTTCTCTTGTGACAAGACCTTGGTAAAACTCCTTGCCTAGCTTGCCTAGCAGCCTTACTCACTCTTTACCCTGTGAGGAGTTTTGGAAAGATTTTAAACAGGTATGTGTCTTGATAAGATTTGCATTATGGAAAAATAACTAAATGTAGGAGAGTGTCTAGGGGGAAAGCAAGGAGACCAGTTAGAATCTTGTCATACAGCTAGAGGGGAAGATACACAGAATGAAGGTCTGAGTGAGCTAAGGTCCTTCCCAGGGGAGCAGGCAAGTTTAGAATTTTAAAAATTAACAGAATTAATGGTAACACGGAGAGGGCACATTGAAGATAAAACCTCAATCTCAAATTTAGGTGGCTGCTGGATAGGAAGTTCAGGTGAGACAGGAAATTAAAATGAGCATATGGATGCTTGAAAGGAAATAATTGATTTGTTTAGATGTTTTGACTGAGTGGTAGAGATGAATATACCCAGTTGTTGAAGCCCTGACTGACAAGGATTAGATGTAGTTAAGAGTAAAGGATTTTTTAAATACAATAATTTACTCTAATTTTTACACACATAAAGTTTGAGAATTCTTTAAATTAAAGGAGAGAAAGAGGAAAGTGAAGCAAAGACTGATATTTTTGAGAATATTCAAAAGGCTCTCTTTTTAAGACATATCAGTTCCTTTTGTGTGAATAAAGGGATAGATAGAGAATTTTAATATGCTCCTGCCTGCTTGTCTGTAGTTTACTTCATTTACTTTTAATAGTAAGCCTATATCATCTTAGTATGTATTAACACATTGTTGGTTCTAAGTATTACCTACAGACAGCATTTCAGGGTCTGACATCTAGTACGTGCTTGATGTTTGATGGATTTGAATCTGAATTCTTTTAAAGCTTAAGCAGTATCTGTTTCAGATTAGAGTTTTCACCTGATACTTTCCAGTAGTGTCTTCATAAATAAGAAACTCAATAACTACTTGTAGAATAAATGAATTATTTTGATGATTTTAATTGCATTATTTAAAAGGATTCCTTTTTTCTTAGTTTAAGATGGTATCAACATCCTACAGAAGAAGAATTAAGAATTCTTGCAGGAAAGCAGCAAAAAGGGAAAAGCAAAAAAGATAGGTAAGTTATATTGTTGAACTTGTAAAGTGTTAAATATTTGACACAATTTATGTAAATACATTTTGTATTTTAAAGGAACATTTACCAATTATGCTATAAACAGCTGATAAATTTGAGATCAAAGCCTATGATCTGAAATAATATTGAATCACCCTTCAAAAAACTTCATGCACAAAAGTAATTATTTTACTTAAGAATGGTGAGTTTTATTCTTTGTGTTTAAGTAATGAAAACAAATAGCCATCATATTAAAATTTTGGTGGGGAGTTGATGGGGCAAGACCCATAACCATGTACCCTATAAAGTCATTTAAAAATATCGGTTGGTTTGGATTCTTTTCAGGTTTGGCTACCATTCAGTATTATATCAGGCAAATTCATCTGCTTTTACCTGTGTTTCCTCATGTTTTAAATAAAAGGGATGGGTAGTATAACTTCTTGGGTCCAATTCAGCTGCTGAATTTTATTTTAATGTTTAAAGTCTATGAAGAAAATTGTCTGAAAGCTCACTAAATGAACCACAGCAGCTTCATCTGTGAAATAGAAGGACAACACAGTAATTTTGAAGGATCACTCCAACTTTAAAATTTTATATCTCTATTTAAATTGAATTCTCAAGGAAAGTGCTTGTTAATTAACCTCTCTGAATGAGCCTTAGTTTCCTCAGATGGGGAGGACTTCTTAGGACCTGAAACTATTATTCTAATATGAAATGTGACAACAAATTGTCACCAAATTTTAAAAATTCTTTAAACATTAATTATTTGGCATGATATTAGAAATTTGAAAAAACTGTCTTTTCTGATCTCGCTACCATTTTCTTTCACTTATAATTACAAATAAACTTTGAAGCTCATTGAAATACTAAGTCCAAACCCTCCTTTTCTGAATTCTAATAGTTATGTCCTTTAATTAAATATTCCTGTAAAAATTATAATTTTCAAAACACTTTAAAACAGTTTTATTTAATCCATACAACATCCTTCTGCATTAGCTGTTAATTTATATTTTACTCATGAATGAAGTTGTTAGTAATAAAAGATGTTAAATGGATTGTGCAAGTTCAAGTAACTGCTAAGAGTCAAGATTTTAATCCAAGTTAGTTTTTAGTTTCTGTTTCTTTTTAACTATTCCAAGTTAACTGTTCAAGATTTGTAAAATTTAATTATATAGTATAATATTTATTTCACATATATTTTAATTCTTTTATGTCTTGTCCGTAATTCTGTTATTTTTACAGTAATTTTTATATGTTGATAATGCTTGACATTTATTAAAAGATGTACTAAATGATATTGTTTCTAGTAGCAATAATTATTATATGATTTGTTGACATGAATTAACATTTTTATTGAGGTTTTTCCAGTTTATATTTATTCAAGTTAAATACAGAATTGTTTCTCGGTATCATAATTAATGTTATTGAAACTTAGTTGATTACTTTCTATATATGTTTGATTGTCTTTAAAAATGAAATTTGGGAATGATGCACGGGCACCTGAAGAATTCTGTTTTCCTCCATCCATGATTTTTAACAAAAGCAACTCTGAGTTAGCCTTTTTGAATTTCTCATACACATAAATTTTAATATATTTTTTAACTGATTTGTTTATAGCTACAGGTCTGTTATGTATGTGTTGTGTACATGTATAATTTCAAAGAGAGATGCATTTTGTCTTCATTTGCTTTTATTCTTGTGCCTATAGGAAAATATGTTAAGTTGTCTTTAAATCCGCAGAAGAGAGAGTGGGAGAAATGGGGTAAAATGCTAAGATAGCAATTAAGATTTTGTTCCTGTCACAAATGTAGGTAACTCTTTTCCTGCTAGTATGTACTTTCACATAATAATTTACATCATTTTGTAGTCGCCTTTTAAAAACTACTTTTAAGTAACTTTTCTCCTTTTTGATGAAATATTAAAAATTCTGCTTCTTTTTCACCGTGAAATTTAAAA
This sequence comes from Macroglossus sobrinus, assembly GCA_004027375.1. Taxonomy (NCBI): domain Eukaryota; kingdom Metazoa; phylum Chordata; class Mammalia; order Chiroptera; family Pteropodidae; genus Macroglossus; species Macroglossus sobrinus. Next base: position 810,093 of record PVKZ01000122.1, on the reverse strand, counting down.
CCTCAGTTTAATTAGTTTAATACAAGCACCTGGATAACAGTGTAGGTAACTTGTTTTTTTGTGCATTTGTCTCATTTTTATAGGAAATATAATGGTCACATTGAAAGTAAGCCATTAACTATTCCAAAGGATATTGACCTCCATCTAGAAACAAAGTCAGTTACAGAAGTGGATACTTTAGGTAAGGGAAATCCTGGTAAAGTGTTCTATAAATATCTGTTTTATATTATATAGTGAAAATACACTTACTTTATCTATTGTGTCTAGGCTTTTTTCCCCTAATACATTAAGTCCATGATAAGCAATATGAACTCTCTCTCAGCTTAGAAGCTGAGAATAACTTCATTTGAATTGAATTTCTCTTTCTATTCACCTAACTTGTAGGAAGCATTTTTCCCATTTTTCAGAAAAGACTGATTTACACAAGTTTGTTATACAATTTCTCTTTATGCTGAGATCACAGTCAGTTTTCATTATATCAAATTCTAGAGTTTTTGCTACCTATGCCAATCTATTTCTTTTGTAATGTGGCTTGGTTGCATAAATGCATTTGTACATTTGTATTGAATTACCTGTATACACAATAATTATATTTTGTGCTTACATTTAATAGAAATGAAAGTAGTTTTAGAATAAGGAACTGGATTAAGAATGAAAAAACTTTACTCCAAGATTCACTTTTACCTATTGGATATCTGAATAAGTCATTTAATTTTTTCTCTGTGTGCAATGTTTATAATTACATAATAATAATTATTTTAAATTTATATGAAATCATTTGAATCCTAAAAGAGAAGGGCATCTATCTAAAGTGACATTATTTAAAACATTGGTTTTCAAAACAGTCTATACATCAGAATCACTTCAGCAGCTCTTTAAAAAATAAAGAATCCTGTACCTACTGTTGGAAAATCAATAAATCTAAAATGAGTTCTGTGAATTTGTATTTTTAAAAATGATTCAAGTGGTTCTGATTTTTGAGCAGATTTGAGAACTAATGGGTTTTACCCATTAGTGAGGAGTTAAAATAACATGTTTAAAAAATATTTTGGTAGCATTGTGTAAAGTGTCATGTAATTTGGCCCTTCTTTTTTTTTTTTATAAATTTATTTAAATTAGTTTCAGATCTATAATATTCATAAAATGATCCCCCCAATTGCTCCCTCCCTCCCTTCCACTTAGCCATCATATTAATGCTAACTGCATTCCCTTTGCCATACTCCCCATCCCTGACAGTAGCCCAACTATCCGCTACTAATTTGTACATCTTTAACCCTTCACCCTATTTTTCCAGCCTCCCTCTCTTCTGTTCATCACCAAATTGTCCGCTGTATTTATGAGTCTGTTTTTGATTAGTTTGTTCTTTTTGTTCCTTAGATAGTGCATATAAGTGAAATGATATGGTATTTATCTTTCTCTGTCTTATTTCACTCAGCATTACTTCACCCATGTAATTGGAAATGGTAGGATTTCATTTTTTTAATGGCAAATTAATATTCCATTATATATATAAACCATAATTTTTTTATCCAGCCATCTGTTGATGAGAATTTAGGTTGCTTCCATATCTTGGCTATTGTAAATTGTGCTGCCATGAACATAGGGGTGCATAGATCTTTACGAATTACTGTTTTGGTTTTCTTTGGATAAATACCCAAAAGTGCAATTGCTAGGTCAAAAGGTAAATCCATTTTTAACTTTTTGAGAAACCTCCAAACTGTTTTCCATAGTGTCTATACCAATTGGCAATCCCACCAACAATGTATGAGGGTTCCCTTTTCTCCACATCCTCGCCAACACTTGCTGTTCTTTGATTTGTTGATGATGGCCATTCTGACAGGTGTGAGGTGATACCTCATTGTGGTTTTAATTTTCATTTCTCTAATGATTAGCAACCTTGAGCATCTTTTTATATATATGTTAGCCATCTGTATTTCCTCTTTAGGGAAGTATCTGTTCAAGTCTTCAGCCCATTTTTTAATTGGACTGTTTGGTTTTTTGCTATTGAGTTGTATAAGTTCTTTATATACTTTGGATATTAACCCTTTATCAGATGTATCATTAGCGAATATCTTCTCTCAGTTAGTTGTCTTTTTGTTTTATTTATGGTTTCCTTTGCTGTACAAAAACTTTTTAGTTTGATGTCCCATTTGTTTATTATTTCTTTTGTTTCCCTGGCCCGAGGAGATATATCTGGAAAGAAATTCCTGTTGGTAATATCAGAGAGTTTACTGCCTATGTTTTCTTCTAGAAGTTTCAAGTCTTCCATTTAAATCTTTAATCCATTTTGAGTCTATTCTTGTATATGGCATAAGAAGATAGTCCAGCTTCTTTTTTTAGTATGTATCCAATTTTACCAACACCATTTATTGAAGAAACTCTCTTTACCCCATTGTATGTTGTTACCTCCTTTGTCATATATTAAGTGAGCGTATAGGCATGGATTTATTTCTGGGCTCTCTCTTTTATTCCATTGCTCAATGTATCTCTTTTTATGCCAGTACCATGCTGTTTTGATTACTGTAGCCTTGTAGTATAGTTTGATATCAGATAGTGTGATTCCTCTAACTTTGTTCTTCTTTCTCAAGATAGCCATGGCTATTTAGGGATTTTTATGGCTTCACATATATTTTAGGATTATTCTAGCTCTCTGAACAATGCCATTGGTATTTTGATAGGGATTGCATTGAATCTATAGATTGCTTTGACAGGTATGGCCATTTTAACAATGTTGATTCTTCCTACCCATGAACAGGTATATGCTTCCATTTATTTGTATCTTCGCCAATTTTTTTTTTTTCAATGACTTATAATTTTCTGAAAACAGGTCTTCTACCTTCTTGGTCAATTTGATTCCTAGGTATTTTATAGTTTTCGACGCAATTATAAATGGAATTATTTTCTCAGTTTCTCTTTCTGAAAGTTCATCATTGGTATATAAAAATACCACTGACTTCTGAATATTTATTTTGAAATCTGCTACTTTACATATCCATTGATCAGTTCTAACAGTTTTTTGGGGGGAACTTTAGGGTTCTCCATCTATAGTATTGTGTCATTGGCAAATAACAAGAGTTTTACTTCTTCCTTTTTTTTTCGGATGCCTTTTATTTTTATTTCTTGTCTTACTGCTGTGGCTAAGAATTCCAATACAGTGTTGAAGAGGAGTGGTGAAAGTGGGCATCCTTGTTTTGATTCTGATCTTAAGGAAAATGCTTTTAGACTTTCCACATTGAGTACGATATTAGCTGTAGGTTTGTCATATATGGCCTTTATTATGTTCAGGTATGTTCCCTCTGTTCCCACTTTGCTGAGATTTTTTATCATAAATGGATGCTGGATTTTGTCGAACACTTTTTCTGTATCTATTGATATGATCATATGGTTTTTTATCTTTTGATTTGTTAATGTGATGTATCACATTAATTGATTTGTGGTTATTGAACCAACCTTGCATCCCAGGAGTAAATCCAACTTGATCATGGTGTATGATATTTTTAATGTATTACCGAATTCAGTTTGCTAATATTTTGTTGAGGATTTTTGCATTAATGTTCATAAGAGATATCGGCCTATATTTTTGTTATTTTGTAGTGTCTTTGCCTGATTTTAGAAACAAGGTAATGGTGGCCTCATAAAAGGAGTTAGGAGCCTTCCCTCTTTTTGAATTTTTTGGAATAGTTTGAGAAGAATAGATGATAATTCTTTGAAAGTTTGGTAAAATTCGCTTATGAAGCCACCTGGTCCAGTACTTTTGATTTTTGGGAGGTTTCTGATTACTGATTCTATTTTTTGGTGATAATCAGTCAGTTAGATTTTTGTTTCTGCTTGAATCAGTCTTAGGAGATTATATGATTCTAGGAATGTGACCATTTCTTCTAGGTTGTCCGATTTGTTGGTGTATAATTGCTCGTAGTATTTTCATATGATCCATTGTATTTCTGTGGAATTTGTGGTTATTTCTCCTCTTTCATTTCTGATTTTATTTATTTGAGTCCTTTTTTTCCTTGATGAGTCTGGCTAAGGGTCTGTCAATTTTGTTTATCCTTTCAAATAATTAGCTTAGTTTCATTAATCTTTTGTATTGTTTTTCAAGACTCTTTCATTTATTTCTGCTCTGATCCTTGTTCCTTTCTTCTATTCATTTTGGGCTTTGTTTGCTGTTCTTTTTCTAGTTCTTTTAATTATAAGATTAGATTGTTTATTGGAGCTTTTTCTTGTTTCTTGAGGTAGGCCTATATTGCTATGAATTTCCCTCTTTGGACTGCTTTCTCTATGTCCCATAAATTTTGAGTCGTGTTTTTATTTTCATTTGTCTCTGGGTATCTTTTGATTTCTTCCTTGATCTCACTAATAACACATTCATTGTTTAGTAGCATGATATTTAGCTTCCATGTGTTTGTGTATTTTCCAATTTTTTCTTATAATTGATTTCTGTTTTCATACCATTGTGATCAGAGAAGACAGTTGATAATGATTTCAGTTTCCTTAAATTTATTGAGACTTGATTTGTGCCCTAATACGTGGTCCATCTTTGAAAATGTTCCATGTGCACTTGAGAAGAATATATATTTTGCTTCTTTGGGGTTGGCCCTTTTTTAGTTAAATTACACCATCCAAAAAACCTTACTAGAGTCATCTAGCATCTCATATATATTACTTTGTGATTCATAGTGGCTTCAATATACTTGATAGTTGATTCTACATCTACAAATATTTTATGTATATATATGGAAAGGGTGTCCTAGAACCCAAAAACATTGATGAGGAAAATTTAAGTCAATTGTCTGATATCATTAAGACTATTAAGACCGATTATGTCAATTTTTTTTCTTTTTTACTTTTTCATACAAAATTTAAAACATTTAAAAGCACTTTTTGATTAGTGGTTATATTTGTGTTACTATCCTATATGTGCTTAACTTGTATAAAATGTTCACAGACATCTATACATCAAAGAATATATGTACATTTCCCATGATTGCTAGTAGATTTTTATCATTTTTACTAATGTTTATTGAATAGTTCTCATCTACTTAACTTTAATAATAACTTAGTGTTATAAGTGCTTTACATGTGTTCACTTATCCTCACAATTCTTTAAGATATATAACTATTATTAAGTTTTGTGGGTTTTTTAAAACTCATTAGATAGAGAAGTTAAATAACTTGACCAGGGTTATACAATGAATGAGTTAGCAATAGTCAGTGAGAACTAGGCTACTTTAATGAATTTAAAAACTTGAAATTAGGGTAATGTGGCTTCAGCACAAAATTTATTCCATGTTTTGTTTCACTTGTACATTTTTGAGAACTAATTGCAAATGATACTCGTTTAACAACTGGCCACATAATATCAAGAGCATTTCAGTTCATCAGAATAACAGAGAGCTGTTTTATTAATTTTATATTGACATATTTAATGTGTTTAAAAGTAGAGAGTTTCTGCCTGAACTACTGGGCTTGGTAAACTCTTAACTTTTCTTTTTATTCTAATAGTCTGTGAAAAGGAATACAACAACAATAATGTAATACTTGGATTGAACATGCATAATTTTAATGCATATATTATTGATGTCTGAATATCTTAAAATGATATCTCAATTGGTATTAACTGTTTTAAGAACCTCTTAACATAACATTTGAATGTCTCTTTGCTGTTTGCTGTTAAGTTCTCTAGAAGAAGCTTGTGTGAGTGTGGGCAGGCATGGAGAATTTTAGAGGGGAAGAGAGGTAACTGGAGGATAGGAATTCTGCAACCACTTTAGGGTAAATATTTCATACTAATGTTCAGAAACTGTTAGGTCATTTACCAAAAAAATTAAATAACTTGAAGCAAATTAAGAATGTTAAAGTAACTTGAAGCAAATAAATTTAACCAATCATAAAAGGATTTAGAATTTTTACTCATAGAGATTTAAGTTTGGTTAGTTTGTTTTGATATTTTAAATGTCTTTCTTTTGAGTGGTATTTTAAAAATACTTTTTCTATAAATGTGTGGCTTTAAAATGTACACAGGTATTACATTTTACAACTAAAATTTTTCCAAAGCAACATAGATCTTTTTATTATATGCCAGAGAGAACCTAGAAATTGATGTTTTATGTATATGATTTATTTCCAGTTTTAGGAGGCCTTCTACAAAATGATGTTAATATTTTGGACTACATTCTGGCAGAAGCAAACAAGAATATCTGAGATGAAAAGGGAGATGGAATTATATTTACTTTCAAAGAATACTAATTTTAATGTAAACCCTTTAAGGATGGAATAGTTTGTTGAAAGGGTGTGGTTTTATAGAAAAATTGACAGACATTTCATCAGCCTTTCTTACAGGACCAGAAGAAGGAATAAAATGTATACTTATTTATTATTTTAATCTGCGGCAACTCAAAATTACTAACCCTCCGGTAGTGTAGTTTATAGCTGTAACATAAAGTTTAGCTTCTTCACAGAAATGAATATGAGTAAGTCTATTAATAGTCTACCATAAGTTGTATTCTAAAGTATCATAGCTCAGATTCTTAAAAATGTTATTTATAATTTTCATTAAAAATAGCTAATCAGCTAAGAAAATACCAACTCATTTTGCAATCATATTTTTAAGAACAGTTTAAATGATTTTTGGTAATCATTTCAGGTTTATTTTAAGTATTTAAGGGGTATTAAAATTTAGTTTTGGATGCCAACATTCTTGATCTATTTCCTGCATTTTTAGATTTTCGTATTTGTAATTCTTATATTGCAAATCATTAAATAAAGTCTAGCATGTTTAGATTTAATTATAGATAAACCTTTCTTAGCTGTTTATAAAAGTAAAACCTTTTTTTTTTTAATCTTTATTTTTCAGCATTGCATTACTTTCCAGAATACCAGTGGCTGGTGGATTTTACAGTGGCTGCTACAGTTGTGTATCTAGTAACTGAAGTCTACTACAATTTAATGAAGCCCACACAGGAAATGAATATCAGCTTAGTCTGGTGCTTGCTTGTTTTGTCTTTTGCAGTGTATCCTTCAAAACATCATTAACATTATTTTATGAATTTGTTTTTTCAGCTAACACCATTAGCTCTCATTTGTGATTTTAAGATTTTAGATCATTAGAGAATTTTTCTTTGTTGAAATTCCGTTTATTTAATTGAAAAAAATTTTCAAAGTAGAGGTAAATAGTTTAAAAACTGAAATATGTAATATTTCAATTCCTTATTGGCATCTTTCCCTGTATTTCAGTTTTTGCCTTTTCTGAGTCTCATGTCATAGGAGCCACTGTTACCTCTTTTAGTATTTTCTTTCATATGTTTAAATTTCATGTGATAATGGTATTTCTTTAATTGTATATATGAGTCACCTTTCTTCCTTTTTCTTCCCTTCTATTCTTTCAGAAAAGTAAGGAGACAACTTTTTTTTTATTAAATCAGTAGTTGGTTTTAGTTGCGCCTATGACAATATTTATAGCTAAGGTTTATAGTATAGTAGTATCCTTTTACCTTCCTTGAACAATTTTTTATTCTTGTTATGTAGAAGCTAAGCTCTTCTACAGATTTCTAAAACTCAGTAGTTCAGATATATCATTTCTATTTTTTTTCCCCCATGGAAATATCCTCCTAGAGCCCTCAGTTCTCTAAACTTCTACATAGCTGTCTGTCAACCCTGGGATTTTCTTCACTACCTTCCTATGAATTCTCTGTGCCTCTTTTTGGATCACATCATCTCCTTCCTTGGTTTTGTCTCCTTTTATCAGAATGCATTCTTTTATAGTATTCTTAGAAAGAGCAGTACTTTTTTTTTTTTTTTGAAATCTTGCATGCCTGAAATTATCTTTATTTTCCCTCCATGCTCACTGGATAGTTTGACTAGGCACAAATTGTAAGAAAGGAATAATTTTTCCTTAGAGATTTGAAGACTTTTGAAAAATTGGATGCCCTCTTTTTTTTCTTGACATATGTCGCCCTTCCCGCTGCCCCCTTACACACACCCTCTACGTAGAAGCTTTTTTTCTTTATCCTTTCGGTATTCTGAAGTTTCATCATTAATGGTGTTAAGTTCTAGGTTTAACTTTTAAATCTAGAAATTCATTTTCTGTACTAATGGGCAATATTTTTTCTTCTTTTTAATTTTTATTAAAATTAAATGTTGTTTTTTATTACCTCTCCAGAGGCAACTTCCCCTAGCTCCTTTCTGTATAATGTTTACATCTATATTTTCATAGTATACAAGACCACTGTTAGATTCAGTTTTAGGCTTTAACTATTGTCAATTCACTGTGGAAATGAGGCCATACATAGAATATCTGCTCAGGTTGTCACCTACCACTGATAATTTTATTCAGCTCATCTTCCAAGTATAGTATTGTAATTTGAAAGAATTTTCAGTGTTTATGCTATGACTATGTAAACACTATTTACAGATGAAAACTTGTCTTAGTTTTTTATTTGCATCGTTTTCTTTGTCCATTTTAATTTAGCCTCCAAGTCTTTTGAGTGTATAAATCTCTCAGAATGTTCAGAAGCATCAAGTAATATGTCAATTTCATCTTCTTGGAGAGTGTTCTTCTGGAGCCCTAGTCTGAATTGGTTAATCTTTCCAACTGATGCATAGTTATCTCCCTGAAGAACCATCACTTCTCAAGTATTCTTTTTGCATTTCTTGAATTGGCACTCTTTTTTTCTTACATTTAATGTCTGCTTCTTACTTGGTTTACTTTCTCATTTTGGTGGAACATTATCCTCAGTACTATCTTCAGAAACTTTGCATGGGAAGTACATATTTTTTGTGACCTTGCAATTTTTGTGACCTGAAAGTCTTTTTTATTCTACCTAATTGATTGACCCTTTGAGAAAATAATTAAGTTTTAAAATCATTCTCTTAAAAACTTTGAAGGCATTATCTTATTTTGAAATTCCATTCTTGCTCTTTAAGAATTCTACTTCCCATTTTAATTTCTGATTTTTTTTGCATGTCCTATATTTTTCCTTTGTTGAATCCCACCTTTTCTTAAGTCACCTAGTGTGTTAATATTTTTTGTGATGTGCCTTGTCAAGGATATGTTTTCATCCATTGTGCTAGGACTTCACCAGTCTGGAAATTTCTGGTCTTAACTTCTGGAAATTTAATTAAATTACTTTATTTGTGATTTCCTTTTATCCATTTTCTCTGTTTCTATAAAGCTTATTGTTCAGGTAACAAATCTCCTAGACTGATTCTCTAAGACTGTCATAACCTTTCTTTCATATCGATGTTTATGTTTATATTTTTGTACTTTTTAATTTTCAAAGAGATTCTCAGCCTTCCCAATCCTTTAATCGTTTTTGTTTTTAATTTCTGCTATAATTTTTAATTTTTAAGAGCTCTTTTTCTGTTTCTCCCCCCCCCCCACACACACACACACCTTTATGGAATCCTTTTTTCTTGTGTTTATTTGAGATTCTGAGTTTGTGGAGATTTCCATTCTGCCAAATATTTTTTTACTCTGAGTTGATTTTGCTTGGTTTGGTAGCTGTCTTTTCATGTTAAAGACTATTCTTAGATCTGGTGATATTTGCCTGTTCATGTTTGAGTGTGAGGCACTAAAAAGCTAAATTGAAGCCTTGAGTACACGGTAAGACAAGTTATTGAATTGCTGGATAGGCTAGGAATCATCTTTTCTATCCTCTCCAAAGCATAAATTATCAGACTTCTTTGAGGTGGGGAGAGTTTTAACTGGTCACTTTTTAAAGTACTTATTTTTAGTAGTGCCTTTTTCCTACTACCTCCCATCACTGCCAACACAAACATTCACTCTTTTATCCAGTGTAGAAAATTACATGGTATCTGACCAATTCCTTATTCTTTCTGGAAGTTCTGCAATAAAATCAAATTGTATCTGGGCTTTCCAATTGAGCTTCCTTATTTTGTTAGTCATCTACCACTTATCTGCCTGCTTTCTACCTTTTAAAATTTAACTGCTTTTCTTCTATTTTCATTCATTGTATTTATTTACTTAAAAATAAATTTTTTTACTCTCATTTTGGTGTGGATTTGGGAGAGGCCAAAAGTAAGCTTAAGTGCTCAATATTTTTATTTACAGGTTTTATATTGTCTTTTTGCTAAGATTCTCTGTTTTTTTATCTTTTTCAGAAACTCAGTGAGATGTTTGATTTCTTAGAATGATTCCTTAACTTATCTCCCCTTTCTCATTTATTTTGTACTATAATCTTGATTTTTCACTTAATTTTTTTAATCTTTCTGTTGAAATTTTTGTATCGACTATTATTTTTTAATTTTTAAGACTTTTTTTAATGTTCCCTTTCAATGGCATTCTTGTGTCATGGGTGTGTAATATCTTTTTATTTTTAAGGATATTAATATCCTTTAAGTTTAATTTAGAACTTGCATTGTTTGAGTCCCCTTGCCCCCTTTTTGTTTTAATCACTGTTAATGTTAAAAAGTGTTCTCAAATGTCTTCTGATTTTTGAGTATCTGTTTCTATTCAAGAAGGAAGCATGAAAACAATAGAAATTTTGTACAAGTGGCTTGAACTTATTGATTGGTGAGCTTTTTCTTGAATGGTGAGTGGAAACCTGGCAGCATTTGTGGAGGAACTTCTAAATATCAGTGTCTGCAGGTTGTTGGCCTATCATTTTCTCCAGAGAAGAATTGTTCATTTTCTCATCTGTGGTGTATTCAGTGTGACAGCCAGTGTTGTGGGAGCTGATTGGGAAAGAAGGCTCAGAGACTCAGCATTCAGTGTACAGGCATTAATTTAAATGCATGTCTATGTCCTATTCTCCCCCCCACCTTCCCGCCACCCGCCTTGTTTGAGCTCTTCATTTTTGCCCTTAGATTTGCCTGGTACTTCCAAGCCAAATCTTCTCTGATTTAACACTAATTCTTCTCGGTTCTGCTAGAGTTGGGGAAGGGCTATCACCTAAACTATATGATTAGGTAAGACAGAAGATCTGGGAAGTCTAATTACTACTAATGCAGACATTCAGTCAGTCATTCTGTTTTCATCCATTCTGCAACCCTGCCTCAAGGGTATTTGTTGTCTCAAATTTCTTACTTCCGGTGCATATTATGAATTAATTGTCTTCTTACTAGGTTTCTCCCCTTGCAGTCCCAGCGTAGCAGAAAAAGCTGAAACCTAAATCAGTTATTGCTTATCCATCTACTTACTGTTTCCCAAATTTTGTTGAAGTCTCTTTTCTATTGTTATCTCTTTTCCTATTCTTTATTTTTAAAGATTTTTACTTTCCTTCCTGTATGGTTTATTAGTCAGATTTTGGGAGTTAGCAGAGTAAATGCATGTCATACATCTTTTATATTTGTCTAGAGACTGCTAAATTGATTTTAAAGCTATAAGTGATGATGATTTGACGTTCATCATCACTGTGCTATCTCTCTATTGACTCTTTTGGATTGATTTAGGTATAATTTAGACCAAAAGAACCAGAACAAAGCCTTAAGAGTCAACATCTTCACAAAGTGTATATCGTATGGGGCAGAAATAGTGATCATTGTATGTCAGTTGAGAAACATCCCCAGATATCCATTGTTGTACTGATTTAAAGAGCAAGTTAAATTCAATTATTTAAAATATTTGTTTAATTCTATAGTTTTAAATACATGAAAATGCCATTTAGTCAGAATAAAGACCCATCTCTAGACATCAAGTCATATGAAACACACTAAAATTATTTTAACTTGATAATTAGCACTAGCCACTTATAGTCATGGTACTTTTTCATGTTCTTTGAAATATTGTTTATTATGGAATATTCTTTTTGCTTCTTTTCAATATTTATAGATATATTAAAATAGTATGGTATTTATGTATGTTCGCATTTTCAATACCCAGGTTTATTTAATGTATATGCAACCTTTAATACAGAAAAGTCCGAAAAATGTACTTTTTAATAGTTACTCCAGTTATTGTTCATTTGAATAAATTTCATCTTTCATTTCACTCAGTAATCTCTAATAATGTGAGAGCAAAGGTCCCACACAGTCTTTAGCACTGAACTGGGTCTGCTTAGTTTTAAGTAGTGCACTTGTAAAAGGCACCAAACAATAGCATCTCTGCGGGAATCTAGTAGCTGGCTGTCTCTTCATCCCAGAGAAGACAGACATTGCTGATGGACTTTATTTTAGAATCTTAGCTATTTCCTGCCAACTTTGACCCTCTACAAAGGGTTGGGAGGAACAAGGAAAGTAGAATCATGTCTATGCTTGGGTACGTGATTTTCCTTCGAACTTGTACATGTGAGAAAATGACCTACTGCCTTCAATGTCATGCAGGAAACCAGAATTAAATGCCAGATATCAAGATTAACACCAAAGAGGAGTCTGTTTACAGTCTTATCTTAGTTGTAACATATCTGGTATGCCTTTCATACCCTATGAACAGAGTATAGCTGCAGTGACCTCTGTCTGGCTTGTCTTTATTTTCTTATTGTATGTGCCTACTTATTAGTCAAACACATGTCTCCATTGATTACATAGGACAATGGCTCCACTTAATTGCAGTCACACATACATCAGTTGATTCAGAAATTCTCTGCAGTTGTTATTAATGTCCTTTGTTAAAGTCCCCAAATTAGACACATATAGCTTAAATAATTGGTTCACTTAACAGTAAGGAAGGAAGAAAATATTTTATTTCTTTGGTTTCCCCCCATCAGTTTTGTTTGACATACTTATGTAGGACAACAATTATAATTTTTACAGAATCTTGAAAGTTTTAAAAGCGTGAAAAAGTTTTTAAAGTGTGTGACACTAAAATCTTGAATGCTGGAACATAAAACAGCCATCTCATGTCATCAGCTCTGCTTTCTGCTTCAACTGAGTTGTACATGCATCTCAGCCATCACACCTGCTTCCAATCTTACTCCTAAACCCAAACTAATACTCTCTAATCTATTTGACCAAGTTTTTGTGTTCCAATTCCACTTATGCCAAGTTTAATGGTGTAAGTATGATAAAAGATAAAGCCTTACAGTAAGGATGGAGCAGTTGTAGTAGTAATAGCCTTTTTTTTCTTTTGATATGATGGCCCATGAAATCTTCAAATCATTGGAGAAATGATATCTCTTGATATTATAATATGAAGCTTTTTTTTTTTTTTACTAGGGGAAACCGATAAGTGAATGGGGTAAAAGTGGTGCTTGAAAACCAACAGATCCTTTGGTGGAAGTAAAACTTTAAAAAATTAACATACTCTACAATCAACTTCTTTTTTTTTAGAAAAAGAATCTATTCTTATGAATAAGCTGTATCACAGAGTAATATTGAGTCAATTACGTGAATTTGAGTGAGAAGAATGCTATTCTACAAAGTGATAAAGCTTCTCAGTAGTCCTATTATATTTGGTTAAAGGACTGGAACATTAGTCACATTTCCATAGCGCTTGTATTTTACAATGTGGATGGTTTCAGGTACAAAACCCTATTATGTATGTTTTTAAGACTGTTTTAAAATTTTAATTTGCCTTGGCCTCCAGACATGCAAATATTATACAAAACAAAAGTTGTGAATGATTTAAAATGAAATAAATTCCAAGGTTTTCTGTGTTAAATATTCAGTTCTATACGTTGATTTGTAAATTAAAGTCTATAATTTAAATGCTGTATTTGCTATTAGAAATAGACAACTACAGCAAACTAGTGCAACTTAAATCACCTTTTCTAAATTCCTTAAAATATTCTAAATTACTGTACTCTTAGTTTACAAAAATATTCTGCTTTAGATAAATAAGGAAAATAAAACACTAAACCCTGTAATGAACTGCATAATATGTCAGGTCTCCTAGTGAGAAAGAAACAGTCAAAGCTGTTGAATCTGAGCCGAGGTACTTATTTTGTCTTGAAAATTTTACATAGCATGTGTCAAAGCTTGTTCCTTTTATAAACTTTTGGACATCTTCTTTGACATTATTGCTGCCAAATTATTCACCTTTCAGGTCAAAAACCTAGCATTATATAGGGAACTTAACTTGGGAAATAGGATTATATTTCTGTTTATTAATTTATAATTAAGTATAACTATTTTTGTTTAAGCTTGGAAGTGGTCATTTTTCTTTGGAGGGTGCCCTTTTGTTCTTTTGCTTTCTTTTAATCCAGGAAGTTGGTTAATAGTTGTTTGCTTGCTTGCTTGCTTTTATTTTGAAATAAAGTCTTTGTTTTCTGCTTTTAAAAATCTTTGGCTATTACTTCCTTCCATAATCTGAGTCGTTGAGGCTGGCTGGCTATAAACTTTGTGGGGTGGGTTTCACATGTGCATAAATAGTTTTTGTCTATAGTTAAGAGAATTTTAAGTTCTGTTTTTTATTTTTTTTAACTAAGATATATGAATTGAACTTTCATATTGAAGAAAATATAAAAATATTTTAGTTAAAAATTAATCTCTTTTTAACATTGGCAGACAAGATCAGATTATTTTTAAAAGGATTCTACTTACTGGGTCATAAGGATTAATGTGTTTTATTGTTAGTTTCAGCGTACATAAGACACTGTAGCGGGTTCTTGATAGAATTTCAGGTTCTTTTGCAGTGAGAAAGCACAGCATAATGCATTTTGGGCATTTTGGTTGCTTTTTATGGAAAAAATGCAGGAGGTTTAACCATTTGAATTGAAAAATACATTTTTTATTAGTTGGAAGCAAAAACAAGAATATAATCTTTAACAAATTAGAACTTAATTTGCATTAAAATTACTTAATCATAAATTTTGTGTAATTTTGAGAAACTTCAGAAAACCTCTCTTTATTTCTTAGGATACTATTCATTTGATTTGTGTATTGGGAACAAAATATTTCTTGGAATATGATCTATTTTTTTCTCAAAAAAGCAGTGAAAAAATATCTTTGAATAGTTTTTAAATGTTAGAGTATAGGAGACGTTTTTTAATATGAGTTAGGTTTTTAAAGCAATGTAAATACAAAGTTTGAACATATTAGTGCCTTGATAAGTATATTTTATTTAACTTGTTATTCTAGGTCTGAGATGTTTGCCATTTTAGAGCTAAAAATTCAGTCTGTTGATCATTTGAAAGCTTTTATCTCAAGTTTGAGGATAAGTATACCAGTTCTTCCTATATGCAATATAATAATATATAAATACGTCTTACTGAGTAAATCTTTCAACCTATCCATGCCTTTTGGTTCCTATTGTAATTTTTATATCTGTGTCTATGAATTATGGCCAAATTCCAATTGCAAAAAAATGTTGATATAAAACTTTTAAAAAATTAGCCATGTAGCAGGAAAAATTATCATACTCCTAACATTAGCTTGAGATTTTGTAATATAAAGCAAAATAAGTTAGCATTTAAAGTAGATGGTCCATTTAGCTAGAACTGAGAGGTTAACAAGGGAAAGAAATTTTTAAAAGAAAATGACTATTTGCATCAGTAGTCTTGCATATGAAGTTTCACTGTTACTATAATCTTTATGAGTCTTAATTTATAGAATTATCCATGAAAATAATAGCAGAATAAAGGTAGGGGGACTAGTTTACCCATGGTAAGGGTACTTGAGCATTATTCTCACTAAGTCATAAATAAGTAAATGTCATGATTTTACCTAGTAAGTGTTTTTTGTTGTACATGTCTGTAAATAATATATGGCTTATTTTGGTATAATGTTGATTTACATTATCAGATTGTATTTATGTATAAAAGGGGAAAATATCTAATTTACTTAAAAATTGTGGGCAATATATGAAGAAAACAGATTTAAAGGAAATAACTTAGAAAAATTTTATTTTGAAAACTATACTATTTTAGGTGTAGTTTCTCTATGTGAATAAATTGTTAATAAGCATATTTATGGAATTAGAGCCTAAAAGGATTTTGCTTCTTTATTCCAAATAATTTGTTGTATAGATATTAGAAAAATTTAATAAGTAGCTCAATAGGAAATTTAATTACTGTCTTACCTACTATAGAAAGAATGTCTCTATAAGTGATCTCAAAATAACATTATTACAGTTGTCAGTGAGGAACTTCAAATGGGATTGGATACCATAATATGGTTAGTTCTTTCTCTCAGGAAGCTAGATTTATATTCTGATATTTCTGATGCTAACAAAAGTCTGTCTATTTAGGAGATTTTTGTTTTTGTCTACTAACATGTACTACTATTTGGGCTTAGATATAAATGGAAAAAAATATATGTTGCTCTTAAAGTTTGGTAGAAGAACAACAGTTGAGTTTTGAGTTGAAACATGATGATGATTGTATGAAATAGAGTCCCAAAATAGACTTGAATTGGTTCAGCAAATCTTTGAATTGGTTCAGCAAATCTTTGTTTAACTCAACTTGACCAGGAACAAATTGTTAGTCACTGGGTATTGCTGGAAAATACTCAGATTTTTCCCTTTGTGAGGAGAATGTAACTCTAGTTAGAAAAGTTGCCTGTTTACTTCTCTATAAAATAGATTAAATACTTGTTCTATTCCGGGTGTAGTATTGGATCTTTGCCAGTGACAGACTAGATTATTGAAATCTTATATTAGACTGTATTGAAATCTTAACATTTTGTGATAGTATTTAACAGGCATGGGAAACATTTCCAACAGGTGGTTATTATTAATCATCATTAACATTCATTATATTTTAATTCATAGGATGTGGAAATAATAGTGCATGAGATTGAAAAGGTTAGTAAAAGAAACACATGTACTTTTACACTGTGAATTTGTATGTAATTTAAGATCTATTAAACTCCAGGGTGTAAAGTACTTTTTTTCTGGAGTGGCGGGTTCATTGTAGATCAAAACTATTAAAATCTAGATTGAATTTTCTAAAATGTTAGACAAAAAGTACTAAAAGTGGTGTATTAAAAACTAAGCGTCCCCTAACCTATCCCCTTGTCACTTCTGATCCTTTTTTGCTGTTTATTCTGGTTTTCAAAAATCTTCATAATTTTAAATACAGTGCTTATACCACTAATTCATCAATTATGGTGAGAATTTTTCTTTCTTAAGCTGCCATCCTTTGTGTCTCTCAGATTACATTTTTATGTAAAAGGCTAAAAGATTTAAGCACAGTTAAGAATTATATCAAAGTAAAATTAATAACTTAGATTTTTATCATTATGTAATCCATTTGTCCTTGTGTATATTCCCTTATTAACTTTTTGGTATTAGAAGTTTTGTATTTTACTCAATTATATAGAAAACATCAAGTTATTTTGAGAAACACAAGTCTATAATTTTTGGAACAGCCTTCTGTACCGGTAGATGTGTTAATTGTGTTTTACAAATGAAAAAACTGGAGGCACAGAGAGGTTAATTAACTTAATGTGAATGATCACATAGTAAGAGTGGACACAAGATTCAGCCAGGCAGTCTAGATCTAGAAAATGCTTTCTTTACATCTCTGTCACACTACAGTCTGATATACTTGGCAAGTAAATATTTTAATAGTGCTATGAGTTTAAAAATGGAAGATAATAGTCTGGGCTGGAAAGGTAAAGGAAAGCTTCATGAAGCATGTAGAGCTTGAGTTGAGTCTTATTAGGTAAAAGAAGGGTAGTTCAGATAATAAATAGGTTATGACCCAAGACGATGTAGTTGTAACATTTAGGAGATGGTAAATATACCATCCTGAATTAAGTGGTAGTTTGGGGACTGTTGAATGAAAGCTTGAACATATGAGCATAGCCAGGTGATGGTATTACATACCATAATATTCATTATATTTTAACGCTCTAGGAGGCTTTGTTCTAATTTGAGACTCAATAAATACTTGGTTTTAAGATTTATCCAGTATTCAATATGAATTGATGCAGGGATTATAACATTTTAGGTGTTTGTGATACAGGATTATGTTAGATTAAAGTTTTAATGATAAAAAGAAGAATATGCTTCATGGATTAAGTTACATCTAATTTTGTTTTTTTTTTTTTTTCTTTAGTGTTGACATACTTTGTAATTTATTTAATTCTATGATAACAAAGTTTGGTAGTGGGTTTAATCTTTGAGAAATTTCATTTTAGTCATTTGATATCAATTTTGTCTAGAGAAGTTATTTTACTTTTTAGTGTAAAATGAATGAGTTGGAAATTGTCTCTATAGATTCTGGTATCCATTTCAGTAAAAATGAAGCAGTGTTTTTCCAACCTGGGCTTAGGGCTCTCAGGCAGTGATACAGATCATAGCTAGATCTCAAAAACAGGTCAGTTGTGGTTCTGGAGTTTTAAATTTTGTTTTTAATTTTTTTCCTTATTCTCTTCCAGTATGTAAGTTCTTCCCTATAATTCTAAAAAAGAGATGGAACTGTTGTCTTTGATACTGGTAAAAAGAACCATCAGTTTAGTTTCTTTTAAGTTTTGGAGAACAAATAAATGAAATTCAGAATATCCTGGAGGAAAAAGTTTGAGCATCTGTATTCTATAATCTTATCACCATTCTTCAACAGTGTTTTGTGTTTCATAAATTCCATCTTTAATGTTGAAAATTAGATGAAGTTTCTTTTAAAACTTGTAAAATTGTTCTTAATTTGCTTTCTTAGGAAACTTGGTACTCAGGTTTTTCTACTTCATTATATCAAAAACTGCTATTTTCATGAGGAAAAGCTTCAGTAGTCTTATTTAAAATTCAGACATTTTTTTTCTTTGTTATTTCCTTCTGTATTTTTCACATTTAACCTGGCTTGAACTTCTACTGAAATAATTACTTTCACATATTAATCATAACTATAATAATAAGGTTATACTTTTTAAAATTGCATAGTTTTAAAAATAATTGTTTAATAGACATGGATATGAGAAGTTAGAAAGTTTAAACATAGTCTTAACTTTGTAGTTTTTCTTTGTTAATTGAACTACTAAAAAAATAAATCATAATGCAGATTTAAACTACAATGTATTTATTTCTTTTTTAATTTGAAAACTATTCCAAGAATTTAGATTATGCAAGATGGTTTAGGTTAATGCTTTGTAACCTCTTTTTCTACCTGCACACACAGCTGCCAGCTGTCATTACAATCCTTCATTAACAACAATATATTTAATGGGATTGATTTGCACTGATGGTGGGGCAGGTCCTGCCTTTATCTCCTCACACTGGAGACTTGAGTACTATCAGAATCCTGTCCTGGATTCATAGTCTTCATAATTTTTTTCTTTGGAAATTACATAATTTTAAAATTGGAAAGTCTTTTTACTTTAAAACAGCTGTAGACTACTATTATTTGTCTTGGACACGAGGGCAAAAATGTAAAAACTGAAATTAATAATATTCTTATAAAAAAGAAAAAAGTGGCAGTTTGGACATAATGATTAAATAGTGGAAAAGTTTTAAAATATTCACATTACATTTTAAAATGACATGAAAACTACATGTGCTTTGTTAAACTCCCATTAATAGTTTTAATTGAACTTGTTATCCTATTAATTCGACAGTCCTTCTTAAGTTTAATGTTACAAAATCATGCCAGCTTTTGCAGTAATGCAGTATACTCATTGCTTTTAAATGACTTAGAAATTTTTTGGCAAAATAAGACGGTTGACAAATATATTTAGGGAAAACTTATACAATAAAGTTCAGAATATTATTGAGGATTTATTTTTTTTGTTATAAAAATAATTTAGTCTCTCCTTTTCCTTAATGTTCAATATCATAGAAAAACTGACATCTGTTATTATGTGGATTAGCCTTTTTACTTCAATAGAGTTTCAGATTTCCATATTGTTCTAACCAGAGAGAGTACTGCAGAGTTAAACTGAGCAAGATAACTTTGTGTTAAGGTGATGAATATTTGATGGAGGTAATAATTGTAAACCAATGGCATTTTTTTGTTTATTAGTCTTATTTCTTACATTAAAGAAGTAATTTGTTCAAATACTTGACATATATATATATATATATATATATATATGCACACACACACATATATGTGTATGTATATATGTATATGTAACTTGAGTTATGAATATAAGAAGATATTAAGAGTAAAAGTAACATATCTAGTAAATGTGTTCAGAAGGTGTATGCTGAAGCTCTCTCTATATAGTTCTAGATATATGTGTCCTAAAGCATAAATTCTGTAATTATAGCAAATGGAAGATATGCAGAGGTATTTTTTGTCAAAAAGTTCAGAGGTTATATCTAGCTTTTCATTATCTGGTTTTGTCTTGTCTTAGAAGCAAATCAGGTACTTTTATAGAATGTAGCATTATAAGTAATATCATTATAATACTCTATAAAGGAATATATTAAAAAGTCAAAACCAATTCGTAGTACAACAGATTTTAGAGAGTACCTCCAACTTACATGTAGATTGTATTCTCAAATGCTTGGAAATAAAATAATCTTTTTTTAGAGAAATAAATGACCCCCCTCCTCCTGCCAAGATTAGCCCGTGAAAGTTCATTTGGTCTGTAATATACAAGACCGTAATTTTTTCAAGGAACATAATGCTACTGCTAATAAGTAATTAGGAAAACACATTTGAGAAAATATCTTGAATCATATATTTGAGCAAAAGAAGAGAGATTTTTGTGAGAGGGAGCTTATTTATCTACAGTGGAATTAACAGATGAGAACAGTGAAAAGCAAGAAAGTGATGATACTGAAAAATGAGATGCTTGACCAAAGGAAGTTAATAAAGATACTTGCCATCACACACTGTTCTGAGGGCCTGGTTGCCCCAGGAATAGGTTGGTAAAGATGAGCTATTCCTTTGCACTGTTTTTGGGTTTTTTTTTTTTTTTTTTTTTTACATTTTAAAGGGGAAACTATTCATAATAAGCCTTACGAAAACAAAGCCTTAGCCTTTATAAAACTAAGAAAATCCTTTAAATTTGTAACTATGAGTGGTAAATAATTTGTATTTGTTATTACCAACGATAAAAACAGCTCTTAGACTAAAACCTTTTGTATATTGTATATTATCCCAGGGAAACTTTTCTTTTGATATCACACTTCAAAATGTCTATTTACCATTAAGGTATAGAAATAGCACTATTTCAGCTCACCTAAACTACTGTGTAAAACATTTCTATGGCAAAATTTATTCATCAATTGTTTGAGTACCTACTATGTGCCAGGCATTTCCTGGTCCTCTTAACTACAGTGAACAAAAGACAGGAATCCTTGATACCATGGAGTTTATAGTATTGCAGAGGTCTATTTCTATTTTTAAGTTCCATTTGAAAGATGCCAAAAAGAAATCTATCTTTATTACCTTCAAGTTGGCTAACTTAGCTACAGGCTAACTTAGCCTGTAGCTAGAGCAACCGGGACTCTACATTTATATCCAGTATCCTAGTTAGTATTTAGTATCCTAATAATAAAAAAATGAGTAATAACAATATTAACCCCTTTTAAATAGGGCGACAAAGGACAGCTTTTTTTTAAGGAGTATGAATGAGAGTCCTTATTCTTGACCAACCATTCCTGAATAAGAATTCCTCTGATTGTGAGAATGTTGAACTATTTACTTCTGTCATGGCAGCTCTATTTTTAAAAGGTTTCATGTGTGACTGCAAAACTGCCATGTAACTAGCTGTTATATACAGTTTTGTAGAGAGTATATAATAAGCTATTAAGCGAACAGACCCTGAATTGAGACTGCCTAGATTTAAATTCTAATGGCCTCAATTTTAGCTGTGTGATCTTGGGCAAGTTATTTAACTTTTCTGTGCCACAGTTTTTAAAAATTTATTAAGTAATAATAACAGCTGGCTAATGTGAGAATGAAATGAGTTAATTGGTAATGCCTGGTACTTGGCAAGAACTAAATGACAGCTGTTACTATTTTTCATGCTTGTTATATAGTTTTTTGTAAAAGTTGCTTTTCTAGATTTGTTTTTACCAAGAACCCTATTTTGTTTGGTGGATTTATGTTTTCAAGGAGAACAATTTAATACAGTGGAGATCTGGATTCTAGTTTAGATCATCCACTGATTTGCTCTTGATTTGATCAATATTTGAGGAGTTCAGCTAAAATTATGTTTAACGTTTTCATATAAAATTAAAATATTTTAATATTTATTAATAGGCCAGCATTTCAAATCTTTGACTGTTTTTTAGTACTCAACTGGAACTTGTGTTCTCTACAGGTTTTTGTTTAATCATACTATGAAGTGGTGATCCCAGATACTTAGTTTTTATACCAGTTTACCAGTGGCTATTAGTAATTCTCAAGTTTTGAGTTATTGGATGATTTACAGATGATTCTTATGATTTGTGTGCATTTGTATTTAATTCTAAATATAAACTACCTGACAAACATGCCCAACAAAAGATAGTTCCCAAATATAACCTCAACCTTGGCTTTTCATGTCACTGAGAACCTGTTTTATAAAATTACTTTAATGACCTTCTAATAAAATTTGAATCAGAAAAGCTGATTCATTCCTAATTACAGCTTAATGTGTGTATGTGCATTTTCATTAATTATAAATATTATAAACTTTACATAGATTTGCTTCATTTTTATGTCCTGTGACCTAGAAGACTTTAGATTTTCATGAGTTTTTCACTTTCTTCAAATGGCCACCTTATAGATAAACATGTTGTAGTCAGATTTTATTGGAGTTCAATTTCTGTAAAGATGATTGTGTTTTTAACTCCCATAAAGTTATTTGTGGTTTTTTTCCTGAACTTTTCCTTCTGCAGCAAAGTTCTATTTTCATTAACTACACACTATTTTAAAGTAAAAGATGGTGGTGAAAGATCAGTCTGTGTCACCTTTGGATTTTTTTTCTTCGTGAAAGCAATGGCAGTCTTGATTGTAACAGAAAATTATCTGGAATTTGGACTTGAAACAGGTAATAATTTTAAACAATATAAAAATCAGTTTTCCTTTATGTAGTGTTAATATTTTTGACTTCAATATTTAAGTAAGTTTTATACCTGATAAGTTTTTTAAATTAGGTTTGAAGTGCATGTTCTGTAATGTTCTAAATAATAAACCTTTATTATTAAGATCCTCGTTTTTTGTTTCAGATTGTTTTTCTGTTGTTATTCCAGAAATGTTGCTCCCTCTCCATTTTTCCTTAAGAGTTAAAGAAATTTCTATAATGCTAAAGTTTACTCACATAGATAAAAATGCAAATCTTAATGCAAATTTTATGCACACTCATGAAATATACAAATATCAAAGGAGTGTTTTCAAAGACTGTTCCTGCTAATAACCAAATTTTATTGCATTATGGCATACTAATTAGCACATGAAAGAGCTAAACTAGTCCCTTCAAAATTTAAGATGCTGTGTTTTCTAGCATTTTATTTCCAAAGATAGATCCTATATTTTACTCCTGTGATAAGAGTAATTCTTTTTCCCCTACAGGGTTTACAAATTTTTCAGACAGTGCGATGCAGTTTCTTGAAAAGCAAGGTTTAGAATCTCAGTAAGTTTTTTTTAATATTAAGCATGATTTAAATTTAAATTTTTTTTATTTTTTAATAAAATAGCATTTGTTAAGTAGTTCTTTATTTTTAATCAGTGAAAAGTTTTTTTTTTCAAGTAAAACTGTCATTTTTAGAAATAGTCTTACTTGTAATTTTTACATTTGTATATAGTTAGTTTCTTTCATAGAATTCTTGCTTGGATTTAATTTAGTTCCTCTGCCGCCAGAGATTAAAACTAAATTTATATCTGAGTCACATATCAAATTCTGTGTTAATATATAGGTTGGCTTGTTGCAAATGTGGCTGAAGAATGCCTGGTTTACTGTACAGTTCACCAAAATCCATTATAGGTAATTGAATTAAGAGCAGTGTTTTTGTAGACATTTATGTTGTATTATTGTTATTGTGGTTTTTAATTGATTAGAAGAAAGGAAATTCCTATAAAGTTAAATCTAAAAATTTATCATTTTTTAAAAATTTTATTTTTAGGAGTCCTGTTTCAAAACTTACTTTCAAATTTTTCCTGGCTATTTTCTGTTCACTCATTGGGGCTTTTTTGACATTTCCTGGTTTACGGCTGGCTCAAATGCATCTGGATGCCCTGAATTTGGCAACAGAAAAAATTACACAGTAAGCGGAAAATGTACATAAGCACATGCAGATAAATATATGTTTTTCATCTTAATGAAGGTATATTATTGTAATGAAATAATAAATTATTGTGTTGAAAATTAATGAATAATCGTTTGATGTCACACTACTTTCTCTTTACACTATAAGCAAATTTCTGTTATTCACTTAAAATTTTAAGTCTTGTTTTTAAAACATACATCAATTACAAAATTATTTTACCTGTTAAAATGGAAAAATCAATATTTTAGTTCTTTTTAACTCAGGTTAATTTTATGATATTGTTATCTCTACACTGAACTAAGAATATTTAAATTTTCTTAAAGCAGAACATCTTAGTTAAAATATTTTATTCAAATTTTATATAAATTTATTTAAATTGGTATTTTTATATTAAAAAATTTTTTGAGAGTAAAATCTGTATATAGAAGATATATTTGTAAGACTCATTAAAATTATACATTGTTTTTTATTTGGGGATTGCTAATACCATACGATATCAAATGTAGATTACTTTTAACTATTAAATTTTTAGTTTTCAAGTTGAAAAAAATGTATATATATTTAGTTCAAAGCCCATTTACTATATTCTTTGTGGTCACAGATATTTCTGTTGCTGTAGACACCTTTGTAGAATATCTCCAATATCTAGACCCCAATTCCCATCTCATCTTTTTGTTCTGCAGTTAAGCTCAAGCTGAGAATAGTTCTTTTTGGTACATGTATTTATAGTCATTAAGTTTCTCTGAGTGATCATATTTCCGTTCTTTAAAACCCTATACCTTAATGATACCAATTCTCTAATCTTAACATTCTTATCTCTCTTACCTGTCATTTTCCTTTATTTTAATTTTGTCTGTCTTATTTTTTCCTTACCTCCATTTTTTTTACATATGCTCTATGTGTGTATTTACTTAGTCTCACCTCCAGTACACACTCCATCTCTCTTTTTCTCCTCTTATCCAGCATGCTCGTGGCTACATTTTGCCTCCCTCCTACCAACCTTCTCTCTAATGGCTTCTTTTAAAACAAAACCTGTTTCTAACTCCTCCTCTACACTCACACTTCAGTCCTTTAACCCCTGTGTTATGATTTAAATAAGCTGAAAGGGTGGGTGGAGGGGAGCCCTGCACCAGCTACTGAAACCGCTATGGGCTGCTCCTTAATACTAGAGTGTTCCCTAGCAACACCGCATACCTAATACTCCTGCTTTCTTCCCTGTACCCAATGGTTTACCCAGCCTATGGGATGAAAGAATTACTTTATAAAAACATTTAAAACATTCAGTGGTGGTTTGGGGTGTGGTGAGGCCACATTTTAGTGTCCTCTTCATAACACTTGGCTATTTTAAGGTTTTTCCCCTTGAGGATTTTGAATTTTATTTTATTGTATTGTATTTTGTTGTATTTTACAGTATTTTATTTTACTGTAGCCCCCATTGTGTTGTAGCACTCTGCCTTGATACAAGGGTTTGGGCAAGTTAGTTCTGTTGTTGGAGTAGCATGACTGGCACAAAGAGCAGCATTCTACTCACCTCTGTGGCCAGGCAGTAGTATTTGCTTTAATGCCAGAACTTAGAACCACAGTTCCACCTATCCCTGTCAGGTGTTCATGGTTTCTTGACTTAGTCTCCTGTTTTCCTCACATAGATTACTATCATTTGCACTGAAATGATATTTTAAGAGTGATGTATGTTTCAAACCCTCCAGTTTAGCCCTTCATCATGGTTGATAATGAAAATACATAGTAATAAAATAATCTGAAGAATTTGTCTTTTTTCTAAAATAAGAAAAATCACTACTAGTTATACATCTCTGTAGGGTACAAACTTGGGAAAAGAGTTAGCAATGATGTTATAGCTCATACCTAAAACCTTTTGCTATATTAGGTATATTGCTTTGTTAGGAGTAATGTAAATTTCCTTAGTTTGTAAAGGGTAGGAAAATTAATTTCCAATATGTTTATATTCAAGAAGAAACAAAAATATGTGAACCACTTATGATTTTAGCAATGTAATTAAAACATATATGATCATTATATATCAAAAGATTTCCTTAGTTATAAGTTGTTGCAATAGGTTCCACTTGCTATACACCTTCTAGGATAATGAATCTTGCTAATTACTATCTCTTATTTATAAATAATGCGGCATTTTGTTTCAGCTACAAGAAAAAATATCAAAAGATAACTCCTGTACACTGAGAATCCATTGGATTGATTGACTGTGAAAAGTTAGAGAATCGTTTAAGTACCTGTGTATTAAATCAGGGAGATACAGGGCATTGTTAAAGAATACTGGAATAGAAGTGAACATATTTAAATTTTAGCACTAGATCTGCCTCTAACCTGTAATATTGCCATGAGCGAGTCTTTTCACCTTCCTAGATCTAAATGTTCTCATCTGAAAAATTAAGATAATGACATATTTTTTCAACGGCTCAAATCAGTGTTAAGTGATAATGAAAATATAAAATAATGATACAGTAGTACCTTAAATATAGAATAACTGAAAATAAGTTTTTACCTTCATTTTGTAGTCCCAAGTTTATGTAGTTTATTAGTGTATTTTGTTTCTGGATTTTTATATTTATTTCTTACATACTTTCAGAACATTACTTCATATCAACTTCTTGGCACCTTTGTTTATGGTTCTGCTCTGGGTAAAACCAATCACCAAAGACTACATTATGAACCCACCATTGGGTAAAGAAAGTGTCCCATTGTAAGTATGAGTATTTGAGGGCTAATTTTTGTTTCATTATGTAATTCCAAAATGTTATATAGTGTATATAAGTTTTCCAAAGAGAATATCAGGACACTGTATTTTAAAAAAATTAATAAAAATATATGTTATAAAATTGAAGCTTCAGGTCATCATTTAATCTTCTGTGATCTTCATTAATAAATGTGAATGATTATTACCCTGAATTAATACTATCTTATACACTTGCAAGTTTTTCTGCTCTCTCACTTATTGAACAGTTATTAACTGTTATCTGACATTTTTCTACGGTCATTGTACCTATTTTTAAGATAATTGGTGCGTTTTTTATTTTTTAATTGTGAAAATTATGGAGGAATAAGTATAAATGGAAACTCACATATGAAGTCCTTGTAATAGTTATTAACATCTACCATATTTGCTGTACCCTGTTTTTATTTTGTATTTGGATGTAGTTTTTCAAATAAATTAGAGGCATAACATTTTCACTCCTAATTATTTTAGTATGCAATTCTAAAAAATGACATTTTCCTACATAACAATATTATATACCTATCAAAATTAAAAAATAATGCCTTAACATTATTATCTAATATTAGGTCATATTTCCCCGTTAAGCAAGTATATTTTAAGAAAAGAAGATGGTAAGGAAACATAGAAACAATTTATTAAAAGGCATTAATAACTACGTGTTAACTCATTAGCCTTGTGGAACTATGTTAGAGTAGTAGAAAAATTCAGACAGAGATGACTTAAACCCCCTTTCTGATCCTCACTAAAACTGTCACTTGAGGAAAATTGTTTAACTTTGCTGAGCCTCTGTTTTCCCATCTGGAAAATGAAGAAAATAGTATCTACTTCACCAAGTTATCATTGGAATTAAATGAAAGAACATATATAATGTAACCAGTTGGAAGTAAGTGCTTAATAAATGTTCCTTTCACTGCTTTGCCTTATCAGATTTTAAATAGAAAACCTGACTAGTCATCAACTCCACAGTATAAAATACATAATTTTATATTATATTTTTCTTTTAGATCCTGATATAAATTTGTCTCGGAGTGTATAATCAGTGATGACCATAACTTTTTTTTTACTTAGTCTTATCGAACTAGAGAAGTATTTATAGAAGCTGTAATATTTTTTAACATTAAGTAAGCCTTAATGTTAATTTTAACTTGACAGATTCACTAAATGTTTAAAAGTATATCCTAAGGATCTTAGAGTTATAGACAAAGTCTCAGAGAAACTTCTGACTCATGTCTTTGATATTGAAAGCATTCCCAGTCCTTCTATGAAGCTTTGTCATAGCAGTTGGATTTTATGCTCCTATAATTCTGTTCTCTGACTTTATATTTCCTTAGTTTAATTAAAAAAACAAGGTACCCAATATTTATGATGTATTAATCATACATCAGTTATTATGTATCAGGTATTGATACTTTATATTTTTATAGTATTTATTCTTATAGTAATTCTGTCCGTGATTACAGTTCTCATTTTATAGATGAAATAATGGACGCAGAAATTAAATGATTTGGCTAAGGTTATTCTGTCAGATTGGTATATATAAAACATTTGGTAGTTATACCAACATTCATTTCTCATTTTCAGCTTTACTAAACTTTGTGCAGATTAGTAGCAATTAGTGCATATTTCTACACTTAAAGGAAATGAGGATAAGGAATTCTTTCCCTTGGGTGTATTATATTAAATTATAGGAAAATTTTTATTGTGTATGTAGACCTAGGACCCTCTTCCTATAGCTTTGTTTTCTTTGTCCTATCTCCATTTCTGACCTGTTTCATAAGCAATTCCAACACAATTACTGCCTTGTCTCTGCTTCACCTTATTCTTTGTCAGACCATTATATTATGTGATTTTTATTTTTTGTTTAAAATTTAAAGTCTGTGTGGTAGATTGAGAAAGAATGTTTCCCTAATCAAAGAGAATGAGCTGAAGAAGGAAATGAGTGTCATTCTTCATATATAACATGGACTAAATGGTTATAGTGCAATTTTAACCCAGAAATATATTTCATTCCATCCATGTGTTCTGATTTAGCATCAAAATAATGAAATGTGGGCAAACAGAGTCAGTGTGTACTTGTGGCCTCATAAAACAAAAACCAAAGGAAAACATATATGGTGAAACCTAGAATGGCTTCAGGACTTTGAAGAAATAACTAGCATGTTAGAATATTTTGGTCTTTATATTATATTATATTACACATATAACTGGCATGTTAGACTATTTTGGTCTTTGAGAGCACCATGTCAACTTTTTTGCTCTGTAGAATGACAGAAGCTACATTCGATACTCTGCGACTCTGGATAATAATCCTGTTGTGTGCTTTGAGATTGGCCATGATGCGTAGTCACCTGCAAGCTTATTTAAACTTAGCCCAGAAATGTGTGGATCAGATGAAGAAAGAAGCAGGGCGAATAAGTACGGTTGAGCTACAGAAAATGGTAAGTTTTAAAATAGTTAAAATGAAAAATAGCAAATACTGTGTTATTAGGAAAAAAAATTGGTTTTCATTGATAGTCATTTGATTTCATAGTATTCTTATTGTAAATAAATGGGATAATTTTAAACAGACAGAAACCAAAGAGACCTTAACCTGATTTTGGTGCTAAGTGAAGAAAATAGGGTCTCAGTTCCTCTCACTGCCGTTAAGTGTTTTAAGTATCATACATTTGGGTGGTCCAAAGCTGTGGTATGTCTACTGTTACTAAAATGGTACCCCCTAATTGTTTTGAAAAACATTACAGCATATTATTTAGCCTTTATGAATTAAAGAGTAAGAAATATGAGTTTCAGTGGCTACATTTATTTCTTTTAACTTTATTCTAAGTATTGAACATGAAATTTAAATATTTAACTTAATAAAGATTAAGTTAAATATAATGGAGTTTAAGAAGCTAGAAGAACTAAAGATATTCTTTGGGTGTGCTTAGTAGGTACCACAGAGCTGATGATTGATGTAAATATCCTTTAGGAATCTATGGAAAATAGAGGAGTAACTCAGTTGTAAATTGTTAGGAATTAAGTTAAATATTTAACATTATAATAGACTGGACCTATACCCTGATCATGTTTTTTTTTTTTTTTAGAGAATCAAAGTTGGTTCCTGTTTTTGACTCATACATTTATAAGTCAGGAGTATTGATCAAGATTCAAACAACTTTTCTGTTTTTTCCTTTTGTATATTTTCATACTCTATAATTTGACCTCACTAAATATATTTATGTGGGATGATAATTTAATTTTTTATTATGAGATTATGCTCATATATGACTCTGCCAGTTATTGTTATTTAGTTTGATGTTTTAGGTATCTCTCTTTCGAGATTTTAGCATTTTGTTTTATATTTGAAATATAAGTGAATGTATACCATTTGAATTTTAGTGGTTATTTTGTTCAATTTATATTAATCAATTATTTTTAAGGTATCTTTTAATATTTTCACATTTTAAAAAACTTATCTTCAAACTGAGCCTTTCTGAAGTCAGTTTAGGAACATTTATAATTAAATGCAAACTTATTACCGTTTAGCTTCCTTAGCAAGAAAGGATTACTTGTCTCTTAAGTTAAGTTTGATAATTATACGAAAGTTTAAATCGCTCATAACATGTCAGCCATATTAGACACTTAAGAATGTTATTGG
This sequence comes from Macroglossus sobrinus, assembly GCA_004027375.1. Taxonomy (NCBI): domain Eukaryota; kingdom Metazoa; phylum Chordata; class Mammalia; order Chiroptera; family Pteropodidae; genus Macroglossus; species Macroglossus sobrinus. Next base: position 779,736 of record PVKZ01000122.1, on the reverse strand, counting down.
TTGCAGGTGGCTCGAGTCTTTTATTACCTTTGTGTCATTGCACTGCAGTATGTGGCACCTCTGGTAATGCTTCTTCATACAACTCTGCTTTTGAAAACACTGGGTAGGTTTTATTTTCTACCTGTAATTAATAATGCTTTGTGTTACCTACAAAGAAATATGCCTCTTAAAATTGTTTCTCTTCATAAAAGTTTTAAAAGGAAACATAGGAAACTTTTAGCTATAAAAATTGATTCCTAATGTTATGTTTTACTTATAAGAATTATTTACTAGAGATTAATTTCCAAATTTATTAAATAACTTGAGTGAGCACTATTGATCTTAGCCATTTAGTGTAGTAAAGGGATTTAAGATTTTTGTTAGTGTTTAACATATAAATTATTATAAGGTATTTGTAAACTTATATGAATTATAGAATCCTTTGGTGATCATTTTTATTGAAAGAGTAAAGATTTCTCCATGGAGGAACAAAGCTCTCCTATAAGGGTGTTCACTAAACTATCAAGTCCCTGTGTGGTGTTGTTCAGGAACTATCATTTATGGTATTGATCACTTGGTGCCAATGTTAGGATTTAAGAAGCTAAAGGAACTAAAGGTATTCTTTGGGTGGGTTTAGTAAGTACCATAGAGCTGATGATAGATGTAAATGTCCTTTAGGAATCTATGGAACATAAAGGAGTAGCTCAGTTGTATATTATGTGACTCATATCCTATCCAACATTGGAAAGTATATGATGAAAAATTTTCTGGAAGTTATTAATAGTCTCTCACATTGAAATCATAGTTTCTGAGGAAGAAATTTATTCTATTATTCTAGAGGAGAAAAGAATTCTAAGAAGTTATTGAGCCTGTCTTTGTCACTCCGGTAGAGGTAGTTGATTCATGTATTACACAAGGAAAAAATTGTTTTTATTTTACCAGATTTTATTAAAATCTGGCAGTCATTAAAAGTGAATTAGACTTGTAGCTTTTATGTGCTCTTACTAATAAAGCCAGATTATAGCCTGGTCAAATTAATGCTTTTTTTTAACAAGTATATAGAAAGATGATTATTTTACTTTATTTTTTAACAAATGCTAAATTTCTTAATTTCAAATATAAGTTAAAGAATTTAATTTTTTTTTAATAAAAAGCTTTGGAATTAGTTAACCTTCAACTCTTATTTGTGTCTTGAATTTTCCAGGTAATCATTCCTGGGGCATTTATCCAGAATCTTTCTCTACCTTGCCAGTGGATACTAGTCTACCTTCCAATTCTGTTTACTCTGACTTACCCTCTGCTGATGGGAAGATGAAGGTAACTGTTACACAAATAACAGTGGCACTGAGCAGCTTAAAAAACATTTTCACTCCTCTGCTTTTTCGAGGACTTTTATCTTTTCTGACCTGGTGGATTGCCGCTTGTCTCTTTTCTACAAGCCTTTTTGGGCTTTTCTATCACCAGTATCTCACTGTGGCATGAATCTCAGTTACAAAAAAGGATATCCAAGTCACACGTTGAATTCAAATATTTGTGCCCTTGAAGGGCTGACAAAAACCAGAAGAAAGCAAATACAAAGAAAAAAAAAACATATCAGAATATCCTGTTTGAGATACTTCTTCTGTATTCTCAGGGTGAATTAATGATATAACATGTAAAATTACAGAATCGATTGTTAAGTGCTATACTGTGGCATTGGGATTTTAGCTCCTTGTATTAACTGATATGAGAGGACTATCTACAAGGGTAATACTTCTGATTACCTTGGTTTACAGAAATCTCCAGCAGTCTTTGAAACTTTTCAAATAACTCTAGTTATTGATTGATTTCCTTTAGTGGTATTAAGGTACTGTTAATATTTGTATGGCTGCATATACGACAGTCTTCAAACTGAGCCATGTTTTAGAGGGGGGAAAGGAGCTAAAGTCGCTTCTGTTGGTAATGTTAGTCACTCTTCAAACAACAACAAATCCAACAGAAATGAAACAATAGCTACTGTATATTACAGTAAAGAAAGCTGCATAGTAATTTTAAATTTAGTAGATGTACATGCTTAATATCTGTAAGTACTGTTGCTTGAGAGTAACAAGAGTATTGTTTTTAAATGGATTTTATTCAATTTGAGGGAATCTTTCAAAATGATTGGCTATATGAACATTTGAAATCTTGCTGTTAGGTTTAGGCCTCCCATATTTTATAATTCTAAATAGTTCTTTTTAATAATCTAAAAATATTTATCAATATTGATCAGACTTTTAAAAAGTCACTTTGTACTTCTGCTGACTATCTTTATGTATTGTATATATTATATGTTAAATATATAATATATTGAGATTATAAAAGATGAAAATATTGAATTCTTATAATATTTTAAGTTGTGAATGTATGTATGTTAAAACATGATTGAATGAGATGTATTTGTATCTAGAAATTTTCTTTTTGGAATGAGATTAAAATGCATTTTTGAAAGTTCATTAAAGCAAGCAATTTATTTGTGTTGCCAGTGTGATAGCAGTTATATTTTATAAATAGTTGATTTCACTCAAATAAAAAATTTTTTTCTGTCATTTTCAAAAATTAGAATCTTTCCCACTCTCAACAAGCCTACAGGTATCACTTAAATCTGTATCAATTAGAACTTGTATTACATTTGTAGTGTCTAGAATTGGAAATATTAAATGTTTATTTTATAGTCCAGACATTGAGATAATGTGATTGAAAATTTTAAATGAAATTTTAAAAAATAGTAATATTATTCTTCATGCTTTTTACATCTAAACCCAAAATGAAGGGTTAGAGTTATAGATTGATGAATATGAAATAAACAGGTTTTTTTTAAAAGTAAATTGTAGTTTATAAGTAAATATTCTTCCATATAACTCTATTTAGAAACTGTATATTTTATTTCAGTGCTTTTGTTACTATGGAAAGCAATTGTGAAACAACTTTTAGAATTACTTTCAAGGCTTGTGGTTCACTTTCATTTGAATCATCTCAGTGCAGCAAATTCCTATCTTTTAGTGTAGATTATATATTTTAGGAATAGCTGATTTTTAAAGTCTGAATAAGAATTGCTTAAGTTGGATAACACTGTCTGGTTGAAATGAATTGTGAGTGTAGCCTAATGATGTGTGTATCCAAAAGAAACATTCCAAGTATACCTTGAGATAATCAGCATCATTAAAATAAGGATCTTATAACAAGATTACAGCAAAGTATGATATTTATTTTATATGTGAAAGTTCTCACATGTTGGACTTTTAAAGAATCTCACCTGGTATTTATAATTATTATAATTAAAGAACTACATTTTAAAAATTACATTAAAGCCATTTTGAGTTTCAAAGATTATACAATGGATTTATGTGGGGAAAAGAGATATAGAATTTATTACTGGATGGATGTAATAACATGTATTTCTAAAATATTATTGATTCATTTTTTTTTAATTTGAATTCTCCCTGAGTATACTGAATTTACACAAGCTACACATTAATTTAAGTACTGGGTTGGTTTCTTTCTTTCTTTTTTTTTTTTTTTATCTTTTCAAAGCAAATTTGAATAGAATGATGATTATAACTACTAACTGGTTTATTTATGCATCTTGTCTTTGTACCAGGAATTATGTTCTCTAAGTGCAACAGGGTTTGTACTCTATGTAAACCAAATACTATTTTAAAATTCATATATAATTGGCATTGTATTAGTTTTAACTATGCAACATAATTAATATGTGTGTTTTGCAAAATGATTCTAAATAATATTTTCATAACCTGTTATAGCAGTAGAACACTTTTATTGTTTATATTAGACTCTAGTCAACATGCTTCAATGGTCAGTTACTTTAATTATATATTTTTGCCAAATTAACTAGGAACACTTATCTTTATATGATTTGTGGAATTTTGTTTGATAATTTATTCATTTATTCATTTTTATTCATTACCTGCCCATAGCACTATAAAACTCAGAGCTCTATTCTCCTTACTACCCCCATTAGTTTAGTTTGTTTGAAATGAAAAGCATATAATTTTATCTTAATATCCGTATTCATGTTGATTATCTTTGGTATTTTCCCCAGAATTCCAGTTGCTATGTATAAATGACCAATACATCCAAGTAGAATGGGCTCATTGTCTTATTGTTTCTGATATAAATATCATTGATAAAATAGGGACATTTCTTTTTGAGTTATGATTCAGAAGAGATATTCATCCATTAATGGAATTGATAGATCCAGGAAGCAATAAGTAGAATTCATTATGAAATCTATAATTGGAACTTCACTGGATAGATTTTATTCTTTCAAATAAAAGATTAAATTCTCAGTAGTGCAAAGCATGGGGTCCCAACATTCTCTGAATTCATATATACTTTTGGAGCCATCTCATTATTGAAAATGGTCTATCATGGTATATGGCTCTATTCAGCAAAATAAAGGTAAGTGATTTTTGAATGTGGATCATCTTGTGTCTTCACAGAGCTTTAGGTGGCTTTAAAAAATCAGATTTAAACACTTATGATTCTAAAGCTTGAACCCAATGTCTCAGGTAGTCATATAATCTCATCTTTTAACTCTCACTCATCTCATATCTAGACATTGGGGTTATGGCAGTGCTGGTTATATGCCATGAATACTCTGACAGGGACACTAAGGATGGCCAGAAAGTTGTCAGTCTTTCACTTCTTTAAAGTGGTAAACATTTTCAGTATTTTTGTTTTCTTTATAAGAAAAAAGAAAAAAACAGATATAACCTGTTCATATGCTGTCATTTGTTACTAAGGGACTCCTTTAGCTACAAACTGTTTGTTAGATGAACTTATATCTTTAATGCTCAGAAGTTTGTATTTTTCTATTTTATTTTTGTTCTTTTATTTGGTTGTTTTCTGTTACTCCTCTCCTTTTCCCATTTGGCAAAAGATTATTCATTGTTTTAAATGAAGTAGCATAATTTTGTGGACAGAATGTTAATTTTAAGAATAAAGAAACCTCTTTTCTCATCCCATTTCTGCCTATTAGCTGTTTTTTGCATTCACTACGTTTTCACTGTTCACTAAATACAACTGAATTATCACTGTTGACCTCAGTTTTATATGCGAAATAGTTTATATTAAATATATGGCCATATAGTTCTAAATCTGCTATCGATTTCTATTGTGTTATCTTAAGAAAAATGAATTGCTATTTTTGGCTTCAGGAATGGATATAGGTCATGTTAGATGTCATCCATTCATTGTTAATCAAAAATGACCTCATAAAGAGTGTTTTCTGTAGGAATATTTAGGTTTTACTCAATTCATTATTTATACAGTAAATATTTGCATGCTTATAAGGTTCCAGAGAGTGATCTAGAGACAGCCGTAAACAAAACATAAGAATCCCTGTCCTCTAGGAGCTTAGAGTCTAGTGGGGGAATACCGATACTGAACAAATATGAATGAGTCAAATATAGGATATGCTAGACAGTGATAAGAGCTAATGACTGGAAAATGGGGAGAATCGGGAAGAGGGAATATGAAGTTGGATTGAAGAGAGAGTTAAAATTTTAAATAGAGCATCCAGGGAAAGCCTCACTGAGAAGGTGATTTCTGAGAAATAAATTGAAGAAAATGAGGACCATGGTAATGTTGGTTTTTTTCCTTTCTTAATTATATTCCTAGTTCATTGGTTGACAAAACACCCTGATTGCTTGGACTTTGCTAATTGTGAGGTCACTAAAGGAACTTTTTAAAAGATGGACAGTATTATATAATCCCCAATTGAGTTGGTATATAAAGGAAGGATTATAGCCATTGAATTAAGTGCTGGTTTTTTGCTAATAAATTGTAAAACATATAACAAATCCACTTTTATAATTTCTTTGCCAACTGCTTTTTACTTTGGACATGTTTACATTTTGTTTCAGTAGAAACTTTAAAGACTCAGAGGGGTTCAAAAGGGTTGTTAAGACCCAAAGCAATATGAGGTGTCTACTGGCAGACAGATTTTGCCCACTGCTCTTTAATCTGTCAAATAACGTTACACAAAGGTAATCACCAAAAGGTAACATGGCTGATGACAAATTTGGATGAATAATGTCAAAATTTTAAATGTATAACAGTTTAAGTATATTAAGTACCCATTGCTAAAGTATTAAAAACAAGGTAGATAAAAATAATGCTCTTTAAAAATAATGCTCTGCAAAAATTACCTTTAACATCTATTTTATTTATTTGGAATGCATTTTTCTTTCTGTAATTCTACAGTATAACAATTTACACTTATGAATAGAAAATTCCAGAACACTAAACAAATGAAACCATGTTGATAGAATTATTTTAAATAAGTAGCAATGATAAGACATAGAAATTACTGTAGTAATGCCTATGTACATAATTACTTATTCTTTCATTTCTATGTAACAGTTTCTTAGAGCATGAAATGTAATTTTTTTCTACATATTTAAATTTCTTTTATAGTAGGTGGTCCACGTACCTCTTTTGGATAAGTGGCTGATGTCTAATGTTGATAATCTGTCAACTGACTAGTCTTTAGTCTTTTGAAACCAAATATCAACATGAAAAAGAAATTAACTATAGGAATAAACAAAAGAATTATTTAAAAATTTTGATTATTAAAAATTGTCTTAATTTACTAGTAAAACTTTAAAAGCAACATTGCAACAACATGGTAAGCAGAGTCATTTCAACTATTCACACTTGAATAATTGGATATTCACATTTTAATAAATGAGCCTCAATCTCTACATCGTACTACATATAAAAATTAATTCAAGGGAGATCATATACCTCATTATAAAAGTCTAAAACCATAAAGTTTGTAGAAGTCATAATATTTGGTAATTTTAGGGACTGACAAAAGTTTCTTAGGATTTATGCAGTAACCATAAAATTAATTTTGATTACAAAAAAAATTTCAGAAATTAAAAACTTCTCATCAAAAAATCTGTTAAAATAAGACATCAGAGCTTGAGAAAATATTTGCAAACATGAGACAAAGGACTTGTTCAGGATATATAAAGAACTGCCAAAAAAAAAAAAAAAAAGAGCAAAAAATTTAAATAGACAATTCACAATTGACCAAAAAGTATAGATACTGAACCTTCAGCAATTTTAATACAGTGATCTTTGTTATAGTTTTCTTTTATTCCTATACTGAGTTCATCGAGGTTCTTAGACCTTGGGTTTTTATCTCATGTTGAGTTACTAAGTTTTTCATCCTGAGGAAAGTAGAAATGCAGTCAATGCATTGTTGATTTTTACAATAATTTTTTTGACAGGTCTTTCTGCAGAAGAATGTGTTGAAAGAAGAGTGTTCGATTCTTAAAAGTTAAGATGGTTACATAAAATGTTAAGTAATAACACTACCTGGATTATGCATAAAAGGCTTTCTAATGACACAATCATATGCACTAAATTTGTTAATAGTTTTCTTTACCTCTTTAAGTATTGGTTCTGCTTGAGAATATTAAAATTCTTGGCAGAAGTAGTAAATTTCAGTTTTAGCATTTTAAGTGGAAGAGTGTTTTCTCACCTTGTCACTCCATTTGAGAATTTAGAGGTACCATGTTTGTAATCATCTGTATTTGTTGCTAGCTTGCAAAGCAATAAAAACATTTTTTTGTTGTTATTAAATTGAATTTGTCCCACAGCTCATTGACACTCTACTTTTTTTTTCCTATTCATGTTTCATTTTGGATAGTTTTTATTGCTGTGTCTTGAAGTTCACTAATTTTTTTGTGCATTGTCTAATCTGGTGTTTAATTTATCCAATGTATTTTTCATCGCAGACCTTTAGTTTTTATTCTCTAGAACTCTAATTTGGGTCTTTTTAAAATTTTCTTCATATCTTCCTTTAACATGTTCATACTTTACTTTCTTGAACATACAAAATATTATTATAATAGCTGATACATTGTACTTGTCTATTATTTTTATCTTCTGTGTCATTTTGGAACTGTGTCTGTTGATTGATTTTTCTTCTCATTATGAATCATGTTTTCCTGCTTTTTTGCATTCCTGAAAATCTTTGGATGCTAGGCATTGAATTTTTGCCTTGTTGGGTACTAGATATTTTTGTAGTTTCTAAAATGTCCCTGAGTGTTGTTCTAGAATGCTGTTAAGTTACTAGGAAACCTAAGAGACAGTTTTGATTCTTTTGATGCTTGCTTTGAAGACATAGCAGCCTTTAATTGGATGCTGATTTTTACCCACTACTGAACAAATATTCGTCTGAGTACTCTGCCAGTATCCCTTGTATTTTAAAGTTTTTTCACTTTGTCTTGTGGAAACAGAAACTATTCTCATTCCTGTTTGAGATCCCAGGATTGTTCTTCATGTTCCTTTCTGGTGGTTTGTTCCCCAACATTGGGTAATCTCAGATGCATCTGTTGATCAAAATTCAGCTGAAGATGTGGAGGAACCCTCTCTGTCAGTTTCTAAAGCTCTCTGCAGCTCTCCTTCTGATACTCCTCTCCTCACGAGATTCTCAATCCAGGGAGACCACTGGGCTCAATTTCAGTTCTTCCCTGTACTATGACTTGGATACTTCATTGACTAGAATAGTCAGAGTTTGACTCATACTTTTCCTTCTTTTAGGGATCTCTGTCCTGTGCTGCCTGTTTAATATCTGAAAACTTGTTTAATGTATGTTGTTCAGTTTTTAAGTTCTGTAAGACAGAAGAGTGTTATGTGGTCCCTATTAACTTCATCTTGGCTGGAAATGGAAGGTCCCCCAGCTTTTCCAGGTTTTAATTTTTCTTTCTAGAGACTTTGTTTCCCACCATGAGTCTGTTCAGAGATGGACTTCCATTCATTTAGTTATTTTTAAAAGTGTGTTACTTAGCATTATTTATCACCATAGAAATTAATTGTGATTTCTTAAAACCACAATGAGCTACTAGAAACTGTTTAAAAATTCGACTTTAAAATGTTGACAAGATATGAGGCAACTGGAACTCTCATATTTTGTGGTACAGCCTCATTGGAAATGATACAACCACTTATAAAAAGTTCTAGTAGTTTCTTATAAAACTAAAAATATACTTTACAACCCAGCATTTCTATACTTAAGTGTTGACCCAAGTGAAACAAAAACACATTCACAGAAAGACTTAAGAATATTTATTGCAGCTTTATTCGTAATAACCCCAGACTGGAAACAGCCCAAGTGTCCATCAATAGTAGAATAGATAAATGCTGTGGTATATGTGTACAATAGAATACTATTCAGCATACTAATATATGCATAATGAGTTTTTTGCAAAAAGTATTGTATAGAAAGGAAAAAATAGCTAACCTTACAGTGGAGAAACCTGACAAACCACCTCAGTCTAGTAACAGTAAGCTACGTTAATATATTGTGGTGAGAATGGCACTTTACCTCAGTGGTCTTCCTCTCAAAAACTCATAACAACTTTCTAATCAGAAGAAAAACATCAGAAAAATGGCACTGAGAGACATCTTACAAAATACCTGGCCAGTACTTCTCAGAACTTTTAAAAATATCAAAAAAGGGGAATTCTGAGAAACTGTTAGAGCCTAAAGGAGACTAAGAAGACATAATGACTAAATGTAATGTGGTATCCTAGATGAGATCCTGGAAGAGAAAAAGGACATTAGGGGAAAAAACTAAGGAAATCTGAACAAAGTATGGACTTAAATAATAAAGTATTAGTATCAGTTCATTGGCTGTGATAATTGTAGCAACTGGGTATGGGGTATAGGAAGCTTTCTGTGCTAACAGCAATTTTTTGGCAAATCTAAAACTTCTAAAAGTTTATTTTAAAAATACATATAAAGTTTATTTATAGATTATTAAAGTTATATAAATATTACACTCCAGGATTATCAAGTAAATTAGAACTGAGCTCCTAGGTTCGGAATGTAATGGAGTATTGTTCTCTTCTCTAGCAAGATAAGAAGAATAGGACAGTTTACTGTATTGCTGCAGTAAAAAGTTGATTATTAGTTCTGAAATCAAAATACCTGAGAACCAGAACCTTTACTAGTTCCTGAAAACTCTCAGAAATTTGCTTCTGCTAGGTAGAGCTAAAATACTATTACTTTATGGTACTTCTCTTAAATCTACCTCTGCATATTTTTAAGAGTCTAGATGGGTTTCTGATGTTTTCTGGCACCCTTGAGCAAAGGAAATAAAAGCTGAAGAACCAAGTAAAATAAAAGCAAAGATCTCCCACAATCTCCTCTGGCATCCAGTGATAAATGGAAATGCTGGGATTTTCCACAGTTCAGAATCCAAGAAAAGAACTCATTAATTTTTCTCATCAGAGAGGTAGAAAATGAAGACCCTGGAGAGAGGACAGCGCCCTTGGGGCAGTGGATTCATAGGGTGAGTGACAGAAATCTGTCCATAATGCAGCTCAAACAGGTTCACCATGGGCTTTTATGTTTTAAGGTAGAGTGAGCTGGGGTATTTTCATCGTAGATTACAAGAGTTGAAAGTTCTACTGACTAACCTTTTGAGGTTTATTTGAAAATTTAAACCTCCATCAATATCTATAACTGCTACTACTTTGTATGGTAACAATTTTAAAAAGCAAGGCAAAGTTCCAAATGTTCTCATTGATAGTCATACCTCTATAAAGTAAGTGTATATTTTAGTGATGTGTACCCTTCTTTATGTGTATTAGTTTTTTAAGTAAATGTTTAGTGATTACATTTAAATGTGAACAAGAGAGACTGTCCTGAAGTGGCTGAACCTAGTTGAGGGACAAGGTTGCCATACAGTGTGGATTAATGAAAAGTTGGCTTTTGGGAAAAACTTTATATAGGACAAAAGCTGCCTTTAAAGTTAAAGTTTGTGTGGCTGAATTGCCGAATGTGAAGAAAATCAAGATGTTAGGAGTTATCAGTACTCTAAGAGTAATCAAGGCAGAAACTTTAAACTTAGCAGTTGGAATACTGTTAAAAAGATATAGTGTAGAATCATAGATGTGAGGATAGCAGTGTGAAACATTTAAACCACTAGTTTAGAAGAATAGGAATCTGAATTATAAACTCGCTTTAGCAGATTTCTTTATACAAGAAGAAGGGGGGAAAATAGATGATCTCAGTCTTTTTCCCAAAACTCTTTATCTTTGTAGTTCCTAAAGAAACACAAAGCAGAAAACACTAAATGTATGAAGCATACCTTTGTCCAGAGACAAAGCTAGAAGATCCTAGAGGTGGGGTTCAGATGAGAGGCAGTGGAGGGTGGGCTTTATCTAACAGCAGGCAATCTAACAGCAGTCTTTCCATATTCAGCCCCAAGGCAACCACTGTATGTTGGTCTCAGAAGAAGATAATTACTCCTACTAGATAAAATGAAGGTTTAGCAGTTGTTTTCATGGATCTCTCATTTAACATTTTCTACAAAATTTGCAGTTGTTTTAAGATAGCTGACTCAAAAACTCAAGACTTCCTCCTCAGTTACACTGCTCTTGAAGTTAGGTGGTGTTGGAGGGTGGGGGGCTGCCGGAGCCCGTCGGCTAAAATCGAACAGTTCCCGAGAGGGGGAGTGAGGATTGAGAAAAGAAAGAAAAAAGAGACAAAAAGGGAGAGACAAAAGATAGAGTCGGGAGGGCTAACAGTAAATACTGCGCCCCGAGTTTATTAAGCACAGTATATTTATACCCTTGGAAATGCATGAGAAACAAAACCCACAGATATGCTAACAATTGCTGACATTTACATAAGTTCTCTAAAAATCCTTGTTCCTGTTTTCTGTCTCTTATTCCTTGGGGCAAGGAAGTTCAACTCTTTACATTAAGCTGAACTTCCTCCTTCAGTACAGAGCCCACCTGCTCTGCAAACTTCTATCTTGGAGGCAACTTTAACCCTGTTTATAGGGCATTCATCAAGAATGGCTCCCAACAGGGTGCATTGAGCTAAGGGGAACTTGAATTCTAGATACATGCCATTCAGATTTTGTGTGTGGGGTATATGTTTACATATTTTTCTGTCACTGCCATAGATATTTATTGCTGGCCATCCAAGTATAGGCCTAGCTTCTAGAATATTCCTAACTCCCACTGTGTTAACTCAGTTATGAGGTGCTAGACCAGAGGCATGTCATCTAATAAAAATGAATGTTATTCCAGATTTTTCAACATCTATATTTTCAGTGATATAGTTGTGTTTTGATATGATTTTCCATTCTAAGTAACTTTTTAACCTAATTTTATATACATAATTTCGTATTTTTCTTAAAAAGAGTTCCCCCAAATTGTTTATGTTTTAGGATCCAAAAATGTGAATCTGTCCATGTTTAATTTATCTAATGGAACTTTAAACTCATTCACCCTTCTCCAATAATCAGTCAATCGAACAAACATAGAAACAACAATAAATACGTCTGTCCATCTGGCTCCTGATGCACAGAATTGCAAGAAGGTAAAATTTCTTTTTTACATTTAGACATAAAAATCTTTAAAAACTGCCTGATTGACAGTGTTTTCACCTGCCTGGGTTTCAGATATGTATAACCAGTTATTCCAAAATTTTGCTTACTATATATTTCACTTTTTGTTTAATAGAGAGGATGAGAGGCACAGGAATGGTTTTAGAAAAAAAGGCTACATTGTCACCCAGGAGGCAAGTAGGCCAGAAGGAAGCTGAGAACTTAGCCTTGCCCAGCCACATCTCTATTTATCATCACACAAAGAGAAGCTATGTACAAAGGAACCGTTCCTCAACAGTGAACTTTTAAAAATAGCTTCCAGTGACCCTAGAAAGTAGACTGGATTTTAGGAAGCTACCTCCAGAGACCACATAGCAAGAAGATAACTATTTTAAAAATAATTCTGGAAGCCACCTGAGGAGTGTGGCAGCTTTCCTAGACTTGATTTTTCTCAGATGAGTGGAAAAATGGTTTAAAAATTTGGCATGATTTGGCATGATTAAGCTGATTGGATGGCTTAAGACCCAATGTAGGACAAGGTTTAGGTGGGTGAGTTTGGAGGGTTATTTTATGAGTAAGAATATTAAAATAAAAGGATCTAGGGAAAATAAGATACCTTGATTCAAATCCAGATATACTAGTTGATATAGCCAAGTTTCCTCTGCTGTGTTATAAGGATAACAAAACCTTTCATATAGGGTTGTCATGAAAATAGAGATAATCAATGACTGACACAGAATATCAGGGGTCCATAATCAGATATATGAATGACCTTAAGAAAGAAGTGCTCATGAAACCCCCTAAAACTTCATGCAAATGTTTCTGTATGTGACCATTTTCAGGAAGTGGTTCATTTCATCAAATTCTCAAAGATCTAAAAACTAAAAATAGGTTAAGAGTCATTGAAATAGGTGCTTATTTATGTTTGGAAATGAATTGCAAAGGGAAAGGTCTAAAATTCTCTAGAAGTAAAATAGTCATCAAAAAATAAAAAAGCTGAAACAGAAGACATTATAATACAGAAAAGTAATCAAGTCAACATGGATTATAGAGTAATTCTACATTTGTACTAAGTACTCAGTACTATTTTTACTTTGTAAATATATTTGTTTCTATAATGAAGAATATAAAATATTTTCCTCTCTTTCATGCCATGAGAATATGGTGGACATTTTCAATATAAGTAATTTTTTTTAAATTATCAGATTGAGAGTTTAAAATTTAAGAACATAGTCCAGGCCCTATTCCTTAAAAATTGGGCACATTTGGCAAGTCACTTTCCTCAAGTTTCCTCAAGTATAAGATAGTGGTAAACAACTTCTTCTCAATAATGTTTTAAAAATTAAGTGAATATATGCTAAACTTCTTGAAGGGAGGAAACTATTTAAAATCAAAATGTTATAGCACATTTTTCAAAATTCTGCTCTACACATTTTAACAGTAATGATATCTTCATAAATTTATTTTAACCATTTATTGAGGAGCTTAAACTATTGGTATCTGTACTTTAAAGTCCTTTGGTATTGGTAGTAGACTTCATAAATAATCTTTTCTTTGCATGTCTAGTGGTTTTGGGGACAGCTATATCATACCAGTGATATATATCATACCAGTGATATATTGCCAAAGTTCAAAATTTCCACACCCCATAGCACTCACGCTCATTCACCCATCATCCAGCTAATCCTGAGCAATATTACATCCTTAGCATAAAGATCACCTTCTCAAAAGATTCTTCCTTCCATCTCTGTAGTTGAATAGCTTCCTTTTTTGCACAGAAAATTACTTGTTCAACTCTTATTTTCCCGGCCAGACTATAAGTACCAGGTGACAAGAACTGATTTTTTTTCTGTGGTATCCCTAGATGGTAACAAGTAGCTTGTTTAACAGCAAGCTCTTAACAACAACAAAAATTATTACATTAGTTATTTTGAAACTTTTAAATTTACAGCAAAGTTTTAAGTACAGTACAAAGGACTTTTTTTTTTAATGTGCTGAACTGTTTGATAGTGGATTGCTTGTAGAATGCCTTTATTACTTTTATATGGTATCTTGCCAAAGAAGGACATTCAACTATGTAATCACAATACAACCATCAGAATCAGGGATTTGATACTGATACATGACTTCCATCTGAACTTTAGACCACGTCAAATTTTGCCAATTATCCCAATAATGGCCTTTATTGCAGAATCACTCACCGAATTATGTTGTCATGTCTCTATTCTAGCCCTTCTGAAAAAGCTCCTTTATTGTTCTCGGCTTTCAGAGCCTTAAACATTTGAAGAATTTAGGCCAGTTATTTTATCGGAAGACATTCAGTTTGGATTTTCTAATGTTTTTGTATGAGTAAATGCAGGTTATTTAATTTCGGCAGGATTATCACAAATGACACCTTGCTTGTTTCCTTGCGTCCTATCAGCTGGCAGACACATAATTACTGATGATGTTAGCTTATCCCTTGACTTAGGTGGTGTCTGCCACTGTAAGAATGTTCTTCATCCTTTTGTAATGAGTATTTTGAGGAAAGGTGCCTTGAAACTGTAATTATCTTGATTTGTACCAACCTCAAAATTCATTAATTTACGTAAAGCATATGAATTCAGAAATGGGTCATTATTTGTCACTATCATTTATTTTGATGCTCATGTTGTCCCACATTTTGCCAGTGGAAGACCCTTCAATAACCTTTTGACATGTCCCTATCATTCTTTGAGCATCCCCTTACTTTCTAGCACAGCAAGACATCCTCGACTCATCTTGCACTTTCCCTAATCTGGAATGAATCATTTCTCTAAGAAACCCTGGTTTCTTTTAGTGGATAATGGTATTTAGAAACCATGAATTGAGCACTTACATGAATTTATTGCTTTTGGATTGTCATTGTTCCCAGACCTTCTAAGTTGACAGTGGATAGAGCTATGAAATATGAGTATACACGAAAACATATACATACGTACATACACATTTGCAATTATATTGATTTTCATATTCAGCAATATAGACAACTATGCAGGTGACGGTCCCTTGACCATGTATGCTTTTCTCAGCCCACCTAATGCCTTTAAGACTGAAAGAGGAAGTTATCAAAGATTACTTTGTAAATGTCTGAATAAAAACTAAGCAGATGGTATGGTTTCTGCATGTTTTATCTTTTTCTCCAGACTAACCTGCATTTCTCTGGGTGTATGATAGGGAGAGTTCTGCTTCAGGGGAGAAAGAATATAAAAAAGCGTCAGTCTTTCTTTTATCGAAAGTTTTTGTGTTTATTTACCTCAATATTTCTTAACTAGAGCACCACTGACATTTTTTTTTTTTTGGCAGGAAATTATTGTAGGATGGCCCCACGTGCTGTAAGATGTTTTGTATCTCCCCACTCATTATGCCCATCAGAGGTCCCCTCCCACCCCAACTAAAACACTTGAAGTAACTAGAAAACAAGAACAAAGTATTTCTATGCATTTCCAGCTGCCTCCTAGGAAGGCAACCTTCCCCTACCTGAGAATCCCTGGAGCTCTTTGCAGTTTGTATAATAGCTGCTTCCTAACACATTCTTAGGTTCATACTAGTAATTCACGTGGAAACACAAATGGAACAGTGTTATCACCTAAGTCTGTTCTACATCAAGTGTGTTCATCTTGTCAAATCAATGCTCCCTTTTTTGATGAAGAATACTTACATGATTTTGTCCTAGTAAGTGGCCCCTGTTGATCTTACTTTGGGTTGAGGCCTAAAGCCAAATGTTGCTTTGTAGAGATTTTCTTCTGTCACTGAAATGTCCTTTAAATTAATTGAATTATGTAAGCCATAAGTACAAAGCTGATTGAAGCAACTGTGTTATCAATGTTTTAAATAAGTCCCCAATGCCATGTATGAAATATATGTTGTTGGCTTTTTAATTGTCTATTTTCATAGGAATGGTAGGTTTTGGGGTTTAAGCAAATGAACTTCTAGTTGAGAGTCGGGGCTAACTCAGCAGGGCTATATAGGAATAGAGGGCCTTCTCTCCAGGGCCCAAGCCTGTCACACCTGCCACCGTGCTGAAGTCCAAGCTGTTCTTCCCCTGATGAGACAGCAGCAGGCCACATTTGCTCAGGGCCCATGGGCTGTTGGAACAAGTTCACCTCCCCCTCCACCTTCATGTTGGTGTACACAGCACAGTGGGAAGAAATTGTATCCTTCAGCTACAGATCTGTTTATTTCTCACTGTGTCTTAGTTTGTTTGGGCTGCTATAACAGACTGCCATAGACTCGGTGGCTTACATATAAATAGCAGAAATTTATTTCTCATGGTCCTGGAAGCTGGAAGTCTAAGATCAGGGTGCCAGCATGGTGGAGTTCTGGTGAGAGCCCTCTTCTGGGTTGCAGACTGCCATCCTCTTTGCATCTTCACTTGGCAGAGAAAAGGAATGAGAGCTCTCTGGGGTCTCATAAGGGCACTAATCCCATTCATGAAGGCTCCACCTAATTACTTCCCAAAGGCCCTGCCCACGAATAGCATCACATTGAGAGTTAGGATTTCAACAAATGAATTAGGGCAGGGGATGGAGGGTGGGAGAGTGGATGCAATGTTCAGTCTGTTGCACACTGAAACTCAAAAGAATAAAAACTTGCTTGTGTTTTTCCATTATGCTTCAAGTTCTTATTTAGAATAGAAAAAATCTAGTTTCATCAACTATACAAATACAGAAAGAGGAACTAAAGTTCCTCCATGCTGTGTTGGACTTGAGAGTAAGCTCTGTGTAATAGTGGAGTGCACCTGCTCTGTTTTGAGTAGAACCTGTGTCAGATATATACTGCTCACCAAATATGTAAGTGTTCCCCGACACTTCACAGCCCTCTTGGAGTTAAATGGCACCATGTGACGAGTTCCATTAACTAGAGGTGTTTTCTAGAGGTGTGAGAAGAAGTGACGTATGTCATGGCAGCCTCAAATTTGGAAGGATATGGTTCATTTTTTATGCATGCTTTCAAGTGAACTAAATTTGAGTTGTGCTAAAACTGTACATGGAATGTTTCTAAGATAATTTTGAACTGTCCCAGGAAATGGAAGACATTATTGAACTGGTATGGTACGACCCCTTCATTTAGAAACTAATGCGTGTTTTATTTCATTCAACTGTGAACAACTTTGAACCAGAGTTGATGTGATCTGTTAGCTAGAAGGACCTAATCTGAATGGGATCAATTCAGTAATTTAAAGACAAAAGCAAACTAGAAAATTGTGTCAACATGACAGTGTTTTAGTGCTCTTCAGTTAGTGGTTTAAACCATATGAAATTTATTTTAATTCAAAGTGCATAATCCATTTTCTTTATATCCATTCTCTTACTTTCCCTGACAATATGATACATGTCATTTCAAGGGCATTCCCAAAGACTTGCATCAGCAGACTCTTTTCTACACCTGTGAATTGGCTTCTTTCAGTTCATTTAGGATCGTGGACAGATGTAATACACACACACACACACACACACACACACACACACACACACACACACAACCTTTAGGGTGTCTTATCAAACCAAATATTTTTTCACCTGAGAACTTTTTAGAATTTTGATTACTTGGTGCTTTTGAAAAACAAAGATTTTGTGCATTGTGTCCTTATGACCATTTTTTTTTTTTTTTGCATCTGGTAAACAACAAAAACAAAGAAAAAATGCAGAACAATTTTACACCTAAAATTGAAGGAGTTGATTACTGTCATTTTGATGATGTGTCTTTTATACGTTTGCAGTGGTTAAGAAAGACTTTATGGTTTGGAGCATGAGCACTTTAAAGTGATGCAAAATTATTGAAGAGCTACAAATTTTATAAAGTGCTTCAATTTGTTACTGACTAGAGCAGCAGTGGAACAATTCAGCAGAGCTTTTAGTACTATGCACAGCCTGCAAATGCTCTCATAATCTTCCCAGGTGTTGCTCCTTTACATGTGGGGGCTCTGAGTGTTCCTGCCCTGAGACTCTCCATCACTAACAGCAACAGGGCTTCTTTTCTGGAGACCTGTATGCCACAAAACCAGCACTGACACATGAGTGTAATTTTTGCAGTGCTGTGAACTTCAAAGCAGGCTTCTGTTATTTGGCTTTGCTAGAATTAACAACTATTGGTCTAAAAATCTACTAGACTGTTGGTCACTAAATTTGGTGTCTGAATGGACATTGGCATGTGGGAAGTATAAAATAGGTGGGGTAAGGGTGGGCAAGGTGGCTTAGACTCTGAAAAATGGGGAAATGACCTGTTAGTCCCTTTGAGACACACGAGAGACTAATGTTTAAAAATGTGGTTTTGAGAGAGGCTGAAACTTTGTAAAAGTAGGTTTTAATGATTTCTATCTGCCTTATCATTAGTTTGCATTATTTTACTGGACTTTGGTTTGCACATTTTAGAGCAATAGCAAGCCCTGCTATGTATAATAGGAAAAATGAGACAATCTTTGAAATTTAAAATGACTGGATGGTTTAGATATTGACTTCTAATGCAAGATTCCACTAAAGCACATGTATAATTTTGCTTTTTAAAATGGATTTACACAGCCAAGATGCATCCTGAAAAGCACATGGCTCCTCCATGTGATGGCTGTAAATGGCACAATACTTCATTTATTTATAACTAGAATTGTAGAGCTCAGCTACTTTATTAAGGAGGAGGCAATCTTAAATCAGAACAAAGCTAAATGCATAAAAGTTGGTTCAGAGGCATAACCAATTCAGGAGCAGGAGTTGGGGTGGCGGATGGTGGGTGGCATTTAGCAGATCTCTAGTATGTGAAACACTGAGAGTTTCTGAAAAACCTTAGTCTCTATGCTTACCTTATACAGATAATTCTTGCCAGAGCTGAAGTGAGTTCACATTTCTAAGACTCTTACCTCACCAGTGTGCTTTGTACTGCCATGGTGTTGATCATTTATTCTATTTAAGAGCATGTTGCACCCTTTTAGAAGGGGACTTTACATGTTAGAATATAGCTTATAAATAGTTATTAAATGCAACATGTTATTACAGTTTTTATGCATAAGAAATATAGAATGTCCTTTGAAATTTATTAATGTATTTGAGTTTCCATCACCCCAAAATTTAAAGACACTCAGCATTTCTCCCCATCTGGCTGTCTTGGTGGAGTTTCCGGTGAACAACTTTGTGAACACCTCTGATCTGATGCAAAATATAAAGCCATTCTGATTTCTGACAAGATCCAAAAGTTCAGAGCCACAATATGGTAAGACAGAGAATCCAGTTCATTATACTACCTTGAGGACAACAGTGGAAAGATAATATGTCGTTTTAAAGTCAGAAATTTCTAGGAAAATCTCTTTTTCCCTCTCTCTGCTTTCCTTCTCTCCTTAAATGAACTAATACATGTAAATAATAGAGTGTTGACTACTATTATTATATCCCTTGTTTTATTATTTACTTTTCTTTTTTCCTTGTTTACATTCTTTCTTCAAATAATTGTTTGTATCCTTATATTTTTTGAGATGCTGCCTTCTTTCATCAGGAAAATTACAGTTGATGGTGACTCCCACCTCTCTGCTCTGAAAGGGGCCGCAGATGGTACTTTTTCAAATGTGTGCACTGACCCCCCACAGTGACACTAACTGTCTCTCCAAGTGCTCTGCTGGAGAATTTCAGCCAGATTCATTTCATTCTGCCTGATCCACTTTGTGGTCTATTTCATTAAAGTGAACGCACCTAGCTTGATTATTGTTTGTAAACAGAACATTAAGATATCTGGGCATTCTTATTAAGAAAATCTAAGAGCTACAGGTTGAAATTGCTATAATTTAGTAAAATCAGAAATGGGAGATATCTGTCCTTATTTCCAAAGGAGTTAGCCAACAGTAAGTAATGGGCCTTTGAATATTGAATTACTTTATATTTTAATTCTTCTCTAAGGCTAAAAAGATATGGTATAAAATTCTTTAACTGTGCCTCAAGATTATGGTTTTATATACCAAAAAGATTATATCTAAATGTTTATTCAGTAACTTATTAAAGTTGATCTAAGAAAGAAAATCTTACCTACCTTCAAAGTTTCTTTATGAAGCTGCTATTCTTGAATTCTGTAAGTTGAGCATTTGTTTTTAAGTTAAATATACTGAATGAATGCAAACATTTTATAAGCTGGATATTATTTTGACTTAAACATTTCTGCTGTGTAGAGCTCTTCCCTTCTCATTTCTACCTATCAAAATACTATCCTTCATTTTCTACTGGATCTTGCAATCATTCTAGCTTAAAGCAATCTTTCCCTCCTTTGAATGCCTATCATTGCACTTGCCCAGTGTGCAAGAGCTATGCTAAGCACTGGAGATGCAGTGGTAGAATACAGACATGACAGCAGCCCCTGTGGAGCTGATCTATAAGATAAATAGGTTAATTAGGGTCAAAAATATATATTATTTGCAGTAACAAGTGTAAAGTGACTATTGGGAGGGTACTGCAGATACTTTTAAGGAAGAATCTAAGATTCTGTATTTGTTGGGAAGCAAACCTAGTAATGGAATTCCAACTGTTGGTGTGTACACTTTTGCTACAAGTAGGATTTTCTAGTTTCTTCAAGTAGCTTTGAAAAAGATGTGTGGCATAAATAAATTTCAGTAAATCCAAAGTCTTTTCTAGGCTCCTAACACTAATGACATAGGAGAAATAAATATTTCATATTCATTGCACATTACAAAGCATATGTTTTTAAAAAAAGTTATGATTAGTCATTCAGATCATCAAAGACCATCTTAGAAGTAACTATCTTTTCTTAATTTATACTGCAAATTAAACTCAGGTTCATGATTGAGAAGAAACTGCCCCCCTCCAAAAGCAATGCATTAGGGGTAGCATAAAATAAGTATAGTAGAGACAATATAATATATTTTAAATTTTTTTTAAACATAAATTTCTGGTTCAATATGGCAGTCTGACCTTCCTAAAACATTAATAAATTAGAGAAAACCATCTTGAAAGGTATAAAACAAAGAACCTAAGAAGAGTCTAACAGCAAAGGAGAGATTTTGAAAACGTTCTGGATGTTAAAAAAATGGATGGAATAGCAACCGATGAACCAGAGAAGAAGCAGCCACTATCTAGAATATGTGCAGAGGTGACTATAGGTAAAGAGGGAGCCAATCTAACCTATGGAACCCAGAAGTCCCAGAATTCAGAAATAGCAGGGTGAGAGAAGATGAGTGTGAGATCTTGTCAGAAATCAGACTGGCTTCATATTTTGCATCAGATGAGATGCATTCACAGAGATGTTCACTGGTGACTCCACTGAAACAGGCAGATAGGGTGAAATACTGAGTGCCTTTAAAATTTGGGGTGATGGGCATTCAATTACATTAATAAATTCCAGCGCAAATTTTATATTTCTTATGCATAGAAGCTGTAATAACATGGTGCATTTAAAAATTATTTATAAGCTATATTCTAACATGTAAAGTCCCCTTCTAAAAGGGTATAACATGCTCTTAAATATACAATCAATTTAATGCCCCCACCCCACTGTGTAGATTATAGGCATTTTACCACTTTTCAGACAAATATAATAAAGGACCTTCTTTAGAGATATTGCCAAAATTGGTTCAGGGAAGTTTGTGCAGTCATTGACACCCCAAAACAAACAACTCTGAATTTTGGCAAGTATGTGATCTTCAATAAAATGGCCAGTTTCCCAATCACATTTCATTAATCAAACTGCCAGTAAATAAGACATTATCTGTGTTTGGAGAGCTATCAGTCAGCTGTTTTAATATGTCCTAGTTATAAGTAGAAACCAAATATCACTAATAATTTGAAAAAAGCCAACAACATGAATGAGAAAGGCCAAGAAAATCAGTCATAAAAAAAGAGCAACAGACAGGAAGACAACAACACCCTGAAGGAAACAGAAAATTCAGGAAAAATACCATCAAAATCTTTAAAAATTCTAATTTATACCACAGGAAAATTAGAGACTATAATGCATCAGTAAAATAAGAACAGACTACTGTAAAAAAGAATAGGATGCTTTGAAAAATATAGATCAAGTTAATGCTCTTGGTATTTAAAAAATGCGATATTAGACTAAAAAATGGAATGGTGTTAGTGTACCTCAATTACAAAGAAAGTAAATAGGGAAATAAACATAAATACAATGGAAATGCAAGGGAAAAGTGATTAATCTTAGACGCCAACTCTCATCTTATAGGACTTTCAGAAACGGGGAAAAAGCAACTGAAGAGAGGAACTAAAATTGAAGGACATGAGTAATTAGAAAGTATCCACTTAATGTTCACAACAATAAATAAATGAAGACCCACATTGGATACTCATAGTGTGCTGGTTTGTGCTGGTTCCTGGAACAAGCCATTACCCCACTCTGGGCAAGTATGTAAGACATTTTTCTCCTTATCTAGAGTGGGTCACACCTTAGTATCCCTAGCCATCCTGCCCTGTCCTTCAAAACACCTTAGCACCTGCCACATGGGGCAAAAGACATCCGTGTCATCTTGCCACCCTCTGAGACATGCCTCATATGTAAGTTTCCTTAGTAAACTTTTAATATAATGATGGAGATTTCAGCTCATTTCTATAGTCTCTCAGCCCCCAGGAAATTCTATGCAACAAGAGGGAAAAGTCTGAACCTTTACAAAAGAATGAGAATCAGATTGGATTAGTATTCTCATAAGCCACAGCAAAGAGATAATAAATCATTGTCTTAAAATTTCTAAGGGAAAATATTATAAACCTAGAATTCTATACCCAGCCTTATTATCAACAAAGTGTGAAAATGTAATAAAAAATATTTTTAGACAAGAAAGGATCAGAAAAATTGTCTTCCATATATTCAACCTTAGGAAATTACTTTAGCAAAATTAGAGCGGGTTGAGGGAGGGAGGACTCATTCCAAAAAGAATCACATGAGCTCCAATGCAGAAAACATTGGCTAGAACCCAGGAAAGTAATAAAGAGATGTCTCAGTCTGTTGTACAAACAGCTTGGAGATAAGTTTGTCAAGACTGGAGTAGAAAATGAGAAGGCTCATAGAGGGAGATTTTAGACAAATAGTAGATTTCAAAGATTTAATACCATCCTTGAGAAGCTGCAAAACTTATGGAGGCAACAAAGACAATTCAAGAAAAAAGAAAGGCAGTGGGAAACTCCAGGAAAAACAAAAAGCTGTACAAAATAAAATATAATTATGGTTATACAATAAATAATATTTACATTGTCACAACAATTTAAAACCTCTATTGACTTTCAATTTTATATTCAACTTGTAAAAAAGTACATAAACTTAATTTTATGAATTAAAACAAAATGTAGTATCAACTTTGGTAAGACAAATACAACGAACTATTTGAGTGATAAAATGTGAGAGGAGAACTAAAGTATAAAATCAAAGGATATCATCTGTGGTTGATATATCAATAAATACGTGAAAACCTGTTATTTAAAATTAAAAAGGCAAACAACATAGAAACCAAAAAAAAATAATGACAAAACTGTATTGGGGGAAAGTTGTGGGAAATGGTACAGATAAGCTATATTAGTATTTCTCATGGCAGGAACTTTATGACAATGCCCAAAGTTAATAAACAAACAAAAAAAAAGTATAAATCTATTATTTAGCAATATAGTGGTAATCTCTAGAAAAGGAAAATCAGAAACAGTTTAAAATATTTAAAGTGATTCTTTATGAAGGGCTATAATGGCAGTAGAAAAAACTAGGATAGGAAATTATGGCTTCTTATTGTAAGTCATTCTGTACTTTTTTTTTAACCATGTATATGCTTTACTTTGATAAAAGTTAAAAATATTTATCAATATGTAATTAAATAACATATAATTATATAACAAATATATCATTACAAACAGATAGGTAGGTAGATAACAGATTCCTTTTATGGGAAAATTAACAATCCGATTAAAAAGACAGTCTACTCTCATTTCAAGCTCTCTCAGGCCCCTGCACAAGTCCTCCTCATATTTTAGCCTCTTCCAGTTGTGACATTCTTAATATTAACAAGACAATACTTTTGTGGGGGCAAGAAGAATGTTTGTAAGTTTATCTCTGAAATACAAAGAACATAATTGTTTGGTTTCATATTAAGGGTAATAAAAATATCTGAAAATATTGGGATGGGCAAAACAAGTGGGGATGTTGTAGAAGTAGCTGGGGAGCATAACCTAACTGAATACCACCATTTCTGTTTTCAAAATAAAGTCGACGCTGCAATTAGGATACAATTCAATCCTATAATCTATGTCCTACATAATAATAACTGATATTTATCATATACTTATATTAAGTATTTTATGTCCATTACATTTAATCATTACAATTCCCTGGAGTTAGTATTTTTGTCAACCTATAGTTAAAATAACTGAGGCTCAGAGGGATTAGATAACTTGCCCAAGGTCTCATACTCAAAAACTGGGAAGTTACGGATGTGATCGCAAATCGAGTTGACACTATAGTACATGCTATGCTTTCATTTCATTTGTTCATTTGTTACCTTTTTGCTTGCTTGCTTGCTTGCTTGCTTGCTTGCTTCCTTCTTTCCTTCCTTCCTTCCTTCCTTCCTTCCTTCCTTCCTTCCTTTCTTCCTTCCTTCCTTCCTTCTTTCCTTCCTTACTTTCTTCCTTCCTTTATCATTGACAATATGAGTGTAGTTTTTGGATTTTTGGAAGCTATTTTCTGAATTTTAATTCCCATCTTCTTATACTTCTTTTAACAAATTATATAAGGAAAACAAACAAACACCCCTCCCCCCATGAACAAACAAAAAGAACAAATTATATAAGCATCAATTTAACACTGTTTTGTGTGAAGTTCTGTGTAATGGCTAAGAGCTCCGTCTCTAGAACCAGACTGCCTCCATTTGAATCTTGGCCCCACCATATACCAGTCATCAGCATGTTGCTGAGCAGTAAATTAACCTCTCTGGGCTTCGGTGTCCTCACCTGTAAAATGGTGTTGACAGTCCATGTCACAGAGAGTTTTCCTGGAAGATTGAATGAGATAATCCACACAAAGCCTAACATTGTAATCTTGTGGAGTTTCCAAGGAAGTTTAGTTTTCATTTTCCCCATTTCCATCAGTTAGAGACTTTAAAAAATATTTTATGATAATGAATTGCTTAACAATTTTATTTCAAATTTATAATATGTATTTAGTATTTTATTGTGTTCATTTCATATTTTTCATTTAAGAGCACTTATAATTTGGAACTCATGATAGGAATCATTAAAAAAACTGCCACTTCTCCCATTATTTTAAATAGGCAAAGACATTGAGTACTCTGCTTATTTATTCATTCATTTATTAATTCATTCTTTCTCAGCCATATGCCAGGTATGCTGATGGGAATAAGGTGAAAACATACCAGTGTTCTAACTCACTCTACAAAAAAAAGAAGACAAAATATGGTACCCAAACTGGTACTTGATCTTCTGTCTTGTGTGAATGCTATCTGTGGTGGGAATTAAGATAATGGTGTCTAGAATTCTGAATGTGTCTTTGTTAAGTCACTTGTAATCTGTTAACATTTAACAATTAAATGGTTGTAGACTAGTGCAGCAGAATGGTGCCAAAAATCCTGTCAATAAATGCAAGAGGATCTTAAGCAGCTTATTGAAATTAAAAAAAAAAAAAGGTAAAGTTTCAAAAATGGTATTCAACCTTTATTCTGTGATGAGAAGAAAAAAAAAAAGATGCCAGTGCTTTAATTGCAAACATGATTTCCTAAAGCATTCTAAGTTTTTCTTGGAGACTTTCAGGGTCAGGGATTGCCTATCCTTGTGCCTGCTTGTATAGAAAAGGGCTTGATGCAAGTGGTATATCTGCTGGCACAGTTAATCATTTAATACCTTGCTCCAATTGAAAACAGAATCCAACCCCATTCAGATGATGGAGCACTTACACAATGATCTGTCTATGGCTTGTGCAGTCACTGATATTTCCAAGGGAAGTCTTGTGATTGTTGAAATGGAAATTAATTTCATAGAC
Source organism: Macroglossus sobrinus (assembly GCA_004027375.1). Classification (NCBI taxonomy): domain Eukaryota; kingdom Metazoa; phylum Chordata; class Mammalia; order Chiroptera; family Pteropodidae; genus Macroglossus; species Macroglossus sobrinus. The sequence continues at coordinate 753,368 of PVKZ01000122.1, read as the reverse complement.
TTGGGGCTGAACTGAAAAAATAAATGTTTATTTGATAATCTGCTGATTCCTGAAAATTTTAGCTCAGGCTATATGAACTCGGTGTCAGCCTGGAAAAAAATGGGTTTAGGATTGAGAATAGAGGTGAGATTGGAGGGAGAATAGAGAGAAACAGAAAAAGGTTCTTTATTACTGGAGAAAAAAAGACAACTTCAAGGACAGTATCAGAGAGCATATTCTCTGCATAGTTCTTGATTCTTATAATCATTGAAATGAACTGTCTTCCAGAAAAAGTAATAAAATTATCAAAGGTAGTAATTCACAACTTTAATAGCTGGAGGAAAATCTTAAGCTCTTTCTAGGGGTATAGTATTATAGATAACACCCTTCCTGACATCTTCATTTCCTACAACTAAACAGAGTGTATTGAAGAAGTTACATAGCATTTGGTGTCCTTAAATTATTCTAAGTATCAACTATTTCATCCATGCAAAGGAATGTAAATGCGATGAGTGCTGGGGTTGTTGTGTTTTTGCTTATAAATACTTTCAGTATAGGTTAATGGTTCTTAAACTTTTTTGAATTATGAATCTTATTGGGAACCTAGTGAAAAAGGTATGGCCTCATTTACAGAAAAGTAGACATGCATAAAGATACACAATTCTTTATATCCTTCCTATATAATCATGGACGCTTAGACTGTTAGGGGTGATGAATCAGATAAGGAAGTCCTCCTAGACAGTTCAAACATAGAATAGACAATTAAAATATAAACTAATTGTATAAAATAGCAAAGAAAATATTTATTTTGATATTAATACTTATTTTATGTAACTGTAAAGTACATTGAAGTAAACTATTTCATAAAACTACAATTTTTGATCTGGAGATTATTTAGACCAATCTTCAAAATTAACAAAGCTGACACCCACTAAGGAGAAAAAAATTAATAAAGTTCATCCAGCTAACTTACAGCAGAGAAAGGCTATATTATATTCCATGCATATGCATATATGTGCTAAAATTTCTGGCTGCTTTATGAAAAGCATAGATTTAAAGGACAAATTTAACTTTTAAAAGGGTACTATTGCTTATCAATAATATCTGTTCTGACTTATCACCCCAACATATTAGGGCATTAGTGTGTAGCAAAAGGAGGAATTAAATTCAGAAATGTTTATATGTATTTATTAAACCAGGAAACATAATTGGTGTAAATATTCATAATATTTATTCATTTTTTTAAATGCCCCCATTCCTAATAAATTGTGTAAAAATACACATATTTATTTTTCCAAAGAATTTTGGAAGCAATTTTCATCAAGCTTGAAATTCAAGAAGACATTTCAACATTATAGAGAAAATTATTTAAAAATAGAAATACTTTTGAATTGTTAAATTGCTCAATTTGCTAAAAATCAAATAGTTTTAGTTCATGAATCAGATACAAACAAGTAGAACAAACAGGAAATAAATTAGGTGCTATTAGGAAGGATTTTAACACTGTAGTTGTATTGTAGCTATGTTTGAGAACCTTCAGTGAAGTATGGTGGGGGTGTGGGGATGAAGGGGTGGAGACTGGCCGTGGCATCTTTCTCTGCTTTGCGTGGCACTTGATATGTGGCTCACACTGAGAATCCCCAGACATTGATTTTCAACTTTTCCTTTTGAGGCATTGTTGCCTCCTCTGGAACTACTATTGTTTTAAAGCACCAATGGCACGTCTAAGAACCCTTACAACTTCTACACTCATCTTCTACCCTTAGAGGCTTTGGACAGGAAATGTTGTTTTGAACTTAAGCTCCTTTCAGAAGACGGAGTTCTGAAAAGGGTTCCTGCCAGGTGATTAATTCACACTGTGGAGGCCGTCAGCATCCCTCTCCCCCACCCCACCCCTCCGCCCCCCAAACAGCTTGTGTCCACTTGTGGCGCTCAGGGGCGACTTCTTACCTCCATTAGTGCACTATGTCACTCTGGGCCCAGAGCTGGGCTCAGTGCACGACTCCTCCGCCCTCCACACCTTGCCAGAGATTAAAGGGTCCAGGTTCTGGGAATTTGGCTTTGAGTACAATTCATTTCAAATAACTTGAGCACGCGTGGCCGAAGGGATCAAAGACTCAAGACCCAGTACCAGCAGGAAGCGTCCTGGAAGTTCTGCCAACTTTGCTTTTGTCTGTTTTCTGACCCACTCTCTTAAGCTCTCTCCTGAGAAGTAGAGAGGATAAAATTGCCTCCCAAATTGCAGTGCTGGGAGGGGCAGGCTCTGTGAGATGGAGAAGAGGCGCGTGAGTCAGGCACTCGCGCACTCTCCTGGTCCAGGCCTAACTCGTGGGCACTCGCAGGGCGGGACCTTGGGAAATGGGTGAGCAGTGGCACATTGAGTTCTACATTCTTGCTTCCGCTAGAGAACATTGCTTAGGGTCTATTTTTTGTTTTGTTTTACTTTTCTTGTTCTGTTGGGAACCATGTACCTGATTTTATTTACTCCCTTTCCCCCAACTCATCCTCTTTGCTCTCTTTCTGCACCCCTAACCTCCATGATGAACGCACGTTTCAACTCTCTTGACTTGCCTCCAGTGACGAGAGCCCGCCTCATTTTGCCACCTCTCACCCGCACCCCAAACCCCAGGGTCATACAACTTGATTCCAGGAATGGGGTTCCTCCACCTCTGGGAATTACTTTGTGATTTTTCCGCCTACCACGGATGGAAGTCAGATAGTAGCCACTATCAGGGGCACTACAACAGCCTGGGAAAGGCTGGGCAAATCCTCCTTTTGTCTCAAAAAATTTTTTTAGGGACCCTAGCCCCTTTTCTTCATCAGAACTTTACACTTCACTTCTGGTATGAATTTCCAAAAGGAAGGCAGAGGATAGAGAAGGGACTATGGAAGAAAAAGAAGAATGAACAGGAGACACTCTGATTATATATTTTATATAAAGAAATGATACATATGTAATTTTAGATTTTCTTCTGAATTAGAGTTCTGAGGCTATAGAAAACCTATTTTAATACCCTCTTCTCTCATAACGGTCTTGATTGCTTAAATTGCTTCTAATTGGTGGCACACATTACTGGAGACGAAGGACGCATGACAAGCAGCTTTCATTCTTCTGCAGATTTAGATAATGTCTCTGGATGAATATCTTTCCGATCAGGAAAAACTATAAAACTCTTAAACTGCCCACAGTTTTCCTAAGGGGTTTGTGCAATGAGAGAGAAATGTCCTGACTGTCCCACAGTCATGCAAATAGATGGCATTTTACAGAAAACACTGCATAATAACCAGTGCCTATGTTTTCCTCCTGGTTCTGGCATGGGACAGAGTAAACGGTTTCTGAAATCACTTTGCCTTCGTTCTCTTATTTGGCACTTGTAAACGTTTTCAGCAAATCTCTTTAAAACGTATACGCTAGTCACATCCTCCACCTTCCATCCTTTCGCCCAAGGCTTGGGCAGCCAGGAGCGCCTCTAAACCGGTGTGCCAGCCCCGACAGCAGCGAGCAAAGGTCATTACCACGGAGACTGGCGCGTCACAATATGAGTCAGCGACTCACATACCTGGGGGCCAGAAGTTTTTAGAGCACCGAGAAGTAACCCCAACTTGAATATGCTGAAGGCGAGGTCCCACGCGAGGGCTGATTTTTCTAACGTGCTCTCCGGCCACTGGTAGTTAGGACGCCTTGAGAGAACCAATGGTGGAAATTGAAATATTATGGTCAACTGAACAAATCTGACATGTAGACACACATCTTGCCAAACTGCAGTTTCTCTTTCCGCATTATTTTGAAACAAAAGCATAAATAAAGTTACTAGTTGAGGCCAGAGGAAATGTGCCAAGAGAAAATGTCTCTTTCTGTGGCCATTTTAGAGGCACCGGATTTTCCTTACCATCTTTACAAAAAGAAAACCCTAGAATGGTGTGGGGGAAGCCCCTTCAGGACACCTTAAATTGCTCACAGCAGAGTCCTGGGTGAGGCAAGAACATCCCCAGGGTAAGGATGCATGTGGGTCCTTCGAAGGGAAGCCCACCCAGGTCACCTGCCTGAAGAATAGGGTGTGGGCGGTGCCCTTGCCTTTAGCGGGACCTGTGCCTTTCCTGCGGTGCCCGGTGCCCATGCACAACTTTTCCCTTTATGCATCAAAGTGAGAACACCTCAATTTGGGATTAATCTAACACTTTGGGTGCATTAAAGGCACACTGCTATATATCTTTACATTTTACATTGGCCTTCGGAATGAGTTTATTAGTCCTATGAAGAAAAATTGAGGCAGTAATAAGTTCTCAACAGTGGCCTTCCAAATTGGTTCTTGCAATAGGCGTGTGCCTCACTCCTGCCCTTGGTTGGGTCTCCAAATACTGCTGGAACGCCCTGGTTGTCCTTAGAAGGTCCTCATGCAGTTGCCCCTCTGCTAGTTCCTTGACAAGGAGGAGTCGCAAGGCAGAGAAAAAACATCACGGATTGGGGACACTGGCAACTTTAAAGGGTCCAGAAACATTCCTCCTGTTTAGGGGATGCCTTTGGGCAGCAGTTTAAAAACTGTTAGACAACATCAAAGCTTCTTTTAAAAAGGTAGCCCTTGCGATTCAAACTTGATCTCTTGGCTGGCAAAGAGGCAATTGCCAGGAAACGAAATTGACATTCAAATAGGGTCAGGTAAAGCCTAGCTCCCCAGGCCACATTTTGGGCTCCAGAAGGGCACTTCTCGTCCCTATCCCTTTTGGAAAGAGAAAGGAATAGGAAGAGAAAGAGCAGAAAGGGGGAGAGGAGAGAGCGCAGAATAAGAAAAGGGAGAAGAGGGGATATTTATCAAGTTAAGAGGTTAAATATTTGAACAGATTTGTAAATATATAGACAGCCCTTGTTATTTGGAATGTGTAATAGTGCCTTTTGTGGTGCCGTCTGGCTGGGAGACGCTCCTTAGTACTTTCCTCCCTGGGAAATCAACTGGAAAGCTCATGAAGTTTCAAAACAAAAACAGGGGCAACCGTCCTTGGGGAAGGGGGATTCCCCTTCTATCCTGTCTTTAAAAAAAAAAAAAAGAAAGAAAAGAAAATGAGAAGAGAAGAAAATAAAGGAAAAGTAGAATAGATGCAAATGTTTTATTTTTCTTAGGTATGATTTTCAGGAGCATCCCAGAAATCATTCTTCAGGCTGAAGTAATTTCTAAGTACTGTTTAAGCTGACAATATCTCTGTTATCTATTGTGCATCCAGGATTTCTTTGAACCCAACTCTCTTGTCTGACAAGCCTATGTGTGTGTGTGTGTATGTGTGTGTGTGTGTGTTTAGAAAACCTGGGTTCAATAACGGTGCTTCGGTGGCTGAGCAGGGCGGATTTCTTTACGTTTTTCTCAAGTTAGTGTTTTCTGGAAAACTACTGAATTCTGTTGATGGCATCTGTCCTTTGCTTGTGCCCGTGGGCAGAGGACACAGGCTGTGGGTGTGTCTCGCCTACAGTCGCGCGCGCGCGCACGTGTGTGAATACACGCATTCTTTGGTGTGTGCCTCAAATGGAGCCATTGTTTTTTTGCCAGTGTCGGCGTCCTGCGTATATTAGTATTATGCAAATGCAATCATTCAGCTTGAGTATTTTTTGGAGGGGGTGGGGATAAACCATTTAAATTCTTCTCTCGTATTTTCTCAGACGTCTTTCCACTGCATGTGAATTAATTTGGCTTTTCTGAAGTCCGTGTGTGTGTGTGTGTGTGCGCGCGCGCGTGCGCGTGTCGTGGTTGTTGTTGGTGTGCTGGTCAGTGGGTATGTGCCTCGGTGTGTGGGTGAGTGTGTATAGCCTGTGAACACCTTGTGAGTGATGTGTTCTCTTTGAGTGTCCAGTCTACACCGCTCCCGCCACCCCACATTTCGCGTTCTCCGGGTGATTATTATGTACATCTTTACATATGTGTACGTATTCCTCTGCCTACTGTATTGTCTTTCTCTATAATCCACACATTTCATATGTATTCTCTTATCTTTTGGCAAAGTGCCCTTTTTATTCCTCGAAGAATATTTATTGATGCGATAATCTGAAATGAAAAGTGGTCTCCCATGAAGGAGATGGAAGAGAAAGGAGTGTTCATCTTTCTTAATAGACGGGGCAGAGCCAGTTGCCTGGATCACAGGATTTCTCTGCACTTTCTGCGTGTGTCTGCGTGTGGGGGTGGGGGTAGGAGCGCCGGGTTGGGGCGGGGGAGGGGGCTGGAGGAGAAGAGCTTTTAACAAGAACAAAGATGGAACATTGCGCCCCCTCGCGGCAAGGCGGTATATTGCGCAGACCTGGCCCTCTCCGGCTTTTTTTAGCCAAATAAATTCTGTAATTTCCTACGTTAAACCATTCAGGAACCATCTCTCAGACCCAGCCCCCGGCCACCAGCCAATCACCACGCGCCATTCAAATCACCTCTTCCGTTCTCAAAACCTTCGTCCGCGTTCGCGGCTGCTCCTGTCACTCGCTCCCGCCGTATTCCTCCTCTCCCTACCCCCTCCCTCCTCCGCTCTCGCTTCTCGCCCGTGCAGCTGCTGGGAAGAGGGCAGCGCTGGGTGCCTCATGCATATGCAGATGATCTTCCTCCTCCCTCCATCTCCTCTTCTCCTCGCCGCTCCCTTTCCCCTTCTCCCCGTTTCCTCGCCGCGTCTGCGCCCCTAGACGTGTAGTTCTATCTCTGGTGGTGGACCTGTTTCCCAAAGGAGGCTTATGCGCGCTCTTGGAACAGGCGAGGGAAAAGGGGAAAGTCACTATCCTTGAAATCTTCTCGAAGGTCGAGTTTGAGGCTTGCTGAGCAGGGACGAAAGGCGTCGGGAATGCCTCTGCGGGATCTGCAGGAAGTTTCTTAACCTAGAATGCTTTTGAAATGCTTTTCTTCTCCTAAACACCAGATTAATTTCTCTGAAACACACATTGTATTGGTCACGTCCAAAGGCAGGATGATGATAGATGATTTTGTAAGCTCAGAGCTACAGTGTGTATTTGTCTTGTACATCAAGAGAACAGAAGTCATTAGATCTACTTAGTCGTATCAGAAAGAAGGAAGTAGGGGCACGGGAGCTAGAGGATGGGGAAGGATCTAGTGGTGGCTCAAGATCTGCTAGAAGTATGTAGTTTAGTGTCAGCGTCTTAACTGGCACAGGTGAGCAGGCTTAGAACACAAAAGGGGACCTCTGAAAAGAAAACCCAAATCTTTGAAGACAAAAAAAAAAAAAGACCTGAAAATAGTAGGTTGTTACTATCATTTACATCCAAACTCTGGTTTACTGACCTTTTCAGACACCAGTGAAGGGTATTCAAGCTTTGACTACTGCTCTGAAATGACCTTGAGGCACATTGAGGGGAAAAATGTCACTAGAGAAAATCGCAGTTCATATAGTGCTTTGAGATCCTCCAATGGAAAAGCAGGAAATTTGTGAAGTGACCTTGTTTCAGAGTTGTCTGCTTCAACACAGGAATATTTAAAGGACTTCCTCGTGAAACGAACTCAGTTCCCCCTCAAATCTTACACCACGGAGAGCATAAGATTTGAAATAACATTTTGTCAGAATTTTTCATTCAATACATTTATATGGAGTCCTTATGCATGCAAGGTATACAGTATCATCTTCCATACAAAGCACATTATATGCCCTATAATTCTCAGATGCAGTGGAAATTAGAGAGAGAAATGAGAATTCTCAGTTTGTGCCTTGAAGTTGCTCATCTTCTTACAAGAAGAATAAACAAAAAAACGTGGAATCAGTCTAAGTATCTGTCAGGAGTAAAATGAATTAATATATAGGCATATTCCTATAGTACAATACTCTGCAGTAGTTAAAAATAAATGGGTGGTTTTGAAAGCAATGTTGGATGAGAAAAACAAATTGCAAAAAATATATTATTAATATATTAATCTATGTTAATGTAAAATTTTTTAAAAACTCCCCAAATATAAAAGTTGTATAAAAACTTATAAGGGAAGAATACATACCAACTTCAGGATGGTTACCTTTGGGGGGAGAGAAATTCTTTAATTATATGGATTTTAACCATATGTACAACATTTATTTCCTTAAAAAAAATTAGAAAGATAAGGGAATATGGAGAAGTATGGAAAGGCATTATGAAGGAGGTGACATTGAAGCTAAGTTTTTGAAGTGATAAGCAAGAATTTAATAGGAATATTCAAAAGAATTCTTTCTGAATACATGAGAAATAATTAAGCTTTTACACTTTTTATGTAATTTTAAATTTACATGTAGAAAAATTCACTTGTGGGGTATACAATTCTATGAGATTTACAAATGCAGAGTCATGTAACACCGCTACAAGCATGAAACCGAACAGTTTTACCACTTCCTCTCCCAAATCCCTTTGTGCTATCTTTGTAGTCAACTTTTGCCCTTTGTAGTCAGCTCCCCCATAACCTTAAACTCTGGCATATACAAGTCTTTTCTCCATTTCTACAGTTTTGCCTTTTTCCAGAATGTCACATAAATGGAATCATACAGTATGTAGATTTTTTCCTTTTTTTTTTCCATCTGGCTTCTTTCATGTAGCATAATGAATTGGATCTTCATCTATACTCTTCGGCATATCAATAGTTTATTCTTTTTGACTGCTGAGAGCATTTCAGTGCATGAACATATCACAGATTGTTTATCCTTTTACCAATTTAAGGCCATTTGAGTTGTTTCTGGTCTATAGTTTGTTGATTCCAGGGACTGAACACACTGCTGTCCAGAGTGTTGTCATGTACAATGTTGATCTGTATTACATTGATAAATGTGTTCAGTTATTCCCCCTAGAGGCTAAATCTGTAATCGGTTGTTAAATACTGTATAGTGTTGAGCTAGGTAAAACTTACCCAGCCAAATGTATAAAAAAAAATATGTTCACAGTCATTTGGAAGTTGTCCTTCAACTAATTTAGTTGTAGTTAATACAATAGGAGAGACTAACTAGAAATATTGATAATCAGCACATATGAATTTATATGTGTATGGCTGATGACCTAGATTTCTAACTCTGAACATTTGTGTATTTCCAAATGTGAACTAAACAATTCCTAAGTCCTAAGTCCTTTCTTTAAGGTCCTTCTTCTTTACTGTCAGACTGAGTTTTCACACATCTAATAACAACTTATGTCACCAGTCTAAGAGGTCTAAACACTTGTAAGGATTCAGAGTAATTCCAGATCTTGCTTTATACTGCCAACCCTCAAGGGTTCAGTTTCTTCTTGTTTGATTTCCTCTTGTTTCTCACTGGGACCCTGAGAAGCTGACAGTCGAGCTACATAGGGTAGGACTTCGTAATGTATGTCTCGGAGTTCCAAAGTCAAATATCACTTGTTTGTGAATTATCTACTACACAGGGCCTTATTTATTTATTTTAAAAATTTCTAGCCCTTTCATGGCAGTCTGAAAGCTGTCTTTGTCAAAGTAGCTGTCTCAGTACTGTAGTCCCCCATTATCTGCAATTTCACTTTCTGCAGTTTCAATTACCCATGGTTCAAAAATATTAAACGGAAAATTCCAGAAATAAGCAATTAACAAGTTTTAAATTACGTACTGTTCTAAGTAGTGTGGTGAAATCTCGTGTCATCCAGTTCTGCCCCACCCAGGACATGAATCAGTCTGCCCTGCATATCAACGCTATCTACGCTTCCCGCCTGCCCGCTTAGCAGCCATCTCGGTGATCAGGTTGGCTGTGGCGGCATTGCAGTGCTTATGTTAAGTAACCCTTATTTTACTTCATAATGGCCCAAAACACAAAATTAATGATGCTGGAATTTGGATATGGCAAAGTGAAACCCTAAGGTGCTTGGTTTCAGTGAAAAGGTGAGTACATTACGATAAGATATTTTGAAAGACCATAGTCATGTAACTTTTATTGCAGCATATGGTTATAATTGTTCTGTTTTATTATTGGTTATTGTTGTTAATCTCTTACTCTGCCTAATTTATAAGTTAAACTTTATCATAGTGAAAAACATAGTAGATATAAGATTAGGTTCTATTCATGAATTCAGGCACCAGCTGGGGGTCTTGGAACATATCCCTCAAGAATAATGGGGAGACTTCTGTATTAACATGCAAAATAGGAAGGAGAGAACTAAAGAAACTTTCATAGACAGACTACTTTTTGGGTGTGGTTTAGGGAAGAGAAGAGGGTGTTCCCAGCTGTGAAGAGTGATACCAGTGTTGTGATTGAAGGAGTGCTATTTATTACCCTAGTTCTGTTGCTGAAACAAGTTGTTTTTCTAATTTAAAATTGTGTCCAGTTACATGTTAGAATTTGCATGTCATCCTTAGTTTTAGTTTAATAATCAATATCACCATCTAGTAAGGGCACTAGAAAAAAAAGTTTCATCTAGCTAGCCAACTAAAAGAATAGTTAGTAAAATAAGCACTCAGAATTTATTTTGAGTAAATTCTTAAGTAAAGGTTAAGAGGTTATTTTAAAAAGTGGTGGAGGGGGTATAGTGCCACATTTCAGCTTTGTAATGGGCTCTATAAGACCTTGGGAAAGAATCCACTTTATTTGTACCACAATTTTCTCATTTATAAAAGTGCAATGGAATAAACATGTGTTGCTACTTAGGATTTTAAGTTTCCCCTAGTAAGAAGCATTTTAGGAGCCCGAGAATTTGCTGTTATAGATTTCTTTCATTAATCATGATAAATTGTGTTGGAGGGATTCACCATTTTCCTGCTTAAGTTAATTGTGACACACCTAAGCTTCAGTTTTCTGGTGCACTTGAAGATTTGAGAAAGTGGCCATTTCTCCCCAAGTAACTGACAGCCCTTTATTCAAATAAGATAATTTAAAGCATGTGCCTATTACTTTTGTTTTTATTGCTGCAATTTTATTTAGTAAACATGCCCAAACTAAGTAGTGCTAGCCTGTGAAGATCGTCAGTCCAGTGACTTTACAGCTGTTCTCCCATTAAGGGGCGATCACCTTCGTACTTTGTGCTACAGATAAATTGGTGCTGCCTTAGTACCAAGACTATGATTTCTAATAAAAATGAAACATACTGATGGTAAAAAATGAAAAGAAAAGAAACATTTTTCAAATGGCCACCAATTTTGTGATTGTGGAGTAAGCCAGTAAAGCTTTTTCTCTTCCAGGCACTGTCTTTTAAAATTAGATTTTATTCAACAGTGTTATAGTACCGTAATAAAAATTGGTGGCTCTGGCTTTTTAAACTTTGGTTCTCTCTCCTATAAAACAGCATAAGTGAGTGCCTTATCATAACATCAGAATAATGACATCTCAAGGCCTGTGTGCTGCATTCACAAGCAAAAAAAGTCCCAGAACAGGGTTGACTCAGCAGTATCTGACCAGGCTGCTTAATGCACTAATGAATATCATTGCCCCATAGGAATTAAATATAGAGGTGCCTGGAGCTTGTGTAAAGTTCTCTGTGCCATTTGAAAAACATACTTGAAGAAAAATAGGCTGATTTTTAATTTTAATGTTTTAGTCATCGGTTTAAGTACATTTATGGTTTGCTTTGAAAAATGTCAAAATGTCAACAGATGTCCCAAGTGGATAACATTTTAAAAAGATTGAATTTCCTGCATTTAATATCACCTCAGAAATGTGGTCATCAATGCCTACAGGTTCATTGGTTAAGACAACCCATTCAAATGACTAATAAAAAACACCCAACAACATTTTTTATTTTCCACATTGACCCAAATTCTTACTAGAATTTCAGCAAGATAAATTTAAAAGTTTCATTCTAGTTCTGATGCATTTAGGAAGGGCTCCAGATGAAGTTTCTGTCTGCAAGATGGCTAAAGGACACTCAGAAGAAATAATCTATTACCTAATGGTATTAGTGTTCATTCTGTATTGTACAATATATTCAGTTGTATTTTGTTTAAATGTAGCGTTCATTATACATTTGTATACTATATACTCAACAATTGGCAAAATATTTTTAAGTAAATTCTCATTTCATGTAAATTATCTCATAACAACCTTATAAGATAGACTGATGATAAAAATTGTTATCTTCATTTTATAGTAAAGATACTGAAGTTCAAAAATATTGTAAGTAGTTTACTTTATGGAGTACTTCCTTTGTGCCAAGCAGTGTTCTAAGAACTTTATATATTTGAATTCATTTGAGCTAGTAGCAGCTGTAGGAAGTGGATATTATTATTGTCATTTTTATTTTATAAATTGAAACACAGAGGAACAGACAGGTAAAGTAACGTGTTCAGAACTACACATTGAATAAATAGTGGAGTCAGATGATAATCCGCCCACTCTGATTCCAGACCCAAGCACTTAATAATAACATCATTCTCTGCCTAGCCAAAGTTTAGTAACTTGCCCCAGGAAATTTGGCCACTAGTGTTAATCTTAAATTAGAACATGTGTTTCTGACTCCCAGCAAAGTGCTTTTTCATTTTGCATTTGGTTGTAACTTCTCTCATTACCTTTTGCTTTATTTCACACTACATTTTACTGCCTATGTACTTCTCATCATCCTCCTAATGGAATGTGAGCTTCCTTAGTACTTGCAAAAGAGGATGATTCCTTTTACACACGGATTGTATTTAAACTCTTTTTAATCCCTAGATGGGGATTAAATTCTCTTGTGTCTTTATCTAAGATGTCCTCTCTGCTTAGAATGGTGTTCTCCTCCTTTTTACTTGGAGAATTACACTCATGCTGCAGTATAAAATTCAAACATATTTCTTGATAAAGCCTTTTATGATCTTACAGATAGAATTAATATATCACTCCATTAAAATCATTAAAATACATACCTTAATTTAACAACAACAGTAACAGCTAACATCTAGAGAATGTTGAAGTGCTGCAATTCTGTTACTATTGATGAAGATGACATTCTGAGGCTTTATGTAACTTTTCCAAGATCACTTGCATAGTAAATTTTCAGACAGATCTGTTTAACATTAAAAGCCATAAATTTAACCACTTTGCTTTGCTTCCTTCACTGATACCACATATGAGTTTGCATGTTTATGTATCTCTTTCTCTTCAGTAATATAAACTCTAGAAAAGCAGTTTGTTTTGCATTCTTTGTGACTAGCACAATATCAGTACTATAGAAGTTGCTCCACGAGCACAATTAAGTCTGCATGGATAGCATATGTTCTCTGGGCTACATTTCCCTCACCAGGCTCATTGTACCTCATACCCCATATCAGGTTCATTCTACTTTATTCCCCCATATTACTGATTTCTAAAGTGATTATTCACAAAATTGACCATCTTGACAACTTTTGCCTGTGAGGTCTTTATTTAACATCTTTAGTAGGTATGGTCAGAAAGTAATGGTAAAGGCATGGTTTACTCTACAAAACTTGGGTTGCAGGCATTGTGTTTTGTTTTATACTTTTGAGTTGTCTTGAATCTTATCTTTTTGATAGGAAGAAATTTCAATATCACACGTACAGAACACTTCTTCTCCTCTTCTGGATTATCCAAGAATTCTATGAATTTACAGAGTCCCCAAAGAAGTCCCCTGACTACTCTGGTCCCAGGAAAACTCTCATGCTCTGAGTTGTCTGAGACCACCTTGGCATTGCTTCCTGTCACCATTCTGTGCTGCACAGAGCTCTAGGTCAGGATGTTCCTTTGAATGAGGGTGATCTTAGTCCCATCGTTAGAGTTCACATACTATCTAAGAACCCACCAGTAATTTGCCATGCTAGATGATATCCACTGTCCCACATTTGACCCCTGGATATTTAGGAGTTAGCAGTCTTCCCTTTCTCTGGCCCCAAACAAAGGACCCATTCCTTCCTCTGACATTAGAATCTGTTAATTGAAGGGTCCAGACCATAAAAAAGTAAAATATCTATTTACTTTCACAGTTTGGAAACGTTTTCCTTCCTTTATGAAAGTTCCTTCTCCCAAGCACAGGTTGAGAAACTACAGGGTATCTTCTTGTTAATGGGGCAACATAAAAGCATCACTTAGATTTCATCAGATTATCCTGTTAATTAGTTAAGTCTTCGGTGGGGTCCTCAGTTTAAAAAACAACAAGCCAGAACTCAACTGTACACATATGAGAGTTGCCTTTTTTAAAGAAGTCACTTGCTATATGTTATTATAATATACAAGCCATTGCTCAAACATTTTTTTAAAATTCATCTTCAGATTTTCAGAGCTTACATTTCAATTTTTTTATTACTCCTAATGTGAACAAATATTTATATTTGAAAATTTATTTTATTTTTGAAAGAGCCCAATGTTATTTGGCTTAGTTTTGTGAATAAAATCAGCTCAAAAAGCTACTTTTTGTCCAAAAGGGGGTGAAACTATAAAATAATGACACTGATTTTGTGAGCCTCACCAAGTCCAAAAGGGAATTTCCAAATATAGTGTCAGGAATGGAGTGTCAGGGAAATAAGTATATAGCTTCTAAATGTGACTACACTAAGAATGGCACAAATATGAATATAAATATTCTGGTGTACTTGTGACCAGCTAGGCTCATTACTGTCTATGAAGGTAGCACTTACATATTATGTTTAAAATTCTTGCTGAAAATATCTAGCAGTAGTAGCCTGGTGCTTCTTAAATTCAGTTTGAACGTCCTCTAAGGTTATTAAAATGCAGATTCTGATTGAAGAGCTCTGATGTGGAGCCTGAGATAGAGCATTTCTTAAAAGCTCCCAGGTGATGATGGTCTAAGAATCTCTTTTTGAGTATCATTGCCCTAAATTCTCTAAATAACCATGTCAACCAAGTTAAATCTTGGTTTGTAGATGGATATTGCCACCCACATTAAAATACATGTGAATTGGTTTGTTCCTTAGCAAAATATTTGTTTGTGCTCATGTACATATAAACTTTGCCTCAGAAAAGAGAATTTTCTTTGCACTTTATCAGTACAGAAGCTGCTATGACCCTGTGCCATTTTCCATAGATTGGATGTTTTCTTTATTCAAAATATAATAAAAATTTCTAAGAAAAAATAAAGTAATTTAACTTTTCAACTGCACTAATTATTACATGGCAGATATTATCACAGGAGAAAAAGCAATATATATTTTGATATATTTAAAGCTATTATTTCTGATTCGACAATTTTTGAAACTGATGTAACAAAAGTTCTTTTGCTAGCTAACTAAAAACGAAATCCTGTTTCACAGGTAAAATATAAACAGTTAAGATGAAAATGGAAAACTTAATTTCACAGCTACAAAAACACAACTGTGAAATATAACGTTAGCCTAATAAAGCTAGAAGCTTTGCATGCTAATAATGGATAGTACAAATAAAGATGTGAATTATTTTGTTAGAACTTTCTTAGTGTTTAAGTACCTTCATTTAATGTTACCTATTTAACTGAGAATGTTCTGTGTTCTATATGTTTTACCACATATGCATCTATTGAAGTCTTACTATGTGTATCTTACTAGGAGCTAGTGATACAGTGTTGAATATGCCATTAAGCTATTTTTCCAAGGAGTTTTTTATTACATAATAGGTCCCGGGTTAAGCAATTTTTGAGTAAATTTTTTTATATTATAAAACTAGTGCATGCAAATTGGCAAAAATATTAGAAATTACAGAAACAAATTACAAAAAGTAAAATATGCATTATTAAAAATTTCACCACCTTTACCATTTTTATGTTGTAGTTTAAATTTCCATTGACCTAAGTAATATTATTTCTTGGTGTACTTTATTATCTTTTTTAAACTGTTGAAATAATTCTTGCTGACTAGTGTCAAAGGTATATTTCAGTTGAATTTTTATACCTATATTGGCCTGGATTGATTTTGGAAACCCACAATAACTATATAGATGGTGTGTGTATGTGTGTGTGTGTGTGTGTGTGTGTGTGTGTGTGTGTGTGTGTGTGTGTGTGTGTATTAGTGTGGACACTGAGGGTTTTCTCTGGGATTAGCTCTTCTTTATTATTTGATAGTCCCTTTAGACTGGAGTAAGGATCTGGAGAGGTTGCTGAAATTCTATCTAATTGTACGCATTAGGAGGCCAGAAACACCTTATAATATAACTGAGAGAGTTTATATTCTAGGAGTTACTCATGTGCACATTGCATTCCACTTCTCAATTTTGTGATAAATTACTAAAATTGTGATAATTTGGATTGGAAGTGGCGGGTAGTCAGATGACCTGGTTCTTTACTAAAATCTATTGCACATTTTTATTATCTATACATTATGGTACATGAACTATGTGTTCTCCATTTTTTTGAAATCTTGAATTCTGAAATTCTGTGACTGTTTATTCAAATCTTGCAGAATAAATAGATCTATCTTGGTAGATACCTTTATACACCTTTGATAATAATCTTAGAATTAAAGTAAATCTAGTGTCGTTTAAAATCTACAATTTAGAATAATGATCTAGGATAGAAATTGGCGAATTACTGCTTGCATGCTAAATCTGACCCATTGCCTATTTTTGTAAATAAAGTTTTATTGGAACACAACCATACCTATTCTCTTATGTATCATCTATGGCTGTTTTCAAGCTACAATGGCAGAGTTGAATAGTTGTGACTAAGACTGTATTTACTATCTGAACTGTTATAGAAAAAACTGTTAGCCCCAACCTAGATTAATGATCTTTGGATTAATAAACATGCTTTTCTTCAGCTACTTTGAGTATAAATTAGTATAATATCATAGTTATGATAATAGGAGGTAGAGATACGGAAGTATGCCTGGATCATATAAACCAGGTGCTGTTTATTTTTAGGGCTCTTCTTAAATAGAATTTACTTAATTTCCAGAGGTCAGCTGGATCTGTATTAGGTAAATGTCACACCTGTTGTCATGGGAGAAACTAGGATATCAGAATGACACTCTTTGAGCCTGGAAGATTCATCTTGAACAACTCAGGCAGGAACATTTTCAATCAATGTGGGAATCCTCTATAATAAAAATCAGGCAAGGAAAGCCACAAGCTTTTAATATCTTAAGGTTAGAGGTATTATTTCACAAGAAATAGGGGTTGAAGTCATGTTTATAGATGATATACATATTCCTCGTGAAGATTAGACAGGGTCTTAATCAAGAACACCATAGAGTCTTTGGAAAAAAATGAACCCCTCTGTAATAAGAGGTATAAAACTTCAAGTATTTAGGAGGGAAGTGAGTTGCAACATTACTGGTGAAGTGTGTCTTAACTGACCTAAAATACCCACCTTTTCTATGGACTCCTGACTCAGAGGAAGCTTAAGTAGATAGAGATAGACTTTTCTGAATTATCAGTGAAGTTTGAGATGTCACAGTCTGCAATAAAAAGATGAGTCCAGGCCCAGGACTCAATTCTCTTGAGGAGAAAAGAGGCATGTCCTACGCTGAGAGGGCCTGAAGATAAGATGGTTGGGAGAGACAAAGGAAGGCAGATTGTCCACAGGGAACATCTTCCAAAGGCCTAAATAGGGAGACCTTGCTCCACTAGGTGCTTCAAAAGATCTAGATAAGTGTGGATAAGTGTAGACTTTAATGACCTCAAAGTTTTGGATCCTGTGTTGTTTTGGGACACACCTTGAGTCGTTGGTAAAGAATGCTAGACTATTCATCAGAATCTAATTTATATCATTCTGAGAAAAGAGTTCTGAAGTGAATATCAATCTGAATTTGAATGTGTACCAGTCTGCACATTTAGAGACTTACCGACAAAGGGCTCCTAGCCTGAGCAACCAGGGGCCCCTTTCTCTGACTTCTCTCTCCTCTTTTGGGCAGAAAAAAGACTCCTGTTATCTTTTTTAGAGAGCCCTAAAACTGTTAACTTGATGGGAAACTATCAGGCATTTAAGGTGATTGGAACTGAATTGAGTTTTTTTCTCAAGTAATTAAAGATTTAAAAGATTATGGGAAATAGTTTTCAAGAGAAACTGAAGCATCTTGTATTAGCAATAAATAGAAAATTTGACTTTTTATTTATTATTTTTAGCTTTTTATCTTGTTGTTATGGCATTAATTACTCTGATACTATCATGAATAATGAAAATATACCAAATCCTTTTTATTAGAAAATATTTTAAAAATTATTGTCTGAGGTTTAGATGATTTAGGGAAGGACTAAAATTGTTCTGGTGTCTTTGGAAGTCCGTAGAAACACACCGCCATACTCAAGGTTTGAAAATTGCCTTTGAGTGAATGATGTGGTTCTGAAGAATTTAATGCACTCAGGAGTGGTGATCTTTCTTCAGATCTTTTTTGGACTGTATTCTTATATGAGCTTGGGAAGGACTCATATGGCAGGATTTAATTTGAAATTTTTCCTCGACTTCAACATATATGAGCAGAGCCAGATTCATTTGATCTCGATCTCTCTCCCTCTCTCTCTCTCTCTCTCATTCTCTCTCTCTCTCTCTCTCTCTCTCTCTCTCACACACACACACACACACACACACACACTGTGTTTTTTGCACCAAAGTGTTATGGAGAAAAATTATGCTTTTTTACCTGAATTTGCTACTGTACAGATAAAACAAGTGATTGACTGTACTTTTTATTTTCCAAGTGGTTACTTTGCATCATAGAGACCCAACTTATACTCATCCTTTTACATGGCTTTTACTACATGAGAATATCATAAAATTTATTTTCTGATACTTTTCCTATCTCAGTCTTCTACCCTCCACCTTTAAGTGCAGAATAAAAAAAGAGGTGAGAAATTCAACTTGATGTAATGCTGAGCATTCTGCAAAGAAACCAATAAGTAGTTGAGAGAGTGATAGAAGGGAAAGTATTTGGTTTGGGGTTTATTAGCACACAAAACTCACCTATTCCACCATTTAACAGTGCATTAGTGCATTACTTCCCACCTTTTCATCTCTTTGGATGAACTGTAGTGAATAATCTTTTTTCAAATGATGAGTTGGTTTTAATTTTCTCTTGAAAAAAATGTGTTTTTCTTTAGTTTCTTGAAGTCTCTCTCTCTCTCTGGTACAAAAATCATTTCAAATTTTTTATAATGTTTTTCAGTTGAGTTAACAATTTATTTTATTTATCCTTTCTATCCAGCCATTAATGAAGGTTAAACTGGGCACAACTCTGAGTGCCAGAATGTTCTATTGGATATATTTTGGTCACGCAAGGCTTTTTTGTTTGGGTCCTTGGTTTATAATTCTTCATTCAGTTCTGAACTTTAGTAATTGGCCATGCATTCACCATAATAATTCTAGTTAGACATTGTAAAGATATGAGAGTCACATTTATTATGGTGTTCTTCAGGTGGAATTATGGGACTGCTGGTCTGTATGGCCACCGTGAATAAAATGTAGGACCACGATGTAATTGGCATTTTCTACTTATTTTCTTAATTGTAGTTTCTACGATGTGGCTCACATATGGTAAGAAATATTCTTAAGCCCCATGTGGAATACCTAGGATGAAAGAGAATTTTTTTCCTTCCAGATACGAGAAGTAGTCTGGGAAACAATTGGCCAACATACTGACATTTCCTAGGCATTTTTACTTTTTTATTTTTTTATTTTTTTACAACAATAAGCAGAATATTTATTATTAGAACTGTTATAGGAAATCTAAGAAATACAGCAATCATAATCATATTGATTTGATTTTTTTCTGTCTCATTCTTTCTGAATGTGGTGGTATAGATACAGCTTATTATTATCCTTATTTATGTTCAAACTTTTATATTTTGGGAGAAGGATGCTACTCTTTATCAGCATAAAATGTGATCATATATGTGGGTATGACATAGGGGGCATCCTGAAGGTGTGTGGATAGGGAGGTCCTATACTGTTTAATTACTTACTTACTTAATTATTATGGTGACATTGATTAACAAAATACAGTAAGTTTCAAGTGTACAATTCAACAGTAAGGCATATATATATATATATATATATATATTGTATTGTGTTCCACAGCCCACAGTTAGATTTCTTTGTCACCAAATATTTGATGCCCTTTACCCCATCTGCCTCCCCTTACTACCCTCCCCCCACTCTCTGGTAACCACCAGTCTATTGTCCATGTCCATGAGTCTCTGTTTGTTTGTCCTATTTGTTTGTCACTTTTAGGTTTATATCCCACATATAAGTGATATCATGTGATATTCTACTTTTTCATTCTGGCTTATTTCGCTTAGCATTGATTATCTCAAGGTCCATTCATGTTATTGCAAAAGGCAGTATTTCATCTCTTCTTATGGTTAAGTAATATTCCATTGTGTATATATATATATATATATATATATATACATATACATATATATATATGTATATATATACATATATATATGTATATGTATATATATATATATATACACTATAGCTTCTTTAGTCAGTTATCTAGCATAGGGCACTTTGGTTGCTTCCATGTTCTGGCCACTGTGAATGATGCTGCTATGAACATCGGTGTGTAAATATCTTTTTGGATATGAGTTTTCAAGTAGTGGGATTGCTGGATCATATGGTAGATCAATTCTTAGTTTTTTGAGGAACCTCTATATTGTTTTCCATAGTGGCTGTACTAATTTGCAGTCCCACCAGCAATGTATAAGGAGGGTTATTACTTGTTCTACAGCTATTCTAACAGGTATGAGATGGTATCTAATTGTGGTTTTGATTGCATTTCTCTACTAGCTAATGATGTTGAACATCCTTTCATATGTTTGATGGCCATATGTATGTCTTCTTGAGAAAAGTGTCTGTTCAGGTCCTCTGTGCATTTTTTAATTGGATCATTTGTTTTTTTGTTGGTATTGAGTTGTATGAGTTCTTTGTATATTTGGATATTAGGCCCTTATCAGAGGCATTGCTTGTAAATATGTTTTTCCATTGAGATGGTTGTCTCTTTAGCTTGTTGACAGTTTCTTTTGCTGAGCAAAAGCTTTTTAGTTTGATGTAGTCCCATTCATTTGTTTTTGCTTTTACTTCCCTTGCCTTTGAGGTCAAATTCATAAAATCCTCTTTAAATCCTCCAAGGTCCTTGAGTTTCATTTCTATGTTTTCTTTTATGCACTTTATTGTTTCAGGTCTTATATTCAGGTCTTTAATCTATTTTGAGTTAATTTTTGTGTGTGGTCATAGACAACAGTCTAGTTTCATTCTTTTGCAGGTGGCTTTCCAGTTTTCCCAGTGCCATTTATTGAAGAGGCTTTTCTTTCTTCTCTGTATGTTTTTGGCCCTTTTGTCAAAAATTATTTACCCATTAAAACATGGATTTACTTTTGGACTCTTGATTCTGTTCCACTGGTCTGTGTGTTTTTCTGCCAATGCCATGCTATTTTGATTATCATTGCTTTGTAGTATTATTTGAAGTCAGGCAGAATGATGCCTCCAGCCTTGTTATTTTTTCTCAGGATGTCTTCAGCAATTTGGGATTTTTTGTGCTTCTATATGAATCTGATGATTTTTTGTTCTATTTCTTTAAAGAGTGCTGGTGGGATTTTGATGAAAATTGCATTAAATCTGTATAATGCATTAGATAATAACGTCTTTTTAACTATGTTTATTTTTCCAATCCAAGAATGAAATATCTTTCCATTTCATTGTGTCTTCTTTAATTTCTTTTAATAGGGTCTTATATTTTTTATTATATAGGTCCCACACATGTTTTGTTGAGTTTATTCCTCGGTATTTAATTCTTTCTGTTGCAACTACAAAAGGAATTATTTTTTACACTTCTTTTTCCAACAATTCATTGTTAGAGTATAGGAATTCTAAAAATTTTTGAACATTGATTTTGTATCCAGAAACTTTACTATGTTTGCTTATTGTTTCTAGTAGTGTCCTTGTGGAGTCCTTAAGGTTTTCTGTATAGAGAATCATGTCATCCACAAATAGTGACAGTTTGACTTCTTTGTTTCCTATTTGGATTTCTTTTATATCTTTCTCTTGCCTCATTGCACTTGCTAGGACCTGCAACGTTATATTGAATAATAGTGGTGATAGTGAACAGTTTTGTCTTCTTCCTGATCTTAGGGAAAAGGCTTTTAGTTTTTCACCATGAAGCATAATGTTGGCTGAGGGTTTGTCATATATAGTCTTTATTATGTTACAGTACTTTCCTTCTATACTGATTTTCTTAGATGTTTCTTAGATGTTTTCTTAAATGGATGCTGTATTTTGTCGAAGGCATTTTCTGCATCTATTGATATGATTATATGATTCTTATTTTTTATTTGTTTATGTGGTGGATCACATTAATCATTTTGCATATGTTAAACTATCCCCGTGCCCCTGGGATGAAGCCCATTTGATCATGGTGTATAATCTTTTTAATATGTTGCTGTATTCAGTTTACTAGTACCTTATTTAGAAATTTTGCATCTGTATTCATGAGAGATATTGGTCTGTAGTTTTCTTTTTTTGTTGTTATCTTTACCAGGTTTTGGTATCAGGGTAATATTGCCCTCATAAGATGATTTAGGAAGTGTTACCTCTTCTTCGATTTTTTGGAAGAGTTTGAGAAGAATAAGTATTAAATCTTTGAATATTTGGTAAAGCCTTCTGGTCCTAGACTTTAACTTTTTGGTAGGTTTTTGATGATTGTTTCAATTTCCATACTGCTGATTTGTCTATTTAGATTTTCCAGTTCTTGATTCAGTCTAGGATGGTTGCACCTTTTGAAGCACTTGTCCATTTCTTTTAGGTTATTAAATTTGGTGTTATGTACTTTTTCATAGTATTCTTGTATGATCTTCGTATTTCTGCTGTGTCTGTTTTAACTTCTCCTCTTTCAATCCTGATTTTGTTTATTTGTGTCCTTTCTCTTTTTTCTTTAGTGAGTCTAGCCAGGAGTTTGCCAATTTTATTAAGCTTCGATGTTGAAGGCAGTCAGTCTACTGAAAGAGGAAAGGAGAGAACACAAAAAGAGGGCAAGGAAAAAATATTTATCATGTTATCTTACTTTATAAATGTTTCAAACACATATTAGAATCCTTGTGGATTTTCTCTGTTTAAAAGTAAGTTAAAAATTGTGTGAAAATCAATTTGCAAGTGTGTCATGAATTACTGATGGACCACTGTTTTCCTATATGGACTCTTACTAGAGTTTTAAGAGTTTTCCTTTAATTGTAAAGATGGGAACCACATTGATATGAAATATCTCTAGAGCATCAATAATTTGAAAATGCTTAGCTGTATTTTTAAATATTTATATGATAAATATATTCACACAATCCTGTTTTTATTTTCTTTAACATTCTTGACTCCTAAAATTTGTTGTTGTTATTTGTTCAATTATTTTCTTTTTCTCCGACTTTACTGATAAATAATTGACATACAACTATCACAACCTATTGATAGATTTATATACATTTACGTATTGCAAAATGATTACCAGTATAGTGTTAGTTAACACCTCCAGCACATCTCATAATTACCATTTCTTATTTGTGGTGAGAACATTTAAGATCTACTCTCTTAGCAACTTTTCAGCATGTAACACAGTATTATTAACTGTAGACACCATTCTCCACATTAGATTCCAGAATTTATAATCTTATAACTGGAAGTCTGTATGCTTTGACCAACATCTCTCCGTTTCTCCTCAGCCCCTGATAACCACCGTTATTCTCTCTTTCTATGAGTGGCTTTTTTAGATTCTACACACAAGTGAGGTCATACAGTATTGATCTTTCTCCATATAGTATTTGTCTTTCTCTGTCTGACTTATTTCACTTAGCAAAGTGCCCCCCAATTTTATACACATTATGAAAAATGGCAGGATTTTCTTCTTTCTTTATGGCTAAAGAATATGATGAATTATTTTCTTATTTCTCTTTGATTTTCTTGTCTCATATTTGTGCAAATTTGAATGCTGGTTTATACCCTTAAAAGTTAAGAGACTGTACTTCAATCACAAAATATGCCACTATGTTCATTAAGGATTAATTCAAAATATTGTATAAAGATGGCAAGTTTTTTTTTTCTCTTGTATACATTTTTTTGTCTTTGGTATAACTATATACCAAAAGATTTTAGTTTTCTACAACGGGGATAATTTCATGTAGCATATTAATAATATTGATTATAATAACATGTCTGAAATTGCCTTGGATCAAATAATTTTTAACATGTTGAAATGTTGAAATATTTAGTGGAAATGTTTCTTTTTTGTAAACTGTGGAGTGTTTCCAGTGAGCAGTTTCATAGCTATCTAGATTGTGTTCTCCCTATGATATTGTGAGCTGCTTGGGAGTAAGAACAGTGCTCTATTCATCTTTCTATCTCCAGAGTCTAGCACAATATCTAGCATACTTCAGGTGCATATTGCCTGATATGTTGAATCAATGACCTAGAGATGACGTAATAAGAGTAAATAGGTGTGATTAGGTAAGTAAATATGGCACGGGTAAAGCAAACACTTTATGAAAACTTCATGATTTTATCAATGTATTAGACTATTGGTGAAATACTGCATGAGCAGATAATATAGATTTAAATACACTTGCTTGGAGAAGTTTATTATTAAACATCTGGTCTTTGGTGATTTACTTACAGAGAACAATTTGAAAGTAAGACTGATTTGTTGGGAAGAAAACTATTTTTTTAAATGCAAATATCTGATTCTTATAGTCCATCCTATACTCTTTGGTATTGTACTGTTAGTTTTCATATCTATATCTATGTCTCTATTTATTTCTATATCTATATTTATCTTCTCTCCAACTAGACTGTAAATTTGTTGAGGCTCTTAGTAGCTTTCATTTCCCACATATAGCAGAGTCAGTAACATTTGGGGGTTCATAATTTATTGAGTGGTTTTGTATGTGACCTTTTGCATGTTTTATAAAAGGTAAAATTGGGAGAATAATACCTTTTCAATTCTGTTCTTACAAAGTTTTTATTTATGCTTCAAGTCCTATTAAAATGCTTTTGTAATAAGATTTAAAATAAGGATAAACAGTTTAGCGGTTTTACCACTAAGTGCTTTAACATGTGCATTTGAAAAAGTACAAAAGCATCTGGTTTTTCACGGCATTGGAATCCTGATTGTGCTACCTGCCTTGTACCTTGGGAGTGATACATAAGTTTTCAAAACCCCTGTTTGCTCTCCTAGAAATGAAATTTGTAGTTTTCCCCTTATAGTGTTGTGAGGTTCAATTTGATAGCACATATAAACGTTAAGGGTGTGCCTAACACATGGCAGGGAGTCACAAACATGATTATTGTTCCTTCCCTGCCTTTCTGTTTTGTTCTTTGGGCAATTTGACTGATTTCATAGCCTCAAGTAAAACTGGTCTGTCTGTAATCAGTATTTCTCCATAAGCTTCATACCTGCATTTCCAGGCATCTTCCACAGATTTATATATTTGTATCTTTACTTGTCCTTAACACTTAACATGGCCCAAACCAAATTTAACTTTTCAACCCAATTTTTCCTTCCAGAATTCCCTATTTATTGCTGAAATAACCATGCTGTAGCAACCAGTCTAAAGACAATGGGTTAAGTTTTTATTCACCGTCTTTCTCTCGTTATTCGTATTTAATTTGTTGAAGCTTGGGAGAACTGATTTAATATATCAGAGTAGAAGTCAAATCATCTCCTCTGCCAGACAATGCTGAGCAGATGTCAACGGCTTAGTGAGGTCAACATCTTTCAAGTCTGGCTCCAGATCAGTCCACAGCCTCCAGTCCAGGACCCTCTCCTCAAACAGCACTGGGTAAATACTGATTCATTTTTCTCTGGCTTTCCGAGATAGACTCCTGGCCATGTACTCTAATTTGGGAACAATTTTTAAATCTAGACAGACATAATACAACTGATTAAATAACAAATTTCTTTGTAAAGATCATATTCCAAGTTGGCCACCTGGGTATGATCAGGTTTACACCTGGTTCTACCCAGGCCTCCTGAGCCACACATTTTCCTATGTTTATTTTACTTGCAGAGATTAAAACAAAACTCATTTGTTATGACTTGATGATACCTAGTTTTACTGTGACAGAATTTATATACAATGTTGCCAATAAGCCCATGGGATTTTTATTTTACCTCAACTATTTATCTTGCACACATTCTATTACTATCAGATCCATTGACACCATCCTGGCAATTATTACCTTTCATCAGCTTCATTGTGGTGACGTCCAGTATAAGGCTGCTTTGGGCTGAAACTAACAGAAAAGCAAACTAAAAATATCTTAAATGACGAATTTATTTTTTCTTTCATATCAAGAAGATCCAGGGTTGTTTTAATAGTTCAGCAATGTTAGGGATCTGAGTTGGCATCCTGAGCCATGGTCACAACATGGCTGCAGTAACTCCAAGTATCAGTTCTTCACACAAGAGCCTCTGACAGCAGGAAAAGAATGAGGGAGAATTTCTCTTCCAGTTTACTTATCACGAAGAAAAGCTTTCCCAGATAACTCTTGGAAGATTTCCCTTTCTATCTTGTTAGCCAGGACTGGGTCACTCTCCCCACTCTGAGGGCAGGTATAACAAGGATGTGAGTATCTGCTAAGTTTAGTCCCCATATTTGTTAGTGAGAAAGAGGAAGTTTGGGAAAGCTCTCAGGTAGGTATTTAAATTCATCCTGCATTTGTTCCAAATTTGCTTCCCTGAGTTTATTTCTAAAGAAAATGTCATCATCCTGGTCTTAAGCTTTCAATAACTTCATTGCTACTGAATGTAGTGCAATCCAGCTCCTTCCCACTTCTGTTTTCTCCCTCCTTACTCTCCCACAGCTGTTAAGTGAATCCAGAACAGATCTAGCTCATCCCTATATTCACACTTTTACTCAGGACATTTCCTCCTCTTGTAATTTCTTCTGCACAATCTCCCACTGAAAGCTGACTTAGACATCAGTGCTCAGCCCTAAGGCTGTCTGCTCCACAAAACCTCATTTCTTCTCCACCAGCTGTGATTTCCCTTGTCTCTCAACTTCTTTGGCGCTTTCTGTACACTGTAGAAACTGACCACTCATGAACTTTACACTTCAATTTTGATTCCTCACAAGAGCCCACAAATGTCCAGTTCAAAAGCATTTTGAACATTGCTGAGGTACATTTCAAGTTCTGTCTGCTGCAAAGCCGGGTGTGCAGTAGTGTATTTTTTCACCTGAAGTGAGTCACGTGTTGCCTAGTATCTGGACCTTAGTGAAGCTTCACTGTTCTTTCTTTATTGTAATATAGGCAGTATAAGTTTTGTGAACTCATTAAAAGCTCCATGGTGGAAAATGGTTGTTAATCAAGAGATAAAGCTTTAGATAAAAGTCAAAAAGGTAGTTAACTTTTGATTTGAGGAGAGGCACAGGAAAAAGATAATTCTCCAGAAGATGTGACTGCTGAGATATCCAGGAGCCTGGGAAAATACTTGCACATTCTTGAAATTGTGGTATAGATGACTTTTTCCATTGCATTGCAATTATTTATGTACAAGGTCCCTTGAAGACAGAGGGTTTCAGAAGGCAGGGGACAAATCATACACTGTAGTGTGATAGCTCTGGAGACACAAGAACTGGTATTAAGTTGTAGTTCTGTCAGTTTCCCAAGACTACATGACCTGTGGGAAGGTACCTGACTCTGAGAGCTTTCAGTTTCCCCATCCATAAAGTGGTAATAAAAATAACTACCACACAAGGAAAAGTTTCATGTAAACTGTAGATGATTAAATAATAACCATTAGTTATATCCCATAACATCTATCATGAGATCAGGCACTCAGAACAGATTTGCTTAGTGAATGAATTAACAAATAAATGAATGAATGAAAAGCTGTCACAATAACCTAATTATAAGAATAAAAACATTTTCTTTCCATAACAGTGTTTCTGAGGTGCTAAGGCATTTTATTTGTTTGTGTTACTAAAATATGGAGATCAATAAAAATCATTACTGAGAATTAAATACCAGTAGATTATATCAAGTTTAATATGAAGCCAATTTTTTTCTTTGAATACATTGGCTATTCATAAACTGCTGGGCCTACACTTTTGCTATTTATGGCATTACTAGAACCCTTCATGTGCTTTGTAGTTCCTCTGGGACTATCCATTACTCCACAGATCCATAATATCCATATTATCACCTATAATTCTCTTTAAAAATCTAATAAAATTTACCATAAGATACTTGTGCTATGTATTTTCTTTAAATATAACCCTTTCCACATCTTTCTTGAGTGTTGAGCTTTTTTATAGGATCTGGTAATATTGGAATGGTAGCTCTCTTGTGTCTCAGATTCACACCTCTCCAAGGTAAGAAACAAGATGCTGCTCTCTTGGCTAGAAAGGAATTAGAGACCATGGGAGTCTGTGACTAGCTTTACACTGCTGCTGGGCCGACAAAACCTAATATGCAACAATGCCATGAACTCGTTTAGGTGGGCATTATTAAAGTGTTTAGGTTTTCTATGACCAACTATAGAAAAAGAGTTATTTTTCTCTCTCTGGAGAACATGCATTATTTCAGTTAAATAATTTGCAGGTATTTAAATCAATCACAAACTAATAGACTAGGAAAATCCTGGACACTAGGATGTTTCTCTTATAATTCCACTACTACTCAGAGTTTGCCTTATCATTGGACATCATTCTTGAGATTCAATGGGGTTGAAATTGGCCTTTTTTTCCCTCAGTAGGTAGTCAATGCTATTATATCAGTGTTCTGTATTCTCTGCTCCTTGCCAAAAATGAGGTATAACTTCTAATCTACCACTACGTCACATGTCCCAGTTTCTTGAACTTTGAGCTTACAAGTGTCCTAGAGCACTGCATGTATTTAGGGGTGGCCATAGGGAAATATTTAATTACTAACTGGTCTTTTGATATGGGAAGGCATCACTTTAGCAGGACTGTCTCTAAGAGAGGTAATGTGTAAGGGAGAGATTGCAGTGTTCTTAAGCACCAGAGGATGGAGCAACCCCATAGGTAGGCTGAATAATGGCCTTTCAAAGATATGAATATCCTGATCCCTGTAACCTGTAAATGCTGCCTTAAAGTGTGAAAGAGGCCTTGTAGATGTAATTAAGTTAAAGACCTTGTGATGGGAAGGTTATCCTGGATTAGCTAAGTGGGCCCTAAATATAATCACGAGTCCTTATAAGAGGGAGGGGAGGAGGTCAAAGGTGGAAAGTAATGTATGGCAGAAGTAGGGAAAGACAATGTGATACAGGACCATGAGGCAAGGAAGACTACCCTCTAGAAGCTTGAAAAGGCAAGAAACACATTCTCCCTAGTGCCTCCAAAGAGACTGGCCCTGTGACACCTTGATTTTAGCTCTGTAAGACTTATTTGGGACTTCTGACTTTCACAACTGTAAGAAAGTCAATTAGTATTATTTTAAGACACCATGTTTTTGGTAATTTGTTACAGCAGCAATAGGAAACTAATACAGGCCATCTGGCTTGAGTGTTCTGACCATGGGTGGTTGGCATTGAAGGCTTTTCTCCCTTCACAGTCCAGGGCATCCTGGCAACCAGAGGCTCTTGAGTTCTCTTCACTCTCTCTAGGCCCTTTCCCTGGAGGCTAACAGTACCTGGAGCCATTTGGGGAAAACTTTTTTCCAGTCTATCCCTTAAAAAAAATTATTTCTTCATTTTTGTTCTCAATAGACCTTGAACTGTAAAGCCTAGAACTAGAATCAACTGCAGAAGTTGTCCTCCTTCTTCAAATTCATGTAGGGTTTAATTTTTAAATGTTTCATGGCAAAGAATGAAAATGTTTATATTTCATCCTTCTAATGCAGCAAGAGGAGCAAAGTAAACAAAGCAGTTGTATTTTCATGTAAAAACAAGTAGAACATTTGTATCTTGCTACATAATTATGTCCTGGAATTCTTGGATATCCTTTCTTCCTTGTTTTTATGGAAGATCTGAAATTACTGCTAAGGTTACATGCCCAAACTCTTCCTGGTATGTACCTTGAACAGATAATAAAAAAGAAAAGATTCTATACTATGAGCAGAGTTGTAACAAATTATCATTCACTTGTCTGTGCAAAACTTAACCATAGTCCAGATTTTATACTCCAAAAAGGCATATAATGAGTGATTGCATGTCAAAAGTAAATATTATATGAGTTGGAAAAAATCTTATCTCTCCAAAGTCATAATTTTCAAATAAAATTTCTTCCTGAGTTGACAGCACATATGTCTGATTTAGGCCTATTCTGAATAAAAGTGGCTGAGTTATTAAAACTCCATTAATCTAATTTGCTTAAATGAAAGTAGTACCTTTTGTCATTTAAACAGAATTTAAATGAAAGGGAGAAATATTCTATATAATTAAGATGGCAGACCCCACTCATTTATAAAAAGAGAACATGTAAAGTCAACAGAAGAAACCCTCTGCTATAGCATTTGGCTTTGAAATGCTTAATAAATTAAAATAATTTGATGGTAACAATAATATGTATATGATATTTATTCAAAATCTTTAAATTCAAAATTTTATCTATCTATTTTTTCTCATTTATGCACATTTCACTAAAATATGTAAATAAGTCTCACTTTACCTTTTAGACTGTGGCCTATAGTGTTAACTTTTGAGAGCCTTTAATGTAACCTAAAGAAAAGTGTCAATAACATACATACATCTATATGCTGCCAATTTGAAACCTTATTACCAAAAACCATACGCTCTGGAATTATCCTTGTTAGATCTAAGAAAGCAGCCAACCTTCCCAGCAGTCTGTTTTGCATCTCTGAACTTCTGTATCATTGTTATTTCCAGGGCTTGGAGTAATGGTGTGACAATTGCATGGTGCTTCTACCTTTCTTCAATTCTGTTTTTAAGGGTCAGGATGACCTACAGTGTGACAAAATAAGCTAGTCATTCAGTTAAGCCAGGTGTCCTTTGAGAAGCCAGGAAAAAGAATAACAATGTCACAAAGTCGTTAGTGTACTATATATTATAAGCCATAAATGACAGCTCTGAGTGAGACTATCCAACTTGGGAGTCTGCCACATCCTGCTGAAATTATTCTATAGAACTAGGAACTGACACCTCACCAAACATATATGCAGTTAGGTAGATGAACCAGGTCCATGGGCCTAGAAATTGGAACAGGTCTAAGAGAGCTGTTTAAAAATAGAAAAAGATAGGTAGATGGATGGAAGGATAAATGGATGGAGAGATGGAGCTTCTTTGATTTAAGAGACAAAATTCTTCATGCAGTATGATCATTTTCTAGCTATTTTTAAAAAGTCAAAATGTTGTGAACTGCTGAAATTTTCTATAGATGTTGACAAGTATAACTGGAACCATCACAGGCATGCCAAATCCTGTTTACCACATCTCCAAGTCTGTGAAAAATAAATAAATATAGAAACAAATGCAAAACAAAAATAATATTGAAGTTAGTTGATCCTATCAGCTTCTGAAATTCTTGAGTTAACAAATCCTGCCTTCTGATCACTGCCAAATTGTGAAATATAGATTAGATGAGCCCTAGTTAATTTCTTTTTTTACTTTAAGATTCTGTCTAGTGAGCTGCTGTACCAATTTCTTGCTAACTTCTTGTCTGTTCCAGGCACAAACTGTTTCCCTCTGCTATCTCATTTATTTTCAACTCAGACCAAGAATGCCCCTTTCAACTGCACTCTTTCTGAAGTCTGTGGCATGGGTTTAATGATGCTAATAGATTGTGGTAGCCATGGGGATGGAGAAGAGAATGGATCCCAGGAGCTGCTGATAGTCCTAAACTACCAGTGAGCACTAGGGTATCCTAACTTTGGAATATATTTACCTAAATTCTCATGGTTCTTTCTATCTTTGTAAAAATGTTATGATTTTTAAATACTGTTGTATTTTATGAGAATCATGAGTAGAACATGCCTTAAATATATTTTTTAAAAACTTGGTTTTAGTTACCTGGGTTACATATTAGTCAGGACAGTTAGGCTGTAGTAACAAACATCCCCCAAATCTCGGTGGCTCAAATCAACAAAGGTTTACTTTTCACTCATGCAACGTGTATATTATACGTTGGCAAGGGGATCTGCTTTTCAGAGTCACTCAGGGACCCAGATGAAAAAACTCCGTTACGACATATGCTTCTAGATTGCCTTAGGCCAAAACAATGTGTACCAGCTTGCAAAGCGTGCTGCAAAAGTGACACAAACCATCTGATTCCATTACTTGACCAAAGCAAGTCCATGTTTATATCTGCTTTGCGAATCAGAATATTTGTGAGTGACCCAAATCAGTCATAGACATGGCCTTCGCCTTTTTGTGGTGTCAGATTTTATGGGTATGCTCTGTGATTTCCCCTCTATTTTTATGAAACTTTCCTATGGCCTCCCTTTCACAACTGGCTCTTTTCACTACTCTTTTACAAGTAAACCTGGCTTTCTCATTAATGTTGTTATTTTCCTTGAAACACCTCCCAGTATAGACTTTCCTTTTTCCTTCTTTTATCACTAATATGGAGGACAAAGAAAAGAGTTAACATCCTTTGTTCTACATTACCAATTCTAGGTTATTGCTCTGACTTGAAATTCAGCAATCTTTCCTCTTTACAGCTATCTCACAGTACTCTTCTTCTATACTAGATGCTATGGTATACTAAGACCCATGGTACTTTTTTCCTCTTAAGAAGTCACTAAATTTAACTTATCTGTCACTTATTATCATGTCAGTGACTCAAAAGTTTCTTACCTCTTTGATGCTAGTGATCCGCAATTTCATCCTTGGATCTTATAATCTATGCCCACAATTTCCAATTCTGAGTATCTTACCTCTTACTGTAATCTCTTTAATGCTAATTATTTTAATTTAGTTACTGGTACTGACTGTGATCTTCACTTTCATCAAAACTTTGCCTCTTCACTTTTTTCTCTTGTCTGTTAGCTTCCTTCTAACTTCATTTTTTTTTTTCTGTCTATCCTGCTTTCCATGACCAGCCAACTCAGCAGTGCCTTTGCTTATTTTGTAAAATTCTCCACTGACCTTGAACTTCCAATTGCTTCATTGCTGGTCTGCAGAGTGCTGCTAGAGTAAACTGTACTGATAGAGTCTGCCACAAATTCACGCTTGTTCCCTTTAACCAAGCCATCATTTCCGAGTAGCACTTCTTTTATTCATCTCTTGCTGACTCACTGCTCATCTCACACAGCAGTTTTTCCAAACATTTTTGACTTTTTTTTTAAGATTCAAGCCCTGCTCCAGATATGGCCCCAAAATACCTTTCTAGTTTCATCTTCCATTTTTTCCCAAAAGCTCTGTGACTTGTGATTTCCAAACTCCACATGTTTGTTTATCCTATTACATTTTCCTCTATTTTCTACAATGAAAATGCTACCTAATTTATACAAGTTTTTCTCTGAGAGAGGTCCCAATTTGTTGTAAACATTCATGTGATTTTTATTACCCTTTATGAGACTTAGCAAATACTACCTTACACTAATTTCTTGTACACATGTACCATCTCCCCAGTTTTATTGTATGCTCCCTGAAAGAAGAAACAGTGATGATTTGTATACATAGTGTTTATAGATAGTGTCTTGCCCTTAGTAGATGCTGAGGTTATCTTTGGTAAAAGTGTTAGACAAATAAATGTTAGTAAACTGGTTGGCAAATAGTTTTTCTCCCTTCTTTTCCAAAAAGGAGTAAAGATAATATTAAAGGTAAGGATTTTTCATCTATTTTTATTATTTAAATTTTAATATAACAATTGCAGTTTGAGATGCTAGTACTGATAGATTGAACCTATTTGGAGAACAGTAAAAGAGTTATGTAAA
The DNA here is from genome assembly GCA_004027375.1 of Macroglossus sobrinus. Taxonomy (NCBI): domain Eukaryota; kingdom Metazoa; phylum Chordata; class Mammalia; order Chiroptera; family Pteropodidae; genus Macroglossus; species Macroglossus sobrinus. The sequence goes on along the minus strand of PVKZ01000122.1, from coordinate 719,782 downwards.
TAACTATATTTCATGTAATGTTCCTTTCTATGTTGGTTACTTAAGATCTATATTTCATTTCTCTTTATTTTTATCCATATATTTAATATTCGAATCAATAAGGATAATAGTCAATGCACAGAATTTTGTCTCATAGCAAGCTACTTTAAGTTCCAACTTCTTGAAATATATTTTGTTTAAAAGTAGATAGTACCTTTCTGGGGTTTGCATGTGCTCTATTATCCCAGCCTGAATGTGGAATTACTTGAGAGATAAAACAAGACAGTCAAATGGGGAGCCCAAATGTTCCTTTTGTTACTGGTAAAGCTGATGTTGAAAAATGTGAGCAACAGTGGGATTCCTATAGTAATAGTGAGAATTAGACCTTCTTGTCCAGCCACAGGTAGCACCAGGTCAGAGCCATACATGGGGACATGCCCTGTACAACTTGGAGGAGCATGATAAGTTTCTCTACTCTGATGAGAAAGCAAGGTGAAGCAAAAAGGTATTAGTGCTTGGAGAAAAATACTTCTTCATGGAAAACTAAGGAATGGGGTGGGAACATTCTTATCTAACACTCCTGAACATGACAGTATGATGCATGCACATACATAATGATTGGTGGTCATCAGTGATGAGCAGCCTAGTAATTTCTGTCTGTCTCTGATGATACTTCTAATATTAACCAAATATTTTTTTAACTTTTTAAAAGACACTTTTAGACTTTAAAATTAGGTTAAAATGATTATCTTCTTAGATAAAACAAATTGATGTACATTATTACCTTACCAGGCTCAATTGCATTACACATGGGAATAACAGTCCCTAATCTAAATAGTTATATTAATAATTATGTGGAGGCTGCAATATTACCACACAACTGAATATTTTATTGATGTGAGATTACTATTAATAGAAGAAATTTAACCAAGACAAAACACATCCAGTTTTTAGCCCATAGTAAGTACTTTCTTTGAAACTTCTAATAAAAATATACATATTATTTTTACTCTTGACAAAGTTCTTTTTACTTACTATATTATATATTTATCCATACATATAGTGTGTGTGTGTGTGTATGTGTGTGCATATATACATATTAACTGATTAACCCGATTAAACAACTAATAAATTGAGGGAAATTGTTTGACATCTCAGTTAACTGACAAGTTGTTTTCTGAATTTACTTTTGCTTTGGCTTTACTCTTAACCCTGTTTAGTTAATTGTTATTTTTTTGGTTTATAGTACTTGATTTTACCATTCTTCCTTCTTATTTTATGCTGTTATATATTGACTCACAGATCACTCCTCTATGTGTACTGAGAGTTTGCTCCCATCTGTCCACAATCTACATCCTATCGGTTCTTCCATTCCCTCACTTCCTCCCTCAGCGGTGCTCTTTGAGCTTGTTGAGGTCTTCAAACACTTGAACTTTCCTTCTGATTCCTTCCATCTTGTTGGCTTCTCAGTGTTTTATTTTCTGTAGTGCTCATATGTTCTTTGCTCAGTATCCCTTGAGGGAATCACTCCTGACTTAACCTCAGTTTGTCGATTGGATGGCACTGACATCATCCCCTGGATCCAGGGGTGGGCATATGACCCAGGTCTGGCCAGTTGTAACACTCCATTTCTTTAGTCATAGTGTCTGTTTAAGGGGTGGCTATATGAATCCAGATTTGGATGACATTATTACGGAAGAGGCATTCATTTTCTCTTGGGATAGTTAAGTCAGTGAATTGTAAGCCTGTTACTGCTGCTCATCATTTTGGCTACCATTTAGGTAGAAGTTTTCAGAGACTAAAGCCCACACAGACAGCAAAAAGCAGAGCTGAGAGATGCAGTTATGTTCCAGTTCAAGAAAATAAAACCAGATATACCTAAAGAGACATATATTCTTCTAATTTTCAGTTTCATGAGCTAGCAAATTTCTTTCTTTTCCTAAGCCAAATTGAGTCAAGTCTTAACACACCCTGCTTCTTATCTAGTCTGGATACCATCAATTGCTAATTTGACCATTTTGTGAGGGAGTGTGTGTGTGTGTGTGTGTATGATCTCCCTTATGTCTCTTACACAGATATTTTGCTACCTTATGTACTTTGGATCAGTTTAAGCCACTTTTTTCGATGTCTAAACTTCTGAGTGCTGTTAGAAAGTATCACAAACTACCAAGGTTGGCACCACTACAACCTTGTGACCTCCATTTCCAGATGGACCTGCAATGCTGCCCTGTTCATCCTTGACTATGTGTCAGAAGTTTTTCTAGGCACTAAGGATACAGAAAGAATGTCAGGTAAGGCTGCTGACATATAAAACATGCTGTTAGGGCAAACAGTCAAAAAACAAGAAAGCAAATAAGTGAATGATGTAATTTCAGACAATAATAAATATTATAAAGAAAAAAAAAACAGGGTATGGGGCTGAGAGTAATGTAAAAAGTTGAAAATTATTTTGTATTAGGTAGCAAGAAAAGTCTTTTTGATAGCTCTTTGAACAGAAACTTGGATGAATTGAGGAATCAGACATGCAAATTTTCCAATAGGAAACAAGAAACCCAATAGCCTCAACGCAGAAATGAACATAAAGTGTCCCAGTGGCAGTGGAATTTTAATATGACTGGATTACAGATAACATGGGAGGAAATGAGACAATCAGAAAGGCAGAACATTGCCAGAACACACTGGAATCTCTATCTGGGTGTGACATTACCACTTTAAACAGAACTATCTAGGTATCTCCCATTTTGTACTGTCCAAGCACCTTAGTCTGGCCCCACCAGACTAAGGTGCTCCTTTTGCCTCCTCCATCTCTCATTGTTTCCCAGCTATACTGAATGGTTCTTTGTTCCATGCTCTGCATACTTGAACTTTCCCTCCAGAATGCCCACTACAGCTTTTACCTTCCTGGATAATGGCTAAGTATTTTGCAAGTCTCAACTCAAAGGTTTCCTTATTTCTATTTCTGTATAACCTCACATCTAGCCATACTCTAGCAGTTTTCATATTATTTTGCAACTGTGTGGCTGTCTTTGATTGCAAACTACTTGAAGGCAAATTATTTTTGTGGGAGCCATTTCTTTTTCTCTAGTCTATAGCATAGTATTGGCATACAGTGATGACATAATAATTATGTCTAAACAAAGGTGTTATAATATTTCTGAAATTCTCCCTTTAAATAAAAATCTGTAACTCAACTAGTTCAAGAATATAATGCTTTTTTGAAAGTAGTTTAGATTTTAATTCTACCATTCTGTTACAATCACATTAAAAAAATCACGTATTTAAAGATGCACATAGGCAATAACACATTTATATCTGTATACCTCTCCACAGTCTACCTATAACATAGTTATCTAACTTATTTAGGGCAGTATTTTCAAATTTATTTTTTTAATTAATAAAATCATACCCTTTATGGTTATTACTCCATGGGATGCCAACACAAAATTTAAAATTTCAATTAAAATACATAAAACAAAACAGCAGCAGTTGAAAAAACATAACTTAAACTTAAACTTATGCCCCAATTGGGTAGGGCAATTTAAAAAGACACACACACACACAAACACACACACACACACACACATGTACATACACACACATACCTATACGTGTGTGTACATACATACACACACACACATCTATACATATATACATATATATGCACATACACAGAGAAGTAGCTATGAAGAAGAAAACATTGATGATTTAAAAACAATCTTTTGTTGTAGAAAACAGATGTGGAGTTTTACACTTTGCTCTTTTAAATTGTCGTTTCTTATTTTGTGTGCACTATCTCATCGCAAATTATATAAGTAAATATTACACCATTGTTAAAAAAAAACACCACTGAGAGACTGGGTCACTGTCTTTTAAGTATTTTTGATGGCAGGAGCATTCCAATTACAACAGGAGGGTGCCAGTAGAAACCTAAAGATTGAGAGTAAAATTCTTTATGGAGAGAATTACATTTTTCTATCAAGTAAGAATTCTACATGCCTTGAAATTCTGCTTGGCTTTGTCTTTAATATTTTGAGATAGCCAGAAATCTTTGCTTCTTATTTTACTATAAATTATGTTGTTTTGGGTTTTTGGTTAAACAGTAATAGTTGAGTGAAAAATATTTTTCTAGCAAATAAAAAAGTCTAAACAATGAGGTAAGAAGATGCAGAGGCTGGTCTACACAATTCCAGGGACTGGTGACAGAAGGTTTTTATTTAAATGTTTTATTCTTAAAAAAAAAAAAAGTTATTCAAATGCCTTGAAAGGAAGTAGATTTTGTGAGCTTTTGGATAAAATTTCATGTAGTTTTTCAACTCTCCAAAAAAAACCCAGGTATTTATCAAGAGCATGTATATGCAAGACCACATGAGAGACAGAAGGCGGAATAAGTTATGATACCTCCCTTCTAGGTGTTTATATTCTATTGGAGTAAACAAAATATGTACATGAATAGAACACAGGTAGGTTAAACTTAGTGAACTGGTCACATATGTCTATCTTGTACCCTCTTGAAATACCACTAAAAGTAAAGGACTAGAAAGATATGAACCCATAAGCATAACCAGAATGGGAGATTATACAACAGTAGAGCAAGCCAATTTTAGAAGATAGAAATGGATGAAAATGTTGCCAGAGGTAGAAAAGCTAATTTTAAGTGCCTACAGATGGTAATGTCAATAAAAAAACAAGTCACATTTTGCTAAGGGACCCAGAAAGTCTCAGAAATCAGATACTTGGTTTCACAGAAGACAGGAAAAATCATGGAATTGAAAACAGAGGAATTGGTTAAACATTTCCATAACCAGAAATTAGAACTTCTTATTCCTCTTTCCCTCTCCAATATTAATATAAAGCAGGGTTTTTATTTAGTGGAAAGAATTGAACCAGAGAGGCTAATGTGAATGGTAGAAGAGAAGACACTATACTGAAAAGAGGACAAAATAAAAGTCATCATAGTAAATGGCAACCCTTTTTCTGATGTCCCTGAATTGCTTGGTTGTAAGAAGCAGCTTACAGGTAGGAGAGTGAATTGTCTCTGAAGGTTCTGAGCTATCACATAGTGTCTATCTATATCTGTCTACAGAGACTGATCTAAATCACTCATCTAAAGAGTTATGTCTCTAACCAGCAGTGAAATCCACCAACAGAAAAATTCCACCTTACACAATTTCCAAAGAACTTTTTACCGTTTCATTCTTCAACGTGAATGGGCAACAACTCAGCCGGCATCTGAGGATAGGCTCCAACAAGAAAGGCAGAGGTATATATAGAGAGAAAATCAAAAACAGCTCAGAGTTAGAAATAGATAAGACAGGAAACAGAAGAAATGCACTCTTCTCCCACCATTAAGAAAATCTTTAGAAAGCTAAAAGTACTGCATGTGTAAATCAAGAACAAGATGACATTAAAAAAAAAACACTTAGAAAATAAAATAATAACTCTTGGAAATTAAACATAAGAGCCAATATAATAATAAAAAAAAGGTTTGGAAGTTAATACTGTTTTCAAGAACATGAAAGAAAAAGACAACTAGTAAAGAAAAAGTGAAAAGAATAAGACTATTAGAAGGGCAATCCAGAAAGGCCAATATCTGACTCATAAAATTTCCAGAAAAGCCATGGGGAAAATGAACAAAAAAATCATGTAAGAAAATTTCCAAGAACTAAAGGACATAGATTTCCACATTAAAAGAACCCACTTACACACCCAGCATGAGGGTCGACGGAAGATCTATACCAACACACCTAACAGGGAGATTTAAGGACAAGAATATAAAGAAGACTCTTTAAAATCCAGGAGAGGAAAAGTAGGTTATAAACAAAGGATCAAGAATTATCATGCCATCAAACTTTTAGTAGCAACAATGGAAGCTTAGAATTCTAGATCCATTTAAACTATAAATTGAGCACACAGTAGAACAAACACCTTTTGTATATGAGATCTCAGAAAATTTGCTTCCAAACCATCTTTTTACAGAAGCCACTTACAAAAGCTCTAATAAAATGAAGGCATAACTAAGATAGAAAACAATATGGGTACTAGGATGCAGGGATTCCACACAGGAGAGGTAAGGAGGGAATAACTGTCATGACAATAGAGTAAGGATTAGAAGACAAACAGTCTAGACAGGAGAAGGGGAATGCAGGGTTCTAGAAGAGCTGGGATAAGGGATCACTGTTTTTTATTCTAAGATAGCATGATCAATCGACTTAAAAATATACATTTTTTTTACCTTTTTAACTTTGATAAAAAAGAAAGTTAAGATAATGCTTTTAAAAACATGCTATATGCTATTAAATTTGCAAGCATGGTGCTGTGGATATTGAGGAAACAGATTCATTTTGTCTAGAAGGCAGTTTTCATGGAGGAAGGTAAATTCTGAAGAGTCAGCATGGCAGAGACTGTCAGTGTTTGGCAAGCATCTGTGTACTCCTCTACATGTTGCAGACTTCTTTGAAGTTAGACTGGGCACAGTAGGATGTGAATGAAAGAGATGTGAGTCATTTGTAGGCCTTGCCCTTAAAATAGTCCTGCAAAATCCTTTGGTCATTTCTTTCTTTCTCCATGGTAACAACATTGGGGGTAAGATTCCAGATATGAGGAGAGTACCTGACCCACATTTGACTTTGTATGAATGAGAAATAAACTTTATGTGTAAATCACTGAGATTTGGAGCTTTACTTGTTAACACAGATGTTTTATATATAGGCATATAGAAAGTAATAGGCAACATAGAAGAGTGACTAATGGCAGATAGTCTGGAATCAGACTGACTGTGTTCAAATTCTAGTGCCATCACTTACTAGCTATGAGACCTTTGGAAAGTTAATTTTAATGTTTCTGAGCCTCACTTCCTTCCCCCTTAAAATCAGAGCAATAGTAGTACTATCTTGTAAGGTTGCTATAAGGATTAGGTAAGTTAATATAAAAAGCACTTAGAACAATTTTTAGCACATAGTAAGTTCTGTGTAAGTGTTGGCCATTGTTATTATTTCAAAAGTAGGGAAGTAAGGAATGGTATCTTAAGGGACAGTAATAGAATAAAATGGGGTGGTAAATTTTCTTTGAGTTATAGTGTGAGAAAGTAGGAGTAGGATATAAAGATGCTTAGGGTATATAGTTAGTGCATTTGTTTGGATTTGATCATGGAAGGAGACACACTAACAATTATATGAAATACAGGATTTATTACAGGGATTGGACTACACATAATTTTGGGAGCTGGGGGAATAATAATCTGTGAAAAGTTGCCACCTCTGCTTCTGGGGCCTAGAGATCAGCAGGACTGGCAATTCAGAAGAGAAGCTGTATGTAAAGAGGGTGAGAGCAAAGACAAAATGTTGCATTGGAAGCTGCAGTTATCACCACTTCTAACCTTGATGACATGAGTGCCCTGCAAAAGGACAGGAAGGTGATCCAGTAGCTTCATCATCAGTGTGTATGAGTAACAATGAAGCCTAGGACCCTACATCAACTGACTTTCAGAAAAAATGGCTCCTGTTTCACTTTGGTTTCAAAACTCCACGAAACTTTCTTTTGTGGTCAGCTCACCCAGAATCACACAAAATATAGACTTTGGGAAATGAGGTTCAAATTAGGGTTAAACTGTAGAGGGGCCCTGGATGCCAGGCTGATGAATATGGGTTTTCTTGTGTTGGCTGTGAAGGGCTGTTGAAAGGTGATAAGATTAGTAGATTCAGAATTGAAAGCTGGAGAATCCTCAGCTAAATTGCTTTTAAGGATGTTGATAGGTTGTTAGAGTTGCTTTTATTAACTGTTTATTACACACATCTTGTGTATTTGTAAACCAATTTTATCTTCTCTCTTTACTTGGGAAGGCTCACTGCACTTCCATTTTTTTCTGTTCATAAAAATAATCTTTATCACCAGTACATTTTGATAATTCCAGGGACAGAGAGTATTAGACATAGTGGATACGATTCATTGTCATTGCCAGTGAAATAGTAATAATATCATCTGTTTTTAAAATGCTTTAGGGCCTTTGGAGGAAGAATCTTCCTGGAAGTAGATATAAAGTTAAAAAGGATATTCAAGATGAATGATGCTTATATGGTGATGGCTTAATAATGTGTTTCAGAGGGACAGGTGATCTGCAGTGTTTGAGAAAAATGAATGTTGCAACTTAATGGCACAAGCTGTCCATGCTTAATCATTTTAAAGAGTAGTTCTCCTTTTTGACAGTGTTGAAAACAAAGGTATAGTGACTCTCCAAACAGAAAAATTGCTCACAACATGATTTTTATGGAGCTAGATATGTTCTTCTCCATCTATAGAAATTCCCTTATCCTTCAAGGTCTACATATTTGTATTTTTTTTCCACAAAAACTTCTCTGATGGCTTCATCCAGAAGGCATATTTCTTCCTTTAATTTTTGTGGTACTTTATATTAAATTTTGAAAAATTATTATTTACTTCTATCTTTCAACTGAGATACAAAGCAGGGAAAACAGTGAGAGATCTGAGTTAGAGTCCTAGTTCTCCATTAATTGCATAACATTGGGTAAGGTACTTAACGTCTCTTAGAGGTTAATCTTAATTTCCTTAAGTTTTGAGAAATCATATTGAAACAGCTATCTATAGATATAACATGAATGCTTCTGTTTTTTTTTTTCTTTAAATTTATTATAGCACTCCCAATGGGTTTTAATCACTTTAAAGATAAGAGTATTATCTTAATCATTGTTAAAACAGACAAAGAGACAAAAAGATATTAATCATTGTTGACTCTCAGCATTTAGTCCAATGTCTGACTACAGGCATTCAGTATAATGGCATGATGAATAGATTAAAGAACATGAAAGTAATCCACTCTAGTTTGGGTTCCTACTGAATAACGCTGCTGGGAATGGGGCAGATTTTTCATCTGGAGTCTTGTTATATACCTTCCAAGGGCACTTATTTAATCAGAGAATGAAGGCTGCACATCTCAATGGAGCTTCTATGCTGACATCCACTGCTGAAGGTTAAACAAATTCAAAAGTACTTCTGGAGAGAACAGAAAGGAACTTTTGAGGTTCCCCAACCCTAGTTTTCACCAACACCCAGGGGATGCTTTCAGAAGTAGAGCATGATGGAGTGTTGGTTCCCAGAAGTCCACCTTTCTGTCTTAAGCAAATGTCAAAGCAAAGGCAGCCTTTCTGAGCGTGCTTCCTCCCATGCTGTGTCCTACTGAAAGACCATTATTAACTCCAACAATTCATGTCCAAGTGGTATCAATCATTTGCATCATACAATGCCTGACTGTAAATTGTGACATTATCTCTGAGTAGGAAGGTGATAATAATAATAATCATTAAAAAATATATATATATATCTTGGCATGGCCCCAGCCGGCTGAGGAGGACCTTAGCCGGATCTGTCATATTTGTTCTGAACATGAAAGGCTTGGTTGTTTGCTTTCAGGCCCATACATCACTGGACCTGTCATGGGTTTCTGTAGGACCAGTTGACACAGCTCAGAACAGCAGCTGCTGGATGGCATTGGGGAGCCTGACACAAGAAACAGTTGCTGGGGTACAGGGACCACAAGCATTCTTGCCAAGACTGACATCCTGTTGTGCTGTCCTGCCACTGCCCTCAGTAAGTCACAACGAGGAGTAAACTGCTGTCACTGAGATGAAAGGCCCCTTTCCTCTGATCTCTCCACTCAAAATTACTTCAGTGCCACACTGTATTTTATGTCAATACCTATTTTATTTTTCAAAATTGAAAAAGATATAAGTACATTGTTCCCTGAATTCCTGATGCTCTGGGTAACCTAGCAACCGAGTATGCCACATAGCACACAACAGAATATTATCATGCACTCTACTCAACTAACAAGCAAGCAGCACAGATTTCCCTTGCAGATGATCTAGGCTAAATTTAATGGTTAATAGTTGCTATCAATATTAAAAATAATAATAACCTCCCTTTTTTATTTCTTAGAGCTAGATTTGTAGGGAATAATGCTTGTTTCTAATTGTACATGTGGGAGAATGTTTTTCACTGAGCCTACATCTTCCTAGTGATTTGCATGGATTTTAGGTAGCCAGCAGCATGCTGCAAAGTGATAATCACACGAAACAGGAGAATACATTTAGGACATTTGGAAATCATGCAAAATTTTCAAGTTCAAAATTGACTCACGCTTTTCACCTCTTGGAAAATGCTGTCAATAAGGGGCTTATGTGCACTGATCAGGCTGTTTAGCCATGCTGACACTGCCCCCAATTCTCAGAGAAGGCTGCCAGGAAGCCCTCTGGCAAGCAGCTCTAGGACAAGAATAAAGCGGAACAAGAGTCAGGGTCAGGGAGAGGTTCAAGGAGCTCTGACCTGAAAGAACACGAACAAGGTCATGGTACAGAGCAAGAGTCTACTAAAAAATGGCAGAGGTTACAGGGAAGAGAAGAAAGAGTAAAACAAGTCAAACAACAAAGAGGGAAAAGAGGACACCCCCGGGAATAGGAGATAGAGCATGAAACACATGTAGGATCAAGAAGTGAGAGGTGGGTGGGCTCCCTTTTTGACAATGGACAGGAAGTTCATGAGCTGGTGGGTAGGTATCTATCACAGCTTTTATGTCCATTTGCCATTCACTTTAGATTTCCTTTTGAGATACCCCCATCCATTAGTGTTTTGTGAAAATCAGCTACTTAGTTAAACACACACACACACACACACACACACACACATACACACACACACACACACACACATACATTTTCATTAATGAGGTTTTGTGAATAATTCACTGTTCATTCTCTTTTCCAATTTAATTTGGTAGCTTCTTTCCTAAACCACTGGAACTTTAAGATGCCTTTGCAACTTCCTTAGAACTCAGACCTCAAAAAGAACGCTTAAAAAAAGTCCTGCTGTTTTTCTCCTTAACTAGTCACCTAAATCTGAAGAACTAAGGACCTTTCATTTTGAGTACGTCCTGCTGCTTTTTAATAATCTACGGGTGAATTAGGCATTTTTGCCTTCAGGTTATAGCTGTTGCAAATAATGTTTTCTTCTAATAACGAAGAAAATATTTTAATACTTTCTGAGACCCTGAGCAGCCTATTCATATGAAAAAATGCCCAGTGTCTCATCTACATTGAATTAACTTCATTTGCAGATAAAGCTGATCCTTGAAATACTGTTATTTTTTCTTAATTAGAACAAAAATTTAAGAGCACACTTTTTTTGTCAATAGGGCAAGGCAATTTTGCTTATTTAGAAAACAAAATTGATTTTGATGTTGTAGCCAGGAACAGCTCTTCCTGTGTCTGGTTTCTAAGTGCTCACAGTTTTTGCTGATTAAGTAGCAAACCATTTGGTTGCACTCCTTGCCACTGGGGACCTAACAGGACACTAAATATCATTGCAGTGCAGCAAAGCATGGAGATGCTCTGAGGACAGCAGAGCTTAAAACATAAGTACAATGCATAAACTTTTGACTGGATGGCAGAAGGGCAATGGGCATCCACGAATCAACAATAATCTGAAATCGTGCAGTATTTGGATTTGCTCAAATTTTAAGAAAAGTATTTTGAAAGTAGAGAACTAGAGTGATTATTTTTCTGTGGAAGCGTAGGAGAATCAGCTACTTTGAAAGAGTCTACATAAACGTATTTGTGACCAAACACTTGTAAAAGCCAGACCACCCACGGGGAATGTGTTCTTGTCAAAGCTGCAGTGGAGTGACCTGTGCATCCAAGGGTTTCTGTTGCTGAGGTGATGGGCTGGGAGGCTGGGAGGGACGATGCTTTCTGAATTTGCAAGAGCCCTTCAGGGCAGTGGCACAGAAAGGATTCACCCCTGAGTGCAATAGAATCAATGTGTTAATTGTTTCAGGTGTGGAATTTTAGGGAGGGTATGAGGTAAGTGTTGCTTGAAAGAAAGTTAAATTTTCTTTTTCCTGTTCTAAAATGCTTTCTGATAAAAGACCATTGATACAATGGAAAAAATATCTAGAGTGAAACTGAAAAATCCTAGGACAGATTATAAAGACAATTGACTGAAATGTTCCTGGTTTTAGTGCATCATAGTGAGAAGCAGGGACTAGGAAATTCACTGTCAGTGAGGAGACCAAAGCCCTTGTTTTCATCTGAAAACAACTGTGAACAGGTGGACATCGGTTTTAAAGAGCAGCTTTAAAATCAAATTTGAACTTTGAGTTTTACATTGTAAAATACCAATACTACAAAAAACACCAAATATGAAAAAAATCCTTCAGAATTATATCTAGACAAACCAAAAAATGATCCTCATAGGCTAACTGCAGGTTGATGTAGGTAAGTGTACACAATGACTAGCACCTCTGCTGTCACCCCAGAATGAGGATGGCCCTAGCCATACTACAGTTATATACCGAGAATTTGAGAATATCTATCAAATATAAGGGTGACGTGGGCATCATTTGCCCTCAGTAAATTTTTATGCTTTTCAGGGTTGGGTCTTGCTTCCTTCTTCCGCAGATCCCTCCCATTCCAGGGAGGTAGTAGTATCCACAGGCCTCTCACTAACATTACAGTGTTAGAGAGGTCACTTCCCACCTTCTCAGCAGAATATCTATATCATAAAAGCAGACAGTTGGAGTGGGTATCATTTCATCCGAAGAAATACAATGTTAGTGATGGCATTCTGGACATCCCAGTGAAGGAGATTTATTCTGATGGAGGACAAGTTCCATATCTGTCAAATTATATCATGCCAGCATGCTGCCTAGAACTATAATCACACTCTATCTTTCAGTTGAGTGCCAAAGGCCTTACAACATATTCAGTGTTTCAAAACTTTTTATTGGTTAAAATCTATTGTTTCAGACAGAATTTTTGCCTATTTACAAATGCTGCCTTGCCTTATTTTAAATTTAAATTAATAAAAGAAGATAGATAATAGTAGGTTAAAACCAGTTTTAGGAAACATCTTGTAGAATACTTGATAAAGACAATGATAGGCTATATATATATATATATATATATATATACATACATACATACATATTTTATATATGTATATATATATATATGTATGTATGTATAATTTTACTCTGCTTAAAGGTCAATATAATATGTTTAAAAAACGTTAGAAAGCATTAGAGGGTAATACAATATGCTGGAAAATAGAACAATGTTTAAGCAATCTTCTTAAAAATATAACTATGGTACAATTTTAAAAACAACCAACCAAAAACCAAAACAAGTCCCTTGTGTGATTTCAAATTAGATATTTTTATTAATATGCTAAAAAATAATGGTACTAATTTTTTTTTCACCCATCTTTCTTCTTTTTTCTCATTTTTCTCTTTCACTATGTGCCCCTTTTTGGAATTGGTCAGACATATATGGAAAACAGGAGTGCCATTACACTGTTTCCGCTCCCGTGGAAGCAGCTATCTGTACTGCCCATCCTTCCCTAACATGGGGTATATATAGCGGGCATTTATTATAACCGTGCTTACAGTTTCATAACAAATAAATCCTGTTTTGTTATGGTGCTCCCCACAATAGCTTTCCTTTGCATTTTTGTGAGTGGTATGTTAAAATTCAAGTGGGGCAGTTTGCTTGGATTTTGTGTCATGTGTGAAGCTACCTGGCAAGTTAAGACTGCATAGGTTTCCTAAAGATGTTCTGTTAGACAAGAATCCAGAGCACTGAGAGGGGTGTGAGTTGGGAGGGCCCACCACGCTGTATCTTAGAAGCCCAGGATGCCTGGCAAAGAGAGATGGCTGTTTTCCCTTGTTCCTGAATAATTCAGTGTACTTCCTTGGAGCCCTTATTTCTTTTCAAGCATGTAGCAGACATCGAAAAACTTGCTGGAGAAGGTTTAAAATTTTTTTCTTATTAAGATAAAAATTCTGAAATAATCATATTTTTTCAAACCAGAAAAAAGAAAAAAGTTAAATAAGGAAATATGAATTTGTATTTCCTATGGCCCGACCTAAGCCCTTTGCATTGAAGTATTTAAAATGTATATAGAAAAAAATGTATATAGAAAAATCGAAGATGCATTTTTATTTCAAAAAATGGAGTGCCTATCTCTGAATTTAAACATGAACTTCAGTCACAATTTTTTCTGTGTTTTTGAATTGTCATGATCAAAATGCCAACAATAGAGTAAATGGCTGATATCAAGAACTGATTAGTTCATATTTTAAAAAATGTTTCTAGTTTCTCTTATTCCAGGTACAACAAGCAAAACACACTGGCACAAGCTAGAGATCTGTCTTCTAAGTTGAGGGGATAGCTTTGGCCTTATTCTCTTACTCGGAACAGCTGGGAAGTAGAGTCGTGTGTGTGTGTGTGTGTGTGTGTGTGTGTGTGTGTGTGTGTCTGTGTGCATGCGCACGTGTGCGCGCGTGTGCGCGCACAGCTTCTATTAAGAGATGCTATTAGTTAATATGTTTAACTCTATGGCTATTTTTTTCTAATAATTTACAACACCATAATGTGTATTTACCTAATTCATATAACACTTGGAAATCTTTATTCCCCCAGAAATTGCAGAAAGAATTGCTTTATTTCATGATAGATGATTTACTTAAAATGATGACAACAAAAAAGCAAAAAAGAAAGCAAACAATAGCAATAACAAACAAGACCTCTCCACTCCAAAACATACTACATGTAAACAAATAAAACCTTTTCAGTTAAGTACATTAGTTTTAGCCACAAACTGCAGACAACTGAGTTAAGTATCAGAGGAATATTATGCTCTGGTCATCTCTCTACAGGGTCATTTGCTTGGCAGTAGGACAAAGCTAGACACATGCTAAGAGGGTTAATTGCAGCCACATGTAGGTTTTCTTTTTGGATGACAGGGCAGTGTCTTAAAATTGATCTGCACATTGTCGAAGGACTAATTCTGAGCTTCCTTTCAGCCCTGTCCTCATCCCATGACAGACTGCTGCTATCTACAAGCCCTTGGACACACTTGTCTGGATTTGCACAAAGTGTGGGAACAGGCACAGAGGTGGGTCAGAGGGCATGAAGCCAATGCCACTACATGCATGTTTCTGCTTTTGTGCTAGCCCTGGCTTCTTCCTACTTTATGCAGATTCTACCTCTGCGAGATCCAGATTGTGCCATATGGGATTCCTGTGTATCACTAGTGAGGACACATGCCTGTGGGAACTATTCTAATGAAGGACCAGTCCAGGCACTGCTGCCTAAACAGTTGCTTTTCCCAAGAGAACTTTTGTAAGGGGGGCTTATGATGTCTGGGGGCCAAGACATTCTTAATGTCTGGGCAAAGAGTGGTGTGTCTGGTTCCTTAGAGTATGTGTATGGAAATGGGAAGTTTTAGGGTCGAATTTTCTGAAGAAAAAATTTGTTTTATTTGTATTTCTGTTCCCCTTGATTTCTCTCTCTTTTTTTTTGTCCTTTGTTATTTTATTATCATTTTTTTTGTGCATAGTCTTATATATCTACCTTTATCACTTCTGATGTATGCTTTTTCCCCATCTAATTATGCTTAATTTTAAAATATCGTGCTTGGATTTTCTCTCCGGTAGATTCGGTTGCTTATCTATTACTTAAAGCCACATTTCCTTTGTTCATTCTGCATTCCTTTATCAACCCTCATAAATTTTGAAGCTACATCTCTTCCTCTTTTTCTCCTATGTGCTATAACTTTGTATATTTCTTTTCCTCAGCATTGATGTTCCTCTCTCTTCCTTTTTCCAAACCTTGTTGTTTGTAACTCTGTCTTATGGTTTCATTTAACTATTTTTGATAGAAGCATTCATTTTATAGTAACTAAATAAATACAATAACAACATTCTTTTTGTCATTCTCTACTTTCTACTCAGTATTCTTTCCATTTTTACCTTATTTTTAAGGCACTTCATCATTTTATTCCTCTAATCTCAGATGTCATTCTTGATTTCTATTTCATGAATGCATCCATCTCTAAATCCCAGTTTCTCTGTAGTCCATTCTCTTTTTAGATATATATTTCTCTTCTCTTTATAGTTTAAGTGAAGCATTTTATTGATTGCAGGTTTTATTTTGCTTTGTTTTACTAGTAAGTATCTTCTGTATAAGGCTACTACTTTTCAGAACTTGAAATTGAGTCTTGCATACTTGACTTCGATTGAGTCAGATGATCTCTATAGAGACCCATCTCAGTTACAGGTTCACCTATATCACTTATTCACTCACTCATTCATTACTTATTGAATTTATTAAACATGTCTCAATGTCTAGAATGTGCTATGTTGGTCTTAGGAAAATATTCACTTGTGTCTATGATTATCCTGATATCAGAATTCTTCACTTAAAATAACTCTCTTCTAGACTGGCTGATTCACTTTAGTGGAGCATTGAGGCTTTCTTCAATAAGAAGAACAGTTATGCACTATGACTATTTTCCTGATGACAGTTTTTTAAAGTTGTCAATAGAAAAAAAAAATATCATGAGCTGAGACCTACAAAGTTTTCTCTGGTTTACGTATTACAACTTCAATTGAATTGCTCATCTGTTTCCGGATAACCTTGGTCTTTCATAAAGACATATCTCTGGAGTTAATCTCAGTTGTATTTATAGCCAGAGGTGTATCAATAAGTAGGGGTTTTTGTGCCTGTGGATGGTATGTTTTAACAGGTGCTGAGGAGCCTCTTGGCTTCCCCCAAATACCTATGGAGCTTATACTTAATACTCTTTAGTTAGAAATTCATTCTTTAGCTTAAGAAATAGTTTTGTGTTAAAGTATAAATACACCTAGAAGAGTAAAATATTTAGTCATTAATGCTTAATAAGATCTTTTCTCCTCTCCTCAAAATATCTCCTAGAGGATATATTTTGGTTGCCAGAGGAAGCCAACTTTAGGAGGAAAATTAGAAAATGTGGAGAAGTTTAGTAGTATTACAAATACAAGAAATCTATGTTTTGCTTATCGTCAAGACTACTACAAAAGCAACTATTTTCCATAGATTAAAACTTCTCATCATTCTCCATTGTCACAGTGTTTAAAGCTCCTGGCTTACACATGCTGAACCAGAACAACTTTTAATAAGGCTTCCTTTCACTTTCAAAAATATTCCAATTTGACAAAAATATTCTACTTCTAGCTAACATGGTATAATGGAGGAGATAAAGGAGAAAAATTTTAGAACAAAGTCATATTTATTGCTTTTAAAATTATTTCATTCATTTATTTCACATTAAACTTTTCTTTGTTGTTTTGTTGATAATTGTGTATTTACTGCTATAGTCTCCATTTCTTTCAATTTGCCTTTTTGATTCTTTACTCATTGTCACTACTTTTTCATGTACTTGATTGTACTTTACACTCATTTTCCTATTCTGACCTGACAATAGACATATTTCTATCTGAGAATAGACATATTCCTCCAATCTTCTGATCTGATGCCCTATGAAAGGCTGATGCATGGCCTTCTGGGAGATTTTATTCTGGAAGTTCTCATTTTGTGAATGACTGTCTTGGGAGAAATCTTTATTTTGGAAGTTCTCATGTTGTAAAGTTTAGAGCAGGAGATTAAGGGTTAAACTTTTGCATCCTCTATTTACAGGCCCTGTGACTTTGAATAAGCTATTTCACTTCCCTACACCTTGGTTTTCTATTCTATAAAGTGAGGAAAATACTATTTATCTCTCAGGGATATTGTGAGAATTAAATGAGACCCTGTACACAAAAAGGTCTGACACAGAGAAGCGGAATGAAAATATATACCACTCCTTTTGGGGGTTTCATTTGAGGTAAATTATTCTTTTAAAGAGGTGATCTCTAAAGAGTGATATTGCTGTACTTCAGTTCATTAGTGCAAATATCCATGGTCTTGAGGGGATCACCTTCTTGGTGCCAATTTGCTTCTGGTTTTCTTTTTCCAGAATAAAGTTCATTGTTCCAGACATCACCTCAGGATATTCAGGAGATATGAAAATATTCTTTCAAGTTCCATGAGGAAGCAATGCTATTGAAAGTCAGTTTCTGGCCAAAAGCACGTTTCCCCAGATTTTCAGGGAAATGGTCATGAACACCGAAAAGACATTGTTTCCATTATGTTAAAATAACAACAACAACAACAACAACAACAAACCAGACTTGAATCCCATACAACTTTCCTGGATCTCTGTTAGTGCCCTGTGAAGCTCTCCTAACCTCTTTAGGTTTACAATGCTCACTGGTAGATTTTCAATCCCTTTGTTACCTCTCATTACCTTGGCTGCACATCACTCTAGCCATCTTTCATCAAAGATTTTTAAAAGAAAAAAAACCAGACCTTTTTTGACTTCTGTTTTGTTTTTTCAATCAACTAGCATTTAATATAGAGAATGTTTTTAAATTTTCATTTGAACTCAAACCCATGTCAATGAGACTCTGATTTAGATTAAATTTAGATTTAAAAAGTAGTAGAGAAATAAAAAAAATTTTTACTCTAGTCCGGTTTTGCTTCCTTTTACCATTTATTCAAACACATAGTAGAAGACATTATAGTAAAAAGTTTTTAAAATAAATTATGTTTAGGGTAGCTCCAGAGTTGTATTTGAAGTTCACATTCACATGAATACCATAATTTAGTATAGGTTGGGGTACATTTGAAGAGGATTTGGGTAGGGCCCTACCCTTTTCCTTGACAGAAGAGAAAAAAAAATATAGTATAGAAATGGGATTGCTTCTTCCTCCCTTGACCTACATTGCTGAAATGCCTATAAGGCTAGTCTGCATGCAACAAGACATTTCTTTGGTTGGTCTGGTGCTGGTTATCAGGCTAGATCCTATAGTTTCAATTTAGTTGAGAGCCAGAGAAAAGTCATTTTTTTATCCCAGGAGCTTGCATGAAGGGGTACAGAGGATTAAGAGACTCCTTATACATATCAGGCTGTACCAGTATCCTAAACTTGCTCCATAAAGATGAAATTTGTGTTCATCCTTTCAAAAGAAGATTTTAAGCCCTGATTTTCCATTGTCAGAGGTGATAAGCTACTATAGAGACTCAACTCGGAAAGCCACTAATCCCCATAAAAGGACAGCAAATGAAGAAGTGAGGTTAAGGTCATTGACTTGAAGCTACACTGTTCTTTACTGATAGAAAGGTTTTTAGCTAAAGAAAATTCTTTTATTTTCAGAACTACTGTACCAAGGGACAAAGCATGAATTTGCCACTATAGAAAGTAACCTTGTTTGAAACAGAACTAAACCAATTAAAAAGATAGCTTCATTTTTTAGACTTCCAAAAGAATGAAGCATGTTTTGTATAAAGGAAATAATGCCCTTAGATGCCAAGTTTTTCATGATCATCTTGTTTTTCACTTAGGTTTTGTTGAGCTGCCACATGTGCATGCACATGCAGTGTGTTTATGCATAAGAGATACTTCTCTATGCAATAGAATAGATCAGCTTTACTCACTGATTCTGTGATAGCTTATGTATCAGTATAGCTGCTTCTGCATTTTCCCGTATAGGAAGACAAATCATTTGACCAAAATTAAACCTTAAAAGCACTTTTATTCTTTGAATATAAATGAACTCTACTTCTGTTTCCATGTATTGTTGCTTACCTGTAATGTGTAATGCACATGAAAGCATTCCTGAATAGCGACTTTTGTCAATCACTTGTTTGGAGAGCCTAAGGAGTTACTGAGAGGTCACTATTCTAGAAACATATTTTATACAAAATGTGACTTGCAGTTCCCCAGTGTTTGTTTTCTAAATTACATTAGGGGACTAAGGTAGACCATGGTAGTATAGAGAATGTAGATAAGTGATAACTTCAAAAACATTTAACAGGACTGTGGCTAGGTGCTGAACACTCAGAAATTTAAAAAATTAACCAAATGTTTTTTTATTATTAAATACATTAGAATATGATGGATACTATCGACGCATACTGTTATTGTAACGGCAGTGTGACTACTGAATCCTTTCTAGCTTAGTATTATTTTCCTTACTGCAAATATTCTATATTGCTTATTTGTATTTTATTAAAATTTTGGGGGTGACATTGGTTAATACAATCAAACAGAGTTTAAGTGTACAATTGATAGTGATTCTTTTCTTTCTTTTCCTTTTTTTTTTTTTTAAGCGAGGCAACCATTGGTTGACCTCACAGATTGCAAGGACTTTGTCAGCTTACAGTCTCTTATTTTTTTGTTTTTTACACCTATAGTACCTGATCTTCCTAGGTGGTCTCCCATCCAAGTACTAACCAGGCTCGACTCTGCTTAGCTTCCGAGATCAGATGAGATCAGGCTTGTTCAGGGTGGCATGGCCATAGACTGATAGTGATTCTTGATGTACCCAGTTCTGACTGGAAGGCAAGTAAGTTATCTGTGGATTGAAGTTACATTAATATTTACAGATCTGGGATAAAAATAAAGTATGATTCAAGTTGCATTTCAAGCATATTAGTTTTGTGTCGTTGCATAACAAATGACCGACCACAGTCTTACTGACTTAATTAACATCCATATTTTATCTCACAGAAGTCAAAAGTCTGGCACAGCAAGACTGGGTTGTCTGCTCAGGGTCTCACAAGCCTAAAATTAGCTTGTCTGTGGGCTGTGTTCTCTGAAGCTCACACACAGTTGTGGCAGAATTAAGTTCCTTGTGGTTATAGAACTGAAGATTCTACTCCCTTGCTGGCTGTCAACTAGGAGCTGCTTTCAGCTCCTAGAGCCTCCCCTCCGCCTGCCCCGCATTTTTTGCATGTGGCTCCTTCCTTCTTGAAACCAGCAATGGAGAATCTTCTTTATGTCAAATCTCTTTCACATTTTAAATTTCTTTTCTTTTTTTTTAGGTAAAGTTTTGTCCCTTTTTAAGGACTCAGTTGATTAGGTCAGGTCTACTTTGAATACTTTTTTTTAGAGTTAACTGATTTGGGACTTAATTGCAATTGCAAAAGCTCTTTATAGCAGGATCTAAAGTAGTTGTTTGATTAATTACCTGGGAGAGGGTGTGTGGATGCCAGGGAGTAGAAACTTTGGAAGCTATCTGAGAGTTCTGCCTTCTTCACCAAGAATATTGTTCATCCAAATCTGAGTTAGTGGGGTTAATTTAATTTTTTTATTATAGAAAGAGTCCAGTAATAACAAAAGAATTTGCCCTTCCCTTGGTGATCAGTAGCAAAAACACTTGATTAATTACTTTAATCTTATACAGTTTTTATGGATATAGATGTAAAAATAAATATAAAGGCATATACATATGAGTATATGCTTTATATCCCTGCAAGGGACAGACCTAACATAATAACTGTATAAACTGAAACCAAAATGCAGTGATCTGCTTAAATTAAGCAATCATTTATTATTTATTTAGATTTTGCTGTTTCAAGAGCTGTCCTTGATGACTGAGATTGAAATTATTTTGAGTTAATTTCTAAATCTAATTAAATTTCAATTAAAATATCAAAGGTATTTTTAAAATATTCTAATTTATATGCAAGAATAAGCTAGCAATAAGATAATTTTAAAAAAAAGTATTAAGGAGAAAGAATATACCACTACTGCTGAATGAGCTTTTACAAATCAATAAGTAAAACAATTCAAGAAAAAAGCAAAAGGAATAAGTAGAAAATTTCCAATAAAGAAATACAAATGACTTCCCTCAAAAAAAAAAAAAAAGAAAAAGAAAAATGCTCAAAGAAGTTAAAATGAAAGCAATGACATGTATAATAAACTGGCAAAAGAATTTTAAGTTTATATATTAGGTGTTGGAGAGAATATGGGTAAATGGGCATGCAAACTTTGTGGAAGCTAATCAAACAATTTTTATACTCTTTAACTATTAAAAATATATTAATAAAAACTAGAATTCAGTTTTTATTAATATATCTTTTAAAATAGCTAAGAATATATACAAAGATTTAACTACAATATTTATTATAGTATTACTCATAAAAATTAGATATAGTATAAATGCCCAACAATAAATTATGGTAACTTCAAATTATAGACAATTCTATAGTATTTTAAATTATTATATAAAATAATATTTCATTTTATAATGAATGTTAATTATATATAAAATTTAAAAAAATATAATTTTTCCACTATATACAACTAACTTCCTCTCTCTTTATATACATAAAACAATTATTTATATAACAATTTTATTTATCTATAAATCATTTGATATCTATACATCTTCAAAGTTAACAATTTAATTGTCTCATAGCCCAAAAGTTAACTTAATTGTCCTTGAATTGTAGGATTATAGGTAATCTAAATTTTATTTTAGCTTATTTTTATTTTATAAATTTTCTATGATAAATGTGATATTTTTAATGATTCATCCCACCCTCAGTATAGATATTTTAATTGCACAAACGAAATTAGCAGTGAAACATAGCATAAAAAGCATAGATTTTGGAATCTGGTGGAACTGCATTTGAATCCTGGCTCATACCTCATTGTTTATTCTGTGGAAGGATTGTTCCTGGATCAGGTGCTTGCCCTAATCCAATCAGCCATGGCCAGAGAAAGAAGGGTCACGTGTTCAAACTGAGACTGCCTAAGGACTAGTCATTAGCAGAGGTTATGAATGCTGTAACTAGTCTTGGGTATGGCAGACTGGACAAAGAACTATATTACGACAGGAAATGGTAGGCTTTTGAACTGAATAAAGTGCTATGGAATTATGGAGACAGGGAAAGAGGACTTCTGAGAAAATGTCATTGAAAAGATTACTTTAAAATAATCTATCAAGACAGTATAATTCACCAGCTAGAGAAGAGGATGCAGCAGGTAAAATGTATTAGAAGCAGAAGCGTCATCATGAAAAAAGCATTGATGCATGAAAAAACTATGTATTTAAAGAATAGTGGGAAGAATGATTATTAGAGTGAAAAAATGAGGAAAATGACTAGGAAGTGACTAGAAAGGTAGATGAGAGTTAGCTGGATTCCTGACTCTAAATATTTAGGGCAACCACTTTTGCTATGTGTTCGTTATTTCTGAAAATGATAGTTTCAAGAACCCCTAGCTGTCACCCACGGATTCTCAGCCCTGGCAGCACTTTAGAATCACATGGGAGTATTTAAGAAGCAGGAATGCTGGAGTCTGAACCTGGATCCAAAATCCACATTTCTGGTCATTGGTCTTGAGAATATATTAGGAGCTTTTCAGGTGATTGAATTGGCAGCAAAGAATGTCAAGAGCCACTGTTATAAACTGTTATCTGACCTGTCTGTCTCCTGTTTTCTGTATAATCTCTAACTTCCTCTTTTGGATTCAGGCTATTTAAAAATACATGCCAGGCTCACTGGTATCACTAGAAGATTATTAGTCTTGGCCTATGATTTTCTAAGACTATGGAGTTCACTGTATGACTTTTAGAGCCTGATAACATCTCTTGATAACTTTAATATATTCATCATATTGCAGTTTCTTTATAATTTGCAACTCTCAAATCTCTCAGATAAACTCATCAAGTAATTTCTACTATTACTCTTTTGTCTCTGAGCCAGGCTACTGGGGCCTGTCCAAGCACCTTCATGGCTGGCATCTGTTTCCTGCTTGCTCCGAAACACACAGTCCTGCAGCCCTTTTCTGCCTCTCTTAGCTATAACCAATCATTAATGGACTCTTCCCTTTGGGATTTTTACCTCTCATATGATATTTTGCTCAAAAGTGGATATAGCATTCCTCCAATCTTCTTACAGGGAAAATTTTAGCAGAGACTATAATTTACTCTTAAAACATTTATTTTTTCTTATAATGACTTTTTTTTTCGAGACTTAAAAATCTAGGCTTTCTTTATAACCACATTATTTTTGAATACAGCAAATGTGAAACTCTTTAAGTTTGAATGCTATTTTTTAAAGAGGGCACAGGTAAGATGCAGATTATTTCAGTTACAGTGAGGGTTAGCCAGACTGCATAGGTTTCTCACCTTTAATGACTTATTAGTGAAGCAGCGAATTTATTAACATAAAAGGCACCAACCATGGCCCTATAGTCCTAGAACTAATGAACACATAATAAATCCCAGCTCTCTTCAGAAAACTCTGAATGACACAGGCTAAAGAAACACAGTCTTACAATCCATCAATTTCTATCTTACCTTGATAGCAGTCATGAATGCCTTTCAATGCCAAAGCAGGGCAGAGTTGTAATTCAAAAAGAGTAAGATTTTCAAACCTTGAAAAACCACTTTGGATTTATGGGCCAGAATCAAAATTTTATTCCTTCTCCCAACCGTGAAACTCTCAAAAAAAAGGGCCATGTGGGAGCTTACCTGCCTTGCCTTCACAGGAGTGCAACAGACTGTAATATTCTTTTATGGGCCTCAAATGCATCAACCCAAACTTTTTCACCTTTGAGACTCATAATCTATAAATATTCAAGAATCCCTCAATTTGCCTAAACATGAGTTGTCATACTGTCAGTGGAGTGGATAATGAGGATCCTTCCTCTCATCTAATTACTCTCTGCCGACTGGTGTACTGCTCTGTCTCTTCAGATTTTGTCTTGGTTCTCTGATGTCTTTGCTACATTCTCAGCTTTTGAGCTTCCTATAGCCCTCATATCTTTTGTCATTTAATATCATCTGGTATCTTCTGAAAAATGGTGATGATCTCTGAGAAACTAAATGCTGTCTTTTGGATGGTGAGAAACCTATACTTAAGGGGCTATTTAAAATTTTTCTATCAGCTGAAGACATGTTCCTGATTTTCTGTGCAAACATGATTAGATGTTCAATTTATAACTTAATTTAGAAATATATTATGTAATGTACTCTTAAAGAATGTGTTGGAACAAATACAGTTTTTCCAGAACTGAAGTGAAGTGCAACTAAAAATGTGCAGTAGTTTGGCCCACTGTTAGAAATAAAAGTTTTCCTCCATAAGTAAAAATAATAGCCTACCATGGATGGACACTTGAAACATACCTATTATACAGAAATAGGTAATCAATTAAGGGGATCAAAAGTTCTTTTTAAGTATTTCTATCCACAAAACACTTTTATTAATATTGAAGGGGTGATTAAAATGAAAAGAAACAATTAAAAAGCAACATTTTCAATTATAAAAATTGACTGTGTAAAGGAAACTATATATTAAAGCATTAATGTGACATGATTGTGGTACCAGAGTATTCAGAGCCTATCCAGATTGGCTCTTCCATTTTTCATAGAGACTAGACCATCAGGGAATTGCTGAGTTATGTAGGAAGTCACTAGTAATATGCCTCTATTATCTTGGTGTTAGAAATGAAAATGGAATTGGGATATTTTTCCCAAATTCCTTTTGGAAAATGCTGGATATTTTAATATTTTTATATTAAGAACTATGTGTGTATGTGTGTGTGTGTGTGTGTGTGTGTGTGTGTGTGTGTAAATTTATATATGTTTAACCATAGTTAACCCTTTCTTTTATAGGTATATGAGAAAGTGAACATTGAATTAGTGCTCATTATTACGAGCTATGGTTTCTGAGGTGATTCCCACTAATGCTATATGCATCTTTTGATATATTATACTCTAATAAAATCAATAATTTATGTGGTATTGTTGATGAAGGAGGCAATATGTAGCTAACGTATGCATGTCTTCTTAATCAGTGTTTTCAAATCGTCTCTGTTGAGATGGTAATGAGTTCTAAGAAAAAAGGGTTTTCTGACGAAATAAGTTTGGAAAACCTGGCTTTAAGAAAGTTTATCACAGTTTTTTTCCTGTAGAGCTATAAGGTGTCTATAATAGTCTAATAAGCCCCATGAATTCTTCTGTTGGGGGGTAAACAATGTAATATTTCCCGAATATAATGCCCATGGAACTCTTTTGTATGTTTCTTCACTAAATAATTATTAACATTCTACCAGGATGCTCAAGTCCTGAGAAACACAGTTTAAAAAATGTAATTCTAAAACATCTCTTCATTTTTCATGTAACTCAATTCTAAGTATTTACATCAATATATATGATCTCAATATTTCTTAGAGTTTTATTATGAGGAGAAGATAGTCCAGATGGGTTCTGTGACTTGCTACTTGGCTCTCCGTTCTTCCTATTCAATTTGTCCAGAAAGTCTCCTTTGACTCCTGCTCTTCCCAGCTCCAGGGGACCCTTTTTCATTTCATACCATTTTATACCATTGTTTGTTTGATCGTGGTCCTCTTTCACAGGACTGTAGGTTCCTTGAGGTCAGGGGCCATGCATCCCCTGTTTCTTTGCTTTCCCATTTCCTAGCACAAGGCCAATTGTTTAATTCAGCAAATTTATTTATTTTTTTTGACACTGCTAACAATACAGGCAAGAATTCAGCCTTTCCAAACCTCTTACAGTTTATAGGAGGAGAGAAAGAAGCAATTGTCACAAGATGTAAGAAATGCTGTGGTAGAAAAAATATATTCTCAGAGGGGCACTCTATGGAAGGTTTACTGAGGCGGTGATACCTATTTTGAAACCTCAAATAAACAAGAGCTAGTGGCAAGAGGCATGTAATAGACTTACATGGAATATGCATTGGAAGAATTAATATATTCCTGGAGGAAACAGAACCTCAATCACATTATTTTTATAGAGCTGTTCTTTTTCCTTTCATCAGAAGCAGTTTCTTCTTAATTTTTAAAATTATTGAATCCAGTTTTGAAGTTTCATTAAGTTTTTAGAGACACGCTTAAGAGGTTTACCTTCACAAAGATTTTATTGCCCTTACATTCTTGCTGCTAATATTACTGGGATTCATTTCAAATTTTTATCAATACTACTTTTTGGTACATATTTTCTGTGCAAAATAACTTTTATAACATTTATAATTAAAATTTTATGCATAAAACATAGTAAAACAGTACGATACTTATATTTGGCATGTATCTGCATCGAAGTATATTTTATAGATATATAACTTCCTATACTGATTTTAATCATCATTATGGTGGTCAATAAGTTTTAGAACCCCTTTACATATATTCTCTCATTTGATATGATAAATTCACATTTTCAAATAAGTCATTAACTCTCCAAACACCCATGCAAAGTAGACAATACCAGCATTATTTGTTTTTAAGTATTCCCAGCTCCACAGATGAAGAAGAAACTGAGTCAGAAAAATGCGAAATAATTAGTCTGACCACGAAGTGGTATTAAATAGGGCACTTAGCTATTTTTGGATTAACAAACATTTATTCATTTTGTTTCTTATGTAAATTTGGCAGATTTCTTTATTTCCTGAATAAGCACTTCATGTAGAGAACATTGTGAATTGCTCTTGGCCACCTTACATGAGAAATTATTTTTGCTTAGAGAAATAATAATTTATACTTTAGTTTAGAGACCACATGATGATGCCTGGTCAAGAAGGGTTATCTGATACAAATTTTAGTTTTGAGTTCCTGGCACTTTGATGTTCATTTGCATAGAAGTTTCAAAATGTTTAAGCTATGTAGCTATTACTATTCTAGTGCCATAAGCAGGTGCAGACTGCTTGCACACACAATGCTTCATTATTTGTTATGTCTTTTACGTTTTCTTAGTATAGGTCCCAAAGTGTCCTTCAATGTTATGAAAGTGACTGTATAAGCAGTAGATTAAGATTTACCTGTATCAGAGCTGGATTTTTAAAAATATTAAAATAGGAATCTGTTGTTAACCAATGATTGTTTATAAATGTAGTCAGGAAAAAAGGAAGATCATAATGTGGTTGACTCTTTGAGGATTAAAAATGACCAGATCAGTGGTCAGAAGACAGTGCATTGAATTTAACTGTCCTAGTTCTTTTTGCCCTACAGACTCAGAGGTTTGAATACAGAAACATGTCTTTTATCTAGAGATTATTAATTCATCTACTGAAACTAATGAGGAATGCAGCTAAGAGCAAGAGAAGGCAAAGAAATTTTTGAGAAGCAAACAGATGCCAAAATATCTTTGCACTTTTTTTTACATATTAAAGATAAGGAGAATGCCTAGTTACCTCAATAATTTTAAAGTTGGTTATCAGTTTTCTAGATAATTAGAATTTGAATTAGAATATTATAGTGATTACTGGACACAGGAATATTGAAAGCAGTAAATAGAGACAGTTGGAAGCCTGAAGAGATAAATGTAAATAAATAAAGATCAGTATAAGAAATAAAAAATAGCTGTATGGAAGAATTTCCTTTCAGTGCAAACTAATTCAATGTTAATAGCCAATAGAAGTCTTAGTGCCCAATAATTGATGTTTATTACAATGATTCCAAGTCATCAATAAAATGATGATTACATCAATATAATCAATTTGAGAAGGCAAGAGGATATGAAGTACATTTCAGAAGGAGTTATATAAAAAGAATTGAACTCAACAAAAACAGACTTAATATTAATCTTCAGTTGTGTGGAAAAACTTATCTGCTGTCATTGCTAAAAATGAGGGATCATTAGACTTTGTAAAGTAGCTGGGGTCTTCATAATGGGGTTGAAATTTTCCCCAGACATTTAAATTTTTAAAAATAATATTGAAGTGCCTCAAATTTGGAGGCATTATTTTCTGAGTGATCCTATGAAATGAGAAAGATATAATAACAATTTTCTTTTTAATCATTTGCCCTTTCATTTGTTTTGTCCTATTTTATTTTTCATAAAAATTTTGATGTCTCATCTCTGTGTCCTTTTCTCTTCAGAGAGCCATTTAATGTCTGTCAAATGTCATGTTGCTTATTATAATAACACCACATGGTTATATATAACACCATAAAATATATGTATGTGACAGCTAGTCATAACTATGCCAATGAAGATGATCAGATTCCATTATACACTTTAAAAAGTCTATATGACATTTCCATCATAGGCTACTCCCATGATCATTTCTGTGGCTCTGATTTTTAAAGTCATCTTTCTTTTTTCCTTTCCTTCAAATTTACCATTATATGGGAAAAAAGATAATGCAAAGCAAAAATTACATTTTATAAACTTCAAGATACATTCTTCAAATCTCAAACTTTTTCTATTAAACACTGTTGGTCAATGCATAAATTCCCATCTAAAACAAACTATTTGTGAGTATAAAGTAATGCTTCTCAACCATGTTGTTTTAGAAAATTTGCAAGAAAAGGTTTACAAAACAAGTACAGATCTCACATGAGTGTATAATGTCAGAACAAGGCTATATATTAAAGCAGGAAGTATTATTGAACAAAATAAAAAAAGAAACTATGAGGTAATAAAAGGAGAAGTTGTACCTGGAGAAAACAGAAAAGTAGAACTATAAGCAGCTTTCTATTTTAATGATTTAGTAACAGGGAAGAAAGTGGAGTTAGAATAGTCTTGTATTTGCCAGAGTCCTGTGATAACTACATCCAGTCTCTAAATTCCTGCATTTGGAGCTGTGAAAATGACCTTAGGAGGAATCCCGTTACTCTGTTGCAATGACCATCAATGTGGGCATTTCCAGGAGAAATACCTCTGTTTCTTTTGGGATTGTGTCTTGTTTTTTAGCAACTTCTATGTTTTAAGGCATTCCATTAAAAAAGCCTCACAATAAAGATTTTACCCAACTGCAGCAGAGATCTTTTAAACAGAGCTGAAGTATCTCAATCATTTTCTTTGGAAGTCTCTTAGAAATTAATTAAATTAAAATACTTTGTAACCTTACTATCAGAACTTAAAATGGAGGACACAAAATGTTTAATATTCTAAGCATGACCTAAATACACAATACAAAGAGATCTGAAAGAAAAGATTTTGGCTGATGTAGCTGAACTTTTTATAGAGAGCTATAATCAGAAGAAAGAAAAACACTAAAAATAGCTTATAAATAAAATAAAAAAAAAACACCTCAACTAAACCAACTATACAAAATCTCAGTGGTTACCTAACTTACACTTTATTTAATTTTCTTTCATGCTAAGAGAATGACTAGCTAATTAGGATTTTTGAATAAAACTGTGTGATCCCCCCTTTTTTTACTTTGCATCCTCTTACGTATCCACAAATACTATTTGTGCCAATTGTCTGAGAGAAAAATATAGACTAATTAAAATGCTAATCTTTAGTAAACACATAAGTACTTGCATGAAAATTAAATACTTGGGCTGCTAATTTATAAATACATGCTCACACAACAGGAACACTGCATCTAGTGTGGACTTCAGTCTTGGGCTTAACAGTCTCGTCTACATGTCAAATCCACTTCAGGGCTGAGAGTATCTACCATTGAAATCACCCAGTGTGCCTTCTCTCAAGAGCGTCTAAGACGAAAAGAAAAGTGATGTGCACTTTGAGAAGATTATTTAAAACCTGCAGATTCATTAGGGGAGAACTTAATTGTGATCGAACTATAATCCTTTCAGTTCATCTCATAAATAATAAGTCTGAACTCTATTGAGTCACATGGCCTCTTTTGCACAAATCTATAGAAGAAGGTCCTTAAAATTGAATAGATGGAACTGAATAGACTTGGGAAGTGGGAACTGGAATTTGATGGACAGCCTTTCACCTCTAGGTTATTGGTTTGTATCTGACCCAGGTGATGAAAAGTCGTTGTTATACAATGGCTGTTTAGTAGTTTTCTGTGTAATGAGCTGTTGGCTCCAGTCCATTCCTTAGTGGACAGGTGTCTGCTCGAATTCCCAAATCACCATTCCACTTGTCAGTCACATTTGAGGTCAAGGGCTAAATAGGAACTGGGGCCAAAATACTTTCTCATTCTGATGAGTACAAGCCTTCCTTTGTTGGTTGACTGGGTTGGGAAAAGGAAAACTGCCATAGTCACTGTTCATGCTCTGCCTATTTTCTATTAAGATTTTATTGTTTAAGATTTTTATCATAATAAAAAATTGTTAGGTTCTCAAATGTGTATGTTTTTATTGTTGCATATCATGGAAAGAGATGCCTATACACATTCCCAGACCAGGGATATTAAATTTATTTGTCTAACTGCAACAGGGATATATTATGCATTCACATCTGACTTTTCTCAGCTGGTACAGGAGAATTGTGATTATAGGCTCCAAATTCTGATAAAACTAGCAGATAGGAAATAGCCAATAGCAAAATAGTATATGATATTCTGACTGAAAAAATGAACCCTCTTTGAGACAGAAGGTAGAAGAAAACATGTAAGAAAGTATTAATTGCTTCTTGAATTTTATAAAATAGAGATAAAATGTTTTAGTTTAGACCTGGTTTAAATGCCTTTGTGCAGTTACCACCATCCTACAACTTTGGATGTATATTTATTAGCACTTCTGACTGGTCAAGGTCAGAAGCCAGAGGACTCAGATATTTTAACCTTGAACTCTTGGGAGGGTTTTCCACCACTAATATGTGTTGTGCTTCCTGCACCAATTAACTGTATATGTCAGACAAAGATATGATGTGTGTAAGAGTTATACAGCTCTTGTTCACTTGCTTCTGTAGACCTAGTCTCTTCGTTTAAGAAAGATTGTGTCAACTTAGGTTATTTTTTATTTGAATGAAGTATGTTACTAAATATATTTCCAGTTTATGAAACATGACCAGATTGAATGACAAACTTTAACTCAACCTTAATCATCCTGAACCTCCTTGCACATTTTTAAGCCTGCATCTCTCTGTGATTGCCAACTGCCTGCAAACTCATCACACTGTTTACAGATCTGATAGCAAACATTCTATAGCTATAGCTGTCAGAAACTGGAAAAAAAAGAAAATATTAGGAACTTTGAGATCTAATATGAAACCAAAGGTTTTATCATTTCTTGAGAGAGATATTTTCATATCTTTGGCCTGTTTTTTCTTAGGCCCATTGATAAAATAAAATGTTTTCTTAAAGCCTTTAAAAATTTAAAAAAATTTTTTATTTTTAAAATTATTTTTTAATCACAGTTGACATATAATATTATATAATATTATATCAATTTCAGATGCATATCATTAGACATTTACATACCTTATGAAGTGGTGACTCCGATTAGTCTTGTATCCATTTGACAGCATATATAGTAATTACAATATTATTGACTATATTTCCTATGCTATATGTTACATCCCCATGACTGTTTTTTATATCTGACAGTTTGTACTTCTTAATTTCTTTCTCTTTTTCTCCTATGGATGCACATGTCTCTTTAAAGTAGTGTCTTGTGTTTCTTCAGAAAAATATTCAGAAGTGGGATAATTGAGTCCTTCTTTGTCTCTTGTTATAGCCTTTGTTTTAAAGTCTATCTTTCCTGGTATAAGTATTGCTACCCCAGCTTTTTTTGTTTCCATTTTTATGAAATATCTTTTTCTACCTCTTTACTTTCAGTCTGTGTGTGTCTTTTGATCTGAAGTGAGTTTCTTGTAGGCAGCATATGTAAGGGGCTTGTTTTCTTATCCATTTAGCCATGCTATGTCTTTTTTTTTTTAGCAAAAATATTTTTATTAGTTTCAAATATACAGCACAATGGTTATATAATTTATGAAGTGATCCCCCTGATTACTCTAGTACCCATAGGCACTATACACAACCATTACAATGTTATTGACTATATTCACATGCTGTGTCTTTTGGTTTTAGCATTTAATCCATTTACATTTAAAGTAATTATCAATAGATATGCAGTTATTGACATTTTATTTTTCATATTGTTAATCTCTTCTTCTTCTTTTCTTCTTTTTGAAATCCCTTTAAAATTTCTTGTATTACTGGTTTAGTGATGATGAACTTCTTTAGATTTTTTCTTGTCTGGGAAGCTCTTTATTTGTCCTTCAATTCTAAATAATAGCTTTGCTGGGTACAGTAATTTTGGTGTAGGTCCTTGCTTTTTCTCACTTTGACTATTTTCTGTCAATTTCTTTTGGCCTCAAAGTTTCTGTTGGGAAATCAGCTGACAGTCTTACAGAGCTCCTTTGTAGATAACTAACTGCTTTTGTCTTGTCATTTTTAAGATTCCCTCTTTGTCTTTAAACTTTGGCATTTTAATTATGATGTGTCTTGGTGTGGGCCTCTTTGGGTTCATCTTGTTAGGGACTCTTTGCATTTCCTGGGCTTGTATGTCTATTTCATTTGCCTTCAAATTAGGAAAGTTTTTAGTCGTTATTTCTTGAAATAGGTTTTCAATTTCTTGCTATCTCTCTCCTGGTACTATTATGATGTGAACATTGGTTATACTTGATGTTGTTCCAGAGGCATGAGCTACAAAGTGATCTGCAGATAATTGCCACTTGTACTGGGCTTGGAGGTGCCTAGGAAAAGCTTAGCTGCAAACTGAGGTCAACTGCCACTAAAGCTGGGTTTGGGGCTGCTTAGCAAGAGGTTCAGGACATGCTGGGGCCAGAAGCTGCTTGTCTGGGGTTTGTGAACCCTTGAAAATTTTTAGGAAAGTCTGCAGCATGAGTCAAGACAAGCTGTTTATACAGAAAAGCCATTAGAAGTAGTTTGGATGATTCTGCAAGTTGGGTGAGACGAGGTCTCAGAAAATTACCAGGAAAAGGCAAATAGTGTTAAACAGGTTGATGGAGACTC
The DNA here is from genome assembly GCA_004027375.1 of Macroglossus sobrinus. Classification (NCBI taxonomy): domain Eukaryota; kingdom Metazoa; phylum Chordata; class Mammalia; order Chiroptera; family Pteropodidae; genus Macroglossus; species Macroglossus sobrinus. The sequence continues at coordinate 686,444 of PVKZ01000122.1, read as the reverse complement.
AGGTTCGGTGGCAGCCTATGTCTGCAGACTGGATGGAGGAAGAGTTCAACAAGGGAACAATAGCTCTGCCAGTATTTCTGCCTGGGAAAAAGCTGCTACTCTAGCCCTCACCCTGAAGCCACACAATTCAGTTCCTCACTGTATATCCCTGGTGCTTTTCAAGCTGCTGCTCCAGTGCTGGAGCTCAGAGAGAGTGAATTTGTTGAGTAAATCTGTGCATATTTTAATTATGATGTATTTTAATTATGAGGATCACTTGGGACTTCAGATGCCCTCCATCTGTCAGTCACAATCATCGCTGGTTTTCACAGCCAGAGATTGTAGAGACATGGACTGGAGAGCTTGGTGTGGGACTGGGACCCCTGACTCCTTATGGGGACCTATGCAGCCAAGATAGCTTTCCCAATTTTTAAACATCACATATGGGTGTGGTACCAGCCCATTCAGGTCTCTACACTTCCTACCAGTCTCCGGGTGGTTTCTTTTGTATATCCTTAATTATAGGATTTCTGTTTAGCTAGACTTTAGGTAATTATCAATGATGGTTGTCCTATAGCTTAGGTTTAATTTTGATGTGGTTGTGAGAGGAGGCAAACACACAGCATTTATCTACTCTGCCATCTTGACCAAAAGATGGCTTGCATTTATCTTTTCAAATTAGTGTTTTGGATTTTGTGAGATAAATGCCCAAAAGTAGGATTGCTTGGTCATATAGTAGTTCTATTTTTAATTTTTTGAAAAAAGTCTATACTGTTTTTCATAACAGCTGCATCAATTTACAATCTTACCAACAGTGCATAGGTTCCCTTTTCTCCACATCCTTGCCAAAACTTATTTGTTGATTTATTGATAATAGATAACTATTCTGACAGGTGTGAGGTGATATCTCATTGTAGTTTTAATTTCCATTTTCCTGATGATTAATGATGTTGAGGACCTTTTTATATGTCTATTGGCCATCTGTAAGTCTTCTTTGGAGAAATGTCTAGTCAAGTCCTCTGCCATTTTTTAAATTGAATTTTGATTTTGGTATTAAGTTGTGTGAGTTTCTGATATATTTGGATATTAACCCCTTATCAGGTGTATCATTGGCAAATACTTTCTCCCATTCAGTAGATCATCTTTTTGTTTTGTTGATTGTTTCCTTCTCTGTGCAAAAATGTTTTTAGTTCGATGTAGTACCATTTGTTTATTTTTTCTTTAGATTCCCTTACCTGAGAGACATATCCAAAGAACAATGTCAAAGAGTTTATTGCCTATGTTTTCTTCTAGGAGTTTTACGGTTTGGGGTCTTACATTTAAGGCTTAAATTTGCTTTGAGTTTATTCTTGTATATGGTACAAGAAAGTTGTCTAGTTTCATTTTTATGCAGGTGTCTGTTCAGTTTTCCTGATACTATTTATTGAATAGACTGTCTTTACCCTACTGTATATTCTTGTTTTCTTCGTCATAGAGTCATTGACCATGTAGGTGTAAATTTATCCCTAAGTTCTCTATTCTGTTCCATTGATGCATATGTTTGTATTTATGTAAGTACCATGCTGTTTTGATTACTATAGCCTCGTAGAATAGTTTGATGTTAGATAGTGTGATACCTCCAACTCGTTCTTTTTTCTCAATATTACTTTAGCTATTCTAAGTCTTTTCTAAGTATTCATTGGTAAAAATAAGTAGCAGAATTCTCTTGGGATCACCTGTAGATAAGCATCAGTTGGTATTTTCCCTACGCCTTCATGATATCATAACTGATTAGAAGTTTGAAGGATAAAAATTTGACTTGAATTTTGGAAAAACCTAAATATTTAATTTTTCTTTCCTTCGGAAATGTGCTTTATCAATGTCAATAACTATTTAACTGTTGAAATATCAGCCATACCACAAATATTGAAGTATGAACCAGTGAGTGCCAAGATTCTTAAGAACAATTGTGATAACTTTTATTTCAAATTAGAAACAGTGCAGGTAGCCAAAATTTGTTTGTGTTATATTCTCCTTCTCTACTGATATTTTCCAAATAGAATGAGCTCCCCTTTGTATGGGGAGGTTTCTTGAAGCAAGGGTAGACTACTTTTTAATGATTTTTACTGGACTTGATGGCCTATGAAAACCTTGATACAAGTAGAGTCTTATTATATTATGTCATCATGTTTAATCTCTTTATTCTTATTGCTTTCATTGTATTAGATCTGACCAGTCAAACCTGTCTTGGAAGGGTTAATTCTAAGTGCTTTTCTGATACTTGTTAAATGATGTTAACTCTAGTCAACACAGCTTTAGGCTCACATGTAGGACACTGGTGACAGAGTGTGGTAAGAGGATGCCACCCAAATTTTTAGTGTAGGTATTCTATACCACATCCTCTACTTGACGAGATTAATCTTAAGTAAATACAAGCAAGTCAAGTCCATGTTCCTTCAGTTTTGCTTTAAAATCATGCTGGATTCCAGTTGTATTCAATAAATGTGTGTGAAGTAAAAGGTTTGGGCAGTTAGTAGAGGCAGCTTGTGGTAGCATTCTCCATACCCCCTTCTGAGTAAGTGATGCTTATTAATGACATATGTGTGCTGCAGTGAAGGAGGACCCGTCACCATCATTAAAGTGTGGCACGCGTGCGTGCGTGTGTGTGTGTGTGTGTGTGTGTGTGTGTGGTGTTTTAAACTCAATTGTATTCAGTTAATTACATTAGGAAACAAGTCTTATGGTGGCATTAGTAGGAGGTTTACAGCAAGTTATTCAGTCTGGCAATTATTGCAAATTAGAACCTTATTCAGTAAAGAATATCAATTTAAAAGTAGATAGAACACATTTACTATAGTTAATTCAGACCCTCTTTGAATGGGATATATTTTCTTAGAAGCAGACATAGAGATAAATGCATCACATGACCCTTGGAACTGAACTGCTGAATGAAGATATTGGGGGACCGGAGCTATTCATTTCCATTTACAGAATCCCAATTGCTGAAAAGTCATGGGAAGGCAGGAAAGAGACTTGTTGTTTTTAAAAATGCTCCCTGGCATTTGCCTGCCTGCGTCATCCAATGCAGTATCTTATTCTGCTGCCACCCGGAGTCCCATTCACTGGTTTGTTTAACCTCAAAGTGGGAAAGTAACTAACACAAATACATTCATTGTCCATGCTCTAATAGAATTAAGATTCCCAATACACTGCCTGCATTTGAATGAAGTTTGTTACACACTAGCTTTTATGGTCACACCCTTTTCCCTTGATGATTCTTAAGAATGACAGAAGCAGGAGACCAGAAATTTTGTAAGCTCATAAATATGAAGCACACTGTGTTTAAATAATGCCAGCGTGGTGATACAAATGGACCAATGCCAGGCAGCTCAAAGTTAAAGCTAGCAATTCATCCTTACACCACTATGAATAAGAAGGAAGGAGAAAGGGGTACTGTGTTCATTATAGCTGCAGTGCCAGCAGACTGGAATAGCTCTGTCTAATGGACCAATGGGGCACAGAACTTTGAATAGTACACTGTTTACCCAGAAGACAGGAAATAGATCTATTATGCTTCAAAAAGGCCAACTCGATATTGAGGAATTACATAATATTATTTATTTCACACTGCACATTATCAGCTTGAGTGATTGTGAGCATTTGGAATAAACCTATATCTAGTCTCCTGCCAGTCAGTAGCAAAGACCAACACTGGGCGTTGAAAATGGAAGCCATTACTCTGTGACTGTGGGCAGATCCAGTACAGGTTTTCATCAGCTATTCTTCCTACTTTGCTGCTTAGCTGCTGTTGCCTTCTATTTCCTCTAGCAAGAACCTAAGCATAGTCTTGTAGATACTTGTAGTGAAGAATATTAGAGTACCAAAATCTACATTATTCAAAGGTGGACTCACTGCTCTGAGCAAAATGCTGCATTTTGATGGCTTTTTAATTAAAAAAAACTTTTTTTTGCTTTGATATCTTGGAGTTTGCCATTTGGCTATTTGATGACACTTAGAGATTGATTTTTGCTCCGTCTGTCAAAGTGAAACTGGCAATATATTTTGATAGTTAGCATGAATTACATTTGTGGTTGAGGAGAACAAAATGTTGTCTTCTTTTAAGGCTAAAGTGTGAGGAAGATAAACTTATTTTAATTAGCAATTCTTATAAAAGTAATTTTCTAAAATACAAAAAGTTTTAAATAAAATGATAAATTATGTCATTTTCTGCTTGATATATGACTTCATTGAATTAATCTGTTCTTAATATATGTATTTTACTTTCATAATTTTTAACTCTATAGTTCATTTAAACTAAATTTCTTGCAACTTTAAATTGCATATTCTCTGCTTTATCTTCTTTTTGTTTAATTTATAATGGGTTTTAGTGAGGGCTCAGATTTCTCAATGCCTGAGATAATCCATCATTGTAGGCAATGCCCCTTGGGCAATCACATTAGTTCTTCCAGAGTTCTAGATTCTCTTCCAAGCCAATTAAACCAGAAGAGTGCTTAATTCTTGAGTGTTCTTTACTCATGGCTCATGACTCTAAAGGCAGCACGCTTAGGGGTACCATGTTGGAGGTGTATTCTTTTTCCTATCAGGTTTTAAAATGTAATAATAATGATGATAATACTGTTACTATTACTACTACTAGCAGTACCACTACTAGCTAATAACAATTTACTCATTTATTCCTATGTGCCAGTCTTGTGCTAAGTGCTTTATGTGAATTATTTAATTTTTACAAACAACTCTATGGAAGAGGTACTATGACTTATCCCATTGCATCAGTTAGAAATGCTTATAGTTGCAACTGAGAGCTCAACTAATAATATCTTAAAATGGGTGTCTATTTATTATATATGAAAAAAGTTTCATGGTCAGCAGTCATGGATGATTTTTTGTAGCTCAGTGATATCAGGGCATTGTGTCTGGGATTCTCCTAATTTTCCCTCAAGTTACAAGATGATTGCCACAATTTAAGACATCTCCTCTGTGTTCAAAGCAAGGAGATAGAAGAATGGGTAGAGACGGCTACCTTGGTCCCTTTTACAGGAAATCAAATGCTTTGCTTGTAGTTTCCACCTGCTGATTTTTGTAACTCATGAGCCAGAATGACATCATATAGGAGTCTGGGTAAACAAATTGTTGGCTCTTTGACCTTTTATGGATAACACTTAGCACAAGACTGGCACATAGGAATAAATGAGTAAATTGTTATTAGTAAATTGTTATTAGTAAATTGTTAGTAATGGCATTGAGTTAGTCAGACTAAGTGCTTCTTGCACTTAGAAATCAAGAAAGTAAGGCTAATTGGCTTTTTAAGGAGCTGGTAAATGGCAGAACCAGAATATAAACTCAGGCTGTTCCAGGGCCCACACTTTTTTTCCCCCCCTCCAATTAAAATTCTTTTTTTCTATTACAGTTGATATCTAATATTATATTAGTTTCAGATATGCAACATAGTGATTAGATATTTATGTAACTTATTTATGAAGTGAACATCCTGATCAGTTTTGTATCCATCTGACACCATGCATAGTTATTACAATATTATTGACTGTATTCCACATGCTGTACATTACAGCTTCATGACTGTTTTCATATCTGGCAATTTGTACATCTTAATCCCTTCCTCTTTTTCACCCATCCGCTTAATCTCCCTCCCATTTGACAACCATCAATTTATTCCAGAGCCCATATTCTTAATCTTGATGCCACAATGCTTTTATTTTCCTTTAGTTAATTTTTTTTTCCCTTGCGGGATCTTGGTGACTAGAAGAGATACTTAAATAAAACTGTTCTCATCAAATTTGAATCTTAGGACTGCAAGATTGTTCCAATATTAGTTTAATTTATATATCCCTTGTTTGCCACCATATTGCTAAAGATGGAACTCTCTGAAACATATTATCTAACAGTATTTAAACAGGCTATCATCTTGTCACTTTCATGTGTTGTTGAAGACTATCACCACTTTTGGACAAATACTGTTGAGAGGTTTGTTTAAATTCCTTTTATTTTATATTATTTTCCTACAAACCAAGCATACCCAAGTATGCATTGTAACCTGTAATTAAGATACAGGCTGTCTCAAGCAATATTTCATTCACATTACAGACCCAGTAATAGTTTTCTATTATAACTAATAGTCAGAGATATTAATATATTTCCTCCTAATAAAAAATAGCATCAGAGCTTCCCTTCAGTTTTAAGGTCCTTTGGTTATAAATTTCTTTGTTAGCTTTGTTATTTGACCAGCAGTTAGTTGTAATTATAGACATTTTGAGGATACCAGCATATTTTGCCAGAATATAAGGAAGATAGAGAACATGCAGGGGTTCATCAACTACAAATTAAAGTGACAGAGAATGGATTGTTTCAGTTTTCACTGCCAGTCTTTTCCCTTGCAGTTGCCAGTGAATAGCACAGGTATAATACCTAGCAAAATACATATATTATACACTGGTTTTATTTGGTTCATAATAAAGGTGATGCATTCCAATTCCAGAATGGATGAGACTTACATAAAGTTTTAAAAAAATCTAACAACTTTACACCATGAAGGTCCTAGAATATGTAAACATAAAATATGTAATCTATCTTTGATTTGCACCATAATGCTCCTTTGCTTTGAAATCATGGCTGTATTACCAAACTGACAGTTTTAATGGAAAAAGTGGCTTTCAAAAGCTACTATTGAAAACACACTGCATAATTCTCTAAGTCGTGAATATTTTACTGCCAACATATGCAGGGAGGCAGGAAAAACACACTGGCATTTTATTTCCTGCTAGTTGGGATGGAGAAAATTCATTGGTGTTAAAACTATATGTTTATAATATGATGGAAATTCATAAATACTTATGAATGCATACTGTTGTTATTGGCAGGCAACAACACTTTGTAAAGTCATTTGGAAGATGAAGAACAAGTATTCTTTCATTTATAATTTGCTCATTTAGCAAATATCTAGTAAGGGCCCCCTATATTCAGATACTGTGCCAGGCTCAATAAAAAGATGAACAGGAAATCCTCCCTCCCTCCTACCAATTGCTTTAAATGTCTCATGCAGATGTTTCTTGCAGAGGGCTCTGGGTTAATATTGTCTAGTCACTTGAGCAACATTAGCTCAGTGTTAGCCCAGGCTAGGTAGGACTCCTGGGCACTGGGTCATCAAAAGCAGAGTTCCTTGAGTCTTTTGTATCCTGTGAAGAGTGCGTTTGAGCCAGGGCACAGCTGATGGAACTTTTTGACTGTGTACAAAGGCAGGAGAAGACCCTGCCTTTCTGAGCTTACTTTTAATGAGGAGAAAGTAAGTTGCCCATAGAGTAGTGATTAGGAGACTGAGAGGTCAGTATTATTGGCTCAGGTGCCAAGGAGTCTGAGCATCGGTGCTAGCTATTTAGGAAATTCATAAGAAATGCTAGCTTCCTACATCTGGAGATGTGGGACCTATGGTTTTTTGAGAAGTGAAGTTGGGGTATGATCTTTCTGAAGAGAGGGATTGGCCCCACTTCCCACTAGCTCAACGACAGGCTAGTAGGATGAAAGTTGATTGGATCCTGGATAAAAAGATATGAGAAAGAGATATAAATGACATTTTGAGGATAATTGGGTATATTTGAAGATGAGCTCTATCTTAGATGACACTATTGATTTAATTTTAAATGTCTTGGGTGTGATAAATTTCATAGGAGAGTGTTAAATTTCTTAGGGGTAAGATTTTATAATCCAGGCAATGTATTTTCAAGATGATTAATACAGATAACTGATTTCCACAATTAGAAAAGTGTGTGTGTGTGTGTGTGTGTGTGTGTGTGTGTGTGTGTGTGTGTGTTCGCACTTGTGTGGAGAAAGACTAAACAAAAATGGAAACTGGTAACAATTAGTGAACTCATATGAAAGAAATACTTATTATATTTTGTTTAAAACAAAGCTTTGAACATTTTCAAAATAAAAAGAAGTTGAGCATAAAAAGGAACATGGAAATAGCAGCAAGTTTTGATCTTCAGCATTTTCTCTTTTTTGGCTAACCACTGCTCTGTCAGGAACCCTTCTCTAGTCTCTCAGACCCAGGGAAGTATCCCTGCAGGGTGCTAATTGCTTATCTACTTGTCTGTACATCTCTCCAGATTATAAGCTTTCTGAGAGAAGAGACTGTAAGGGACTCTGAAGGTCTTGTTTCCTGTTGTACCCACAATTTCAGGCATCTAATCAACATTCAATAAATATCAAATAAAGAAATTCACATAATACATAAATGATGGCAGTATATTTTTCCTAATTAGAAAAGTTTGCATAGAAATTGAATGGTTAAGCTTGGCCCACTGTCACAGAGGACTGAGTTGTGAAATTCAAGTGTGTTTATGAAGTTAAACCTTCATGTATCATTACGTTACATTTATATTTTAACCACTTAGTTAAATAAAAATCTAGTTGTTTGAATAAAGTACATGATGAAAGTAAATAGCACATTTTCTAATTATTCTCCCAAGCTAGGCATGTGGGTCAAGTTCTGATATTCAATGTTTAGAAATACACGTAGAAATAGAAATATACTTGGCGAAAGAGATTATACAAATAGATTTAATAGAAATCTGTCCCCTACTATCTCTGCAATTCCTATCACTACTTTTTTGGAAATTCTTCTCGTTTTGTTATACAATTAATATCAATAGAGCTAGATGTTGATTAATCATTAAGGTTACCAAAATTTGTGTTTTTTTAATCTCTTATATCTGATTGTGAAATCTTCCAATGAGCTTGAACAGTTTGTTTTCAGGTTTTGCTTACTTGAGAGAAACAAAATTCTCTCTTCTCTAAGATAAGTTTTATTTTGAGTTTTATGTTATTTATAGCTAAATTTCTAATTGTTTAGCTAACTGCTCCAATTTTCACTCATATATCCTGATCCACTCTAATGAATTACATAGTATAGAACAAGTCTAATTTTATTTCCACATGACAAAGATAATACTTGAAGACTGTTATTTCATTCTTCCTAGGTCTATAGACTAAGCACAACTGATTCCTCAACTGTTTCTCAAAAGACAACATTTTAGGTTCTCTGACCATCTCAATTACTCCCCCGGTGCCCTGATTTACTCAGACATTCTTTATTTCCATAAATTGAGGGTTAGCTGCATTGTACATATTTCATAGTAATAGGAATGATATGTCAGAAAAAAATACCAGTCTTGAGTAAAATAAAAGGAAATATTTGGTATAGAATGACCTGAAACTACCTTAGAAATAATTTCCATAACAGAACAGATTTTTCAATTTATTCTTACTCTTTAAATCACAGATCTCAGTTACACTAATAGATGAATCAGTTTGTGTTTCTTACTCAGTAATGTTTATCAACATCTGACAATTGGAATCACCAAAGAGGATAGAGAATCTTTCATTATTTCTGGGCAGAAGAAGGTATATTCATAAGTAATTTGTTTCTGACAATTCTGCAGCTGGTCTTCTAGTTAACATGGTGAAAGGTAAGCTGGTTGCCCAACTTGAGCAATTTGCTACAATCTGTAATGTGGGAAACATTTTTCAAAAGCTGTCTTTTTACCTTTGCATACATTAGTTCTCATAGGCTTGAACAAAAATGCCTTTGTAATGTGCACATTCTGAGTCCAGGTCAGCCAGCCAAGAGCTTTTATGGAGGACTTAAGTTGTATACATTATGTATTTCATTGGATTTAAAAGGAGAATACAGAATTCCTGCCCTTGAGAAGTATATGATAGTCTTTTCGATACTAGTTTGAAAGGATTGAAAAGAAACCTAAAGAACTGAATAATCTCAGTGGTAACATGTAGATTATATTAGGACAGGGACCAGGTCTGTTTGCCTATTACTTTAACCTGGTACCAAGCACAATGTCTGCCACACTTGATGTACTTATGGTTTATTTTGTTTTGTTTTGCTTTATTTTACTTAATTTTATTTTAATTTCATTTCTTGTGCTTGAATGGAATAGTAATTTTAAAATACATCTTCCTGATTTAATGCCAGTGCAATAAACATTGGTAAAATTAATATCTATTTTGATCAGTATCTATATAATATAATATGCAAATTGAGATTTAGCAATATTTAGTTAACTAACCTGGTAAGCTAGTCCAAATTTCTAATGACGTTTTTAACAATCTGAACAGATGTAAATAAACATATATTAAAACTCCACCTGTTTGAATTTGGTGTCTATAGAGTCATATAAATACTTTAAACTACTTTAATATAGTCTACTATGAAAGAAAATTAATTATGGATATGTATTTTTTAATTTTTTATTTTGAGATAATTTTAGACTTATGGAAGAGTTGTGAAAATACTATTAAAAAGTTTCCATACACCCTTCAGCCAGCTTCTCCTAATGTAAAAATCTTCCATATCAGAGCACAATAGGCAAAATTAAAAAGTTAATATTTGTATAATGTTATTTACTAAACAACAGATGTTGTTTGGATTTTACTAGTTTTTCTATTAGGGTCCTTTTCCTTCCATTATTTAATGCAGGATCCCATATCCAATCTGTGACAGTCCCTCCCTCAGTCTTACTTTGACTCTCATGACCTTCAGCTTGGAAGAAGACTTATTACTATTTTAGAGAATGTCCTTCAACTTGTGTTTGTCTGATGTTTTTTCATTATTATATTAAAATTGTGCCAATACTGTTTTTCCTTAAGTTTTACCCACTAATTTTAGTATTCACCAGTGGATCTTGCCTATAGCAATTATTACTGGGATGTTCTAATAGTTATTTTCTATTTCCCTCATTCTTTGTATGCTTATTAATTGGAAATAAGTAAAGAAGGGTTGTCTCTTATGTTCCCTTTGTTTATAAAGAAATATTTTTGGTCAATATCTTAAAGATACTTAATTTATTCTTTAGATTATAAGCCAATATTGGCTTTTTTGTTGTTATTGTTGTTGTTGTTCAATTTATAGATTTGGCCATTTGGGATACTTTCAGGTTGGCTGTTTTATCCTTTCTGTATGCCCTCCTTACTTTTTTGTTTGTTTGTTTTTTAATTTTTCGTTCCACAAGATGCTATCAGCTCATCTGTGTTTTACCTGTTGCAGCCTTGGAATCAACCACTTTCCAAGGAGCCTTGCTTCTTTTTATTAGAGACTAGTACTTAGAAACTATCTGGGTACTAAGTGTGCTAAATCCTCCTGGGGTGTCACTGTTTCTAGGCCTTCTCAGCAGAGCTAAGAAATATATGTATATATAGTTACCTATGCATGTAACTATATATACCTCTCTTTTTTTTAAAAAAGCATGAATTCATACTCATATGATTATATACTGATGAGTTCATACAGAAAGAAAACAGAACCCATTCTAGACTTCCTATTTATTTATAACTTCTTTCTCTGACAGTAAGAAATCTAGCTCCTAATGCTATAATACATTTACTTACTTGTTCAAACCTCTCACTCATATAAAGTAGTTTCAGGATTACTAATCCATATCCCTGTTGGGGAGAAAACTAGTTCTTTACATAATAGTTCTATCACCCCCAAATTCCTTGTGCCAATTCTTTGCAGTCAACCTACAAATATCTATTTTTACTACTAGAAAACTGACTTTTTGAGGATATCCCATTCTCTCCCACATTTTAGCATTCTAAGGGCTTATACTACTCAGTTGATACTTAATAAATATTTGGTGAATAGTCTATACTCTAAAAGTTAGTATAGAACTGACGCTAAAAAAATTCTAAGTGAATGAGTATATGAATGATTAAATGGATATATATATATATGTTATATATATATGAGATATATATATATATGTCATATATGTATGACAAGGGTGACATGAATTACATTTTTTTTTGTTTGATGACTGAGTCACTTAATTATTATTGTTAACAAACACATCAAAACTTTGTGGCTTAGAACAATAAGCATTTATTTAGTTAGGAATCTCTGGGTTGGCTGGATAGCTCTTCTGGTATGAGCCAAGCTTGACTGATCTTGATTGGGCCCATTCCTCTACTGGTGGTCAGCCAGCTGGTCAGATAGAGTCTTGCTATTGAGTTGGCCTCACTGACCTATCTGGCTAAGCTAGGTTGGGCTTGTTTTATATGTAGGGGCAGAGTTCCATGGGAGTGAGCGAGTGGCAGTAAGCATGGTCTTTTGAGCCATAGGCTAAGAACTTGACAGCATAGCTGCTGTGGCATTCTAATGGCCAAAGCAACTTGAAAAACACCAAATTCACGAGATAGGACATAGTCCCTACTTCTAGATGGCAGAAGCTTCAATATCATGTTACCAAGGGCATAAATACAGTGAGGAAAAGAACTGTAGTAATTTTTAAAATCAATCTATTACAAAATCTATGCAAATGTATGTGGAGGCCTTTTAAATACTCTTAAGATAAATATTAACACCACTCTGCTCTCCACTATTTGTTAATTTTGCTTGCTTCCTCCTATCCCAGTATATCATTTTTTTAGAAATCTGATGTGAGATCAAAGACTAAAAACTGTCTCTTATGAGGGGTTCATCAAGATTATAAAAAGAATTTTCATTTGTTAGTCACACTTTCTCCCTTTTTTTTTTACTTTATTATATCTATCCCTTTTTGTTGCATACAATTTTTACAAATCTAAATTCATAAAGTCATTGAAGAGAGTGACATTATCACTGTACATTTACATGTGATAAAAAGGAATTTTCAGAAAATTGGGATTCTATAACTGAGCTATATACTGAGAGTTTTAAGAGTTGATTATGTATCCTCTCCTGTTGGATGTTTACTTTATTAATAGGCTTAATTACTTGTACACAACTACTTGTATAAATTAAATTATGTTTTATGATATTTCGAACATTTGAACTGTTTTCCTCATAGTCACTCCATTCCAATCAAAACTTTCATATTTCCTGCATTGCTTTCTCTTCATGGTCTTTACTCCATTCCTGGTGACAGCTTTCATTAGAGTGCAGTCAGTTTTGCTTAAATAGTTATTCTAAGCATTGAACAGTGATAATAGATGTATCAGAGCTGACATGTTCCATCAACCTAGGATACTTGAAAAGGAATGATTAAATTGATGGCCTAAAGTTCGATTTTTGCTTCAATACTTTTTGTTGGTTTAAGCAAACTGCTGGGTACAGGTGTCTCTAAGTCCCTAGACAGCTTCTGGGAAATTCAGAACATCTTGAATAAAAATGTATTGGAGAAAGAAAATGATACCCACGGTCCAAACAGGTGCATCAGGCAAAGCACTTAATGAAGTTGCTAAATTTTGATTCTGCAAAACAAGGCTTTAGTAAGAAAAAAACAGTAAAGATGATAACTGCGATTTGCAACAATTGCAATATATGTGTATTGCTATCTTTAGGGAACAATGAATTATTCTAATAAATCTTATAACTATTGTGGAGAAAGAAATCCTCTTTAACTATATTTAATAGTATTAAGTTTAGAGGCAAATGATATTAAAATGACCGAGCATTTGGGAATAAAGACAAAAATACCCTATACTTAGAATCTTTTAGTCATTTGCTAAAAAGCAAATTCTTTCTTATGATAAAACCACCCAGGAATTGTACCTTTATGAAATGAATGGGAAAAAACAGTTGAGGTAGCATGGTAGTCAGTTGTATCAGAACAGGAATTTTTCATATTGGACTTTAGGGATCCCTAGGATATCAGGTCTCAAGGCTGTCATGTGAGGCTTGTACTCATGAGTACCCACTTTACTTTCCTCATTACTAACCACTATCCTAAATTTAGGATGCTAATTATAATTACATTTTTTTTGTATATTAGGTTTGTTTGAAAATGTTCTTTAAAAAAGAGAAAAAAATACTGTCCTAGAGTATCAAAAAATAAAAAGGGCTGAGGTCACAGTAGGCTCTTGATTTACTGTTAAATTATTTTATTATTTTAAAGGTGGATAAAGCCAGAAACATGGGGGGCAATCCTGGATAAATGTATACCAGAATATGGCAGAAATGTGCATATGTTTATAATGTCTTTTACTCACATGCTTGAATTATCTCACCACTTAAAATAAGAGTGACTATAAATCAACACTTGTATTTTTCATTTCTGTGTGATTCATTTGGTTCTTTAAAAAATATACTAGATCTTATTTTGTCTCTATCCTATTACCTGTCATATTTTTAATTCCATGTTATACTTCTCTAATATTAAGCATATTTATTTTACATTCTGTGTAAATTCATAATTAAACTTTATAGAAATCTAATTGTACTATTTTGTGTTTCTGCTGAATCTCTCTGATGGTAACTTATTTCCTTATGTGCAGTATTGGATTGTGAGATGATATGTGGCTGTGCTTTATCTCTGGGAATCCAGTAAGGCCTGAATTAAGATGGCACTTGCTTTGTAGGTGTCCCAGCATGCCAAGTCCACTTTAGATTAATTTTTAGCTTGTAGTTTCCTGGACCACAGATGTAGTATAAATTTGAAACTGAAATCTGTATAAGGAAAAGACTGTAGCTATAAATTCTCAGGAGATATGTATTTTTTTTCCTTCATTATCTACACTAAGACAATTTCCTTCAGTTTTTTGTTGATAAAAAGACTTTTTTTACTTGTCCACTTTTTCTCTAAGGTGCAGCCCTGCTGATGTCTAAACTTTAGGCTGGGATTCTCAACTCTAATGCCTCAGCTTTGCAAGTCCAAGGTTATGTCTCCTATCCCTGGTGTAGCTCTTATAGTCCAAGAGCAGCAAATACTCTCAAAACTGTTGTCACTTCTGGTTTCTAACTTTTGTTTTGAGTCCCTGGGGACTTCTTATTTGGGCACGCACACATGTGTGGGTGTGTGTGTGTTCAGCTAAACATGTAAAGGACATTTATTATCATATATGTGTTTTGTATTGTGAATTCATTCAGAATGTTTTGTCCGTGATATTTCTTTCACATGGAAGTCAAACAAAATATGATAGCACTCTTTGAGAATATTTAGAGAAAGTAGTCGTAGTGCATATAAGACTATATATCTTAGAATCATGAAGAATATTGGGCTGTGGCGGGGAGTGGATGAAAGTGGGTACTGGCTCTTGGCTACTCTTCAATATCCACTTTTCTCTCTTTCCCCTCAACAGCTGATATTTAGCCCTTTCCCAATGAACAATGTCAGACAGAGGAACTGGTATACCTAGGAGTACATTAGCTTACACTGAAAATAACTAGATGCTTACGAAGTACAACTCACAAAAATGAAAGACAGCTATAGGCCTATAGTTAGTCTTCTACAAAATTCTCTTTTTCTTGCTAAGTTATACATTTTCAAACTTCCTTTTCAGTTAGATGTGGCCAAGTGATTAAGATTTCATCAATAGGATATAAGCAGAAATGATGTATGCTGTTTCCATTCTTTAGTCTTAAGATGTTGGACATGCCTCCTTCAGGTTTTCATTCCCACTCCACTGGCTGAGACCTTGACTTTGTAGCAACCTGTCTTTAACCATGCAGGTGGTTCTAGTGACCTGGGGATGGTTGAGCAGCACAAGGGGAGGAATCTGGCATCCTGAATGGTCACGTGGGGCAGAGCTGTCCTCCTGACCATTGCTTTCGCCAGATCTGATGCATAAGAAAAATAAGGGTCTATATTCTTTTTGGGTCTTTCTTTAGCCTTATCCTAACTAATATGAAAACAAATTCTATAATATATGTATCTTATATGATGTAAAGAAGATTATTGAAGCAGAACCATGAATTTATAAGAAGTACGATAAAATATACCAGAAGAGATTAGTGAGGAGAGTCACAAAATGAAATAAGAATAGTAAACAAGGTGCAAATATAGGTAGGTATCAAAGTGACTTGCTTTTTCAACTTTCTACTTTCTCTGAAAGTCACTAGTACCTGCTAAGTCACAGGTACCTCACTTTTATCCTCTTTCCTCCTTTTCTAACTTGTTGACATCTCTTGTCTGCTGTCGTTTCCTCTCTTTTTGGTCCTTGTGAGTTTATGTCTTTATATTCCTTTGCTGTCATTTTAGGAGAAAACATAGAAAAGGCAAACGTGTTTAAATTCCATGTTTAATGGGAGGGCTTACGTTCTTCTTATAGATCTTGCTTTTTGGATCATAGATGCTTCTTACATGTTTTTATAGTGTAAATTGCTTTTATAAAATGTAAAATTTATAAATATTTGTTAGAAATTAGGGAAATGCTAAATAAATTACAGTGTCCATGTATGGAATATTATGTAGTCATTAGAAGTAATGTTTAAGAAGAATTTTTAATAACAAAAAATCATGTCATAAAGTTAATTTTAAAAATTCATACAAAATTATATATCCTTTATGTAACATACATTTATATAATGTATGACATAAAATGTGCAAAATCAATAAATAATCTAACAAACTACTTTGTTATATCTAGGAGTTGTGATTACCTTTCTTTTGTATTTTCTAATTTTTCTACAAATATTATTCTGCTAAACAAATAATCAAATTTTTGTTGAATTTACTAAGAGCATTTTAAAATACCTGCTTAGGTAATTCACCTCTATTAAAAGTTGTAGATAAATCATATATTTTTCTTGGATCCTGCACAGTATCTGTAGCTCTATGATACATAGCAGTGTTTGGTACACTATTGTCTGTAGGCCAAATATGGCTTGCTACCATTTTTGTAAATAATATTTCTTTGGAACTCAGCCACATTCGTCTATGTGTTGTCCATGGCTGCTTTCATGCTATAATGGCAGGAATGAGTAATTGTGACAGAGACCATATGGTCTGAAAGACTTAAAATATTTATTCTCTGGCCGTTTCTTTACAGAACAAATTCGTTAACCCCCAGTATATAAAAGGCTTTGTCACATCTTGCACATAATATACATACACACCTGTTCCAAAGTATCTTGCTAGAGGTCTTCTAAGATAAGCTCATTTTTTTCTCACAATGCTACGATGAATTATTCTTAATTTCTACTAATTAAAAAGCATTTCAATATAAATAAATTCGGCAAACATTTAGAGAGACCCCATTGTGACCTTAGACATTAGGCTATTCATGATGGTAGGTGGGGTAATAGTAGAATAAAACAAAAAATAGATACATTAAAGCCATAAAATTTTCACAGTCCAGTTCTGGGAGAATTGATGCTATGACTTTATCATGTAGCCTCCCAGAGAATTGACTTTTGGGTGATTTGTATTCTCTTCTAATGGAAAGAGTAGATTTAAATGCTGGACACAAACTCTTGTGCTGATAGAACTGTGCATGTAGGCAGCCATGTGCATATTGCCATCAGCTGAACACTTTCTGAACACTCTGCACCACTTTCTGCAAATCATTCTCCTTAATGACCTTCCAGGGATAACTTTTTTCAGATTGGAAGTTCCCATCAGTAGTAAAGTAATTGAGTATTACTGCTAGAGTATGCTCCAGGAGGGCAGAGAGCCACCTGCCTTGCTCAAAACTGTATTTCTTGTATCTAGTAATGTGACTTTTAAGCATGTAGCTGCTTAATTAATACTGAGCAACAAATAAATATATGAATGAATGAATGAATGAATGAAGAGAACTGACTAGTCTTCTCCTTTTAGTGTACTACCAAATTTAGAAGTAATTAAGGAGTTGATTACTGGGCTGGCAAAGAAAGGCCTTTTTTAAAACAAAAGGAGTCCAACAGAAGACAAAGTACTTCTTTCATAAGTTTTTTTTCCAAAGTGTATCTGTATATATAACTACTATGATAAACTTAATGTAATAATAATAATGATTGTTAATTTAACTAATACTGGTGTTTCTGTGGTGCTTAATGTTTCCCAATATGACAACTTTATCTATCTTTATTATTTTAATAAAGGAAAAATAAATTGGAGTCAATTTATTTAATTTAACAGATATCTTAAAATACATACTACATGAAATTCACCCTAATGTGCCATGCAAATTTGGAAAATATCTCAGACCTTCTAATATTTTGGTTTATTTCCAGTAGGATAAAGTCTAAGCCATCAGTTTCTGGAACAAACAAAGGATTGTGGCTTTTGGAAGCAGCCCCAGCTTGTCTTTTAGCAGGACTGCAAACACAATCACTGTTTTAGGAAATAGTTTGTTTTACCTGATTTCAAAGGATATTGGCTTGCTTTGTGTTTCCAACTCACAGAGTGATCTAAAAGTACTACTGTTGAGACTTGACTGAGATTCCTGAGCTAACCTCATACTGTGTTGTAACTATTTCTCACAGTGTACTTTGCCTTGTGCAGCCAGCTGACTTGATTTGATACTTGACTATTTCTGAAAGAGCCCAAATCTCAACATATACTACAATAAATAAATAAATAATAAAATAAAATTAGAATTAAACAAAATTATAATTAAATTTCTTTACTAGATAATAAAAAGCTTTAGAACTAGAAGAGTCTTAAAAATTAGGTTGTTCAAGCCATCTTTCATAATAGTACCCTTGTGAGGAATCATCCAGGTTTGGTATAATTTAAGTTTACAAACACCTGAGAATCTATTATATGCCCGATACTTTCATGTACCATTATTCCACTTATAAATCCAGTGATAAAAATTCCTTATATTATAGTGAGACTTTCGTACTCTGGCAACTTCAGTTGCTAAAAAAATTATGTTGTGTATTAGTATATGCTTTCCTGCAAATTTCCAACATGTATCTTAGTTCCAATAAACTGAATTCTTCTGCTAAGTGGCAGATATTCTTGAAGACAGCTACCATGCCTCTTTAAATCTTGAATAATCTCAAACTCTGGGGCTTCCTAGAACAATTTGAAAACCAGTACGAAATGAATATGTTGAATTGAACATTTGTATTTTTAAAGTATTTTTTGACATATTAAAAGAATATCTAGCTAAAGTCCTAAAGATTTTAAGTGAAAAAGCATTTCTGATATTCTGAAAACAGCAAGCTATTCTCAAATGTTCATCCATTTTAAGCATTAATAGGCATGTTTAGTAGCATGTAAACCAGAGATAATACCATGTATGTCAAATTCTACTTTATGAATCTCTTTTATGATTATATTCCTTTAACTCTGGAGAAGGAAAGAATTTTAAATAGGGCAGGTAATTCTATTGTTCCACAGTCCGTGAACGTTAGGTGTGAGTGTGCTGTTCCTCCTGTGGGCATTAGTCATCCCTTAACTCTCATAGTGTGAGCCTCTCACTGCCTTGATTGTATGTCTAGTATTTAAATACACATGCTTGCCAACAACATGACTCCTAAACACAAGCCAACTCCACTGTCAGATCTGTAATGAGGAAATAATCACTGGAGTCACTGGAAGAAATGTCTGTGTTGGACTTATTGAGAGATGTCACTTAACTCTTACTTTGTGGTCAATTTGTGAGATTTATTTGTTTTTGGTAAATGTGACTATACTTCTGCCTTCTTTGACTTTAAAACATTCATAATTAGATAAGATTTAGTCTAAAGGCTAATGATGTTTTCTTCCTTTGAATTAATAGTTAGGAAGGCATTCCCCAAAATACTTTACTGGGGAGAAAAAAACTTTTAATAGAGACCCGAGGAAAGGATGGGACAAGCACTGTATCAGCTATTGAATACTTGTTAGCCAGTCTAAGAAGTAAAAATGTAAGTATCCTAAGCCCATTCAAATCCAAGCAAGAGGTTTTGACTTTAAGCTTAACGTATTTATAAGAATAAACAAAAATTTGGCTTTTTCTACCAAGAAGCAAAAAAAAAAATATATATATATGTATATATATATATGTGGATCTGTGGAAATCTTAGCATGTTCCCTGGGAAGTAACTCTCCCCTAGACAGGTGCTGGGTGATAGAGATTGCAAGAAGCAATATGCCAAAGTGGTTGCTCCAGGGAAGTTAGAAGAAAGGTAATAAAAAGCAAGCCAATTTAATCCTTTGTATTATTTCCTTTTGGGATTTGTGTGTGTTTCCTAGAAACTCTGAATGCTTCTCTGTGTGAGAAAGGAAGAGATGCAGTAGTCACTTTACTTGTCATTTACAATTTTTTTTTTTTTTTTGCATATAGGAGTTTGAGACATGTGAGTGACAAGGTGAATATATAGGATACAGAAGTATTGTTGAATGATGAGAACTGAATTGGGTGAATGTTACTGTTCAGCTTCAGGTGTATTAACCTAGCGATTTTAAATAAAATTTTTAGTCCTTGTTTATCCTCTGTCTACACAATAGTTATCATATTTTAAAGCAAAATGCAATTTCTCTGTTTTAAATATATACATTAATGTAATATAAGACTACTGATATTTCTTTTTTGTTTTCATTTTTATATAACAAATACTTAAACAGTGTTTACTAAATGCCAGGCACTGTTCTAAGCACTTGACAGATATTCATATATTAATTCTCATAAAAACCTCCTGTGAGTTAGGTCCCATTAGTATACTCATTTTACAAACTGGGTAACTGAGGTATGAAATGGTGAAATCACTAGCCCCAGAGTGCCAATAAATATTACTTTAAAATAAGAGCTCTGATGAAAAAACGATTGAGAAGTACTATTCTAAAGAAAAAAATTAAAACAAATACAAAAATCCTACCACTAAAAGAATTAAAAAGTAATAATTAATATATTTAAATGCCTGGTTGATCTCACAAGAAATAATCACTAGGTTTTTGGTGGTGAGCCCAGCTGATGCATAACTACTAGGTGTGGTAGTGGGAGATAAATTGGGTTATAGAGATTATGAGTCATGGTAATCTAAGGACTTTATTTCTGATGCTCAAATGAAGACAGCAGATTAGGATTTGGGCCTGTCCAAAGAGATGAGTTGAAACTGAAATAATGTTAGGATTCTCAAAAGGCTACAAATTTCAGTGAAAGTAGGAATAGAAGAAAAAAACTTGTTATTTTCTTTTGGCCTGGATTCTAGGTGGAATAAAAGAGCTCTCTTTAAAATATATAACAATGGCCTGTACCTCATGAAAATATGAGGGTTGAACCTCCAAACCAAGAATTGACAGGTCTAAGATAATTATCTATAATTCAGCAAAGGAAGTTACATATTGAAAATTATCAAAGGGGAATGGAGGATAAAATAAGAAGGTTCAACTTATGCCTAATAGGAATTCCAGAAGGAAAGAATAGAGATAACTGGGGGAAGAGAGGGGAGTGTTTTAGTATTACAGTAATTAGCAAGGGCGATAAACAAAAATTTTCTCATATTTAAATGCATCACGGTAAAACTATAAAACACCAAAGATCAAGAGAGAAATCTTAAAAGCAACAATAGAAAAAAGAGATTATCTATAATAATTTCAATTAGACTAAAATATAAAATTCTTAACAGTAATAAGAAGCCACAAGATATTTAAAAGTCTTCAAAATGATGAAAGAAATTAACCATCAATTCAGAAATATATATCCAGATAAATTCCTAACCAGGAGTTAGAAAAAATAAATTTTCAAACAAACAAAAAAGTATCTAGTACAGCAAGAAGGAAATTTAACATAGGAAAGAAGACAAAGAGATAAGAAAGTTGAGCACATAAATTTGTAAACTTGTCTTTTAGTCTAAATAGATATTGAGTATAGATATAATAAATATCAAATAATTTGAGGTAATTAGTTAAAATTAAAATAAACAAATTACTTTTGTAATTATCATATAAAAAGAGAAAAGAAAAGAATTAAAGCATTCTTCAGTCCTCTACTTATTTGCTTTTTCTATATCCTCTTTGGTTAAGTCTCCTCTCAAGTCTTTAGCCCATTTATGCATTCTGGGTACAAGTCCTTTTTCAGGTATATGGTTTACAGTATTTTTTCACAATCTGTAGCTTATCTTTTTTTTTTAAGAAAACTATTTTTTTTGAATATAGGGTGATATATGTTAATTGAAGTACATTTAGAGAATAAGCAAAACAGTAGATAAAAAAGCATCACTAACAATCTCAGCTTTTATAACTTAAAATTTTGATTTTTGTTCACTGTATTGTTAAACAAAAGTAAAAGCAGGCTGTCTGTGTCTCATAATTTTTTTTGTTTGCTGTGTTGTGATTATCTTTCCATTTAGAATCTTCTTCTGTAGCGTCATTTGAATGAATGCATAGTGTTCAGCATAGTGTTCAATTGACAGAGAGACTTATTAAACTTGTTCCCCACACTGAACATTTAGATTGTTTCAATTTTTGCTGTTATAAAGAGAGTATTGATGACATCCTTTGTTTCTCTAAACCTTGCTACCATTCAACATTATTTTCTTAGATCAAATAGATTCTGGGGCAAGCAGCATGTCATATTTCTAAGGCTTTCCATCTAAAAAAGTGTTCCAGTCCGCTTCCTCACCCTCTTACCAGCACTGGGTGTTAAAATTTTTTTTATCAGTATTCATTTCTTTGTCTATATGATATAGCTTTTTGCCTATTTTTAAATGACAAATATGTAAACTAATTTAAAATATTTATTAAAGCATCAAACAAGAATCAATATGTATTTAACCTGTGTGCCAGCCACAGAATATTTCTAATCATATGACCACTCTGTAGGGTGGGAGGTGCATTATAATCAGTATTTTGCAGATGAGGTTCAGAAAAAATAACTTGCCCAAGGTAACCTAGCTCTTTTCTATTTAATATATATATTTTTAATTACAGTTGGGATACAATATTATAATAGTTTCAGGTGTACAACATAGTGATTAGATATTATGTCATTTACAAAGTGATCACCTTGATAACTTAGTACTCATCTGACACCATACAAAGTAACTACAATGCTATTGACTATACTCCCTATGCTATACTTTACATTCCTGTGACTATCTTGTAACTACCAATTTGTACTTTATTCTTTCCCCTTTCACCCAACCCTCAACAATTGCTCATCTGGCAACCATCAAAATGTACTCTGTATCTATAAGTTTGTTTCAATTCTGTTTGTTTGTTTCCTCTCTTTTTAGATTCCACTTGTAAGTGAAGTAAAGTGGCATTTGTCTTTCTCAAACCTACTCTACTGAGCAGAGTATCCTCTAGTTTCATCCATGTTGTTGCAGATAGCAAAATTCCTTTTTTTATGGCTGAGTAATATTCGTGTGTGTGTGTGTGTGTGTGTGTGTGTGTGTGTGTGTGTATCACCTCTTATTTATCAATTCATCCATTGTTCGACACCTAGGCAGCTTCCATATCTTGCTTATTTTAAACAATGCTGCAATGAACATATGGATTTACATGTTCCTTTGAAGAAATCTTTTGGGTTTCTTTGAATAAATGCCCAGAAGTGAGATAACTGGGTCTTCCTTTGTCTCTTATTATAGTTTGTTTTAAAGTCTATTTTGTCTGATATAAATATTGCCACTCCAGCTCTTTTTCTGTTTCCATTTTCATAAAACATCTTTTTTCTTTCAGTCTGTGTGTCTTTTGATCTGAAGTGAGTCTTTTGTAGGCAGCATATGTAAGGGTCTTGTTTTCTTACCCATTCAGCCACCCTATCTTTTCATTGGAGCATTTAATCCATTTACTTTTTTTTTTTAGGCAAGGCAACTTTTGGTTAACCTCACAGATTACAAGGACCTTGTTAACTTACAATCCCTTATTTTTTTATTTTTTACACCTACAGCACAAGGTCACCCTAGGTGGTCTCCAAGTTAGTACCAGGCCTGACTCTGCTTAGCTTCCAAGATCAGACAGAATTGGGCTTGTTCAGGGTAGCGTGGACATAGACTCCATTTACATTTAAAGCAATTATTGATAGATATGTAGTTATTGACATTTTATTATTCATATTGTTGATCTTTTCTTCTTCTTCTTAAAGAGTCCCTTCTACATTTCCTGTAATACTGGCTTGGTTTTGATAAACTCCTTTAGCTTTTCTTGTCTGGGAAGCTCTTTATTTGTCCTGTAATTATAAATGATAGCTTTGTTGGGTGGCATAGTCTTGGTTGTAGTTACTTGTTTTTTACCACTTTGAATATTTCCTGCCAATCCCTTCTGGCCTGAAAGTTTCTGTTGAGAAATCAGCTGATAGTCTTATGGGAGCTCTCTTGTAGGTAACTAACTGCTTTTCTCTTGTTGCACTTAAGATTCTCTGTCTTTAAACGTTGCCATTTTAATTGTGATGTGTCTTGGTGTGGGCCTCTTTGGGTTCATCTTGTTAGGGACTCTCTAACTGTCTATTCCTTTAGCCAAATTAAGGAAGTTTTCCATCATTATATCTTAAAATAAGTTTTTAGTTTCTTGCATTCTCTCTTCTCCTTCTGGTATCCCTATGATGTGACTGTTGGTGCACCTGATATTGTCTCAGAGGCCCCTGACACTATCATTTTTTTTAATTCTTTTTTTTTTCTTTTTGTTGTTCTGCTTGGATGTTTTCTGCTACCTTTTTAATTGCTGATTCAATCTTCATCTAATTTACTGTTGATTCCTCTTAAGGTATTCTTCATTTCAGTTATTATATTTTTCATTTCAGACTGGTTATTTTTATTTTTCCTATCTCTTTGTTGAAGTTCTCACTGACTTCATCTATTCTTCCCCTAACTTCATTGAACATCCTTATAACCAGCATTTTGAACTCTGAATCTGATAGATTGTTTATCTTCATTTTGTTTAGTTCTTTTCTTGGAGCTTTTTTTTTGGTTCTTTATTTGGGACATGTTTCTTTGTTACCACATTTTCCTGCCTCCTGTATTTCTATGTCTTAGGTAGAGCTGTTATTTTCCCAGTCTTAGTAGAATGGCCTTATGTAGTAGGTGTCCTATTGGGCCCAGTGGCACAATCTTCCCTGGTCACCTGAGCTTAATGTTCCAAGTATGTTCCTTGTATAGGTTGTATGTACCCTCCTGTTGTGGTTGAACCTTGGTTGCTGTTTGCATGTCAGTGGGAGGGACTGACACTTGGGCTGATTGGTTGTGAGGGCTGGCCATGACCAGTGGAGGAGCTTTTGTTCAGGGGCTGATCCTACAAAGCAAAATTCACTTAAGCAGGGCTCTGGTGCCTGCCCAGTCTTCCTTTGGGTGTATCTTCCTCAGATATGCTCCCAGGTAGTGTTCTGGCTCAGACTAAAGCCAGGAACTGGGCAAGCAGGCCAGGGCCTTCTATTATTTTATATTAGTTTCAGGTGTATAGCATAGTGGTTAGACATTTATATAATTTACAAAGTGATCTCCCTGATTAGTCAAGTACCCAGCTGGAATTCGACATTTAGATCTGTTGACATATAGATGTCCTATTACACCAATACTACTTGCTGAAAGACTATACTTTCTCCCTTAAATTGCCTTTGAACTTTTTGTCAAAACTCATGGAAACAGTTTGTGTGAGTCTATTTCTGTATTTTCTATATTTCTCAGGACTGTCCATAAACAAACATTTATTGAATTCTCCCATATAGGTCACAAGTCCTTAGAAAAATAATTTACATGTCTTATTAAATTAAATCAGTTATATTTTTACCAAACCCATTTACTTTTCAAAAAGAAGTTTTACGGTCATGCCCATTAAGGCTGAGAGTTTTTCTTTAACTTCTTTCTCTTTTCTTCCCAATACTCTCAAAACCACCACAATATGAGACTAAAACTGGTCTCATGTTACATTTAAAAATCAAATCAATTTTCTAAATAGTTCTCTAATCCATACACATTTCTTTTTTGTCACCAGGATGTCTTCCTTGGTTGTTGTCTCAATCTCCCTGGTGGAGTAGTTGCCTCCATGATGTGCCCTGTTTGTAGCACTCTGTATTCCTGTGAACCATGGAATGTTTGCATACACTTAGTGGTTCTCCCCTTCCAAACTCGAAGTTCTATGCTGGTAGAGACAGAGTCTGCCTGTTCCCTGTGGGTGTCCTCAGCCCTAGCACAATGCCTAGCCACTATGCACTAAGCCTTAGTGTATAGCAACAGGTACTGAGTTGAATAGTTTTTTTATTAAATTCAAACTTTATGACTAATATAGACATATTATATTTTATTTATTTATTTACTATTCTTTTTACTGGAAAGCTAAGAAATCCAATATTTTCAACTTTATAGATATATCCTAAATTAATCATAAATTACCAAATTTGCTTTCAATACTTTATTTTAATCACATGATACATGACTCAGTAGTACATCTAATGTTTAATTTAATATAAAAGCAGCCTGAACATTCTTAGTGACTTTAAACTTGAACATGCCCAGTTGTAAGGCCAAGGATTCTCCTTCCTTTACTCTAGAAAGCCTAACTTACTAGTAAGTAAACTAAGGCATTAGAAAGAGATGTGTGTTTTCCTGAATGGAAACTCTACTAGGTCGTATCTGGGTGTTTTCACATATTGGTGAGAGACTGGTTACAGTGATGATCCTAATGTATACATGTAGAATATTCCTATAAGTATTTTGGTACAGAAGATAGTTCAGCACAGTGGATAAATTGCCACCCTAAGGGCCTAGCCCAGTAAGAGGATTTCTATTCTCGGTTTATGTACTTGGGCCAATTATTCTAAGGTTTCTGCTTTTGTTTTTTATCTTTACAATAGGTCTAATGTAGAAATCAATGGGAATTAACTTCAGGGTTCCAGGAACTCTTTAGAAAAGAGTAATTTACTTACCAAGAAAATGGTTTTTATACTGAAATTGAATAAAATAGAGTCCAGGTCAACATCTCTTAGGACATTAACAGCTAGAAGGTTAGGTCACTATTGGGTGGAGTATAAAGCATACTGGGTTTGTGCCTACCAACTGTGGCTCCACAACTGAGTTTTTCAGTTTTATCTGGATTTTTGAAATTGCCTAAACATAGTGCTAAGGAAATGCTGACAAAATATTTTGTGAGTCACTCACCATCATGTGCTCCTGTTAAGTAAAATTTTGCCTTCCCCTTCTCATTCTTATTTGATAAACACTAACTGATATTATCTGACTTTTGAATAAATTGTAAAAAGGAGGGTTTGTTATATCCCCTATTAATTTTAGTTGTACCATTTCTACTTTCACCTAATCATAATAAATAGCTAGTATCTTATTGTTTTGTGTTTGCCTCACACTACAACACTGTTGGGAATGTTATAAAGGAAAGCTGCTTCCCCTAAACAGAAACAGCAAAACATCAAAAACAAAAACAAACAAACAAAACGTAAGGGAGTCAGCATAAAAAGGTGAAAGAAGAATGAATATGATAATATAGAGTCTCATAGATTCTTAAATATCATAGTAGCTCCAGAAATAAAAGTCTTCTCTAAAGAGGAAGCTGAGAGATACTATATATTTTCTATTAAAAATAGAGTAATGAACACATTGCAATTAGTATTTAGTTTTAATTATTTTTGAATGAATGCCCACAATTGCTCTTAATGACTAATATACCAATATGTTTTAGGAAAACAAATCTTCTCACCTTCCAAATGTTTCTAATGTCAATCATTTAATTCAAAAGCAGTTATTAGATTTAACAATTAAAATATGTGCCTTGTAAAGTAAATAATTTTCATCCCACAGTGGTAGTATTGGTTTAGTCTTTTGGACTTTTTCCTGTTTTAGCAGCACATCAATGAATATAGAGTAAGAGTTGGTAGTACTCTCATTTGCTTGTGATCTGTGTTCAAGGACACTGATCATAAAGAAAAATGGAGTTAGCTTTTGACTAATATTTCTTGGTTGCACTGTAGTCTTAGTCTTGTTATTGGCTCTGTTCCCTAAATTGCTTAAAAAGAAAGGAATAGCCATATGGCTAGTGGAGAAGATTGCAAAGCATCTAGAGCTGTCTATATAAATAACTCGGGAATTCAGGAATAACTCGGGAATACTAAAAGCATTGACATAAATTTAGTTTGGAAGACACTCTGAAAATCACTCTCAAAAGGCACTCTGCCAATTACTCTTTTCCACTCAGTCTACAACATTGTCTTATAGGAGCAATGGAGGTACATCTTAAATATCTACCAAAAAATAAGTCAGCAACTTAAAAAAACTTATACCAACAACATCACTAACATCAATTGCCCAGTAGATGAAGGTAAAAGACTGAGAGTTATAAGGAATGGAAACAACAGAGAACAAGTCATCACACTACCATTTTCTACATATCCTAAACTGTGATAAGTACCTGATCATAGCTGTGTCTGTCTCAATTTCTAGCTTCTGAGTCAAGTTACTACCACCTGGTATGATTTGCAGTGATCCCAAAAGAGCTGGTGATATCTCATGTGAAATTGTGAAAGACATTCTATCTTGCAGATATTATCCTTCTGCAAGTCAAAAAGGTTATTTTTCCCCCAGTTCATTTTCCCTCTTTATTTCTGACATTAACACAGAGCATCCTTATCAGAGGATCTGCTTCTGCTTTACTCACTTCAGCTTTGCCTTTAGCTTAGGATGTAACAATCAACCTTTATTCTTACAAAGGAGATTAGGCCATATGTTATGGATTATTCAACCCATTGCTCTTTCAGTTGTGTGGGTATTGCAGAAATACTGCCACTGGAGTTCTATTTCTAAGACTTATTTTATGCCTGCCCATAAGTCCTGTATCTAATCCTGATTCTAGATTTTCAATGGATAAGTGAAGGGAAGTAAAGAGTAGAAAGGACAGATTATTAATACAAATTTCTATCAGCACTCCTTCCTATCTCCTATCCACCCAAGGATAGTGTAATTTTAAGAGACACTAAAAGCCACAGAACACAATTTTTTCCCACTAAAGACCATTCTTACTGATGATAATGTGCTGATTAATGTGCTTATTGTCTAAAAAGATGCCTACCCAACTCTATTAAGTCAAGGATACAGGTTGATATTAGAGAAAGCCAGGCAAAAATGCTTAGGGACGCATCAAGGGAATTGGTTTGGCAATCTCGAGTTGCTTTGTCCCTGGGCTAAGAAGTTTGGCATTAGGAGAGCACAATAACATTAGAAGGAAGATATTTAAAAAGGCAATTGTGATCTGCTTTGGAGTCCAATGGGAGCTCTTCTGTAAACCAAAGGTATCTAAATTCCTTTTTCTAATTCAACTAAGACCTGAAGAATACCTGAAGAATATGAAATAATCTGATTTCTCTAGAACACAGCTAGGATCGGGAGATTACACTTTTAGGGGAAGACTGAGAGTCTTTCATGTCACCTTAGTCTGGTTCTAAGTATTTTTATGATGACTCCTACACTGTTATAGAGATTTTGATCAATGAAAATGACACATACAAACTCCTTTCCTACTAATCCTATAAAAGAGTATATTGAAGTTCTTCCTTTTTTTTTCCTCCTAAAGCTACTGTGACACTAAGGGAGATAGTTCAGCACTATCTGAGATTCTCACTTCAAGAGAAAATGAGGAGAAATAAATAGTGCCAGAAAGTAAAAAATGTTGACTTCTTATTCTGAACCTCTTTTTTCATAAAATAATTTAAACCATTCTAGGGTCAATTTTTTTATCTCTCATAGGGAGATGCCACTTTCTATTCATGATGATTTATTTATTAATGTGCTATGTATCAATTATTCATGATGAAACATAGTGAAGAATATTACATTAAAACAACACTTTTTTTTTATTTATGTACTTTAAGTGGAGAGTAGTTGTATGTTATTCAATAGGTGGTTTTATAGAGTCCTGCCCAGTTGCAAGAGGTTAAAATTAAATAATTTATCTCAGAATATTCTGTCATTTTATACTGTCACATTAATGGAAAATTTTTTTAACATTCATTTTTAAGAGAAATTAGTTTAGGGGGAATCTCCTAGGCAGATCGTAGTCTTGTAATGCAGAGTTGAAATGTAATGGTTTCAACATGGTTGTCTTCAATGCCAACATAAACCAAAGATAAATTACATCTAATCAGCAAAGTAAGTTTAATACATGGCCTACAGATTGTTGGAACTAATTAATATTTGTAAGCATATTATCTAAATTCTTAAGTGAAGGCCATTATACAAGTTACATCATAGTAGATCGGGTTCAAGTTAAAAACAGTTTTAACTTGTATAGTACTTGGAGGAAGAGGAAATGAAAAAAAAAGACTTTTTAGTTAGGCTAATACTTTCTATCTTGAAATGCAAATTGGATATGATTAAGAAGAATGAAACACTTAGTAAACAATTAATAAAACTAGTACTGAAAAGGTTGACACAGAGTTTCCCCCCTCCTTCCTTCAAAAGCTAACCTCCAAACAAAATCTTAGGCTGAAGTTTTAAAATGCCTGCTGCAAACAATTGCCATTTTCCAAGTACAGACTGCCAAGTGCACAGAGCAAAGTTTAGTCAAAGTTCATTTTCAGGTCATCCACCCTGGGACCATCAATCTGGACAACCTCTGGGTAACCTCTTCAAGCCTATGGACTGGAGCGGGATCCTTTGCAGCCTCATTAGAGCATGCAACAATTAATTTATCTTAAATAGGAGATTAAACAGTCACATACAGTTTAGAGAGAAGGTCAGAAAGTGGATCTTGAGGTACATTTACAACCTCTGCTTGGGAGTCTTCCCAGGCCTGCAGGGAGGTGAGGCAGACTGAAAAAAGAAATAATTGTATGGGGCAAATATAAAAAAACCTTCATGATAAATAAGCATACATAAGTAGGAGAGAAATTTAACCTGAGAAAAAAAATCAAAAGTATTTTTGATGTTGCTCAGCTATGCCTGTCTTTCAGAAGACATAGGATGAGAACTCAGGCAAATATGACTTCACAGATTCAGTGTATATTAACCCAGAAAACTCACTATTGTCCTTGAACTTACTTCTGATTGTATCTTAGACTTGTATTCATACACTAGAGATTCTGTCATGAGAAAATGAGAAAAAAGTTCTGACGTGAAGTTATATTGAGTCAGTGCTGTTTGTGAATGTACAGTGAATTGAACCATTGTCTTCCAAGATACCATTTTGCCATAATTAGAGAAGTTGAATGCTAATTAGCATTAGCAATGCACACAAGAAATTTTGAAAAATAGATAAAATAGTATTTATCAACAATAGAAGAATGTAAGGTTCCCAATTACTGCCTTATCCAAAAACTGATTATCTATCTATCTATCTGACTTTTATAATAATAAATTTCATTAGTTGAAAGTTAATTTTTACATAGTAAAATAGGAATTAAAAAACCATGGCATTATAAGCTGTATGTGAAGGTGTGATGGATATGATCATATTTATAAAGTGTGTTTTTTAAAAATATTTTTGATAAACAATATAATGTAATTTGTCTATATTGACAAATTTCACATTTATTAAGTAAAATAGTATGCCATGTATAAGTAAAATTTAAATAATGAATCGAAAGTAAGTATAGGTAGTTGAATAAGGAGTTGCTCAAAATTATGAGTTGGAAAGAAAAAGATTCTGAAAGATTAAGTAAGTTATATTAAACAGAGAAATCTATTTACACAGCATCAAGAGAAAAAATGAAATCATGACCAAGTTCATTAAACATTTTCCATAGATCTAAAAAATTCGTTGAACATATAAAATTCTGATTAAATAAATATTTGATATTAAATTTTGAGTATTTCTTCCAGATTATATTCATTTTTAATGCTAGCATTTTAGTCCCATAAGACTATCATTTTAATTTTTTTCCTGAACATAAGCAATGGTTTGTAATCTATTTTTACTTATTGACATCAGGTTAACTGGAATATAATTTTTATAAAATTTACTCTTTTAGGTGTACAGTTTCATGAATTTTTATAAATATATATGAGTGTATAACTGCTACCACAATCAAGAAATTGAACATTTTCATTTTCCCATAAAATTTTCTTATGCCTCTTTGTAGTCAATCCCCTTTCCCCATCTCATGGCTCCCACTGAAAATGATTATAGTTCTTTTAGTTTTGCCTTTCCTGAATATCATATAAGTGTAATCATTCATATAATTGTTTCTGGCTTCTTTCATTAAAAAAAAAAACCATGTTATATTCAGTAGTTTGTTTCTTTTTATTGCTAAATAATAGTTTATTGAATGAATGTACAACAATTTGTTTATCTGGCTGATGAATATTTGGATTGATGGCAGTTTTTGGTGATTATGAATAAAGCTGCTATGAACATTCATTTGCAGTTCTTTATGTGAATACAAACTTTTGTTTTTATTTAGTAAATATCTAGGAAGTGAACTCCTGAGTGATGTAGTAAATGTATGTTTAACTTTATAAGACTTCATATGAAACTGCCAATTTATTTACCAAAGGGACTATAACATTTGACATTACCACCAGCAATGTTTGAGAGTTTCAATTCTTCCATGTCTTTGTTAGCACTTGGTATTGTCAGTTTTGGAATTTTAGCAATTCTAATACTATTTGCATTGTAGAATCTCATCATGGTTTTAACTTGCATTTACCTAATGGCTAATGATGCTTATTTGTCACCCATATTTCTGTGGTGAAACTGAAATACTATCAAATTGCTGACAAGTCTTGGTAGCTGCTTACCTCCAAATTTCTTGTTTAATGAGGAAAACTTTATTTGTGTTAAGTCACTGGTAGTCATGTTCTTTTTTTCAGAAAGCTGAATAATCATTCCCAAAGTATACAATCTTTTTAAATTAAGATTTTGTGCTCATATTCCTATATTTTTCTTTTATGTTAATGGCATCACCATTACCCCATCATCTAAGCCAGAAAATTAATCCAGTTTTTATTTTTACTGCTTTATCTCCCAAGGCAAAAATTCACATCTCTTGTATTAATTATGACAATAGTTCTTTCACTAGTCTCCATTACATGTTATTTCTCCATATTGAAATCAGCTTTAGCACTTTAAAATGCAAATAGGGTAAATTCTTCTGCTTAAAATCTTTGGTAGTTTAGCATCCTCTGTAGAAAAAGATCTGAAAGTCTTAGCAGAGTGTGCACAACTTTTCACACCTTTATCCCATCTGTCTTCTTGGCTTGATCATCTGCTTTTTTCTTCCCTCCCCTCCCCTCCCCTCCCTTACATCCTGTGCTTCTATGGAATAGAACCATTGACCCCTCTCTTTCACGATTCAGTCCTTGCAATGTCATTTGTTCTGTTGGGAAAGGCCTCTCCCTTTTTTCTCATCTGGACAACCTCTATTCATATTTCAAGGCCAATGCCATATTTTACTTCTATAAAACACTCCTAATGAGAGTTACACACTTTCTGCTTCTATGAAACTTTATTTTTTCCTTTATTTTTATACTTTCTCATATTATGTTTTTATGTGTGGTTTCTCCTACATTATACTTAAAGTAGGTTATGAGTATAAATGCTACTCTGAGAGCTCTGAAACAACTTCAGTGTGATATAAAAAAAAAATCTGTGATTTAAAAAAAATAGTTACAAGATGACAGTCACTGTAATATTTTATACACATATAATACTATAATACTACTAATATTATCAATTACTTTCATAATTGAAGAGAACACTGAATATGAGCTAGAGGTTAGTAGAAATAAACATTTAATTTTTCATGTTCAAATTCGCACCTGCTTTGTTATAGAGTATATCCTGTTATAGAGTATACATAAGGGAAGAAGGCAACAATAGAATCCTTAGGCATTCTGACGTTTAAGGGTTGAGCAGAGGTGATGTAATGGAGGCTGAAAAGAAATGGTCAGAGTGCTAGAAAGGGAGTCATGAGAGTGATTAATTAAGCCAAGGAGTGGGAGCACACAAGTTTAAGGGAAGAGACCAAGAGAAATTAGTTTTAAAAAGAGTCTCCAGGATTTGATCAATAGAAACCTTTGCTTGAATGATTTCTGACTTTTATGGCAGCCATTAGCCTTCTATAGGTTTGGGAGGAGTAAGTTATTTTTTAACTATGGCTCATCAGACCATCAAGTTTGGATTCATAGAGCTTAGACACCAAATCCTATAACAATAAAGATAACCTTGAATCCTTTTCTGGCCATAAAAATACCAACCTCATAAAATGATTAAAAGTGGTAATGTTCAGTCTATAAATTAATCAGGAGAAATGGGGACATAAATTTCAGCAGGTTTGTGTCATTATCAGTTTGTGTAAAGGATTTTGTTAGAAGAAATAAAGACTTAAATCACATGACATGTGAACTATGTTTCCAGATAAGGAGATAGCTGGACAAATGACTCCTTGTTTAATCACCTGTTCTATTTTTTATGACTTAATATATGAATCTCTTTTACATTATTGCATTTTAGATTTGATTAATTTTGGTTTTTAATTGTTAAATATGGAATTGATTAGACTTAGTTTTATGGGAATATAATTGGATGTAAATTAGGCTTTGGTAAAATTTAAATTGATAATATATTAGGCAAATTTCTTAACCTTTTTTTTTTAGCCTCAGTTTCTTCATTTGTAAAATTAAAACATTAGGGTAGATGAACTTGAAGGTCTTTATGAGGCCTCATAGTTGAAGACTACAGTTTTTATGTAGAAGAAATTATATAGTTAATCAAATACTTCATTTTTCAAATGATTATTTTGGCTTTTGAAAGCTTATGAGAAATCTCTTCATTTATGACTATTTGTATCCATTATCTAGACATTTTCTTCATATAGTTGGGGGGCTGGTAATCACATCAATCCTGACATGAAAAATGATGTCTTTCTTTGTAGTAGCCAAATTTTAAACCTGAAGGGTGACAGGCTCTAATTGACCAGTACTGTTTGTCTGACTTACCTATATTGAATTATTGCAAATCCATATTAAATTTTAGAATTACTTCAAATCTTGAGAAAATTCAATGCCATAGGGTCTGTTTATATGGCCCATGAAGCAAAGATGCTTGCATGTGGCTTGGTACAGTGCTGTAGAGGTTTTACTATCTTCATCCCACAAAGCTGTTTGCCTTTCATGTCATTTAGTAAATTGATCAGTGTAAAATATGCTACCCCCAGAACCTGAAAGGCATACTATATGTCATTCTTCTTTCTTAGTAGTGGAAATTCCAAGATGTAATAATTTATGTTTTACTTTAGAGTAGAGGAGATATTCTGGAAGTTCCCAGACCACTTGACCCCTTAAAATGTCATTGTTAGGTGAGGCCCTAGAATTTTTGTAAGTTTTATCTTCCACTTTCTGGAAAACATGTGTCTTACTAAGGCCTTCCACATACTTGTCAATTGTTGCTCATCTGGTCTGATTAACATTATGTCATCAATATAGTGGAACAATGTGCTATTTTGTGGAATGTCCAGATGATCTAGGTGATTCATTTGTACTATATTATAACACAGAGTGCAAAGTTAGCATAGCCTTAGGGCAAGGCTTAATGTCTATGGTTGTATATTTCACATGAACATGAACTGTTTCTGATTCTCTTTCCTGATAGAAGTGGAAGAGATCACATTTGCTAGATTAATGGCTGCATAGCTTGTACCTGAGGCTATTTTAATCTGGTCTAGTAAATATATCACATCTGGCACAGTAGTTGAAAATGGTTGTTTGTGGTAGTCAAATGTCATGTACAGAATCCATCTGGCTTAGTATAATTCATTAGGGCTATGATAAATTTAAATGGGATATAATGATGACTACTATCTTTGCATATTTTAGATCTATAAAGGTGGCACTAACCTCTGCCACTATCACCAAAATGAAATATTATTTTTAGTTGTGAAAGGGAAGTTTCAGAGGTTATCATTGAACTTTCTCTACTGTGATAACTTTTATCCTATATGCCAAGAATCAAATGTAGACGTTCTTCAGATGACTAAGTATGTCTAGTCTAATTGTACATCTGGAGACAAGACAATGACCATCATAGACTTAGTGGACCTGTCGTAAACCAGACTTGGGCCAGGACTCTACTTTCCCTGACTCCCATACTTCTCCACTCTAACTGGGGCCCAGGATGATTCTTTGGAACTCTGGTTACCTTGTGTCTAAAATTCCTCAAAAAGTATGGATGTTCTTTCCCAAGTTTATGGTTATCTAAGTAAATGTCTATAGTTTTTTTTTTTTTTTTTAAGCAAGGACTACCATATATACTTGTGCTATTACAAAGTTCCTTCTTTTAGGAAACTAGCATCTGGTTTAGTTATTGAATTTTCAGTCTGAGAACTGGCTCAGGTCTATAAACTGGGCCTTTGCTGGGACAGCTGCCTTAAGCAACTTAATTGTCCATTCTTGATTTCTTTTGGTTGTATAAATTAAGAAACATTGTTCGCTGCCCATCTCTTTCCCTTAGCAATGTCATATTCTTTGAACCGTCTCCATAACTCCTCTTGAGTAATTGCCCATTCATAAAAGTAATAGCCCCCATCTTGCTTCTGATGGTTTCAGAATTATCACTCCTTGTCCTCTATTATCATCTCTATCATCCTCATTTGGACTCTTATCATCTTTTATTTCTAGGAGAGAAATTCTTTAATAGCATCTACTACAATTAGCCCTGTCCTATAGAGAACAGCCACCACTGAGCTTATAATTCTGGTGCTTCTCTAACCAATACATTCATTATCAGGTTCTTTACACCATACCATGGATTGTAGTCCACTGGTAGGTTCTCCAGTCTTATGTAGTCTATCCATTCTAGAATGTCCATTTCCCTGAACCTGTTAATTCTTTCTTCTACATCTGCCATGGCAGTCCTAGCATTTTTACTTTACTTTGTGTGGAACATAGCCTTTTATAGATTTCCAAGAGCCATCTAGGAGTGTGTCTGTACTGTTATCAGGTCTTTGCCAGGTTGTTGAATCCTGTCCCATGAAAGAACTTTTATATCAACAGACTCTCCTTTATGTAAATTTCTGCTTTACATTCCCTTGATTCAGCACCATCAGAATCTAGTCTTATTCTTCTGGCTCCCACCAATATATGTTTTCTAGACCCTGCAGCTCCTTGGGCATATTTTTTTCTTTTCTCCCTCAATAGTCCCACAACTTTCTTGGCTTGGTTATGCTGTGACTTGACCATAAAATTGGTTTGTTAGCCAGAGAAGGAGGTAGGGGTGGATCCCAATAGTGTGGCACATGCTGTCTTTCAAGGCAGAGGTTCTGCTTTATCTGCAAGGGAGGGTGAAACACTAGCCCTTAACACAAATGAATTGGCTACTCATGTGGTCCAGAGGGTTTTATGAAACCTAAAGATTCCAAATTATTGAGCGCATCAATGTAAATGTTCCCATCCCATGTTTCATGATCCTGCTCCTTCCTCATCAGAGCCCTGACCTTGGAATAGCAGACCTAATGGGACTGAAAATTAAGCATTTTCTGGAGATATCCTACCTCATAATTAAGTATAGAGTTGATACTTAGCTTTTTTTGTTCTTTTGCTGTAAAAGATTAGAGCTCATTTATAGACTGCCAAGGAGACCCTCTAACTTTCACACTTTGCCTTAACTAATGGTTAATTACTCTTAGCTTTTCATTATAATCTCCATTATGAAATCCTCCAGACTTCTCAAATACCTGAGATACATTTCACACCAGTGCATTCCCTTCCACCAGTTTGCCATTGGTGAAAGTTATAGCAATGTGACTGTTATACCATGCTAAGGGCTATCACTAATCCACTTAGCCCCAGTGACAGGGCTTTCATTGCCAGTTGGGCAACCAGTGATACAGCTTCAACACTCCATTTTAGATTCTGCTTCCTAGGACTATGCTGAGTGTTAAGTCTCTTAGATCAAATCCTTTGGAAAAAAAGATTCTGACAGACATATGTGTTCAAGAAGTTTATTGGTTAGTATTCTTGGGCATACTATGTAAAGGAGTAAAGGCAACAGTCTGGGCAAAGGGAAAGGTAGAATTGCAATGAAGTTGCAAGAGAGGCCTCAGCTGATCATATGAGGAGCTCTGGAGCTGGGAAGGTCTTTGAGAGCTGTCCCAGTTTGAGGCAGGGAGGTCAGACTTTGTATCCCCACATTACCCAGCAACCAAATGAAAATTACCTTCAAAGAGGGAATGAAACTTTGGACAGGTGGCTTTTTTTTTTAATCAAAGATAATTTTCATAAAGAAACTTGATTGTATGTAAGTAGTAAATATCCAACATCTTGGCAGATAGGAGAATAAATATTATGGTTCTGGACAGGTACCATGGCAGGACACCACTGCTTTCACTACAATGTCATATGAAGTGGTGCTTTAACATTCTTTAAATTTTTCTGATTTGTTTTAGCACTATTTTTAGAAATACATGTTCTCATTTATAAAAATATAACTTGAAACTTTATTAAAAACCCAAAGAACATAAGCTTTTCAATTTTTTAAATTTCGAATTATTTTTCCTCTAATTCATTTTTAAATTAAATTTTCCTCAAAATTTGAGATAATTAGAGAAATTGATATGGTTTTTGAATGTTTTAATATAAGTAAGTCAGCAGAAAAGTTAGTGTCAGAAAACTCTGGTTGCTTAGAGCCTACCATACCTCTCATTTAAAATTGCCACAGTCTATGACCCAGGTTCCTCTCCAGGGAGATTCCTCTCACCCCCTCAATTAGGGCCAAGGCATTCTTTGTCTCAGCTGCTGGAAGTGTTGGTTGCTGGAACTCACAGATGAATTTCCTCCATAGGAATTGCCCTTGGCCAAAGGAAGCCACTTTGCCCAAATGTACACCCTGTCCTCAAATTCATGGCACTTCCCATAATTGGGTCATGTGAGATACAAAGGCTCAGTACACTTGCCTCAATTCAAGACAACTCTGAAGAACCATTGGAGCTAGAGTTCACATAGGAAATGCTAAGGCTGCTATTGTCTCATAGTTCAATCCTTCTCTCTGACCAATTCCCTTTTCCCTTTTTCCTTGTGCATATTATGCCTAAGATCATTCCCCAATCTATTTCCTGCAGGCAAATATTCATTTAAAATCTGCTTCTAGAAAACCCATCTTAAGAGAATATCCATTTTGTAACTTGATTGTGAGAGAAAGAGAAATCATTTCCCTAAATAATAATAATAATAAATAATAAAACGAAGTAGATACATAATGTATTGTGTTCTAAAATTTAATTTTCATAGACAGGAGTTACAGTTCCTATTAAGCATATTAGCAAGAATATATATTCTAATTGATTAGCCTGACTAAATCTTTAGTGCCTGTTATCCAATTGTAATTAGCATTTTAATTACTCTTTATTTTTCTCTTCACATATAGTTCTAGATAATAACTCAGGGAATGATCTTTCACTAAAATGAGTTTTGTCAGAAAAATTGGGGGAAAGGTATTGCAAAGATTTTAAGGGAATTATATTATTGCCAGCACTAAGAAACATGACAGAAATTTAAAAAAATTTAAAATTGGAGTCAATGTAGCAAATAAGTTTAATGTACCTGAGTAATACTTGTCCTTTTTTGTGAAACATAGACAGTGCTGAGATCTTTAACACAAACCTTGGTTTAAAGTTTATTCAGCCTAGACTTCACTTAAAAGCCTTTTGAAATCACATCATAAACTTCTGTTGTAGGCAACATGGCTGAATTAAGAGAACATTTCTTAAGGAAGGGCATTTAAAATTCTAGATAAAAAACAAAAAACATATTTTTAAATGTCTGGCTAGTTCATGAGCTGAAGGAAATCTCTGGAGACCAAAATGAGAAAGCATGAATCTAGGGATGGAAATAAATACAGTTTGGGGCATTTGCTGGGCAGGGAGTGGGGAGGGTTGGCAAGGAGCGTATCTGCACTGCCCTAGGCAGCCTACTTGGATTTATTTAGGTTACAGGCACATGGAAAAGGCAACAAAGCTAGAGACCTGAAAAGGCCACAGGATCACATCAGAACCTGCTCTGCACATCAGAACCTGCACGAAGTCTGCTCTGCTGTCAAAGGCTACTAGAGCACCTTCTTCTCCCTAGATTGCTTAGGCATGACTCTGATACCAGTCTAATGTGCCCACCACATGCAGGGCACATGTGTTAGGACCTCTGAATGGTCACTAAATGAGGGGGAGGTGCCTCCTACGCTTTTCTCTAGGATCTCTCTTTACCATATCCAAAAATAAATTCCAGGCAGCAAAAGTGTTTCAGTGTGAAAGACAAGTCTTCAATACTTTCATAAGTAAATATGTAATCTCTGTGTAGAAATGGATTCTTAATTTATACATCAAAATCATAAAACAATAAAAAGTGATAAATATGATCACATTAATTTGTCAAAAGACCCCCTCTCCCTAAATAAAAGAAATATCAAGTCACAAACCGGGACAAGATATTTGCAGTGCATATATCTGATAAAGGATAGTGTCCAGACATTTTTAAAAACCTTCAAACCAATATGAAAAGACAAACAGTTGACTGGAGGAGAAAGTAAAAGACATTAATAAACATTTCACAGAATAGGAAAAATAAACAGCCAATAAACTTATGGAAAGATGTTTAGCTTCATTAGTAATCAGAGATATACCAACTTAAACAACAAAGAGGTATATATTACACTTATTATACTGGTAAAATTTAAAGGTATCATAATACCAAGATTTGGTAAGAATGTGATAAACTGCACACTTTGAAAACATCTTGGTATAATCTAATGAAATTGATATACTTCATATACTTCTATAATCCATCAATTTCATATATATATACTTTATAATGTTTTAAAATTATAAATTCTAATTTGCTTAGAATAGTCTGATTAATACCACTTTTCCTAGGATAATTTTTAATAGCATCTCTTTGCTCTTCCCCAATTTTTCTAGTTTGATAATAAAATTTATGGTTATTTTATCATCTTATATATATTATATGTGATTTTAATCAATCTCTGTAATTGGGGATTAGGTTTTGGCAATTTATTCTTATATTTTCTATTATTATTCTGTAAAATATGCAGGTAGTACATAGCAATTAGATCCAACCTTTAGATTGGGCACACCATTAATAGGGTACACGTAGCTCTCTTATGGGATCTGCTTAGGTCAGGCTGATAGTTGAGAACCCACCAATATATATTAACACCTGACAGCTAACGTAAGGGAATCAACTGACCCAACCATTCTCTCTACTTTTTTATTCTATTGATGACTATATAAATATTTTTCTGTTTCTCTCAACATCCTAAAATTATGTTTTTCCTTGAGAGACAATTTTTTTCAAATTTTTTAGAAATATTTTTTAAAAGATAATGTTCTCTAGGGGACCTCTAAGTCATTTTAAAATTTCCTTTGGAATCGTATGAAAATTTTCTACCTGTTTATAAAAAATCATCCTGTTTTTATAAAACAAAGCATTCCTGAAACAAGTAAAAAAATCATAGTAGTCCTATTATTTTTTATTAT
Organism: Macroglossus sobrinus; assembly: GCA_004027375.1. Taxonomy (NCBI): domain Eukaryota; kingdom Metazoa; phylum Chordata; class Mammalia; order Chiroptera; family Pteropodidae; genus Macroglossus; species Macroglossus sobrinus. The sequence continues at coordinate 645,416 of PVKZ01000122.1, read as the reverse complement.
GTCTTTATGTATTTTAAATCATTAGTGCTATAATCATTGTTTCTATATTTTTCATCACAAATGCATGTTTTTTAAACCATCACCTGTAGAAATTCTGCTCCAATATGACCTAATGGTATATGAAGAAATGTATTCTGAGTTAGAAAATTAAAGATTGACAATAAATCTAAATAATGTCACCTTGTAATTTTTTAGGGTAATGGCAACCATCATGTCTTAATAATTCATAATGTAGTCAACTCATCAAGTAAACCACACTTAAGCATGATGATATTTTACCTTTGGTAAACTCCTTCCATAGTCCCTTTCATCTTTCCATCCTCAAATACTTATCAACTCTGAAATTTGCTAATGATAGGACTATACAGTGTATGTTAATGATATAAACAGTGCTTCTTGGTTCTTAATATACCTTACTATAAATTATCTGTCTTTTAAAAAGTACGCTATTTTTCCATGTCCTAAGACATTTTAGAAACAGTGGCTGTGGTATAAGGCAGGAGTAGAATTGCACAGCATACAAACTATGTCAGTATATATTGTCCCAGCAAGTTGTTAAGCTAGTTCTAAGAGTGTTAGAATCATTATATCTCTCTGCCCTTTAATAGTATGGTATCAGGGTCAGATGAACTAAATCTAACTTACCAAATTGCTTAGTTACGTACCATTCTACCTCAAAAAAAATCTATTTGTGGACTATATAAAACACTAACAGTTTGAAGCTTAAGGTGGTTCCTGAGTAATGGCAGAGCCATGTCTATGGAAGGCCAGAACTGCTCAGTTCAGCCAGTCTTGGAGGCTTATACACAAACTATATATTACTGATAATATCACAGTCCAAGAGAGTTAAAGAGGGGCTTTTTATTTTTAAGAACTACAGGAATATTCTTTATATCTTCACTGAAAAAATAATTTGGCAACAATATTAATTAACACTTACTTGAGAAACACTAAGTTTGTTCCAAAAAAATTTTATAGCACCAGTTTTGGAGAGTTTTCCCCTTCCTTTGCGTGTGTGTGTGTGCGCATGTGCATGCATGAAGCAAGAAAAAAAATCATTCTCGGTGACACTTTAAATGTAAGTTACCCAGTTTAAAAATGATAAATGAAAGAGAAAAACACGTTGAAGAACACTGACTGTCTTGAATCACATTTCTAAGGGCATGACATCATTGACATGATTGCTTACCTTTTGTGTTATTAGACTAGGATGGGAAATAACCATTAAATTCTGACTCAGATAAACCATCAAAAGATTAAGAGTTTCCCACATTAAACTGCCAACTCAAGCATCTTATTTATTTCTTGGTTATTCCTTTGGGAGGCCAAATGTGCGTGAATGCAAGTGTGACATTGGAAGAGACATGGGCTGTTCTCACCTTTCAAGACTGAGCAGTTTCTTTCTTCTTTTTTTCCTGCTAATCATAAGACACATTCAAATGATTTTGCTTCCCCCACCCCAGTTTTATTGAGATATAATTGACATAACATAGTTTAAGACGTATAATTTAAGGACTTCACATATGTATGTATTACAAAACAGTTACCACAATAAGGTTAGTTAACACATCTTCCACACTCCACAGTTACAACTTTTAATTTTGGGGGATGAGAACTTTTAAAATATACCCTCTTAGCAATTTTCAAATAAACGATACAGTATTGTTAACTATATTCACTATGCTATACATTGCACTTCCAGAACTTATTTATCTTATAAATAGTAGTTTGTACCCTTTGACCATCTTCACTCATTCTTACCCTAGCCGTCACCCAACAACTGCGCCACCAATCTACTCTCTGTTTCTGGGTGTTTGTTTTTTCTTTAGATTTTGTCTGACTTAGTTTACTTAGCATAGCATTCTCAACTTTTGCTTTTGTAATTTATTTTTTCCTAATAAAACATGGGTATGATGGGAATAGAATTCTTCTTTGATTTCTTTCCTATTCAGTCAGTCTATTGTGATGGACACTGAGGAGTTATTAAAAGGGAACAGTAAAAAATGCTTGACTTAGAAGTGTGTACAATTAAGACGAGAGAAGAGACATTTACAGTAGTAAAATTTACTTCTTAATACAATCAAGGAAAAATGACTATGAAATGACAAATTTCTCCTTGCCATATGTCAGGCTACCAGGAAGGGTATACTGGGCAACTAAAGCATGTAGTAGAACTGAATTTAGTCTTGATAAGTTTACTTGACTTTGTCATCTTTCTTTCTACTCTGGTGTCTCCCAGTTAAAGGAGAGAATAGATTACAGGACCACTGCTCTTTCCTCCCATTCTATAACTTTTAGGTTTAATTAGCATTTTAAACCTTCACCTAAAAGAAAATTTCAAATTCAAATGGTCTTATTAGCAAATTCTACAAATACAAAAACACAAAATTAATACCTGAGAAGTTCAGTATAAGGCAAATATAAGGCCAGTCTTGTTCGTGAACGAAGATACCGAAATTATAAAACAATACTAGCGAACCACATTCTTTTGTTTCCTCTTATCTCTCATATCTGACTAGCTATCTAACAATATTATATCAAGATCAAATAGATTTTAACCAGAAATAAAGGATTGATTGAACATTTGCAAATTAATTAGTGTAATTTACCAAGTTAAGGGAACAAAGAGAAAAGATAGATACATAAAAATAATTTGATAAAATTTAATGTTCATTTATGATAAAACACCCTTAGAAAACTAGAAATAGTGAAGAAGTTCCCTAATCTGATTATGGACATCAATGAAAACCTACAGCAAGCAACAGACTTAAAGGAGAACTGTTGAAACTTTTCTCTGAGCTGGGAATGAGATAGGAAAACATTTCTTCTAGTCAATATTTTTTTGGGGGCGAGGGGAACAAGAAAAATTAAAAGCTACAAAGAAATGAAAATATTGTTATTCTTAGATTATATGGTTGCATACACTGAAAATCCAAATCAGTCTACAGAAAAATTATGTGATTAACAAGTTTAGCAAGTTTTCTGGAAACAAAGTTAATGCATACATTTTTAGATATTTTTATATTACAGAATAAGGTTATAAAAATATAAAGTAGCAAAAGTGACTATTTTTATTAAGTAATATTAAAAACAAAATTTCTGGATATGAATCTAATGAAAGATATGTAAGGTATCTATCTACACATATATCTGGAAAATGTTGATAGAAATTAAAGACATAAATCAATGGATGTATATACCATGTTCATTGATTACAGGGTGCAATATTGTACAGATATCAATAGATTAAAGATCTCTAGATTTAAATCAAATCCAAATCTGAATGAGTTTTTTTATTGTTGTGAAAATTGATAAGGTAATTTTAAAATGTATATGGAAATACAAAGGGTCAAAAATATCCAAAATACTCTTTAAAAATTTTTTTTTATTTTAAAATTAGAGTTAACATTTAATATTATTTTATAATAATTTCAGATGTACAGCATAGTGGTTAGACATTTATTTAATTTACAATTAAATTAAATAAATGATCCCCCCAATTAGTACCCACCTAGCACTATACATAATTACTATAGTATTATTGACTATATTCCCTTTGTTGTACCTTACATCCCTGTGATTATTTTATAACTGTCAATTTGTATAAAATACTCTAAACACAGCAGAAAAACTTGGAAAACTTGTGCTACTAAATAATAGCCACAATAATTGGTGATAGACCAATGGAGAATCCAGAACTGAATACACAAAAGCATGAACAATTATTTATTTATGATAAAGTTTATGGTAGAAAAAAGAAATGAAAAGATTGCCTTTTCAATAGATGATGTTAGGTCATCCAAATATTTACATGGAAAAAAATGAAAGTTGACCCCCATCTTATACCATAATTAAGTCCAGTTGGATAGTAGAGCTAAATATAAATAGTAAATGAATAAAATTTTTAAAAGATAAAGATCTTTATAATTTTGTCATGAGGAAAGATTTCACAATAAGAGGAAAAAGCATTAACCATAAATGAAAATATTAATAAATTGGATTATATCAAAATTAAGAAATATTAATCATGAGAAGATACTATAAAGAAAGTCAAAAGGCAAACAAACCACTTAGTAGAAGGTACTTGCAATACATGCAGTTGACAAAGGTCTCATTCCCAATATAAAGAAAGAATTTCTACAAATCAGGAAAAGATGTAGACAATCTAGTAGAACAATAGATTCTTGAAGAGGCATTTCACAAAAGAGATCTCCAAACAATCAATAAACATGTGAAAATGTTCTCAACTTTATAAATCATCAGAAAAATGAGGATTAACTCCATTCTGAGACACCACTACATATTCAACAAAATGGCTAAAAGTTAAAAAGACTGGTGCAGAGAAATAGAAACACTTTCTACTCTGCTGGGAAAAGTTTAAGTTTATAGAACCCACTGTGGGAAACTGCTTAATATTATTGACTAAAGTTGTAAATACCTATAACTTATGACCTAATAATTCTACATATAGGAATAAGATCAATACATATTGATACAAAAATACAAGTATAAGAAAGTTCATGGTACCATTATTCACAGTAGCCCCAGGCTGGGAAAAAATCAATGCTTGACAACAGAAGATGGATAAGTAAGTCGTGCATATTTATATGCTTAAGCACTATACTGCAATAAATATAAATAAAATTCAGTTACATGTAACAAAATCAATTTCAAAAGAAGAAAGAAGAAAGGCAAGAATATATTATTGATTTAATTTATATAAAGATTGAAAATGGGTAAATGAATGTTATTTGAAGTCAGGATATTGGTTATCCTTGGGGTGAAGGAGACATGAGTGGCCTTTTATTCCTTGACCCGAGTAATGTTTACATGAGTGTGTTCACTGTGTGATACTACACGGAGATATATACATATGTATTTCAGAATCAGAACCAATTCTCTTTAATATCACTGCTAACTTCCTGGTCCAAGCACCATCATTATCATTATTTCTCACCTGACTTGCTGCAATAGTTTCTTGATTTTTCTCTCTGCTTTTACTCTTTATCCCCTTTAATATGTCCTCAGCACAGTAACCAGAATGTTCCCTTAAAAAAGTTGTATCACTCAACTTTTCGAAATCCTGCAATGGCTCCATGTTTCACACAGTGTAAAAGCCAGATGCCTTATACTCACCTGCAAGAACCTATATGGTCTGATCCTCAGTTATTTGTGTATAGTCATCTCCAACTCCCTCTTTCCCATGTTGCTCCTCTACTCTGGCATGCTCTTTTTTGAGATATCTGTGGGCTAATTCACACCTTCCAAGTCTCTTTCAGATGTTACTTTTTCATGATGCCTATCCTCACTATCTTATTTAAGTTGGTAACTTGACCCACCCACATCTTTCCTTCCAGTTCTCCTTATGCTACCTTAATCCTTCTTTTTTATATAACACTATATCTCTCTAACTTCTTATATTATGCCTTTATTTTTCGTTCTTATTAATATTCTCTCCTTGCTAGAAATAGAATGACACCTTTATTATCTGTCACTTCATTCAGAAATTCTTGTTTTATTCACTGATATATCTCAAGAATTTAGAATATTGTAGGTACTAAACAGATACTGTGGAATGAATAAATAAATGAATGAATTAATTTATTGAATGTAAAACATGTGACAAGAATGCTGCTGGGCACTGGAGTTGTAATGTTGAGTAAAACCAGAAATAATTCTGCTTTTATAGAGCATTTGTCAATTTAGAAACAGCTATTATATGATAATATAAACAAATATTTAGTTACAAACTGATAAGAACTAAGGGTGCTTTGAGATTGCGTAATGAAAGAATTACCCTGGTCTTAATATGGGTCAGAGAAGACTTCCCAGTGAAAGTATTGTTTGGGCTGAGATCTGATGAAGATGGGTAAGCAATTCTGACTTAATAGGCCTGGAATGGAGCCTAGGAATAGAATTAAAAAAAAATACCTCCCCAGGTATTTCTGATATACTCCTCTATACTGGGGCTTCTCCAATTTTAATGTGTGTACAAATCACCTGGGAATCTTGTTAAAGTTCAGTTTCTGACTCATAAATTTCAGTGTGATCTCCAAGATTGTGTAGTTCTACTAAGTGCCCAAGTGAAGTTGAGGCTGCTGTCTTCAGACTATACGTTAAGAAGCAAGGCTATGTAGCACTGGCCCCAAACTGTCTTATGACGACAGTGTTTTCTAAATTATCAACTGCTTTGGAATCCTTCCTCTTTGTTTCAGCTATATGAACTACACATCCGAGAATCTAAATATTTCATCTCTGATACATGGATGTTGTTCACTTACTTCATAAATTTATATTTCGTAGACTTTGTTTACATGTTTTCTTTGCATATTTGTGCATTTGTGTGATTATATTCCTCCTCCCTGTGGTCTGGGTAACTCCCAAAGAACAGGGATTGTGTCCCAGGCATATCAGTATCCTCTGTCTAATCCATTGTAACCATGATAAAGATTTAATTAATTTCAATTGAACAGTACTGACTCTACCCAGACAAGTTCTTTTCTTTTGATATTATATGAATAAAGGATGATTTAAATTATGAACTATCATTTTCACCCTGCAATGAATACAAATGACAACATTTATATTTACAATATGCCTCATCAAACACATATTCATGAGAAAAATTAAAGGCAATAATAAATGTAAAAATACTTTGTAAACTGTAAAATGTTATAGACTTTCAAATATTATTATTAAATAGTAATAATAGAAAGCATTAATATTGTCATTTGAATGTCAATTTTTAAAGAGATATGACAAAAAGTTGAGTTTTTATGTGACAAATTTATGTGAAGAGAGTAGAATTGTATCATGAAAAGCATGGTTAATTTTTTTTTGAGCAGTATCTCAATTTCAAAGGTTTGTTGTAAGCTTTTTAAGATCATGGACCTTAAAATAACTATTTTTTGAATTAGTATTTATTCAGAACCTATTATTGGGGTTTGACTTCATAAAAATACTAAAGACCTATGGTAATGATTAGGAAAAGGGTCAAGGATATGTCAGAACCTTGAATTTACTTTAAATGGAAGGGATACTGCTGCCCTGAGATTTCAGACTTATCTTCGCCAAAGCCTCATATATTGATTTTCTATTGAAATAGAAAATCCAATGAATTGATTGTTAAAATCTGATCACAAAGATAACTTATTGAGTGCTATTCTAGCCACTTTACATGTATTAACTCATTTAGAAGGCAATTATTATTAGCTCAATTTTACAGGCTAGCCCCTGAGGCTCAGAGAAGCTCAAATTGAAAATTATCTCTTTCTAGGAGTGGAACATATTTGAGATACCACATTAAAATTAGAATATTTTAGAGAGGCAATGAAATAGAGCAAAACAAAATAAAACAAAAACACATAGCTCTGGAATCAAACAGATTAACATGAGATTCCTGGCTCTGCCACTAATTCCCTGTAAGTCCTTGAGCAAATGCATAACCTCTTAAGATTGCAGTTTTCTTATCTACAAAATGGAATAAAATTACATATCCTACTTATTTATTCCACTTCTACACTCCTTTGTTAGGAAGTGGGTATCAAGACCAACTGACTGAGTATAGGACTGTCATCATAATAGGCACCCTTTTAGCACCAACATAGTCAGATTATGCGATAATTTTTATTCCCCTCTTTTTCCTTCCTTTTTCCTTCCTCCCTCCCTCCCTTCCTTCCTTCCTTCCTTCCTTCCTTCCTTCCTTCCTTCCTTCCTTCCTTCCTTCCTTCCTTCTTTCTTCCTTCCTTCCTTCCTTCCTTCCTTCTTACCTACCTACCTACCACTTGTTATACACCTGCTTCATGCCAAGTGCTTTACATATATATAGATTAGGCTCCTTTTTTTCCCCTTCTATCTTTTTTTTTCAGTATTTTTTTTTCCAGTAGTCCAAAGAAAGAGGTTTTGGTAATCCTGAATTACAGAGGAGCTAAGCAGGGTTCTGGTCTAGGTTGTCATAGCAAGTCATGTAGGAATGGGTGGACCACATATTTTAAAGTTAAAAAGCTAGAACAAAGTTAATTTAAGCATGGAAAGGACATTTTCATTTACAGATTTTAAATATATCACTTGGAGTCAGTAAGGATTTTGGAGATGATGTTATTAAAGTTGGGATGACCAATTGGAAGGTAATTACAACAACCACAACAATGGCTGCTTTTTGTACATGTGTCAGGAATTGTGCTTTCCATGCATAATCTCTCAGCAACTCTATGAGAAAAAACTATTTTATTCCCATTTTACCTATGAGGCCCACGAACTTTAAATAACCTTGTATAATTTTGAGTAAATATCCAAATTTTTCTAAATATGTTTAAATATATTCAATAAAGTTGTTTCTCACATATTGTGAAATTAATACTTTAATATAAATGTTCTATACCCATTATAATGCATTGACATAATATATGAAAATGGGTGAATTTCACAAACATAATGCTGGATAAAAAATGACCGAAAAAGCACATACTTTATGATTTCACTTATATAAAGTTAAAAAAAAAAGCATATTTTGAATTTTGCTGCCAAGGGATAAAAATTGAGAACCTCAGTTGCTATTAAATCTTAGTTTTAAAAAAAAACAAGCCTAATTATGTTGTTATTGTTGCTATACATTCTATAGTAGCAGTTACTAAATTGGAAACAAGAGTTGTAGCATGACAAAAAATTCTGTAGTACAGCTTTAACCATACCTTCCTGAACTACTTCATAACTTGCCAAGAAGAGAAGTTTGTGGAGAGAGCATGTAGTGTGCACCTAGTATTAAAAAAAAAAAGAAAAAAAACACATCCTATGTAGAATGTTAGAACAAGGATAGTGGTTAACTTTGGAGGATAGAAACTAGGAAAGTACCCCAGGTTTTTCTGGTGTATTAGTAATGTTCTTACTCTTAATCTGGTTGCTGTTTTACATGTTCATTTTGTAAAAATTTATTGAGTTACACTTAAGATTTTTATGCCTTTATGAATATATGTTAAATAGTTTGCTTAGATTAAAAGTAAGTAAATAAAAAGATACATAAATAAGCTTCTTTTTAATTCCATTTTTATATCACTTATTTTACTCCTTGATCTTCAGGATCAAGTTATCCTTAAGATTCTTATTAGTACACAATAATTAGAAATATACATATATTATAAATTTTTATATAAAAATTATTAAACATAGAAGTACATTTTATTAGAAGTGCAATTTAAAATCAGGTGAATAGCTTTTCTTGAGGGTGAATAATTTAATGAAAGACTATTAAATATCAAATCTACTTCCACTATGGATGTGAACATGGAATGAACTGGGAAAGTAGGAATAAAATAAATTTGTTTCTTTTCAATAACTATTTCTCATTATTATTTTAATTCATTCAGAGAATTCATTCACTCAACAAAAACCACAGTAATCTATCACCAAAAAGTTATTTTTAATAATCTGTCATCATGATAGGTTCTTCTTCAGTCTTGCTTAGAGCAATGACTTGTAAAAGAATTTGTGAAGTAGCCTTTTCTATTCAGTTTCTAAATTTCTGATGAACATAACAAAAATATTTCAATAGGACTCATCAAGTGATTATTAATTGTACCTTTTTCTCTTTCATTTAGAGGCATTTTAAAAAAACAACTAATACATTTGGAAACTGTTGGGAACATTAAACATTGTTAATTTCAATATGTAATGCATTCATTGTATCCCATGCTTTATATATATATATTTAAATCAAAACTTTAGAACTACAGATTTAACTCATTTACGTTATGGAACATATCTGTCATATAACCAAAGAAGCAAAGTAACTTTTTATTATCAAGCCAGTTAGGTAAGTTAGACTTACTTTCTCACAGATAAATGTGACCTTGTTTATCAATAAATGTTAATACACACTCCCTGACATCTGACTTCTTAAGGCTAATTTTAGGATAGACAAGTCAAAGTGCCATGCTAGGTGTTTGTTGCCTAAATGAAAAAAGTTTTCTCTGGTCTCAATATTTCTTACCCATATACTCTCTTTGGCACTTTTATTCTTTTATTCTCTTTGGCACTCCTTTAATAGCAATGCTTTTTTTTTTTTTGTAAATAATTGAGTAATGAAAGAGATGAAGTTCTTAAACTCATTATCACTCTCTCTGCTGCACTGTGTAAAACATTTAAATCTATTACATCCCTGCAGAGGAATGTAAAACCTTCTGTTTCTATGCCACAGTGGGCTCTTAACAAAAATATGTGTAAGACAAAAAAAAAAACAAAACATGAGGCCTAGTAAAGATTTATAAAGTCTTGATTAAAGAAGGCTTTAGTACTCATATATTTTACTTTTTTCTTTGGGGGCCCTGGAGGTTTTTAATATCTCAAGGCATTGCAATATAGTAAGGTTTCGAATGAGAGAGATTGTATTTATGTTTGTACCTACATGTGTGTGTGTGTGTGTGTGTGTGTGTGAATTTATTTATTTATTTATTTATTTATTTATTTATTTATTTATTTATAATGTGGATAAAGAATAAATGAGAAATTAAGGTGGGAAAGGAGGACTGTCATGATGTCTTCTATCTACCATTCTCAGATGATCAATTTTGAAAAGATATTGAAAAAAAATTTAGAAAATGCCTCCCTTAAAACCAAACCTGGTTGTGTATCTTTGGAAAAAATTGTTGCATACTCTCAAGGATTCTTGTTCTCTTTTTGAAGAATGCTGACGTAGAATTACAGGTGAGGATGTCAACAGAGTCAAGACTGGAGTGATAAAAGTGGCTGCAGTAACTCTTAGAACTGGCAATTATGAAGGTGAGTGTATTTTGAAGTGGACAGAGGCCTGGTCTTGGTCAGGAGTGAGTGGGGTTGGGAGCACTGATCATGTTGAGTAGCTTGAAACTTAACCTATGATGGTAGAAAAAGTAGATTCACTGTGTGTGGAGAAAGAAGTAAGGTGTTTATCTTTTGCCAGAGGAGTTTCATATGGGTCAGGATGTGGTTGTTTCATAGAAAGACTGATTTGAAAGAGATAGGATAAGAAATTTGAGGATCAGAAGGGGTATGGAGGAGATATTTCTGTCATTAGAGATTATGGGATGGGAAAGGAAAATACATTTTTGTTATATCTCTATTTGTGTCTGACAGTATACATAAGTATACAGTAAACACTTTGTTAATTTATTTAATTAATTGTTACTTTTAATATTTAAGTATTTAAATTGTTATTTTAATTATTAATTGTATTGATAAATCCTTGTTAATTAACTTATTGTATTATTTTGTAAGCAAAATAATTAAATTCTCTGTTAAAACCACTGACAACTCAGAAAACAGATAATAGAAAGTAAATTTATTCATCATATATCAGATAAATGATAGAACAAATTACAGTAACTTATTAAAGAAATTAGAATTTGGGGACCATTTCATCCTAAGAAATTGTAAGGTATCCAAATAATCTCTATATAGGCTGAGTTACTTCAATTTTTACTACCAAGTTACTCAATAGTGGACTTCTTATAGTAGGTTTAATAGTAGACTATATGTTTAAAACAGTATCTGAGAAACATCTTTTCTATTACTTATACATCTCCTTAAGGAGACAAATATTATGAAAAATAAACATGAAAAGAGGTTTGGGGTAGAATGAAGCTTTAATTCAAGCAAGGTTTAGTTCTTCAGAGTTTGTGATAACCCCTAAAAGTATGAGAGAAAACACACAAGAAACTGTGCATGCAGTTACACACACCTTGGTGATTTCCCAGAGGAGAAGAAACCACTCTCATTAGTTAGAAAAGATAAGAATAGAAATAATAGATTTAAATTTGAACAAGGAGTGTTTGAAAGAGAGGAGAAAAAATTAGCAGTAAGATCAACTGGGGAATGAAACCAATTTCCGGAAAAGATGATGGGATCAAAATCATGTGAAACTTTAAGATTGTATCTTATTGAACACCTAGTAGGAAAAAGTAAGAGATAAGACAGATGCTATCTCACAAGGGAGAGAGGACAAGATGACCCTCTAAGAATCTCCTCTAGGCCTCTGCAATAGATGAAGGATCTACCTTTGTACTTAACTTTCACTAAAAAGACAAGCAATGAAAACAGGTGAGAGCAGTGAGCAGAGGGACTGAGACGGTTCAGATCCCTGGTCTCATGTGGCTATCTTTCCTCCCCAATGTGCAAAGAGAGGAGTTGGGGACTCTGTGTGTGCGCTGTATGTGGGTTGGAGCAGTAATTCCACTGGTGTGTGATAGCCACCTGTGGCTAAGCCTGGGAATGAGCACAGAAATCTTATGTATCTTTTTTTTATTCTCATTGACGTAGGAACTCAAGGGACCACCAAGAAGTTCAGTTTTAAAAATGAAAGACACTCATTCTTTCCTGAAAGAATGGGGTCAATGAATGCACCAGGAAGAGTCATTACATTTTGAGGCACAAAAAGGCCTAGGAAAGATCATATCTGGCACAAGGAATAGGCAATTTTTTTTTTCTCTCTGATCAGCTTGTAAGTCACTGGAGAGAAGGCCAACCTGTGAATGGAGTTTATCTTTTCAAGGTAAATGAAGACCTACAGGGAATACTTGAGGAGAACAGATAATTTGAGGAGAATAGTCACAACTTGGGAGCCAACTTGAATGCAGAATTGGTGATGTAGTGGTGATTATAAACAATGGTGCCTTAAAAATGTTTTTTAGTTTAGTTTATAGATTGCCTTCCAGAGGGTTAGAGTCTACTATAAATAAATTGAACTATCATTTAACATATTCAATTGCTATGTTTTTTGCTTTGAGATTAGGACATTTCTGAAGCTCAGAGGCCCCTGCACATTCCTCCATGTCCTTCATCAGCTGGATTGTACTGTGGTCAGCTGTGCTACAAGTGGAGAACATTATTATTACCCATTGTTAAGGGCTGAATTCTGTCTCCTTCCAAATTCATATGTGGAAGTCCTAACCCTAGGTAGCTCCTAATATGAACTTATTTAGAGATGGGTTTTTATGTAGGTAATTAAATTAAAATGAGGTCATTAGGGTGGCCTTAATCCAATATTACTGGTGTCTTTGTAAAATAAACTTGTATATAGAAATTCACAAGGAGAGAAGATAATGTAAAAAGACATGGGGAAAAGTTGACCATCTATAAGCCAAGATGAGAGGCCTGACATCCTTCTTTTATAGCCCTCAGAAGGAACCAAACTTGCTGACACCTAATTTCGGACTTCTAGCCTCCAGAACTATGAGCCAATACGTTCCTGTTGTTTAAGCCTCCTGGTTTGTGGTACTTTGTTACAACAGCTCTAGCAAACTAATATACCCACAAATTATGGATTCACATAGACTTCATTCATTCGTTCATTCATTCATTCATTCATTCATTTATCCATTCATTTGGCTGTTGAACCTCTGCTCTGTGTTAGGCACTGCTAATACATTATCATTGGCCCTCAAGGAATTTCTGATTGTTTCATGAAGATAGACACACAAACAGACAGTTTTAAAATGCTGAAGTAGAAGTAGGAGGTATTCAATTCAATAATTTGGTATCTGCTATGTACTAAACGACATGATTCAGAGTTAAGAAGCATTTTTGAAATTCAATTCTTCCTCTTCGCTTTCTTCAGGTTGAAAAACTATTTGATCTAAGTATTAGTTTACTCATCTGTAAAATGTGGAAAATTATGTCTCCTAATAAGATTTTTATAAATTTTAAATGAGATAATGAAAGTAAAATGTTTAGTATCGTGTCTGTATCTTAGTCTTCTCAGACTGCTATAATAAAATACCATAGACAGGGTGGCTTATATAACAGAAATTTATTCTCACAGTTCTTGAAGCTGGGAAGTCCAAGATTAAGGTGCCAGCAAATTCAGTTCCGAATGAAGGCTCTCTCCCTGGCATGTAGACTGTCACCTTCTCACCGTGTGCTCACATAACTTTTTCTTAGTGCATGCACTTGAGGGAGGAAGAAGAGGAGAGAGAGAGAGAGAGAGAGAGAGAGAGAGAGAGAGAGAGAGAGAGAGAGAGAGAGAGGGAGAATCTGTCTTCCTCTTCTTTTGAAGGCAGTAATCCCACCTAATCTAAACCTGTTTCCAAATATGATTACATTGGGTGTCAGTATTTCAATATCTGAATATAAAGTGGGGGGCACATATTCAGCCCATAAAAACTTGAAACAGAATATATGAAAAGTAGTATTAATTACTGCTCAGGGAACATGTGATAACTGAAATGACATGCAGACAAATAATGGGGTTATGGACTGACAAAATAACCAAACAGAATGTGTAGTCCAGAATTCTACTTTGCTATTCAGAAAGCTTTTTATCAGTGTGATAAAAACACCATGAGTTTCTACAACTATAACAGTAATACTTTATTTAGAAAGATGTGAGTTAGACTTTCCTGCCTGGTCTTGAGGTCTTGAGGCTTTCAAATCACTCTTCCATTTTGAAGTAATAGCTTTGTTTTGGAACCTCCAAAGGGAATGAGAGTGCGCTTAGATTTGGTATGATACTCCCATTTTGATCTGGGAAGTGGAATTTGTGAGGGTGGCGTCTTGATGATTTTCTGACTTGTGACTTGAGAAGCTGGACATGAGATTTGATGGCTAAAGCAATCAAAATTAATAAATTTTAGATATTTGGAAATTGTCAACTTGTTAAAATAGCAAGCTAAAACAGGGTGGGAAAAGGCAGCTATCATTTTATGAGAATCTGGGTAGAATGATCTTAAATATAATTCAATAATTGTCTTGCATTTATTTCAAGAGCGATGACAGAAAATAATTTTAGCTTCAGTATACAGAAGCTTTTGGACAATGGATGTACTGGAAATAGACAGTTCAGTATCTGAAGGGTACTTTTCTATCCTTGACTTTGTTAAGATAAAGATAATTTAAAACATAGAACCCTTTGGTTTCCTGTCAGACAGATATAGTCATCAGTATCCCCACATTCTTCCTCCAAAAAATGTTCTGGCCACTCTTTAGACTATGTGGAACTTCGGCCAGGCTAGGCTTTTCAGGATCTGATGGCTTCTCCTCCATCTTTGTTCCTAAGTGACTTGGGATCACTAACAATCCTCCAGTTAGAAAGCATGGCAATTTTCCTCATTTCTATCAACAACAATAACAACAATAGCAGAATAAAAAAACAACATTAAAAAAACAACATTAAAAAAACAACAAAGAAAACCAGTAGAACAAATCAGTGAGAATAGAGTCAAAGGAATTGTGTTATAGTTGTTTGAGTTTGGGAAATCATTTTATCTCTCTGAAACTCTGGATCCTCTAGTTAAAACCCAAACCTGCACTGGTTGACCCCAAAGGTCTCTTCTAGCTTTGAGGTGCTCTTGGCTGTGCATAAAAGTGTCTAGAAAATAGTAGAGTGATTTTATTTTTGTCGAAGGAATAAAGAACTGGCATGGAAGTCTTTTCACAGAAAGTCTTTTCTCAGAAGTTGCACTGTGAATATTTATAGTAATCTAGATTGGCAAATTGAAGATCATAGATGGGATTTTAAAAAGCATTCTTGGGAAATGGGAAGTATAAAAATTTTGGGAAGGCCAAAACAGCAGGGGGAATGGGAAAGTAACTAATTCTTTCTTCTTCACCTCTGGTCCCCAATTTAGACTTCAAGTGTCTTCCATTCTTTTTCTTTTCATCTATTTCCCTGAACAGAAATTGGAGGGAGATGTTGAATCAAAACTTAAGGCTGTACTAACCTATGTTTTAATATCATACTACTTAGGCAGTGATTCAAAGTAAGATAGCATTAACTGAGAATAAGATTTAGTTTTCATCCTTAGATGACTCAGGAAACTCTTCTATGTGTCCCCACCCATTAAAGGAGATTGATAATACCAGCCCATTTTCACCTCATTAAAGATTAATGATATCTGTCCATTGTTATCCCACCAAATTTGGAGAGAAATTTCAGGTAAACATCAAAGGAAAATAGTGATCGGTATGTTGATGTATTTTCAACATGACAGGTATTTCTCTTCGTAAAGTTACTTTTAATGGTTACAAGTAGTTTATTTTATTTAATGCATTTGTAGCAACAGGATAAAACATACTTTTGAACTGATAATGTCAACCCAGATGTGAGAAACACATATGTTGACACGAAACTTAAAAAAAACCCACAAAAATGACAAATGATGAAGATAAAGCACTATTACAGCATATCCTGACCTTTTGAGAATATGATCAGCCTGTCAGTACTAATGGTTTTCAATGTTCATACTAAAAAGCTATGAACACCTATATTTGGGTGAGAGGTCAAATGATATCTCAGTGTAAATATAATAAAATGATAACCAGACAGACATAAAAACATAATTCTGTAATTGTTTTTCCTTTCTTTTCTCATCTTGCAACATAGATGTACATATTTGCTTAATATGCATATGCATAATGAACTGGGCTCTTTTTTTATTCCACCATCCCAACCAATCCCGTTGTAAAGAGGAGTCTTAATATCCCTAAAGGGAATTATGGTACGTAGAGTAGTTATTAAGACCAAAGGATGTAAGAGTTCTGAGAATGGGGTAAAGGGTTAGGAAATGGAACATAATAGAGACTCTGAATTAGTCTGAGCTATTAAGTTCTTTATTGTGCACTTGTAGCTATTGCCATGAAGCTTTCTTCAGAGGAATCTCTTATGGCTATTATATTCATCCTGGACATTTATTCTGTTGCCTGAAAAGTCTGTCTCCTCAACTAGGTTTCTTGAATTTATCAAAGAGAAGTATGGTTTTCTGGAAAGGTCCAGCAAATGATGTTTTCCTGACTATCTGAATTCTTATTAATGGGTCTCATAAACTGACAGACAGGAACTCAGAAGAGTAACAACTTGATTTGTACAAAAAGTTTGTGCTGCATAGGAGAAAGTCCTCCTAAAAGTTCTTTTGTTTCTTGGCAAAGATTGACTATGGTTATAGTTTCAAGGATAGTAAAAGAGAGAAGGTGAAAGGAGGGGTGAATTTCTCCTGAAAGTAAGAAAGAAATAAGACTCCAAGGACTCTACTGGTACACAAGTGTGTATAACAATAATAGTAATAAAATTCTAATAAGAACTATGAGAAATATGAATATAACTGAGGCAACCATGAACAAATCAGGTGTTATGAACCGGGTCTAGAGTCAGAGAAATTCTAATTTAATAAGATTAGCTGCTTTTGCTAAGGAAGAATCAACTGGTTTATGCAAAACAAACAAACAAACAAACAAACAAACAAACAAACCAAAACCACCACTACCACAACAACAAAAATACTCAATGTCATTCAATTGATCGAGCAAGCATGACCTAGAAATCTAATGTCAATTTGTTCTGTATTGAGAGACTTTTCTATAGACTTCTTGGCTGCATTTTAAGTGTCATAATAGCCAGAGACTATATGTAAAACTGTTTAAGGTTAAAGTTTCGATTTGTAATTTCTTTCTTGTTTTTCCTCTCTTAATCAATTTTACAGTTATTGTACCTGTAGTGTTACAGACCTGATTGGAGAATCACTGTTATTACTACCCTGCTTTTCTGTATAAATCAAGAGTGATTTTTTATTTTTCTTCATGTGACAGGCTCCCAAGTCAGGGGCAGCATTGTATGAGGAGAAAGAGCATGAAAGGAAGTTCAGTCAGTTTCTGAACTCTGGAAAGGCACTGTTTCAGGTTTTAGAAGTATCTCCAAGGATTCTTCATCCTCAGGTTGCATTAAATCAAGGATTTTCATTTAAATTTTATATCTCAATGGATAAACTTCATCTTAATCGCCTCTGTGGGTCATTTCTCTTATTTCCTGGCATTTCTCTTATTCCCAGTCATTTGACATTTCCTCCTCAGGGTAGCATGACATACATGAGCTATCTCAGAATTTCTTGAATAAATATTCACTATAATCATTTCTAGGGAGGCAATGGTAAGTCATTGGCACAAAAGGTCCATCTGAATTTTCTTGGTCCAGCAGATAACTGGGAGTTATTTCCTTCTTGCTCTATTTAGCCACTGGGAAAATATACATTGTTTTACCTCAGTGATTTCAGATACAAATGGGAATAATTATATTTTCTCCTTAGCTCATTGGAGGGTTAAGAATATTAATGCATTTTTTTATTGAGAAAATACATTACTTCACAAGTAAAATATGCTTTGAGTAGGAATTATTATTAAGATTATTATTATCATCAACAAGGACTTACATATATTCTTTGTCAAATAGAATTCTAAAAGTTAGAATTCAAGCTAATAAATTAAAACAGGCTTGGGAGAATATGAACTTGAATGTCTGTCAATGACAATTGGATGCAGTGAGTAATCCAATTTACTTCAGGGTATATGTAGCTGTGGCAAGGGTGAGAAGTAGGTATGAGGATGGAAGACTAAAAGAGGGAGTATATAGATATTCATTAATTCCTTCAGGAAATAGTGGGAGGAAAAAGAGGGATTGGAAGACGTACTCACTGAGAAAAGACAGAAAGGAACTGTAAAAGGATAAAATAAGAAGAAAGCCCTGAGAAGTCAAAAATCACTCTGAGAAATTGGCAAAATTCACAAAGCACAGACAGACTTGAGTGTTCAGGAAAAGTCAACTGACTGACAGAAACAAAGGAGATTCAAGGAGAAATCAAGAGTTAGAGGAGAAATAAAAAAGAGCCATCTAAATTATTCCATACTCAGAATTTAAGTTTTACTGAGGAGGAAAAAGGATAGTGGAAGAAGAACAAAGATAAGAGGAAGTATTTAAATTGCTCCTGCATTCTGCATTCCCAGCTAAATCTACATCTCTAGAGAAGAGATCTAAGGTGCTCAAATGCTGGGGGCAGAGGGAGGGGTTTGGTTTTCCTATGAAAATGGACTAAAAAGCTGGACTCAAGTCTGGAAAGAGAGAGGCAGAACAGACACAAGGTAGAAGTCACTAATGTCATAGATGGTTCTTAATGAGAAAGTATAAACATTCTCTGAGTCCCACCGTGCTAACTGATGGAACTCAAAGCCTGGAGTTCCATCAGTTAGCACGGAGGAAAGAACCCATTTACAGAGCTCAATAATCCAATAAGACTTGAATAAGGTTTGAAAAGATAAGTTGAATACAGATATAGATTTGTTAAGGCTTCATATACTCATTTTCCGCAGTGAGGTGGATTATTTTAAATTAGAATTGATGTAAACTATTAGTTGAAAATTAGTACATTTTAAATTTAATTTAAACTTTGATTATAAAATAAAACACATATCCATAAAACCACACCAAACAAATGTGTAGCATTAAGACTTATTTCAAGTGAAAATCTTGTAACCACCACCCAGGTCAAGAACTAGAATTTTTTTGGCTGCCCTTCCTGTATGTGGCTTATCCTAAGCTACCTCCTCCTTCTCTCAGAAATAATCACTATCCTGACTTTTATAGCATTCACTTTGGATATGGATTTTTGATTTGGATATTAAGGCAGGCAGATATTGCCCTTCACCAGCATCTCCCTTGGTGCTTCTACCAGACCCAAACCCCAACCCATAACCTGGATGAACTGGGAACATATGTTACAAACTTTAGATGCTATATGTCTTTATACGCTAATTAGGAAATCAGCAATTTTGTATCTTACCACTTTTTGATATGAGGGAATGAAAGGCTCAGCACTCCTCTTGCTAATGCACTAAGTTTCATTCATGCACAACTCTATTCTCATGGACCTGAAAAGATAGGGGTGGTACAGGAAGAACACATCAGTTTACTCTCCTGTCCAGTGTGTGACTTCTCCTGCCTGTGCACTCTGGAGGCGGGAAGGAGGTGGGTAGAGAGTGCATTCTGCAGCTGAGGCCACCACAAAGAAGCAGTTTAAACTTAAAGAGGAAGGCATGAACTAATGTTATAATTTCATCAACTTCTGTTTCATCATAAATAACTCTCAGAGCACAGTTGAACAATCTTAGCGTAAAATGTAGGAGGTTCTTGAAATTTCTATATGGGCTTTGTTGACAAAGCAGTGTGTTGCATATGACACAGTGACACTCATTTATTCATTGAACATGAATTTTTGAGTATTCTTATTTTCTAGGCAACAAGATACAGAAATAGTCCAGTTTTTTACGTAGCTAACAATCTGGGACAGTGGTTTTTGTCTCTGGCTGCATATCAGAATCACCTTGGAAATTAAAAAAAAAAAACCCACAACAATAGGAGTCCTTCCTTCTTCCCAACCCTAATATAAGCACAAACACATAAATATTTAGTTTTTATTGGCCTGGCAATCAGTATTTTTAAAACAGCCCCCCCTAATTTTTTATTGCACACCCAAAGTTGAGAACCACTAAAAGAAAAGGTACTGAATATATATATAATCACGAAATAATGACTGTTATGATAAAAAAATACATAATGAGAGTTTGGACGATCATGGACAAATTTCTATCTAGAATAGATACAAATATTTTAGAGTTTATAGAGTAAAAGTAGCAGGTTTGAAGCTTATTATTATTTTTGTTGAGGTTTTTTATCATTAAAGTTACATCTAGTTATAAAATTGTCATAATTGCCTTGCTTAAAAAAGTCAGTGGTGAGACAATTAGTGAGTGCTAATGTACAGATTTTCTCTGAAAACTCTCTGGATTATGACATGCATGCACTTGCTTCACTCATATTTTAGAGCCTAAAGAAATTTACTAAAGCCACTTGTACCAGGGTAAGGAAAGAAAGTTTCACTCTATATGCTGTAGTTTGAAAACAAAATCACTGGATTGAAGTATAGAAAAGTAAGCCAACTTGAATCCTTTGGAATTTTGCTTTAAAATTGATAATCATTGATCATCAGAATAATCACATGCCAACAACCCAGTTATTGGATGGAGGCTTAGCATTTTCTAGTTAATGACAGGTAGTCTGAGATATCTAGTTTCTAGAGCATTATCACATAACCATACCCCAAGTAGTACCTTGCAGAGGTATTTTTAATAATAAGAAACATTATGCTTCTTAATAATAAAAGACTTCTCCTACATTGTAATACCAGAGTGTGATCATGATCACAGAAATACTCTTTCTTAAAATTACATGAGTCACTTAGACCTTTATTTAAACTGTAGTTATGGGCAGGATACTAAGTGAATAAGAACTCATCCTGAACTCACAGATTATCCAAGACATACCTAGTCACACACATGTGCAATTTCCCCTTAAAATCTCTTTCTCTTTTTATGACACATAGTAGTTGTTCTCAGCAATAGAACCCATGTTTATTTGTAAATTATTAACTTTATCCTTAACATCTAAAAACAGCATTACTAGCATATTTCAGGAGGCAAGGAAGTTAAAAAGCAGTAATTCAGAGCAGAGAGACCTATTTGTTTTTATAATTCCAGTCAATATAAAGAAACTGTCATCCCCAAACAGATGTTTTAATAGTGACTTCTGAGCCTCCAGTATACTTTTCACAATTATGATAAGGCAAAATATCAAAATGGAAAAAAATATATGTGTTACAGTTTAATTTCCTCTGACTAGATCTTCAGTGTAAATGGAGCTATTTGTGAGTTTTCCACTAACCTAAGGTTTGCCTGGATGAGTATCATTAGTTTTGCAAGACTTCCCAACTTACAGTGGAAATGACTGAAAAATTAACCCAGTAGCAAGCACCAACAAGCAATTGTTTCTGTGGTAACAGGTGCCCTTTTGTGTAGGAAAAGAGACCGAAACTGACCCTACTGGGGCGAGGGTTGGGGGATGAATGCACAGGCCCAAGGCTCCTCAGAGAAGAAACTCCACAACGCCTTTGTTACTTATGCCAAAATTTACTTCTATTGACCTTCTGAGACTGAAGGGGACATAATTTAAGGTCAACACAAAAATGTTCAATATTTTGACATTCTTAAAAAACGTACCGTGTTGGTAAAATAGTGACATATTCTCTCTTAGCAAGCACTAAGCACTCTTGTTTCTTCTGTTACTAAATATACATGACCACAGGCTTCTACTTTAACCAGAGATTTACAGACAACCTAAGATTGCAGATGTTCTTTGGTTCGTGTTACAGTCTCCGAAGAAATGCTAGGAGGCTTTAAACATCTGGGATTTGCATCTTTGGCAAAACATTGAGATAAAGGCTTTTCATTTTGTTAACTACATACAGTTTTATCTCAGGGAGGTGCTCTTCCTTTGTGGCATCACAGCAAGAAACCAACTGTGTCTACTTTTCTTATGAGTAGAATGCTTTGCATTGCTGTGAGGTTTATAATTACATGTTCGTGACTTCATCCCCAACGGCCTCACCCCATGAATACAGATAACATCTGACAAAAGGGGAGGCTGGGAACGACTCAGACAGACAGGGGAGGAGGAGAGGGAGGCCGATGTACTCAATGACCATCTCCTGGTGAGGCTCTGGGACAGCCAGTGGGGGAACTCGGCTCTCCAGGTTTCCAGAGCGGCCTCTATTCTGAGACAGTGGCCTTCTGTTTCATGGGCTGTGAAGCACCCTTGGGAAGAAGAAGAAATACTCAACCTATAGGTTGACATTTTATTTATATCACATCTCTTGTTGAATTGTTCTGAAGAACCAGAGGTGGCCGTGGCATTCCTTCTCTTTATTCACTTGGTTACAGTTTAAAATTTGAATAGCTGTTTATGCTGGAAGGCTGAACACCCAATCAGCAGTCTTTGAATTGAAGCTGTATTGTTCACTCATGGAAATGCCTGTTTCATCTGTCAGTTCTCTTTTATAGTGAGCCTAATAATTTATGCTTGCTAAAGATGTTTTCTGACCTGTGATTCCATTGCCAGTTAGGAAAGGGCTTTGGCAGCATTCACACTTCCTTTCGTAATAGGGGGCCACTAAGGTGCAATTTAGTGAAATTACTGCTCCAATGCACTAATGGTACCCAGACCCAGAGTAGGGGAGGGCAGAGCAGTAGCGATGAGGGACTCTAGCCACTAGATTCTGAAGAAAGATATCCTGGGAAGGGGCCTCTTTGGGAGCTGCCTTCTTTTCTGGAGGTCTGCATGACCTGGTGGTGCTCTGATGGGTGGAAAAGTTAACACACCCACAGAAATGCCAGAGGGCACTGCAGGCATGGAACTTGACATAGGTCCACTAATACAAGTGAAAAATGAGTCATCTTTACCCAGAAAGTTTGTATCATCTCTTCAAATTTATCTTATTTTTTAAAAAAGTATTGTTACCCTATTAGATAAGATGACCCATTTAAAAAAAACTCAATAGTAAAAATCCTTTGTGTTCTTCAAAAAAAAGGATCTATATGTGCTTGAACTATGTATTCTTTATTTTATTACTGTTGAAATCACATTATGTTAAGTGGGAGTTCTTTAAATGGGCCATCCTGCATTATAATTAGTCTTTTCAGATATTTAATTTGCAGGTTATTGGCATACCCATCCTGAAAAGAACTTTTCTAATTGCAACTAGAATTATTCTCCAGGCGAAGTCTATCTTTTCCTTTTTGATTCTCTCATAAAACTTTGTTTTTATTTTTCTTAGAGCATTTATTTTTTCCTCTGTAATCATTTGTTTACCTGTTTTATACTTTACCAGTTTCATCAGTTTTTTGAGGCTGGTTTCTTAATTTTATTCAGTTTGTATTTATTGTAGCCCTTATCTCAATGCTTTTCTTTTAGAAGTGACTTAATGAATCTGAGTGAATTGATTTCAAAAATAATTTGAACAAAATTCTAAATTGAAATAGAATCTCTCCTGACATAGTCTAATTCATTGAGAAACAGATCTGAATACACAATGACATTAATGAGTACATTTAGACATAATGTTTAATCCGATGAATAAATAGGAATTGTAAATAAACCCTCCAAAGAAGAAATTTCATGAGATTTTTAATTTTAAAAAAATTTAAGTAAATATTTTGAATAGATATTTAAAATTTTTATTCTTCTTGACTTTTGGCATTAATTGTTCAGATAACAAAAATGCTGCAAAACCCCCAGATAAGCTGGGGGGTCATGGGAATGATATTAAGTGTGCAAATAAAGATTCCAAAGTATTCTAAGAAAATAAAAACTGATAATGTTATTGCAGTTTGGTTTACCAAGGACTTTCATATTGAAGTAAGCATCAATAATCCCTTTCTATGGATGACTTCAGAAAGATTCCCTGTCTTGCTAGGGGTCATTAAATAAGTAAATAACAGAGCTGGAGCTGAGCACTAGACTTGGACAGTGAGGCCAACCTCCCTTCCAGTACACCTGCTGCCTTGCTTTTGTCTTTCAGGTATGTCTCCTTTTTTAAAATAGATAAGCAGATGATGGTGCTTGTCATCCTATTGAACTATAAACTTCTACTAAACATAGACTTTCACTTAAGAGAAAGTGTAAAACTGACAAAATTTTTTGTTGTTAAGAGCAGCAGGTTATAGTATTTATTAAACTAATTATATTCTAGTTTCTGAGCTAACAGCTCTGTGACATATATATTATTCCTACTCTACCAACACAGAAACAATATGCAGAAAGGACCAATAATTTTCCAAACATTGCACCTAGAAAATGACAAAAATAGGTCACTTGTATAGGTCACCTCAAACAGGTATAGCAAGAGTTTGGCCTACATTACTTTGGACTTAGATTTGACTTAGTTTTCTTTCTTATTTTTGCATGCCAAGTTAAAAAGTTCATTTATACTTAAACATGTCTCATGGAAAAGTGAGAAACAAGTGATGCAACTGGAAAAATTCCAGAGAAAAGCCGCTAAATGATGAAAAAGGTTAAAGTGTATTCTCTGAAGCAGAAATCTAAGAGATTTGGCTTCAGTATAGAAAACCGAAGGCTCTAAGTGTGGGGAACATCTTTCTCAAAGTGAAAAACAGTTATGTAGTATTTCTAGGGCAAACATGCTTACATTGCTCAAACCCCAGCACTCTCCCTGGGGGATGTTTCTTTTAGACTTTATGTATCTTCTGTGCACTTTTTCACAGCATATCCCAGATTCCATGATTATTGCAGGTACTTGTGTCTGTATATCCTTCTAAATGATATGTTTTCTGAAGCCTCCTTGCCCACCTTTGTATTTCTGATTGTTCTTGTATAGTACCATTCATTGGGTAAATCCTTTATAAATATTTACTAAATTGAACTGAACTGTAAGTTTCAGATAAAAATGAAACACCATTTTTTTGAGGTGGCTAAATATGAATCTTGTTACTTCAAGCAGTGACGATAGGCTTAAATTCTCAGCAGATTCAATAAATATTTAGGTAGGTTAAATACTGGCACACCTGTAGTTCTTTGTTAAAGAATCAGTCATATTTGCAGAAATAAATTACTCTGGGAGGTGTGAACCTGAATGATAATTTGTTCTTCCATAGAATGAATGCCTCTGGCATGTTGGACTGACTGATCAAGCCTTGGTCTGACTTAATATGTCATTATCTTTAATGGTATCTTTACATTTTTACAAATTGTACCAAATGTGTGTGGAAACTTTCGCTATCAAATTCTTTCAAACATCTTGCCAGGAAATAATCATCATGAAATACTATCATGATTGTCATTATAGCAAATCATTGCTTTGATTAACCTCAGTAGTTTGCATTTTTGGTCAGATGAGGACTTTGAGAAAGCCAGTGTGTTAACACACTTTTAACTCAGTGTTAATAATGATAATGCAAGGTTTGTTTTTCCTTTCTACCAAGTATTACACTGTTCCTCACCTGAACTTCTTGGCTATGATCCTCAGGTCTTGGAAGAGAGCTCCACCCAGGCTGCTGACATAGACGGATCAGAAAGAGGTGTCAAAGAACCGCTTGTGGAGAGATTCAAATTATGACTTGTCATAGTGGAAAAAACTCATTACCTATCTCCACCTTTTTTCCCCCATTCTCTCACCTTCTCAGTCTCCTATAGGGATATATGCATCACAGGTATTAATAAAACAATTTGGTAATTTGTAACAGATGGGGAGCTCCATCTGTTGTAAACATATAGAGGGATGCCTTTGGTGTTAGTTAGTGGGGGATGTGGGAAGCAGAGACAAACTCTTCTTCATAACCATGTGTCCTATGATGAGCTTCTTATTCTGGATAGGCTATGGCAGCCACTTAGGCCCTCAAACTTAGACATGACCTAGGAATAGATAGTGGCTACTTTTGAATCACAACTCTGCTGTTCAAAATATCTACTGGTGCAAATATGCATTGTTCTTTCTCTTACACTGACTTCAAAAAAGTAACATAATCTCAGTTGAAGTATTGCATACAATAAAGCAATAGCCCAGCATCAAGCAGATAGTAGTCACATATTGTGGAATACATGCATGGAAGATGACCAAAAGATAGCCCAATTGTGTGTAGGTGAGCTGATAATGGTAGGGATATGTAGTCCCCTTTACACTTAAAATATTAGAGTGGAGGTTGAGGGCAGAGGTGCTTTGGGCATAACTAGTCTTCAAAGATGAAGAGCATTCTCCTTGCTTACATTTATCGCTTTTTCTTTTTCTATCAACTGTGTTAGATAAGACAGGGGAAGTTAAGTTTAGCATAGTTTCTGTTACAACTTTTATTATCTGGGAGACTCTGAAGAAAGTAGTTTAGTGTGTGGTACTTTTCTAGTTGAAAAGGTATTTTGTAAATTCTGATCATTAATTTTTATTATTATACTATTGCTATTATTCCTTTTTCTCCAGGCTAGGCAGTTTGCCATGCTTTTTTGTAGGACAGATATCACTTCTCCATAAACAGAATCTTTTGACTATTTAATGAAAAGATTTAAGAATAAAGCTGTACCTAAGACCCATTCTGTAGCCTACATATATTTACATAAATTCCATGAAAAGTAAATAAAAAGAACTTCATGAATAAAATGGTGAAGACATGTGAGTTCAAAGCAACTATTTATTTGAAGAGAGGAAAAAGACAGACTTATGTCATTACAATTAAAATGAGTACACCGGTTCATTTACTATTTTCAGTGAATTTTAATTGAGTTGTGTCTCATTTTTATAAATGTTGTCAATCTTCATTTTCTCTGTCTCCCACGCACCAACTTAAACACACACACAAATGCAGATCTACATACCAGCGTGTTTTGGGAGAGCACTCTCTGTAGATATACCCTAGCACCAATTTATATATAGTGACACAATAAACACTAAAACATCCAACCTTAAGAGAACACCCATAAGACAGAAAAAAAAAAGGTTTCTTTAAATGCATCTATTTTATAGACTCAAAGCTCAGCTAGTAATCAGTTTTGATAACTTTAGATGCTTGTTTCCCTGATGTAATGACTAGACTGCGGCAATAACAATACTTCATTATGCTATTCAAAGTGTATGGCAGGATTCAGTCAGAGCTAGACTCAAAACCTGGCCCACAGCTGAAAACAGAGATGATGCATTAATTCACAGCAACACCCTCTCCCCCACTGCTCCCCTCAGCATTCACCCACTAATAATGGATATCATTTTTCTTCATAAAGCTAGTGGTACTTGAATCAAGCACATGACAGTTAAGGTTTGTTTAGTCTTTCAAGCAGGTGATTACGGGATTGAACTTTCCAAGTGAGAAGCCGATGGAATACAAATAGTTAAGAACACATTTGAAGGGGGAAAAATTGTCCAGCCCCATCTGTCAAACTGTGCATATGACATCATCAGATATTCTGCACTTGTTTGCAGCTATTCAGGCCGGCCCGCCCCGCAGTCTCCGCTTTGTGTTCCAGTTTCCTTTACAGGGCCAGCGGGCTGGAAAATTACCACATGCTGTCACAGTTAGCTCAGCCAGGTCTTGTTATCATTGTTTCCAAGGAATCCATTCATTCCGTTATTTTACATATTGGGCAGACGTCCTGCCACTGAGGCTTGGGCTGCAGTAACTTGAAGGGCCAAACGTTAATGGGCCTCTATTGTTGGTAGAATGGCAGTGCAATACGTGGGAAAAAATACCCAGACAGCTCCCTGACACTGGTTTAGGACCTCTAGACTTAGGGGGTAGCCTGTGAAGATCTTTTATGTAAACAAGCCTTCAATAAACAATGAATATCTCCTGTGTCAATATTCATAACCCATCAATAAAAAAATATATAAATCTTCAACTAGAAAGAAGCCCAAATGTATTATGGATGATGGAGCTTTTCCTTAAAATAATCTATAGAATGTGGTAAGTCTCCTTAATTTATGTGAGGGGAGGGCAGCATTGTTGGGGCTTTGAGGAAAGAAAGGCATTTGATTTGAGGCTGGCAGTATTCTCATTGCAATAGATAATACAGTGTGTAAGTTTTGCAGCTTGCACCACGACTAGTTGGAAATAAAGACAAGGGATTCAGTGACACATTACATCTTCACCATGCTGGTAATTTAAAGAAAGTTAGTAAAAACATAAGAAATGTTGCTTAGGATAAAGTCTAACTTTAGGATGATAATGTTGATTAATTAGAAAATAGATAAATATAAAGCTATCAGCATTGAAAAAAAATCCCTAGCAATATAGAAATAGGAAAATCTATTCTTTATGGAAGATATACAGTGGAGCTGTGGTTCTAGTTATTGTCATTTAAAAAAAGAAAATTTTTAGTTCTGTTTCAAGTTGAATCTGATCATTTCACCACAGGTGTATTGAAAATGGATCACAAAATGGCATGGATATTTCAGTTCTTATTACTAGCCTCAGAAACTTCTTCTACTTCTTAAGTCTTGACCTGAATACTCACACTGGGACAGACATGGTAACTAGTAAAGTTCCTTGGCATTTAGAAAAACTTTAATTCAAGTTTTATCATTTTAAACATTCTCATAATTAACTCAGCTATTTTTTCAGTTAATTTGTTTTATTGATTCACCATAGAGTTCCAAATGGCCCTGTAAAAGTTTACAACAGAATGGCTTTTATGCTAGATCATTTTTGAAGAATTGGACATGTGGTTGAGCCCTTGGAGTTGGAGAAAATAAGAAAAAGATCGGAATAATCTGGTTTTGACACATGTAATCTGCATAATATTTAAGATAAAATATACTGCATTTAAAAAGTTATCTTATTCAAAAGTCAGTTTTGCTACTTAGTCTTTTTATAAAACATATTCTAATTTAATCTGAGATAATTTTTGTATCTGGCAGCTAATTTTAAATGCTTCCTCTTTTTAGCTGGCGTTAAGAGCCAATTGAACTAAATTTATTTTTCCATAAAAGAAATATATGACAGCACTAGATTCCCTATGCCAACTCCTTCAAGCAGTCATAATCATTTTGTTAACCACTGATAATGCCATCTTTGAAAAAAAGATTTCTCTAGTATATAAAATGTTACATTACGATAAATATTAGAATGTGGTAGTCTTTATTCAAATTAATATTTTAGGGGATCTTACAAAATTACAAAATGAGTCTTTTTAGAAGAGTAAATAATACTCTTTACAATGAATTATTTTATCCTTTCAACATTTCTTTCAGCTCGTAATTCTTATGCCAGTTTTCTGCAATATAAAACACAAGTTTTGATAAAGAAGTCTACATTGACTTCAGAGTTACATTAGGCATATTACTTCTGATACCCCAAAGTAACATCCTTATTTCCAGATTGAAAGTGAGCTTTAGGTTTAACTACAAATTATTTAATAAAGCAGACTGTTGAATGATATTACATTTAAGGAATAAAATAAGTTTTTCAGGAAGCACTAAAAAACTGTTCCCTTAACTTAAACTATTTTCTATATTTATTACCATACACTAGATGTAAAGCTGTATTGTCTACAAATTATTTTATTATTTAGCAATTAATGGTAACTTTCACATGAAAGCAAATTATGAAGAGAAATATTACTAATAGTGGCTTTTCTTACAAAAAAGGAAGAAATTAAAAAAAAACTAAATTATTGCAGCAACCTCTTGCATTTAAAGCCTCTACTCAACAAAACTCAACTTTGCTAATCAATATTCATCATCATTTAGAAAGGATTTTTAAAAATCATATGATATATATTGCCTACTTGAGAAAAATAGTTCCCGTTTATGTATCCAGCTCAACAGTAATATCCTCATACCCAATTTCTTCTTCTTTGTCACCACCTGGTTTCTATAAAAAAATATTTCCAAGAAATCACACCAAAGTAACTTAAACTTTTTTTCCCATGAGCTTTCACATCACATTAGAAACTTTTTATAATATTAACAATTTTCTTTCATCTTATATTAGAATCCTATAATTTTAGAATTTGAGTCGCCTAATAAGATATGACCATGCAATCATTTTAGCAATTTTCATATCATATTAGTGAAAACAAATACTAGTATAATAGGATGCTAACATGAAAAACCCTAATAAAACATGACAAAACTTTTCATATTTTATTTATACATTCTTGCTGTTTTTCTCCATATCAACATTTTCGACTTCAGTTTATGGGAAAGTAGCAGAGGCTTGCATGTTTCTGAATATTAATTAAGTAATATTATAATGCAACAATAATGCAACAGTTAACTGCTATTATAGAACCAATATACTTTTCTGGATCATCGAGTCTTTGAATGATAATGCTTTCATTGGTTTTGTTATTTATTTCAATTAACTTTAAAAACTGAACTATTTGTGGAAAAGAAAATATAAAACTTTGAGTATGAAAATGCAAAAGTTAAAGAAATAATGCTAATACCTAGATAAATTACTGCCTCTCCCCTACTCCAGGTAATTGAGATAAAAGTGAACCTTTGCCTTGAATTATGTAGTCATTGGCTTTCATTTTACACTCTGATTCTCTTTCAGAGAATGTTCATCTAAAGTGTCTTTTTTTTTTAACCTAGTTCAGTTGAGCAGCACTGCTAGCCATGCCCAATGAGGAAACAAACTGGAAAGATGTAGTCAAATGTCTCATCCTGAGAGCCTACCAATAGAAATGAAGAGGGAAGACACTGACCACTGACAAAGGGTAAATTGATTAATTTTTTATTCATTTCATTTCTATCAAGAAGAATTGCACTGGGATTAAGTATAGCATCCTCTCAGGAGAGAAAGATCTTGTCCTAATGTAAAATGCTTTGGTCTTTTCAAAATTGCTTTGCACACTAAATATATCAACAATACGCAACAGACATAACTAAAAGAAAAGAGAATGAATTCTGTGGTGTTTGACAAAAAACATGACCCTCCCATTGCCCACTCCACTTTACTTGTGTATATGGTGATCTGTGAAATCAAATAGAGGAGCAGAGACAGAGCTTATTTATTTCAGTAAACAGGATTCACACAAGATCAAACTTACCTTTTAAAATTCCTATAGGAAGATACTACATTAGAGAATATATTTATTTATTCTGGCTTTAATACCACAACCTTTTTGTCTTCTAGACTGCTATTAATTCAGTTGAAGATAAGATGGAAGCAGTGAATTGTGTTTATTGGTCAAAACTTTAAATCCCCCAGATCATTCTTTAGTGAGATTTTCACATTATGCAAGGCAGGTTGTAACTGAGATTTCATATCTTCTGGATTATGTTTACCTCAGGACATTTTATCAATGAGAAGAATGGTGAGCAGTTTAAATTTTGTATGTTATTCTCTCTCTTTTCCTCTGCCAACTCTTTCTCTTCCTTCTTTCTCTTTTTTTTTACCTGGTCTGCATGAATATAGTTGACAATGAGCAAGTTAAGGATATCTATGACTGTCAATTCTGTTATTACTTGGCTAATTTTCTGTCTCTTCTGATAATGTAGGCTCCATGAGCAACATGACCAGGTGTATCTTGCTCACTGATATGTTCTTAGCATCCAGTTTAGTACAATGAGGCACAAGAAATATTCATTTAATGAATGAACCACTCAACAAATTTCACGCTGGTA
This sequence comes from Macroglossus sobrinus, assembly GCA_004027375.1. NCBI lineage: Eukaryota > Metazoa > Chordata > Mammalia > Chiroptera > Pteropodidae > Macroglossus > Macroglossus sobrinus. The sequence goes on along the minus strand of PVKZ01000122.1, from coordinate 613,668 downwards.
GACTCATGTATACTTGACTTGAAAGCAGAAATTAAAAGTATTTCATACCAGTGCAAAGCAAGCAATATAAAATATTCTTGGAGCCATTGCTAATGAAGTTCCAGTGGGTACAAGAGCAGAAACACTTCAATTCTAGCATTGGGTAGAAGATGTGCTGGGAAAAAAATTAACTGACTCCTTTACAGAGTGAGTTTGGAGTTGGAATTATGGTGGGAGATTCCCTGGGACACAGCTTATGGCAAAGAGCGCTCTATCTACTTCCACACAGTCTTGACCGCGTTCATACAATCCAAGGTGATACTTTTTAAAATTCTTCTAGTCTCCCAATGTTTCTGGAGTATGGTACGATAGAAATTGTGGGAACTATCTCTGCAACAGACAAATTGAGTATATGACGTATTTCTCATTTTCAAACAATTTCATGTGGATATATTTGGATAAATATCCATAAAGTGATAAGACGTTACCAATAAAAAGCTGCCTTTTTACTCATTCAGGCTAGGTGACCCATCACTAAATGTATATGCTCTCCATCACTGGATATGACCTCACATAGGAAACATGACTTATGCATGTTTAAAATTAGCAGTGAAATACTGACAAATGACTCTTTTTTTTTTTTTTTTTTTTTTTTCTGGATGGGCTTTAAGCCATGACCAGTGATGGCAATGAATCTCAGGGAACAAACAACACAGTAGCAAGCTTAATGTTTTTCCTTTCACATTCAGTGAGAACCACAGTACCCAGCCCTTGTCCCTGCCCCTGTCCTCTATCTTGTCCCCAGTATGGAATCCTGAAGCCATCTTTCCATACACACTGTACATGAGTGTTCTGTGCCTCCTGAAGTTATCTCAGTAAATTGGGTGGGGATAAGTGGGTGGTGACATGAGAAGCCAAAAGGCTTGTGGCAGAATTTCTTCATTTTGTTGGAGCATCATAAAAAACAAAATACCTGATCAGAGTGGCTATATGTAGAGAACTGATATAGCTATGTGTAGGGAGGAAGTAATACTCTCTCAAAACACTAGGAGACAGGAAAATAATGTATTATGAGGGTAAATAGATTAAACTGTGTTTATATGTTAGCTCTCACATTTCATACTTGTATGACTTTGGGTAAAGGACTTAGACCTAATTTTTTATTCTTCACCTGTAAAATGGGAGTAATGGTACTTGCTTTTTAAGATTATTGAGACAATGAAATAAGATAATACATCTAAAAGGCTTAGAAAGTTCCTGGCTCCCTAAAATGTTGGTCTTTATTAAGATGCTAGAAGCCTACTTTAGACCTCTCATATTTCTCTCAGTTGGAGGAATGGTAGTTTTGTATATGATACCGCATATATAAACACTAAATTTCTTAATTAATTTCAGGGGATACATTTTGGTACTTAGATATTTTAAGAAATGAAAATTTTAGAACTGTTTCTGGATTATCTTTTAATATAATGTTTCAGAAATTATACACATTTCCCATTAATTTTCAGTTGATTTAATTAGTTCAACTTTCTTTCAAATAAGATTTTAAAAAATGCACAACCAATTACTTAGCTAATTCTGATCTTTTCAGCAATAAAGCAGGGTATAAATAAATAAATAAAATTATGCAAAATAAAATAGCTGAAGAATGGATCTTTACTGATAATATTTCATTTGATAATTTAAAGAAAATTAAAGAAATATGTGTTACTTATGTTATGTATTCTTAGCAATGCATTTTAGATGTTCATGCATGAAACACTGTACCTATAATATTATCCAACTCCCTTTTTTACATAAAGGGTGTTTTTATTTTAGGAAAAATATTTTCTCTTCTGGTTATTTTGTGTATATATTTTTTCAAAGGTATTAATATGACTAACAGTCTTTCTAGTCAGATCATTTAGGGTTAAGAAGTAAAAAAAAAAAACCCAAAAACCAACTTTATACGCTTTAAGTAGTTCTACATATGTTTTCTTATTATTACCAAGGTCTTGCCAAATTAAGTCATCTGTTAAAAGAAACACAGTTTGTACAATGCAGAAGAGGAGCAAGAAGTAGGACCCAGATTGCTGCATATTTTCCCACCACCATTCCCTTAGAATTCTATCAGGTGTTTGTGTACATGGCAGGAATACCCATAGCAGAGCCACTGGAAGTGGTGTCACAATCTCTTTTTGAAACTACCCATCTCTTATAGGGTTCTTTAGGTAGAAGATGACTTGAGTTGTGCTATCTCTTGGGTTATAGCAGAGTTCTTAAGCTGTTATTTTGATATCATAAAAGTTAGATTCTATAATGCTCAGAATATATTTAAATTTTTATATTCTCATTCTAATATACCTGTTAAGATTATTCAGTATATTACAAAAGCTCCTCATTTTAATTGGAAAAGTCCAAGGAACTTCTACTTAAAAGAAAAGAAAATTCTTTTATAAGATATAACAAATTGCTCTTTAATTTGGTGTTTGCTTATCTGTTCAGTTATGTTTTATTTTTGTACATAGTTTATTAAGTGTGGGACTGCAGTGATAGGTTTACTTGATAATTTTACAAAGTCTTATATGACTTAATGTTTTAATTTTGTGACTAGAAATTTTTAGTTTAAATCTGAAGAGAACTGGAAAGCCATATTAGTGCTGCTGCTTCCCCCCACCCCCCCAGAGGACAATTAATTCCTGAAACATGCCTTCAAGCAGAGTTTAACTATATGAAGAGATGGAGGCCTTACTGTGAGGCCATTTCAGGATATTATTGCCAGCTGCCCATTTGGGAATAACTATTTGGTATTAATTTGGGATTGGACTATCTCTTCTAGTTACAGCAGGAATTTTCACACCGGATAAAGAATCACTGAAGCAAGCACCTGTGCCTGCTACCAGAAATTGCTTATAGAAGATTTGAATTAGGCCTTGGGAATACATATCTTAGATCCTCTTATGATTTTAATGAATGCAAGCTCTCTAAACAACTGCTGTAGAGAACTCCAACTGCCATAATTTGAGCCACAAATTATGTAGAACTGAAGATAAATTTCAGGTGTATTTTCTACTGTTTAAGTAGGAAACAACAGGCTTCCCCTTATGGAGGAATACCTATGTTTTCTTTGAGGTGGGGGACAGCATTAAGACAGAGTCAGTCAATACCTAGTGAAGTAGAATGGAAATCCTTCAGACCTTAAGTCAGGTTCAAGTTGTACTTGGGCCATTTGCTTGCTGATGGAGCTCGGGTGAGTTATTTGACCTCTCTTGCTAAATCTAAAGCTCATCTCAAGAATGGTGATAGTGTCATTGTAGGGCAGGTTTATAATAATGAAGGTATGTGATTGTGTTTCACAGATAGTGGACACTCATTTTTACTTTTTGCTTTCTCTTAGAAATGTAATATGTATTAATATTCTGTCCAAGAGTGACAAAAGATAAGAGGAGCTTAAATAGTCCTGGCTAAATGATTTTCAAATACCTTGGATGTGCCAAAGTTTCTAATACGAGTGTATTAGCATCTAAATATTTACTTCATTTATACTGTATGGATGTGATCATGACTACTCCTTGTTAAAATGTCAACTGCTATCATAATTTATGAGCAACTTTTTTTTTCTCTCTTTATAAAACTTTACTTTTGTACGTAAACATTTCTATGTGGTCTCATGATATAAATGTGGAATTTTATGACAGAGAAGCAAGTGCCAAGGCTGTAAAGTTTTGGAGGGTAATCTGTTATCTGGTTATTATCTAGATTTTTATAATGCTATATGTCTTAAAAATAAAAACAAAATTCCAAAAATACATATATTAACTTCCATGACTATCATCTGTCTTTTGTTGGCAAATATTCAATTCCATGGCATTATACTAGGTAACATTTTTTTTTCTTTTTGCCTTATTTGGATCTCCCTAGAGATATTGGAAGTTTGGACAATGCTCTTTAAGCTCAAATACATTGTTAATTTTTTTGAGGCTGAATTATCTCGTGATTTTTTTACTTTGTCTAACTTCATTGTAATTGCTCAAATCTATTGCTTGTAGAGAAACTGTTTCTGCTCATATTTTACACCCAGTAATTGACTCACTATAGAATAGAACTGGCTAGTATATTTTCCAAAGGCCAATCTTAATGATTCAGGTAGAACATATTCAGTACATATGACCACAGTTCAGTTAAACAAAAGTGGTTTTTACATATTATACCTGTTGGTTCTTTTGTGGTGCTAATTGATTCATATGGGTAATATGTTTCTGTTTAAAATATCAGTTTAGTAGAAAACAGCATGCTCATTCTTTTCATACTGAGACAAATATTACAGACATTCATCAATATGCCGAGGTAGAATGGGATTTGTAGGGGGTATTCAAAATGGCAAACATGACTTTGTGTTTTTCTTGAATCATTCTAGGGTGCCAATTTTACTTCAGATTCGGGAACCCATAACTTTTATTTATAGAGTGGAATAGGGTCCAGAATTCATGAGATTTTATGTTAAAGTGTTGATATTAAGAAAATGTTAACCAGATGGTAGACCACTTCAGGCTAAGTGGTCTTCGATGCCATCAGGAGTTTAAGTTCATTTTCTCTGGTGGGAAAGTTTGACCAAACATCTTCATGAATGAATTCAGGGACCCTTGGGAAAACCATCACCCTCTTCCCCAAACATTCTCTTACCCACTGAGTAATGACAGTTCTTTTGCATAACACTTTGTAACTCTTCAAATGTAAATCAAGCTCTGAGCATTTTATAACTTTTTGCTATAAAAAAGCCTAAAGGATATCAGAACTGTTTTTGATATGAGATGAGCGAGAAGAAATAGCCATGCCCCCTTCACAATTTTTACCAGGGACTAACTCTAAGAACAAGGTTTTTGTCATTATGTCATCATAGAAGCACAAGTAATCATTTTCGAGTTATTTCTTTAACATCAAGCTGTAGTCTGTCATTTACCTGTTATTGTATTTAGTTTTATTAGCCTTATGATTCGTTTTAAAATTCTGTTAATCACAGTATAACAAAAGATTCTCCTAATTTCATTACTCAAGCCCTAATTGTGTTTAGTTTACAAATAATTGCCCAAATCTTAAACTCTCAAATACTTTCCACCTAGAGAATACAATTTTTTTCATTCTTGATGTTGTATAGATTTGTACTTTGTACTTTAATTAAAATCTTTTATAATATGGTTTCTTATTTTTTTGTTAGATTTTTATCATTATCTATCATATTTAAAAAACAGGAGTTAAATTTTTTTTGTTTTCAGTCTTCTTTTTCTTAGTTTTCCACATATTTATTAGTAAAATTGATAAATTTTAAAATTAAACCCATTCCTGTATATATATAATTCAGGTAGTTAAAATCATACCTTTTTTGGCCTATAGTAGTCATTTAATTTTTTTTATCTATTTTCATTTCTCTACTTCTTGCTAATCTGCAGGTGCTATAAATATCATCTGTGACTGGAGTGAGTACGATCTTGTTCTTGGAGGGAGAAAAATACCAACAGTCTATTTGGGGGTAGCAAAGTCAGTGTTCTGTTTTATGCTTCATATTTTTCAGATATAAACTTGAATAACAATTATTTATTTTTGACCCTAACTCAATTGGACAATGAGGATGAACATATATGTAAAGTTCATAGGATTACAAAGATGCAATAGATATTATTGTTTGATCACTTATCTACGAGGTTCCTTTCACTTTCTTGTGCTGAAGAATAAGAAAATAATCATTATGCATACAGTTTAAAATTACTCTTATTATTTTCTTGAAAATATTACAAATTATTAATATGATGAGTTAATTGGAAATTTATTCATTTTAATCCTGTTTTACAAATTGAATAAGAAAGTAAAAATCCTATGATTTTTTAAAAAGAAATGTCAGTAAATATATATATTTTTCTCATTAATCAAGGAAACTGAAGAAATCTCTTGAATGGTTTCTAAGTTCTGTGTAGTTTCTGATCTAGAGTGTCTATGGATTCTTCTCATTTGTAAACTCAGGAATGTTATTCCCTGTTTAAACCTTACACAGTGTTTTGTTGTGAGTCCTTGTAGATAGAGCTCTTTTAGTATTATCAGTATTATTATTTTGCTCTACCTGAGCTTTTCTACTGCTGAACATTTTAATGATTTTTTGTCATTAATTAAAAGTCAGTATTGTTTTCAGGTGAACTGTTGGTTTCCTCCTAATTTAGTATAAAAAAAATTGTTATGATTTGCGCTCTGAATAAGTTTGTCCTCTTTGTCCAAATTCCCAATATACAATGTATCATAAGAGTTTTATTTCTGATGCTGGGAGAAATTCCTCTATAGAGGATTAGATTGGAATGCAATCTATTGAGGCTGGATTTTTTGTTTGCTGCTTATTATTTTGATTATTTATCATGTATTTATTAAAAATATAGTCTAGAGTTTATGTATATGTGTGTGTGTCTCTCTCTCTATATATATATACGTATATATATATGTATATATACATATATATACATATATATATACGTGTATATATATGTATATATACATATATATATACGTATATATATGTATATATATACAATGTAATTGTAATTGGTTATACTTCATCACGTATGAATAAGAGGAACTACTTAGAGTCAAATATTATGATAGTGTAAGTGATATATACTCTTTAATCTACTTGCTGAGATCTGGAAGAGCTAACAGGAGAGCTGAAAACTACCACTTCCAGAAACTGCAACAGACAGAATGCTCAACTCCTCAATCTAAGCATGATTATTTTTGATGAATAACTTAGACTCCTATATTTCATCCACATGTATATGGCATTAAGTAGTTATTTTTCCTTGGAGAATTATCATAGGGACATCTAAAATTTTATAGGTAGGGATGTGAACAACATCTGGGAGCTGTTTTTTGTTTTTTGTATTTTTTTTTAGTTTTTAAAAATTAGTTACAGGTGTATAGTACATTGGTTAGACATTTATATGGTTTATAAAATGGTCCCCCTAATTGCTCCTTCTCTCCTCTTATTTTCCACCTAGCCAATATATTAATGCTAACTGAATTCCCTATGCTATGCTCCCCATCCCTGTGACCATCTATCTATCAACTACTAATTTGTACTTTAGCCCTTCACCCTTTTGGGAGCTTCTTAAAGGCACCAATGTACTCTTCACATTGCAGTGTTCTATTAAGAAATATTTAGATGGGAATATTGAAAAGTAAAAAAAAAATAATGTAAACCTTCAAGGAATCCATCCATTTACCTTATAATCTTGGCAAAGAGGAAAGAGGGCTGGAAGTTGCAGTTTCATTGACACAGAGATGAGCCCACTCTGTTGAATGCATGAGATTTTCTTACTCTTTAATTTTGAGTCTTGGGATATGTTCCTCTAATGTTCTCTGAAATCTGAGCTCTAGTAAAGAATACAGCCTTTTTGGTCTCTTTAGTCTCTCCCAGGTCTATAGTAGAGTAACCATTATCTCATATATCTCTCTGACAATGCATTAATTAAAAGCATTTCAGAAACAACCTAGGGTCTTCCATCAGCCTACAGAATCACTGTAATAAAGAAGCAAGGCGTGTAATGACCTTTTGTCTCAAGCAGATTCTTTCTGACAAATCAACAACTTCAGTTCTTGATCCCTGTTATAGATTTGATGTGGAGATCATGTGGCTATTGAATGTCTGGAATCCACTGAGTACCTTAGAAGTACAGTCCTGCTTTAAATCTTTATTTTACTTTATTTCTAAGGAAATACAGTTGGCTCTTGAACAATGCAGGTGTTAAAGGCCTGACCTCCTGCGCAATTAAAAATCAGTGTATAGCTTTTGACTTCCCCAAAACTTAACTACTAATAACCTGTTGACCAGCAGCCTTATTGATAACATCCATAGTTGATTAACACATATTTTATATGTTATATGTGTTATATATTATGTTCTTACAACAAAGTAAGATAGAAAAAATAAAATGTATTAAGAAAAGCATAAAAAAGAAACTACATTTATAGTAGTGTACATATTTTTTGAAAAAAATTTAGATATAAGTGGGCTTGCACAGTTCAAATCCATGTTGTTCAAAAGTCAACTGTAGTTTGGATCTGTTTCCATGCAGTTCCCAACTCTCTGGGGAAAACATAGTTGCTTTGGGCCTTCTCTATTAGCTTCCAGATTTTTTGATATTTTTTATTCTTCTGTAAATTTTCAATGAACTACAAACACTCTATATCACACTGTCATAATTTTTCTCATAGGGGATTTGTTTATTGCTAATTAGAAAGGCATTTTAGGGAAATATACTGACTTCTCTGAAAGACTGAAGAACCAGATAGCTTTGGTTTTAACACTTGAGTATTTGTAAATTCTATTCAAAATTGGAAGGCATCAAAACTTCTAGAAAAAAAAATTCCCAACCAACTCATGGTTAATGTAGCAGAAAGAAACTTCAAAAAGTTATGGAATTCCTCAAAGGGTTACAAGAAAATACTCTGAGCAATTATATGCCAACAAATTGGACAACCTGAAGAAATGAGTACTTTCCTAGAAACATACAGTCTCCCAAGACTGAGTCAAGAAGACACAGAAAATCTGAACTGACCAGATGGCTTTATAGTAAATGACACCAAACATTCAGAGAAGAATTAACACCTATTCTTTTCAAAGTATTCCAAAAAATTCACGAAGATGGAAGTCCCCTTAAATTCTTTTTACAAGACCACCATTACTCTGATTCCAAAACTAGACAAAGACATTACAAGAAAAGAAAACTATAGGTTGATATCTCTTATGAACATTGATGTAAAAATCCTCAACAAAATATTAGCAAACAGAATTCAGCAATACATTAAACATATTATACACCATGATCATGTTGAATTTATTCCTTGGATACAAGATTGGTTTAATGTCTACAAATCAATCGGTGTGATACACCGCATTAACAAATCGAAAGATAAAAATCATATGATCATATCAATAGATGCAAAGAAAATAGTTGACAAAATCTAGCATCCATTTATTATAAAAACTCTCAGCAAAGTGGAAATAGAGGAAGCATACTTCAACATAATAAAGGCCATATATAACAGACCGACAGCTAACATCATACTCTATGGGTAATGGTAAAAGCATTTTCTTTAACATCAAGAAGAAGACAAGAATGTCCACTTACACCACTTTTTTTCAACATAGTATAGGAAATCCTAGCTACAGCAATCAGACAGGAAAGAGAAATAAAAGTATCCAAACTGGACAGGAAGAAATAAAACTGTCATTATTTACAGATGACGTAATACTATGCATAAAGAACCCTAAAGATTCCACCAAAAAATGTTAGAACTGATCAATGAATTCAGTAAAGTAGCTGGATACAAAATCAATATTCAGAAGTTCATTGCATTTTTATATACCATGCTTTACTATCAAAACAAGAAGTTAATAAAATTATCTCATTTACAATTACATCAAAAGCAATAAAATACCTAGGAATCAAATTAATCAAGGAGGTAAAAGACTTGCTCTCGGAAAATTGTAAGTCATTAAAAAAAAATCGAAGATACAAATAAATGAAAGCAGATACTGTGCTCACAGATAGAAAGAATTAACATTGTTATGTTGTATATAGTATGGCTATACTACCCAAAGCAATCTATAGATTCCTATCTATATGCAATCCCTATTAAAATACCAATGACATTTTTTAGAGAACTACAACAAATAATTAAAAAATGTATTTAGAACCATAAAAAACCCTGAGTAGCCACGGTAATCTTGAGAAAGAAGAATAAAGTAGGAGATATTACACTACCTGATATGAAACTATACTACGAGGCTATAGTTATCAAAAGAGCATGTACTGGTATAAAAACAGATATACAAATCATTGGAACAAAATAGAGAGCCCAGAAATAAATCCACATCTATATGGTCACTTAATCTGTGACAAAAGAGACAAGAACAGACAATGAAATAAAGATGGTCTCTTTAACACACGATATTGGGAAACCTGGACAGATACATGCAAAAAGATGTATATAGTATTTTGTATATAGTAAAATAAACCCAAAATGGACCAAAGACTTAAATGTAAGACCCAAAACCATAAAATTTCTAGAAGAAAACATAGGCAGTAAATTCTCTGATCTACCTCTTCGGGCAAGGGAAACAAAAGAAAAAATTAACAAATGGGACTATATCCAGCTAAAAAGTTTTTTCAGAGCAAAGGAAACAATCACAAAACAGACAACCTACTGAATGGGAGAAGATATGCCTATGATACATCTATTAAAGGGTTACTATCCAAAATTTATAAGAAAACTCATAATTCAACTCCAACAAAACAAAGCAAACAATCCAATTAAAAAATGGGCAGAAGATCTGAAAAGGTATTTCTCCAGAGGAAATACAGATGGCCAATAGACATATGAAAAGAGGTTCAAGATCACTAATCATCAGAGAAATGCAAATTAAAACCACAATGAGATATCACTTTACACCTGTCAGAATGGCTATTATCAATATATCAAAAAATAAGTGAAAGTGAGGAGGTGGAGAAAAGGGAACCCTCATGTTGGTGGAATTGCAAAATGGTACAACCACTATAGAAAACATTTTGGAGTTTTCATAAAAATTAAAAACAGAACTACTGTTTGACCCAGCAATTGCACATCTGAGTATTTATCCTAAGAAAACCGAACCACTAATTTGTAAAGATCTATACGCCCCTATGTTCCTGACAGCACAATTTAGAATATCAGAAATATAGAAGCAACCTAAAAGCCCATCAACAGACTAATAGATAAAGAAGTTATGGGATATATATACAATAAATATTACTCAGCCATAAAAAAGTGAAATTCTACCATTTGCAATGACATGGATGAACCTAGAGGGTATTATGTTGAGTGAAATAAGTCAGGCAAAGATAAATATCATATGATCTCACTTACATGAAGAATGTAAGGAACAAAAGGAACAGACTAAAGGAAAACACACAGATACAGAAGACAATCTGGTGATTACCAGAGGGGAAGGGAGTTGGAGAGCTGGGTGAAAAAGGTGAAGGGATGAAGTACAAATTAGTAATTACAAAATAGTCATGGGGATGTAAAGTGCAGCATAGGGAATATAGTCAATAGTATTATACATACAATGGCTGTATGTAGAGCCAGATGGGTGCTAGGGTAATCAAGAGGATCACCTCATAAAACATATAAATGTCTAACCATTTTACTGTATACCTAAACTAATATAAAATAAAAACTAAAAAAGTTATAATTCCTCCTCTAAAGAGAGCAATTCTTTGAACAAATTGATTATTTGGTTCCAGTCTGTTTCCTCTTCAAATTTAAAAAAGAAAATTATAAATTAAAAAGTATACAGAAAATTGACCTCTTTGATAAAACCTTTACAAGGCAAAGCTAACAATTAGGATTTTTTTTTTAGCAACATCTTTATCTCTCAAGTGATTTTCTTCTCAGAAATATATTTCTTCTCTAATTATGTCCTAGGCAAACGCATGCCAAGATTTTACTTTCTTTCTAATTTGTCCCTTTTCCTTTCAAAATTTACTTGTGTATGTTTCTTTGTCTCTCAGCCAGTAAAAATAATATAAGATTTTTCAATAGATAATGGCTTAATGTAATAACTCTATCAATGATTTTATACTTTTATAAAGACTTGGAGGTAAGCATTCTAAAAATTAATTTAGAGAAGCTAAAAGGTGTTGGCAGAATTAGAAGTACCAAGGAATACATATATTTTTGTACTGACAATTTTTGCAGGCATAGTTTAGATTACATTTACTTTTGTATAAAAACTATTTGCTAATATTAAACACATTGAATGAATGTCTTCTGTCATTGAGGTAGGTTAACTTGTTAACTTACAAGTAGGGTAAAATCTCAGACTCCTTTCATTTCTCTAATGCTTTTCAGATAAATAAACCAACATAAAGGTTTATAAAAAGATATGTAGAGAGAGAAGTTTGTGACAATATTTTTTAATATCTAGATCAAATTGTTCCTGAATCCAGTTATCTCTGTATCTCTCAGTTACATGAGCCAAATCATTTCCTTTCTTGCTTAAGCTTTCTTAAGTTTCTATCACTTTCAAGCAAAGAATTCTAATTAATCTTGATATATGAGAACTATCTAATTATTTTAACTGAAAGTATAAGATGCAGGAATGGGATTACTAAAAGATTAGATCAGAAATGAATTTCTAGAATATCTGTGGATTTGACTCGGAAAGAATTGAAAGAATGGGATTTTCCCAGTAGACTGCAATGTTTTACACATATTTAATTCTTGAATGACAATATTGTAGTTTCATTCAAATATGTTCTATGCTCATACTCAATTAGTGAAAAATATATGAAGGTCTTTATCATTAACTTTCAAAAGACAAGGTACAGATATTATTTATCTATAAGCAAATACAGATCAAGTGACTTACTTAAATCCCCACCATAGCATTAGAATAAACCATAGTTTATGTGATTGCCTTTAACAACTTCATGTCCTCTTTTCTGGCACATTTCACTTCAAAATATATCATCGACCTAATAAAAAATTAAAATGCATATTAATTATCTAAAATAACAAATTTGATATCTTTATTTAAAATAAAATGATAGTTTATTAACTTAAGGGTTTCACTTTTTACAAGGAACAGGGTATATGTGATGCAATGAAAGGAGCATTTGCTTGAAGTTATTTTACATGCATTTTTACTGAAATCCCAAATAAGACATTCTCCAAGTTTTAGATTTCTTAAGTGTAAATGAGAATAATTAATGCTATCTTCATAGGGTGACTGAGGATTACATGAACTATATGTAAATGTAATTATGAGGCAATTGAAAGAAATATAAAGTACTTTATAATATTTCCCTTTAATTCTTTTTTATAAGGTGAAAATATAAAAAGTGTTTTTTGTAGTGCTCAAAAATAAGAGGTGGTTTTTAAAGAATAAATGTTTATCTTTTTGGAATAAATTTGGAAAATTTTTAGATAAATTTATCTGAAAGAGAAATATATGATATATGAAAAATAAAAGTGGTGGGAACTTGCTTGCCTTCTCAAATATAAAAACAGTACAAAATAAAAATAATTAAAAGAGTATAATGTGTATATATCAACAGATAGATCAGTGAAATAAATTAATCTTAAGGCAAATGCTAATATGTAAATTAACATAAAAAACCAAATAGAAAAAAGATTTAATTCAACAAGTGTTAGAAAAATTGGCTCTTTGGGAGAAAAAAATCAAATCATCATATCATTTGCCAACATAATTTTTGTCTGGATCTATCTAGAAAAAATTTTTAAGATGGCAAAAGAATTTTCTAAACATAAAAACAATTAACAAAATCATAAAGGTAAATATTTTATAATTTGACTACATATAAATATAATACATGTCAAAATAAAATGAATAAGTAAATAATTAAAAGAATATAAATAAAAAGCAAATAAACTGGAAAAATATTTATAAAAATGTGAAAAAAGTAGAGTTCTTGCAAATAATAACCCAGTGGAGAAATTAATAAAGATTGTGTACAGCTATGTAATAGAGAAAAAAACAAAGGGTCGAGAAACATAGAAAAAAATTCAACTTCATAATAATCAAAGAAATGCTAATAAAATGAGATTTCTTTTCGGTAGTACTGAAAACCTTATAGTAATCTGGATTGCTGATAGTGTGCAAACTAATACAAATGTCTGTAAAGAAATTAATATTCATTAAGAAACTTAGATAAATTCATATCTATTACCTCTCTTATCCTAATCCTAAATCTAAATCTAATTTTATCCATAGCCATAAATACAATTCCTTAATCTACTTTTAGCAAACTATTCAAATAATGTCATTCTCATTCAATTTGATGTATGTTTTTATAGCATAATCTATAATAAGTGGACAATGGAAAGAATATAAAAATAATGAAATAGTTAAATATTACATACATGTGTAAAAAATTTTATAACAGTATTAAAAATTAAGTTTTCAAGAATCATCTGGGGAAATGTTCATGATATTATATTAAATGAAATACATATTATGATCAAAAAGAAAATGCATTTAAAAAAGAAAGAAAGGATTCACACCAAAAATGAGATCATGCTTATTTCAAAATGCTAACATTATAGGTACTTTTTGTTTTATATTTTATACTATTGTGTGTTTTTTATATCTTGTTTTACAATACAATATGTTTCTAAAACTAGGGGAAAATATCAGTGTTTAAAAATAAAACACTCATATAAAAAATAAACATTCTTCTCTTGGATCCAATCAGCCCATCTATAAAATTTAGTACTACCAAATTTCAGTGTTAAATAAGGTAAAAAAAAAAAATTAATTTAATTTTATGATACAAAGGTTCAAAAATAAGATATACACTACATGCTTGTGATATGAATATTTCTAATACTGAAAGCACCAACAGAGTACACTATTTTGTACATTTTAGCTCTTTCTCTTAGAATTATATGACCTTATGCTTGATTTACATAATTTAAATGACTCCTTTGAGTGGCATGTAGTTGCATAATTATTCTTTTAATTGCTGTTATTAACCTGTTTGTGTAATAGCAGATAATTTGAATAAATGATTTTCATCTTTTAATTTTTGCATTTTCATATATAATATAGATAGACTATATGCTCAATTCTACATAACTATATAAAATAATATTCAAAGTTATATAAATTTTGATGTTATTTTTATTTTCTACAGTTCTCTAAAAGTAAAATAATTTGTTCTATGTAAGAATCCTTAAAATTTAAATTATTTTCAATCTTAGATTCATTAACAATTATTTATTAAAAATTAAAGCTCTTCTAATAATAGAGCATGTCAGATCTTTTAAATTCTTTTATTTATCCTCCAAATAGACTAGATATCAGGATGGTGGATGTGAGACAGATGCCTTAAAACCCATGAGGCATAGAGCTTGGTTCTGTAATATGGAATCAGAAGGAACTGGGTACCTTAGGCTAGAATGTTACCTCTTCCTGTAATTAACCAATGTTTCTGTAAAATTTTCTATACTTTGCTGTAAGAAACATCTGACCAATCATAGTTGAAGTCAATTTTGTTTTCTTTATGCACATGTCTATGTTAGGTGCTATAAAGACAAGCAATAGAAGACAAGGTTCTGTCCCCATTTACAAAGAGCTTACCCTTCCAGCAGGGGAGGCCCATCAGTAAGTATGCTTTTTGCCTCCAAATAACCACAGGACAAAGACTTGTGCTTTTGAGCAGCAAAATGTGAGGTATAGTATAGGTTCCAGAAAACAGGAAGATCACTGAGGGAAGGTACTAAAGCAGTCAGAGGCCTAAGAGTAAATGAAAGCATTTTAGTTAAGATGGGACGTCCAGGGCTTTCCAGGACCAGTGACCTTCCCAAATCAAGATATAGAAGTGTAAACAAACAGTTAAATCAGTCATACTAAACAGTATAATTGTCCACTTGAGCCTTCTAGTGGACTGTTTACTAAAGTCTTCCTAGAAGTATCCCTTTCTCTTTTATATTTAATTCCAATAAATTGTCAAAACTTCCAATTCTATGATACTAACATCTCTTCCACCTGTACTACCAAACCATGTCATTTCTTGTGCTCTTGCCTTAATTTAGTGACCCATTAGCACTTAACTCAGCTAATGTAATAGTCTTCTAATAGATCTCCTGGTTTACTGTTTTAGATCCATCCTGTATTCTTCTGTCAATATGATTATTTTAAGACACAAATCACAACTGTGTTAATCCCTTCAGCTTAAAACCCTGATCTTTTTACATTAGATGTAATTTTGAAGCATATGAAATTGCTGATATTGGACTGGTTTTGACCTATGAAAACAGCAGTTTTACAACATAACTGTTTAAAATGTGTATTGGGAGACTTTGGGCCACAAGTAACAGAATATCCAACTAAAAATGGCTAAAAAATAAAACTATCTCATGTAAAGGATACTTACATATCCTTCCAGGTTGTGCTTCATACCCTTCTTTTTAAAAAACTCATTCTTCTAGGTAGAATTAACTATTAAATTTATTTTGTAGCAATAACACTTATAACTAATGGTTATTAAACTATCATAACATTTAGTGTATTTCTCTCATTATAACCTCAAGTTCTTTGAGGGCGGGAGTCATGTCTGATTCATCTCTATATTTCCAAAGCCTTGCACAGTACCTTGTGTATTAAGAGAAGGAATGAATAGCTATATGGATGAACAAATATTTAACTAAATAGGATGAGGTTATATCTTATAGCATACTTGTATTAATAAAATACAAATGTCCCCTTTACTTGCTCCATGTCATAAATTAGAGATTCTCAGAACAACACATTCTTTTCCCAGAGTGCTCCAAATGTGTATATGATAACTGAAGCTGTTACCAAAATAATTATCTTCTTGTTTTCAGATCTGACAGTATAAGTATAAATTAATACCAAGATCATGATATTGATTGTATAACTCCCCATTCAGAGGCAATCAATGCAAATCAGTGCCCTCAAAACACATATTACTTTATTCTACCCTATATAAATATTGGAATCATGTGTATTTATAATTGTACTCTCAAATAATGCTGTTTAAAATGAACTGAGATTTTTAGTGTTAAATTTAGCAAAATATTTACTAGTTTCTAAAAAAATACTTTTGAAATTACTAATATTTCCTGCAACATTTGTTAATTAAAAAACGAGTCTTCATTCAAAAGATGCTCATCTAAATACATGCACATACTGTTACAGGAAATTAAGTGACTTATTATTAATACACATATTTTATGTCAAAAGCCTTGTGCGATAGAGTAAAACAATAACGAATTGGATTCTGAGAGTATACATTAAGTATCAAATGAAAGAGTCCTGTAGATTCTTTCAGAGCTCGTAGGTTATATAATGTATTTGCTTTCCTTATAATGTTATGGTAAATGCCAAATAATGTGCTATTTCACCAGATTAATAGAATAACATGTTTGTCAAAATCTAGATTCTTTGTAGAGTTCTAAGCATAATATAAAACATGTATAGATTCTCCAAGAGGTTTGCTTATGTTCTCTTAACTTATACTCAAAAGAAATTTTCCTGCTTGGAATTGCATATAATGGAGTAAATTTATGACTCCTAAAATAGATTATCATTTCTAACACTCAGGGAAGTATAGTGGAGTCAGAGGTATCTGGCCTTACTTATTAATTTCACTTCTCCAACTCTCTCTTTGAGCTTCATACTTTTCCCAGTTGAGAATTTTGCTGAGGTGAGTGCTGGAAAGAATATAATAATAGAACACACAGTTAAAATTTTATGTGGGTTACAAAAACAAAAACAAAATATAAAAACAAAACAGTAGATCCCAGAGTACAGAAAGTTAACACTAGGATGACAGTATATTTCAAGGTGACTTGTGATTATAAAGTGGAAGATCGTGTGTGTGCATGTACATGAGCACTATTATAAACAAAAGTACCAACCTGCAATATCACTATAAAAATGTCCAAAATTTCCATCTCTTACAAATGATTTAATGTTCAGAAACTTTAGGTAAATTTTCTCTTCTCTAATGTAGGGTAAATTGGAAAAATCATTCTGAATTTGGGAGGTTTCTACTATTGACTAAGCAACTCAGGCGGTATTTGTAGGAAAAGAAAAACTCACAGGATTTGTTGGAATTACACAAATTAGCAATTCCACAAAACAAGTGATATCACTGTGAATCTCTGATTTCTGTCCCCTACACTGTTCAGATCAAGAATAAGAAGAGATAATGTTAAGCCAGACCAAGGAAGGACTAGAACCAAAATCTGTCCTGTATTCAAAGTCAGAGGAGATGGAGATCTGCTGCCAGTCAATACCACGGTGTATAGATTTATTATTTGTCATAGTGTACATACATATATGAATCTAGAAGGTAAACCTGACACAAGCATAAGGCAAAGAGGCATGTGTAGCAACACAGGTTCCAGAAGACAGAAAGATCACTTTAGAACAAATCTAAAACCATGTTTAAGGTTCAGTTGTCAATCCAGGTATTGAAAAAAGTTTTAGACAGCAGTATCAGGTAATAAAACTCATTCATAGTGAGCTTGGAGCTAAAGTTAGAACCAAATCAGCCACAGTATGGAGAGTGATCTTGACAGAGTGATTTTTCCCTCATTTGTAGCCAGAATCAGTCCTAGTATAGACTCCTGCTGAGCCTACAGTGGCAGATCCAGTGGAACCTGGTACTGATTCCAGAGTAGCAGAGGCTGGTACTGGTAATTACAGTGAATTTCTAAGGCAACGCACACCTGGCTGATTGCCAGGTCACAACATCACTCCCACATCTGCCTTTCTACACTTACCCCAATCAGAATCTCTGGCTCCTATCTGCCTTTATCCTCAATATCAGTGGTCTCCAACCTTTTTGGCACTAGGGACCGGTGCTTCTATGAGAGTCTAATGCCGATGATCTGAGGTGGAGCTGAGGTGGTGATGCTAGCCCAGGGGAGTGGCTGCAAATACAGATGAAGTTTCCCTCACTAGCCTGCCACTCACTGCCTGCTGTGCAGCCTGGTTTCTAACAGGCCATGGATCAGTACCAGTCCCTGGCCCAGCAATTGGGGACCCCGGTCTACATGACCATACCTCCTACATTTTCTGGGCATCTCATCATATGTCTGTGACAATGCTCCTGGATTTTCATAGAAATGGAGAAAGAATTTCCTTCTCTCTTGGACAAGGAAATGTTAACACCATTCCTCAACCAGCAATCTGTCTGTCCAATCTCACCTGCAAATGACCCTAAACCATTTGACAGTTTATACCACAAGATCGTTAGGCTCACTATTATGTCCATTTTGCTCTTTGAATCCCATGCCTCCTGGCCTTCCAGATAAGCTGTCATTTCTCTTTACTCTCTACAAATCTTATGTGAGTTATGTAAACACATATGATTTAGATGATCTTGAAATTATAATTAAAATTTGGAGTATATTTCTGAAAGTGAATTTTTCTGAAGAGAGTCTGTAATTTTCACTGATTCTCAGTGGGGCTGGTGACATAATAGTTAAGAATCATTAATTTATGACATCTATTTTATTCATTGGCTTTCTGTCATTTTCTATCTAATATAACAATAGTACCACTACCACAATCACTAATGGAATTTGTACAACACTTTACAACCTACAGTATTCTTTAACATACTCTTTCATGTCCATACTTCCATTTGAAACTCATGACTTTTCCTCAGGGGAGGGCAGGTCTTATTATATTTATTTTGCAGATGAGAAAAATAAGCTCAGGGAGGTTAAGAACCATCCAGCTGAGTATATGGAAGAGCAGAGCTGAAACCAGTGGCCTAGTATCTTCACTCTTGGTCTGAAAACAAAGAGATGGCTCTTTGTATAGCAAACTATTTAATACCCACTTGGGACTTTTTCTTTTTCTGGCTGAATTTTTCTTCTTTAATACTGCCTTTGATACTGTAGAATAAAGTTGGTGTGCATTTTATCCAAATTTCCTCTTTTTCCAAATGGAAGACTGCTACATCATGTGATTTTCCATAGCGTCTTGAATCTCTTCCAGTAAAGTATTTGGAAGCAAAATGATTTACTGATTCAAAACATAAGACATGTAGTCGGTAGTCCAAGGAACTGTGTCTCTGGTTTAGATTTGCTGAGTGACCTTAGACAACATACTTAACTTCTTTTCTCAATTAATCTGTGAAATGAAGTTAAAATATTATATCAGTAAAGTAACAGTTAATAACTAATAGAAGACTTAGAGATTTACACATACTATGTAAATAAAAATGTTTCTAATGCAATTTTGTGCTGGACAGTGTTTCCTGGGCTAAATTAATAAAAAAAAGTCTTGTGAGTACAAAATTGAATGTGTAATTCATCTCCTGATTAGACTGTTTATAAAGAAAATCCACATTTTTTTTTTTTTTGCATTTCTGGTTGATTATTTCTCTTACTAAATTTACTGTCTCATCAAAGCAGCATTTGCTCATTTGTAGAATCATTTAGCATGTATTGGACTATGGGGACCTCAGATGGAACTTTTCCCATTTAAGAAAATAGCCACTCTCTGTATTTAGATTCCTGTAGGGGACACTTTAGGAGAGTGATGTTGTTATATCATGCCTACAAA
The DNA here is from genome assembly GCA_004027375.1 of Macroglossus sobrinus. NCBI lineage: Eukaryota > Metazoa > Chordata > Mammalia > Chiroptera > Pteropodidae > Macroglossus > Macroglossus sobrinus. The sequence continues at coordinate 593,558 of PVKZ01000122.1, read as the reverse complement.
TACCTCATCTGGGTTTGGAGTCTCTGCTATATCTCTGCTCATTCAAGATAGCAGCACTTAGCAATTCAACAAGATGTAAGTTGGCTAATAAACAAAGCCAGTGTTCTCTGGGGGTCTGAACAACACTTCCTGTGTTTGACTCTGGTTGCCCTGAAGTTGTTTTAAGCCCCGCACTGCTGGTGATGTTTCCCCTGGTGTACTGAACAGCTCATAACATGTCAAAGGGCACTGACCTTTTCACTCATAGAACAAAAAGACTAGAGGGAAATTATGCTCTGAGAACTGGTCAAAGGATAACAAAAAAAAAAAAAAAAAAAAAAAAAAAAAAAAAAAAAAAAAAAAAAAAAAAAAAAAAAAAAGGAAGAAAAAGAAATAGGTACCTGACCCCCAAAAGAGTGATAAACTCTAATTCTAAGCATTATAGCATTATCTTTAGAGTATTAGTTCTCTAACAAGCTTTTTTAAAAGTGTAAAATGAGCATTTGTTTCAATTTACTCTGAAGCCACCCACCCAGAGCCCCAGCCCCTTGGCTCCCTTTGCAGAATATGATGAACCAACTACTATCGTCTCTATTCCCCCTACCCAACTGAATCTTTTCCAATTTACAAGCTGTCCACCCCAGATCCAAGGCTTCCAGAAAGAATGACTCATCTGCAAGTTTTGCTCGTGGTTTCTAAGAGTATATTTAGTGTGAAGAACTGGAGGATGCAGCATATCCAAACACATGCTAGGGTACAGAATTTGAGTGGGAGGAAGAGGATGGGGCTAAAATAGAACTGTAATAAGTCAAAGAATTGGAGGCCTGGCTTAGACTTTTCAGCTATGTAGCTTCAGCAACACCTACAGTTCTCTGCCAAGAATGGCACACCATATTAATTCAGTGAAATGAGGTATCCCTGGTGATTTCCTTTGGAAAAAAGATAAACATAATATAAAAAAATACTTAATGTAAAAAGTAATCAAAACCAAAATGAACCAATGATGCTGTGCTTCATTATTGTTTCAAGCTGATGGACCAATCAGTGAAATTAGACAACAGTTGCCTGGGAGCTGCTTGTTCAGATAACTGTGTTAGGTAGGTGGATCATAGTTCCTAAGAAATTGTTTAGGGTGGATCTTCCATAGTAAACCCAAACATTTTGACATAATTGTTGAACTGCTGTCCTTTTCTTTCTCCCAAGTCTTCATGGTCAGTTATGTAGAGCTAGTTATGATCTCAGGTTTAGAGTGTTCATCACTTCATCTTAAATAAGCATTTGAAAGCAGTGATCACAAAAGCTAACAATCAGAGGATGATGTCCCAGCACACTCCACTGTGTAACTAAAGTAGTTTTCTTTTGCTTGCACTAACACTCTCTCAGGAACTTTAACTGTACTTTGTCTTTGTACTTCTTTCTTGGCTTCATGGCTTCTTCTCATGTTTCTGCTTTTCTTTGAGTACCATTCTATTTCTCTTGACTAACACTCTCTCTCTCTCTCTCTCTCTCTCTCTCTCTCTCTCTCTCTCTCCCCTTTCTTTTTTTTTCTGTCTTTTTATTTTCTATCTTTTCATTCAGACTTTCCTCTCCTGTTACCCCCACCTTCATCTTTTTGTAACTAATTGTGACATTGAACTAAAGATTATGTTTACATAACTTGTAAATCTCTGGAGAAAGTTTCATATTTTTTCTTTACAAATCTATATTGAATAAAACCAAACTTTTATGTCACTCTCTTATAAAACACTTAAGTCATTATTTCTTTCTATGAAAACTTAATTTCTTTTTTTCTCTTAGTAAGTCTTGATAAAAAAAGAAAATTTTTTTCTCAATTCTAATATAAAAACAAAATGAATTTTAGAAGTACAACAGTTCAAGTTGCCCAAATGACCAGAAAAAACTTGTTTTTAACAAGTACCATTTGTTTTGAAAATAATTTTTTAAAAAATTATCCCCCAAACAATTCATAAATAGAGATAGTATTTCATTTAGTTTATGGGCAAGGTTATCAGACTTCAGTGATTTAATTGTAATTTCAGTCATACTTTATAAATAACTTTTGTTTCAATTTTCATAGCTTGTTGGTCTAATGTATAATCAATTACATTAAAGTTAAATCTTTACTATAGTCTATAAACATATGGCAACAAAATCATCAATCTACCTGATAATTAAATGAATATTAAGTTAAAGAGAAGAGTTAGATACCTCCCTTTTTGGCCAATCAAGTAAGCAAAATGAAAAAAAGTATATTTTTTCAATATTTGAAATAGTTCTCTGAAATTCTCTCTATTGCTACCTATCTATCATCTACCCACATATTTATATATTACATGTCTACACACATATACACACAATACATACATTGTAAGAATACTTATATATTTTCTCTGTAAGAACATACACACTCTCATGTGTGAGTACATATAGATACACACACAGATACATATATTTGTATTCTTTGACCTAATAATTCCATTTTTGTTACCTTGCCTTAAAGCAACAATTCTAAGTTTAGGACAGGAGTATAGGCACTAGGATGTGTTTTAGAGTATTATTTATATTTTTGAAAAAGATGCAGCAAATCAATGCTTAATTATAGATGAACGATTAAGTTAAACTTCAGTGTTTATTTATCTACTCAAAGCATCTTATTCAGACATTGAAATAATGGCTTTGAAAAAAGGTAAATGCTTATAATCTGATGTTACAATTATGCAATCTATACCTAGGGAAAAAAATCCTTGAAGAAAAAACACAAAATTATCAAAAATACTTGTAGAAGTATTAGAACTGTTTTTCATAAACTTTTCATCAATGTACACGTAAAATCTTTTAAATCACATGTAAAGATCTATACCAGTAACCATCCTCAACTCCTCCTGTAAAACTTGATTATGGTTATTTTTGAGAATCTTAATGTTCTTGTACGTACTAATAATTTGGAGGAACATTGCACCAAAGTCTTGCAAACTTTAAAAATGTTAAAACGTAATATCACTAAATTACTTTGCATTCTGAGGGAAAAATTATATTTGAACACGTGACCTCTCTTTATGACCATTATTTTGCATGGTTGTAGTACAAAGTTGCTCCTCATTTCTACCAAGTCAGAATATTATTTTCTAAACATAGTCAAATAATTTTAAAACTCCAATCATTGTAGCCTTACTCATACCAAAAAAAAAAAAAAAAAAAAGAATAAGGAGAAGGTATTATCGAGTTTGAAACTGCTGTAAGGAAAGGGGAAAGTAAAATGCAAACAGAATTCTTATTCCTATTACAAAAGTTAATTTTATATCTAAAAGTTTCAACTTACTTTTCTCTTTGGGCAATATTTCATGCTTGAGTCTTATAAACAACACAGACAAAAAGCATACTTGAACAATTGTGAATATCAGTGTTGTATTAACAACTACTGCTGTTCTATCAAAACTGTGAACAGAGAATGGGTATTAATTAATGGGAGACATTACCAGGCGGGAAAAGTTGGGAGAGTATTCAATAAACTGTCAAAACAGGAGCTGAATTCTATAGAACGGGTGTTCACTTATCTGACAAAAATCGATCCTGAAACTTAGCTGTTCCATTTTTGCTTAGAAACAACATTACCTAGACTCTTACCTACTAATCTTTCAATAGCTTAGAATAATGGTGTTTGTAGCATGAAAATCAAATTTATTTTAGTATTTTTGAGATCAACACTGTGAATTATGGCACAAAAGGGATATACAGGTATGTATTTAGATCGCTGCTTAAAACTGTCTTATTTTATCTTGTAAGACTGCACTTCAGAAAGAATGAGTATGATTTGGAAAATAAATTGTGTCAAATATTCCAGTTAAAAAAGGCCATAGAAATCTTCATAAAATAAACTGCTTTTTAAATTTTAATTACAACTATGCAAATTCTATTTTATCATGTGTTGTTAAAATTTCTGTGGGAAAAACAGATGGCGTAGTGACATGTAAACCATAAATAAAATGTCTGAGGTCAGTAAATTAGTCATAAGTATTTTCAGTGAATATTTTGAAGACTTACTTTGAAAAAAAGGCAAAAAATTTCATTAAAACCCTGATTTTTCTAAATTCCTTATCTCACAATGGAATACAACCTGAGCAAGAGCTCCTGTCTAAAGAATTTGGACATCTGACACAGTATTATTGTTATTCCTGGCAAAGAACCAAAAATGTCTGATGGATGATCTGATGGACACATAAAGCCAAATTCATCAAAAAAAAAAAAAAAAAGAGTCTTTCTTCTGCCCTTTACTCCATACCTGAAGTTCCAGCATTAGTTACTTTGTTATGTAAAAAGTATTGATAATTAATCATATGTGAAATGCTTGTTATAACACTAGAACAACAGGCTATAATAGTAAATTAAATTACAAAAGAAAAATACAAATCACCAATAAACCTATGAAAAGATGCTCTTACCTCACTAATAATTGTAACATATACATTTGTAGCAAAAACCATTGTGCCAATATTTACAACAATGAAAAACTGAATACAGTCTAAATATTCATCAGTATGTTAAAGTTTGTTATATCCATAATATCAACTACACTGCTGCTGCTAAAATGAGATTTAGATTATATTTATTGACACAGGAAAGTATCTGTGGCATATAATTGAGATTAAAAAGATCACATTACATAAGAGCATGTATAAATAATAACTTTGCTGTATAATCACATACCTATGTCTGTAAATATGTATATACTTAGTGTCCTATGTACCTGATGGTTTGTTGCTTTCTTTTTGGTTGTTATATACTGTTGAAAATTTTAAAATGCTCTAGATTATTTTACTAAAAAAGGATTTTCTTAAAATATTGTATGGCATTTATAAATATCTTAACATGCTTTTAAAAATCAGTTAGCTGTTAAGTCTCTTCAGTGGGCATAGAGTTCAAAAAATCATTTATCTGTTGATGACCCAATGTACATCAATACACTATTAGGCTTTTTGATAAAAGGAAGACTAAGACATAATCTGTCCCCACTTTCCAGGTGCCCATGGTTAAATAGATGAGGTATACTTGTAAACAGATCATTAAAAATCCATACAATAAGATAGACGTGAATAGAACAGAATGAACGCTGGGGGAAGAATAATAACCTATGACTCTGGGGCAGGAGTGGAGGTTAGGAGAACTTGAACAGAGTGAATAATGCCTGGGTAAGGTTTTACAAGAAAAGGTAGTATTGTCAGGAAGATGGGGAGGCAGGGAATGTGCAAGGGAAAAGAGAGAACAGAACATGGGAGAGCATTATGTTTTGGCAAAACCATAGAGGTGAGAAATTAAGAGGCTCATTGTATTTGAAAATGAGGCTGGACAGGCAAGCTGGAGAGAGACACACAAAATGTTTCCCAGGATTAGATGTTGATTCTAATCCCCTTTAGGAGCTGATGTAATTACTGGACACAGTTGTCATTTTAATCAATCATGTCAGGGTTTTATAATTTATACTTTATGGGAATCTCCATACTTTATTTTGTTCTTTATGAAGAATCAGTTGATATCTGAATTCACCAGTTTAAGTGGCTTTTCCATTGGCTCTGCTCCTGGTAGATTTTGATTGATAAACTTAAGCTAGTAAAATAAATAGTGAGATCAACACTTCCTGTAGACACTCAGTTAGCTGTGCATGTCTAGTGGCTTTACATGCTGTCATTTAGTTGGAGCAGTTATCAGCCAAGTCGGACAGAGGAGACTATAGCCTGAAAGCTGTCAATTTCTACATCAGTGGTTGCTGAGACAAGCACTGCTGTCTGTACCATAATTCTTCATTATTAAGTACAGATCTTTGTTCTTCTTCTCATGCAATGTTATTACAACACATATCAGAGTAAGGAGCTGCTTAGAACTTCCATTAAAGTGGCCTGTAGTGAAGGCACTTGAAAATTACAAGTGGAAAGAAAATTAGGCTGATCTTCAACTAACTTCAGAAACTAATCAGCAGTAAAAATGCTTTTAGACAGAATTTCTCTTTGCACATGGAAATGATTCAGCAGCTTTTTTCTTTAGGTCTGTCAACAACTTTGAATTGATTGTGATTTCACTGGTCATACTTCTTGGGCTGGGCCCTTGACAGGAACTGCTAATTGCAGTGCCTGAAAAAAAAAAAAAAAAAGTCCTGCAGTATAGACAAAGCTCCATTAGACTTGCACCTAACATTTTGAAATCATTTCATCTACCATTCATTCAGAGGATTTGCAAACTGTTGTCCTATATTAAGATGGTGCTGGGAGGAACAACTCATAGAATGGATTGCAAAACACTTAGCAATATAAAGTGCAGGATAAATGCTACTTAATACTAATATTCTGAAGTCCCTAGAAGTGGGAAGCCAATATTATATTTTAGAAATTTGAAACAATACAAACAATGATGCAATTAGAAGTATTTAAGGTAAATTGTGTGTTTTAATTTTCATTGAGATAATTTTCATGCATGGATATGCCAAAAAATCAAGAAATTTACTTTTCACTTTAAAATGTAAAAACAAAGGATATATAAACAGTAGAACACAATAATTGGCATGCTTTTTAACACTTTAACTGACTCTTAAAATTTAAATAGAAAGTAAATTAATTTATTTAGTGGTTTCACAGACAGAGAGGTCTGCATTGGGAGTGAAGGCTCCAGGTTTTGGCTCTAAGTTGGCCTGACAGGGTAGTGTAGATATCAAACTCATGGCTTCAGAGCCAGGCAGCCTGGGTTCAAGTCTCTATCCTGATTTGTTAGATATGTGTCTTTGGGCAAGTCATATGACTCTCGGAGCTGTATCTTTTAAATAGAAGTGATAGGAACATACTTTATGTAGTTGAAATAAAGGAAAACGCATTTAAAGCACTGGCACTCTAGAGGTGTTAGATACCCTGATTCTTATTTACAGGCTACATCCCCTTGGGTGAAATAAAATCTTTTATGATGACCAGTTTTTTATCTGTAAATTATGGAGATTAGACAAGAAAAAGAAAGTAATAAATGGATATTGACAAAAAAATTTAGTGCCCAAATCTATTAGGAAAGCACATCAAGATAAATTTCTTCTCTGGAGATTCCCAATCCCCATCAACAACATAAGGAAGGCTCCTTGTCTTTCTTTTTTAACGTAATATATTAAACTTCAACCTAATAATTTAAACATAAAATACTTCTTTCTTTCGGAACACCTTTTAACAAATGTTAGCACAGTGTTAGATATAATTGGTCAGTAATTTTCCATAGTCTCATCTGGTCTATGAATGAATCTTTTTAAAAAATTAAATTTTTATTTAGAAACACATTCCAAAATAGAGAAAAAATACAAGAACAGAAAGAGTTCAAAAAAATACCCATAACACTTTTGCCTAAAATTTACCTATATGAACATTTTGCCTCATTTTGTTTTATCATTTGCTATCTATTATCTATCATTTATCTATCATATTGCTTTCTGAACCATTTGAGGGTAAGTTATATATCACATAGCTCTTTATCCCTACATACGTCAGTATGTATTTCCCAGTAGGAATATTCTCTCACATATCCACAATGAAGTGATCAACTTCTGTAGATTTAACAGTGATACAGTACTTAAATTTATTATCCATTTCCCAATTTTAAAAATTGATCTCATGATGTTCTTTCTAGCATATTTTCCTCAAGTACAGGATCTAGATTAGATAACAGGTTTACTTATTATGTCTTTTTAGTCTCCTTTAATCTATAATTTTTCCTGTCTTTTAATCTATAACATTTCCTGTCTTTGCCTTTAATGACATTCATACTTTCCTTCCTTTAAAACAGAATATTTCTCAGTTTGGGTTTGCCTGATTATATCTTCACAAAATTCAGATTCAGTTTAGTCATTCTTCACCAGAAAACTCCCTAGGTGATGTTGTATCCTTCTTAGGGTATCGCAACTGAATACGCATGATGTCCATCTATTCTCCATTGGTGATAGTATTTTTGCTTATGTGGTCAAAGTAGTATTGCTTTCTTCACTGAAAATTGCTATTTTTCTTTCTTATCATTAATAAACAGTCTGTGGAGGTATAATTTAAAACCATGCAAATACCTTGCTCCTTGTCAAAATTCCCCTCTATGTTTAGTCTTTTCTATAATGTTTGCATAATGCTGATTTTCCAACTGCTGTACTCATTCCACATTTATGAGTTGGCAATTAACATTCAATTGTAAGCAAGAGCCCTTCTATTTTATTTATCTATTTATTATTTAATTATTGTTGTGGACTTATAAATTTCTATTTTTCAATAGTCTTTAAATCTATTATTGTTCTTAATTATTTTAATTAACAAATTGTCACAGATCTGTTTAGGGGGAGTACCTTCTAATAATTTTCTTTGTTCTTGTGATATAACCCATCATTTCTTGACACTCTTTGGTATAACAATATTCCAGGCTCATCTTTAATGTTCTCTGCTCCAGTCCTGGAATGAGCTACTTTTCTGAGGAGTTCTGTTATTGTTATTAAAAGATTAAGTTTGCTCATTGCTTTTCAGGTGTCATTGTTTTTTGGCCCTAGGAAAGGATCTTTTAACTATTCAAACATCATGACATTAGATAGATGATAGGTAATAGATAGATATATAGATAGATAGATGAAAGGTAGGGATAATTTTTTGGTCAACTTTGAGATAAAAATTTGGCAATAGTATGACAAAAATTTAGCGGTCATCTGGTCTGACTCTAAACTGATTCAAGAATCAGATTCACAAATATAATAAATCGCTAATATAATGAGCTTAATATCACCAAATCTTGCAGAAAATTTTTATTTGTATTTTGGTTTTTATGATAAATGCATAAAGATTTTTTATTGATATCTTCTTTACCTATACATTCTATTTTCCTCACCTTCCTCAAACTATAGTGATGTTTTAAACAGATTAGTGAGTACAAAAATCTCATTATGTTTTTCAGACTTAGCACAAAACATAATTTGGTATATGCTAACAATAACATAAAAGAATGAAATTTGTTATAACAATATAGAAATGTCTTGTGAAACAGAATGGAAGCATTATCTGCACGTGTCATAAAAGGTTGTGATTCAGAGACTTTTAAGACCCTTTTATTTTGGCTTCTTTTTAAGTGTGTGCTTCATTCTTCTATCTTTAAAGTCTAGTTTACTAAAAACATGTTTCTCATAATCCCTGAATCTCTAAATTATGGTTTTTGCAACATATGGAAATAATCTAATAATCTTAAAATCATAATTCTATAATTAAGGTAAAAGGTTGAACCTAAGTTAGGTGTCCATTCCTGTCCCAGTCAGCCATGGCCATAGAATATCCTTGTGAATTGGGCAGAATATCACAAAAGAGGGGTGTCCTGTATCTACTCACATGTCATGTTCAGTAGAGCATCTTTCTAAACAATATGATTTTTACCGAGAAGAGAATATATAAGTATCTTCAATATATGGAGAATTGCTGTTCCTTTAACAAGGGTAGATGATTATAAAAGAGCCATAGAGTATATAAATAAGCTATTAGATACCCTTTCAAAAAATGTATGTTAATTAACAAAGAAAGATTAAGTAGAAAGCTAGTGAATTTTTTTTTGCTTCTTCCCCACTTACTATTGCTAAGACATTATAAGAATTTTATAAACTTTATAGTGATAAATGTGTTATTATTGTAACATTAGAATAACATGGCATGTGGGCATCACTGACATTTTCTTTACTGTTGAATATTTTTGGGTCCATTAGAGGGGTCAGCATCAGAGATACTAGCAGTCAGAGAGTTCATGAGGGATTGACCTCGTGCACAATGGAGGTAGGTTGTCTCTCTTAGGAAGCATGGTCACCACTCAATCTACTGGAGAATTAGGTAGCAGCAAGAGGTAATAAAAGTATTTACTTGTATGTGTATAGCGTATGTTATATAGAACTCTTTCATGCTTATTATTTTACTGGATTTTCATTCACAAAACTCAGTTGGTGAAATTTGAGAGATTTGGCTTTGTCAACTTTATCTTATGAATGTGAAAACTGAAGCCTGGGGAAGTTGTGCCATGAGCACAGAACAGGTAATCAAGCTGTGATTCAAATGTGAGTCCTCTGGTTCCACTGCTTTTTGTTCAATTTCACAATACTTAAAAGCAACAGCAAGAATTTAAAACTTGGCTTTGTGGTTGGTTGGACCAGGCCTGATGTTGAGGTAAGAAGCTGACTGATGATTGTGTAGTGCATGAATAAACAAAGAGGAGCATGCTGGATTTTTATTCTAGATGTCTGAGTAAAATAAAAACTCCCAGACATGATGGGTAAAGACTTGGCCCTGTATCTGTGCATTAAAAAAATATTTTGTTAGTTTTTTTTTTTTTTTTACTAAATCTGCTTTGAAATTTGGAATCAAAAAGTAAAGTCGAATTTGGTGTAGAATTCAAAACAAGAATACAGAAAGAGCTTGAAATTATTGGGTAGATTTCAATAAGGAGCATTTTCTAATAGGAGGATTACTCACTGAACTGTTAATGTGAGAGAACAGGTCCTAAAGATGTTCCAGAAATGGTGCCATTTGCTGAATTTGTATTCTGGCTGTCACTGGTTTTTCCATCTTGCTCAAATTCTTGGTTTCTCAGGCAGAGAAAGGCATCTTCTTTGGATGCCCTTGGCACTCTCTCTTTTGTACAGGTTGTGTTTGTAACATTCACTTAGCAACATGTTTTCTACTCCACATTTCTCAACCACTGCTGTGCATTGCACTTCCCACACTGATTTTGACTTTCATCTTTGAAGCCTACTAGTACTGTTTGCTGGATTATAAATGATGGTAAGGCTGGAAGACAACCCCCAGAAAGATACATACTACATTTCAAGCTTATGCCACAGCTTTTACATACCATTGGTCATCAGAAATAGACTGGTGTGACTTTCAACTCTAAGTGCAGTGTTTCAAGTGAAAGGAAGCTGGAAAATGGTATCTGGGGAATTGTACCTAATGATTAAAATCTCCACACTAACTACCTTATCAAAAGAAGGAGAAAAGTAGGCATGATCTTACTAAAAAACACACTTAAAAAAAAAAAAAGACAGTCTAAAGAAGTTATGCTAGCTGCCAAGACATGAAAAACCCAAAGTATCTGCCAGCAGTCTGAAACCACAATGTTCAAAATTGACCAGCTCCCTCAAACACTTTAAAAATAAAGAGGCCATGTCTCAATCAAAAGCAACCTACTTCTTGCTAATTTAAGTCTAAGTGTTAGATTTGCTTTGTTGCATCCACATTTTCTGGTGATGTTAAGTGAGGCAAGAGACCTCTAGCAGTTCAGCAGCAGGGTGGGAGAAAAGTCTTTTTCAATGTAATGGCCGTATTTTAGTTAACATGTTGTCAGTCTTTAATGACTAGTGGTGTAACAGCTGGTTTTGATGTAATTTCTTTTGAGACCACTAGATTACAAGCAGTTTATTGCATTCTTCCTCTCAGACTGCTCCCTGGATACAACCTAAAGTCAAAGGTTAAAGGTCTAAAGCCATAATCTAAAGGATTTGTCATCATTTAACAGGTCACTTGTTGCTATGTACTATGAAAACTGAAAAATTTTTAGTGAGCCTGTCATTATTATATGTGTGTGTGTGTGTGTGTGTGTGTGTGTGTGTAATATATATAAAACTTTATATATACATACATATGTGTGTGTGTGTATACATATATATATGTGTGTGTATATATATATGTGTGTATATATATATATATATATATATTTTTTTTCTTTCAACAGGAAGAATTTGAGAATATCCAGTTGGAGACAAATTCTCAGAAATCAAAAGGTACGCTTTAAATGTAGGTGTTAGCTTTAAGGGTGTTAAAAATTAATGTAAATTTTACTGAAAGGATCTGAAATTGGGAAATTAACTTCTGCAGGAACATGTTAAGATGACAACAGATCTTTGAAAAGCTGTAGGTAACGTCTAACACCAAGAGCCAGAGAGACAAAGGAATGGGGTCAGACAACTGAGGGAGGTGCTGAAGGTCACAGAGCCCTATTGTTGGTTCATTGCAGATTTGTAGCTTTTCAATCTTTCAGTCTGACAGTCCAGCTATGCTGTACCAGCCAAGGGCCTTCTTTGTTTAAGGAAGGAGCTATTCTTTGAAGACTGGGCTTGTAGAACAGGAAAAGAGAAAATTCAGGAGAGAATATATGAAACAGAAACTCTTTTCCTTCCACACATCAATGGTGGGTTTGAGAGAGTTTTGTAGAGTGTGTGTACCTGTGTAGAACTCTGTGTAGAAACTCTGTGTAGAACTGCGTAGAAAGAAATAGAGTTGATTTCCATTGTTTTTGACTTTATGTTAGTTTGGAGTGTTTCTCTTTTTAACATTAAAAAATTCATGTGTTTTATCCTCACAAAATTTTGAATATAAAACTTTAGAAATGTTCCTAGACAGTTTGGAGCCTTTTGAACTAATGGCTCATCCATAGCATCACCATTCTGGATTCTTCCTCAACATGGTGCCACATCGTGCCAGTTCAGTCAAACCCATTTTCTGTGTATCTGATGCCCTCTAGGGACCTCAACACAAAAACAAACTCCGATGTGGCCATTTGGCAGGAATCATAATTGGCTTTTCTTCTCATCACTCATTCAAATTTAATCTCAATTTTTATTCTTGCAAACTTTAATTTATCATTACTGTGATTTGAGTAAAATTAATTTTAAAAAAACAACTCAAATTGTTCTCCCAAACTCTAGATGTATGGCAAGTATTACAACTTGGTAATGCTGATTATTTTCTATTTGGTTCTGTGAGTTTGACAGAAATAGAAAAATAACAGAACTTTTGAATCATTCTATCTACTTTGAAATATTGGAATCTTTATTTTCATAGTAGACAGCAATCTTCTAATATTTTATAAAAATAATATGATAATGAGGATTATTACCTGAGGAATAATTATGGGATAGAAAAGGAATTGACTATAGTAGGGATATGGAAAATATTTTTGCTTTAAAAAATTAGTTTTTTATTCTGTTTTAGAGTTTAGGTAAACTTGTATGAGTAAAATGTTTAGTTGAAAGTTACAGTCAGGCTAACTCCATAGTTTCTTCACCGAAAAATGAACAGCCCGTATTAATTAGACATGTGTTAGACTATACTAGCATGTCTTCCTTGGCTGCAGCTGACTGTGCGGGTACCTGACTTGAAGACAATAATAAACAGGCCTGACAGTTGCTGTGAGGTATCATGGGGTGAAAAAGTATTTTAAAATAGACAATACTTAGATGAATCTAATGCTCACTTTTAGAGATATTTGGAAAGTATGAAGATTATCAGACAGTTGGACATTGGTCATGATGACCATGATGCCAAACTGTTTAAACCAGAGTTATAATGGAGAAGCTATGAAGCAGAGAAAATGTGTAGAGCAAATCCAGATGGAAGAAGAGAAGAGAACGCAGAAAAATAACCAAAGACCAAGAAAGAACTATGTTGCTAGTGCTCAGCATTAGGGTAAAATTCCATAGAATCTGGCTGCCCCAATCCCTAGAGCTGATACAAATCTGGAATAACCTTCTAGTCCAGCCTACTAGACAGCAGGTTCCTTCCTAGTTCCATGCCTTTCATGATTTGTGATAACTTAACTGCACCTAAAAGAACCTGCCTCCATTCCATAAACCAAAAATTCCTACAGCAACAGTATCAAAGAATTCTTTTCTAATTAAGCAAAGGAAGGTTTTCTCTAATATCATGCTCATGTAAAAATTGTTTAATATTTAGGTTAAAATTGTCTTTAGGCAGCATTTGTAAGCCCAGACGGAGGGTAGGGGACAGAGCTTATGTAAAAATGCAGATATTTCTCTTCGCTATCACCTATTTTTCTAATTTTCATCTTCTTGACAACAAATGTGAAGAAAACTCCCTTGTTCCCTCAATACAGGTTATTTAATTTCTCAGAATCTGGTTACTCAGTGATATTGAGGAAACTCAGTTGCAGAGAGATTAATAAAAACTGTTATATATGAAATTATTTTTTTAAATAAAAGAAATTACCCAAATATGAAGAACTGTTATTGTTTCTGGATTATCCACTGGATTACCAGTACCTAGCAGGAACTCTTTGCTTTATCTCTTGAAACTGTAATTATTTTACCTTTACTAATTTTCTTGCTTTCTTAATCTATTTCTGAGAAAGATTCCTTAATTCTCCCATCATTTTTATAAATTTGTCAATTTGTCCTTGTTATTCTATTGAATTTTGCTTTATACAATTTGATGTCATGCTGTTAAGCACATGCAAATTCAAGATTGTTAAATCTTATGGGTGAAAATATTTATTATTATGTGACAAGTGTGTATATTCTTAATCTTGCTTTTTACATAAGGTTTATTTTTGTTTAACATGTATATTGTGACATCAGCTTTCTTAGATTAGTATTTTCCTGGAGTACACTCTTTCCAACTGCTTTTCTATCCTTTAGTTTCAAACTCTCTGTCCTATCACAAAAGATAGCTTTGTGGTAAAGAACATGGTAAAGATAGCATTGTGGTAAATAACATGGCTTCCAGAACAATACTGACTCTATTATTTATAGTTGTGTACCTTTGGCTACTCATCGTCTCAATGCTTCAGTTTATTCATCTGAAAAATGGGAATAATAATAGTACTTCATAGATTTATTATGAGTCTTAAATATGTTAAGGTAGAAAATTTACTTAGAACTTTGTCACAGTAAGGACTCAACAGGTACTAGTTACTTTGTTCTTACTACAATGATAGTAGGTTATAGTTGTTAAATACAGATTCTGGAGTGAGACTGCCTGAATTTGAGTAATTTTCCACTTCTTCCTAATAATAATACCTAACTTGGGGGTTGTTGTGATGATAAATGAAATATTAAATGTAAAGTGCTTAGAAGATTGTTTAGTGTGTGAGATGTGTTACTCATTATTATTAAACTTTAGAATGGCTCTTGCATATGATTGGATTTTTTGGTCCTCAATTAAAATATCTGAACTACATTTATTTACAATATAGCTATAAATATATTTTATTTATTATGCTTTTTCAAAGTTTGCTTCCCTCTTTCTCCTGTGCTCTCTCTCTATTCTCTTTTCTAGTATGTTGGATTTTTGCATTCTGATTTTTTTAATTGGATAGCTTTAAAACAATTTACATATGTGCTATATTTAACAGTCTATAATTGTCTTTTCCATTTTTGCCAGGACTTTTTGATGCCTTAATTATCCACTATCCTAGCTTTTATGTTTTTAGTTTCCATTATTTTCTCTAAACCTGTAAAATATGCATTATATTGATTTCTTTTATAGACAATTCTTTTTAGTCATGCATTTATGTTTCTCAGTATTTTACTCACATTGCTTACTTCTGGTTTTGACTTTCCATAAATAGCTGATAGTGTTTACAATATAAGAATGATAAATTCTCTGTTTTTAAAATAGAAAATAATCTTTATTTTGCCCTCTTGAATGATAGTTTTATATTAGCAGCTATTTTCTCTTCTTCTTTAAAGATATTATTCCAATGTCTTCTTACATTTATCATAATTGATAAGAAACCTATTTTCAGTCTAATCGCTTTAAAATTTTTTCATTTTGTCTTTGATGTGTTGTTTTATATGTATATTTTCATACATATATTTCATATGAATTATATATATAAATTTATTATACCTGGGATTAATTGGGATCCTTATTTCAAGTACTCATGGTTTTCATGTGTTTAAAATACTTAGCCATAATCTTTGAATATTACCTTTCTTTAGTTCTCTCTATTCTCTCCTTTTAGAATTTCTGTGAGTAATATGATGAACTTTCTCAGCTGTGCTCCATGCCTTTTAGTCTCTTTTCTGTATGTTCAATCTCTTTGATTCTGTGCTGTAGTTTGAGTAATTTCCTCAGATCTATCTTCTAGTTCACATATTTCAACTCAAGGTCTTGGAGTGCTACTCTTCCTACTTAGGCCCTGCTCTCTTTCTCTCATGGCAAATCATAAACTGTATGTTTGTAGTTTTTGATTGTACACTTACTTATCTTCAGCAGTGGTTGTTTTTAAGGGAAAATTTTTGTACCCTTAATTTTCAAAGTGTCCAGATTTAGTATATTAGTGTTAGCGTCTCCTAGGTATGCAGAAGTTTTACTGGTCTCTAACTTTACCCTAATCTTTTCATGAGATTTCACAATAATACTCAAAGCACAATTCAGATTGCAAAACTACATGTGAGAAAAAGTTGGAAATATTATTTTGTATGGCACTTTTTTTTTTTTGCTTTTACTTTTCTAAGTCTATGGTTGGAAATTTTGCAACTCCCTTTCCCACAGCAGAATACCAGATTTATGCAGTGCCACACTTCAAATGAGTCTAAGGCCATATATCTTGAAACTGTATGAGTTTAAAGTCAGAGTTCTTAACAATAAGAGTTTATAATGAATATCTCCCTGGTCTAACCTAGTGTCAACTAATAAGAGTGCATATCTGTCTTTAAGTTTCTTTGTCATTCCTAGTGTCTGAGAATTTTTCTTTCCTTAGAGCTCAGCCTTATATTTTAAAATTCTTTTAAAATATTTTATTTAGCAAGTATGTCTTTATAACTGGATAAGAAGGTAATTTTTGTTAGCTCAATATGCCACGTAGTAAAATGAAAGAGTTAACCAAAATTAAGAGTGATAAATTGGTTTCATATTTTATGCTATTTCTAATAATTGGTAGTGGTCACCTGAAGCATTGAGCTACCCATGATGTGAAACCCAGTTTTGGAATAGTGGCAAAGAATGTTGTAGTCAATTAGTGATATCTGCATGGTGTTAGGGGTGGTGAGTGTTAACATGCATGTCTTACATTTACTCACAAGGTAAATAATTTCTAAGACTTTTATAGCATTAAGATTCTATACCTTAGTATGTAAATGTATGTCTTTTAAATCTTTGATTAATTTTTTTAAAATCAATGAAATATTCTTGATTTTATTAGTCAAAAACAGGTTGAGAGCATTCTATGTGATTTTACTATGTGTCTTTATCTTTACATATATTATGTTGCTCAGATCTTTTTCTAACCACAGTTCATCAACACATAAAGACATTTTAAGAAACAAAAAGCCTTAAGATATGAGCATCTATTTAAAAAAAACCAAGTAATTCAAACATACAACTATTTTTGTTGTTGTTGTTCAAGGAATCATTCAATTCCTTTAAACACATCTCACAAGCAAAGCACCAGAACTTGGACCTTCATGGCTTCTTTTAACATTTTTAAATATACCAGCCTTCTTTGCCTTACTAAAATTTTTTTCCCCTTAATTAGTCAGACTCTCATGTTTTTCTCTAGTATATTTTATACAAATGTATTACTCAGACTACTCTTGCAGGTGAATCATAAGCAACTTCCCGTTTCTCTGTTCACTTCTGAATAATTTTGTACAGAAGTACCAGGAAAAGGGGTGTGACACAAAGTACTCCATACAGACCAATATCCTGCAATTTAAAAAAAATAATAAAACAGCCTTTTCCCTTTCCTTGGTTTAAGATTTATTACCTCTATACTATCATCATTCATCATATAATAAGTATCCATTGAACACCTGAAAAAATAGTTGTTATGGTAAACCTTTTCATCTGAAGAGTAATACTTGAATATATTCTTTATGGCTTGTTAGAAAAAGAGGAAATAGATGGGTGAGAAAGTTGGAAAATGTTTCTAGTGTTGTTTTCTAGGTTAGTATAAATCAAAAGCATTTTATATTGGGGACTTGTATCTCTCGTTTGTTTAGTAGTGTACTTGCTAGCTTTTAGTTTCATCAGACTCAGATAGTGGTATGTTGATAAATGTTAACAGCCTCTATTTGCAGCATTTATTGATTTTTGAGGTTCTTCCCCCACGGTCAGTTTTAAGATCTCATTTTGATATTACTAGTGTGAAGTTTGGATGAGATACATAAAAAAAAACTGTCATGAGCTGGTGAAAGCTGGCTTTAGCATACCACTGAACAGAACACAAACTTTTAGAAAATATATTGTGTAACCTAGTATATGTGATTATAATTTGCTACATGGTCCTTATTTAAAAGTTTGGAATTTAAAACCTTAAACTTTCTATACCAAGCAAAGTATCAAATTCTAGAAATTTATAGTGACAAAAAAGGACTATTATATGGATGAAATTAAATACATGGATATTTAATATCCAAACCCTATTGTTAGACTTTAGTTTCTGTAGTATAGCAAATCTTTAATTAAAATATCAAACAAGTAACAAAACAAAGGTTATCACTCTTTACTACCTTTTCTCTTTCCATCCTTACTCATAGCAATGCCTAAAAATTACAGATCATTCACAATCTAAAAAAAATAAACATTTACAAAATTGATGGTAGGGAAAATCTGCATAAAGACTTGAAATAATCTTTTAAAATAATTTACTTAATTAGCAAAAATTAGTACATTTAATTCCACTTTTGCATAAAGTTTTTTGTTCCAAAATTTCAAACAATAATTATAGGTTGATTTTATTTATTCATTCACTAAACAATATTTTTTAAGAGTCTACCATGTGCTAGGTGCTATTCAAGACACTAGGACACAGAAGTGAATAACACAGACAAAAATCTATACCCTCATGTGGCTTACATTTGGAACAATAAAAAAGATAAGAAAATATGTAATGTAATAAATAGAAATCATTGCTAAGGAGATAAAGGAAGGAAGGAAAATATTGTGAATTTGAGATTAAAATTTTAGATGGATAAATAAAAAAATTGCTACAATCATGAAGAGAAATCACCCAAGGTCTTGACCTTTGCCTGTCTTAGTCTATGAAGAACTCTACTGACCAACCCACACATCCAAAGCTTGTTCTAAAAAAACAGCAAATTTCTAAAGCCCTTGAATAGGCATTTCTTTAGTCTGAAACTACATAAGAAAGAAAACACATCTAATGATGTATTTAAGAGATAGAGTCTGTAAGGGGACATTCTATAATGAGACAGGAGGGAAGTTTTCTTTGTCTTCACTGAGAAAAGCCCAGGGAGGAGAAGGTCAGCAGTAACAAAGGGAAGAAGAAGGCACATATTTTCCTTAGGTTCCTTATTTTTTGTTAATTTAAAAAAAGATGAAACGTTGAAAATTTTATGTAAAGATTTTGATATAACAAATTCAAAATTACTCTTAAAATTTAGGAGATACTGCCACTAACTGTGAAAAGTATTCTCCATTTTCTGATTTATAAAAAAATTCAGAAATTTTCTTTGTAGCTCTGATGTCTAGAGAGCAAAGGAAGGCCATTATACACATAAAATAAAAAAGTGAGTAGAAACTCCTGGGTAATATTTTGGTGAAGAGTAATTTTTATAACCTCTTTAAACTTATTTCTATACTTAAAAAATCATTAAAAATTAAAAGTTTTTAAATCTGTGAAGTTTCACCCAATTCCAATTATTCAATCTTCAATGAATAGGCAAAATAAAACATGTATTTCAGTGACTATGAATTCCATTCTTTCTTTTAGATATGTAAGTGTTCTAGTATTACCTCTGCAATATGGTAAATGCTGAAGTGGGGGTGGGGTGGAGATTTGATGACATTCAGATAGGGCAAAGGGGATGATTTGATCTTGGTAATTCAGGGCCTGGAATTCAAGTCGACTTCAGAGCGTGCACTTGGGCAACTCTTTTTTAAATAAATAGAAAATTGGCACATGAATGACTCAGAAAGGGTTCAAGATTGCTTCTTGCAATCTGTGGAAAGAGAGAGAAAATTTTACCAAAAAATTACAAAGGGCCTCTGGCTTTCTAAAAAAGAGCTTTTTTGGCAAAGTGCCTGCTTTCACATTAGACTCCTGTTTATGATGTTTTCTTTATACAATTTACATTTTCTGCTTTTTTTTTCATTTCACAAGTTAAACTTAAAAGTGTTTCTACAGCATTATTTATATTTATCTTATTCTGCAGTTCCTAAAATAAAATGTACAAATACTTCTTGTTTTGTTTTTTGGTTTTTTTTTTTTTGATGCTACAGAATCCTGTATGCTGTGAATGTGGTAATATAAAAATGCAAAATTCCATGAAGGAAAAAAATTATAGATACATAGGAACTTGGGAATATACAATGATGGTACTTTTGAATTGTTAATTTTAGATTTTATGGTAAATTTACCAACTGCCATTAAATTACATGCTCCTCTCTAAATATTGCTTTAAAGAAGAGAAAACCTAGATAACCCCTAAGATACCATAAGTTGTCAAATCAAAAACTTGCTGCAGTTTCTCCTTATTGTCAATAAAATAAGTTTAGAAATCAATAGCTCCCTAATTGGTAGAAACTCTTGGTGTGGTTGTATAAAGTTCATTACTGTTCAGACATTTAATAAGCAAATGTCCCCTCAGCAACTCCAAATGGCTTCAGTTCTTCTTGAACACAATTTTCTTTTCAAACCATTGATGTGAAATGATTCTATTGACACTAGCTATTGAAGAAAACCTTTAGCTGAAGGGAACTATGTCCAACATTTATCTCTATTGGTGGAATTTTTTCACTTTATTTATTCTTCTTTTATTTTTTATGTGAGAAGGAAAAAACAAAGTCAGATCAAACACATCTATAGAACAAAGCGACAGGGTTCACACCAATGCACAGAGATGGGAAGATTCGGCTCTCATTTGCTCTGAAAAGCCCCATGCATTTTCCCATACACAGGCTTAACAGTCAATGCCTGTGTTTCCCACTTAACTTGCAGTTTCCATAATTTTCTGGACATCTCTGTTGAACTTTTCCTTTCTCAATTTCTTTTCTTTTTTAAAAAAGAAGGTAAATTTAGAAATAAATGTGAGTGCAGTTACTTATTAGCTTTGCATATGGAATGGTAGGGTACTTCTTCATTCTTCCAGGTGAGTATTTGAAAAAGGGTCTGCACCTAAATTGGAATAAAGTTTTTATTCCAACTTAAATTGTGGTACCAGTTAAGAAAAGACACTCAGAAAAACCTTTCTGAGAATTGTTTTTCTCTTCCTATTGGCATTTGAAGTCAATGCTTACTACATATCTACCATCCACCGGTTCTTTAATCAGTATCCAGCCTGTCCGATGAGAATAGCCCCAGAATGGTGCCTCAGACCAGGCCATGAGCAGCACCCCTTTATCCCTCTCACATGGATGGGACATGATTCCACAGGATTAGGCAACAATTATATGCTCTGAACTGATCAATTCAGTCAATTTAGTGTGCAAAGTAAATTGATCCTTCAGAACAAAGGGTTCTGTCAGCAGGGAGCTACCTGAGAAAGCAGCATGCCTGTGTAAACAGTTCTGTCCTTGTCCCAGTGTGGAGTGGCCCTGCACCATATGGTGCCACTATGAACTTATTAGCTGACGGATTAACTGATCTTCGCATTTGGGATCCCCAGTTTCCAGCTGTGAGAATGATTGATGGGCTAACTACTGCTCCAGTCTTGGAAGTTATTTCCTCCATTTAACAGAGTCAAGAAGACAGAAAATTGCCCCCTTTGTAAATGCTAATCTCACCACTCCTTCGAACACCCAACATAGCAATTTATTCAAGGCAAAGTCTTAAAATTGGTATAGTGCACATCAAATGCATACTAATTAGCAATTTCTTTTGAAGGCTCCATCACTTATTAAGGGTCTCCTTTTCCATATGTTCATCATGCCCCACTTCACCCTTTAATTACAAAACAGCACTTTCAACTAATTGTGAAAAGGTATATTGTGCCCGGAATCTGTATTAAACACTATACCTTCTGAGGCCTAATTTAGGGTCACATCGAAGGCAGACAGATAAGCAGGCAGAAACGCTCACAACTGTCGTCTGCAATTTTAGGCATATTTGGGCATTGCACAGGAGGAGCATTTTATCTAGGATGGCAGTTATGACACTTGTCAGTGGGCATTACAACAAGCTGTGGGTAGAAAGAATAGGATTAATCTTAGGTTAATAATTGGGGTCTTTTCTAGTTTGAGAGGAACGTACATAAACTCAATAAACACATGATAATATTATTTTTAACTTAGCAATTTTTTTCCACCTATAAAGGGACCACAGAATTTTGTAAGGCTAATGATTTGTTACTGGATTAAATGACTAGTCATTTAAATATATATATACCATAATTACAATATAGAAAGGAGAATTTTGCAAAATACACTTGAGTGATACTTAAGTTCGTTCTTGTGAAATGTTTTCCTTTAGTAAAACTCAGAGCCTTCAGCCACCCAGGTGACTCTAACCTTGATCCCTGTGATATGGCTGTCACTTACAGTCTTGTTGTTATTGTCAATCTTGCTACAATACTGGACGATAAAGAACTGGTCACCTCCTTCCTCTGGTTCTTTATTTCCAGATAATTTTTTAGGCAGTTTAACAGAAATCCCTCCTCAAGGGACTAGTACAGCAAGAACTTGTGGGAATTTTGGGTTCAGGTATACTTAGGCTGCAAAAACGGCACTATACCAAAGAAACTATGGGATAAGGGGTAAGGAAAGGATGGATAAAGGATATACACTTATTAAGAGCTGTCCATATTTTTTAGAGCACAATGTAACCATTAAATTTCTAGTTTTTTTTGGGGGGGGTGACATTGATTAACAAAATCCAATAAGTTTCAAGTACACAATTCTACAGTAAGTCATATATATATTGTATTGTGTGTTCACAGTTACATTTCTTTTTGTCACCACATATTTGATCCCTTTTACTCTGAGCTACCTCCCCTAGCTCCTCTTTCCTTCTGGTAATCACTAATCCACTGTCAATGTCCATTAGTCTCTGTTTGTTTGTCATGTTTGTTTGTTGCTTTTAGGTTTATATTCCACATATAAGTGATATCATGTGGTTTTCAACTTTTTCTATCTGCTTATTTCACTTAGTATGATTATTTTAAGATCCATCTATGTTGTTGCAAAAGGCAGTATTTTATCTCTTCTTATGGCTAAGTAATATTCCATTGTGTGTGTGTGTGTGTGTGTGTGTGTGTGTGTATATATATATATATACACTATACCTTCTTTAGTCAATTATCTAGCATAGGGCACTTTGGTTGCTTCCATGTCCTTGCCACTATGACTAATGCTGCTATGAACATTGGTGTGTAAATATCTTTATAGACATGAGTTTTCAAGTCTTTGAGGTAAATACCCAGTAGAGAGATTGCTGGATCATATGGTAGATCAATTCTTAGTTTTTTGAGGAAACTCCATACTGGTTTCCATAGTGGTTGTACTAATATGCAGTCTCACCAGCAGTACATGAGGAGGGTTCCTTTTTCTCTACATCCTTGTTATTACTTGTCCTTTTGATAACAGCTATTCTAACAGGTATGAGATGATATCTCATTGTGGTTTTGATTTGCATTTCCCTTCTAGCTAATGATGTTGAACATCCTGTCATATATTTGTTGGCCATTTGCATGTCTTCTTGAGAGAAATGTCTGTTCAGGTCCTCTGCGCATTTTTTAATTGGATCGTTTGTTGTTGTTGTTGTTATTGAGTTGTATGAGTTCTTTGTATATTTTGGATATTAGGCCCTTATTGGAGGCATTGCTTGCAAATATATTTTTCCATTTGGATGGTTGTCTTTTTGCCTTGTTGATGGTTTCTTTTGCTGTGCAGAAGCTTTTTAGTTTGATGTAGTCCCATTAATTTATTTTTGCTTTTACTTCCCTTGCTTTTGTGGTCAAATTCATAAAATCCTCTTTAAGTCTAAGGTCCATAAGTTTAGTTCTTATGTTTTCTTCTGTGCAATTTATTGTTTCAGGTCTTATATTCAGGCCCTTAATTCATTTTGAATTAATTTTGGTGTGTGGTGATAGACAACAGTTTAGTTTCATTTGCAGGTGGCTTTCCAGTTTTCCCAGCACCATTTTTTGAAGAGGCTTTCCTTTCTCCAATGTATGTTTTTGGGTTTTTTTTGGTAAAAAATTATTGGCCCATATAAGCATGGGTTTAATTTTGGACTCTCAATTCTGTTCCACTAATATATGTGTCTGTTTTTCTGCCAATACCATCTCATTTTGATTCTTGTTGCTTTGTAGTGTAATTTGAAGTCAGGTAGAGTGATGCCTCTAGCCTTGTTGTTTTTTTCTCAAAATAGCTTTGGCAATTTGGGGCCTTTTGTGCTTCCATACAAATCTGATGATTTTTTGTTCTATTTCTTTAAAGAGTATCAGTGGGTTTTTGATGGGAATTGCATGAAATCTGTATAATGCTTTAGGCAATAAGTCTTTTTAACTATGTTTCTTTCAATCCAATAACACAGAATATCTTTCCATTTATTTGTGTCTTCTTCAATTTTTTTAAATAGAGTCTTATAGTTTTCATTCTATAGGAGAGTCTTATAGTTTTCATTCTATAGGTCTTTCACATGTTTTGTTGAGTTTATTCCTAGGTATTTTATTCTTTTGTTGCAGCTGCAAAAGGAATTTTTTTTTCATTTCTTTTGCCGACAGTTCTTTATTAGAGTATAGGAATGCTGTAGATTTTTGAACATTGATTTTGTATATTGAAACTTTACTGTATTTGCTTACTGTTTCTAGCGGTGTTCTTGTGGCGTCTTTAGGGTTTTCTATGAAGAGAATCATAAAACCTCTAATAGTGACAGTTTGACTTCTTCATTTCCTATTTGAATGCCTTTTATTGCTTTCTCTTGCCTGATTGTGCTCTCTAGGACCTCCAATGTTATACTGAATAACAGTGGCGATAGTGGACAGCCTTGTCTTGTTCCTGATCTTAGAGAAAAGTTTTAAATTTTTTACTATTAAATGTAATGTTAGCTGAGGGTTGAGATGTCCATTTTTGGAACTGAGAACTTTTAGATATTATCTCCATGGAAACAAGTCCCACTAAACTCCAATGAACCAAACTTATCAGATAACATATAAGTATAACCCTATAAATACTTCAAAGAACCAGTGAGATACATCTATTTTTAAGTGAAGACTGCTTTGAGGCATTTTTAAAAACCATTTCTAAATTTGTAGCTGATGGATGAAAGTGATAGAAAGAAGATGAATGACAAAATCAGTATAGACTCTACTTTTTGTTCTTTAGAAAATAATTACAAAGACTCTTAGGCAGCCCCTTTGTTGTTTGCTATCTTCAGCCAAATGCCTTTGTTCAAACCAAGTGCCTCTCTTTATGATGGTTATTGACACTTTAATTGCCAAGCTGTCTGATTCAGAATTACCTTGTTTCAGGTTGTACTTTAGTAGATTCCAACCAATGTTTCACCAGGATTTGAATCCTGGTTTTTAGGCTTTGTGATTTGGGCAGATTTTGACCTGTCAGAGTCTCAGATTCCATCTGACTCTCAGGAGAATCATACCTCACCTTAAATGTTTGGGTTAAATCTAATATGCTGATATGTGAGCACATTTGCATGGCATGGAACAGAAATGAAGGCTAAAATATTTATTTTCTTTTCTTTTAGTCACTAATTACTCTGGCAACTTGATTTCATCAATCCTTAGTACCACACTCACTATTTAGGCTTCTTTCTAGGGAAAATAACTTTGGTATTTTTCTTTTCTAAAGTTAAAAGAAGCTGTCTTTAAAATAAAAGGAAAATGAAAATACCATATTACCTTTTTTCAAGCAATACCAAGTATACTAAATACTAATGTAGTATGGGGCCAATCATTTATTTTAAAATGGCTTTCTGAAATTTGGTTGCTCTTTCTTCTAATAAGGTTAAATCTCCATATTGAAATTGTTATGTGTGCAAAGAGAACAACTCATGAGAATATGAGAGTTAGAGAGATGATCATCATATTTATAAAAAATTAGTATTTTTATAACTGCTTTGATCATAGGAGGCTTTACAGTATGTTAAAAAGTAGATTGGATATACTTTGTTGGAATATTTAGGATTTAAGCTGCTATTTGTACTTTGGAATATAATATGCAAATCTTGTTTCTGATTATCCATTCTAATTTTAGAGGGTTACCTAAAAATTAGGCAGTTAAATGACTTACATTTGGTTGTAAAATAGAGTCTATTATATTTCCATCAGATTTATCTTTTCTCTCTGCTTTCTCCTTCTCTATTTAGGCAATTCTCTTAAATGTCAGTAAGCCTAATTTCCTCCTCTGTGTCAAATTACTCAGGGATGATCATGCTTAATAATAATAACTACCACCAGATTTCAAAAAGTTACTTTACTTGCTATTTATTTCTCCTCCCTATATCCCCAAAAGAAACCATGAATGATATACCTTTCATGTTAAAGAACCACCACCCTCAAATGGTAGGGGAATATTAACCCTTGGAAAATCTCCTTCCCTCACCTTGACCAGTTTTTGAATTGCCAATGACTTGAGGTTAAAACCCTATTTTATATATCTGTTTATATCTGCTCTTTGAAAAATAATAAGCAATAAATGTGGTTGGACACAGGACATAGTCATGGTCTATGAAAAGCATGGCTGTTTGTACGTCAAATAGAAGCCAGGGTGTCAAAGAGCATCTGTCATGTACACCAGCCACATGTGTTACTCGAAGCTATATATCTGAGTTTTTAAATCAGTACTTTTAGATAGTGGAAGCCACTACTCACACCTCTTTTCACCTTCTCCAAAAATCAAAGATTGAGTTTTAGAGCATCACTGATTCTATATGGGTTTTTTCACAAAATTTTTATTCAATTCTGTCTGTCACTACACTTAATGTGTATACATGTGGATGTCTCAGTGGCAGGAGTGGGGTGGGTAGGTAGGTAATTGGGTGAGGCATTCTTCCCTTAAAATAGCATTTCCATAAAGTGGTATATTTTAAGTATATGTATATATGCAGTTACAGTACAAAATGTAGAGTACTTAAGTCAGCATCAGCCTGACAAGTTTACAAATTGAAGCTTTTTTGAAAGAAAAGCGTTGATTTCAATATTACTTTGTATGTCCTAAAACCACATCAACCACACCTGAGAGAGGAAAGCAGACAAAGGCCAGAAAAGAATTAAGTGTTTACCTCATATCTGTCATAATGTGAATAATACATAGATATAAACCAACAGTTGACCACCAACAGTATAGTTTCTTGTCACTCACAAATACGAAAATGTTTTACAAAGCAAGGTCAACAGTACTGATTTTGGGACTTGCTTTGTTTTCATAGTAGGAAATAAATGGTACTTAAGAATAAACAAATCAGAAGTGTGCCTCCATTTTTCAATAAGTACATTATCAATAAAAAGAAGATTACATAAGTAATGATATATATGAGATTCTAATATTTTAAATTTAGTGGGAAATTTTGACATTTCTAAAATTTCTAATATTAAATGCAAAATTGCCTAAGGAAATAATTAATTATATTAGAAATATACTAGAAATGATTCTGTTGCTGGGGAATGGATCAAAACCAGTATTTCTAACTAAACATTTTACAGGTATTTTTGTCTTCCTTTTTGAAAGAACATTGCACTTCTTCTCCCCTTTCAAATATTTGTTATGACAGTAATCCCCATTTAAATGAATAGAGATATTTTTCATTCACTTGGATCAAAACCAGGATTGAAACATTTAGACTAACTCTTCTGCACATTTCCTTTAGACTAGAGATTGAGCAAAGAAGCATGAAAATTGTATACTTTTATATTTTTATTCAGAACTGTCTTGAAAGACTTCAAATACTTTTTTTTTCTTTTACATAATGGAAGCTGGACGAACAGCCCGTATGCCAAGTTAAAATCTGAAGGAATCTGAAATGACTGAGATTTTAAGCCTCAAAAATTACTATTTGTAATGGAAACTCAGATATAATAATTTATGATGAAAATTCAGTCACCATAGTCAGGTGGATAGTGATGCTGCAATAAGGAAATGTAATTAAATTGTCTATATCATGAAGAGAGTTGACTAATCATTCATAAGGAGGCTTATGTGCTATCATTTTTAAAATTAATTCATATCTTAATTATTCTTAGGTATTTTATTTTCAGCTATATCTTTGTGCTGACCAAACTTGCTTCTGATTTCTCTTAATTACTAATTCTATACAGATGCTGCATCTTTTACAAGCTCCCTTACAACCAAATTTCAAATCAATTTAGGCATCTCAAAAGCATTTCTAAAATACCAGATGCTCTGTCAGCTGCATAGAACAATGTGCTAATAATTATCTTTATCTTTCTTACAACAGATCAAAGCCAGAGATGAGGTGACATACACCTAAGATATTCAAACTCTGGCTTGAAGGTCAATTGGATCTGCTGACATATGTTGCTGATTTCGTAACACGAAAGCCAGGTGAAAAGAACAGATCAGTGAAATGCATGTACTCTGTATTCTTATTTTCAACCTTATCCAAATGTTTACAGAATAGTTTGAAGAAATTTACAGCTTCTTGTTATCAGTCTTATTAAAGCTTGGCAAACCTTTAATAGCAAGTCTATCAACAACCCACCAAGAATTTGATTTTAGTCTTAGAGTGCTTGAATTTTTATGTTTATTGAACAATTTTTAATTGGAGACATCAAGACCTTTCCTGATCAGTTGCCCACATAGCCTCATGGAATTGTGGCATGCATATCCAACTTGAAAAGGCAATGGCAGCTGGGGAAAAATAACACTTTGTATGAGCTGAGAAGAGGGTAGGCAGACAGGCAAGTGGCAAGATTTCCCTCAAAGTAGCTTCAGTGTGGGTATGATAAGCCCTAAAAAAAAAAAAAAAGAGAAAAAAGGGGAAAAAAACCTGTCTAATCACTAACTTGTACTTATGTTATGTCTCCATGGTTTAACTTAAACCATTGGAATAAGGAGATATGTGTCATTCAAAAGCTGGACTACCTTAGGTAAACCAGAATTCTGGGTCAAAGTCATGTCTGTCCATTTCATGGCACATTTGAAATTGCACTTTAGAAAAAAGAGAGAAAAATAATATGGCAATGGTTTCCCTTCTAGTCAATTCTGTACACCAGTACCAGATTAATTTTATCATGTTATACAAATTTCAAAACCTTCAAGAATTCTCTCTGCTCTTCAAGTAAAATACAAATTCCTACACCTGTGTATGAAAGCCCTCTCTAATATGACCCATTTTTCATGTCCACTTCTACATGATTGACTCTGAAGTAGACACTTTGGCCTTTAAAATTACCTCAAAATTCCAACTAGTGCTTCTCAAAAGGCCTTCTAGACATTTCTTCTTGTTTGATCTTCCATTACCTCAAATCTCATGTAGTTTCAGTTGAATTCATCATGTCTCTGAAATTGTCTCTGCCTTTTAATTTTCTTATATTATTCTTCCCATTCTTTAGGAGACAAACTTTAGAGTTCCTTTTGACTTCTCTTCTTTTCTGATGTAATATAGTACTGCCTGTCTGATATTGATATCTGCAAAATCCATTCCTTCCTTTTGGCATTACCTTTCCCATTTCTTCAACTGGATTATCATTGTAGCTCAAGGCCCAAAACTACATATAATAATTACTTGTCAAATTAATGAATAATTTATTGGTCTCAATTTCTTTATCTGTTCAATACATTTCAGATTAATTGTTCCTTTAAACATGTATTCATTATGTTACTCCTATAGTAGAAAACCTTCAATGGCTTTCACTCATTTACAACAGTGTTTTTTAGTCCTGACTTCACATTAGAATCACCTGGGGAGTTTTAGAGCATTCTATGCCCAGCCTCATCAAGACCAAATAAAACAGATTCTCTGGGGGAGAGCCCAACCATTGAAGGGTGATAGTCAAAGAATTTGACAAGTGACATAACAGAACACCAACAAAATTAGAATTACTTTGCTGACCAGTAAGCATGGGCACTAGCTGCAAAAAGGCAGAATGACCCTAAAAACCATTTAATCATTAGCTCTGCCATTATCCATATTTTAAAGATATCAAAGAGTCATTCTAATGAACCACTGATTTACAAAATAAACTTTAAATTCCTGACCCTGGCAATCAAAGCTCTTTATAATATGGACAAATCTCCTTTAAGAGCCGCATTGCTTCTATCCTTGTAGAAAAATCTTTAGTCATATGCTCGTACTCATGAAATATGCCTTGTAAATGATGTTTCCTTGCTTTTGATTTTACTTTATCTCTTTCAGAGTACAACTTTGCTGTACTTTATTTTAATGGAGAATAAAATAAACATAATACCATTGTAATACTCTCAACCAATCACATAGCTACTTAGAGTGTTTGTAAACTTTTTAGAACATCTATGTTTGTTAACCAATAATGGCACTGAATTCCAGTGAACAATGAAAAGTGATGATAGTGAAGTAAATGGGAGTAGAAATGTGATTTTCAGGCCTTTTTTGTAGAGGAAAAAAATTACTGAAGGAAAGAGTGGCCATATATGTCTATTATACAATATACTCCTGATCTTTTTAATAGCACATATTTAATGAATTGCTAACTTGCCTTTTGTAAAATTATATTTCCTTCTTTTATGTAATATGAAAACATTTTGTTAAAAAATGACTAATGTGCATTGAAAAAAAGAATAATCTCCAACAATAATAAAAAGTAGTTTTAGTATTCCTACTTCATGGAGCTCTTTCTCCTCATGGCATTTCTAGTGTCTTTGGCCCCTTCACATATCCAGCATCTACAACAAAAATGCTAAGAAGTAAAGGGTATGATATAGAAACAAATAAAATTTTATCAGCTATGTGTCTCATTCATATGAAGACTCAGAGGACACATAAAAGGTACTGATGTAGGGAAGACTACTCATTATCAGGTGGACTCATAGCCAAATAAGCCATAATTCCTATATTTAAGCAAGAGGAAACTTTAGATTACTTGATAACATCATACCTACTCTTAGAAACCTGTTTCAGGCTTTATTTTTATCCTGAGCATTTCTGCAAATTTAGAAGCCAATGAAGAGCATAACATGTCTTTATTGAGTTTTACACAAACCTGGAGTGAAGATTTCAACTAACTCCTAAAAGAATATATGGTGAACTTTTTTGAACAGGGTACTCAGAGACAAATGTTTGACTCCAAAGGATTCTAAAACTATTTCTTTTCATATTGCATCCAAAAACCTCTTGGTGATCAATTGTATCTATAAAATTATTATATTTTGGAGATTTAGCTGAAGAGTTTTCAAAACACAGAGTAGCAATTGGCAGTGTGGTAGACAGAATTATGGTCCTCATCAAAGATGTCCATGTTCTCATCCTTGGAACCTGTAACTGTTATGTGACATGGCAAAAAAAAAAGGACTTTGCAGAGGTGATTAAATTTAAGGACCTGGAGATGAATAGATTATCCTGGATTATCCAGGTGGGATCAATTTAATCATATAAATCCTTTTTTTGGTTATGGTCAGAGAAAGCAATGTAAAGATAAATGCAGGGTCAGAAAGATGCTACATGGATGGCTTTAATGATGGAAAAAGAATGCCATAGCCAAGGAATTTGGGATACTTAAGAAGCTGTTAAAGTTAAGGAACAAACTATCCTAGAACCTTCAAAGGGGAATGCAACTTCACCCACACAATTAATTCTAGTGTAGTGAAAACTGTGACAGACTTGAGACCTACAAAACTAGTAGAAGTCTGTTTGGTGAGAGATTTCTGTGACAACTTCTACTTTTCATTTGCCCTTTTTACCTTTTTTCTGGTCATTACATATTTGTGCTAACCACAATGTAATCATGAATTGACTAGCATGAGGTCAACATGCTGAAGATAGCAGAGCAGGACAGAGACAACTTGTAGTCCTGTTGGTAGTGTTAATTCAATGTTAAATAGTGATCTCAGCCTGACACTGTCTACCTTTGGACTTCTTTTTATTTAAAAAAAATAAACCTTCATTTATTTAAGTTGCAGTAGCCAGGATTTTTGTTGTTCTTGAGAGAATGCATTCCTGACCCTTGTAGTGGAGAATGACAACAACCAAAGATATTTTTCACTCTTTGATTTGAATGTTGATGATAAGGTTTATTAAACATTTACCTCAATTCAATTTTGATGGTCAGGACATAGTCAACTCAAGTCCACTTCTTGAGTTGGAGTGTATACTTGTCAGACCCAGTTTCTTATACAGAATATAATATCCAAAGATTATGAGAACAAAGCATAGCAGAAAGGACAAGCAAACAATGAAATCTGAGAATTTAAAGAAAGGTGTGGTGGATCTCTAGGAAAATTGAGGCTCAGAGAAGCTAAGATATTTACTCAAACTCACGGTTAACAAATGCTAGAATGAGATTAACATCCAAGTTTGTTTATGTGTAGAGCCCATGATTAACCCCACTGCCCTAAACTGCCTTGAAAATGTGGAAGCCAGCAGTTAACACCAAAAGAGTTTGTCCATAGGGATATTGGTTAAGGTCTAAGGCCCAAAGAAAGAAACTGGCAAGGGTAAGGCATAGACTCACTCCCGGAGACCATCATTTAAGCAGGTTATAAGGATATGGACTCAAACACAGAGGCCAAGCAGACCTGTAGCTCACCTTATATTAGGCCCAGATCTCCAGATAAGAAATTTAATTCAAATCAACTAATATTTGGAGCACTGGCTATATGCTGAGCAGTGTTCAGCACACTAGGAGTAGAACAATGCACAAGTCACTATCTATGTCCCTAAGGAGTTTATAGTCCAACAGGGACTCAGGAAAGTTGACGGCCAATTGCAATGTTGTGTAATACCTCTTTGGAGAAGATGAAGGTAGGAATAGGGTGTTATAGGAGAACATGGGCATATCTAACTCTGTCATAGAAAGTAAATGATAGCTTTCTAAAGGAAGTGAGTTCTAAGCTGAACAGAAAGACAAGCTGGGACTAGACTAGTTGGGAAGAGAAAGGGGCATTTAGGCAGGGTGAATAGACTGTGCAGAGATCCTGAGGCAAAAGAAAACATCAAGTGTTAAGGAAGCTATAAAAGGCTAAGTTCCACTGGAGCCAAAAGTATGCAGGTAAAGTGATGAGAGACAAGGCTAGTAAAATAAACAGAGGCTGTAGAAAAAAAAAAAACTGGCTTGGCACGATAAGACATTTTGTTTTTATTCTGTGGGTAATAGGGATTCGTTAGTGGCTTTAAAAAGAAAGGATTGATATGACCCTATTTTTAGTTGAAGGTATTGTTTTAATTAGAAGGCAAAGAATGTATTAGAGAGAGGCAAATCTGGAAGCAAGAGGACAAGTTTGGAGGCAAGATTATGGTCAGTAATTGAGGTAGAGATGATGATGAGATATAGTTGCATGAAGATAGACAGATTGGATTAAAGTCTAGAGTTTTTAATAGAGTTAGCAGGACTGTGTAAATGAAGAGGGACAAAATTTGTAGCTATGTTTAATTTGCAAAAGGAAATTATTTCATTTCTGTTTTTAAGATCTAGTAGCAAGGAGAAGAGACAAGTAGAGCAAAGTCCTTGAGGAGGAAAAAAAAAAAAAGATGTGAGGAGTCCAGAAGGAGAGGTTAGCTTTCTTTATTCTGAAAGTATTTCCTCCATAAAAGGGACAGCATTCCCTTCAGAAAAGGCAGGGACCGAGTTCCCGTCAGAGAGCTAGCAACAGCCCAATTCTAGACTCCAGGCCAAGTGTAAAAGGAGATGGATGGACATGTCACCTTCCTTAGAAAGTTACTTGAAGACCTGTCAACTTACCTGTGCTCATACAGGCAGAGTTCTTGCTTAGAAATTTCCACTGTGTTTGTTAAGTAGGTTATATTCTAAAAGCAAAAAGGAAGGTTTAAAGAAAATAAAAATGGTTTGAGTATCACTAAAAGGTGTATGAGAGAGCATAAAAAGGAGAATAAAAAGATTGTCAGGCACTCTTAAGATTCCAATTAGTGGGAAATCATAACTCTTTGGTGGCACCAGTCTTTGACATTATGTGATTCTCACCATGGCCACATGGCTGCCCCAGTGTGAGGACAAGAAGATCCAAGTGCAGGATTTTACCAAACAAGAATGACAGAGCAAACAAATCTGTCATCAGAGAGTGGAGATGTTAAAATCTGAAACTTTATAGACCTCTCTCTTCTGTATGTTGACAAGGTTCCAGGGGGTGAGTATAAAGGAAAGCCAATGAGATAAAGTAGAAGTGAAGATCTTTGGGAATGAAGAGGTCACCATTGGAGTTTGCAGGGGGAATGCATCACCACATGAACTATCTAAATAAACACATTTGCTAGAAACTCTGCTTTACATAGAATACATCAGTTAGAATTTTCAACACACCTATGAAGAAAGTAGTTTTATTCCCATTTTAAGATAAAAAGATGAAATCTTAAAAAGTGTGAGTAACTTGCATGAAGTCACACAGATATTAACAGTAATAAATGTTTTATAGCAATTTACTATGTCAGATATTGCTTTACATTCTAAATTCTAAGTGCTCAGAAAAATTATCACCATGTTAGAAAGGAGGCACAGAAAGTTTCAATAAATAAGGTCATGTGGCTACTGAGCATCAAGAGCTTGGACTTAGGAGAAGTGTCAGGAATACAAATAAAATTCAACGTTACTTCAAAACCCATGTTTCAGCTGCTCAGAAATAATGTCTATTTATGAAACTTAGGTTGCTTTTTATCCCAGAGATTTTGTGAAAAAAATCCCTTCCAATAATATTAATAAAGATTTTAATCTCTTTAGATTAAAATTTTAAGCATAATGAAATAGATAAAATAAAACAAATTTGTAAAAAAATGTATATGAAACAAAATAAAATATTTGAGCCTAATAGTGAAAGAAGACATGAAGGAAAATGAACAAAAGTCAGAAATTATTGGGGAGATCTCTTTGTTAATTTTCCATATGAAGTGGCAACAAATTTTTCCTACTGATTCAATGTGAGATTTAGGTTTCTCATAAACATGGCTTCATTTTTTTAGACCAACAGCTAAAACACAAGAATTTTGCAAGAAACCGCTCACAACCTTCTGCAATTACTCCTATTCCCATGCATCTGAAACTCTGGGAAGGAGGAGTGTTGGCAGCTTCTCTGACAATCGGCCACCACTCTTTCCCACCAGTCACAGAGAACTTTCTGTGCCAACTTTATCAGCTGGACACCAATGTCAATGGATACTATCCTCTCTTTCACAACTACTGATTCAAATCTGCCAAAGGAGCATACGAAACTGAAAGTGACATGTCTTTTGACTCACTGGTTGTGTTATATTTGCATTTAGTACAGGAACACAAGAGATGACAATATTTACATGTTTGTATGAGTCTGGATTTGCTTCATTGACAGTGATTACAATTTTTTATTTATAAATTAACTTTAACAGGAAACAGAAACCCAAACATTGAAATACTGTCATAAGCACAATATTTTTCTTCAAACTTAAGAAATCGATATAGCTTAAAGAAAATAAATACCTGTATGGCTGAGATTAAGTTTTAGAGCTTTCTGTATCACAAGTCACTTGACCTCTCTGAGCCTCAGTGTCCTTGTCAATGTAGATAATAACCATCTTCAGAGAATCATTATTATAACTAAATTATTATAATAAAATAGATAATGTATATGAATAACATGTGACCTGTTACAGAAAACTAGCTCAAAACTCTCTACTTTTTCCTTTGAAAACATATAACTTTAGACCGGGGCATTGAGGTTATATTTGCTAGATATCTCGCGCTAAGATCAGTGTAAACAGTTAAAGTCCAGGCAGGATGCTTAGCTTTTGACAAAGATATTATTTCACAGGTGATTCCCCATGGAGCAAATAAATAATATATTTACTAAAAGATGAAGTTGGAAAAGTTTCTTACCAGCCCAGATGTTGAAAGTGCACAATGTATGCAGATGATTATTTTTCTTTTCCTCTGCAAATCTCTGCTTTTTAAATCAAGATGACTTATGCATAGAAGCAACATATAATTGGAATTACTGTAAAGGTCACAACTAAATGAGAGCATAAATTGTTCAAATATGTGATTTTGTCAGCAAAACACTTAGTGATTTCATGATTCATTAGTATTTGCTTTATAATTTTTTTTTTTGGTGGGGGTAGGGAGAGAGTGGAAAGGAGGGAGATCTTTATCTCCTTTAGAATATACCTGACTCGGACTTTTAAACAAAACTCCTGGTTGGTAGAATATTGGCTTTCTTAAATTCTTCTGATTAATTTCAACTTAATTACATCAAAATAAAAAAAATAGCCTGCTACACCTAGTCTGTGAGATTAATTTAGCCTGGAGATATGTTTTGTTTGGGTAGCACAGTTATTGATTGGAGAATGGATGTACCCCCTTGGGAAAGGTGTACACTCTCCATTGTCCTCAGCCCCCACCTCCCTGTAGACTTTCTTGCACCTATCTTACACCAGCCACCTCACTCATGTAAACTGCCTGGTCCTGGTGGGCATTGCAGTTTGGGGCTTCTGATTTATGGAAATGAGGAAAGAAGAAATAACCCAGGTATTTTCTTTTGTATGACTGTGACATTGTAGAGAGTTCCATTTTTATTGTGAATACATGCTATGAATGCTGGTACTGCATTTTTGGCTTTAAAAAAGTTCTGCTACGAAAATAATCTGAACAGTGACTAGTTTTTCTAACATTCCTTCAAGTGCTTTGTTAAGTAAACAGCCAAAAAGAGAGTAAAGGGCCACTGGATATTCAGTTAGAGAATACCTGTCAGCCTTACTGAAGGAGGAAAAAAAAGCAAATCTGGCAGGCCGAGGGCTTTCTATTTAGTGTCCGTGTGTATGATTGCCCCAAAGCTCCTGTGATCTGGAGCAGGCTACAGCACACCTCCCTATTTGCACATGCACGGAAACACTTTTTGTTGAAGCTACTTGACAACATTTAATGTTTATTGTTTACTTGTCATTCTGAGAAACCACACACAGACTGTTTAGGTTACACCTAATAACAGTTTTTATTCATTTTACAGTTTAATGTTCCTTTTTATTTAGCTTTTGTTATGATTTAACAACTCTTTTCATTTATTGGAATTGTAGACAAGTTTGAAATATGAGTGCACCCGTAAGACAAACACACATCATTACCTTTCACTCTCCTGGTGTGCAGCCCTTTGTGAAATCTGCCAAAGGAGCATAGATGCTGAGCGATGGGTAGTGGTGGAGAGGGGAAGAACGGCTTCCGAATGCCTGTGGATTTCATGAGGATTTCTTTGAGAACACTTCTCCTAGTGAGATGGTAGCCATGGGGTACTAGCTAGTATACAAAGTGCAAGGCAATAATAAGACTTCAGCAAGAATATTTCCAAGAAAATAAAGTACTCCGGTAGGATTGGCACTTAGTTTCCTTTCCTCCCTAGTCCTTTGGTCAGGAAAATTACAGTAATTTTCAATGAGAAAAAAATCACCTGTAGGTAATCTGAATATATACTTTACACCCTGTCCTAACTTAAAATCAGCTAAAATTAGGAGATACAGAAATGAATATTTTACTTGGGATTGGTTATTAGTTCATATGACAAATAATTAAGAATACTGACCATACTTGCCTTACTTCTGCCTCTACCACAATAAGACTGGCAAAATAAGGGCTCTCAAAGCTTTTGTGTGTCTGCCTCCAAGAATGTTTTAGGTTCTGGGTCCTCTGCTAAAATCCATTAAGCTGCATAATGAAAATAAATGTATTTGGACAGTCTTGGTATTCAAAAGAAGGTCTTGGTACCAAAAAAAGAAAATTAAAAATACACTTCAGGGATAACTTGTTACCAAGGTAGAATCAAGGAAATGTTGACATAGGTAGTTGAAAATCATAGCTGTTGTATTGAAGAAATTTGAGATAGAGTGATAACAGTATTTTGTTGAAAGTTCGTTATACACAGCAGCATAACTTTGGGGGAAAGGGCAGGGGTTTACATAAATACTTGTACAAGTAGTATCTCCGAGGAAGGCATGTCTCTTGGGAGGGTAAAGCTATAGAAGAAATGGAAGCCCAAGTCCAATAGAAACTCTGTGAAATCAGGGAGAGCATAAAGCAGAGGCCCTAGAATGCCATAGTCATCTTCAGTCCCTGCCAGTGATGCCAGGAGATTTCATCTGGTTAAAAATGAATATTTTTTCTTAGCTATTAGTTTTTTCATGTATTACTAATTTGGATGAAGCATGGGAACAGATTTGGCACAGTTCATGTGTATTTAAGCAGTTTGGCTTGATTTTAGTTTTAGTTACCTGTTTTCTCATTTTTTAAAAATTAATTTTCAATCCACTTAGACTTACTCTAATGTTTGACTATCTTCATGATATTTAAAAGAAATTACAGATTGTGGCAGATGATATTTCCACACGTGAGTTAATATTTTTACAACTTTTGCATACTCATGGGTAATATTATCACATTATACAATTATTTTGAATAGGGTCAATAATGCTCATACCTCAGATGAAGAAATCCTAATAGTGAAATCTCTGTGCTGTAGATGGCTGGTGAAACAGAAGCTGATAAGGAGTAGAGAAGGTTAGAGCAGGGAAATGTACCTTTTTCATGGGTCATAGAAGCTGTGGTCAGAGAGAGGCAGTAGGGGATTCTGAAGAGCACATGGATGTGTCCACAAAAGAAAGAGTCTACTTTCAACATATGTTCAGACCAGAAAATGGGAAGCCAGAATTCCACTTTACCATCCCAACCACCAAATAAGAGCCATTCCATTCGTTCTCTTGATCTTTCTCCTCTTATTACCTGTGACCCAGATGAGAAAATGAGAAAAGCTGAAGAGATGAGAAAGAGGTGAATGGAGAAGGCAGGTGGCTTGCCAGTGACAAGCTAGAAAGGAGAAAAAGGCTTCTTTCTGAATGAAGGTTAAAGGATTGCTTAATATCGTGAACTTTTGAGACTTTACATTTTAAAGTGAGACTATGTTTTATAACTTAAAATGACTGTAGATTTTCTATTATCTGACTATGAACAGAGGAATTACGGGGCTTCTGGAGTTTCCACACAGTGCCATGGGGGAAAATTTCTACCTCCTAAATAATATGTCCAGGGATTCTAGGAAATAACATAAAATCACATTTAATTATATCCCATGTGTGTTTAACATATTTGTTAAAAGCTAATTAAATGGAAACCTTTCTCAAACTGGCTTAAATAAAGGGAATTTATTGGGTGATATGACTGGACAGTCTAGAAGTTGGATTGACATCAAGAAAGGCTTAACTATTCATCCCTTCTCTTGGCTCCTGTGTGGTGCTAGAATGTTTTCCAAAAGTACCTAAAACTACACACTTTATGTTTCTTGTCTAGCTAAAAAAAAGAGATTTTTTTTTTGTTATGACATAGTCAACAGAAGTCCTGGGATTTACCCTGGTTGGAACTATCATGAAACTATATCTGTAGCCAGGGTGTAGATATGTTGATTGCTTAGCTTAAATCACATGCACAGAGTAAGATCTTCTCTGGAACCACACGGGCCCCAAACAAGCCATTGCATTGGCAAGGAGGAATGATTAATTAATCCCAGAAATACAGAAAGTTTGTTGAAAGCTTTACTTTTTATAGTAAACTTGTAAGTTAAGTAATATTATCACCCATTTTTCAGATGAGAAAAATTTCCCAAGGACAAATAGCTTATAAGCAGTGATTTGAGAATCAAATCCAGGTTATTCTAACTTTGCACTTCAAAATCATTCTGTTTTATTACACTGCCTATGTAGCACAAATTAAACACATATAAAGGTTATCTGATCTATACCAGCAAAGGATTTTAGGCTTTGTCTTCTATAAATTTCAGTTTATAAAGGAACCTGGTGGGAAGCTTAAGGATCTTGAAATGATAAATAAATAACATTCTTGTCCAGCAACTAAAAATCTTATCAGTCATAAATAAAAAGAATTTTACTTAAATTTTGGAAACTTTAAAAAGGTTCTTTCATTATGGACTATGAAAAATTCAGAATATATGTACCTTGAGATTAAAGCTTCTGTTGATTTTAGAATTATCTAATCATACCAATTGCCACATGTAACATGTAACATTTGTGCTTTTTTTTAAAAAAAAAGTAGGTTTGGACTGCATATGGCAAGGTGTAAAGCTTATGAAGTAAAAGGAAGAGGGTATCTTAATAGCCAAACTGACTGGAGAATTCAAGAGCTTTTAGCATTATGAATGGAAGCTATTACATGAAAAAAATATTGCTGCAGGAGGTTTAGATTGGGGCATTAAAACAAATCGTTGTCCTGGGCATTGGAGTTAAATAAGGGTGCATGATAATGAAGTTTCATTGTCTCCATTCTGTGGGAAATAGATATTCCAGGGCTATGGGCTCATAAGCATTAATGCTGTAGGACTGTACCTTCGTGAGATTCCTTTGGGGAAAAAGTAACTGAGCAAATTAAGCTCGTGGTATATAAGACATTGGCATATCTTATAACCCACTTCTTATTTTAGAAATGCTTAATATTATTAATTTACTTAAATGCCAGGGGAGACAGATGCTCAGAGATTTTCTAATTGCCCAAAGAGTTATATTCTAAAACTGGAAACCCCAGGTGGTCCCACCTCAATTCTGAATGGCAGGAAAGTAGTCTTGCTGTCATTCTCTTCCCCTATCCAACAGAGCTGAGAAGGTGTGAAAATGCTGGGTCACTTTTTTTCCAGCCAGATTGTTTCTTGCTTCTCAGGAATCGCCTTGGACAAGATTCAAATTGAGTAGCTGAACAATGAAGCAAGGGCTTTGAAAAAATCAGGATGGATTCTTTTATATTTAACAACCTCTTTCTTACAGCTAACTTTCTGAATTGACACTGAAGTAGGGTGGGAGAGCTATAAAATAGGCTAAAATTCCAAGGCTTATTTTAATCAAACTCCTTCGAGAGGAGCTCCATTTCATACTTTTTAAAATCCCCTCTCTTCACAACCAAAAAGAGAGGAAATAAGAGACATGACTTTAGTATTATAACATCTATATGTCCACTTTATAAACGTTATTACAAATATTGTTCATGTAAATCCGGGAAACTGAAGAAGTAATAGATTTTTAAATTCTGTGGAAAATAGAGGTTTTATTCTGCTTATGTTGTGTAGGCAAGCTGCAATCATCCCAA
This sequence comes from Macroglossus sobrinus, assembly GCA_004027375.1. Classification (NCBI taxonomy): domain Eukaryota; kingdom Metazoa; phylum Chordata; class Mammalia; order Chiroptera; family Pteropodidae; genus Macroglossus; species Macroglossus sobrinus. The sequence goes on along the minus strand of PVKZ01000122.1, from coordinate 552,643 downwards.
AATGTAAGTCTAAGTCTTTAGGGCCTTTACAACTAATATCCTTTTAGAACACAGACATATTTACTGAAATACATAACAGAGAAAATAAAGTCCTTTGCCTTGCTATATACCCTAGAGTGTGATCAACTTTGTGGGCTGTAGAATAAGCCAGTTTCCTTGTTTCTTGGAGGATTTAGTTTGGTACTAGACCATCACTAGAATTTTAGTACTTGATATTTTGGCCTTTGGAATGATCATTTGTTTTGTAGAGTACATGATGTAAACTCCTCTGAAATGTTGTTAATATCTTTTAACTATTTCCTATAATTATTTCAATAAATTAAAAAGAAAATTTCTGTTTTAAAAGATCACCTCTCCAGTGAGGGACAGTTTATAGCTGATGTATATGTAACTCAACAGGAAGTCAAGAGATTAATAACCAAGAGGAATGAGATAGTCAAATTCTCCCCAAACTAACACATAAAAGGATTTCTTGAGAACTAAACTCAGTAAAAAAAAAAAAAAATTAAAATTAGTCATATTGAATTGGCTGCACCAGCCCCATCATTCTTTCTCCTGAGGGGAAATACCTAGTGTTCTATAGGAAAATAGGAAGATGTACTCAGGATATATTCCATAAGTTGTTTCCTTAAAGGGAAAAGATTATTTGAAGAAATTTAGGGTGGAAACATGGTGACAGAGGCAAAAGAGAAAAAAAATGTACTGAGTTATCAAGTCTCCATAACTGGTTAATCTTTAGTTTTCATGGCTATGAATTAGTATTCTGCAGAAAAAAAAAGTAATGTTTTAGAAATTGGAGCCCTTGCTTGTTTTCAGAGCCAATGCTAGCTTGGGCAAAATTGGGAACTTGAATCCACTTCGATTCCATCTTCTCTCTAGTTCAGAGGGTTGACTATGTCTATTCCATGTTGGCCCTGGGAAGGGCCACGCTGAAGCCGCCAGTGGAAAGACTGGTCCCTATCTGAATCTTCATATGTAATTCAAAATAAAAGTTTCGTGTTCAAAAGGATAGTACCTAAAGTGAAGTGGACATGAAAATAGTTTTCTTCTAGATGTTTTTCAGTTTGCAAAATTGTGAGTACCTTCGTCAAAGGAGAACCTGCCTCTTTTTTATTTTGTTTCCTATCTCCCTGCTTTGCTGAGACCTGTGACTAGTGTGATTATCAGAAAAGCCAGCATAGGCCTTATGCAGCAACAGCTTCTATGGCATTTTCCCTTGAGCTTCTAGCCATTTTTTAAAAATCAAAACTGACATATACTTTGCAAAAATTTCTTTATCTCTACTTTTATGGTTGCTAAGTTTCTAAAATAAACACATTATATTTTAATTTTTCTGGTCATTTCTGTTGTTATTTTCTACTGCATGAATTCATGCAAAACTGGCAAGGCACAATTCTGTTAATAAGATGGGCTCCATCTACAAAAATGTTTGCCACTAATCACTGTTTCCTCAACAACAAATTTGAGATTTATTGTTTTACAAAAACCTTGATCATCTAGACATGCTTTACTCTAGAGACATTTTTTCTGTCCTCCTATTAAACACTCTCACATCTCCTCTTTTCTCTACCCAAATGCACGAGATAGAGCTCTATATTATGTCCTCTACTGCCTGACCTCATTTGTTTGCTGTGATTTAACTGTGGCAGTTTCTCACTGCATATCAAATACTCTTACTCTTCAAAATGAGTTGAAATATTAGGAATTTGCTCTTAGCTATGTCTCCAGTTATTTTTTTATTTCTTTAGGCCATTAATCCATATTTTTCTTCAACATTAAATATGTAGAATTTTTTGAAAAAGTTTTTTTAAATTTATTATTTTTACTTTTTAAATAAATTTATTTATTTAAATTAGTTTTAAGTATATAGTACATTGGTTAGGCATCTAGAGAGTTTATAAAATGATCTCCCCCAATTGCTCCCTCTTTCCCTTAGCCCTCCATTTAGCCATTATATTAATGCTAACTGCATTCTCTCTGCCGTGGAAAGTTTTGTTTTAACCATATAATTTTTTGTACTCTCCATTTTACTTCTTCTGATCAAATCTTAAGAGAAAAATCAAACTTGAAGTAAGAATTAGAGGAGCAACCAGTCCTCACCAAAGACAGGAAAGTCAGGTGTTAATTCATAATACAGAGTTTTAAAGATGACAGAGGTGCCTTGAATCCTTAGCCAGGAGTCACCAAGAAATGTGTGCACTTTAATAACTGAAGTCCCCCAGGTGTGTGATGTGAAAGGAAGATGGGAATGCACGGAAGTCAAAATTCCAAATTTGAGAATCTTGGAACCAAGAGAAGAAGCTTCCAGAAACCTATAAGATGAATTTTCACAGATGAAAAAAAACTTCTTATAAAATTTCTTTTTCATAAATTGACTTTTATCCATGAAACTATAATTAAATTTGTACCACAAATCACCAAGGATTCTTTTGAAAGATCTTCAGAGATTCAAATACACTAGGGAAATAATTTATAGACTCCACTTCTACGTGTAACCGCCATCAACAATTCCTCCTTAGTATCTTGGATTAGGGGCTGATTTTGCCATGGTGTTCCTAGGGACATGAGCACCGAGGAACCAGAAATAGAAAAGGAACTGACTATCTTAGTATCCATAATGCCACTGCTAAAGATTTATTTCTCTGTGACATGAACACTTTTCTTCAAGTCATAGAATCTTAGAAATGAATCTTAGAAATGAGCCCAATTCTACCATGTTATAGATAAATAAACTGAGGTACACACCAGTCAATTTGTCCCAAGTCACAGTTAGTGTACTAGCTTTTTTTTTCAGCCATTATTATTAGTTATGACTAAAATCTAACCTAATGAAAATTTTTTGAAAAAATATTGGATGTCAAAAGCAGAGCTTAAAACAAAGAATTCCTGAGAGTTTATTTGGGAATATGATGCCAGGAAACAGGGGTGGGAGCAGAGGGAGAAAAACAAAGAAGGTAGAAAAGTCAATTCAAGGAAGAGTTATTAAGTTGGCTATGCCAACTTGCACCTGGGGATCAGGTGACTGCTACTCAAGCTCTCTGAGACCCTTATAAAATATACCTAGGACACAAAAAAAGAATGTCTTTATGTATTTGCTCCCATTGGTCAATGGTAGCTTCATAAACATTAAGTCCCTTGGACTTCCATACTGGGCATACAGGAGTATAGAGCAGATTTCCACACTGTGGCATCAGAGAAGACCCCAGGTATAAAGTGAAAAATGCAGAGTTTGGGTCTTCCGTGAGATGCCATCTAAACCTACCTTTAAGAAGTTGATGAAAGCCTGCATCAAACAAATGACCAAAGCATAGCTGGCCAATGAAGTGAGGTCAGGAGGATTCTGAAAGGCAGTGTAAGAGGTGTCTTCAATTCTCCAAAGAAGAGCGAAAAAAGCTATGGGATGGGCAGGAAAATTGTCTGGCTTTTCTTCTCCACCATCCCTCCAAACAAGTCTTGTGGAATTGATATCTTTAATGTTTCCCAAGTTCTTGATATCTCTAGTCTCTATGTATCAGTGTCATTCTTCTTTCTCATGCATGATATAAACATGGCAACCAATGCTTTCCAAGTTTAATATTTATATCTTTAACCCAGAAAAGAAACCACTCTGCTTCTTTTCTGTCCCAAGTTTAAATATATCAAAAATAGAATATTGGCCTAGCCAAGGACAAATGCCAACTTCTAGATCAGAAGGCAGGATCATAGAGTACGTGAGAAAAGTGGTTGGAGTAGAAGAGGCAGTTGTCATAAGAAAAAAATGTGGTGTATGAAATGTGGAGAAACAGTAGGTCCCCACTAAACCAGCCCAGAATTTTTTATTTTAGCTCTTCTATTAAAATGAGATGATACTTAAAGGAATAACACCCAATTAATATCTTAGTGGGTATTCTTCAAGCTTGGATGACCTCTGAGACAATGAAAATAGAACCCAGGATAGACTCCTAGTAAGGGAGCAGTCTGATTGCACAGCCTGTTTCCTTAACCTATTTGCTATATTGCCTTTCTGATGAATTATGAAATTTACTTTAAGAGACTGCTCTAAACTACTACATTAAAAGAGAAAACATGAGTTTTTAATTGCATGCTTATTTTGTTTTGCTCAAGTTATCCTGACTTCCGCCTCTACAGTGTTACTTATATAAAACTGATATTTATTAGGAACGTCATGTGGTACATGCCCTTTCTAGATTTCAAGATATATTGTAGTAATATCATTCTTTATATTTTTTACAGAGATAGATAAACATTTGACAAAGTAAATAAAATAAATAAACAATAGTAAGCCTGATAATTAAGAATCAGTAAAGTACATGGGAAGAGGAGCTTTAAAATATTTTCTACCTGAATATAGGTATAAATAAAAACTTTATCTATACTAATACATTTATAAAATACTCTCTATACCTTGTTAGATATTAGATATCATTCTTTGAACTCATGTTTTTGAGATCATTAAATTCTAGTACTGCCTGTTAAACTAAGGACTGTAATTCAAGAGATGTCCTGAGGAAAGTAGCATAAACCTAAACACTGGTCCATCGGAAAAAATAGTGTGGTCTTTATATGTGTGTGTGTGTGCATGTGTGTTAAATGGATAAAGGTGTTCCCCTTTTTTAAAAAATTTTTTAAATTTATTTTTTAATTTCAGTAGACACATATATAATACATAAACTAATACAATGCAATGTTATATTAGTTTCAGGTGGACAACATAGTGATTAGATATTTACATACCTTATGAAGTGATCATCCTGATAAGTCTAGTACCTATCTGACAAAACACATAATTATTGTAATATTATTGACTATATTCTCTGTGTTGTACTTTACATCCCCATGACTGTTTTTATAACTGGCAATTTGTACTCTTAATTCCTTTTACCTTTTTTACCCATTCTCCTCCAAGCCTCTTCCCATCTGGTGGTCTTTTCTTTCAAGTTTCCCTTCCCAACACTGCTTCCTAGAAGCTATATAGGCTCTATGAGTATAGTATTTACATATATCATCCTAAATACATTCTTACTGAGCAAACTCTGTCCATGTAGATGCTGTCCTATAAAGCTGGATTGCATGAGATTATAAGCCAGGTGCTTGTTTTATAAACTAAGTGTGGAGACAGAACCTGCGTTCAAAAAGATAGACAATTATAATGATAATTAATTACATGCTGAGTTCCAAATGAAATCTGCTAACAACAAGAACTGTGGAAAGTCATAGAAGGACTGGCTGATGAGAGCTAGGTTGTGGTGGTCACAATAGAAATAGGAAGGTTGGGATCCAGATCCCTAATTGTTAGGGTCTTCCTAACATATAAATGATTTCCCCCAGAAGAATGTTTTCTGATATTTAAACACTTTTGAATCCAATGTTTGGGGAAGATTTTATGGTTGGAACTATTAAATTATCATAGTTTTGTGCCAAATTTGACATTATCACAGTTGAAATAAAAGCATTTAATTAAAAAAAAAATTTTATTTTTAGAAGTGAAGTGGGAGCAACTTATTACAGGTTGTTCTTTGCAACATAGCACAAGAGGAACAAAGAGAGAAAGCTGCAAGTATCTAATAAAGCAAAAATATCCTTTATTGATGAGTGCTATAAGAGGTGAGTGGCAAACTGTAGTCCACTTTTCCTAGTTATGATGAGAGATTGAGAATTAATAGAAAAAGTGAGAAATGTTGCTTTGCTCTGGAAATTGAGTGGTGAAACAGTGCCCAATAGTGAGAATAATTAGAAAGTATTGGGTCCATCATGTGTCGTCTACTGTGCCTACAACTGATAGTATCGCCTAAATATTGCTTTTCTTCCTGCGTGGGTAGGTGTTGGGAAACAGCAAGGATCTGAATGGTAAACAGCTGCCCAGATGCAACAAAGGAATTTTTTTTTTATAATTGTATATATAAAATTCTCCATGTGCCTTGTTAAAGCCACTATCATTTCACCTCAGAAAACTGTGCATATTAAATAAGGTAAGTGCTATGTTCCTACAAGAAAGGAGATGCAGCAATCTTATATAAGTAGTTTATGTATCAGGTCACTTTAGAACAGTTGGTAGCTTTGCCCCACCAACTTTTATTAACATGGAATCCTTTCATCTTGTGGTTCCACCATCATTTAAAAAGTTGAAGTTTAGGTTGCTGGCTCAAAAAAACAATCTAGCTTTTGAAAAGAAAGGCCAAAGTCCAGGAAAAGCAGTTTGTCTTCAAATTGGAGACAATTCAGAATTTATATATGTTATTTTTACTCATATCCCATTGTTTACAACCTGATCGTGGCCACATCCATAGCCAAAGAAAATGTAGTTGTTTTGTTTTGTTTTGTTTTAATTTTTAAAATTTATTTAAATTAGTTTCAAGTGTATATAGTACATTGGTTAGACATCTATATAGTTCAAAAAATGATCCTCTCAATTGCTCCCTCCCTCCTCTGGCCTCCCACCTAGACATCATATTAATGCTAACTGCATTCCCTCTGCTGTGCTCCCCATCCCTGTGACCATCTATCAACTACTTATTTGTACTTCTTTAACCCTTCACCCCATTCTCCCTGCCTCCCAATTTTCCTCCCCTCTGTCCATCACCAAATTGTTCATTATATTTGTGAGTCTGTTTTTGATCCGTTTGTTCTTTTTCTTCCTTAGATTCCACATATAAATGAAATCATATGGTATTTATCTTTCTCTGTTTGACTTATTTTACTCAGCATAATAACCTCTAGATCCATCTATGTTGTTGCAATGGTATGATTTCATTTTTTTAATAGCTGAGTAATAAGAAAATGCAGTTTTTAAATGGAAACTTGCATAAGTGACTAGAATAGTACCTGACACATAATAAACGATATATACGTATTGGCTATTGTTATTATTACTACTAATATTATTATATCAGTTTTTACTTCTGAAGACTTGTTGAAAAAATATGTGGGATATTGAATCAAGGGCTCAATTTGCATCTTATCTTAACCTTGAAAGGGCCAAAGTATTGTCCAAGACTGGACAATTGATGTTCCCCTCTTACCTGCTTCTCCCACAGTCTTTCCCATCTGTCTTTCTTCCTTAGAAATCATGTCTTTCTTCCTTAGAAATCATGTAATTATTCTTGATTCCTCTTTCTCACAACCCAAATTCAAACTGTCAGAAAATTCTGTCTCTTTATGTTCAAATAATATTCAAAATCTACCCACCAGAATATCATTACATCACACCATTGTCATCTTGGTCCAAGGCACCATCATTGCTTGCCTGGATTATTGCCATTGCCTCCTGACTAGTCTGACAGCTTCTAAGGTTTTGTATCCTGCAAGCATAAAAAAATGCAAAAAAGATATGTACAATGATACTTTAAAACAATATTAAGTCTGTTAATATCTTAGCATGCCTAGGAAGATATTTCTAATCTTGGAAGATATCTCCAAATATAAACTTCTAAACATCAGAGATCATGTTTATTTTGTTCTGTGCTGAAACTTCAAGGTTTGGTAGTTAATAAATTCTCATTAAATTAGCAAATATGGATATACAAGTTTATTTAAAATATTTCTTCTCTAGCTTAGAATATTTCCAGAAATACCTCACAGATGCCAATAAACTCTGTTGGTACAAAACAATTAATATCAGTGCTCCATATTGGCATAATCCCACCTGTAAAGTTATCTGTCTTTCTTTTCATCTATCAATCTACTCATTCATCTATTGATCTACCTACCCATCCTTCCATCCACCCACCAAATCCTCATTGAACACTTACCATGTGCCAAGTATTGTTCTAGGTGCTGAAGATATACTTGTGAATAAAAAATATAAAACTATTTTTTCCTTGATGTAGATAGATTTTTTTCCCTAGGGATGGAATTATTTTTAAAAAAGTATAATATTTTTGTGATTATAAGTGCCATGGTAAAAAATACTTAAGCAAAAAAGGGGAATAGGGAGTGCCAGGGACAGTGTGTTCTTTCAGAGTGGTCAAGAAAGGCCTCAGTGATATCATTTAAGAAGAGGTCTAAAGGAAGAGAGAGAGTAGCCATATGGATATCTGGAGAATATCAGACCAGGCAAAGAACATAGTAAGTGCAAAATCTCTGAGGTGGCACCATGCTTGCTGATTATGTATCAAGGGGCTAATAAGACTGGAGTAGGGTAAGCATGGTGCAGAACAGTAAGTGATAAAGTTAGAGATGTAGCAAGAGGTCAACTCATTTAGGGCCTTATAGGCACCTTTAAAGAGGTCTTTTCTCTAAGTAAGGGACATGATCTAATTGCTCTTTTGAAAATAGATTACATGATTGGTTGAAAGTAGGAAGACCAGTTGGGAAGCAATGACAATAATCCAGGTGAGAGATAATGGTGCCTTGGGCAAGATGACAGTGGTGGAGACGTAATTACATCCTGGTGATTGGATTTCAATATTATTTGAAGGATGAAAGAGACAAAATTTTCTGATGGATTAGATCTGGGGTGTGAGAAAGAGGAATCAAGGATGACAATATGGTTTCTAAGCTAAACAGGTATAAGGACAATGGGGAGGACTGTGGGAAGAGCAGGAGTAATAGGGGAAAGTTAGTTGTCCAGTATTAGACAGTCATGTTGAGAGTTCAAATCACTATTTGGATATATAGTCTGGAGTTTAAGAAAGAGATCTAGGCTGGAGATAACAATTTGTACATCATTGCTGCATCCAGTATATCAAATCCATGAGTCCAAATGAAATGGTCTGGTATATATAGAGGAAAAATAAATATATTCTTTTGAAATACTATAGAAATAGTAACTGTCTAAAACTATCAGACTAGGGAGAACATTCACTTCAGTTTTTAGAAGTTCTTAATGAAATTTGGATTCTTTTCAGCCTATGACTTATGTTTGTACTAGATTCTGAGGATTCAAATATGAACAAGATGGGTTCTTAGCATTTTGGGAACTCACAGTCTAATGACTAGACAAAGGTATCAAATTGTTCTCTAACTCACTAACAATATTCTAAGACTTGGGTCAGGAACTATGACTGAGCAAGGCTTTGGGGAAAATTCTCATTCATCATAACATTTTGTAAGGATATTACCTCCGAAAGCCACCTGAGAGGATGGAAGAGAAGGCATTAGCTAGAAATGTTAAACATATGTAACAGGGATAATACTGTTAAAATATCACTGCACTTTTTCTCTTTTGCATTTTTATATACAGGACTTTCCTAGTCATCCAGAAATATTCATTGTTATCTGAAAATATTAGGCATGAAATAGGCAGAATGGGAAGAGAAATAAAGAGCCAACATTCAGCTTTTCTATACCGATGTAGAATTTTTGAGAACTTAGTTATAAAACTTAAAGGCATACAAGTCCTGGGAAGAGAAAAAAAATATTTTCTAAATTCATTGAGCACCCATGAATATGATATACTAGAAGATTCTGCTATGTAGTGAAAATCCAGCCCTTCCAAACCAAGGGGATTTGGAAATACTATGGGAGAGAAGTTCAAGAAAGCATGGAACACATGCATCCAGATTTCCCACTATAGGTCAGACTCGGGGAGTAGCACTGAATGAGGGTGGAGAAGTAGAAATAACCAAAGAGAAATGAAAGAATCTTAGTATGTATGTTGTAGTGGCCTGTTTTCTTAGAACTGACCAAGGAGAGGATAGAAGCCTTTAGGATAAGCCGAACATTTATCCCAGAATCATTTTCAATCATAAGAATGGGAGAAGGCATGTTTATTTAAATACACACGAAATAACACTCCAGATTTCTCATGGCTACACATAATCAAGAAGTATCACAAGCCTTGGTGAGGATACAGTCTGAGATGATTATTGAACCAGCAGAGACATGGGCTTGAAAGAAGTCACAAAGTACAGGGTATATGAGATCAGAAGAAATAGATAGGAGCATGATTATCAGCCATGGGAACATGATGTCTCATGTTCCATAGCAGATATTGTAGAGAGCCCTACAAACTCAAGCAGATCAACGTGGATCAGCCACTTTTAACTGAATCTTTCCAAGATCCAAAGTACAGGACAAGGAACTGTGACTGTAAATTTATTACTTTTTCCCTTTCCCTAACTCTCACAGAGGAACATAAACCACCTCCCATGTGCCCCAGTGTCCGAGTGGGGTAATTCAAAGACAAAAGAAGAACTCTGAAAGACTGAGCATGTACCCCCAAATAGAATGCTTTAAAATGAAACATAATGTGAAACTGGAAAATAGGAAGAGATATTGTTTCTCATATATAACTTATAGGGTGGGTGTTTGAAAAGTAAGATTAACTCAGTTATGGAAAATGACCATCCATTTCAAAAATGCAGTAGACATTTGGGTTAATGAGCATCCCTTAAACATAAAAAAATAAAAAGCCCATTTTTTTGTACATTTTAATAATGTAGTGATTTAGCTATTCAGTCAGAAGCACTGGTCAAGGAAGAAGACTGAAAACTCAGAAAAGATGTACAGAATAGCCCATGATCAAATGAGGAGGAAGAGAAAATTTAATCCCACTGAAATGAGAGTTGACCACAGAGATTGATAGTACAGGCTTATGGCTAATTCTTCTCTGGTCAAAACTACTCCAAACTGAGTTAATCCTGAAATCCACAAACTTCAAAAAATTCAACTTAAGCAACTACAGTTTTATATACTTCTTTCCACTTGCGAATTACGTGAAGAGCACGTCTATTGCCCACAGTGGCCAACTAGTTCTGTTGAAGATGATCCAGGCCTTGCTTGGTTAACAGTAAGTCAGCTCCAAGCCAGCAAATGGTTGTCTGCCTTTCAGCCTCTCTTTTTCTACTTCCTTTTTGTTCTGGTAAAAATAGGAAGGGAAAGAGAGAAACAATAAATGCAGTTTAGAAAAAGTCAAATGTCTGCCTTTATTTTGTTTGTTTTTAAGGAGTAAAACTAAGAAGAAAGTTAGTTAAGACACTTTAATTTCACTTTGAAATTCAAATCCAACTTGGGAACATTTCAGAAACAGGGAATCAAGTTGCTGAGTTTTAGCATGACAGAGCAGAACCAGAGAGGTCCTATAGACAAGTCCTCTCTGAACAAAGTGTCTCTGTCTATTCATTTAGCAAATAAGAGATCCATTTGAGTTAATAAGTCCCTTTTCAAAAGTGAAAATATTTATTAGGAGGATTACAGCTAGTCATGACCTAGTGAAAAACAAGCAGGTGACTAATAAGTTTTCTGGTAATACCTAGCCTTGCCACACACTAGTGTAATGGGGAATTTTGATTGAGTTGAGTGATAAGAGTCAGGGAGCAAACCTACTTTTAATGGGGCTGGGAGGAGTGGTGGATAGTGTGATTTTTGACTCACTCTGAGAGACCACTCACTGACCAAATGAAGCCTCTGGTCAATAGAGAAACTGGGAATTGGGAAAATTTTTAGGAAGGTGGAAGTGGTCCAAAGCAATTGTTTCCTATCTTGTGTTATCTTCTAAGGAGATAACTCTTCATGCCACAGGAAACTTAACTCTCTTAACTTTTCCAGGACAGTTTAGTTAATCTAAAATAATAGAAACTGTCCTGGCAAAGTTAATTCTAAATTCTAAATTTCCCTATAATTTGGGAACCATAAGAATAGTTGAATAATTTCCATTATCTTCTATTTACAATGAGAAGTTTATGATCTTCCTATACCAACAATGGTGTGAGACTGCTGGTTATTCGCCCCAGAGATATTCTTGTTAAGCAGAGGAGCAGAATCAGAGAAAAGCTTGTTTCTGGAACAATAAGAGGAATTAAGAGAAGACTTTGGGGCAGCTTTTACAATCCTGTGTGAATAATTTTAACTGGATCTGGATAACAGTGATTGAGCCAGCAAAGTTTCTTTAGATTAAATAAAGCTAATTTCAAGGTCCCTGCTTTCTGTGTTGCATTGTGTTTTATTTTAGGGCAACATGCCTAGTTTGAGGAAAAAAATGTCCAATAAAAAAATAGGCATTCTGTAATAAAACAGGTTTCTTATGACTAGGAGCAGATAGATTTCATTCATTTATTCACCCGTTCATTCATTTATTGAAATGATCCTGATTTCTCAACCAAATCAGCTGAAAATTGTCAAGACTAATTTAGCTGAAATTGCGTCCTGAGCACAATATTAAAATGCACAGTTACAGTTAGAATTTATATGCCTTTTGATATCATCACTTCTTTTTTCACTATTTTCTTATATCCTTAATGCATGTCAGTTCTGGAGAAGGTCAGGAAAGGTCAATGCTAACTTTGGTATGGTAGAGATGGTAGAAATGTGTGTGTGTGTGTGTGTGTGTGTGTGTGTGTGTGAGAGAGAGAGAGAGAGTGTGTGTGTGTGTGTGAGAGAGAGAGTGTGTGTGTGTGTGTGTGTGAGAGAGAGAGAGAGAGAGTGTGTGTGTGTGTGTGTGTGTGTGTTCTGTGTGTGCCCTTTTGAGAAATAGAATTACAAGATCTCTGCTCAGGTGATGAGTTTCATGACTCATCACTCTGTATCTAAATCAGCCCCCAAAGACATAAGGGCCCTGCAAATCCTGGAGATACCCCTTTAGTATTAACTTACCCCTGTCCTCCATTTAGGTTCCTGTATGCAGCACTCTTCTGTTTCAGACACAATTCACTTTCTATTATAATTCAGAAATACTCAGGTCCCCAAATGAACCTGAGATTTTAGGCTATTCAGCAAAATTTGTATTTGTAAAGTACATGCCTGCTAGCCTGTGCGATTACAGTTGCTATTCATATAAATGTTGGCAACGTTTCATTGTAGAGGTCAGTTGTGGTCATTTACCATGATGACATAATAACAACTGCAAAAATGTGAAAGCTAAAGTAGGGTTATTATTACTGTTTGTAAAATCTGTGTCCCAGATGTTCCTGCTAGGAGAGAGCAAAGCTGGAGTGCAGAGATAGCTGACAATCGTGCTAACCATTCAAACTGCCAGAGGATTGAACAATTTGCAAGATAGGGATGTAACAAGAGGCTAAAGCTGGCATTCCGGTTACAACACCTCCCTCACCTTGAACTGCAAGCTTTTTCCTTCTTGGCATGTCAGACAGAAACACTCCCACCTGCATACATACGCTTGCACCTTACCCTTGGCTGAAAGGAAAAGAAATACAGGCAGAACATTTGCCCAGAGAGATGGGCCAAAGCCAATGTCGTCTCTTGATATATAGTCAAGAAGGCATTTATTTCTAACTAGTAAAGGTTGTGTGGGGGGGGGGGGCTCATAAAACCTGTGAAGCTTCAACCTGATGAAATAAGGTTAGTAAAATACATAAACCCTGATAACTGCACTGTGAAGTATGCCTCTAGTCACCTGCAATTCACCAATGGCTTCATGATAGATATTCCCAGTACCTGGCTGTTCCTTGTCAGTTGACTGGTGTATGCCTTTCAGTTATGTTCGCCAGCTTTCCCTCCCCCATCCTCCTTTCCACCCTAGGCACAGGTCTAAGGTTAGGGTAGCAGTAGGCTTTCTGATTGCAGAGATGCTCAGCAGAACCTACAGCAGAACTCTTGAATGATAACACTAATAGCAAGCACCAGCGTGAGACAAAAGCACAGTACTTGAATGAAAAATACAACAGCCATTGAATAGACAAAAAGGTAATAAAAATCTAGCTTGAAAAAAATTCAGCTCTGATGCCTGTTTTTTGGGAAAAAAATAGAGGGGAAAAAATCACAGTAGGCAAAAACTCCATTTTTTTTAACACTTCATACTTCTGTCAGCATGATGTTGAACAAGTGCCATTAATCAAGAGTGCTGTTATTCATTAGGCACAGTGATGTACTTGAATTGTTACTTTAGTATCATTGTTCAAAGCCTCTGGAACAGCTTTAAAGAAGCAAGGAATTTGCAGATATAGTTTTTGCAGCTAGGACTGTAAAAGAACTTTTCTACTATTAACCAAATGTTAAACATGGTAATAATAGTAATAACACCTTGTATTTATACAGTGACTGTCTTCTGAGAAACTCAAAGTACTCAACAAACAGAAGTATTTTCATTGTCAACAACATCCTTTTGAAGAAAGCTAGAGGGAGGTATTATTATCCTCTTTGCTATCAGGCCAATAATACCTTCTTTGTGTTTACAATTATTTCTGATGTATGCTGCAGGGAATGACGAAAGGGAAGATAGGGAGGTGGTGTATGTGTGTCGTGGTGGGAGTGGATTGAAGACTTCTATGTATGTTTTGAAAACTAAAACAAAATGAATCCTTTTGCTTAGTGGATGTGAGGGATTTGTATAAACATGATGGTAAATTTTCAATAATCGGAAATTAATCATAGCATATTGTAATAAGAATGTACCTCCTGCGGAATTAACTTGAGGTATTCTGGCTGCTGGAAGGAGGAAGGGCCCCCAGGTTCTCTGGCAAGTACTGTGACACCCCAAGCTGATGTCACATCAGAGTGGCTGATTTTGGCTCTGCCCGCCTGACTGAAGCTGATTGGACCAGTGCCGGACCAATCAGATTTCTTCTCCCCAGTTTTTCGAAATGGATTATGGGAAATCTGGTGAGTCTAATGAACTCTTGAACTCTAAAGGGACTTAAAGGAGATTTGTGATGACTGTATTTGGTCCATGTAAAAAAGAATTCTAGAAAAGGGAGAAGCAGAGGAGCAGGGAGAGAGAACACTTTGGTTCTTGATTGATGTTCTGTTTTTATCCTAGTCAAAACTGTGTCAGGCTCTGTGGTCTGTCTTGATTCTCTCCAATAAATTATCCAACCAGCTTAGATGTTGTTGTTGTTGTTGTTTCCTAAACAAACATAGTCTCTAAGATAGGAATGTGCCAAGAAAACTGCATACAGAAGACTTGGTAGGGTAAAGGACTCCCAGTGTATTTCATTTGGTGGGGCCTTGACCCCCATATATCTAATAGCTTTTGTAGGAAATTCAGCCAGGCAGAGAACATTTAGTGAAGTTAATAACTCAGCTCTGAAAAATGTGACTTTTAATGTGTGTTCTATTTGCCTGTTGTCTTGTTAAAACCTAATCCAATTTTTTTTTTATTTATCTGCACCCTTTACAAATGAGTAGTTTTTTGAAAAGCAACAACTTGAAAGAGCTTGGAGAAGATCAACCTGTATTTGTGAATCACTTTGATCCAATAAAAGAGGAACAGCAAAAAAATATCAACGCTTGACACTTGAACCAGACTTTTAGGACTGAAGGAAATGGCAGAAGTCTGCTGAGTCATTAAGAAAAGTACTCAAATGCAATATTGTATCCCAAGTTCTTGCTTTCCTGTCACAGGAAAAAGAAGGTGCATTCCAATTTTATACCTCTGCACATCGCCTCTTATTCCCAAAGCATTGTCATATTCATATCTGTATAACAGAACAATGAGCATAGATGCACAGAACAGTAAAACAAAATCAGCAGTGTTTATAACAAGTAAGCAATAAAGGACTATTTAAAGATTTCTCCAGGAGGATGGACCTGCCAAAATAGTGACCCTGAGGATTTTCTCAGAGGCTGCTACAGGCAGGCCAAGGAATTTGAAGTGAGGTATGCCTTCCTAGCTTTTTAAAAAATTACTTTGGGTAAGCTTTCTGTTTTGCTGTTCTCCTTACTGTAAAATGGAGTTAACAATAGCTACCATGTAGGCTGTTGCAACAATGAAATGGTGTATATAAAATACCAGTCACTTGGTTACAGAAAGAAAGGGAGTTCTGCATATTTTGGGGAGGGTTTATAATATAAACCTTCAGTACCATGACTCAGATACCCCAACAGTTATATTATATGATGACACTGAGATTAAACATAAATTTTTCCCCTAGATGTTCTTAATAATTGAAATTTAATGATTAAGCTTCAAAATAGATTCAAATGAAATTAGATGCCCCGTGCATTGTATTACTAAAATAACTGAAGTGTTTCATAAGGTTGTTTCAACCTGTAATCCCTCAGCATGAAAACTGATGATACTAAAGATAATATAACTTAATGGGCATTAGAGGGACTTCTCTGCACACTCTCATTTTGGAAAGCTCCACTTGCTGCACGATTAAAATCGTACTTGAGATGAAAGGAGGCTGCTGCCATTATTGAGCAAGGCAGATGTATTTTATTTATATTCCCAAAAAGTTCACTGTTGCTTTGAATCTAGAGCCCAACTTCTCAAGGAAAATCTGTAAGAGCCATATCTTTAGAAATTTTGATAGAATTTTGATATAATGCATTAATTCCATTCATTCAAGAAAAAATTTTTTTAAAAGATATATACTATGAGCAAAGCTTAATTGGTCCTCCCTGGAGCAGGGGTTCCCTCTGTCCCTGTCACTTCAACCTCTGGACTCTAATCTCATCACTAACAATCTACAGTTTTTACTCCTGAACTTAAATTTCCCCTTGTGCCTCTGTGGGTGGATGTACTTTCTTGTTGGAAATCATGGTATTTAGAATAAATTCTAAACTCCTTACCAAAGACAAGGCTGTTTATGATGTGGTCTCATTATTGTAATTATTGTAACTTTCTTCTTCCAATACCACAATAATCAAACTAAATTCCCTGCGATTCTGACCGGTGAATCTTCCTCTCTTTTCTCCCCTCTTCCTTCCCCCTTTATCCCTTTTTTGGCTGTCCATGTCTTGTACAAGATGTAATTGCTACCCAGAATTTCTTTTATGACATCATAGGACAAGCAAAAGATATCTAGTATTGAATCCCCCTGTGAGGGTTCACTTTGGGGTGAAACTATGTCAAGAATTCTCAAGAGAACCATTAAAATGGGGAATGAAAGGAGTACTTTATTGATTGTCAGGTATGTCATCAAGAGTCAGGATGGGAGTCTGGTCAATCAGGGTGGGAATTTCACCCACCTCACAGAAGCAATTGTTAAGTGTCACCCACTCCAGGGCAGCATTGCTCTAACCTTGGACTCTGCAGCAGGAGTTTGGTCAAGTCCTCCAAACTAAAAGTGATGAGCTCAGCTATAGGTCAGAGAGAGACAGTAGAGGCATTCACATAAAAACCTAAGTCCCTTTCCTGCCACCATGGAATTGCAAAACTTTCTTTTATGACTGGTGTCATTCATTAGTGAAAGAAATGAGATGAAAAAGCCCATGTTTCTGCATAGTAACTCACCTCAAACAGCCTTTACTTAATGTGAAATCGGAAAAAAAAAGAGTTGCATTAAATTGGTTAATTTTTTAAAACACTTGCTATTATAGTGAGTAAATTTTGACCCTACATTTTTCTCTATTCTACTAATTTAGACTTAGCTCATGTTCTGGAGTATTGTTATTCATTCTTTGTCTTATCCTCTCAAATAGATTTTAAACTTCTTTTTATCAAAGATTATGTTTTACCTCTTGATGTCCTCAGACTCTCAGAATGTCCTATACAAAGTAGGCTATCAATGTAGTAATAAACCTGGTCATATCTCTTGTCACTATTCCACTAACTGAAGGCTGTGAGAATGGAAAAGTACTGGCATGAGTATTATTGCATTTGCTCCTCTAAATTGAGGAAATTTTCTTGAGGTAGGTGAGCCTTGAATATAAAGAAAGAGGAAGCTGGGAAAATAAGGCTGTCCATGATAGAAGGATAGTTTATGAGAAGCTTGACACCAAGGAAAGGATAAATATCCACGGGAACTGACTTGGAGATCAAAGCAGACAGGTCTATAGAAGGAAGTAATAAAAATATTTTGGAAAAGAGAAATGGAAATATGATGGTCATTGTCAAAATATTGAAAGAGATGCAGTGTGACCTGGGGACATAAAGGTTTCTCAGCATATAAAAGAATGACCGGTGGGACAAGGGGTGGATGATAAATTGGGTAAAAACATTTTGGATAATTAAAGAAAAGAGGGAAAAAGAAGTGGGAGCAGTCTGTTAGTAGGTTTAGGTTTTTCTTTCCTTTTAACTGCAAGGACATACTTTGCTCATAGTGGGTTCTAATTAAATATTAAATACTTGAAAAAATGAGTTTATACATGAACTGTATATATATACTTTAATAAGTTAAATAAAATACAGATAAAACTCATTTAATCTATTAAATGAGTTAATTACATAAAGTACAAATAAAAAACTAAGAGATACAAAGTATTTATGAACATGTTTACATATAAAATACTATGTGGTATCAAAGTTTTATCTACTTTTCTATCAAATATCTATCACCAAAGTGCTAGTTTTCAGCATAACTTAAATCATGATCATAAATATTAACTTTTTTTTCTTATTGTATGGCTATTGAATTTCAACATACACTAAATACTATAGAAGATATTAAATAAGACATTGTTCTTCCCAGTGGGTTCATAACATAACTTAGAGGAGCCACTTTTATTTTTTTACTTAATGTGTGTCCATGGCTCATCAAGCATTTTAATATACCAAAGGCCAAAGACGCACTGCACATTTATATTCAGGTTCTGATATTTATATATTGTAATGTGCTGGGATCCATATTACTTTCAGTAACACCTTCTAGTTCTAAAGGGCAAAGTACATAGAATTCTGAATAAGTTCTTATATTTTTCTTCTTCTTCCCTAAAGGAAGGAATGGAATATTATCAATATTCTTAAGAATTTTAGAGCAGGGGGCAATGGAATGTTCTTTTATTCATTGCTGCTTGCAGTACTTAATGCTAAGGACTCTTATTTTCATTATTTCAATAATTATTTCTTAATATGAAATGAATCCTCCTTTTACTCTAATCAGCAGCACCAATGATCATCAGAAACTGATTAGGCATGATGCACAATCACCATTTATCTTCATTGCCTTTACAGAATTATAGAAGTTTGGAAGTAGAAAGAATCCTAAAAATTATTTATCCTAATAGTTCCCAATGCCTGCCTGTCCACAGACTTGTTGCCACAAAACATAAAAACTAATTAGACACAAAATAAAAATTCCTGAGACTCATCTGCCTTAAAGTAATTGAATCAGAATCTGCAGGGTGTGGTCCAGATATCTAGAACAAAAGGGATTCTGTTGAGAAGCCAGACTGGAAACTGGTGAATCAAATTATCTTTCTGTTAGAGAAAATAGCCCTCAGATAGACAACTGCCTTATACCAGGTTCATGCAGGTATACGCTGTTAGTCTTAGAAATAAAATCTCGATTTACCTTTTCTTAATGTAGTGCTCTTTCTGATATACCATACTGTTTCACATGAGAAAGAATTTACTTGTGAGATATTTCTTAGTTCTAGGCAACTTGAGGTAATGTCAGTTCAAATCTATCATAATCTATTATAGAATTCTCCTCAAGGCCAGTTTATAAATTGTATGGGGGAAAAAAGCATACATTTTTTAACCCAGTGGCTTACCTAGATTGCTCTTTGATTTTATTTTTCTAATTTTGACTCTGAATGATATTTGGCTGTATCACAATTTCATCCATTATCAAAGGATCACTGTTGTCCTCAATGGATGTTGTTTAAGAGAGTGTTCTACAAATTCTGAGTTGGCAAAATATCTAGCCTCTGTAAAACACTTATTTTGAAGAAAAAAAGTATTTAAAGCACTAAATTCCGTCTGATGTTTTATTTAAACAATGCTTTCTAGGCACATCTTTGGATGGTTTAACTTTTTTCAGTTTTAAACAACGCTATGGTGAACATCCCCACATACATCTATACCAGTAGCCTATAGTTATTAAAATTTTAAATACGTATAATCTCTGATCTAACAGTTATACAGCTAGGAATTTATCTAATTACTTTCAAAAGATGAGAAACTCCAAATCATACCCATATGCTGGCTAATAATAACAGCAATAGGGTGCTATCTACTGTATGACTCATATTTTTCTTTCATTATTTTGTCAGTTCAGTTGGTTAAAGTATGCTGCAAATAAAACACAGTCATAAGCTTAATCTGTATGTTTATCACATATATAGATTTGCAGCATGAGACATACCACTTACAAAAACATCAAAATACATGAAAAATTTAAGGATAAATTTAAGCAAGAGTGCAAGATCTGTTTACTGAACACTACAAAGCATTGATAAGAAAAATTAAAGACCTAAATATATGGGGAGATATGTGGTGTTTATGAATTGGAAAAATCAATATTATTAAGTTGTTAATACTCCCAATTGATCTGCAGGGGCAATGCAATCTCAACCAAATTCCAGCATTTTTTTAAAAAGAAAATATCAAGCTGATTCTAAATGTATATAGAAACCCAAAGGACCTAAATTAGCCAACTAAGTTTGAAAAAAACGTTCATAACACTTTTTTCAAACATTAGTGTAAAGCTATAATAATTAAGACAAAGTGACAATGATATGAGGTTAGACATACAAATTAATGAAACAATACAAAATCCAGGAATATACTAAGAAAACAATTGTCAATTGACAACCTATAATCCAGGAATTTCCTTTCTAGGGAAATTCATGCTTCTTGCACTTGGTGTTTATTGAGCCGCTTAAACTTGCTGGCTTATAGTTTTGATCAAATTTGGAACATTTTTAGCTATTCTTTTAAAATATTATTTGTCATTTCCCTTTCCCCTTTGAGAACTATAATTATATGTTTATTAGACTACTCTGACTTTTCTCTATAGCAGGTCTGTTAATTTTTTTGAGTGTCTTTTCTCTCTTTGTTTCATTTTGGTAGTTCCTATTGCTGTGTCTTAAGCTTACTAATTTTTCCTTCTGCAGTGTTTGATTTGCTGTTACTCCATTTAGTATGTTGCATTGTACACACTTAAGTTTTCATCTCTATAAATTCAATTTGAGTCTTTTTTGTGTGTGAGTGTATCTTCCATGTCAGTACTTGTTCAGTTTTTTCTCTGGCTATTGAATACATGGAATGCCATTATAGTAACTGTCTGGTAATTCTAACATCTGTGTCAATTCTTAGTTTTGATTGGTTCATTTTTATCCTTATTATGGATCACATTTGCCTACTTCTTTGCTTACCTGGAATTTTTTCATTAGATTCAGACATTGTGAACTTGACCTTGTTAAGTACTGGATATTTCCTATCAATTTTCTTGAGATTTGTTATTGCATGCAGTTAAGTTACTTGGGACCAATTTGGTGTTTTGGAGTCTTGCTTACAAATTTTTAGGCAGGACTAGGTTAGTCCTCTGTAATTCCTACTACTGAAACAGAAACCTCCCTCAGTGCCTCTTGAATCTTGAAGTTTTTAGTCTGACCGGTGGGAAGAGGCACTATTTCTGGCTAATTGTGAGTGCTGGATATTTCTTCCTCTAATCCTTTCAAGTAATTCTTTCTTTGGCAATGGGTAGTTTCTTTACATGCATATAATGATCAGCACTGTGATGAAAATTCAATGGGACCCCTCTGCAGATCTCTGGAGTATTTTCTCTGTGAAGCTTTCTACTCTATAGTATTCTGCCCTGTATAACCTTTCTTTCTTGGCCTTCCCAGATTCTCAGCGACGTATTCTCAACTCAGGGAGTCCACAGGGCTCAACCTGTTTTCCTAGGGATTGTTCTTATCAACATTTATTCCTGGGATCTGGTAGCGTATCCAAAACATAGAAGGGTCCATGGAAATGAGATCAAATAACATTTTTTAGGTTAAAAAATGCCTTCCCTTGACACACACAAAAAATAAGAGGCTTTTCAATTGAATGAGGTATTCATAGAAATATATCTGTGCCTCTTAGCTTCATAGGATGCCTTATGAATCAAAGACTGATCTTGACATTATTGATTTTCTCAAGGTAAATATCAAATTATCTATAATGATGCATTGGCTTTAAAAGATCACAAGATGTATACTACAACAAATTGGACAATCTGAAAGAAATGGACACATTCTTAGAAACATACAATCTCCTAAGACTGAGTCAAGAAAAAACAGAAAATCTGAACTGACCAATTACCATCAATGAAATAGAATCAGTAATCAAAAACCTCCCAAAAAACAGAAGTCCTGGACCAGATGGCTTCATAGGAAAATTTTACCAAATATTCAAAGAAGAATTATCACCTATTCTCAAACTATTCCAAAAATTTCAAGAAGAGGGAAAATTCCCTAACTCCTTTCATGAGGCTGCCATTATCTTGATTTCAAAACCAGGCAAAGACATTACAAAACAACAACAACAATGACAACAACAACAACAACAACAATTATAGGCCCATATCTCTTATGAGCATTGATGCAAAAATCCTCAATAAAATATTAACAAACTAAATTCAGCAATACATTAAAAATACCATACACCATGATCAAGTTGGATTTATTCATGAGATGTAAGGTTGGTTCAATATCCCCAAGTCAATTAATCTGATACATCACATTAACAAAATGATAGATTAAAAAACCATATGATCATATCAATAGATGTAGAAAAAGTGTTCGACAAAATCCAGCATTCGTTTATAATAAAAACTCTCAGCAAAGTGGAAACAGAGGGAACATATCTTAACATAAAGAGGCTGTTTTTGACAAACCTACAGCTAATATCATATTCAATGCGGAAAGGTTAAAAAGAATTTTCCTTAAGATCAGAAACAAGACAGGGATGCCCACTTTCACCACTCCTCTTCAACATTGTATTGGAATTCTTAGCCACAGCAATAAGACAAGAAAGATAAATAAAAGGCATCCAATTTGGAAAGGAAGAAGTAAAACTCTAGTTATTTGCCAATGACACGATACTATATATAGAGAACCCTAAAGTTCCCCCCAAAAAAACTGTTAGAACTGATCAATAAATTCAGTAAAGTAGCAGGTTACAAAATAAATATTTAGAACTCAGTGACACTTTTATACACCAATGATGAACTTTCAGAAAGAGAAATTGAGAAAACTATCCTATTGCAATTGCATCAAAAATTATAAAATACCTGGGAATCAAATCAACCAAGATAGAAGACCTGTTTTCAGAAAATTATGTCATTGAAAAAAAATTGAAGAAGATACAAATAAATGGAAGCATATACCTGTTCATGGGTAGGAAGAATCAACATTGTTAAAATGGCCATAATAC
Organism: Macroglossus sobrinus; assembly: GCA_004027375.1. Lineage (NCBI taxonomy): Eukaryota > Metazoa > Chordata > Mammalia > Chiroptera > Pteropodidae > Macroglossus > Macroglossus sobrinus. Next base: position 529,716 of record PVKZ01000122.1, on the reverse strand, counting down.
ACAAAGCAATTTATAGATTCACTGCAATCCCTATTAAAATATCAATGGCATTTTTCAAAGAGCTAGAACAAATAATTTAAAAAATTTATATGGAGCCATAAAAAACCCAAATAGTTATGGCAATCTTGAGAAAGAAGAAAAAAGTTGGAGATATCACACTACTTGATATCAAACTATACTACAAGGCTACAGTAATCAAAACAGCATGATACTGGCATAAAAAACAGATACATTGATCAATGGAACAGAAGAGGAAGCCCAGAAATAAATCGGCCTGTACAGTCATTTAACATATGACAAAGGAGGTAAGAATACAATTTGGGGTAAAGACAGTCTCTTCAATAAATAATACTGGGAAAATTGGACAGATACATGTGAAAAAAAAAAGCTGGACCATCTTCTTACACCGTATACAAGAATAGACTCAAAATGGATTAAAGACTTAAATGTAAGACCTGAAACCATAAAACTTTTAGAAGAAAACATAGGCAGTAAACTCTCTGATATTACTAATAGAAATTTCCTTTCAGATATATCTCTTTGGACCAGGAAAACAAAAGAAAAAATAAACAAATGGAAGTACCTCGTAATAACAAGTTTTTGTACAGCAAAGGAAACCATCAACAAAACAAAAAGACAACTGGCTGCTTGGGAGAAGATATTCGCTAATGATATATCTGATAAGGGGTCAATATCCAAAATTTATAAAAAACTTATATAACTCAACAACAAAAATACAAACGATCTAATTAAAAAATGGGCAGAAGACCTGAATAGATACTTCTTCAAAGAGGAAATAGAGATGGCTAACTTGACATATGAAAAGATGTTCAAGGTTGCTAATCGTCAGAGAAATGCAAATTAAAACCACAATGAGGTATCACCTCACACCTATCAGAATGGCTATCATCAATAAATCAAAAAACAGCAGGTATTGGCGAGGATGAGAAAAAGGAACCCTCACACATTGTTGGTGGGATTGCAAATTGATACAGCTGCTATGGAAAACAGTATGGAGGTTCCTCAAAAAGTTAAAAATGGATACACTTTTTGACCCAGCAATTATATTTCTGGATATTTATCCCCCCAAAAAAAAAACCAAAACAATAATTCGTAAAGATCTGTGTACTCCAATATTCATGGCAGCACAATTTACAATAGCCAAGATATAAAAGCAACCTAAATGCCCATCAATAGATGATTGGATAAAGAAATTATGGTTCATATATAAAATAAAATATTACTCAGCCATTAAAAAAAATGAAATTCTACCATTTGCAACATCATGGATGGACCTAGAGGTTATTATGCTTAGTGAAATAAGTCAGAGAAAGATAAATATCATATAATTTCACTTATACGCAGTATATAAGGTATATCTAAAAGAACAAACTAATGAAAACAGACTCAAATATAGTGGACAATTTGGTGATGGACAGAGGGGAGAGAGGTTGGGGGCTGGAAGAATGGGGTGAAGGGTTAAAGAAGTACAAGTTAGCAGTTGATAGTTGAGTATGGGGAGCATGACAGAGGGAATGCATTAGCATTAAATAATGGTTAAGTGGAGGGCCAGGGGAGGGAGAGAGCAATAGCGGGGGATTGTTTTATAAACATATAGATGTCTAACTAATGTACCATATACTTGAAATTAATTTAAATAAAACAATTTATTTTAAAAAAAGATCACGAAATGAGCACTATTTACTTAGCTTTCAATGGTGATAATATAGGTCACTAAAAACAAATATGTATTTGAATCAGTATGAAAATATGTGTAGATATATAAGCAATTATATTGCTAGTTCTTAACCTAGTAGAGTAGGCTCCCCACGAGGGTTATGGGGTTATGTTCCAAGACACCCAGTGGATGCCTGAAATTGTGACAAGTACCAAACTATACTATGTTTTTTCCTACACATGCATACAATTCATGGCTTCTAATTATTATATTCATATAGTCAGCATCACTGTTCTTGTGTTTTGGGGCCATTGTTAAGTAAAATAAGAGTTACTTGAATAAAGGTACTGCAACACCTTGACAGTTGATCTGATAACCAAAATAGCTGCTATGTAACTAACGGGCAGGTAGTATTTACAGCATGGATACACTGGACAAAGGGGTGATTCATGTCCTAGGCAGGATAGAGTGGGACAATAGGAGATTTCATCATGCAACTCAGAATGACATGTAATTTAAAACTTATGAATTGTTTATTTCTAAAATTTTCCATTTAATATTTCAGACCGTGGTTGACCATGGGTAACTGAAACCACAATTGCAAAACCTTGGAAAGGATAAAGGGGAACTACTGTATGTATCAAAATCACTTGGAAAGTTGGTTTGTGCCTAAGATTCCAATGCTCTCCAGATAATTGTACTGGGGGATTAACCAACAGGTAAAATTTAGTGGATCAGTTTCTGTACTGCAAAATGGAGAGAATGATTATTCTCTACCTCACTAGATTTTATGAAACTCAATAAAATAATGAATTTAAATCATGTAATTCACTGGTTGCCTATAGTGAATACTTATATAGTGAATATGTAAAATATTTTTGAGGAAAGATATACATGTATACAAGAAATAATTTGTTGTTTGTCTTTAGATTGCAATAACTTATAACCTAATCTCTGAAATTTTCTGTTACCTTAACCCGGAATCGTCTCTAATGACTGTTAAATTACTCAGGATTTAAGAAATTACAAATTTTCTATTATAGATTTAAATGGAAGAAATTGGGGATTACAACCATAATGTATAATAGGCAAGTGAGAATAGCTGAGAAGTGGGCTGAGTTTAACTACAGGAGTTATACAGAGTATTTGCTTCAAGAAAGTGAGTCACAGGGGATATTTAGCTTAGCAGATTTCTTCATAATATTGTGAGAACCAAATAAATCTTTTCTGTAGGCACTTAGGCACTTTTAACTCATCTCATTTCCTTTTATTTCCTTGAGTGGAGCTAAGACTTGGATAACAGCAGATAGAGAAGTGAGGGAACATTAGTATTAGAAAAGAGCTAGTGTTCCTAATATTTACCTCAGAATCCAGGTTTTTGTTAGCTATATTGAGTTATAATTCTGCAAAAATGCCTCAGGTGATCTTAAGGTACAAATTTCTGAAAGCTCATCTGGGAGTATTAGGTTTCTATTAACATACCCTAGTCAAGTCACTCTTCATTCTCATAATGTATCAGGTAATATAGGTCAGTAATAGAAGTGGGAAAATCCCGTGATCAGATCAAATCTGAAGGTAAAACTGCTTAACAGTAAAATGTATTACAAATGAGGAGCTCCCCCTTATTTCTTTATGATTGTCCTATAATATGGATGTCTAGGGAGTGATTTCTTTCATTAATAACCACTCCTCTAGAATGTATTGAGATCTTAGAGGCTGTAGTTCACTACTTTGCATTAGACATGATGGGAATTTCAAATTACATCTTCCAAATGTCCAAGAAATTGAAAAAGGAAACTCAAAACTTAAAATTCCTTAACAGTATCTTAACTATATTCAACACAAACAGATGAAAGATTCACTCTTTGCCCCAGATTCGAAAGCTTTCTAACCTTCCTTTAAGCATATTCAAGATGCATAATTTAGTAAAAAAAAAAAAAGTTATTATGAAAAAGAAGCATAGATTTGATGTCTAATGCCCAAGGACCCAAAACCCATATTGTACACTTATAATTTTCAATGATAGATGTTATTAGAATTAACAAGAGTAATTTTACCTACTAGTAATTAATCCCCAGGCACCTCCCAAATTCATGATATTGTATAATAATACATGCAAATAAATATGCTTTTGTTAATGACATAATGACATGTAGAATCAATTGTTCAATGCCTAAAAATGAACCTAGATAATTAAAAAAAAATTATGTTGGAACTAAGGTACCACAAGGGTACTTACATTATAGATTGTGTATGTGCGTAGATTATAGGGGGAAAGTGTTTTACTGAAAAAAGTGAGAAAATGATTGCTACAAAATTAGCTACAAAAACTGAAATTGTGTTTCACTTTCAAAACAACTTTCATTTTGATATGAGTGATAATAGATATCTTTTACTACACCATTTACCTAGCTCTTCTCTTTATTCAATTATTTGGCAAGGATGAGTCAAAAAGCATTTAGTTTACTATAAGGTGTGTGTAGTACCACTTGTTGAAATCAAAAGTGATTAATAGCATGCAAAAAAATTCCATGTGTTAGGTCTTCATTCTCATAATGTACATAATTAATTGTATTTATCATAGGCAATAAATGTTTCTGTAATACCATTTATACTTTATTGTACCTAAAAACAGGTAGATTGATTTAAACAGCATATCCACAAAGAACATTGTTAATAAAGTTAGGACATAAAACTAACCACATACATTGTTTGGAAAGACATGAAAAACAAATATTTTGGGGTTAAAGACATAATTTGTATGTATATCTATTTTCTGCTCCAATTTCTCCACTACTTTAAAAATATTATGCACACATCTTTTGGAGATACAGTATTTTAGTGAATCATCTAACGTATTTTGTAAAGTTCAAGCTTTTTTTCCACAAATATTTGTGGTAAGTGATTAAATACCAGTGTCCAGTTTGAAACCATCATGAATGTCGGTTGGCAGCTTGTGAGTAAATATATTTTTTGTCCTGAGGAGTTTACACTGTTCACCTCATACACATTTGACATCATCCCTTTTGAGAAATCATCTTTGTAAGCAGGGTGGATTTAACAGTAGCTTCTTCACAGGTTTATGTGTTTAATTAGCTGATAGAACAGACCAAACAGTAGGGGCTGAAGACTTGCTAGAAAAAATAATGTGAAAGTGGAGTACAGTTTTTATTGTGTCAAGCACTATTAATAACAAAAAGTGAAGAAGAAAATTAACTGAAAGTTTTTATTCTTTTGAAAAATCCAGATTTCCAAATACACCTGGTTTTAATAAATTATAAATCTCACAAACCATTCAGCAAAAAATGTCCCAATTTCAGACAGTATATCTGAGTTCATGTCAGTAAAGCTAAATTGAAAACTAGGGATGAAGTTGTGGTCATAGAGGTGGTGAATGCAACTAGATTGATATAGTTTAACTCTAGCTCTCATTTATATTTTTAATATATAAACGAGAGCTCAAAAAATAGTTTCCTCATGTCATATACTTTGTTGTACATATCTCTCCTATCATTTAATGAAATTCTCTTATATTTTAACATTATACATATCCAAAACAGTGCTCTTATGTATATTTATATATTATTATAGAATTTATCCACACAAATATGTAATAGTAATAACTTATATCTTATATTAAAGCATAAAAATATATTTGAATAAATACTTATATAACTTGCTACCAGAAAAAAATCACGTGAGTTATAACAAAATATATTTAAGAAAACAATTTGATTACTCTCAGCAGTGAGTTTTTTGTTGCAATTTGCATTTGTCATTGATAACAGTAAAAATAAATTTTGTTAAATTCAGAATTTATTTAAATCTTTTGGGTTACAGTACTTGATTCAATTTGGGCCATGTGGGAGTTTAATTTCTTTTCAGATTTTTTAAAAAAGAAAAATAAAAAAGGAACATATTTATTTTGAGAGGAAAAAGTGGCTTTGAAGAGATTGTACCAAAGATTCTAGGGATTCCTGCATATTAAATAACTTACAAAATGGAAATTTTGAGGTGCTTTTTGCAAATAATTTCAAAATAATTTAGCCATGACTGATTTTACTTTAGAATGAAATACTTGGAAAACTGTTGTAGATAATTGTTGCAGGATCAACAATCAGGTAACAAATAAGGAAACCCTTCTCTGAATCCCAAGTAATAATACAGATTAAATTATACTAGCTGTAACAAACGAACAGGACAGAGACTAATAGACATGGACAATAGACTAGCAGTTACCAAAGAGGAAGAGGGAGGGGGCAGGGGGAAGGTAAATGGGGTACAAGAGGTCAAATATGTGGTGACAGAAGAAAATATAAGTATAGGAGTTGAACATACCATGCAATATAGATATGCCTTGCTGTTAAATTGTACACCTGAAACTTACTGAATTTCGTTAACCAAAGTTAGGATAAATAGATAGATGATAGATAGATGATAGATGATAGATGATAGATAGGTACATACATACATACATACATACGTACATACATACATACATATATACGTAGATAGGTATGTAGGTAGGTAGGTACATAGGTAGGTAGGTCGACAGACAGACAGACAGACAAGCTGCTACTTAAAATGGTCAAATCTTGCATCTGGGTAGTATGCCTTATACTACATTGTGCTTGTGGTGGGACTGACAATTCCTACTGGCTATAAAGTTTTCACAGTTGGAGGATGTGGATTTTACCTGAGGCCTACATAGACCAATCCTAGGCAAGTATCCACAATATGGTGGCCAAAACTCTTTCATCAGGGGAACTTATGAAAAGCCCTTCGGGGCCTGGAGATGATAATCCATCAGCAGAGGCCTAAGAGAAGTTTGAACACAAAAGGCTAGAGAGAACAATATCAATTTTTTGAATGAAAAGGGTTATTTGAGAGAAATATAAATATTCTAAGATTTGTCCTATTCAGACTAGAGCAGATCACCGGTACTCACCTGCCTAGTAGGAATTTAGGGTTTCCAGAATCAATGTGGGTACCTGGCCTGTGGCCAGAGAAGCCCTGTTGCATGTACCAACTGGTATTTATGCATGACTATTGGCTATGGTAATATAGCTAATTTCTTTTTTTAATTCATTTGAAGTAAATGTGGTAGGCATCTTTTTTAATGTCCTGGACATCATTGGAAATTTATTAAAAGCTTAAGCCCCTCTCTCCAAGAAAATTATAAAGTTCTTGAAGCTCTAGGGATGTGGGTGTCCCTGAACCTAAGGTTAAGAATACTTGTCAACAGATGGTTATCTCTGTTCCTTAGCTTGAAAGGCTTACCTTGTCCCTAGCAATATGTCTGGCTTGGTTTGTTGTGGCCTTTTGAGATGGTGTCACCATTAAAACACGACAAAAATGGGTTTTTACTTTTGGAGTCAGGCTCTCCTGTGGCAATTTAAGCTCTTGAGGGAAATACAAATTTTAGATTTATTGTTTTGTGATCAGTGAAATGCTTAATGAGTGAAAATACAATAATGATAGCAGTATTTACTAATTGTGCTCTAACATGTGCTTTATAAACAGTATCTCATTTAACCTTCACAGCTCTCTGAGGCAGGAATATTATTGACCCTATTTTACAAATTATTTTTAAATAATTTGTTTGAGACCACAGAACTAGAGTGGTAAATTCAGAATTAAAAACCACTATATGTGACTCTAAGCCCTGATATTGTCTGTAGCCACAATATATACATCTTTTAATTCTTCTTTTGGTTGTCTAATTCTGTTCCCCACACTTCAAGTGGGTAAGAACTACTCAAGAGACAACCTCACATTTTTTGCCTTGATTCCCTACTCCATTTTCTCATTAAAACACCCACCTTTTTATTCTTTTCTTGTAGCATCCCAAAAGAGTCAAAAAATTGAGCCCAGATGGGGGTATGGAGGTGAAGAGTTGCTTGTGCTCTTTAGATGACACAGTCAAGGTTGATGAGGAGATGGAGTCTGATTTTTTAATTATGGGGATTATTATAGTTCATTTTTTTTTAAAAAAATTCAGCTTAATTCTTCACTAAATGGTGAAGGTATCAACACAGAATAACTCCTGAATAACTGTTCATATGTATGATCTAAGAGATGAAAGTCTCAATAGGTAAGATCAGTTTGAAAAGACAGGTTTGAATATGAGATAGGAAATATCAGGACAAATCTGTAATTGCCACATGAATAAGGGTTATTTAACTTTTCCCATTAAAATATTACCTTCTATTTTTTTCTTGTGTTTTGTCTCACTTAAAAACAGTTGCAAATATTTGTTTTCAAGTAAACTTTTTAAGATATACATAGAATAAAAACATTTCAGGTCACTCACCTAAAAGTTTAATACTATTCAGACATTTCTATTACATTAAATAACTAATAAATTTGTTCTATGCATTCAAAAAATCATCATAAACTCTTAATTTTTATGAAAAATAACTTAAATAATTGAAAGGCACCACAAAAGCTTGATCTGGAGTACAGAACAGTTGCTATTTGAATATCCTTATTTCAGAGAACCTCTTGAGTTTAATTAAAATAATTTAACATCATTAACATTTTGTTCTCAAAATAGTCTGATAGGTATTATCTTTATTTAGAGATTAGGAAAATAAAACAGGTTACATTTTAATCAGGATTTTAAAGTAAATCAATGAAAACCAGTTTTACAGTAAGAAAATTAAAAGAAAAATTGAGAAAATCATCTTTATAATGAATTCTCAAACTACTATTTTTTGCATTGATTGCATTTTGTTCAAATGAAATGTTTTTTTTTCTTCTTAAGAATAAATTTCTAAAATAGATATTTTTCTCTCTTTAAGAATGGCATTATTTAATTATAGAACAAGCAAGAAGGCTTTAGACTGACTGACTCATATAACATTTCTTTTGGTACATCTATTTAAAGAAAGTCATAAAGGAGAAAATCACAGCATGGCAGCTATGTTAATGACTGATAAAAAATATAAAGTAGAAGACATTTTCTTTTCTGTACATAATTAACCCTTTAAAACACCTGATTAAATAGCTGCATTTAATAACTGTATTTTCCAAAATTTTTCTAAAATGAATTCAAATGCCTAAATTTGAAGACTATGCTCCACAGCTTATGACAAAATAATAAATTATTCTAAGGTTTATTTACTAACTGATTTTCAAAAAAGATTTTTGGACATAAATACATAAATTAAATGTAAAAACTAGAAGTGTGGCTGTTATTGCTACTGAGAACCAAGATATAAATATATGTCATCTATTACAAAAACTGTAGATAGTTCTTTTCTTTATAAAAGGACTAGAGAATAGAAACTATAGCTGTATCCCTTTACTCTCCCACTTGCCTCTTTGAAAAAAAAAAAATTTAGCCTCTTTGTTCCCTAACATGCAATGCAAAAACATAATAGTATGTGATTTTCCTGAGGGAACTATTTCCTTTTCTTAAATCACAGCATGAACCTAGAAGCCTTGTTTGTTTTTAATTTCTTATTTTGGTATATCAGGAATTCAAGAAAATCTGTTTTTTCCCTCCTCTGGAGGAAAGGATAAACTGGCTAGAAACTACAAGAAACACTCAACACATCATGACAGTTCTTGGAATTAGGGAGGTGCTGTGGTGATCCCCCACCAGCTGCTGTCATTTAGAATGTGAGTGCCAGAAAAGCTACAATAGGTACAGGCATCTTAAACCAAACACATTAATTGGCCAAAATGAAATATCAATAAAAATAAATGAGCTGGGAATCAAAGCAGATGGACATTGGCAGCTTGTCTCTTTTCTTCACTAGAGGTTTTCTGTTTAAAACTATTTGGAGAGATGTAATTATGTAAGCATGACTCTGCTGGTCACAAAACAAACACTATTGTTAGTTTATCATCTTGGAAAATATTCACTAAGCTAATGTGGGACTGACTTAAACATGTTCTGAATTTTTCCAAGATTAAGAGTGATGGATGAAAACTTAAGTTCAGGTGTCAGTCATGGGTGCTACTAGTGTTTAGTCAATAAAAATTATTGTTTGAGACATTAACAGCTTAGTATCTTGCCATTTTGTATAATAGTTTCCTATACCGTATAAAATTGCCTAGAAGCCTGTGATCAAACATTGTCCAATTCCTTGCTAAGGTCTAGATTGGGTCACATGCAAACTTTATTTGAAAAACATAAAATATAAAAAAAATGTATTATAATTGGAAACGTTCATTACATAGCGTGAAGAAAACAGAATCACAGAAATGCAGAAATAGATTTTATTTTCAAACAAATAATAATGTCCATCATTTATGTTGTTGTCAGTTATGAGTAGAAAAAAGTTGGCTCCCTTGATCATTTTAGTGAAACACAAATTAATGGTGATAATATTTGTATATTGTCAAGAATCAGGCTGTTCATAAGCAACATCTTTTTCATCCTTACTACATACCTCAAACATAAACTAGGCATTAACTGGAAATATCATTCTATATATGCAGGCAGTAAATGTTTCTCCAGAAAAGAACCAGTTTGATATAAATTGCTCTCAAATATCCAGGTGCTTAAAGTTATTATCAGTAATATTATCAATGACTGGCATATAAAAAATGTGTTTTGTGCCTCACTTCTTAAAAAAATTACATCTATTTTTAAAATAACCATTTTATATATCCAGCCATAGAGGCATATAGAGACAAAACAAAACAAAACAAAACACACACAAAAAAACCAGAATTTGTGCTATTTGTGCTGTTTTAATATGGCTAGACATAAAGTCAAGATATGGAATAATTTTCAAATCTACTTGTATGATTATGGTACCTGGATCATTATTTTAAGAAAACCAGTTGACTATTACTCATTGACGTTCTTACTATTACTCTGCCTATTTCTAGACTGGGGTGGCAGTGGGATCTAAATTTTCTAAACTCTTTTAAAAATAATTTTCTAGTACTAAGTTCACTAGCCTCTTAAGTTTAGCTCTGATAAATGTACAAGCAGCTAAAGGCTTACCATCTGTGTAGATATAGGCAGATTCACCTAGGCTAACAACAAAGATAGCAGAACAGAGCAGACATCAGGGCCTGGGCTTAGCAGCAGATTTTTACCTGGACCAGGGTATCCACAGGTTAGGTAGTGACTCAACACAAACCTGGAAGCCATCTCCTCTAGAGATGTGGCACTGACCCAGGGGATCTGCTATTAAGTGGCAATGGGTCTCTGTTAATAAGAGGAGTGCCAGGTGGGGAATGAGGCAAAAGGTGAAAAGGAAAAGTCTACCAGGGAATTTTGTACTTTGGCATTGATCCTGTATATGTATATATATATATATATATATATATATATATATATATATATATATATATATATATATATATATATATATATACAGTCCATTTACATGAAGTAAATCCTGATGATTGTTCAAAGACTGACTCCAGCTTCAAAAGGTATTAATAAGAGCAAAAAAGGGTCTGGTTCTGGAAAACAACAAGCAATAATCACAACAAAAACATGCTATGGGCAATGACAAAACAGTTGCCCAGACAAAAGTAAGGCAGAAGTCAGTTGACCAAATAGGCAGATGATCAGTGCTGGTAGGCCAAGAGTGACTTCCTAGAACCAAATAACTCTATCTCTGGAGAGAGAAAAGAGTCAGAGTCTGGAAGTCTGAGGAATATTCTCAGAAGCACACTGATGGTGAAAAAGGAGATTTTCACCAGTTGATTGCAAGCAACTGTCTTATGTCTGATTGATATCTTTTATTGGATTTCCTCATAGAAATTTCCCTTCAGAGGAAGTATTAACGTCACATGAGAACTCTGATAAAGTTCCCTAGCACCTTCTTTACACAAACCAAATTTTGCTAGTCATAAGGAGTAATTAAGAGAAAAAGCAAATGAAAGGAACTCTGCCCTCCAGAAATTTAAAATCTAAAACCTATGAAGACAGCAATATTGATGTCCCCTCCATGTGGAGCTAATCTCAGATATTAGATGTTGGAGCTTAAAAATCTCTTACTGTACCAGAATAATAACTTTTGGGGGCCATAATATCAGAGAGAGAGAGAGAGTCCAGGCCATGGCTCTAAGAACCAACCCAATACCAGAATACAACAAGCCATACTTCAATATGGTGATACTTAGCAGTTGTTAAACTATTGTGAAAACAAACAACAAACAAGCAAACAAATAGAAGAGAAATAGTAAAGGAAGCCAAACATGGGGCTGGGGAAGGACCAGACCTATCAGAAACATAAGAAATTGTTCTCTATAATTCCAACAGAAGGAATCAGAGAGGATGGGGTAAAGTGACATCTATAAGCTTCAGGATTACTGTCCTCATGGCAATTCCAAAATCCTAAGGAAAAAGTGTCTTCAAATTCCCACTCTTTCTTCTTAAATTGTATCTCAATCACTAAATAAGTATGCCTGTTATTTTAGTATTTTAAGAAAGCAGTTATCCAGATCTATCTTATTTAATGTTGAACATTTTCTCAAACAATCCAGCTTTCTTTATCTAAACTGAACGTATCATAGAAACCTATAAATTGCAGTAATCAAAAATGGAGCTTTATAATTTTTACTGAGCTTTTAAAAAGATTTAGCATCAGATCCATAGAGTGACTCAAGAAGCTGGCATGGTTTTTTGCAGTCAGGATTAGAGGAATATCTCACTAAAAATACCTGGGGACTATGCCACTTCCTCCAGAGGAGATGGCTCATTGTATAAGAAGCAAGGTTTGGAAGGACTAATTTCTAAATTGTAAACTATGACATAATATGCAAATAAAATACTAGGTACTAATAAGGTGGTAAAAATAATAGAATAACTTTAGAGCAGCACAAATAAAATTATTTCTCCCAATAGAGAAAATTAGTGATTGAATGAAAGTTGGAGCCAATCTTAAAAAATTCTAATAACATAATATGATATATAAGAAAAAATAAATTGCCCATATAGAAGACAACACATTACTCAATCAGAGAGTGACGAAGTTCCTACCATGCATTTAATACAAGGGTCTCATGGTAATGATGATTATGGTTTCCCTGTGGGCTTCTTTTAGAGATGGAGGTCATAGACATTTATAAACTTAAGGAGATGCATCAAGGATAACACTCTAAAAGACAGAGAAACCCGAATTTACTTTTATCTTTCTACAGGAATAATTAGTTAATAATAGCAAGATATTTCGAATTATGCAAACCAAAGATTCTAGAGTCCACCTACAGTGCTAAGCATGAATGGGAATTCTCATATACCAAGTGCATCATGTAGTTACTTCACTATGGAAAATTGCACTCACAAGACAATAACAGAATTTTCAGAAGGGAAAATTTTATATCATAACTATGTAATGATAGAGAAATTGACTATAAAAGAATGTCAGAAACTCAAAATTTGGCACATAATATGATTAAAAATATTTAGTTCTTAAAGAAAACACATGTAAAACAATTGTTATCAAAACCATTGGGTGATTTCTTTCAAAACTTTCAAAACACTTAAGCACTGGTGCATATACTTTAAAAACAAAATTTTAAATGTGAGTGCATATATATTGATACATTAAATGTCATATTACTGTATACTTAATTTGTGTCCTTTTGAACCCAATATTTTTTAAAATTTAAACTTTCTTAAATAATTAAATTCACATGCATGATGACCTAATGCTATCTGAAAATATATTAAATATTAGTCTATATGTTAATATTTATTCACAATTTTACCTCTTGAACATATAAACAAAGAAGCCTTGTCACTCAGAGGCATGTGAGTAAAGGGGCTGTGACTATGAAGTGTAACTTTTCAAATCATGTTTCATGTGGAGCTGCAAAAGTCTTATAAAGGAGTGACAGGCAGATATTTGAGATATGGCTGCAGGGCAATATGACTGATTATTTTAATTAATATAACTGAACATTAATCAAAATCAAATACTTCAAAGTGGTCATCTTGCTAGGTATTAAATACTCATTTCGATTATGTTACCATTGCACAAATCTGTACTGGATGTCTTCCTTTAATAATTTTCTTCAGATACTACTGCCTACCCTTCTGAACACTTTTTTATAATGGGAAATTTTGTTCAATAAAGGAAGATTGGCTTTGAGACACTTATATGGAAATAAGTGTGGTGAACACAGATATCTCTGCTTTGGGTTTAAAAATGAAGTCTGACTATAAAGCAAGAATATTTTCCTAAAAAACTTTCTCACTTTGAGGACAATTCCAAAAGAAGTGTTTGGTAATTGGTTTGAGCAATGTGAGGAGGGAGGCCACTGGCTTCAATGAAACTTGAGTATCGATTCTGTAAGGAAGACCATCCAAATGTCTTATTGCTTCACGGTGGTCATATTTTGTTTTTAATTAGCAATAAACACTCCTTGGATAAACCTCATTAGCTATGATACTGCTGCTACGCAAAGCTAAGGTGGTCATATTTTCTAAGAAGAGACAAAAGAAGAGTGTTGCTCACTTTTTAATAAAACCACCCAAAGGCACCTGGGACTTTAACATTTAGACTGAATGTAACATTTGACTTTACTTCCCCAAATTTCTCTCTAAAGAGGAGTTTGGCTTCTCATACTTGTCTTAAAAGATGTTTCCAGTTTCTTTATGTTGAATGATAAATTAACGATGTACTTTGTGAATATGCGCTGAGCATGAACTGGAAGGCCTCGTCAGAGCAAAAGAAGGCCTTTAGCTTCTATGTACAAATATCTCTTAGATATTCTGATGAAATGAAACAGAGTCCTACTGAGGTTTATTTTCACCCCAATGAATCTTAAGGAAATTATAGCTGCGCCCATCCAAATATCTTCACATGAAAGCTTTAGGAACAAATTCAAGCAATTTTACAAAGTTCCATGTGAAAAACACTGTAAAATCTCCTTTTCTGAGAAATTAAATTTTCTTAAATCTTTCAAAAATAGAATATAGGGAAAATGTAAAATTCTGAAAGAAAGAATTCTCATGTGTAGAAAGTACTTACCAACTTCAAAAATGATGATTGAAATATTTTGTTAAAGTTTATTCTGCTAAATCTACCACAAATAAACACTATCATGAATGAGATGTGTCTGAAAAGAGATGGTTAAAATGTTATTATAAACTCAATCTAAACATTCAATAACTATTTCATTGAATTAATATTTCTCTTAATAACAATATTACTTCAACTTAAATGAAAATTAGCTCTACCTCCAACCCACATAGTAAAGCAAATATGACACCCATCACTAGAAAAAATATGTCATATTTCATCTAACTGGAACTATTTTGTGAACTAGCTACTAATAGCATTTGGGATATTTTCAGCATGGTTATTCAATTTGAAAAATTTAATTTTTATTTTTATGTCAGATTCATGAGCCTATTTGAGGTAATGTTTTTCTAAGGTAGAAGGGAAAAATATTTTGTATATACCTCTATATAATACTGCAGATCGATTTTAGCAGGGATTTTAGAAGATAAGAAAAATCTTTACTTTTAATACTTTGACAGATGAGTCATTTAAGAAACAAAAAAGTATATGTGATCATGCATGAGTTAAATTCTGAGAAACAGACTGCTTTTTGTATTATCAACAGTTTGAAAAAATTAAGCAAAATATGTGCCTATTTTTTTTTACTACAGTTCTAATACAAAGTAATTGAAATCATTTTGTAGTATTATTACAATTGCTAAAAAGTAACAACTTGGAAAATGTTTATGAAAATGTAAGCATTCAAAATCCAGACAGAGATCACAGGACTTACTCAGAGATCATATATATAATTTTTTATGATTAAAACTGCTTTGTCATCATTACTACTGTTACTAATAAATTATTAGGCCCTATATGTGGAATTGCTGAAATAAACATTGTATAAAGCAAGTTTGATATAAATTTTTCATAAGTTTAATACTTAAAAATGTGCATGAAATTAAAGACTAAGTTTGTGCAAGATTTGGGAGAGCATAAGAAAGTAAAGACAGTATATTAAGAGAAAAGATTATATATGTAATTTGACCACAAAAGGCCACATATTTAAATGAAAACAGAATTACCTTTCAATTTTAAGAAAAGTGATAAGAATCAAAATATTATATATTAGTGTTGAAACTAAAATAAGTTCTCACTTTTTTTTGCAATTTTTAAATGTGATGGAAAGGAAAGAATTTAGCAAAGTCACCTTTAATACATAACAACATAAATATTTGCTAAACCTCAAGTATTATTAATTATTCTCACTTACTTATGGGAGGGTATGAAACACAATTTCAGGACTTTCTTGCTATAATTATTTATTATGAAATAGAATTGTTTCAATGTAGTTTTCTCAGACAAATAAAAGAGGAGTTGAAATTACAGCATTTTTAAAAATAAAAAAACAATATGTACTTTAACTACATTTAAAAAACCCTTATTGAAACTTAAATGGTTAGTTATTTTATATTCTAACTACTTACCTAAGATGAAGGGCAATCTAAAATTTCCAATGATGACCAAATTAAAAATTTAGTGTATATTAAGAGAATAATTCTCAGGTTTCTTTTTGGAAACACAAATCAGCAAAGGAACTGAACTAATCAGTATAAAATTAAGAGGTAACACTTGAAAAAAATCAAACCTAATGAAAATAAAATTAGCAACAGATTTTGTCATTTAATTATCTTCATTAGGTAACATATGAAGATTTAAAGTTTTAAACTAGCTTCCAGCATTTATAAAAATGTATGCACATCTTCATGCTTTAAAAAAGGACTATCATACAATACATAGCTTGGCAACTTTTTTATTTGTTAACTGTTCTGCTGAAATGTTTTAAACTAATAATTAGATATATTGACTTTAAAGTATAGGCACTTAATACTTTAAAATATTTTATTTAGAGTATTGAATTAAGAAGGTGTGGAAATAAAATTAGAAAAATAAAATTTGCTAATTATAATATCTGATGCCAAACATTTAAAAATGTTAAAATAACATAATGCCTAACTTCAAAGTTTAAACTAATAAATTCAAGAGACTCCACAAATGGAAAATATTGATTAACAATAAGATAAAGTTTTGAGTAAATATTATATTATTAAAATAAAATCAAATTTATAAATATAATTAAGTAATTTTATACTTTTCTCTTTTTCTATGTTTATTGGGTTAGACTTTAAAATTTAATTTTCTGTGTATATTTTTTGGAGAGTCATGATTCAGAGGTAAATTTTTAACAACAAAATAAAAATTTCTACATTAATTTCTTTGTTCTTTTTTTAAAAAGAAATATTAATGCTTTATTTTGAAGTAGTTATGACTATTTTTATCCATCTAGTAGAAAATAATTCACCAAGATAAATTTGATATTGAAATTTCTGTTTCTATTTTGTGTAAGCCTTGATTTCTATAGTTTCTTTACAATTATAGTTGCTAAAGTTTTTAAATGTTATTTTCATGGCATATAATGTTGTTTCTACAAATAATTATTTCTCTTGAATTAGAAATTATTCATCTTTGCTATAAAACTAATAATTTTAGTATCCTGTCCTTTTACTTATGATTGTTTCTGATAGCAACAGCAGATGCCTTTTTTAAAACTATATAACTAAAAATTGCTTTACACCTGTATTATTTTCTTTTTTCTTATTTCCTTTTTTCTTCTCTTCCTCCATCCCTCCTTCCTTTCTCTCTCTTTCCTTCTTCTTTTTTTTTCATTTTGTTTCTTTTTTTTCTTCCCTTCTTCTTATCTCTCTCTCTCTTTTTTTGTAAAATTATTGAATCAAGTAGCTATCCAGTGGGAGGAGCAAATGTTATTACCTGTAGTGAAGTGTCAAGAAAAAATGAAAATCTTCATCGCATGAGAAGTATTTAAAGCAAACAGATTTATTCAGAGTAAGGCCTGAGAACAAGGAGATGTTGCAGTCTAGCACATAAGCTTAATTCTTGTTTAGGAGTTTTTGGTAGAATGTCTTTACTTTCTGAAATACACTCTGCTGATTAAAAAAAAAGCTGACAGTTAATTAGCACAGACTCTTATTACAGAAGTCTCCTCTAAAGCAGACATATTCAAGTTATCTGAGGTGATTGTCATAAGGGGTTGTTTGGTGTGGTGCTCACAGATGGCAGAAAAGACAGCCCAGGAACGCAAACAGCCTGATAATCAAGATAGCCTTAAAATATGGGTGAGTTTTCAACTCTGATTCTGGCAGCAGCCTCTTTTCAAATATCTTGGGTTGTTATGTCCAAGTGGTTTACTTTAAAGCAGGCTTGTCATCAAAGGGGACCCAGAGTCAAGAATAATTATGATAATTACCCAGAATTGCAACCCCCCCAAATAATCATAATAATAATCCTGAATCTTAACCAAGTATAATATTGTTTGTGCAATACACTGCTACAATCAAAAAAATAAAGTGCTAGACAACTACAATCTATTCTTGACTGACAAAGCTTCTATAATTGTATGACTTTCTGGGATAATGGTTTAAACAAAAGTAAATAGTTTTAAAAAAGCCCCTTTTGCCCCCTCCCCCACAAAGAAAGATTGGAAAGCTTAGCTGTGTTTAGTGCCCATTGATGAAAGCAGTGTTCTCTGATCCATGCTGCTATTGTTGGTTTTAGTTTAGCTCCCTCTCAATCAATATCTAACAGGGCATGATTTAATAAGGTTTTATAATCTCCAAAAATGGGGGGGAGAGGGTGGTTGTGGTATTGTCATTCATCAAAGGGGGCCTTTCAGGTTTCTTTGCTTTCACCTGCTGGGACCCATTTGGTCTCTTTCAAAGAGAATGCAATGACAAAATGAATGAGAAATGCTAGAATAAGAGTCCCTTATTCTACCCAATAGTATAATCAATGGGTACTTGTAATCCCTATTGTACCTCACAGAGGTAGTTGTAAGACAATTAAATCTCGCTTCTCAGGCAAATGATTTTGGTAGTTAACCTGAACAGCCAACAATATTGAAGAGAATGAATGCATTTGAAGCAATGATGTAATGGGATACTGCCTGGCCAGAAAGGCATGCATGTGTATTGACATGTGTATGTTTATCTCAATATACTGGGTCCATGGTTTTCATGGCTTATAGTCCCTTAAATATTACATGGGTAAGCGGCAAATATTTTAAACAATTCCACAACCTGACTTTTAATTTTCACTTTAACGAACATGAAAATATTCCCATTTTTGCAGCATTATGCACTCTAAACTGTAGTTTCATAAACAGAAAACATTTACATAGTTAACATCAGTTTGATGTGACAACCAATTTAGTTTTAATTTCATTTGCATCAGCTAAATTCAATTTCTCTTTCCCTACTTACTGAGTGGCTTGAATGTCAAAAGGAGGCTTGTAGTCTTTGGAGAAAACGTGTACTTGTTTCAGTCTGCATTGTTTGTCCACCTTCGGTTATGTGGACTTCATATTCTATTTCAAGTATTGTCTATCAAGAAATCTTATGGTTTATTCTTTTAAATAAATAATAAAAATGTGGCCAGTGATAAAATTGTACAGCACACAAAAATTCTAAAAGATTTATGAAGAGAAATTACACTCTTAAGTCCTGTACCTATTGATAAATATTGAATACCAAATAAAGGGAGCAAGAAATTGCTAGATCAAATATACGAAGATGCATTTTACTTCATATAATTTAAAAATTAAGGGATCCTCTTTTTTAACATAATTTAAATATTATCTTTTAATTTTTCTTACATCTTATTTATGTTAAAATGTCCATATTTCTCTGCTAAAGTTCTCTGAGAAGCCTCAATTAGTTATTATTTACAGTAATTCTCAACTTTATTCTTCAAGCAAAATATTACATTTAATTAATGCACAAACATGTGATACATACTTTTATCTCTAGAGGTACACATTTTCTTTTCCACCTAAGGAGTTTTTAATAAAGTGCTATTGATTTTGTACCCCCAAAATATATTGACTCAGACACAGATATTCACAGATGTGTGCTCTGCACACAAGTGCATATGTATTTTCCTTAAGTCACACAGACATGTAGCTACCCTATATATAAATAGAATTAATTAGCTCTTCACTGATGCTCGTACATATAATTCTTTCAATTACCTTTAAATATTGAAAAGCAACTCTCAGGAAACTAGAAATGTTGTCCTATATGATTTCTAAGACAGAAACATTTGGTATCAGAATTCTATATACTTGTGGATATTTTTAAAACCTGTTAATTTGTTATGTTTTGATAATACAAGAATTAAAAAAACACTAGAAAAATAAAATATAAAATGTATTCTCTTATAATGCTGAGTTTAGCAAAGAGTGAGACACCCGACTCCTCTGGATATTTCCAGATGAGTCTAGCTAATTGGGGTAACCCAAGCCAATGGACATTTGAAAGACTCAAGGTCAGGTGTTTTATTGCTGGGATAGTATTAAAAAAAATGACTGTCAGGGGTGAACGAAGAATTATGTCAAGAGCATTCAGCATTACTGCCACTAAAGAGAGAGGAGGGGGAAAACACTGCAAAGAAAAACATGTCATTTTCTAAATGAGCGAGGGGAGGAGGAGAGGGCAATAATGTGGCCTTCAGCTGTTGGTTTATTAGGTTTCCATTCCCATGATCCACATCTGCATTAGGCAGAAATAGTCTTACTTTTAGTACAGTTGCACTCTACAACTTTGCTTTCTTGTTGAGTAAAAAATAGCTGTGAATAACATGCTGAGGAAGTTTGTTCTTTGCGGTTGTTTGTTTCCCCAACTCTTATGCTACTTTCCTGATTCTATAGCCAATCTTAGCATTGTTGTCTGATTTGCCATGGAACAGTGAACATTGCTTTTCCTAGCCAAATCATCCAGTGTTAAATGGTATGTGATACAGATCAATAGGGCATCTACAGCTGTACAAAAAGGGCAATGTTGTTTCTATTAACAATTTTGAAAGAGAGTGTTGCCTAATGGTTAAAGGATTAAATTGGGTATTGAGGGTTTTGATGTCTTGAATTCTAATTCTACCTAAGCCATTGAATTTCTAATGAAGTTGTTAGCAAGTATTTTTGTCTCACTCTTCCTGAAAAATGATCAAAGTGATCTGCAACAATATATTAATGGGTTATATATTTGGCCTATCATGCGATTTATTCAATAAAACATGAAAATCTGGAGAACTGTTGAAGATGATTGAAAAAACATCTTGGTGACTTCAAAACATATATTACTTTAAATATTGTGTCAGATTAATTGTTCATATTCTATGCTTTCTTTCTATTGCTTGTTTCTATGCTTCAGGCTATTTTCTTGTCTGAACCCATTTAGCTGCAACTTCACATTTATATATTTGGAGCTTTAGTCAAACTGGGGAAATAGCTTGTTTTGGTTCTGGTTACTCACATTCTCCTTCAAGAACAGGATATGTTTCTATTTCACATGAGTCCCTCATCAGCAGCATTTTAATAAAGCATAGGGTAGAAAATAGCTTTGGAAAAGCGGTCAGCTTTTTGCCTTTGCCAATGCCAGGTGCAAATGGTTGTTCATAAGGATCAGCAACAGTCATCTCCCTTTATTTCAGTTCGGGGTAGAGGCCTGTGTGGGTATATGTGGGCGAATGTGCCCATATGTGAGAGAGAAAGAGAAATAGAGACAGAAGCAGAGAGGAGTTTGTATAAAGTTGTGTACTATTGTTAACTCAAGCTAATCTTTTAAAGGAGGATAGGCTCTCTTATTGTATTTCCTGCTCAGATTTCTAGATTCCAGTTGATCTGAAACTTCACCCCTCCTCTCTCTCTCCCCCTCTTCCTCTCTCTCCCCTTCTTCTTCTCCTTCTCCTTCTTCTCCCTCTCCCTCTTCCTCTTCCTCTCTCTCTTCCCCTCCTGTCTCCCCACACACCCAATTCATTTCAGAAGAATGTTACCTGTTTCATAAAGAATTCACTCAAGAAACAAAGTAACATACCATTCTTAATATAATCAAATAATAGAGGTCTAACATTAATTTTACTGAAATGTCTGTGGTTCTGTTTTATTTTATTTTACTTTATTTGTTGGGTATTGCACTTAGCAGAAGTGGAAATGTAGTCCTTGGTAGTTGACTGGAGAAAAACTGAAAGTTCTGAGGCTGACGATATTGTTCAGGGAGATGAAAATTGTGGTTCTTACTTGGGTCTCAACCTTGGTCACAGATTAAATGCATAAGGCAATGCATTGTGGGAAGACACTATGTATAAACACTTGTAAAACACTAGAATGAATACATTGATAAAATACTGCCTTGATTTTTAGGCTAGCTGACTTAATTGCTTCAATTTCTGTGAAGGAAACAAATGAAATAACCAACAAATAGTATTATTTTCCTGAATTAATGGTGAATTTTTAATCATTTCTTTTATATTTTGCATACTAAAGACATATGAGTTTTAGTCATTTCAAGATGCTACAGTGTTTTCTATGGGCTTCTTTAAACTCTTTTTAGTTTTCTTAATTTGTCCCAACATAAGATTTTTATTTTAAAAATGTAATTCAAATTTATGATACTCCAAATCACAAACGGATAATTTTGTGTGTTTTTTTTCCCCAAAGAAGTGTATTTTATTAATAGTTTCTGAATTATTAGTGGGTCTTTGTTTAGTTTTTCTTAAAGACATA
Organism: Macroglossus sobrinus; assembly: GCA_004027375.1. Taxonomy (NCBI): domain Eukaryota; kingdom Metazoa; phylum Chordata; class Mammalia; order Chiroptera; family Pteropodidae; genus Macroglossus; species Macroglossus sobrinus. Next base: position 507,479 of record PVKZ01000122.1, on the reverse strand, counting down.
CAAGACTTTGTATAATCTTGACCACAAGCATGAAACACAAAATTGCTAGGTGAGAGAAGCTTATATTTATGTAATCACTACTGTGCTATTAATCTGTGCTATTTATGATCACAGAATGAATGTGATATTCAATTATTTTAGTATTCAATTGTTAAATTATTTGATATTCAATTAATTGTTTGGCCAAATAAGCCAAATAAGCCCCCCCAAAAACAAACAAAAAATCCATTTTATTTTTAAGTGAGATTCTTATCAATATATTTTTTATGTTTTATAAATACTGATATTACAGGAAATCAATTGACAAATGAGAATATAATGAATTATTAATCATTTCAAATACTAGTTAGGTCTGCTTAGTGTGACTCCAAACATAATTTGAATGTGAGTGTTTCTGCTTAACCTAGTACAATTACAAAAGCAATTACAAAGTTCTTTTTTTCCCCAGATTATTTTTGCAAAAATTGATATTACAAGTTTCATCATACTCTTCAAATTTATAAATACGAAAAGAACAAAACAAAATGTTTGTTGCTTCCACTTCTCTAACATAAAAACTTGGAAGTGTCTCCATTTTTCATTTTATGGAAACAGTTTAGTGATTTATTCACATGAGAGTTCAAATTTTTAAAAAAGAATTTTAAAAATTGTTTTCATTGGAATAATTAACTGAAATCATTATGGACACAATGTTCCACTCAGAACTAGTGAACAGCTATTATTTTTTCAGCAAGTGATCAAACAAAACTGAGCAGGGAGTTTCTATAACATATATACATACACACACACACATACATACATACATACATATATACATACATATATACATACATTCATTCATTCCCAGTTAGATTTTCAAGTATAAAGTGACCTTATGTTCTACTGGTATTAAATAGATTACACACACAAAAAAATTTAGTGGCCATATATAATTAGTTGAAATCACACTCCTAGAAATTGCTTTAGATCTGTATATAAAAATTACTCACTCTAAAAGTATTAAGCTATTATTAGTCTATATTATATTCTTTATGACCAATTATAAATTACATAGAATGTCTAAAGAAAACAAATCAGTTGTATACACATAAAACTTCTATTTCAAGAGATCTTATATCCATCAATTTATCTATTTTATAGCAACTCATGGTATAATAACAGTGGAGTTTTTGAGATTCTACCTAAAGTGAATATTTTAAATGATACCAATTAAAACATGACTCATGAGACTCATTCCATAGATCTATTAATATGACAAATTAACTTATGTTCCCATAAACTGGATCTACAGAGGGTAAAATCAAGATATAATGTTGTCTATAAAGCAAATTTTACCAAGTTGTCCATTTGGTCTCCAACATTTGTATTTTAAAGAGGTGTGATTATATTTTATTGAATCCTTATTTTTCTAAATTGAATGTCCTCATAAAATCTCTGTTTTTTCTAAGGAGATACTTGAAAAATTATAATCTTGCTATACAAAGAAAAAATCTTTTTCAAAGATGGCTCAAAACTAAAAAAAACTTTTAGAAATCTTTCAGATTTTGAACTGGTATGATATAACACAACTGTAAAACCATTATATGTATAAGCATAGCTATATCAGTAACAAGTGAAATAAATTATGCAGTTCAGTTTGCCAATGTGTAATATAATTTTTGATCATATGTAAATTTGCTATAAGAGGTTTTAAAAGGAATCTTTTAAAATATACCCCAAACTATAACAGATTTGTCATTCATGCACTGCTGAGCATGGAGGCCTAATTTTACCTTTTTGCTATTATTTTAAATTAAGGCACTTATCCAAAATCAAAACAGCTTTTACAATGGACATTTTGTGAAGTGAGATAGTAATAATATCTGGAGGAATATGGTAATTGTTCCTGTTGTGGAGGCACAGGGAGGTATATGCCTTATGCATATATTGAGAAGCTGGAAATACACTCAGTATAAAACTATATCTCAAAGTTTGGAGAGTAGATTAGAAGGTGCGTATTGATCAGGCAGAAACATTAAATGAAGCGAAAACATTGCATTTGAAAAGCAAGAACAAAGACATTTCTTTTTGCTTTGCTGGTAAAGAATATTAAAAGAGGACAACTGCCATTCTGACACCATTTTTAAATCCAGCTTTTTATATTACAGTCTTTAATGAGGGACCCCACAATATCAGATGAAGAAAGACAAAAAGAATTTTTTGATGGGAAAAAAAAAAATCAGGAAAAGAGAGAGATGACTGAGAATATGCAAACTTTGTCTGCGATTGAGTACAGGCTTAATGCTGAAGGGACTTCTTCCCTCTAACTACCTATTAAGGAAGGCTGCATAACAAATAGCAGACTAGCCCCTAAAGAGCTGAAAGGTAAAGTTCTCAGGAAGCCCGAGTAAATACAGAAATGATTTTTACTATTCCAAATTTAATTCGACATTTTCTGAGTGTGTGTGCATGCTTGCAGGAGAGTGGGGTGGGATGTGGAGGGCAAAATACCCGCTTCCTGTCCTGAAAAGTGTCATGCAACACAGATTTCTCTGGAGAAAATGCATCTTACTTGACTAAACACAGCTCTCAGCATGAGAATAAACGCCATAGACATTACGCACTGCATTGAGGCTGAGCAGGCCCAGTGCAGTGCTTTCACGCCATCTAGTGGCTTTATGAGAAGTCTCCCGAATACCCTCTGATCTCAAGGAACCATTCCTTTTTCCATTTGATAGTGTCTACAAGGCAAGTAAGTGAAAGAGAGGAATTGTCATAATTACTCAGAGAATCCAGGCAAAATGGGTTATTTTTCTTGAAAAATATAAATATTTTAGGTTAATATATCCCAGAAGTTTAAACAGCCTGGCTTTAAATTGTTGGTGCCATTTTGCTTTAGGTGGATAATAGTCCAAGATTAAAGTTCTTTTTCTTCCTCTTCTTTTTCCTTTCCCTTTTCCTTTCCTTTCCTTTTCTTTCCTCCCCTTACCCCCACTTCTCTTTAAAATTCCTGTTTTGATTTTTCAGTTTCTCAAAGAATTGAAGTATTTGGAGGGGGTGGGACTTGTATCTATGGGGCTTTCTTTTCCAAGAATATGACCCCATTTGGCCCTCTAATTTTGAGATAGTGAGATGTAAAAAACGTCAAAGAATCACCTTCTTGGAAATACGTAAAATAGTTATATTATCTGACACTATTCCATTACCACCCCTCTGACGAGGCCCTGAAAGCAGCACTTGGGTCATCAAATTGTAAAGATATTGTTTACAAGCTGAGGTATTTTTGTCACTTTCAGAAATACAGCTTTCCATTGTCATTTTTGCAAAATGTCATTAAAATGGTTTTATCCACACTATTTATATGTATATAAGGTGTGCTGGAACTTTTTTAACAAGTTGATCTTCAACTGGTATTGAGTGCACTTAACCAAAATCATTTCTTTCTTTCTTTGAGATTTACTCCATTGACATAGGATTTTTTTCTTTTGATCCCATTAATTCACATGTTTAAATATTACTTTTATTGCACCTAGAGATATAAATCGTTGTCCTCTGGGAATACAGAATTGCCTTCTTGTAATATGAAAAGATTAGATTTATAATGTTTTCACTGATGAAGTATAAATGTCTTTTAATGAAAAAAAAAGTGAATTTCTAAATTTGTGTAACAAATAGCTACATAGTTTTAAGTCTTTCAGACAAAGACTTAAATTACCAAAAAAAAAAAAAAAAGAGGGGCTCTTTGTGGAAAAACCTGTTACATTATATATGTAGGAATTATGGTGACATCATGGCATAAGAATTATATATATTTTATTACAGTTGTAGATCAGTAGGAAATACGAGTTATAACTTTATACATATTGTTCAAAGGCTGATATTTTTCATAAAACATCTCTACTTGAAAGGATTTAGTAAATGAATTTAGTACTTGTTGAAGAGGTACTTTGCATACATTTTAAGTAATACTGCAGTGGGAAAATAATTTTATTGGTTATTTTTCTTTTGGGGGCATATGTAACATTCACCTTCAGAGATTCAAGTATGAACAAACAGAAATTTATAAAATTTGAATTTAACATTTGTGTGATTGACATCTGTATTTGCCTTTGTTGTGTTTTTTGTGAATATTTATGTTTTCACCATTTGATTTAGACAATGAGCAGATATCTTAAAATATTCTCTTTTTAAATGCTGAATCAAGCAGAGTGTTCTTTAATTTCTCCACTTTGTGCTAAATTTTAGTATAAATTTGCTTAAAAAGAGGTCAAGTCTGGGTTTTCACTTTTCTCATTTGTAGATTTGAAACAACTATCTGGGAAAATTCATGTCACGCAAAATCTTAAATATTTTTCTACAATTTTTTCTTCTTAAATGGCAATATTAGATTCTAAAGAAATGTTTACAGATACATATACATATATAGTGTAACTGTTTAGTAATTTTAAAAAATATTTTTCTTATATAATTTTTTACTTGAACTGATAATTTAAAAATTGAATTTAGTTTTTACAATCCTACCAATTATTACATATGCACTTCAATTTTATGTCCATATGTAAAAAGAAGCAACTTATAAAATCTGAAAAATATTGGTTTAATTTTTTAATATAGCTGTCCTAATTTAATGTATAAAAATTTCAAACTCAGCAGCTTTTCTACATTTTTTAATGTCAAATACATTGAGAACTATAGAGTCATTTCTCTTAAAACAGCATTAAAAAAGTTGGAAAGCTAGAAACTTTTTTGTTGCATAGCATAATAGTGCTTCTCTGTATTCTTCTAAGGAGATTCACATAGAAAGAAAAAATAAACTTCCAAAGCATTTGGAAAATGTTTTTTAATAAAATATTACTTTTCTGGTATAGATAAAAGGAGTACAACTGCATGTATTCATTGTTTTAAAGAAGAGAAAAAAATCTCACGGAGGTTTCATTTCAGAGAAAAAGGCATATGGGCATCACACACATTGTTATCTGAGGACAGTCCTGAATTTTGATGAGAACAAGGAGCTAAAATTGGAATGACAATCTTTTACACTGTTTTTAATTGTAATCAGTGCAGATGTTTGTAGCTTTAGGATAGGAAAATGGTGTTTTAAAAAATGTATAGTTGATCATTTTTTTAGGCCACGGGCTGCTCAAGTTGGCTCATTTTAAATGATGGATTTTGATACTCAAAATTACTGAAAAGCAAGAAATTCATAAGTATTTTAAAACAAAAATCAACTATATATGATTAATTAAAATGTATGTTTCGATCTTATAAGCTTACATAGGTAATTTTCTTTTTATTTTTTGCATCTTTTCTGTATGACATAAACAAGCTCCAACTACAAAACTAGAGAAAAGAATTTGAATTACAATTAAAAATATCTTGATACAGAAAATATTAAGATCTTAATAATTTAACCATGATCTCTCCAAGGAAAAGTAATTCGGCTCAGTCTTCAGTTAGACTTGAGTACTGGAAAAAGCAATTCTATGCAAGTATTACATTTCTGCATTTCTTTCTTTTTGCCTATTTTTATTCTAGGATGAATTTACCTGGTATGTATGTCTCCAGATAAATTAAGATTTAGATCGATACAGATGTCTGAATTTTCCAGTTTTTATTCAGATGTTTTTGTTGGATTTAATGGAATTAATTGACTTTGGCATTTACATTATATACCTGAGGGAGAATCTGTCTATATTTTCTGGAGGAATAATTTGCAATCTCATAAACACAAATCAAGAGGGCCCTTTTCTCTCTCTCATGTGTAGGAGTGTATTTGGTGTATAGAAATCTCCTAACAAATGTCCTTGCTCAGATGTTCTCCACCTAATGCTGCATTTAGAGTCAAACATTCTGGGTAGTGGAGCCTTCTTTCACTTTTTCTGGGCTAAATTACTCTTTTGGGCTACACAGCTAGGCTGCAGCACTACCCCATTTTATCTGCCTCATAAGTGAAGCAGAGGTGGAAAATCATGCCCCACACAGAAGCATCTGCTGTATTTAAAACAATACATGTGTTCAAGATTCAACAAGGCATTTTGAATCACAGTAAAGTTTAGAAATTAGCAGATTAATTTCCCACAAGAATCCTAGGGAAAATCTTTTTTTTTTCTTTGTATCAAAAACACAGTAATTAAACCTATCACAAACATCTGATTATATTTTGTATAAAAGAAAGTGCATATGTGCCGTTGCTAAGATTCTGAATTGGTTTACATCTAAATTAATGACTAAAGGTAAAGAAATTTAAGTAAATTAGACTCTAAATTCCAAACTTAAGAAAAATATCTTCATTACAATAGCTATTTAGAAATTGTTTCATTACTAGACTGTTTAGAAATTTTATGAGAGAATTTAAAATTGTTAATGACTAATATAGATAATTTTAATAATAAATAGCTATTGAATGCCATCTGCCGAGTTTTACATTTTATTTTTGCTCATCTTGAGAATAATGTCAAAATAAAAACTATTCATATTCTATACATGAGGAAAATGAGACTCAGAGAATTTGGTTGACTTACCCATGATCACCAAGCTATCAAATGACAAAATAAATTTAAATCTATTTCTGCTTCATTCTAGCACACATCTTCTTCCTGTATGTTATACTGATTACTAATTGAAGTCAGAGACTATTTCATGTTCTTCATGTATATCATCTAATTATAGAGCCTGTGGCTTTTCCTAAATACTTCTTAAATTGAACTGAATGTGGATTTGTAAATAGCAGTATCTTTACAATATTTGCTTTTTAGAAAAAGCAGACACAGAACTCTAATCAGGTATGTCAACAATCAAAGCACTATTCTTTGGTCAAAATCAAGGGTCATAATGTTAACAAACTTGATTTAATACAATAGTACAATAAAATCTAGTGGATAAATTTGGTAATTATTCTTTTATATATTGTGTATCATTACTTCATTTTACAGATTCTGACTAGCATCATTTCTCTCTTGTTTCTTTCTGCTGCCATTTATCTCATTTGCCTAGAGATTCTTGTAGTTGACTCATTCATCTTACCACTTTAAACATATATCACAGTAGACTTACACTGGCTTGTTAATCTCTGCCTTGCCTGGCTTCATACTTTTCTCAAAGTTCAATAATGATACCTCTAGGAAGTGTGTGGTAGTTGGTCACACTTGATTAAATCACTCTCTGTCTTGGCACTACTCAGCATTAATCTCTACCATACCAGTTTGTATAATAAACTTGTTATTTCATTTCATCTACGTTCTTGATATCTTAAATCATATGGAGAGCCTTTAAAGTGGAAACAGTTTTCATTTCTTACATTTCTATGATATCTAACCAATGTACTCAGTGGACTACTCCAAAGAAGACCTACCCTGTTAAAGAATTAAAACTGAGCCAGATGGATAGCAGATCACTAAGTCAATTCCCCAGTCTTACAATAAAAACAACACTTGATTTTATTATATATGTTAGGAAAACATTGTTAAATAAGATGTGGCCAAGACTAATCCTTACAGAATATTATTTGTTAAATATTTTGGGAGATAGTCCAGGTAATAATAACCTTCTTTGGGATATAGTTTTATATCCACCTTGAAGTTTTTATTTATTCTTAACCATAGTATATAGATGAGCACATCATTAGGACCAGAATAAAAGCTTTTCTGAAGTTACAATACATTATAACCATTACTATCTCCCCATTAACCAAACATTTTTGATAGAGTATCTAAAAGGAATATTCTTAATTCAGCCACACTGATTATGACTGAATAGCTCTATTTTTTAAAGAGTTTTTAAAACTATATATGTTGGAAATAGCTGCATATATATCTATTACATGAGTCAAATAAGAAGGTATAGATCATTAACATTCACTCCGTGGTGACAAGCTGATCTTCTGAGCCAGAACCCCTCCACATCTATGCTTTGCTTATCCTGTCCGGTTAAAAAACAAAACAAAACAAAACAAAACAAACAAAACAAAACAAAACAACAACTTTTTAAAATTTAAAAACTAAGGCATTTCAATTTTTTAAGGAAACCTTGCTTCTCATGAAGAACAGGAGTGTTTTGTAACACTGCGTCCTATTTCTGGCAGGGTAAAATCACCTGTAACTGAGCATTAGCTGTTCTCTTTAGATAGGACATTCTTTCTCCAATTTGCTCTAGTCCTCAGTACTTCTTAGAGAGATTTCCACCAAGCCCACTTCCAGCATTCATTACCTGCCTTCCATCTGTAAGTATTTAAGTGATTCCTCATTTAGTCAAAGCACTGATTTTAAACTATTAAAAGGAAAGCTGAGTCATTCATAGTGATGCATCTAAGCCCTGGGTGTTATCCACTGAGTGATTAGATGCTTCAAGAGTAAGTTACTTTTAGAAATTTTAAAAGCATTTTTAAAATGGTAAAAGCATTTTATTATAAATACATACATATATATATATATACACACACATGATATAATTATTCATGTTGGCTACAATATGATTTATTAAACAATGTGTTTCATGTCACATTTTTCAGAAGTTGGACAATAAAGTGAGTAATGTATGTTTTCATTAGCTATGAAAGACACGAGGTGTTCTGTGTATTTAAGAAAAGAAAACATAAAGAGTTTCAATGTAGATAGTTCTGCCTGGCTGAGAGAACTGATTTTTCAAGAGTATGGGTCGAGCTCTTTCTTCATTGTTGTCTTTCTGTCAGTTGGTGCTGGAATGTCTGATGATGAGAATCCAGCTTCTGAAAGATGTTGATGGGCACCTTGACACTGGCCCAGGAACTAGAGACTTGTGCTGTTCCATGTATCCCTAAGGAGGATTCGAAGAAGTGAAGGATCTTACTGTTCCCCAAAACTGTCTTATAGTCTGACTCCTTGGAATTTCCTTAGCCTCTGTGAGCAGAAATTCTGACTCTGGGAGAGATTCTTCTCTAAATAGATCCTTTTCTTGAGTGCAAACTAAGAGTAACAATGAATTTATTTAAAGAAAAAGGATTGGCAATATAATTTTTTAAATCATTCCTAACAACATTTCTTAGATGAAAATGAACATTTTCCTCAAAAACACACATATGAGCACTCACCTTAGGTAATTTCTTTTTATTGACTATCAGATTTACCCCAGGCAAACTGAGAAAACATAGAAAGCCAGTTTTAGCCTGGTAGCAATAGCTGATAAGCCCACCTGCTACCATATACAGGAGCTTTTATCAAGACATAATAGAATGTTAGAGAACTAATTATAGTATCATTTTTTTCAAACATGACACTCTCTAGAAGTTCAGGTTAATTTGCTCCCTCAGTAAGTATTTTTTTTAATGCAAAATTGATGAAAGACACCGGTTGATGTGCAGAAGAAGATAGAACAAAAATATAAGATCAAAGCCCTATCCACCAGTGGCTTACTGTTCAACTATAGAAAAGTCATAATGCAAAACTGTATATAACTAACACAAAGGAAGTGGGTAATAAATGTTATCTAAGACAGAAGAACTTAATGAATGTATATAATAGGAGAGGTGAGACTTGAGCTCAGCCTTGGAGAATGGGGAAGATGAAGTACAGAAAGGCTTAAGATTAGAAATGTGCTGGTTCAGTTGACAGTAAGGATCTCCAGCTGTCTAGTGAGGAAGGTTCACATTGGCAAGGAGTAAGTTAAGTAGTCAGGAGAGAACTTTATGGCTAAAAACTTGTTCAGGGCCAAGCTGCCTAGGTTTGGATTCTGGATCTGTCACTACTTGTATAAACTTGGGCTGATGACTTTACTTCTTAAGTTTCAGTAAAGCACCTGCAAGGGCTGTGATTAGAATAGGAACAGTCTTATAGGGGCATTTGAGAGATTATGTGAGTCCATTTATGCAAACCACTCAGCACAGGTCCTGGCACATTAGTGCTACTCTGAAAGTCAGCTACTCTTAGTAAAGGCAATAGAGAACACAATATTAGATGAATTCAAATGGCAAAATGAGAAGCCTAAACTTTACCCTGTAAGTAAAGTGAAAGCCATTAGTGTTTATTTTTTTAATGGATTTGGTTTGCTGGTATTTGCTATAGAGAATGTGTTAAAGAAGGAGACAGGAGGGAGGGGAGTTATCTGGGAGGCATAGTCAAGGTGTGAAACACTGAAAGTCTAGATACAGAGATTTTAAAGGGAAAATATCATTGGAAAGTTGATATTAGTTAGCTATAAGATGCTGAATCTTAACCATTTGGGGGCATGAGCTTCTTAGTGTATTTGACAAAAGTTATTGATCATCCTCTCATAAGTATACAAATACACTTGTGTAAAAAATCTGCATGCAATTCCACGAGGTCATGGGTGCCTAAAAGCCCTCCTTTGGACCCCAGATGTAGGGGATGAAAGAAAAGGCAGAGGATGAAGGCATTATCATGAATAAATGCAATAAAAACATAGTATAATGATAAAGTAAATAATAGATTATATTGCAAATTTTATAATTTTATTTTACACTTATTTGTTTGTAAATGGTTTTGTAATTTTAGTTTGCCCCATTGAGCATTGATATATTTTTGTCTCGATTTGTAATACTCATATTTTCTTTTATCCTTAAATTTTTCCTCCTGAGAAATCTTTATTTTATTTAACTGATCTGCCAAATGCTACTTTCATGCTCATATAGTAAGCACAGAATATTATATTGTATGCCACGCTGTCAGATTATGCTCTTCTCTCCTGTTTGGAAAATCAGTAGGTATGTTGTGTCTTTTCCATTTAAATTTAAAAATCAGGTCATAAACACTGCCGAAAATTATTTTTTGAGTTTGAAAATTAAAAAGAAATCTGTATTGTAATTTTTTTCTTCTCCATTTAGAACACCAATTATATCTGAATACTGGGAAGAAATGTATGAGGAGTCTATTGTATCAACCTGACCTTCACTACTACTGATAACTGTTTTGTGCACTTATTCCTATGCTTCATATCATAATTAAACTGGCTAAATAATAGCCAATGGACCCTTAATTTCATTTTCCCAGTTTCTTTTCATATAAGGAGACATGAAAGTCCAAGCAGTGAATATACATTTTTTTTTTGGCTCAGCTGTCTGATTGCCAATAGTTGCTCCAAATGCCTATCTTTAGATCTTAAGACACAATTTGTTCTTTAGGATACAAAGAACAAAGAACAAAGAACAAATTGTGTCTTAATTAAGAGTATTTATATATCACATAGGATGTTTTTTAAATAATGTGTCCATTTCTCTCTGTCAGACTGATCCTTCAGGACAGAGGTCCTCCACCCCCAGGCCTTGGACAAATAAAAGTCTATGGCCTGTTAGGAACCAGGCCACACAGCAGGCGGTGAGCAGTGGGCCAGCTAGGGAAACTTCATCTTATTCACAGCTGCTCCCTAGCTCTAGCATCACTGCCTCCACCTCAGATCATCAGGCATTAGAGTCTCATAGGAGCACTGGTCCCTGGTGCCAAAAAGGTTGGGGACCTCCACTTTAAAAATTCTTAAGTAATATTTTATAAATATTTACCAAGCTCTCATCATCTGTCCTGAGGATTAACAATCTAAAACTGCCATTTAGGCTACATCTAATACAAGACTGGATCTGCTGTTTGAAAACTGATCAAATTCTATCAAATAGGGTAAACTAAGGTATATAATCATTCAAATGACCAATTGACTCAGTCAAAATTTTTGAATTTTCATAGGTGTTAATTACCTAATACATCAGCTGTATCAGTTATTATTACAAATGTAATTCTCCCCAAAATACATAGATATTGGCTTTTGAAAAAGAAAGTGCAGTATCTGAGATCTTCATTAAATTCTACTCTAATCACCAGAAAAATGTTTGTGCCCTGACTTAGAGGAATCAATTTTATATGATGCTAAATGTGTTATAATAGAATTAGTTTACAATTTTTTAAATAAAAATACATATTTTATATGTTCATATAGTTATAAAGATAGAGAAACTGAAAGCAATTTAAGTCAGAACATTTAAATTTAAAATAACAATTGAGTTTGTTAGACCAAGACTAAGTGAGAAAAAAAATTTTTATCAGTCTCACTGACCTAAGAGAAATGAAAGTTTTAACTATGGTCAGCTTGTTCTAACAGAAGCCTCACTAAACTAGAAGTTTGAGGATTAGCCTTTCCTGTCATTAGCATTACTGAGGCCATTTCCCATTCTGTAAAATTAAAATACTTTCCATAGAGCTTTTGCAAGTTACTTGTAAGGATCAAATGAAATGAAGGGTGAAAACACACGAATAAGAAAGTATTCATCTTATGTGACACAAAGTTATTTAAAGAGTAGATTATTGCTATTCCAAATATTGACTTGTTTTCCGTCAATGGCCATTTTTCTCTTTGATTTTTATTGATGATCTCTGCCCTCTCTTACTATGGGTAAATGTTGGAACTATTTTTTTTTTTTTTTTGTAATTGGATAAAATTGGTAAGTATCTTGTATCAAGTAGCAAGATGCCTTAACTATTACACATGTAAAACTTAAAAGAAAATTGTTCGGGACTGCAAATCCCATTCCAGGATTTCTATTTTATAAGCAATATTGGTGTGAAAGTCTGTAAGTAGAACTCTACCATGCTATCCTTAATATTTACCCTTAACTAAGCCGATAAGTCCATGTTAAAAAAAAAAAATAGCCCAAATGTCCACTCTTGCTTTCAGTTCTCATGCTAACAAAGAGAACTGTCTCTGTCCATTTCAGCCAAGACAAAAGAGGTAGCTCTTTTTCCTAAGCTACCTTTAGCTGGCCACATCCTGCACCAACCACACTGAAATTCTAACAACATTGCTCCGGCAGGCACAGATGAATCCTGCACATCCTTTGCTATCCAGGCCTGGGCAGAGAACTTGGCTGGCACCACCAGAAGGTGCAAGCTAAGAAGCTGGGAGGAGAGTGTGAGTCGGAGCTCCCCTCTGCACTAGAAACAAAAGTGGGGGAACATACCACTTGGTCTCCTTTCTAAATGATTCTTAAGTTGCTCTAATTTTGTTTTAGTCACCACATGAGTTAATTACAATGCTAATTAGCCCAGTTTACAGGACTGAGTGCATTTGTACAGGAGAGTTCTTTGTTTGATCTGCTACATCATTAGCTTAGGCATCTGCTTACCAGGATGGAGGGATAGCATGTATAATTGAACGTGGAAGAACACACCTTCATCTGTGTTAACAAAGAAAACTATTGAAAACCAACAGACTAATTAAGGGTAATGATGAACAATTTTGATAAGCAATTATTTTTTAATATTGAAGTTGGCTACTGAAAAGAGTGGGGAGAGAGGACAGGGAAGCTCACCATCTAGCTTTCTACCCAGAAAGAAAGAGAGAGAAAAAAAGAGATCCTGCTTCATTTCCATTTCTTCTCCTACAAACTGTTTTAACATGTAATTGAATTGATGCTTTTATTTCAAAAGAAAAAGAAATAATTATAGAGTTTGTTGGGATTATTTTCTGAGGAGAGGACATTATGAGTGCATGAATTCCATCGGTGATCTGAGAAGGAGCAAGCTGCTTGGACCATTACTCATCATTGTTGAACAGCAGAGTAATTAATTGGGCAAATACATCTAGATCTGGCAAATTCATATGCGCAACAATTGGGCAGCAGCAACATACATATTCCTTTAAAATGAATAAAATAGCAATAGTTTTACGTGCCTGTGTGCTATATCAGATGCCATTTTTTTACTCTTAGTCTTACTCATTCCAGATTATTTAGTCCTTTTTCACATACTCCCTTGAAAGGGGGCTGTTTATTACAAAGGAAAAAAAGATCTGCAGATGAGCAAGTTTGATTTGTATGTGTCAGTTTATTTTTAAAGGAATGAATTTGGTTAACTATTTTTTCACTAACTAGTTTTAAAAGTAATTTGATATTTGCACTCAAATGTGTTAAATCAGCATGAGAAAAGAATCTTTTTTATGTTCCCAAATGCTTCTCAAATAACCACCAAGGCCTTCGAATATTAATGTAAAAGTTTAATTTTTCATTTAAAAGTTATCTACAAACATAGAAAATAAGGCACAACATTTGCCCTGGATAAAGTGATAAAGGATGTTTGATCACTACCTTCTTAAAATATTTCTCTATAAAAGTATAGAAAAAAATATAGTACTTTATTTGAACATCACAAAAAAAAAACTGACAAGGTTTAGAGAAAGTACTCACTATTGTTATTGTTTTTAATGTAAATCATCTCTGATGGTTAAATTTAAATGTAACAAGAAAGCTTAGGTCTTGATTTCAAAAAAAAGATCCCTAGCATCCCTACCTTTCAAGAGGTTAAATGATAACTTTTGTTGTTGTTCTGATCACATTTTAATCCAGATAACAGGGAACTCACACTTCTAATTCAGACTTTCTGGTAAGGCTCAGCTTGTCACAATGTATAGCTTTCTTTCCTTTGATAAGGTCAGTTTGCCAAAAAGAACAAAGTGCATATGAGTAATACATTACTCAACCACTTGTATACATACATCTATTTTTCTTACCAGGTCTCACTATTCAGAAAGGTACAGACATGGCACCATGATAAAAAGGGTCATTTAAAAGACTTCGCAGAGGCTGTGTACTGTGAAGGATTGAATTTTCACTTGAATGCCTACATTTTCACATCTTTTTCTTTGCAGAAATATTCCTTTTGAATGGCAGACTGCAATTGGGTAGCTTTTTTTTTTAAGTCGCTGACCAGGAATATATAAAATATTAGAAGGCATTTGTCCCAGTGGAAGAACACAGTTCACTGAAAAGTACTGGGTGGTTTTTAAGGAGGTTATACAGCTTTGCCTCTTCAGACTGGAGGGCTTCCTTTGACAAAAGCCTCAAGTTCAGCCAAGGTGGAACACTAAGATATTCCACTTCTAAATGTTAGACAATTTAAATAACTTGTGAAATCATTAGCCCCAAAGCCATCTATCTGGTAATTTTTCATAATTACGCCCAATATATATGTTGAGGACCACACAATACTGATTTCTATCTACTTCACCATTTGATCAGACTATTATGAGAAATAAGTTCATGACTAATTTTTAAAACTTCTAATATTTTCCCTTGTGATTTTAAATATCCCAAATTCACTTGGATTCTCTGTGAAGTGTGTTAATTCAGTTCAGCTGAATGCAACAAATGTTTCTTGAACTACTGCTACCAGTAAGGTGTTCTGCCAGGACATGGGGAGATATAAAAATGAATAAGGCATCTTCACCACCCTTAAGAATTCTACAATCTAATGGAAAAAGTATAAAGTGCACAACCCTAATAAATGATAGACTATAGTGACTAAGAACAGAAAGTCACAAAATTTCATCAGAGCAAATCATGGACATTTCTTCTGGCTGAATCAATGAAGAATTCCCAATGGAGAAACCACTTAAATACAACATCGAAAGAATTCAATTGGGGCACCAATAGAAGAGGGACAGAAATGATCTGATACAATTGATACATCCCAGATAGAAAAATGGCCAGAGCAAATGCATCAAGATGGACAAATGAAACACATTTTTGTGTGACACAGAGTACCTGGAGTGGGTATAATGTGAGTTGCTTGAGGAGGAATGATGGAAGTCAAGAGTGAATAACTCTATTGACACCTGATGACTTTGCTAAGAAGTTTGGAGTTTGGTTGTGATTCTATAGGCAAAAGGGAATTTTTGAGCAGGGAGTGTCTATCAGCACTGTAATTTGTACAGCTTATAAAGGATCCTTTCTTCTCATGTATAATTTATCTGTTTTTGCCTATACTACTAAAGATTTTTCTTGAATTTTAATTCTCTTTTCCCCCCTCTTCTGTTAAAACTAAATCAGAGAAATATAGAAATCTCAGACAATCTATGTCACATACAAGTATTCATGTTCTTTGGGGAACCAAACTAAATTGTTAAGAAACTCTGTAGTTACAATAATGACTTTGTGACTCTAAATCTAGTGGAAATTGCACATATTGTTATTTTATTAAAATACTCAGAATTACTTCTGAGTTATATGGAATCAGAAACAATTTTAAATTCCTTTGAAAGCAGACAAGGATATCTTGTTCATATCCTATAACAACACTGGATAAAGAGATATTGCTCAGGCTTTTAAAAAATAAACTTGCAGGCCTATCTTAAGTGTGGACAATTTTATCTCTAAATGTTGACTTTTGGAAAAGTTAAAAGAAAAACAATACATTGATCTGTCCATATACAATGTCACTATAGTGTTCAAACGCAGTGCTCGCTGAGCCCTAACCACCACCATTCGATTCTCTTCCTAACCTTTCAGAGCTAACTGAAAAGTTGCCTGTATTTTATAACTTCAAGTTCTGATTAGTAAAGACAAATATAAATTATCCTTTTCTAAATTTTATATTACTCTATTATGAAAACTTAAACTAATTCTATTTTGAAAAAAAAAAAGACGAATTGGAAGGAAAAAAATGGCAGCAATGGCAAATTTTAGCTCAATGTGGTTTTTAGGCAAAACAGGTAATTGTGTATGATATTCATAAATTTAGAAGGTGGGCTAGAGCTATTCTGAGGGCCTACCAGATCAGTTGTTTGTAGTGTACATGGGTGAATGACTGATCAGACACAGTCTAGTCATTTTGGTGTCACATAGTTTTTATCCAATCAATTGCTAAATATTATCTATTATGACAGCTGAAGCAAATGATTTGACACTAAAATAACTGAATTAGTGGCTCCACATTTATACTCAGTATTTGGAGTGGGCAGACACAATGGGAAAGTGTGTCTTTCATAAGACGATGAAATAAGAAGAAATGCTATTCTTTCATTTATACGTAAGAATAGAAATATTTTCGTATGTAAGCTTTAAAACATAGCATTAGTCTTTTGCAATTTCAAAACTAGGAAACCATTTTTTAAAATCTGAAAATAATGGCCTTAATTTAGATAATCTATCTTATCTTGAGATATTGACCTCAGTGTGCAAAATCATATTTCTCATTATACTGAAAATTGCTACAACTAGAAATTACAATCTGGAAAGGGAAAAGAATTGTGATCCCTATGAAGGTAATATATTGACAGATATGGAAACTAGCAAAAAGGCTGGATGACTCATATTTTCCTGTTTAACAAAATGTCTTATACTGTCCTCAATGTAACGTTCTTAAATCTAGATATCCATGTTCAGTTCTAAACTTATTTTGTCTTGAAAAAAATATAGTTCAACTAGTGATTTCTGTCTTTACTTAGATCTCCAGATATACATTTTGATGAGGATGGCAATACCTAGTACATAGTCATTCTTCTTAAGAATTCTAAGATTTTTTTTTTTATTCCTTGGTACCCTGAAGTCCCCAGGAATCTCTACCTCTCCTAGCACAGAAGAGCTATTTAATCTACATCATATTCTCTTGTTGGATGTATTATCAACACATCTTATGCCTGCCATGAACAGTCTGCTGAGGAATGGTAGATGTCTTGCTCCAAATCATTTTTGTAAGATTCCTACTTCTTACTCCTTCTTAGCTTATAGTATATTTCTCCTTCTGTTTCTTAGACAATTACAGTATCACTAATAGTGGGCTGCTTATGAAGAATAATTCAGAGACTTCTCTGATTTCCAAAAATATTTGATTAGGTATAGGTTTCCTTGGTAGTTTATATGTAACTTCCAAGTTTAGGAAACTGCCACTCTGTCCTTCCAAAACCTGTGGTCTGAAATTTGTAAATATGATAAAGTCAATTATTAGCTAGCTATTATGAACAAGGTGTGGACATTCCTCAAATTACAATGGGGTTACAACCTAATAAATCCATAAACTGAAAATATCATAAATCAAAATGTATTTAAGATATTTAATACATCTAACCTACTGAACATCATAGCTTTGCCTAGCCTACCTTAAACATTCTCAGGACACTTACATTAGCTTACAGTTAGGCAAAATCATCTCGCTGTTCCTGGCCAGCATCACAAGAGTACCCTAGGAAACACTGCTAGCTCAGGAAAAGATCAAAATTTAAAATTTGAAGTACAGTTTCTACTGAATGCTAACCATTTTCATACCATTGTAAAGTTGAAAAATCATAAATCAAATAATTGTCAGGGACCATCTGTATTGTATTTGACAATGTATGAAATACAAATCAGGATCATATAGGTCTTGTATAGGGGCAAGAGGGGAAGGATTTCTAGTCAGATGATTTGTAGTCAGAGTATGAGATCCAGTTAACACATAGAAGATCTAATATGGGGTAAAACACTTAGCCTTTCTAAATTCTATTTCCCTCTTTTATAAAATAAAGATAACAATATTCTCTATAATACAGGATTGTGGAGACATTTAAAGATGATAATGTGTACAAAAGATACAAATGTTTCTTATAATAGTAAACTATTCAACAAACATCAAGAAGCATAGCCAGGATCCTCTGGGAGGGATGGCCTGAATTTAGGGATGAGCTGAGTGGAAACAAGAATTTGTCTTGGGAAAGCCCCATTCCTTAAATTATAAGGGAGACAAGAAATATATCAATTTCCTCTAGAAGTAGCAGAAAGTTCCAAAGGCATCCTGGTTTAGCTATAAAGAGTAAGAATAAACTTAAGAAAGATGTCAGCTCCTAGTAAAAAATAGTTTCAAGTCCCAGGCTTGAGAACTGGCAAAGACAGCCTCTCTACACTTAACACTAGTATCAAAAATCAGAAGTAGCTATACATTTCATCCAGCTTCACTTCAATGACTTCAATCTATGGTCCCTCAGAAAGACAATATGAGAGAGCATGCCTGGAACTTGAAAACATAAGTGGATTAAAGAAGTAAAAGCAGCACTGAAAGAAATAGAAGTAACTAAAACTAGAAGTAACTAGAAGAAGAAACTTAGGGAAGAGTTCCTGAAATTCTTCCATTGAGGCCTCAGGATCATGAATGTATTTCATTATTGGTGACTCCTATTCCTTGATTTGACCCTTTGGCTAGCAAAGCTTGGACAGCACCTGATACTTAAACATACAAGAACTTTGAGGTAGAACTTTCTTTATAGATGTTTAACATCTTTGTGTATTATATTCGCTTTCCAGAAGAATCCTGATTAGAATCGATTTTGGAAGGATCATTAATAAAATCATTTGTATTCTATTCTTACTGATAGACATATTTCCCATTCACATACTTTAAGAAAATCACCTAGTTCTTGTCTTTCTGTGACTCAGGAATCTGACAATCCATACCTAGTACTTGTATTCAAAAAGCCCAGACTCATATATGACTGGCTGTACTTGCCATTAGGAAGAAGATTCTCAAGCACTAGGAGAGTCTAACATGAGCCAGTTGGAAAAATGAGAGAGGTTAGGAGAGCTTTGGGGGAGATAGGGCAAGGAAGGGGCCAGGCAGGATCTGATAGGTTCTGCAGGTGACAGGAATAGAGCATTGGTTCCATGTAGCACCAGAAAGAGGTGTCTAGATATCAGGTGGAGGCAGTTAGGGCAGTACCTGAAGAAAGTGGAAACTAGGTTCTGAGTCTCTAATTTGGAGCAATGCTGCTACCTGCCTTTAAAGGACCTTGCTGTCTCAGGCAATGAACATATCATGGGGCCAGTATGAACTGAAAAATACAGGGTGCTTTATTGAACAGTCTGCAATGGGTAGGACCCTAGAATTCTTACATGACCTAAGGAGTAGAAGCTTCCCAAATTACCACTAATACAGACTTATCCTCCATCCAATTAGGCAGGTGTTTAAAGCAGTTTTATCTGCTTTAACAAAAGTAAAATTTTAAATGACAATCCTTAAACTCTATGAGTTATAGAAGATAATTTTATATCTACTATGTCATAAAGGGTTTCAATATTTTTAGGTACCCACATATTAATAGTGACAGTGTAGTAGACAATGATTTATATTTTTGAATGTCTCAGTAAGATAGGTATTACTACAACAATGTTACAGATGAGGAGAATAAAACTCAGAGATGTTATTTTTCTTGCTTCAAGTTTCATAACTCATAACTCATAAAATCATGATTTAAGTCCAGGTCTCAAGCTGAACAGTCAAGTTTCTGCCATTAACTATACTACTTCTCTAAAGTACAGTTTTTAGAGAATGATATGGCTGATGATAGGAATGGATCAAAGGAGAAGCTATTTATTCATTAAGTAATTCGATTAATACTTACCGAGGTCTCCTATGGGCCAGGCATTGTTCTGGGAGCTAAGAAAAGAATAGCAAACAAAACTAGCCCTTGTGGATCTCACATTTTAGTAGTGGGAACTTTAAGAGGAGACATTAAAAAAAGACAAATACATAATATGTCAGATGGTAATATGTGATAGAAAAATAAAGCAGTGGAAGGGGGACAGAAGGTGATAAGGTGCTGGTTTATTAATGATTGGGAAAGACATGTTTGATGAAATAACATTGAACTGAATTGTGATGTCTTTGACAGAAGTGAACTAATCATGAAGAACAGAAGGTGAAGCTTCTGGGCAGAGGAAACAGAGGCCCTGGAAACAGAAGATACTTGGTATGTTAAGGAACAGAAAGGAAGCAGGTTTACTTCAGGGGAGGCAGAGAAGCATAGAGAGGGAAATGATAAGGTGAGGGTTGAGTGACAGGCCACATTAGATGGGGCCTAATAGGCCGTACTGAGATCCCAGAAGAATTCAGTATCTTCTTTGACTTGACTGGTATACTTCAGATCTGGACAAAAGAATTTTTTAATGTCCTCAACCAATTTTGGATTCTGATGAGAGTAGTGCAAAGATCTTGATGCATTTTTGTAATTACTTTGTAGGCATTGTCTGAGTCATTTTCTGTTGAAAAAGTCAAGTAGAATCACAATGATTATTTTGGTTGCCTTATGAGATCAAATTAATGATCTCTCCAATCCAGTGTTTGTTCTCTGAGAGAGGTGTATCTTGCAGAAAGGACAATTTTCATTCATAATAACTAAGCACAAATGATCAGGCATGACTATCAGACATAGTGAAATATGACTTTAAATAAAGCCAGGAACACATGACCTGCTGTGTATGTCAGCTTCCAGTTCATCCAACTTGCATCCTTCACTTCTCGCACAGATCAGGTATTCCATGTAGGGATGTCATCTGAATAGAAAGTAAATGATCTATCCTCCCACTAGTGCCTAAGGAATTTCAGGGGTAACTTCCATTAACCTTGATGGATCTCACACATAAAAAGCCTTGAATGTCAATGGGAGACTAGACTCCAAAGAGTTTCTTCTACGTTCTTTAATATTGTTCTTTTAATCAAAGAATGACAATGAAGCATTTAGCATCAGAGATTATACAAAAGTATTTTAAAACTTTAAATAGGACCAAAAGATGATTCACTAAAAGTGTCAAAGATGATTATAACAGACACCTTCAAAAATATTTATTGATTAGAAACAAAAACACAACACAACACAGTAATTGCTTCTCCCATTACTTTTTTCAATCCATAAGTGTTAAGATCAATTTTATTAGAGAAATAAATCATCTATGCCAACATTTGTCACATGCCTCTGTTCCAAGTGTAGCCTTAAAACACAGTTTTCCAGCACATTACTACTATGTGTCTGCAAGTTACCATGGTGCTCTGTGCTTTGCATCACTATTAAGCTCCCTTCTCATGGGAAGCGCTACTATAAGCCTCTTAGTCTCAAAACTATGCCCATTTCAGCATCAATAAGATAAATATTAAATACATTGAGAGAAAGGACAGCACCTCTTGCTTTCCCACTATATCATCCTTCACTTACTTACTCAGTCATCAAGCACAAGAGCTTATTGACCCTATTGATAGGAAAGGCCACAGAGGATTGCAGAATTTTGAAAATTAGTTCGTGTCCCCTGTGAGCTATACAGTAATTTATACTTAATAGGAATTATAAAGAGGTCTTCCACCAAATTGTGACAGAGAGGCAATGGGTTAATAAGAAATGTGAACTTAAATTCCATAGAGAGGAGGTTGAAAGCCCCACTCAAAAGAAATGGATGCATGAGGGAATGCAGGAAATGTGGTGAGGGAATTATGGAAAGGGGTGAGCAAAGAAAGAGAAGCCTCTGAATTGGTCAAAGGCAGTGTGAAGCTATTGCCAAAGCAGGCAACTTTAGTAGAGAGCAGACAATTTGATTTTTAAAAAATTAGTCAGTTCAATTGCTGATGGGTTTGGCCTCAAATGGCGAAGAGAATAATGAGACAAACTGTTAGATGTCAGAGTAGGCAAAAATATTCAGTTAACTGACACCAGTTCTTCATTTTCCAACAGACTGTTGTGGTTTATAAATGCAGGATTAGTACGTGAATGTGTGTGGCTGTGTGTATACACACATGCTTGTGTGAGTGGGTGGGAGAGAAAGAAGTGAGGCAAAAAGAGGTCCTTATCATGAGGTGAGCCTGTGATAATGGCATACGAGACTTCAGTTTTTCTGAGGCTTATAGTTCTAACCTTATGCTAATGATCTTTGCTTAGAAAACAAAAATTAGATATCTAAAAAAGTTAAGTTGTTTTAGATCATGATGCTTTAGTTTTGAATATGGCATGTTATGTTATTGGTAGTAGATAAGATTGTCTTTCATACCCTACCCCAAAGGAACTACACATGCATAGAACATTATTGATCCTATGTCATCATACTGTATATTAGCAATGCAAAATACTTTCAGAATGCAAATTCTCAAAAAACATGGGGAAAAATCCTCTAAAACTATTTCTCTCTCTCTCTCTCTCTCTCTCTCTCTCTCTCTCTCTCTCTCTCTATGTTTCTATTTCTCTACCTGTGTCTCTCTCTCATTTCTTTATAATCCTTAAAGCTGACTCTGGTTAATACAGTGAGAAGCAAATATGGTAGCACAAAGTCTTGGCTGCTTCATCATTTGTTCTCCTAGGAACTTTAAAAAATAATGGGCGATCATAGCAATTGCTTCAAATTACAACCATTTTAAAATAAACTGATATAATGATTTTTATATCAACAAAGATATAGCCATTAAAAACTACTAAAATTTTGTTAAATCAATGCTGATTCATTCAAAATAACATGTAATTTAAAGTCACTTATAGTCCTTACTGATTAGGTGTTATGCATTCTTTAAAAAATATGGACTAATCTGGAATAATTTAACCTCAAATCAGTTAAGTAATGTTGAATTCTGGTGTTTTATTTGCAGAGTTAATAAGAATTTGCTTTAATCAATCCTAACTTCACCTTTGATCCTGAAAGGATACCAGATATGCACTTTGGTGGTCTTGAATGGATGACAGTCTGCTGTAGGTTCTCTTTCTCTGCCACTCATCTTCTCCCACTATCCAATCCCATTTTTCACTGAGAAGAAAGACTAACGCAGCTTGCTAAAGAAGCTGTGTGGTATGGTGATATGGACACTGGAGCCGAACTGTATGGAATTGCAATCACCACTTAATCACTTCCTCGCTGGGAGAACTTAGGCAATTTACTTAATCATTCAGTGCCTCAGTTCATTCATCTGTAAACTGGGGATGATAAGAAAGGTACATGATTGATAGGGTTGTCATGAAGATTAAATGAGTTATTGTTTATAAGGTGAGCAGAAGAGTGCCTACAACAGAAAACTCCATGTTAGTATTAAAATAAATAAATGTTCTCAGCAAACATGATGTTACTGGGGAATTATTATTACTTTAAATGACCATAAAAGAATAGCAGGTGTCAGAGAGGAAAAAGTCCAAGCTCTGCTCTTCTGGCACTCTTCCACTTCATTCTGATCTCACTTGAGCCCAAATACCTTGAGACTTCATTATGCACAGGAAGGGTGTTTTTCTGAACCTTCCCCCAACTCAGAAAAGTATAACTTTTGTTGTTACTGTTACAAATATCTCTTCAATTAACACTAAATTGTGATTTCAGATCTTTGTAGACAGATTTCTTACATGGTCTCAATTAGGAAAAAAAAAAAAGAAAAAACACATCTCCAAATTTACATATTCCCTAATATTAAATATGTTCCATGTATGTCTGCCCTGTCGCCACAAAGAATTGAGTAGTTATCTATTTCTTTAAAATGAAGCAACAAAGGCAAAGCATGATGTATATTATTGTGTGTCATAAAAAAGTAACTGTCTTTCTCTAAAAGATTTTTCCCCATGTAGTTAACCTTATTTTCCCATGTTCCTGACAATGGCATAGAATAAGGCATTGGTACTCCCATGATGATGACCTCTTTTACACATAAAATCCAAGTTCAATTGTATTTTTTAGTCTAAATTCAATATATATACTAAAATTACCCTGTAATTTCTTGTTACGAATGAGTAAATCTGAGATATAAATTTTTTAATATCTCACAAATTAAATATGGTATAAGTAGGGTTGTATAAAAAAATAGATCCATGGAAACATCAACACATTTGTGAAAATTGCCAAAAAGTATTCTCAATGAAAACCAATTTGTAGGATATTATAACTAATTTTTCACACTTCAAGGAACCGTAGTATGAATATTGCCCCAAATATTTCATCATTTCAAAGAGAAGATTTTTTTAAAATCATGCTTGAATCCATGATAGAATGAAAGCTCATAAAACAGAAGTATTTTTCTAGAAATGGCTAGTAAGAGAAAATGTATATTTATAGAGAAAATTATTTACTTAAGTTTTAAGTTTTAAAGATTAACTTCCTATATATTATTGACCACTAATGGTATAGTATAAATCTTGAGAAAAAATAGAGGAGAAGCGACAACATAGAACACTATGTTGTCATCTGGCTTGATTTCTCAGCTTCTCTCAGTATCAGTGGTGCAGAACCCCTGCTCTTTGCCAAAAAAAAAAAAAAAAAAAAAAAAAAAAAGGAGGTAACTCCATCCCTGAGCAGGAGGAAAGAATGCTTCCTTGTGTCTCTCAGCACAGTGGAGGGAAGTTTTTGGTATATTAAGAGTGTGTCTCTACCATTAATTGAGTTATTTCTGTATGCTAAGATACTGCCAAATGTTTGATACACATCATCTTATTGAATCCTTACAATCATCATTCCCATTTTACAAAAGAAGAAACTGAACCTCCATGCAGTCAAATAAGGTCAAGGTCACACAGTGGTAGGACTGGGAGAGGAACCAGCTCTGCATACCTTCAGAGATATCTGAATCACTAAACTGCTTCTCTTCAACACAGGTTATCTAAAGGGTACTCATTTATGAAAGGGCGAGAAGATCAAATTGAACTTTTAAATTCCACATCTCCTCTACATGCTAAAACTAAATATTTTATTGCTATGTACTGAAAATATTAAAACATGAAAATTGTATTGTGCTTTTAATAATGCTAGTGATTTCTGGGCTATGAAAGACAATAAATTGTTAATAATAACATCTTTACCACCATCTAAAAGGAATAATTTCTACTGCCATTTACTAGACATTTACTTTAAGTACTTTGCTAAGCACTTTACATGTATTATTTCATTAAAAAGAAAGTACTAGTCACAAATCTCAGAATCTAAATCTCAAACTACATTGAAATATGTATATATATTTTTTCAAAAGTGGAAAATGTGGACACAATTTTTTATTTACCCGACACTCCTCTCACTTCAAGAAGACAGATTTTCTATTGTCCAAAGTCCGGTTCATACAGGTCTGAATGATTAAATCTATACCTTGATCCTGAAGAACATACAAAAGGTATTGAAGTCAGTTAGCAAGGATTTAGCAAAGTAAGACTTAGGTCAAAAACCCAACTTATGACTAATTAAAATAAATTTACTTTTATTTTTTTCCCTTTCTCATGCCAGGTGGCAGAGGATAGATATATGACTTATATGTTTCTCTCAACATTTACCTGTTAGCAGGCCAGCATACTGTTGCCTTGGGCTGATGGGGAGAGTAATTCTGCCATCCTCACTTACTGGTACATTAAGGGAAATGAAACTCCTTTTGGTTTTGGGGGGATATTCATTTATCAGATGATTTATTTACAGTGCAGTCTGCATGACAAGTAAATAAATATGTTATTTTTGCCCACTGTAGTTGGATTATAAACATGAGAAAGAGACAGAGTAAGTGTCTTTTTAGGATATGTGAGTAGCTTTGACAACAGCTTTGGAAAATAAAGGAACTCCATTACGAGGCGTTTAGCAAGAACTGATTTACATACTAGAGTAGATCTTTCATGAATTCTGCCAACGTAGAGAGGAAAGGGGAGGGAAAAAAGGTTCCAATTGCATGCTACCACTGTGCATGTTGATGAATCCCCCAGCACATGTTAATTAATGCCCTATTGTGTTTGGCAGACTACCAGGGACTGTGATTGTACACGAGCTGATCCTTTAAATGGAGAGTGGCTTACTCTATATTGAAAAGAAAAAAGATTTGTATTTGTATAAGCCACAGCTATTCCTTAGGAATAAGTGTTTTGCTTTTAGTGCAATTAAGAGAGAAGAACTGCCATCTATCACAATATTTTATCATTACATGTAAAATAAAATCCTCAACCTCAGTAAAGTAAGTAAAAAAATTACAGAAATGTCATTGTTTTTAAGGGAAAATAACATTGCTCCAATTGTCCTATCCAAATCAGTGTCCAAATTTTACTCACAAATGGTGATAATGAATACTGTTATTTACCATCTTGTGCTCTGGATGAAGCAGAGGATTGTATTCAAGAAATTAAAAGAAAATCCTCATAATAAACACATGGCAATCTTGGAAAAAATTAAATAAATAATGCCATCTGGCCACAGAGGTGAATTAAATAGAGAAAAAGAACTGGGAGATGCTAATTCCCTAGTCTTAAAGCCTTCAGAAACCTAATATCTTGCTAGAATTTTATTATTAATCATGGAAAAAAAGATTGACTATAGTCACTCAGCTCTCATTTCTTATTTGTTTTAATTTGCTTTTTACTATTTACACTGTAAAGAGCTGATAAATATTGGATGTCTTAAAGCATGAGTGGCCTAGAAAAATAAATTGCCTTATATTATTGCTCCTTATGAATAAAATTGACTTATCTAAGAAGCTGCTGCCATAGAGTCTAAAAAAGATATTGCAGCCAAATCAATTAATTGTCTTTCACCACTATAAATAAAATTCAGCTGCGGCTTATTGAAGAGCCTACCTTTTTCCTAATCTACATTGCTTTAGCTGAAATAGACTGAAGTCTTTTTTATTTGTTTTTTTTTTTTCCTTAATGACTTCAGTCATTTTGGATCCTTTGTATGTAGAACTCCCTCCAGACTTCTGCAGTACATTTAAACTTTATTTAAATTATGATCCTCAAAGTGGAGTACAAGAGCCACCTAAACCAGAATTGCATGGAGGTCTTTGTCTAAAACATAGTTCTGGGAATCCATGCCTCCAGACACTCTAGCGTAGAATAGAAGTCAGAAATCTACATTTTTAATAAATCTCAAGTGATTCTGATCATTTGAACTATTCTATGTGCTCTTTTAGAGTTAAGTGGCTTTGTTTTTTAAATTCACCAGCTCTTCTTTTTGCTGCATTGCTCGATTTCACTGGACAATAAGTGTCCCTGGGGAGGATGGTGTCATGAACTCTGAGATGGTGATGTCTGTTCTTCTGGTCTGAGGAGTTTGGGAACCAATACCACAATGTCATTTAACTCAGAGTGCCAGGACTGAGGGCCTTCTTTGCCAGTGGAAAAGTGCCACCAGGCTATGGGAACATGAAAATTTAAGAATAGAGCAGAGATCATCACAGAGTGAACACAGAGGTTTGATGGGCCCTCTAACCTTTGGGAAAGTTTTTTTGGGACACTGTTAGGCTTACTAATTTTTATCTCACATTTTTATCAACCTAGGTATGCAACAAACTAAGGGTGCAAAACTCCAGCCTTATAAAACAGATCTATTATTGATTTGTCTTGCAATATAAGATTCTTGGGCCTATTAATGAATTATAGCAACAATTTGTTGAATATTTTCTATGTGCCAAGCAAAAGGTAAGTGTTTCATATATATTACATAATGTCTTTTCAACAATAATCCTTCAAGATAGGCATTACAACACCCCATTTATAGATGAGAAACTAAGATTCGAGAGAAAAACTGGCTTACCAGATTAGTCTAACACTTCAAGGGTCTGTGCTCTTAACCAGCCTCTAAACTTAGCAGGTTTTCTCTTTTCTTTCTAATCAGCTAGTCTTTGTGCTGCATGTCTTTGAAATAAAGTCTAGGTTGTATATGAGCATCTGCTTCCTTTGGGGGTGCTTCTAGCTACTATTACTATATTATAAATTCTTTGAGATGAGAACAAACAAATTGAGCCCCACCTCTGGGTTTCCTTGCCAGCACTGTCAGATCCACAGTACAATGGTGATGTGCTCAGGCTAAGTTAAGTAAGTGAGGTCCTGCCGCTCTATTTTAGGACTCAGAGCTCTGTCAGAGAACTTACTGTTACACTATCGCACAATATGATTACAATAGATGAAGTTCGTTTCAAGGGATGCCAGAGCCTATACCCTGCCAGCACTTTGTTTAATGAGCCCAAGACAAAAATAACAGCATCTAATGGGTAGGGACGCTGAGCAAACAGCATAAAAGTCTTTACTGTTTTATATGCAACTCTGAAATACAAAGTAAAGCAAAGGCAAACTGAGAATTGATTTTTAAAATCTGACTTTGCCCCCAGATAATCATTGCTTAATATAGAGGATTTCTTTCTTGAGTGTATCCCATAGTTCTTCAAAGTAGAATGACTATCTTCTCATCAGGCTTCCCTACCTCTGTATTGCTGCTCACGCCACTGCAGTCATTGGGAAGCCTCCCTTATGCAGATATCTCCTTTTCCATACTTTGCCTGGCCAGAGACATTTCTTTAAAGATGACGGACAATGTGGCTATGAAAGTGTGTTCTCACTCTTTTAAAAAGAAATCTATGCAAGGAAATTTAGGGCTGAAAATAGGTTCTCACACCTTCTCTTTAAGTCCACAACAAATCTCGATGCTTTATTTGCTTTTGCACACTCTTCAACTGGCATTGGTCATAATTCTGATTCCAAAATTCATTCCATTCAGTTTTTACAATCGCTCATCCACATGAGTATTGGATTCTGAATCTGTCCCTGGAAACCACAATTCTTTACTGGAGTGACTCTGATGGCTGGCTGCTATTAGTTTAATATCATCCCTCAAAGCTCTAGATCCACTTTCATTTTCCCTCAATCTACAGCTAATGTGTGATTCAAGAGCTGTGAACTAATGGTCACCCTTAACCAAAATCTTGCCCAATTATTCAGGCAAGAAGTGATTTATTCCTCCCTGTACTCAATTTATACCTTTTTTTTTATGACCTTGATATTGCTTGCTGTGTAATGACTATTTGTATATTTGTATTGATATATCTAGTTTTATCAGCTCCTTGGTGTTAGGGACCAGGTCTTATTGACTTTTATATTACTCAGAGTGTTCTGAATTAATAATAACAGTAATAATATCAGATAACATTTAGTGAACCTCTAATATGTTCCAGGCACTGTGCTACAAGGGTTTTACTCTTTATTTTAATTCTTGCAGGCATACTGTGAAGTAGGCATTATAGTTATTAACATTTAATAAATTAAGACATAAAAGCTTAGGTAGTTTCAGAAGTTTGCCCAAATTTACACAGTGAGGATGTATGTAGTCAGGATTCTAAATCAGGTCTGCCTAACTTCAGAACAAGATCCTTAATCATTGTACTGGAGATTTAGACCCATTTACACATAGAGTAAACTGTTAAAATATAAAACTCTACTTAATGTTTCAAGTAAATACATTACAGTCCTAATATTGTTAAATACCAAAAGAGGTCTTTTTTTTTTCTCTGACTCTACAATATTTAAGGAATTTATGACATTTAGAATTGACATGTAAAGAAAGTTTCCATTAAAGATGTAAGTAAAATGAGATTCAGTCAACCAAGTTGGACAGCTAACGGAAAGTGTGATGGGTGATAGTAAACACCCATATTTGTTGAATTAAAAAAGATTGAATTAATGAACCATTCAATCAATGAGCAAAAACTGAAAATCAGCCTGTATACTAGCTACTTTAAAATAATTCCTGAAAATGCATAGCAGCTCCTATAAAAAATTGGAATTAGACCTACTATCAATAGTATATAATGCCGCAAGAAATAAAATATATATGTAAAATGATCCCAACAAAATCTCCATAGTGGAATCACACCTGATATAAAATCCTAGAGTTAGCAGCTCAAGCATGTCATTGGTTTATCACAGAGATGGATAATCCTAATTAACCATAACATTGTAGATTAAGTGGAATGTAATGTTTATGTATAGTACTTTGGCACATAAAAGGAACTAAATAAATGTTAATTCTCTTCTCCTATCCTATACCCTCCTATTTTATTGACTTAGTGAGATGGCTTCAACTAATTATATCTTCCTGAGACCACACTTCCTCTAAGTCTTAAACAACTATCGTAATAGTGGAAATCATAGTTGGCTTTTTCAGAAGTCTTCAGTTCCATCAACAAGGGACAAAGAGTAGTTGTGGTAATTTCCTCTCTCAATAGATATCTAAAAGGAACCCTCAAATAAAGGTAGTGCCTGTTCTTCCTCTAGGCCTTCTAATTCTCTTCAGGGGTAAAGAAGGGGATTGAGAGTTACAGCAAAATTCTGCTTCCTCAGAAGTCTCAGTTCCAACCACCACCAACCACCACAGGTGTCAAGGCTTTGAACTTGGACTATTCACAGCTTCCCCAGACCTCATGGTCTCTGCCAATAGGAATCTAGAGGGAGGTCTTGACACTCAAACCTCCTATTTAACTACATTACACTTATTGTTTTGCTGTCATGCTCTGCTCTAATCTACTAGGACTAATCACATTATTCCCATTATCCTTATTTACATCAGCTATCAAATAAAGCCCAGGATCTCAATCACCCCTCATATCTGTCACTTTCTCATAGGGTTCTGCATACCCTCTGACCTCTTCCCTCTTCCACCACTCCTCAATGCATGAAATCCTTCCACTGTGCCCTCTGGAATTCATGGTCTATAGTCAACAAAATCCCCTAAATCCTTAACTTCTCTGAACACTCCCTTTACATATTTTATTCTAATGGAAATCTGGAGTTTTTTTTTGAGAAAGTTGTTTTCCTTACAATGTCTCTAAGGCAGTGGCTGGGTTTCTTGTTATTTGTTTATTTGTTTTTCTTTTACAGTCTTCATACATCTGTAACTGGAGGTTGGGGACACATCATTCAAACCATTTCTTTTTATTTATCAGTGACAACCTTATTGCTAAATCCAATGGTAAATTTGGGTTCTGATCTTTCTTATCATTAGCATTTGACAGTTGGTTTCTTCTCCTTGAAACTTTTTTTCTTTTGGCTTTCAGTACACTACAGCCTCCTGATCTTCCTTCTATGACACAAAGTATTTCTTTTCAGTCTCCTCTGCTGGTTGCTCCTCAAATCTCCAACAAAGTAAATATTGGAGTTTTCCATGGCTCAATCCTTGGGTCTTTTCATTTCTCTATTTCATCTCTTTCATGATTTTGTCCAGTATCATAGATTGAATTACCACTTATATTTTGATAGCATGCAAGTTTATACCTCTATATTTCTCTTCTGATCTCTAGGTTCACATAGCTAACTGCCTACTCAACACCTCCAAAGAGATCTTGAAACCTTGGCCCCCCACAATCGATTTTGAATACACCAGAACAAAAAGATTCTCCAAAATAACAAAGCATGTTGCAGTTCAGTTTAAAACCTGCAATGACTTTCTCTTCCACTCAGAGTGAAACCCAAATCCTTAGAAAGGCCAGCAGAGACTCATAGAATCTGGACCATGTTACCTCTCTGACTCCACCTATGACCATTCTCTTCCTCTCTAACTCTGATCTACCCACATAGTTTATGTGCACCTACCTTAGGGCTGCTCGTTTGACCTGTAGAGATTTCCAACAGATATCTGAAAGTCTAAATCTCTCATACTTTACAGTTTTTGCTCAAGCATCACCTTCAAAAAGAGACTAACCTCAGCCTAACATCCCTAGTTCATTTCTCAACCGCTTCCTAGCTCCACCACATCCCTAAGCCCCTTTACCTGGCTCCATTTTTTTTCTTTTATATTATATTTATTCCCTTTCACATATGGTGGCATTAACTTTTTTTTTTTTACAACTCTTGTTTGTTTTCTGTCTCCCCTGCTAGATTATGAATTCCATGGATTTAATTTTTTGTTGTTCTCTGATTTGTCTCAGGAACATGGAAATATGCTTACCACATAGCATGTGTATAATACTTATTTGTTAAATAAATGCTAAATTTTTATAGTGTTTTACTGT
This sequence comes from Macroglossus sobrinus, assembly GCA_004027375.1. NCBI lineage: Eukaryota > Metazoa > Chordata > Mammalia > Chiroptera > Pteropodidae > Macroglossus > Macroglossus sobrinus. Next base: position 475,260 of record PVKZ01000122.1, on the reverse strand, counting down.
GTATGACAGTGGTCTCCAACTTTTTGGACACCAGGAACCTGTGTTCCTATGAGAGTCTAATGCCCAATAATTTAAGGTGGAGCTGAGGTGGATTGCTAGCTCTGGGGAGCAGCTGCAATACAGATGAAGCTTTTTCTCACTGGCCTGCCACTCACCTCCTGCTGTAAGGCCCAGTTTCTAACAAGCCGCAAACCAGTACCAATCCCCGGCGGACCCCTGGTGTATATGGCACCAATGACTTAGATGTTTATTGGGCACTGTATGCTGTGTGCTGGTGGTTATGCACAAACACAAAATATAGCCCGGGGCTGGGCAGACAAAGTTTTCGGTGAGAAGGATATGCCTAGGTCTTGATTCCTATAAAGCAAAGTGCTTTTCCTTTACCAGCAGAGCCACGCACACCCTCATGTCAGTAGTTTCTTTTCAACTCAAGCCACCTGGTATCCTCAATTGATTTGACATGTTCAGATCAAGGTTTTGATCTTAGCATTACTCTGAGATGACACCTTGGAAGGTGACTAATACAATTTTATTAAATTTAGATTTTGGTAATTTGCCAGCACTTACTCACTTGACTGGGGAGCAAGGGTCCTTTGATGCTTCTGATTATGAAATTTAAATAATAAAGCTCTTACTGATTGCTCTTGAATGCATGAAGCGTATTATAGGCACAGCTTTATGATTGGTGACCAGAAGCAATCCTGTGGTTAGCTGGCAATTCCAGCTGAACAGAAATTTTTCACTGGAAATTTCTGGTTTCTCTGAACTATGGTCAGAAACTTGCCTTTGGCTTTGTTGTTAAAAGCATTACTGCTCTTTAAGAAGCTACCTACTAACCTCCTATGAAGGCATATAGACCCTTATAGTCTTCACAGTTTTGAGAGCTATTACCCTTATTTCTGGCTAGCTAATAATTTCTACGATTCCACTCAGGCATTCTCTAAATTTTCTTTGTTTTTATTTCTGACCAGAGAGCACAGTTGAATTGATCCTAATAATCAGTGAAGTTGTTTTGAAAGACTTGAAGTTGATTTGCTATAATTATTGATTCTTGTTTAGTGTGCAAAGGAACATGTTTACTGAGTGATCACTTCCTATGTGTCACAGCTGTTTTAGGTACTGTGCACATATTAGCTGATGCAGTTAGCCTTGCCATCAACCTAAGAGATAACTGTGCTCAAGGCCATTTTGCAGATAAAGTCATGGAGACTCAGGGAGGTTAGGTAAAGTTTCCTAACGCTACACAGCTAGAAAAAGGCAGAGGAAAGATCTGAAACCACATCTCTAGACTGCCTCACTGTTGACACTCTAGACTGTTGACTACTATTCTTTTGTATTGCATACATCTAAAACGTAGCCACACAAAACCCAAAGAAGTATAGAAATAACAGATAAGACAACTTCACATTTGAGAACCACAACTGTAAAATGATAGTGATTAGAGGTCCTAAGCCAATCAAACCATCCCCAGAGGGGTCAGGCTGAGAAGCCATGGGAAACGACTCTTGTCAGTTATCTTATGAATGATTTGCAATCAATCAGATATGTAAGAAAATAATTCAATTTGTTTGAGGTTAAAGTAGTAAATAGGATGTGACCATTTAGACAGAAGAAAAAAAAATTGAGACAGCTTCCACTGTTTCAATGCACAGAATACTAACTAAATAATATTTATTATTGAGTAATATTTATCAGATATCAGATAAATATTTGATCTGATATATTTGTCTCAGTCAAATCTCATGAACTCATGTGCCAGAGAAAAGTTCTGATCTTCCTTCTCTTCTTTCCTCTCTCTTTCTTCTCTGCCTTTTTCGTCTTCTCCTTTTCTTTTTTACACTGAAGTCCCTACTACAAAGATGTTGAATGACCTTGAAATAGATAACGCTGTCTCAGGAATCATTGGTTTCCAGGTTTTCAGCTATGAATATGGAGTTTTTATTATAGAGTCAGAAGAACATTTCTCTCAGTGTTTCAATTCCTTTTTTTTTTTTTCTTCTGGAATATCAAGGAAGCATCTTGGCTCTGTTCTTTGGATTATAAAACACACTTTTCATAATTTCTGAATGCCAAACGTTAATCAATTTTCCACTTAATCCTAGTGCATTCTCAACTTCTCAATATTTATTTATTTTTTTAAAGCAGGAATATGCTCCAAGGCTTTTATATGAACTTGACTTTCTTTTTGGCTTAGAAGAATCCTAATCCCAGATATGTTTAATTTGGTCACCATGGTTTTCATCTTATTTTTAATAAAATTTGAATGATTTTAGATGAGGCATATACTGTACTGTAAATCACAATCCTAACACCTCTCTATTGCTTTGTTTCTGACTCCTTCCTACATTTATGATACTTGCTTAGGTCCTGAAGTCACTGCAGTTAGTAACTCTTATTTAAATGAAAATCAACAGTAACATGATTTAATGATGGTTCAAGATGTCTTTAAAAATATGTATATAGGTTCATCACACAATGTATTTTATTTCACATTTTATATCTTTATGATCAGGTGATAAAGAACTATGTTCTTATTCATATTTATTTGAAAAATCCATTGACATTTTAGCAACATTTTTTTCTCTAAAATAAATATGAATTTTACAGGGTCATTTTTGGAAGAGGAATTTGGCCCAGCAAATAAATTTGTACCTTTATCTGCCATTGATAGTTTGGTGTTTTCAAATACAATAATAACTGCAAACTCCTAAATATTTTTTTAAGCCAAGACACCATTGTGCCTGTAAAATTCAGCTATAGAAGTATAGATATTTCTGAGTGACTTTAAATAATTAGGGAAAACTTACAAATTATAGGAGATAACTTGTTAAAGAAATTTGTTTTGATCAGCTAAGTTCTGATCAATGGCCATGTAACTAGTTGTTAATCACTTATCATTATACAGAACTTATCCATCCACCAAATAAAGATCTGACCCCAACGTGTATCTAAGAGTATAAAATAGTTTGAACTTGAAAATATAAATTGCAATTCATTTGCAATATAGAAAAAAGTGCCAGCTATATTTTTAGCATATTTTATTACAGGTTCATTTTGAATAGAAAAAGAACATACTGTACTTACTACCCAAGGGAAATGTTTGTGTGTTTAAACAATAATTACTCCATTGAGGTCTTTTTATATTCTTTTCTTTATGTTTCTTATAAGTCAAATTACTAAGGAGATTATTTGAATATTAAAATATAAAATAGTTATATTTTAAATGACTTTTATCATAAAAATCAAGGCCCTAGTTTTTAAATGTTGTTCAATTTGTCCTTGAAATATCTACATTATTTCTAAGTACCACTAATGCAGACACCAGAGAAAAAAGGTTAAATGTTTACTAGCAAATTTAGAGAACAAGAACTGTTATAATAAACTATTAAAAACAACCAGAATTACTTAAACCTTTATAGAAAAGAACATCTGCATTTCAAGTGAAAAAAAGCTTCAATGCAGTCTCAACATATATTAAAATTGTGATAAATTAAGGCTAGAGGGAGAGCTAAGTTTCTTTTGTTAAATACTTCATTTAATACATGAGTAAACTATGTTTTGGCTAGTTGTAGAAGAACTGAAACTAGAATTTTCATTTCCAAACACCTAAATCAATGTTCTCTCACCACCACCCACACTCGTAGAGGGCAGTTAGAATAGCTACCGATTTGGGGGCTGTTATGTGCTTGGCATGGAAAGTTTTATTTGCTTTATTCTCTTAACAATCCTGTAAGATAGATTTTAATAACACTGTTTTACTGAGGAGTCAATTATAAATTTCTATTTTGAGATTAAGGAACTTGCCCAATGTCATTTTATAGAGCCAGCAATCAAATAAATGTCTGCCAGAATTCAAAGTTTCTCTTCTTGCTGCAGAACTATATATTTAATTTTTTAAAATCACAAACAGATCTCTAGAGTTGTATAGGAAATGGAAAGTACAATATACTGATTGGCTTCTCTTTTTTCATATTCCCCCATTATGTAGATAAAGTTAAATACTTATGTAAAATTTATAACCTGTATTCATCGTAAGATATTTGATCCAGAAGAAACCTGAGAATAGCTAATTCGCTCCACTCATTTATAAATGAGGTAATTAAGACCAGAAAGATAAAGCATTTTCCACCAGAAGGATAGAACTAACATAGAGTGGAAGTTCTGGCTTGAAGTTCTCTGATTCCTCCACTAGTCCACAATCACATTTTTGTGGCTGAAGTTGGGGAAAGAAAGCAGAATAGGAAAGGCTGGGAAGACATAAGCACTACCATGGAGGGAGCAGAGTGCTGACAAGGTCAATGGCACTACATTTTTTGGAAATAGGTGGTTTGAATATGACTGACTTTCAAGGGGCCTAGTAACATTTTTAGCTTTTCTATGAATCTTATGAGGGACAAATGAACAGAATATGCCCTTCATATCTGGCTAATAAAGGACAGCCAGTAATGTATATTCTATGCGTCCTCCAAAAATATAATGCTATTACATAAAGTGAGAAGTTAATTATTAGTTAAAACACTAGTCAGCAATTTACTTTCTTCTCTTTTTGCCTTTTTATTGATTTTTCTTAGGATAAATTAATACTAGTAAAAAGAAAAGCATCTATAGCACATTTAGTAACATTTTCCCAAATGTTACTTTCTTGGGGAGAGTGAGGTGGCTATAAATACTTTTACCTCTTGATCTTGTAACCTTAAATGAGGGCAAAACACCCCTTGGCACTAACAAGAATTTTGTTTATGAAGTTACAGAATTGGGTCCATGATGATTATGAAGCAATTTGATTTTTTCCCAAGAGATAGAAACTCTGGCACAATTTTCAGATGGAATACACGTACTAACACCTTGTCCATATTCCTAATAATAACAAGAATGAAGCTGGATAAAAGCTAGGAATTCTTGCAGGCTTCAGCTGGCTTGCTTCAAAAGCCTGTCAGCTAAACAAATAAAGTGAAGTGGTGGGAGGGAAAGGCAGGAAATTAACAGCTTTGGGCTATAGTTAATGAGTAGTCGGACAGAAAGGAAGTTACGGCCATGGAAGTATACACGTAGAATGAAAAAAAGATTAACATTACCAAAAAGAGTTAGCATGCACAAATTAGATTTGTATTCAGTCCTGAAGTTTATTGCTTTCTTGTGGGATCTGCCTTCAACCAGCCTACAGAAGGTTTTCCCCATCCCCTCACCCCCAAACAAGATGAGTGAGATCAATCAAAAGACTGAAACTTTGAAGCATGGTTAGGCTGCTGGGTAAAAGCATGCAAAATATGCCTGAGACTTCATTAAAATATGCCTACACAACACCTTGGGTAAAATCCACAGCAGCTTAGCATTGCCGCCTCATTAGGAGTAAAATGAAGTGGTCATTCCCTGAAGATTGCCCTGCCATATTCTGACCAATCCCAGGAGTGTCCTGCTCACACTCAGTGATTTAAAGCCTAAACTGCCACATATCTACTCTCAACCAAGTCTGTGTAAGGATCTGTTGGCTTTAAGGCAATACAACTCAGGTAAGAGCAGTGTTATCTGTCTAGGCTTTTAAAAGTGAGGACTGATCAGAGATTTTCTCCAAATAATTTCTTGTTCTTTTAAAAAATTTTTAAAACCTATTAATTATCAACAATTTATTTGAAAAACTAAACTACCCATTAAAACAAACATTGCTCTTAATGTAACAATGACTAGAAGTTTTAGAGATAGGGACCCATAGAGAAAGGACGTTCTTAAAACAAATGTTTTGTTACCTGGTATCCCTCTACCAAATGCCACAGGGAGGTAGATAAAGGTAAAGGGGGCCAAATATTTGGTGACAGAAGGAGATTTGACTTTGGGTGGTGAATATGCAATGCAATATACAGATGATATATTATTGAAATTTACACTTGAAACCTATATAATTTTATTCACCAAATGTCACCCTGATAAATTTAACTTAAAAAAAAAGAGCTCCCACGACAAAAGAGGAGCAAGGCTTTCTCCTATGTGTTCTCATTGATCATGCTACTTAAAGAGCAGTTCAGGGATCAGCGTCACCTGGGAGCTGATTAGAAATGCAGAATTGGGGCAGATCCCAAACCTCCTGAATCAGAATATGCATTTTAACAAGGTCAGACTTTTGCACATGAAAGTTTGGGAAGCACTGCTCTGAGTCAAAGGTTCACAATGGAGAATATCATGGAATAGCAATATAAATCCTTATAAATGCCATTCTACATGAACAATTTACCTTTGCCCTGCCTTTGTGTCAATGTGGTTCCAACTAGCTTAATGACACAAGAGGCTTCAGAAGTATACTGACTACAGAGTTCCAGTACTCCGAGACACAGCAGTTGGTTAGGTTTGACAGAAAAGACTGTGAGCCACTTATTCCACGTAAGATACTGATGGCAACATTACTAACTTTTATGAAATATTTTATACTGGAGGTGGAGAGAGTATTACAAACTTTAGGTATTTGTGTTTCTTTGTTTTTCAAGAATAAATTTTTAAATAATGTAATTTGCCCGCCCCCCAAAAAAACATAAAAGGACCAGACCAAAGTTCTCTGGCCAGTCAGTGCCTCAGTTTACATGAATAATTTCCTATTGGGGCTTCTTACAATCAGAGCTAAGCTGATAGTATCAAGAATAAACCTGTCATCAATGTTTCTCTGTTAGCATATGCATAAATGAGTCAGTGACATGCTGCTGAGGAATCCTTTATTTAAGTCAATGGCTCTATTTTTTTATAATAATTTTTCATATATATCCTTTTGTGATTTGTAAAAAATACAACAAAAATATTAGTCTAAATATTAGAATGAATTCCTAAGAGCATGATAAATGCCATGAAGAGTCATGTTAGATGAACCATGGTCCATCATTCAAATTTTATGTTGAACAAGATCTTGATATCTTAAAATTTGTCTTTACAAAAACAGACATATTTCTGGCTTTCTTATTTTTAGTTACTATCACATTATAGTTCTGTGATTTTTTAATTTACCCAATCTAGCATTTTCTAAAGTGTGTTTGGAGGAATACAAATGCTTAGAAACATTAGGGTCCAATGGTTAATTGAATTTGGAAAAAAACGGGATTAAACAAAATACTCGCATGACTTCTTAGAGTCTTCATTTTGCTAAACTACATTATCACACTCAGTAGCAGAGATACAGTGCACAGTGTTTTTTGACCTCAGAAGTCACAAGTTAAAGAGCATTTTTTATGATGAATGTCTTGAGTTACATATTTTGGGACACCTTAATCTAATCTAACTTCTAATCCTGTTTGGATTGTTATTGTTATATCACTTATAATAAAAACAACAATCCAGTACATTTGTTGTCTACAAAATTTGTATACTCTTTTACATTTTTCATTGTTTTGTCCACTGATCTGGCCTCCCAACTAGATTGTAACTAGTTGGGCAGTATGAGTTATTCTTTATACTTTCATATCTACCACAGAATTTAGCACTGTGTTGGATATGTTGGTGATAAAGTATGTAGTGATACACTGAGCTATGCTAAAATTAAGTTTTGTTTCTTTAGTTTTTCATCTGTTCTAGTATTTTAAGACCAGATGAGATAATCTACTTTATGTAAACTTTGATCCTATATTCAATAAAACTTTGTCTTTCTGAGACAATGAATATAAATATATCTTGTATATGATTATCAAAATACTACAAGGATATAAATCTTTTTTCAGACTTAAATCTTTACCACAAATTTTATCTGTGTTATTTATACAGGCCAGATATTCTTTCTTCAATTGTGGGAAGTAGACACGCCAGAAAAATTCTAGTGATGATGCACCATTAATTTGAACCTGTTTTGGTATTTATTTCATCACCAATTGATTTCTCAAGGACACTCAATAGTTGTTAGAGTTTGACGCTGAGGAATAATATTTAAAATGTAACTTCAAAGTTATTTAAACCTTTCTTCATGTATAAGAGTGCTGAGGCTCAGGGAAGTGAGATCAATTTCCTTCAAGAATGTTTACAAAGCTACCTATATTTAGTGTTGCTGGCACATCATTTTTACAAGTATAGCATCATTATTTTTCTTTAAAAGAACAAGAGTGGCATACCCTTATTTACTGTGAAGTTCATGTGTTGCTTTCCTCCATTTTCACTCACATCGTGAACTTCTACTTGAATTTAGTCTTTTTTCATGCACATTTCAAAATTCAGGAGGTAAAAATACTTTTTAAAGCTTGGAAAAGTCACTTAGTGCTCCATTTTGGGGAGAGAGGCGGGGTACAGAGCAATGAGATAGTGAGTAGGGAAGGCTTAGGGATAAAGTAGTCCCATTTTCACCGTTTCGGCTGAAAAATTCTCTTGATAATCAGTTCTTTTTTATTCTTTGGAAGGAGATTCTACAAATATTCACACAAGATCTTCAGGATGATATAGAGAGCTTGTATTGAATTTCATGAATTAATAACAACCAGTCACAGCCATACCTATTCAATAGTATGTTGGTTTATAACAGACTAGATTAGTCTGGAATTTACCCCTACCCAGTAATAGAATTTAAATTCCCACAGCAGACACACATTAGGGTAATATTTGGTACTGCCTTAGTTCCTTAAATTGGTACGTTGGTGAGTAGGGAGAGCTGAATGCTTTTTTCTCCACTTAGAAGATAAATACCTTTGTTTTAAATATCTTTCTTAGGTAATTTGGCTAATTGCCTGCCTAAAGGCAGAAAATTGGACCCAATTATTTATCAATATCTTTTATTATGTTAGTACACCTATCCTTCAATTAAGTACATTTTTTTAAATGTTGGCATTCCAAGCAGTGAAAAAAAATTACCCTTCCCTAAAGGATCTGTGCCCACAGAGATAAATTTTATTCTCAAGCATAAAGGTTAAAAAAAGTAAGAAAGTAAGATTTTAAAGTCAAAGAGATACCTCAGAACACCTATCAACCTTCCAATCCCACCTCGTCCTCATCTGGACACCATTAGGAGAACCACTAAAAATGAATTCAACTGCTATGTATTATGCATGACTGCATTGTTTACTGTATTGTTTTATGCCACTCAGTTCACCTGAGATGAAATAAGGCAAAGAAGGTAAATTAAGTCTACCTTCAGAATTTTAGACTGCTGACTCTTATAAAAATTGATTTACTAGTTTATCTAATGTTTTAAAAACTCGTTTTATTAAGTTGTAAATCATATCATTCAGTACTACTACACTAGAAGGTAAAATTAATGATGGAGATAAGGACATTAAAAAAAGCCCTGGCATGACTACATGACAACATGAAAAAAATTGATGAATAGCAGCTTAGGAGCAGTGACACAGAGTTCAGATTTAATTTGAATGGTGAAGGGCATCATCCTATTGAGCCGACGGTAAGGGTAAGTTCATATTGGCACATGGTTTGATGTCATCATGGGTGACATGGAACAGTGGTGCAGTGAAAAAAATAACATGTGGCATTTTGAAGACCAGAAAAATAAAAATTTGAGGTTAGCCCTGAATAAAGGTGCTTTTTCTTTGCCAGATAAAACACACTATACAGTAATTCTGAGATCTAAAGTTTTTTTTTTCCTATTAACTCTTTACAAGTAGCCTAAAAGGAAAATAAAATTGATGGTGGGGCCAAGTTAAGTGTAGGTGGCAGACAGACAAGTCTGTGAGTGAAAATTTAATATCTGTATAATTTTATCAGAATGAAAGAAATGCTATCATAATGAATGCATGTTACATCAGGAATTTCAGTAACTTTCACAGAACAAACATGCTTCCTACGCTTTATTATACCAATACTCATGCCATCTCAAGGAAGGGGATGAATTTAAATAGAGACAAAAGGATCTTGAATTTTACTTAGAGATGAAGAAGCTGAGGTTTAAAGGGCATATCAACATAGGCAATGCTTTCTATAAGAAATTCTAAGATATTAACAATTAGGTGTTCTCAAAATCTTATATTGATTAACATACAGCAACTCAGCAACTTTTGCCATCAGATATGGCTATGGACCTTTCCTGTCTTTACCTGCATCAGAAACTAGCTCCATCATGGCCAACTGAGCACACGTCCAACCTGAAGCTGCAGTCAAGACAGATAAGGAAAGTTAATCACTACTCCTCATTACAAAGAATTTGAAAATCCTGATTTATTTTGTTTCAGCGTGTCAAATATGTTTATGAAGATCAAAGAGTGTCACTTTACAACTGAAAGTCAGACAAGGAAAAAGAAACCCTTCACTTTTAATCACCTCATGACAGATCTAGAAAATGAATTCTAGTTTTCTGTCTCTGTTTTAATAAGCCTGGTCACAACAAATAATCAATTTGCTGCCTTATTCTCCTTTTCAGGAAGAAATACTTTCTATATTTTGAATGAGTTTGAGAAACAAGGAAAATGCCTATATTCAGGAGAAGAAAATTGGATCCATGAAGAAAAATGTGAAATTTACATTTTTCTTTAATGGAAGGGATTAAAATTTGTAAATGTATATGTTTTAACAACATGAACATGAGGAAATAAGATATTTAACAAAACCCTTAAAATGATATAATATCAAGCCTGTTACCAGAGTTTGAAAATAAATCAATCTACATATACAATGAGAAAGATTTGGAGATGCTACTTCTGAATATTTAGTATGTGAGTCAGGCCTCCCGCCTGATTTGAAATGAACACATTTAAGGCCTAGTGCATGTGACTGTCTCCTGGTTTATGAGTGAGATTGAGGCAAGTGTACACTTGCCCAAGAAAAGTAGACCTCTGCAGAGCTCCCCTTCTGACCATTGAAGAATCACACTCACAGCAGGAAATAATCAGGTCTTCACTCATAAAATAACCACATTCATATTTCTTTATTCCTGTAGGACTAAAAATTGATTTTTAATGATGAGCAAGCAATTTTGTCTTTGAAATAGAAATAGGGTTTTAAGAACTTTTATTTCAGTGCATGATACATATCAGCTCTCCGTGTTCATCTCTACAATTGTTTCTGAGGGGCTCAGTGCTATTTTATATAAGATACATCCTAACATCCTGCAAGTGTCTCCAAGAGATTTGGGCAATGGTGAGCACATACCAGCATCCTTAGAATTTTTTTCAACAGTGTTTTTTATATTGATTACAAATGGAGGAAAGGTATAGCAACAGGAAGTGCAGGGGTGGGGAAGAAAAACAGGAAAGAACACATGTATTATAGAAAGTAAAGAAAGCAAAATACATATGACAATAAGTATAGGCAAGAGGAGTTCATGAACAGAAACATTTACATGTGATGAATGGCATATAGCCAAGTTGATCCTGTGCATTATTTTAATTTATTCTATTAAAATCTTTATTTGTTCACTTTTTAAAAATCATAGTTGACATAAAATATTATGTTAGTCTCAGGTATGCAGCATAGTGATGCGATATTTATATAGCCCATAAAGTGATCACCATGATAAGTAACAATCTGTCACCATACAAAGTTATTATGATATTATTGATTATATTTCTTTTCATCATTGTGAACCTTATTCTTATGTAATAAAGTTATTATCTAAATATAATTTAGAGGTCCTGCTTTATTTTTAAAAACTTAGAAAACAATGAAATACAGAGATTAAAGCAATTACTAACTTTCTTTTGTGGAGGCAGCAAACATTTAGTAATGTCCACACAAAAAACTATAAACAACTGTATTTAGGGAATAAATAAGAGCTCATCATTCTAAGAAGCACAGATAAAAATAAGCTAAGAAATAAGAATAATGAAAATAAATACAATATGATTACAGCTGATTTTCACCTTGAGAAAAGGGTCACTGACTAGTTTTATCACAGAAAGGGTAATAGCAATTGCTGAGTGGTTTCTAGGGAAAGCTGAAAACAGTGATAGTGTGTAGGGTGTATGGAGTGGAGTTCTTACAGAAACTCAATCGCTAGTGTGCTTTGTGAAAAAAAAAATAGCAAAAGTAACTTGTTCCTTTCATATGTTTATTAATAAATAGTAGCTTTTCATCTAAAATATTAAATATAGAGAAATTATGTAATATCAATACAGATTTTTTTTTTTCCATTTAAAATATTTTTCTTATAAGGCAAGAGAAGAACATTTTAATTATTTTTCAACTACACATTCTCTTAAATGTCAATCCAAACACAGACCTGTTGACTGGTAATTATCTATCAAATTTTGACTCTATAAATAGCAAAGTCAATTACTAAGGGCATGAAACATGGTCATGTTTCAAAAGTGATCCTGATGTTTTGATTGCACAACAAATCCTGTTTTCAACTCTTTCTTCAGATTCCAGCATTCGGAGGGACAGGCAATTTAGAAATTGTGGTCACACTCAACATTCCACCACAATTTAGAAGCAGAGAGGAAACCCAAAAATTCATAAGAACTTGTCCACCAGCATTCAAATCTCAGGAGTACGGCCAAGTGCAAAGCTGTGTTTACAAGGACCAAGATTCTCAGTTCTTAACTTGCTGGACTGGGCGATATGTTAGTGAATGAATTCTTAAAGACAAAGACATTGAACACGATATATTAGTGAATGAATTCTTAAAGACAAAGACATTTCTGCAATCTTTTTAATACAAGCAAGGTTCTGGACTAAATGTATGGAAATAAGAGAAAGAATGGGTGAAGCTTTAGAAATAAAATAAGTGCTTTCAGCTGTTTTAAAAAGCAGCATAAATAGCTTTTTGGGGATTATTCCATGCTAAATGTTGTGCTAGAACCTATAAAGAAATAGAAACTCCCTTGTTTTTCATGGACAGATATCATTTGTGTAGTTTTATTACAGCAATGTGGTGACTACAGGGATCACATAATCAGAGACTAGGCCATTGGGACGAGCCACTCCTCCATCCTTTTATTGTTTGCCTTATCTACAGAAACAAACTGTGCCATTCTCTTTTCCTAAGTTAGATGACCATTCATTATATTCGTACATTGTTTATTTAATAAATCTTCATATCTAAGAATTTCTCAGGCTAATGCTAAATAGAGAAAAGTAACTAAAAGGTAAATATTTTTCTTCTGAATCTAATCTTTTATTAATCTGCATACATGTTATTCCAAATATATACATGTAGATCACCACATATATATGTGCATAGAATGTATAAATACATATATATTATACATGAATGATTTATTACAGAAATATCAGTGTTTCTAGATTACACTGCATACTTGATGAGCTGTCATTAGTGCAGAAAGGATACATAGCTTTTCAACAAAAGAAAAGAATGAGGCTGCCAGAGTGTTGCAGTGGTTTGGGCTTTTTTTTTTTTTTTTTCAGCATCCATCCCTGCCAATCTCTGCACTGCCAGTAGGGAAAACCATATCCATGGCAACCAACCGTACCATTCCAACCCACATCAATGACGCCTCCAATCTAAACTGTCAAATATTCTATGCACATCATGTAAAATAGGTCTCTTTCCCCTTATACCTCTGTGCATCTCGTTTCCGTGGCTACATGTTTATGCAAATGAGAATTGTCCTTTCTCTCTCAGGTTGATTGAGTACTGAATTTGTTTTGCACCTTGGCAATGCAAAACCATGCTGTCTTGCCACCTGGTCTACCACATAATTGTAAAAAATTACATTATAATGATAACTGTCCCCAAATTAGCCAGATAACCCCGTCTACCTGCCTTGTGAGCAAAAGAAACAGTGTGCAATAAAGAAGCGTGTTAAAACAGAGTCGAGATAGGGGAATAATGTTTAATTGGCTCTCCAGAGTCTACTAATTTTCAGAATTGGAAACCTAGTGTTTGATTTGTTCTTTTTAGTCAGTGAGAAGAAAAAATATCCTTCATAAATTCTGAATGACAATTTGCCCATCTTTTTTTGCATGTGGTTCCAGCATCCCAGGACTCTAAAGTGTCATTTCCTCTCTGGAAGAAAGGAAGCACTAAACATGCTAGGTATGTACTCTAAATTTTCACTCAGTATCAGCTCTAGCTGTAAATTTCTCTCAATCCCTGTATATCTCTTATTCTTTTCCCCCAGCCCTTTCCAAATCCTGGATCATTACCTTTTATTTAAAGTTAAGATGCAAGATTTTTACAGGATGACACATGTTAAAATAAAATAAAACTGAGAATCTAAAAAAATTACCTTCTCTCCTCCTGTCTTCTTTAATCTATTGCTGCCCACTAGATTATGACCTGTAAATAATTTGTTGTGGTAGTGGTGGTAGTGGTTAGGTTTTTTCCCAGAAAAATCATAATTAAACATTTTACAAATAATAAAAATGATCAATTACTTTTAATTTAATTTATTTTAAATTATAATTTACAGTGTTATGATGCCTTAAGTAAGGATCTTTTTTCATGTTAAATTTTCTGCAAAAATTAAAAAATGGGCAGGTAAAAATGTGGTACATAATATATTTCCCCAGGATGTAAGTAACAAAATAAGAGATACTAGATTCTATTAAGATAAATATTGAGGATATATTTTACTTCTTACCCTGCTTAATACCTCAATCCCTGCAAAAAAAAAAAAATCTTTTATATATTTTTTAGAAGGACAATTTTACACAATTTCGTAAAATTTTTGTCTGACTTATCTTTTGGACTTTTTAAATAAAAATTTTGAGCAGGTTAGGGAGAAACAATGTCACAGAGGTGGACAAGATCTCTTTTCAATTTAATAGATCACTGTAAATGTGTCCTGGCCAAAGATAAAAATTATGAGTTTCCAAGGCCAGATTCTTAATCATCTTTTCTCCCATATCCCTCTATATACCTTTTAGAGTTCAGCCGAGGCCTCACATTCTCCCTGACTAGGAAGATAAAGTGATGACTGCCTCTCTGATCTCTTGGTTCTATCAGTGCTGTTGTTTCAGCATTTCATTAGATATCTTTTCCCGCTGGTACGACTTGCTCTCTGACAAGATTGTAAACCCTGGGGCAGAGTTGGGGGGAAATAATTTCATCTAATTCTTTTGTATTTTCAATTCTTAAAGTGAATATTTTGCTCCATTAAATTGAATATCAAATCTTGATTGTTCCTGGATTTTAGGCTGAGACATTTAGGTAGTGAATAGCTAATAAATATGCCTCAGGTCATGGCAGGAGAAGAGAAATCAACTTTTAGTTGTGTTCACTACGTTCAAGGAATCATGTCAAATGTTTTACATATGGAATGATAATCTTTTCCTTGTTAAAACTTACTTTTAAATACAGATTATATTTTTCAAAAGCTGTAACATTTAAAAAAGAGAACACGATGTCTTTAAAAATT
Source organism: Macroglossus sobrinus (assembly GCA_004027375.1). Taxonomy (NCBI): domain Eukaryota; kingdom Metazoa; phylum Chordata; class Mammalia; order Chiroptera; family Pteropodidae; genus Macroglossus; species Macroglossus sobrinus. Next base: position 460,036 of record PVKZ01000122.1, on the reverse strand, counting down.
CTCTTTGATTGTTACATCTCTGTCAGTGATGTTTTCTGAGCACTATTCTTGGTTCTTTGGGGAATTAGAAAATGAAAGACCTAATTTTATAAGGATTATAGTCAAATAGAACACATAAAAACACATATAAACACATATACAGACAAACACATAAACTTAGGTGATACAAACAAAAGTCATGTCTCAATATCAATTATGAATGTTAACATCATCATTCCAATGGATTTACCAAATGTAATATATAAAAACTACAAGTATTTTGGAAGGCTGAAAAAATGATCATTGGAATTATGATCTAGGGGAAAAAAGTATGGACAAATAGTTTGAATTAGATTTACCTGAGGAGGACAAATATTTAAGGACTGATTTTTTAATAAAGTCAATTTTTTAAAACCTAGAGTTTGTACCTTTGGACTGTCCCCACACAGTCTCATTGTTAAAGCTCTTCATTCCTCTAAATAGTCTTTCTCTGGGCACAAGAAATTGCTTTCCAAATTTCATTTTATTCAAGGGTTCCTTGCTGATTCCACCTTATTTTTTTTAACTTTGCCCATATAAATGAAGTGAAATGGAGAAATAAAGCATTCATTTGCAAAATGTAAGGGCCAAAGAAGTTTATATAAATTTCACAAGTGAAAAACAGGGAATTTATGCAAGTAGCTAGACACTGCCTCACTTCACCTATCCACTTTTTGTACATACACAGTATAAACTGCCTAGATTTCTCCTATAAAAGATTTTTTTCAATAGAACCTTTGCAGAGAAAATTAAAAAATAGAAAACAAAAAAAAACATCAACTAAGAGCACCTACTTACTTGTGAAGTGATAGTACTATTATTGAATTAGTAATAATAGTAAAATCTTATGAGACACTATGTTCAAAGAACTTTTTTAGGCCCTTTACATAATCTAAATTATTTAATCCTCACAACAGCTTTCTAAATTAGGGACATTTGCTCTGTTTTGCAGATGAGAAAGCTGAGGCATAAAGGGTACCCACAGTTACACAGCTAAGAAATAGTGGGTCTCTTAGGACCAGCCTATCTTGCAGTAGTCTCTAAAGTGTTAACCTTTTCAATTTTATGCCATATGACCTTTTTGAAATATTTTTATTCTAAATTATCACAATAAAGTTGTATCAGTAAAAAAATTCTCTTAAAATTGTAATATTTTAAAATTCTTTCTTCATAACTCAAATTCCCTTTCATTTAATCTTTCAAAGTATGAAATTGAATCTTCTCTTGGGGAGAAAAAATCCTTTTTGAAAGACTTCAAAACTGGAAGGATTACTGTTAATGTCAGCAATGATTTAGAAGGCCTGTGGTGACTTTTTAAAATATCCAGACATATGTTCATTCGTTCAGTCAGGTAGTTAACAAATATTGCATGTTTACTAAGTGCTGGCACTATTCTTGACTCTAAGGATTCAACAGTAAACAAAAGAAACCACATGCCCTCATGGGACTCACTCTCTAGTTGGAGGAGAGATTAGAAAATAAAATAGAATAAAATAGAATGGAATGGAATGGAATGGAATGGATAGAATGGGATGGAACAGGACATCATATGATAAGAAGTGCTATAACAATTTGAAACAGAATAAGGGCATATAGAACAAAGAAAGGGGGGGCTGCTCTTTTATTAGGCCAGAAACTTTTTTAAGTAAAGTAATATTGGAGCAGAGATTTTAATAAAGTAAAGAGAGACCTCAGAGGTGGGGACTGACTTGCCTAGGTTTGAGGATTGTTAGGATGGCTGAATGAAGTACAGTGAGAATTGCTGCAGAAGATGCTCTCAGTGAGGCAGTTGATGGTCAGATCATGGAGAGACTTGCAGAAAAATTATGTAATCTCCCTAATACTTTGAGAGAGAAGAAAAGCTATCTGAGAGGAATGATAGAAACTGACTTATTTTGTAAAAAGAAATCACTCTGACTCAGAGTGAAATATATAATAGAGAGCTGGGTGAAATAAGAGACCCCAGTTCAAAAGGCTTTTGTATCATCCCACACAATAAGTGATGGTGGCTTGTAGTAGATGTCAAGAGAAGAGATTGTGAGAAGAGATTTTAAAGTTGTAAACTACATGATTTTATAACATATTAGATGTATGTTGAGAGGAAAATAGAGTAAAGGATGATTCTCTTCTCTTACAAAATGAAATAGTTTTCTGGTTAGATAAGAAATTGTAGGTAAAAGAAGTTGATGAGGGAAGAGAGTAAATCTAGTCTTTTGTTCATGGCTATGATTACTAGTATGAGAAAATATTTTTTATTATATATTATTGATTATCTATATTTCTGATTTTTGTAACCCTTTCCCTGCCTGTTCATATCCTTTGCCTAATTTCCTACTGTGTTATCTGTTATTTTTATTAATTCGTGATATTTCTATATACTTAAGTTATTAATCTCTTTCTGCCACACATAGTTATATACTTTTTTGTTTGTCATTTGCTTTTGCACTTGGATTGTGGTATTTTTCATCATACAAATGTCTTAAAATATTTATTTAGTTAGATTTTTTAATTTTTGCTGAGTATTGAAAGGGCTTACTTCACCTATGTGTATATGTACTTATATTTTCTTTTAGTAGTTTTAAATTTCATTATTTATGTTTATAGTTAATCCATTTGGAGAATTAATTTTATTTTGAATTATAGATATGGCTCTAAATTTGTTCTTGCCAACTGGCTAAGTGGTTGCCATAACACCTCTATCAAATTGTACCTCTTTTCTTTATTGATTTTAAAAGCCAGCTTTACTATAACCTAAATTTGTAGTTTTGTCTGTTAAAGAGTTAAAGAAAGAAAATGCTCAGTATGGTTGAGACTGAAAGGAATGAGCTCTCACAGATTGTTGACAGAAATAAAATTAATAGAAAATTTCTAAAATGTAATTGGAAGTAATATATTTAATTTGGAAATTCTTTCAAAAACTTTTTAAATAATCTGATGGATTTAGAACAATAGAAATGTGATGACATATATTATGGTATAATTAAAAATAGAAGAAAACAGAAAAATTTAAATGTATAAGCATAGGTTATTACCTGAATAACTCACAAATCCATAAAATGTAATTCTACTCAATCATTACAAATGATGGTGTCAACTTATATTGATCAATATGTAAAATGTCAATGGCATGTTGCTAATGTTAAAGGTAGTTTTCCAAAACAACATATCTACTATGATCCTACTTTAAAGATACACATATTACAACATCTGGTCAAGATGGAGGAGTAAGTAAATGCTGTGTTCACTTCCTCTCACATCAAAATTATAACTAAACTAGAGAACAACCATTTTTGAGAATTGCCTTAAGTCTAGCTGAACAGAAGTCCTACAACCAGAGACATAGAGAAGAAGCCACTTTGAGACTGGTAGGCAAAGACACAGATCAGGCTTGTCTCATACTTGCCTGTGGTGGTTAAAAACTGGGAGGGATATCTTGGCTGTAGAGATCTCCTGGAAAGCGAGGGGTCCCTTCTTCACACCAGGCTCTCCAGCCCAAGGTTCCAGTGCCACGAAGGTGAGTTCTCAGAACTTCTGGCTATGAAAAACAGCGGAGATTGTGGCTGAGTGAGAAAGTAGGCTGCCGGAATCCCAGGCCTTTCTCTTAAAGGGCCCAAGCGTGGACTTACTCACTGATAGACTCATTTGCTCTGAGCTCCAGTGCTGGGGCAGCAGTTTGAAAAGTGGCAGAGACATATGGGAAGAAATTGAGTTTTCTGGCTTTGGGGCAAGGGCAGTTTTCTCCTATACAGAAGTGCTGACATTCTATTATTTCTTTGTTGAGCCCTTCCCACTTTCAGTGTGCAGACGCAGGCTTCCATCATACTTGAGTCTCCATCAACCTGACTAATAGTGGTCTTGCCACTCTGAAGAAACCCAAGACCCCAACCCACCCAATTTGCAGACCCATCCGGCTGCTTCCAGTGGCTTTTCTATACAAATGACTTGCCTTGGATTATGCTGCAGATTTTCCTAAACTCTCTCAAATATTCACAAAACCCAAAAAAACAGCATCTGACTTCAGCATGCCCCATACTTTTTGCATTAAGCTCACCAGTAGTAGCAGCCAGCCTCAGTTTTCAACCTGGCCTCTTGAGGTACCTCTATGCCCAGTGCAGGTGGCAACCATCTGTGCATTTCTTGGTGGCTCATGTCAGGCGATCCAGGCTGCTGCTGAACTGAGCCTTCAGTGAGGCCCCTGTCAGGAGACCCCATGGCCAGCACTTTCAATAGCTGGCTTCTGAGCAAGCTAGAGTACCACGCATCCACTTCTGTGGACAGCACACAAAGAGCAGATTCAGCAGGCACCAGAGCCCTGCTAAAGTGAATCCTGCCCTATAAGGTCAGCCTCTCCACAATAGGTTCCTCACTGTAGTCATGGCCAGTCTTCACAAACAATCAGCCTGAGGGTTAGTCTCTCCCACTGACATGCAAACCACGATGAAGGCTTAACTACAACAGGAGGGCACATACAACACATACAAGGGACACACCTAGAGTATCCCCCTCAGGTGACCATGGAAACTGTGCCATTTGGTCCCACATAATACCTACTACATAAGGATTCTCTACTAAGACTAGGAGACGTAGCAGCTCTACATAGTACATAGAAACAAACACAAAGAGGCAGCCAAAATGGAGAGACAAAGAAATACATCCCAAATGAAAGAATAGAACAGAGCTCTAAAAAAAAAAAAAGAAGAACTAAACAAAGTGGAGACAATCTAGCAGATGCAAGTTTCAAAACTGATTATAAGGATGTTCAGTGAACTTAGGGGAAGAGTAGGTAAACTCAGTGAGAACTTTACTAAAAAATTAGAAAACATAAAAAATAGAAATAAAAAATGTAAAAAAGAATCAGTCAGAAATGAAGAATACAATAACTGAAATAAGGAAAACACTAGAGGGAATTGACAGTAGATTAGATGAAGCAGAGGTTTGAATTAGCAATTTAGAAAATAAGGTAGCAGAAAACATCCAACCAGAACAGCAACAAAAAAAGTCCAAAAAAAAGAGGATATTTTCAGGAGCCTCTGGGACAACATAAAGCAAATCACCATCACATATATAGAAGAGAGAGAGCAAGAGATTGAAAACCTATTTGAAGAAATAACGATGTAAAACTCCCTAACCTGATGGAGGAAATAGACATAGAAGCCCAGGAAAAAAGGAAAGTCTCAAACAAAATGAACCCAAAGAGGCCCACACTAAGATACATCAAAATCAAAATGCCAAAGTTTAAAGACAAAGAGAGAATCTTAAAAGCAGCAAGAGAAAAGCAGTTACCTACAAGGGAGCTTCCATAGGACTCTCAGCTGATTTTTCAACAGAAACTTTGCAGGCCAGAAGGAACTGGTGTGAAATATTCAAAGTGATAAAAAGCAAAGACCTATAATCAAGATTACTGTACCCAGCAAAGCTATCATTTAGAATCCAAAGACAGATAGTTTCCCAGACAAGAAAAAAGCCAAAGAAGTTTATCACCACTAAAACAGTAATACAAGAAATGTTAGAGGAATTTCTTTGAGAAGACGAAAAATAAAAGATCAAAAATATGAATAATAAAATGGCAATAACTGCATGTCTGTCAATAATTACTTTAAATGTAAGTGGAGTAAGTCATATAAATGCCATATGATTTCTTACATGTGGATTCTAAAGAACAAAATAAACAAAACAGAAAGAAACTCATAGATACAAAGAACAATTTGATGGTAGCCAGATAGGAGAGGGATTGAGGGTAGTGGTGAAATGGATAAGAGATTAAAAAGTACAAATCTGTAATTATAAAATAGGCATGGGGATGTAAAGTATAGCATAAGACATATAGTCAATAATATTGTAATAAGTATGTATGGTGTCAGATGGATACTAGATATATGGAGGTGATTCATAAGTTATATAAATGTCTAATCACTATGTTGTACATCTGAAATTAATAAAATATTGTACACCAACTATAATTGAAAAAATATAATCAGAAAAAGAGAAAAAATATGCACATGTCACATTTATACATATTGCAAATAACCTACAAAAAATATTCTCCAAAATGTTACTAGTAATTATATGCTAATAGTAGTAATGCTAAAAGTAGAAATATAGATAATGGTGCTAATGATAGGATTATAGGTAATTTTTTCTGCTTGATTTTTTTTTGCTTCTGTTTTTTCTATGTAAACATGAATAATTTAAATAATTTTAAAATGCAAAAACATAAAACATATTGAATGGGGTTTCTAGGCCCAGTTTTCACATGTGTGTATAGGGGTGGCTGTACCCTCATACAACACTAAACAATTCTCAGACACTGACAGAATGTTCAAGAATTAAACTATATTCTAACACCATCTACCTGGAGATAACATCAGATTCCACAGGTAAAAGGCTTAGTCATGCAAGACAGTCTTCCACTTTAGATGCCAGCTACAAACCAAGGCTCTTACCTGTGCTTTTAACCAATTGCCTATAGATTGGAGTTTCCCAAGATCCCCTCTCTTCAGGTTTGATTAGTTTGCTAGAAGCTCAAAGAACTCAAGAAAAATCATTTACTCACTAGATCACTCAGGAACAGGCAGATGGAAGAGAAGCATAGAGTAACGTATGTGGGAAGAAGCCTGCAGTTTCCATGTCCTCTTCAGCATGCCACTCTCTCAGTGCCTACATGTGTTTACCAGCCCAGACACTCTCTGAATCTCATTCTCGGGTTTTTATGGATGCCTCATTACGTAGACATGATTGATTAAATCATTGGCCATTGGAGATTGAGTATACCTTCAGCCTCTCTCCCAAGCTGGGAGTATGAGAGTTGGGTACAATGGAAAGTTCCAACCCTCTAATCATTTGGTAGATTCTCCTGGAAACCAGCCCCTATTCTTAAGTGCTTTCCAAAAGTCACCTTATTAACATAACGAAAGATCATGATTACTTGATATCCAGGGTTTTGCGAACTGGACAAAGACCAAATATATATGAGAAACATATTTTGGTTATCTGAATGATCAAATATATATTTTCCATAAATTACAGTATCACACATATATTGAAATATGATTTATAGCAATGCAAGAAACCTTAGACCAGATATATTATATATTGTAAGAGCTAATTTGTGCCACATTTCTTTTGTTGAAGGCTCATCATGTTCAGAATCTCTGCCTCACATAATGTAGGTGCTTAATGGGAGTCCATAGACATAGTTCCACTCTACTTGTTCTCAGGAAAACATGATGGTGTAGGCATTGTCCCACCCTGGGTAACTGAGCTCAAAGGACTGTTCTTAATCCCTTATGAAAAGGTTTTCTCTTGGTATGCTCTTGTTATAGCCTGGTCCTCCTTGCACTGGAAGGAGAATTTGGCTTCAAATTCTTTTGTATTAAAAAGAATAAGAGTTTTGCTCATTTGAATAGAAACTCCTTTGTTTTCCAAAGAGCCTCATGAGCCACGTTGACTGCTTTCATCTTTTACCTTTCCACGTGTTAGGAAAATAAGGTTCAGAGAATTTACATGATTTTTCCAAGACAGCAGCACAAGTTGTCAAACTCAGCTTTTTTTTTTTCCAACCTGAGGTTCTATTTTATTTTATCACATAGACTTCTACACCTGTCATTGAAAGCCATAGCTTTTAAAGAACTAGAAAGAAGGGAAAACCCAAACACTTTTGATTATACAACATGATTGATAAGAAATTATAAATAATTACTTCACAAAATACTTTCCCACTTTTTAATTTTATAATAAGAAACAGCAGAAAATAAGAGAAAAGTAAAGGATTCTTTAAAATTCCCCAGACTATTATCTGAAAGCTATTTCTTGCCCAAGAAGATTTTTTTCAATTACTTGGCAAATAAATACACTGTAAAATCTACTGATTTATATGTTTTACAAATGGTATACTAGGAGGAAAATGCTAAATTAGAGGAAAATATATATGACAGTGCTGCAAAGTCTACCACTTATTTAATTCTTAAAATCTAATGAAAATTATCACTATATTTTTAAAATGATAATATGGCTTATATCTTAAAAGCTAAAAAAAAGTGAAAAATGCTCTAAAATATCTGTAAATCAAAGGTTTATAGCTAAATATTTTATAAAATCATAATTTGATATAATATTTTTCAAGTTTTGCATGAGCATCCTAGTGCATTAATATCTAACCATGCAGCAATGTCATTCTTTATGAGCATCATTGTCAAAATGTTCAGTCAATTTGCTTATATTATAAATCATACCCTATTCCTACTGGTTTCTGCACATCAACATTCAACTAATAGACTCAAAGTCCATGTTATGTATGTTAATTTAAAATTCCTTTATATATAACTTCTGCAGAAATAACTGACCAGGAGAGCATTTGGGTCATATTGTTTTCACATTTTATATCCAACAGTTGCACTCTCTGAGTTATTGCTAAATGGAGATTTTTCTAGTAGGTAACATAATTTTTCATTTAATTGGAACTGGCATGTGCTCTTGCAAATAGTCACATTTCTTTTTTTTTTTTTTGATTGATTCTTAAATTAGTTGCCAATGCAAGGTCAATAGTGACTCCTTTCAGGCCCTCCAGCTAAGGGAATGGTCAAAAGCCTGCTGAAATGCTAATCAATTTCACATTATTTCATTTGTCTTCATGTTCATTGTCATACAGACCCATGGGTCTCCATACAATTTTTAAATGAGTTATAAACATTTACTCTCAGTAAAGTAATGTTTTAAAAAATTTGAAAAAGAAAAAAATCAGTCATCAAAATAACACAACCATTATTTGTGTTTATTCTAGTCTTTTGATTAATAAATCTTTAAAAACTATCTTATATTTCAAAAAAAATGTGTCAATCTCTGCCCCACTTTGGCCTTTAGATATTTGTAATTGCAAGAATCATCATCCTTGGTTCATAATAACATTCTCATTAGTGGTTCCAGCATATGTTTATTTGTAACACTGTAAAATACTTCACAAATTCACCATCTTCCAAAAAGCTACAAGCTTGAAAATAACCTGCATTAAACACTATATCCCCCATTTCTTCTTTTCCTTCACCCACAGAAAGTAGCAATCATTCAAAATTCCTACTTCATATGAAATATACACTATATTACATATATCATAAATTTATATATTTATTGTATATATTCCTATATATATAAATTGTAAATTGTGTTCATATGTGATCCTAAGAAGTATATATTTTGTTTCTGACTTTGTAAAAAGTTTAGTATACCGGATGTCATCTTTTGGAATCTACTTTTCTCATTTAACAATCTTACTACTAAGATTTATTCATAATGTTGTCTATTACTCTGTCATTCATTATGACTCTGCATAATAAACCACTGTGAATATACTACACTTTTGTCATCTCTTCTCACTTGGATGGGCATTTGGGTTGCCTTTGTTATAGTCTTTATAACTAGTAGTCTTAGCAGTTTCATGATATTCTACCAATTTCCTTAATTGGTTCTATTTTTTTATTTAGTTGCATTTAATACTTTTCTCTATTGTTCAAGCACCTTTATACTAATATATTTTCTACACTATATTATAAATTATAACTAGAAAGGGAATTATTATGTTAAAAGGTATAAACAGAATAGATATTTCTATTCTAAAGTATAATTTCATCAGCAATTGTACAATTGTACAATTACTAGATCGCAATAAGCACTGCCTCATCCATTTTTTGTTGTTAATTTAAGAAATAGTTATGTTTTGCTTTTAGGCCTCACTGACTTCAATCAATTAATTTTAACGTCTTATAGAACTTCAGATCTGAAAACTTACCTCTGATCTGGTAATTTATCATTTGATTAACACAAAAGTAAGGCATTAAGAGTAAAATAATAGCTCATAACCTGGTTTGAAATTCTAGTTTTAAATTCTGAATAGAATATATCATCATGGGCATTGTTTATTCTTAAGAGTGATTCTAACTTGCAAATAATGAAGCTGAAGCTTAAAGAAAATGAGTAACTTTCTAAAATTATAGTTAATTTTCCATCACAGTATATTGTTTTCCAATTGACCTAATATAAAATAGATCATCCAAAATTTTCATTTTGAATGACCTTTTCTAAATTCCTAAAGGATTTACAGTCCTGGACTTATAGTATAGTATTTGAACATGCCCCTATTGTTGTTTTTTATGAGGTATGGTTTTTCATTGCTGATTTTTCTCCTATAAATTTATCCCTCACAAGGTGCTGCTCAGTGGTAGGCTTAGAGTAGTTTGTTAATACTGACTTGCTGAGCTGACCTCTCAGAAGTTATAGTCTTTCTAATTTGGAGATACTTCTTCACCATTCCTCTAAGTCAAAGCATTATTAATTACATAGTTTTGATATCTCATTTTCAACATACCCTTTTTCATATTCCCTAGGTTCAATAATATTAATATTAACTACAATTTGTATCTCATTGTGGCTTAACGTTCATGGCTGTGTTTATATAATTTAAAAATTTTTTTATGCCTTTGGAATGATCACATTACTTGGCCAATGTAAATAGTAATAGGGACTTTTTTTTTTTTTTCAGTCTCATGGAGGGTGAGAATGCCTGCCAGGCATTCACAACATATAGCTGCTCTTTTTCAATTACCACAACCAGAGACAATTGTTATTCAGCCTGATTTGTCCCTAACTAAGCAAACACATATTTAACACTTGGTCTTGATGACTAAAGATAGCCATTTCAGCCATCATAACTATAAGTTCCTACTCTTTTCCTCCATGTCTATAATCCTGTAATCTATCTACGTTTCAATTGTCTGAAATTACTCTGCTCAATTCACTTTGCCCACTTTTATAAACAGTTACCAATCTTTGCAGCACTGTGTTAAAATTGACCCCTGGATGGGTCATTTATTGTGTGTCCAAATACTGGCCAAGTGTGTAAAACAAATACACATTTTCACCTTTTTCATATTCTTTTGACCTTAGCCTGGGACAATTAGCTTTCCCTAGGTTTTGCTAAATAGTCATATGTCCATATATATCCTAGTCACCTTTTTATCCCCTTCTGAAAGAGCAATTTCTTTGGCTACAGAGACATGAATTTTGTGATTCATCAGATAAAAGATTCTCAGCCCTTCTTTCTCTATAACTGAACTACAGCACATAACATTTAGTTATTTGCTTTATTAAATACATCTTTTCTTTGTATCACTAAGTCTATGCATTTCCAGAAACATGGGTTGATTTTTTCTGCACTAAAAGTGAACAATGAGGCCTCTAACACATTCTTCTCAATGGTAAGTTTACTCTGCACTGTAACACATAATGCATTTTCTCAAGGACTTTTCTTCATGTTACAAACAAGGACTGAGGGTATTTGGTAGATGTGGAATATGACTTACAGAAAGCTGAAATAATCAACCTGAGGTCAGTCAGTCCCTTGGCCAGTTTTGTTCAGAACCTTGAACTTATAATCTGTCTTCTGATTTAACATTATGTAGAATCTATTTTTTTTTTCATCCAGCTAGGAAAAAAAAAAAAAACTTTAACAAACACTTAAGAATGAATTGTTACCTCTTACTTATCTTGGTATATAAACTCTTGACTGTCAATAGCAAGCAAGAGATTCTCCAGGGAAAAAATTCAGTTAAGGTGAAACACCACCCACAAACACTACAACAAAACAAAACAAAACACAGATTACTTTAAACTGGTAAATTCTGATAGCTGTAAAATTCTTAATGGATTATGTGTGTTAAAACGTTAATTTTTTAATTAGTTATTTGGATCATAAAACATTTTCCATTGAAATTATGTGTATCTGTTGATTATGCTCTTGGGAAAAAATGAACAAAAAAGCCTGTTTAATGCATAATGGACTTAAACAATGATAATAATAGTATTACTTCAACTACATCTCACATTGTTTCCATGCCAGTAAATATCTCAGGCCCTGGACTTTCATACCAGGACCACTTCAAAAGCAGATATGACTGCTTCTCATGGTAGGAGCAGATGTATAAGGAACAGGCCAGTTGATAGAAAAGCTAGAGATGCAAGCAGGTTTCAAAACCAGTATCTTAATTACATATAGGAAAAATTACATTTTGCTATATGCTTAAAGGATGTCAGACACTCCCCAGTTTCTCTGAAGTGAGAAAGAATGAGCTGTTAGTCTCCAGCAAGAGGAGGTCTGAATGCAGGCCATCCCTCATTCCATGTATAGACCTGCATTGTGTGTAAGGAGATAAGACCTAACATAACCCATAGGAAAGGAGTGTAACTGAGAAAGGAGGAAACATATGGAAGTTTAAGTCTGGGTAAGGAATATCTTAATTTGTAGACACATACCATGAGTAGTCATAGAGAGGAGGAAAGAAAATTGAATGATGAGCCATACTAAACTCATGCCTTTTGTATTTGGGAAAATCTGCTTCGATCCTGATCCCTGGTTTTCACACCTCTGAAAGGAGGATATTAAATTCCATGATTTCTCAGTGGCTTTTCAGGTTTAACATTCTATCTTGTGCTGCAAACATGCATAAATAATACACTCCTACAGGGGAGGCAGGCAAAAACCTGGTATGACAAAGACGTACTGTTAGAGAATGAGGGTCTGAGAAGAAAGTGACCAGGTAATGGCCAGAACCCAGCAAAAGGAAATAGAGTGGATTGTGGGACTTGGAACTGAGGCAGAGACCACACTAACTTAAAGGCTGTACTTCTTTAAACTGTTTTAAAGACAGCTTCATGAATAAGCTGGCACTGAGTATCAGAGTATTGAGCCAGGCCACTTTAAACACCTTCTTGTCTCCGGTCAGGATTTAGCCTGAAGAGTATGATGGAAAGAATGCCTCATGAATCATAAGATTATGTTGTGTGGTAGTAAAGATTTCCAAACAATTATACCTTATTTTTTTCCATTGATCAATACCCTTTTGGTTTTTATTTTCTGCTTTCCTCCCACCCCATTGAAAATCACTACCATAGTAAGTCATTATTTCTGAAAATATATCAGAGTCCTTGGATGTAATGGGAAGAGGGTATGGTTGAGACATATGGTTATGCTAGGAGAGAAAGAGGAGGTATACAGTGACTGAGAACAGTCAGAAACTAATATATATATATATATATATATATATATATATATATATATTGAACATCTGATTGCTTTCAGCCAAGTATAATATTAGATTATATAATTTATCTAGATGGAGTTAACATTAAATTTATTTAGCTGTTAAATGAAGAAGCAAACTATATCCAAAAGATTAGAAGTAGTTATTATAATAACTATTGATAATAATTTATTGTTCTTATCCATGGCCTTGATCTATACATATATTGGCATATTATGTAATGAATAATTCTGTTAACTTTGCAAACAAGGCTTTAGAAAACATTTTGTACACCTCTAAGGTAAGCCAGACAATTATTTATGGGACTTTACTTTATTGTTCCACTTGTCATATTCTTTAATAGATATATTATTGTCTACCAATTAAAATCAAGATTTTAGAGAATTAAAGAAAGAACATAACCTGTTGCTAAACAATTGGCAAGAGTAATCATATTATAAAGAAATGGAATCAGTCAATATGAAAAATCACTTAAGTTTTCCTTTTGAATTTAAATAGTTGGTGAGAAGTTTCTTTTTTTCTTTGATGGTGGATAAGCTTCCTTGGCACATTCATGAACTGTGATACTTATGTTTAGGTAGCTGAGCCTTACATATAAAAAAAAAGTTTCAATAACAAGTATAGGAAGTCAAAGTTTCACTAAGATCTGAAATGTAATCATAGAATTTCAGTGTGATAATCATCTTTATCATTCATGAGTAAGAAAAACATTCAATTGGGTCAAAAATAATTTTTCTCCTAAGTTAGTTGTTGGAAATTTGAACTATTAAATCTGACAGAAGCTGTAATATTAAAGAGATATTTGGAATTGACTATAAAAACAATAAGTTAAATTATGAGATGGGGTTCAGTTATAAAATGAGATATTTAAGCATGACAAATTTAAAAGCAAATATTTTTAAATAAAAAATTGCAATAAGTTAGATATGAATTTTCAGTGCAGTGTGACAACCAAGGTATCATATAATTTTGTATCAAATAATATTTATGAAGAATCCAAAATAAATCTGGTGCTATTAGGTCCTTACATGTTTATTAGTTTCTTCTTAATTCTTACAGATCAATATTAATATTGACAATATGGCAGACATAAAAACTGAAATTATAAGCAATCAAGAAAATTTGTCTAAGATCATACACTTAGTCCTAATTGCACAAAACGGTGCTCCAAATCCATGGTATGCACAAGGCAATCCTAAATTGCTCATATATTCTTTTAGGCATCTTACTACTGGAAATATTTAAAGAAATTTGTCAGTTGCCAAGATAAAGTTTCCATCTCTTAAACAGACTTTTTACTCAAAACAAGTGCTATATTTTACCATCTGATCTTGGGCAAGTTGGTCTACTTATGGATAAGGAGGAAACTGTGCCTCAGTTTCCTCATCTATAAAAGGGCCTAATAATAGAACTTTCCCACAGGATTGTTAAGAGAATGGAATGACTTAAAGCATGTTAGGTACCTTGAAAAGGGATTTACAAATAGGATATGCTTAATAAATTATTATTACTACTTCGATTTTCTTTCAGCTATTTCATTGGTTTAAAATAATATTTTTAGATTATAAATAAGGGAGATGTTCAAATAAGACACTCATTTTATTTGATCTCATAAATAAACCTTCAAGAGAAAAGTTAGGACTATTCCTTAAAGTGATGAATTATGGTGATTGTGAGTGATCTGTAAAGTAAGCTCAATCATTCTATTTCAGATCCTCATTAGCCTAGAAAATCAAGATTTTAGAAAGATTTCAAGTAAAATTAAACAATAAATTATGAAGTATTGTGTGAACACACTGCATATATTGAGTGAAAAGATAATCCAGTAATGCCTGGTTTTCCCGATACTGTTAAACAGACCTTGAACATTTAAAAATTATTTTGAATTTTTTTAAATTTAAACTTCCTTAATGCCTAAACTGGATGCATATTACAATGTAACTCTCACAGGGAAATTGTTACTTTTCACTTTATTTGTGAAAGTGCTTTGAAAAGTTGAAAGTCACGTACGATCATAAGTGCCAAACAAGGAAGCAATAGGTTTATCCGTGCAGTAATTTCTGAACACTATAAACATATAGACAAATGATAGTAAATATGTGACACTGGTTTTTGGAGTCAAACTAGAAAGGAGAAAGCTTCAAATAAGATTATCAATGTGTTTCTAGAATATCCTCACAAGCAAGGATACCTTAGGATACTTGAGAAAAATGAGACAGCAATTTTTCATGAATAGATCCTGATCTGTCTGCTCATAGAACAGACATACCAATGGAGAACCCATTGGCTCAAATTCTTTGTTTTCCCTCTTGATTTCAGCTACCTGTTTTCAATTGTGTACATACAAAAGAAGACTGAAACAGATTGGTCAGAATATCCATGAGTTTTTTTTTTCTTAATGTTTTCTATGAATGCAGCAAAAATTTGTGATGTGTATTAACTTACAAAAATTAAAAGTCATGTTCTTTTGACCATTCAACAACAACAAAAAATGTCTCATATTATGAAGATAATTTAACAAAAGCAATGACTTGGAAGAGGGAAGAATTTTAAATAAAAGAAATGAATTCTTTTTCTGTTTTCATGGTATAAGATAGATGAAAGGCATGAATGTGAGACAACTTTTCAGAATTGATTAAATACAGCTTTAGACAATCTCTATTATTAAAAATAGCATTTAGAAATATTAGAGTTGTAGTTCTTAGTAATGGTTACAATGCCAATACTCATTGTATTTAATGATTTAAACATTTCTGAAAACAATCTTAGCATTTCATAGAAGAATGTGAGTGATGAAACTTAGAATGAGTAGTTAGATTTAACAATTATTCCCACGAAAAAGTAATCAATATTAAAGAAATAACAAAAGCAACAAAATGTAAAAGTTGTGCATTAGAAGCAAACAGCTTTGCTCCTCTCAGAGATGTTATCACAAGCCCTGCCCTACACCACCTCCAGAGAGCTACTCACTTGCTTATCACATGGGATGAAAAAGCTCAGTAATCCAAAAAATTCAGAGAGGAAATATACAGAACTTGTGGATTGTATTAACATAATCCTTTCTGGAGTGTTCCCATTGATTACTGAGGATAAGCCATCTCCTTTGTTTCATAGAAGAAATCTTCACATAGTCACTACCGCCCAGCTCAGGGTTGCAGAGATCATCTCATCATTAAGCCTTTTGTGTTGATAAGATGTGTTGTATCCTTTACAACAACCAAATGCATTCCATTTCACCTCTCTTTCACCCATAGTCCTATACCATTAGTAGTAGTAGCATTGTCCCTATTTTAAAGCGGAAAATCAAGCTTAAATTTAGAGAGATCAAGAAATTTTTACAAAAGAGCCAGAATTGGTTTCCAAACACAGTTTTGTTTACTAGAGTCTGCACATTGTAAAAAACTGTCTCTGCTTTATAAAGTTGACATTGGTAAACTTAGAAATCAACTTGCAGAACTATTATATGTGGAAGCATTTAATGCTATGATTATAATGTTCTACTTGTGTGTGACACCTAGTAGGAGTCCCTAAAATGCTAGTTCCCTCACAATTTCTCCATATAACTGATTTAAAATTTGTCTTATTTTAAAAAGAGCAACAGAAGACTGTGCATGGAGTCTTTCTAAAGAATGCACTTCATTTTTGTAAACATATTTACAGTATTGGTATCATTTCAAAGGGAAATGCATTTCTCCTGTTGATGCTTATGGTAATTCTCTCTACAACAACAGTATAGACTGTATAAACATAATGATAATTTTAGAGTGGAAACATATCAATCACAATTCATACATACAATTTTGGAAGATATAGTGTGCTATACAGTGTCTCCATGGAATGTGTTTGTTCTGCAAGAAAATAAAATGCAGCTCTGCAATAAATGTTACTGAAGATATCACCACCGTGTTTCACCTTGCACTCAAATTCCTTGCGAAACTAGACTTTGACACATATAAATTTGACAACTCTAAACCATTTGGATTTTTGACCCTTATTCCAAAAGTTTTGTTTTTTATGCAACTAAAACCAGGCTCTCATTTTCTTAGTATAACTTACTCTTAGCATCCATTCCCAAATATTAACTTTGGGTCATGTCAGTTCAGGTTATTAATTTTTTCTCTCCAATTACCCTATTCAAACACTGGGAAATACATAAATTGTAACCTATGTCTAATACCATTCTCAGAGTTCATGTCATGGGACTAACTTATAATGAGATCCTTTTGGCTTCTCCAGTAAAACTAAATCTTGGAAAATATTCAAGATGTATCTGTCTTATATCAAGTTCTGCTCTAGAGAATGTGGTGATACAAATGTAGGCAACAGTAAATACCTCTCTAGCTTCAGTAAAACAGTAACTTTAATTAAATAATAATTTGTTGCTTATAATATTTTGCAGTTTTTAAAGAGATTTTAAATATCTCCTCTTCACAGCAGCCCCATATAATAGATAGAAATGATATTATACTCACATTTACCCAGTGGGAAACTAAGAGTCTAAGACAATAAGCAACCTGTCTAATGTTAGACACCTGGAAAGAATTAATGATAGGATAAGTCGAGGATTTCTGACTCTTATTCTAGAGCTCTTCTTACCACACCATTAAGTCTAAGTAGAAAAGGCTGAAGTGAGGTGACTCATAAATTTGTGGGTAAAACGTAAGTACAACATTTTCTTTGGGGCTAAATATACAAAGAAAACTTGTAGTAATCCTTGATTTGGCAATTCAAGATTTTCCTGCAACTGTCAGAATTCCATTCTGCTGAGAGCACATTCTAGAAGAATATTTTTTTCAGAATATCAAAACCTTAAAAATTATAATAAAGGGAAACTTGCCCAACCAATTATTAAACTATATTATAAAATTAACAATTATTTAAAAATTTAGTAATGGTTCAAGATGAAACAATTCAAAAACAGACCCATATATATTAAAGAACTTAATATGTTCCCAAGAAAATAGAGGTAGAAGAATTAAATTATTCAGATATTGGTGTTAGAAAAATTATCTATCTTTTTTATCCATCTCACAACAAAGAATGAAGTATATCTCAAAGGAATTAAAGAATTCAATATATATAAAATATATTGATAGGTGTTTAACAAATTGAGATTGTTGATTGTCGCTGCATAAGTTATATGCTACACAAGTCAGAGATTGTTTTCATGTGGACTACAGTGTAAATGGTGCAACCTTTTGGGTGAGTAATTCTGGTACTTTGTAACCAATTTCTGATTGGGGAAGAATTTTTTAAATGAGAAAGTAATATAAAATTTCATAAAAAGATATTGATAGAGTTGACCAGATAAACACATTTGAATATTACATATTATACATTATAAAATTAAAAGACAAAACAAGAGCAGGTAAAAAAACACTTGCACTGTCTATGGCCATGCTACCCTGAACATGCCCTATCTCTTCTGATCTCTAAAGCTAAGCAGAGTTGGGCTTGGTTAGTACTTGGATGGGAGACCACCTAGGGAGACTGATGCTGTGGGCATTAAACAAACAAACAAACAACAACAACGAAGACACTTGCAACAAATATGATAATCTTATAGTTTACATATGAAATACATACATATATGTGATGAAATTAAATTTAATTTTATAAAACCTCACCCAAATGCCAACAGCACCATTCATTACAGCACCATTCATTACTTGTATAAGATAGGGTAATGCTAAAAGTTTTAACAAAAGACCCAAAAATGTAAAATAGCTCAACCATAATATAAAAAGGCATTCTTAAACTTTTTGTACCAGAGCCACATTAACTGTCTGGTGATCAATTAATGTTTTTAAATACATAGATAAAATTTTAAAGATTTCAAAAGAAAACAATTATATTCAAATGAAGCCATAAAATATTAAAATAAATTATTATATAATAATAAATTTATTTCTTTATTAAAACACTAAATAACAAAATATAGCAGCAGGTTTAATTACTATCATAATTTCAGTCTTAATGAGCATTAATTAAATTTTAGGTACCTGCAATAATTGTAGTATGATATAAAAAATACTGTCACAGGTGTTGCTAATGCCATTAGGTGCCCTTATTCATAATAGAAGAAAACGCTAAATTGCAGTAAAGACAGTGAAAGAAATAATTTTTACCATTTTAAGTTCACAAGCCCCCTATATTCTATCTCTGGACATCTTATAGAAGCATGGGCCTTGAGCGAAGAACTGCTACAATAGAAACTTATTTCTTGCTCATGTAATGTCCCTGAATGGGAAGGCAGAGTTGTAGGTTCAGGCATCAGCTGAAGATGACCTCATGGAGTGATCTAGGACTAGCTAGAGGAGACTTGCCACATTAAATATGTGTCTTCTAAAGTTTCCATCATTTGTTCTCATCTCAGAAGCCAAAAGGGGATATGGATGTGGAGAGGTAGCTCCACGTGAGAGAATTTTATTGGCCACACATAGACATGGTTTACTAGAATATGAGTAGACTTGGTAAAATTAGGACTATTGTGTTAAAAAACATTCTGGAAATCAAACCATCAAGATAAATCAAATGTGTTTGAATTGTTCAAACTCCTTGATCCATAAATTTAATTTCTATGGACTTTTCTTAAGAATATAATAGAAACTGAAGGAAAAGTTAAGCACAAATTTTTCATAGCAGCACTAAGTTAAATACAAATACAATTATTTATTAAGTAGAAGAGATATAGATATAAAATAACCAAAATTAATTAGCATTGTCAACGAAATTGAGGGACATCCATATGATATTTATGAGGTTGAATAAATAATAGCTGAAATTTCTTGAATGCTTATGTATGGTAGGCATTGTGCCAATCGTTTTTCATGGCTTAAATCCTCACAACCACCCCATGAGATACTTTTCTGATCCCATTTCAAATGTAAAAAAACAATCTTAGCAAGGCCAAGTGTTTTGCTGAGGGGTTACATAACTATGGTGTCATCTCTTCTGGTTGCTCACCTAAAATCTTTCATCCTTGAGAAAAGACCTCTAATTTTGTTTGGGATTGCAATGTGCTCAGCTAAAAAATATTCAACCACCAGACTAACACAATTGAGGCTGGTCATGTGCCTAATTGTGACCAGTGCAATTTAAGCAGAAATTGCCACTCTAAAGGAAGACTCAACTAGAATGAACCTTTCCAGCTATTTGGCCTTCATCTTTTCCCTCTTCTCCCAACTGAGCATGTAACTCCTGTTAATGTGTAGCAGTCATCTTGTAATAAAGGCTGAAAACCACAAACTAAGAATGATAGAATAACAGGAGGCTAGGAGAAGGCTGGACTTTGATGAAGTTCTTGAGACTGCACCAGCTCACGTTTGTCTAAGTCCCTTAACCAGTTAGACTAAGTCACAGAAGTTAAATTTTAATTAATTGCAACCAAACACAGTTCTCTGTGATGCTGCTGGTCAGTGCCAAATCAGGACTTAAGCCCAGATCTATTTGACTCAGAAACCTCTTAAGCACAATTATAAACTGGTTTTGTGCTTATTCTCTAATGTCAACATCAAAAAGCAGGATACTGAAATTGTATATGTAGTATGATATCAATTGTATTAATATGCATAAAAAGAATACTGGAAGAGAAAAAAACAAAATTTTAATAATGGTTATCTCGGGGTGGCAGAATTATGAGGGTTAATTTTTAGAATAATTTTATAAGAAAATTTTATTTTTATAAATGCAATACTTGCTTATTATGGTGAATTTTCAATCTAAAGAACAGAACAAAGAAAAAAAATAAAGTGTGCTAACTTACAGTTTTCCCTACATTTATATTTTAAATTGTATATACAATTTTGTATCCTGCTGTTTTTACTTACTATTATAAATATTTCTTATTGTTATGAAATATTTTAGAAATACCATGTCAATGGCTGCCTATTATTCTAGGGTGTGAATGAATATGAATTATTTACTTATTTTTCAGTTGTTGAAAATTTTAATTAGTTTAAAGTTATTCATTTTTAAATGAAAATCTTTTGTCTGTTTTCAGTAAAACATATTACTTAACATAAATTCTCAGAAGTAAGACTTCTGAGAACCTTTGTTATTCTTATTGTCATGAACTTTTTAATAGGTTCTTCAGAAATATTGGAAAAATGCTTGTATATAAAAGTTCCCTTATTTAGAGACCTTGAGAGTGTCCTTTTGCCTTTATTCACCTATAGCTAGTTACTTTCATGCAACTGGTTAAATGGATTTCCAGAGTATGTTATTTTATGTTAATTAAAATATCTCTTGCAAAATAGCAAAAGAATTACTGACTGAACAAAAAATAAAGAATTATTGACTGAACAAAAAATACCTACAATTTTTTTATCAGGAAGTCATAGAAAAATGACAGAGCTGAAATATCTCCATCTATATGTCAGACATATAGATGGAGCAAGAAAGGGTTAAAAATAGAAACTCAAAAGATGAGTACTAAAATAAAGATTTACATCCACTATCATTAACAGCTTAACTTTACCTATATGTATATTTTTTCTTAAAATAGCCAATGATGGTGAAAAAAATATGAATAGAAGTAACTTTTTATATAGAGCTTATAGTTTCAAAATATTTTGGTTAATAAGATGCATAGTCAAAAGCACAGGGAGTGTTTTTTTAAACTAAGTAATTTATATTACTGGTTCTATTTTTAAGATAGTAATTCCATTAAAATAGAAAGTTTTTAGTGACCCCAAAATAATTACTTTTCAAAAAGCCAAGTCTTAGGTCCACAGTACATGTTCAATATATATGTGTTGAAATGAGCTGATTATTTAATATGGCCAATATAGACAATATATATTTCCATTTATTTATGTTATTAACAACTTGACCATTTTTCAATTTTTATTTCAGTTGAAAAGAATTGAATTCATCAGAACTTATAGTTTATAATGTGCTCACATCATCAGTGTATGTATGCATGACTTATGTTTTTAGTTATTATTTAATTAGTTGTCTAAAATAGTACAATAAATACTTATAAACTTACCACCAAAAACAGAAAAGTTAGCAACTTAGCAATAATCTTGTATATAATTTTCCCCAACAACCTGTTTCTTTGCCACCCCATGATTTTATTTCCAACAGGATGTCAATAGACTTAATATTTTGTCTTATAAACAATGTCTCCATGTTTTCAAATAAATTTTGAAAACCATTTTCTAATCTTCATAGTAGTTTTCAAGTGAAAATTTTTGTGCTTCAAATTGAGATGGTATTTGAATTAGATGTCATATTTGATGTCATATTTGACATTTAATTCAAGTAAATAGTTATGAAAATATAGAGCAGTTTCCTGTGGCTTGTTAATGCAAACATATCTAAACAATATGTCCTTTCAAGTTTTGAATTTATAAATGAATTCTCATTAGATCTAAAGCAAGAAAAGACAAAAAAACACTTAGAACAATAATAGACTTGTTTTAATTAAGTTCAGAATATATTTGTTAAGCACATACCAAGTAGGAGGTATAAAGTTTGGCAATGGTGGTGGTAACTCAAAATTACAAGGATAATGGCTTCTCCCAAAGTAGTGTAAATTCTAAGAGGCAGACTAGAAACAACTCAACATATGACAGAGGTAGCTGATTAGGTCAGTGGGAAAAAATGGATTATTCACTGTGTGGTGCTGGGATAATTGATTAATAATTGAATAATAATTGGGATTATTATTTAATAATAAAAATTATTGATGTCATTTTATATGTAAAAAATTGCATCTGTATCTCATGCCAATAAAAAAAATAGAGATGCATGTCACAAAAAATGTGATTCAAGATAAAATGATACAAATTCTAAATAGTAAAAACAAAATAAAGGGAAAGAATTATAATTCTGAACTTGAGGTAATGTTAGAGTTAATGAGAAATGTGTTATCTGGAGTGGGCCTTCAAAGTTGAGCAGAATTAAAATAGGACTAAAAGATGGAAATAGACATATGGGAGAAATTGTTACAAACAGTTATTTTCAAACAAGGTAAACAGTTTGCCCTAGTTTGCTTGGTAGTTTCCAGTTTTAGCACTAAAAGTCCCATGCCATGAGAAAAGGGCAAATCAGGACAGTTGGTCACCTAGTCGTAGAAAACAAAGCTATACCTTCCCTACACACTTCCCAAATTCCTAAATGAAGAAGCAAACATACACAGTCCCATAATCTCAGACAATAGGTGTCCACTCTAAGAAACTGAACTCAGCCTTTTCTGCCTCTCTACCACCTTCTCTGAGAAGGGAGGTTTAAAATTTCAAAGTTTCTATTATCTCCAGGAGCACTTTCCTTTAAGCCTATCCAGCCCCAACTCTTCTGCTGCTAAGACATCAAATTCTGATCTTTGATGACCGCCTCCCATTCTCTCACCTTTCTCACTACCTTATTCCTGTCGAGCTTCCTTATAGTCTTATCAACACCTTTGGTCCCTCATTCCCCTCCTTATTATCTCAATCCATCAGCCTAATTCTTGTTTATTCAGTTCACCTACATACTAACATAACATTCCTATTGAGATAAAGAGCACTGAAGTCGGACATTCATCTCTGCCTGTTACTATCACTATGAACTGAAGCAATAGAGTTAACTTCTCTGAACCTGTTTTCACAGCTGGAAAATAGGAGATAATAATGCCACATAATTCATAGGGTCCTTGTGGGAGTAAATGAGAGAACTCATATAAAGTATCATTTTAGAAAAGAGCAAGTTTCAGAATTGTATGTATAGAATTATCACACTTTTGTGTAAAAACATATTGGGTATGTTTTGTGTATGAATGTTTATAAATGAAATAAGGAGAAAAGTAAGCTCTTAACCATGCTTAGCTTTCAGAAAGAGTATGGAAAAGGGGAGAAATTTTAAGTAAATGATCTCCACACTATCTTTAAATTTTATGACTATTATACAATAAACTTTGGTTATTTTGAAATTAAAATATAAATAAAATCAGTACAAAAATGAACAAAAACTTCAGAGGGGAGAAGAAACGGAAGGATTTTCCAGCAAAGAGTGATGTGAGCCACAGAGTAGATAGAGCAATGCTGGCAGTGAGAGAGGTGTGAGTGGCAGATTTATAAAACATGAGGATGGAGAGATGGCCAGGGCTGTATCTGGGAGCCCTTTGAATGCCATCTTCAGAGTAATGAGGAAGCATTGAAGGATAATAAGAATGGGAACATTAATAGAAGCGCATTTTAGAAAAATTCTGTGTTATAGATTAAGGGGGTGGACACAATTGGAATTTGAAAAAGAAAATCAGAACCTCTTTCAATAGGCACAAAAATGGATGACAAAGCCTGGTTTATCAGCAGAGACCAAATAATATCTGTATTTTTTGTGTTGTGACTAGTATTAAGAACTAGCATTTTTTGAGGTACTTGTTTAGATCTAACACTTCTTTAGCCAAGCTTAAGTTGGCTACGAATTATAAATAGATATCTCATCTATTTCTCACAACAACTTTGTAAAGTAAGTACTATTAATATTTCTAATATACAAATGAGAAAATAGACTCCGAGAGGTTAAGATATTTGCCCAAGCACCAGTGAGCATGATAGATGACAACTGGCATGGCCAGGATTTGAATTAATACAGCTTGGTTTTCTAGTTACACTTTCAAATAGTTTGTCATAAAGCCTATCCTTAAAGTGTCCTCAGTGTTAAAGAAAAAAATTATTGGCCAGAATTAAACTCATTTAAGACTGTTGCAATAAGAGAGAGACTGAACTGAACTCCACTGAAACAAAAAGCAGAGTTTTTAAGTATTGGGGTAAACCAGTGTAAAAAAAAAAGTGCTGAAGGATGTAAGGAGAAGGTTAGTCAATGTAGTTAGACCATCTTTGTTTGTTAATTGTTGCTTATTGAAGTTAGGCTCCTACCTCTGACCAAGACTAGGAGATAGAGGCACTTTTCCCCTTGATGTTTACATTTCAAAGGCAAGGTTCTCAGGTCCTTGAGAAAGATATTCTGGGGTTGTAAAACTGGCAAAAAAAAAAAAAAAAAAGTCTGAGAGATTTATATCTCAAAGGGGCAGAGAAAGAATTTAAAATTGCAAGTTTTCTAAAGTGAGTGATCTGTGAAAAGGGAGGTCAAGGACCCAGAGTCAGGAATAAGCCTGTCTAAAGTTTAGTCAAGCTGAGTGGAACACTAAGATCTTTTTGGTCATCATTTGTTTAATGTATAGGATGTAATAAAATTCAGTATGTTGGTCTTAATTCTCCTGAGGAAACCCATGAGAATGGCGTGTAAGTCACTGATATGCATAATCCATTTTAAATTATCATATATACATGTATATATTAAAAGTTAACATACCAATATACATTGCACATAGTAATGAACCAGATGATTTAATAACAACAAAGGTAATAGTCAATATTTATTCAGTATTTATTATGTGCTGGACATTAAGCTAAATTCTTCCTTATATACCCCTAAAAACAATCCTAGGAAGTCACTACAATAATTACCTCCATTTTATGGATGAGGAAACAGGTTCTTAGAAGGTCACACAGCACAGTTTATAAATAGTCTGAGCCCTAAGTAGGAACACCTTCCTAATTTGTGAGACCAGTACAAAACAAAAAGGTAGGACCTCTTGTTCAAAAATTATTGAGCCTCAAAAGTCAACAACAGAGCATTAAACCAAATGCAGAATGTTTCTAAGCTCAGGGCACTGTGTGATTGCACAGGTTGCATGCCCTTAAATTTGTGCTTCCAAACTTTATGCTATATTTTATCTCTCCTGAGTAAGTTACTAAATGGTGAAGTCCCTCGGGCTAGCCAGAATTCTTAACTAGTTATCAATTGACCTCTTTTAATGCCTGGAAGAAAGACACTTACTCATAGATAGGATTTGGATATTTAATCCCACCTGTATCACACATCTTCTCAGTTGGATATCAAAATATTAGAAGACTTGAAATTCCCTACTGAGTTTCTGTCTGAAAATAATAAATGCCGGGAACAAAGAAGGCTCTTACAATACAAAGGGGAACTACAGCTAAATACTAGCCTATGTACTGTGGCTCCTTTTACATTATATTCTAATAACATTCCATTTAGTTCCATTCCAATTAGAACTAAACTTGAATGACACACTGTAATGCTTAGATGACAGACAACTTTAACTTAGGTGTAGATGAGGATGACATTGAGGAGCATCTAGTGGTAGGCTCTGAGGAATTGACTAATTGAGGAGTTGTAACTGGAACAGGAATGCATAGCTGAAGAAGCCAAGAGCAAGGGAAACTGTAGAAGAAGAAAAAAGAAGAACCTTTAAGAAAGGTCACAGTGAAAGGATTAGCAGAAGCTTTCAAAGGCCTCAACAAGGTCTTTAAAAAGTTTGAACTCATGAAACTTCCCCCAAAAAGTTTTCATTAATAGAGAAGCATATATATAGTGTATTATCTGCTGACGAACAAGTCTATTATGAAAAAAAAGAAATAAACCAAGCAAACCACCGTGGACATATTTCTGAAAAGAGTGACACCTCTTCAAGAGCCTCAGGCAGTTCCCTCAGGAGGTATTCCAGAAAAAGGCATTGATATCACAGAAGATGACAGCTCTATTCATGTTATTGCCCCTCAAAACCTGGTGAGACAAGATGTGGAGGTGGACAACAGTGATATATATTAATGATCCTTACCCTGTGTAGGCCTAGACAATGTGTATTTGTGCCTTAGTTTTTAACAAAAACAGTTTAAAAAGCAAAAATTAAAATCTTTTTAAATAGAAATAAAGCTCATAGGATATAAAGAAAATATTTTTGTACAGCTGGACAATATGTTTATGTTAAGCTATTTTATTATAAAAGAGTTGAAAGGCTAAAAAAATTAAAGTTTATAAAAGTTAATCAATAAAAAAGTTACATTAAGCTAAGGTTAGTTTATTATTAAAGAAAAATATATTTTTTAAATTTTATTTTATTAGTGGTTTCAAGTATATACATCATGGGCTAGACATTTATATAGTTTATAAAAAAGATCTCCCTAATTGCCCTTTCTCTCCTCTGGTCCTCCATCTAGCCATTACATTAATGTTAACTTCACTCCCTATGACATGCTCCCTAACCCCGTGACCACCTATCAACTACTAATTTTTACTTCTTTAGCCCTTCACCCCTTTCTCCCAACCCCCCAACCACCCTCTGATCTGGATGTCACCAAATTGCCCTCTGTATTTGTGAGTCTGTTTTTAATTAGTTTATTCTTTTTGTTCCTTAGATTCCACATATAAGTGAAATCATATGGTATTTATCTTTCTCTGTCTGTCTTATTTCATTCAGCATAATAACCTCACACCTGCCAGAATGGTTATCATCAATAAATCAGAGAACAACAAATGTTGGTGAGGATGTGGAGAAATGGGAACTCTCATACACTGTTGGTGGGATTGCAAAATTGGTACAGCCACTGTGAAAAACAGTCTGGAGGGTTCTCAAAAAATTAAAAGTTTTTTAAGTTTAAAAATTGCTGTTGACCCAGCAATTTCTCTTCTGGGTATTATCCAAAGAAAACAAAACAATTATTCATAAAGATTTATGCACCCCCTATGTTCATAGCAGCACAATTTTACAATAGCCAAAATATGGAAGCACCCTAAAAGCCTGTCAACAGACAACTGGATAAAGAAGTTATAGTTCAAATATAAAATGGAATATTATTCAGCCATTAAAAAAAGAAAATAAAATTTATAAATCGAATATAGCCTAAGTATATAGTGTTTATAAAGCTGCAATAGTGCACAGTAATGTCCTAAGCCTTTACATTTACTCACCACTCACTGACTCACCCAGAGCAACTTCCAGTCTTGCAAGCTCCATTCATGGTAAGTGCCCTTCATAGGTGTACTCTTTTTTTAATCTCTTATATTATATTTTGACTATACCTTTTCTACATATATAGATATGCAGATACTTAACAATGTGCTACAGTTGCCTACAGTATTCAGTATAGTAACATGCTTTATAGTTTTGTAGCCTAGGAGCAATAGGCTATCTCATTTAGTCTAGGTGTATAGTGGGCTATACTACTTAGGTCTGTGTAAGTACACTCTGATGTTTGCACAACAAAATTGCCTAACAATACATTTCTCATAACATAAGCCTATTGTTACAAGACAAATGGCTGTATTTTTTAGAATTTTGTATAAATGAAACAATACAGTATGTACTCTTTTCACTAAGCATAATAATTTTGAGATTCATCCACATTATAGCATGCATCAATAATTTATTTATTTTAATGCTTAATATTATTCTGTTGTATGGATATACCACATTTGTTTATCTGTTCACCTGTGGATGGCCATTTGTGTTGTTTCCGGTTTGGGGCTGTTACAAATAAATCAGCTATGAACATTAGCATTAAAATCTCTGATAGACATGTATATTTACACACTGAGTAAATACTTAGGGTGGAATAAATGAGTCATTTGATACAGGTATATTTAAAATTTTAAGAAACTGCCACTATTTACCAAAGTGGTTCAACCATTTTATATTCAAACCAGCAGTAAAAGAGTTCTTGTTTCACATCCTTGCCAATACTTGTAGTAAATGCAGTTTATATATCATATAAATGCTAGTATCTTAATATTTACATCAAATAATATCATTGATAATGAAGATATAAAGCACAATTTATTTGAAGAGATTGGAAGGCAGAGGTAAGTACCTGTATCTCAAAGGCATCTAAAGAAATCTGTCAGCTTTCTGTTAATTTTTCTTATCATTATCAGTAACCATAATAAAAATAATCATCCAAAATTTTAAATAGATATTATTTAATACTAAAGCTCTAGCTACCATTTATGTAAGAATATAAAAGTTATAAATAAGTCCATCTGAACTATAGATGAAGATGAAAAGAGAAACATATTAGAGAAAGTACTTTGCAGGAAATAGGACTGTAGATTGCATGGTTCTAATCCATCAACTGAGAGAGAAGTAGCTATGTGATAAGGACATGTGTGGTTAGATTAGGATAGCATTTTTTCTCTTATATATATTTGTGTTGGACTCAAAACAATCTAGACTTCTAGAGTACCTAGAGTCACTAGCTGGACCAATAATTTTGATTCAGCTTCTGTCAGAAAACAGAGTGTGCTTTAGCCAAGATTATAAAGTAAATATTAGATTCCATTTTAAAACTTGCAGGAGATAAGGGTAGCACTTCCAGGGGTCAGAAACTATCTGGAGTATTTTACTCTTACTGGTTGACCTGAGAAATACGTGAATCAGCTAATGAGTAGCTCTTAGGATGGTATTCACAATCCACTCCTGTTCAGCCCTGACTGCTCTGCAAGGCAATTGAAGATGAACAGTGTACCTGATAGCCTAGCTTAAGTTAGGAAGTTCAGGTTTTATCTTAGCAAAAACTGTTATTGCTGATGCTATTTGATCATGCTTCATTTTTAGAAGGTTCTTAAATTGAGATTTTTAATGAGAATTGAATTAAACTCTGAGTGCTTCCAAATGATCTGTTATTTTATTTATTAGTTCCTTTTAAGTCTATAATTTCTAAAATTACAAAGAATGCTTACATAGGAACTGTCATGTAAAAAAATAAACCAGAAATTTTGCACAATGGCACCTTAAATATTATCACCTCCTTGTGGCTACAGCAGTCTAGCCACAATTATTTTACTGACAATCATTATCTATTTATCATCTATTCATCACCAATTAATTTATCTCTCACTGTGATCCATCTCAAATCAGCCACTTGATAGATGTACGTAGTGGATTTAATAAATGCCACTAAATCCTAGTTTTATTGACTGTAGAAGAAAGAGAGTGAACAACTCAAACCCAGTGGAAAAATTAGTAGATGTGGTTTATCTATCTGGTGCAATAGTCTTGTGTATAAAATACCAATCTCTTTGCGTGCCTACTGTCACAGTCTATTGACAACATGCTTAATCACTGAGTTCTCTGGAAAGCTTCATCCCTTCTCTTTGTTATGTTCTTTTAAACTATATCTTACTTCCGCTTTTCAAGCCATTCACAAAGCTGTCAATCTTCCGAAACATGTTTCTTTCTCTGAATGTCTACATTTCAAGATGGTATTCCATAACTCAAAAATAAAGCATAGCTAGCATCCTGCTCTAAGAGAGTACTTTCAACTTAACCAATCCAGTTTTATAAATTTTTAAGTTGTCAATTTTTTTTTTGTTTCCTTACTATAATTAAAATTGCCAGTTGCCAGGGGACTAAGAAAAAGTCAGAGGCAAAATAAAAACAAAAGCATTCAACATGTGCTATTTAGAATCCAAATGATTTACACTATTCACAAAATATAATCATCATAAAAATTATCACTGTTTTTGATTAGACACTTAGAAGAATTACTAGCCACCAATAAGAAGTCTTTATGAAGCAGTCTGTGACCCCTTTTATTATCTGACAGGTCATTTAGTTGAGAGACTTTTAAGGAAAGCTGTAATTTTCAGCATGAAATGAGAACATTTTATTCATTACTTCTCTTTGTTAATGTCCCTCTGGATTTCATCTGCTCTGTATGTTGACTTTGAAAAAAGAACTGCCCACCACACCCGCTGTGTCAGCAAATCTCAATTCTACTCTCCAAGTATTTTCTGAATTTGACCTCTTTTCACTTCTCACCACCATTCCCCTAGTCCAGTCTACATTATTTCTCACCTGGATTGCCTTTGTCAGATGTTACCTGATCTCCCAGTATCCACTTAGGCTCTTAGATACTCTATCATTTACCCTGTAGCCAGAAGAACAATTTAATATGTAAATCCGACAATGTATTGCCTTGCTTGAAACTTTTCAGTCATTTATCTCTACCCTTGGTGTAAAAAATAAATTCTTATCTTTCACTTTCCAAGTTCGGAAGATGTTCTCTCTGCTACTCTCTGGGTGCTCCTCCCCTAACACTGCCTCACTCACAGCCTTTTGGGATAAAGCAAAACCATTTTTAACTCTGGTCCTGGAATTCATTTTCCAGATCTTTGTGTTGCCGGTGTTGCTACTTCCACATCAAAAAATAGTTCTCATCCCATCGTTCTCTCTCTTTCCATCCTGATTTAATTTCTTTCTAGAACTTTTAATTGTCATTATCCAGAATTATATTATACATTTGCATACTTGTTTATAGTCTGCTTTCCAAATTAGAATAGCTTTTCGTAGTGCAATCTTTGCCTTATTCACTCCAGCCTATCCACCTCTCTCCTCCCCTCTAGCTTAGATTAATACTTGTTAGGTAGTGGGTGCTCAAGAAATATCTGCTGAATGGTAGAATAAAGAGCAACATGTTGAATAACATTGCTACATTTATCACTGAGATCTATAAAAACACTCTTCTAAAACTGCTCTTATATATTGCAATGAAAGATGAAACTTCTATGCCTTATTAGGAAACACATATCCTATAAGAAGTGCTCATAAAACACCTTTTTTAAAACAAAGAATCTTTAAATATTCCAATAAAATCAAAATATCATGTTTTATTCACTGCACAAGAATGCCTGATTCATACAATCACTTAGTAATATTTCAGTATCCTGTTAGTCTGAGCATGGCAGCTAAAATAACAAAGAGAAAGTGCTCTTATCTGCAAGGGTAATTGCATTGAAGATAGAAGATATTCATAAACAATGGAAATTATAAAATTTGTTATATAGATGATACATAATAAGAATTTAGAAAATGATGAAACTGAAATCAAAGCAAATGTAGAAGAAATCATAACACAGGAGTAGCTTATCTTGAACATCATTGGGTAAGGGGCTCTTCTTGTCTGATTTATCTCTCCTGAATGCTAAAATCTTCTTATAATGGTCAACGGGTTTTTCTGGTTAGACATCTTTTGTTAAAATACCTCAAAGCAGTCTTTCAACAGAGACCTTTATAAACCTAAAGTGGTAAAGTGTGTGGAAAGTTTGGTTAACAAAATCAAGTCTACATTTGTAATAACAATTCAATATGTGTATAAATTCATGTTTATATTAGAATTTATGTCTTTTCTCTATATATGTGGATATCTGCCAGATTTTTAAAAACTGCATATTTTTTAAGAACCAGAAAGAACTTTAGTAAGGTGAATAAGTGACTTTATTTTTCATTTAGAAGAAATTTGGAGGCAGGCTTTACTGAACTATGGGCACTCTAAGATTTCACCAGAGAACTAGTCTCCTTCAGTTTTTCCACTCTACCTTTTTAGAATATCATTTCTATCTTCAAGTTATCTTGTGGTCTGAAAATGGCTGCTTCAGCACCAGCCACCATATCCATGTTCTGTATAGCAAGAAGGAGAAAAGAGCAAGTCAAGGAGGATATATATCTTTCAGTTGAAGAACTGTTCTAGAAGCCTTGTCAATTGACTTTTGCTTACATTTTATTAGACATTTGTATTTTATAGTTAGGTTGATAGAGCACATTGACACCCTGATACAGAGAAAGTTTTAATGGTATGTATAGAAGATGAACCCATCCATAACATTCTCTAAGCCAAAGCCTAATTCAGAGTAAGGTCATACCACTCTTTAATTTGTAAAAGCAGAGAGACTTTCTACCACTATACAAATATTATCAAACTACCAAAAATATACATAAATAACTAAAGTTTAAGTTTTGTGAGAAAGAAATTATACGTTTTATGTTTACTGCTATATCTCGACATCTATTATAATGCCACATATTAATAAATTATACAATCCTAATAAATTAATATAGAAATAAATGTCTGATAAAATATTGATCTATAATTGGGTTGTAGCTAGGCAGAGTATCTCTGCTGCTATTTTGGGATGGTCCATTTCCTCTTTAATTGTCTGTCTCTTGTCATCTGTGTCCCTTATCAGGCTGATCCAATCCAACTCATGTCAACTGTTTGCTTGTCCATGTGAAACTTGATAGGCTAATAACATATTGTTCAATGTTTTAGTTTTAAAAGTTCCAAGTATTCACCAATTGTAATTCTATATAACAAACTATTTCTATTTCTATTTTCTAATGCACAGATATAGGCAAATACTGCAATTTCAGGCTAAGCTTTCAAATTTTGTAAGCAAGTCTACTACTACAGAAATTTTTAAAAGGCCTTTTTTTGATGCAGTTGCTTTAGCAGGAAGAGAATTCTACTTCTTGTACCCAGTAGTCTTGAGATCCAAGCTTCCTTCCTATGTCAGTTACCAACCAGCAGCAAAGGTTAAAAACAGTATGCTTTCTACAAAACAATAGTTTTCTGTTTTCATGCTCATCTGTTTTAGATTTTTTAAAAAGCACCTAAATATCTTTCTTTAAAATTATCTTCCCCCATCCCCATTTTGTTTCTGAGTTGTATGCTTTTGATTGGGATGGGTATAATACTTACACTTTGTGAAGAATTTCCCCTTATCTTCTATACATTTCTCTTTTTAAATTTTTAAGCAATTAGAGAATAAAGACAACTGATTTATATATGAAATGAAAAATTTTAAAACCTGAATAAAACTTGTAATGGCTCAACAGATATGCTGAAACGTTACAATATTTTCTGATAGCATTATAACAACAGAAACTAGACATTCACACACACACAATGACTTTGAATCTTTTCATGTCATAAATTCAAATGCAAGGAAATAATAGAGAAACTGAGAGAAAGGTCACTAAGAGTGGAAATAAATATGAGAAAGAGCAAATGTAAAGAAGGTGAGAAATAATGAGACCCATGTAAAGCAGGTGCCTAAGGCCTTAGGCATAGAGGTAGGAATCAGAAAGCAGAGAAACATAACAGATATGACTGCCAAGAACAAATTAAAAGAAGCTCAGCAACATAGCCACCTACTCTATCTCAGAATTTGCTTTTGATGTTATTTGTTGACCAAAGGTAAATCTATTTCAACTAAATGTCTCAGCATAAAGAAATGGATTTTAAAAATGGAAGAAATTGTTTTACCAATTGTCAGATTGGGGTACACCTTAAGTTTGATGTTTTGATGATCCTGAAATCTTGAATTAAACTAATGCTGAAAGTTATCAGATAAGGATATTGTCTGTAACTAATATATGTCAATGTAGTATATGAGTTGGTTGCAGAAATAAAATTCAGTAAAATGTAAGTTCTATAGGGGCAGATATTTCTGTTTCTTCCTAACTTTGGCACCTAGAAGATGCCTGGCACATAGTATGCATTCAATAAATATTTAGTAAGTGAATGAATAGAACTAACAAGGAAAAAGTGGCTCAGTCCATGATTAAAAGCAAAATATGCATTATCTATAGTGTTTCCATGGTGTTAAAATAATCAATATTTTATTTGAGAAAAGTATAAGCCATAATAACTAGAAATAAAGTCTAGAATTCAGAATTCCAATTACATCTATCATATTTACTATAGAAATAACCTAATTTTATTTATTACACACCAGAAAGCATTTGAAAATCTCTTGCATAATGTTTATCACATAAGAACTCGTAAGTTTCTCTTTCCATTTCTATTTTCTTTTTAAAAGGCAAAGTGAATTTTTAAACTCTAATTTAAAAATAATTGTATTCATGGTATGTAGAGCTACTGTTATTAAAATAGGTTCCACATGATAAAATAGAAAATATTTAGGATTTCACATTAGACTAACTCAAATCTCAGCTTGTAAGGGGCATGGCCTTGGCAAATTGCTTGACCTTTCTGAACCTGAACATCCTCAACTATAAATTGTAGATATCAGTTCTTATATTACAGTGTGATTGTGAGGATAAAATGAAATAATATATGTAAATTTTTTAATATTGTATCAGACACATAGTAGATCTTCAATAAATGTTCTTTAATTGTACCTTGTGACAAGAGCAATATGAACTCAGCAAATCTCACATATTTCATTCATCTGTTTTTAAAGTCATAGAAAACATATGCAGTTGTTGGAATGCAATGATGTGATGTTATATCACATTGTTTAACTAACAGTAACAGAGTAATTTTCTGAGTTATTCTAGAAAGGAGGAATTTGAAAAGCTAAAGCCACAAATTTGACCCAGACCACATAGTATTTCTCTAATAAGCAAATATAAAATAATCTGAGAAATTCAGCACTATTTTACATGGCCACATGGCAAAAGATGGTCAAATAGTGACAACAGAAAAATGGTGTGGGGTGAAAAATTTCATTGCTGAGAATTTTTACAAGGCATTTGATTTTCTAGAGAACATATGACCTATCAGATTCATTCAACCAGTCAATGACTGCTTTATTTCAAGTCAATCAAAAGTGACATATTTATAGTGCCAGAATTATGCTTAAAAAATATTAGACATTTTATATTGAGTCATTCATGTTTTCCCTGGTATGTATTTGCATTAGCAAATTGATTAAATAAATTACACACATATATTTAACAAAAAATTTTCAGAGAATGAATGGTTCAATGAAACATTTCTGTTAATTTGACACTTCACACTTAACCCATTTTTTATTGTAGACCAAAAAAAAAAGGAGAGAGAGTAATAAAATATTCATTAACTGCACTGAAACCCATTTATAGCAGATGGTCTCTGGAGGGTAAATTTCAAAACATTTGCTAGAGAGCACTGTGCAAAATATGCAGTTGTCCTGACACAGCAACTAGTGTGAAGAACAGCAAATGCAATTAATAATAGTAAGGGAGAAGATCATACATTGTGAATCACAATTTAGCTACCTTTTGTCATTTAAACTAAGAAAAAGAGAGTCACGTTTGCTGTTGCTTACCATTTGGGGAATTACACAAATGAACAAGATATGTTCATTGTCTCATCAAATATTTTGGTAATTCCTAAAAATTTTTAATAAATCTCTTTTAAACATTTTTTAAGTTTTTAGAGATTTAAAACATTTGGGAGCATATGGCCATGGCACGCACCATAGATATTGCAGGGTGGAAGAAAGAAAAGGAAGGAGGAAAATTATGTATACATAGATGGATAAATGGAAGGGTGAATGTGTGTGTGGATAGATAAGTAAAGACAAATTAATGGCTAGATAATTTAAAATATCAGAAACAAAATGATAAACATTCTAATCAGGCTAGACAAAAAAATACACCAAATATAAATAGATAATAACTTAGGATAAAGTGAACAATTTCTGATTTGCCCAATTGCCTTCTTGTTCAGAGGAATATAACAATTACCCAGATTTTTCAAACTAAAACTTTATATATGCTATTGACTTCCACTATAAAAAATGTTTGAAATTAAATTGTTGTTCTTTCAAAAATTTGTAAAAATATATTTAAAAAATTATTTTAAATTAATTCTTAGTTGTGAAGTTTGGCAAAACCTTTTCTAATGGCTAGTGCATGTTAAGTTATTCTTTTTTAAATTTTTAATTGTGGTAAAAACATAAAATTGATCTTCTTAAGTAACTATTTTAAGTGTACAATTCAGTAGTGTTAAGTATATTCACATTGTTATGCAACACATCTCTAGAATTTCATCACTTGACACACTATACCCAGTCAACAAAAACTCCTCAATTTTTCCCACCCTGCAGATGCTAGTAACTATCATTTTATTTTCTGTATCTAAGAATATGACTATTTTAAATGCCTCATATAAGTGGAATCATATAGTATTTGCGTTTTCATAACTGGCTTATTTCATTTAACGTCAGTCCTCAAAGTTCATCCATGCTGCTTCTAAGATATAAATGTTATATGAACAAAATATGACTATATATATGTATATATATATATATATATATGTGTGTGTGTGTGTGTGTGTGTGTGTGTATGTGTATATGTGTGAGTGTGTGCATATGTGTGTGTGTATATGTTATATATATGTATATGTATTCATTCATTGATAGATATTTGGACTGCTTCCACCTTTGGCAATTGGGAATAATGATGCTATGATCATAGATGTACCATTATCTCTTCAAGACTCTGGTTTCAAATCTTTTAGGTAGAATTTCTAGATCATGCAGTCGTTTTAATTTTTATTTCTTGAGAAACTGCCATATAGTTTTTCATAGTGGTTGTACCACTTCACAATCCTACCAGCAGTGCACCAGAGTTCCAATTTGTTCACATTCTCACCAACCTTTGTTATTGTCTGTTGTTTTTTTTTTTTAATATTGGCCATCCTAATGAATGTGAAGTGGTAGCTCATGGTGGGTTTGATTCGCCTATGTCTAATTATTAGTTTGTTGGCCACTTGTATATCATCTTTGAAGAAGTGTCTATTCAAGTTCTTTGTCCATTTTCCCCCCTGACTCCGTAGTTTTATTTCTAGATATATTTACTACAGACTTAATGACAATACATAAAGACATCATAACAAGCCATCTTCTCCATTTTTGTACCCAAGCAGCTGACTGTAGCTGGAGAAAGGCACATCATCAGGTAGACAGATTTCACTTTAAATACAATCCCATACCTCAAATGCGCTCTTTGTGCTACCAGTAATCCTAGAGTGTTTCTCCAGCTTCTTCATCGAGCTTGCTTTTCTATTCTCTGAGATAACTTTTGTGCACTTCATTTCTACTCAAATCCTCTATTCCATTCATTTCCCTTCTCCTCAGGCAATGACCTTGACTTGTGCTTTAGCAATACAGAAAATCATGATTCAGGAGCTTCTTTTCTTCCCATAAACAAACCTATGTATAAGCTGGAAATGCTGTATCACCTAAAGGTTAGTCATTGTCATCTCTCATCCTGTTTCTCTCCTGCATTGTCAATCTTCCTACTTTCACCTGGCTTTAAACAGACTGACAAATTTATATTTTCAGTCCAAACATGCTCTTTGAGTTTTAGACTTGTTATTAATCTGCATACTTGATACTCCATTTGGATGTCTTACAAGCATCTCAAACTTAACATGTTCAAAGTGGACACTTGACTTATCCTGTCCATTTTTTAATTGGGTTATTTTGTTGTTTTTGTTGAATTGTAAGAGTTTTTATACTCTGTCCATTAACTTCTTATCAGATATATAATTTCCAAATATTTTATCCCATTCCATAGTTTGCTTTTCAATTAGTTGATTGTGTCTATTTATGTTTTTTTTTTTGTCTGTGCTTTTGGTGTTATACCCAAGAAATTATTCCCATTTCAAATGTCATGAAGCTTTTCCCCTGTTTTCTTCTCAAAGTTTTATAGTTTTGAGATTTATATTTAGAATTTTAATCCATTTTGAATTAATTTTTGTAAGATAATGGTTCATTTCATTTTTTTGCATGTGAATATTGCAATATTCTTTTCTTTCTTACACCCTCCTCTAGACATTTACATAAAAAATTTTTTTTATTTCAAAAAAAGTCATCACCTGTATTTCTCCATCTTTTTCTTCTTATACTTACATTATTGTTTGAAATATTACAGTCATCCTCAATCAAAATTATTGTGGTACAACAATCAAAGATTAACATAAAGGTGGAGACAAACAAAAAAAGCAGATAAATACTTGAAACAAAATTCTCCTGTTTGTGATAATAGAAAGAACAAAAAGATAGAAGACATTCAATGTTTGATTTATAAAATATAAATACTCGTAACATAATGTTGCATTGTGCATATGAAAGCAAGATAACTCTTTTCCAAAGAGTCCTTATGTAATTGCAAGATCTATTATGAGATTTGAGTCTATTCCCAGCTTGTTCCATTATGTCATAAAATTCTGCCACCAGGTAAAAATCCTATCAGGTTGCACAAAAGTATTGAAAGTTAATTATAGCTAAAAACCCTCAAGATCTTGATGTTACTGCTTTTAAAATATCATTTATTGTCTCCAATGTATCAAGAAACAACCACTATTGAGACTTTATTCTCTACTCTGTGTGAAATCAAATTCTCTCCAGGGTACTTTATATGACTTATTAAAATAGTCTGTTGGCAGGCAAAATTTTTCTCACTGTGACCAGAAGACTTTAAAATTGGTGGCAAAGGATTTGGGTATTCTCAGAGAAAAAGAATCACTGAGATGAATATTTGAAGTTAAGTTTAATGGTCTAATTTCATGTGAAAATATAGGTGCAAGCTCAGACATATTTTTATACAAGTATCTGGAAACTGGATATTGACAGACCTTGATATAAGTAGAAAATTACGCCTGAAATCATGTTAAAAGCAAATGTAAAATTGATCACATTAGAATAAAAATAAGCATGACTGAAAATATTTCAGTCAGTAATGCATAATTTGTATTGAAAAAAATTATTTTCTCCATCTTGGATCACTTGTATATAGTATTAATCTTTATAAAATTATTTATTCTTTTCAAGTTTACATTACATTTTCTGAACAGATAAGTTAACCAGAGACTTTATTAACTAAAGTAGGTCAAATCAGTATTCTGTGAATCAAAAAGTGTAAGGGAGCTATACCTGGTGACAAAATTCTAATATTATAGCTGTCAGTCTAGGTTACTATATTCACAAGACTTGATCATTTTGTGAAATGATCATTTAAAATATTTTCTCCAAAAAGATTTTATTTTCTTTTTTGATTTTATTTAAGGACATTTGTATGAAACCTCAAACATTTTTAGTATGTAGCTTTGATTTATCATGTTACCAGGCTGAGAGAAAAAAGAATGTTAAGGTGCATAACCAATTCATCTTAGGGCAGTTTACAATAGGTGAGTAAACACTCAAGCTAGAAAAAAAAAACCCAACTCTTCACACAGATAAGAATTCAGTCTGTGATTTTTTTGGGGGTGTCTGTTTGTTAATCAAGAATTTAACTTGATTTAATATGAAAATTTCAGAGGTGTGATTTTGAGTTTGCTAAGAAAGTACTTTCAAAGCAAGCATATTAGAATACTGATGCACTTTTTTTTCATTAATTTTGCCTGATTTTGAGATAATTTTATATGAGTGGTCCACTCGTAAAATAAAGAATGTAATAGATCCCAACTAGATTTAACAAACTTTTATATGAGTCTAAAATGATCAGGTGTCGTACTGTGAACTTCTCACATTTTTCTCAGTAATTAATGCAATTGTATTTAATTATAAGCACAACATGTTCTAAATACTATTTTGCAGATTGAGTTCTTTCAAAATGATAGACTTTCTTAATAAATTTTTAAAAAACTTTAAAAAGTTACCAAAAAAATTACATTTTTGTCAGGAGTTGCAAGATGAGAGTCCAAGTAGATTTCTTCAAAGGCTAAAGTCTACTCATAACCATATGACAGAGTGTTGTGATTATTCCAAAGAGTTTCTAAACAACAAAGTTCACCAAATAATAACTAACATTCCACTTCATTTTATGTTTATGTGTGTGTTCCATCAGCTTCTAAACACAGAGAAACATTTTAGAACTGTAGACTTTTAAAGCTGGAACAAAGCTTAAAGATAATCTCTAAGGAATTCATCTTTAAAAACAGAAACTAATAAAATAAAGAATAAAGAAACAATATAGACAACAAGTAAAACCCAAAACTGTTTATTTGAAAGTACTGCAAGAATGGCCAAGGGAAAAAATAGAAGATCATAAATAAATAAAATGAAAAAGGGGACACATTACACATATAGTAGACATTTTATATATCATAAGAAATAACTTATTGCCCATAAGTTGAGCAATAAATATCTTCATGTTAGTGAAGTTGAAAACTTAGATAAAAAGAACAACTTTCTAGAAAAAATATAAATTATCTAAATCATATAGTAAAAAATAAATAACCCAAAGTATCACTATAACATAAGAAACTGAATCAAGAGGACAGAAAAAAAAAAAAAAAGATGTCTAGTCCAGATATATTTATAGGTAATTTTATACAAAACTCAAATAAATAGATAATTCATGTAAAATCTGTGCCAGAAGTAAAAAAAAAAACAAAAAACAAACAAACAAAAAAACAGCTGTCCAACACATTTTTTAACACGGATATAATTTTGATACTAAAGCTTGACAAAAAGTATAACAATTTTTAACTAAGCTCACTTATAATTAGAAATGCAAAGACACTATATAAAACACTATTTGAATCCAGAGTAAATTATTCAAGTTTCATCATTAAAAATCTATAATTTAATGCACTATGCTAACAAATAAAAAGAAAGACTACATGGTAATTCTAAAAGAACCTCTCTTATTAAAAATTTCTCCTACAGGTCTTTCTATTTTAACCATTCATCTCAGGTGGATTCTCAATGTCATACACTTTTTCCATAGATACTGTGATAGAAGACTAAAAATGTTTTCTCTCCAAAATAATTACAAATTTTATTTATCTATATTTTAATTTTAATTACAGATATTTTTTGCTTTTCTCGTCACTAAGGTCAGAATGCCACTGGGTCTACGATACCTAGAAAATTTTAAACAAGGTCTAAACTAAAAATTTAATGAAATTGTGTACTACCTAAGTCTAAGGCATCTTTAATTGATATTGGCTGACAACCTAAGTATGGTAAGGATC
Source organism: Macroglossus sobrinus (assembly GCA_004027375.1). Taxonomy (NCBI): domain Eukaryota; kingdom Metazoa; phylum Chordata; class Mammalia; order Chiroptera; family Pteropodidae; genus Macroglossus; species Macroglossus sobrinus. Next base: position 418,587 of record PVKZ01000122.1, on the reverse strand, counting down.
ATATTTTAAGAGTAACTGTAAAAATTTAAGTTACTCAATAACTTTACATAACCTCACTATTAAAATAGTGAGTGTGCAAGTCCTAACTAATGGAGTGGAGCAATCAGAGTAGCAGAGAGGAATCCTCCTAATCAGAGCAAGAGAGCTCAGAAGTAAGCCACTCCAACATCTCATCTCTGCCTCATCCTCCACTGTACTAAGAAACTTAAATGGCTAACTCACATACAATGTAATTAAACAAGACTTTATCTAGATTTAAACATCAATTCAGGAAAATTAAAAGAAAGTTTCAAGTATATTTGCAAATTCAAACGATTAGGTTCCTGGGATGTGAGTGACACTGGATGGAGGGATTTGTACACAGGATTATGTCATACACTTGCACCATCAATTAGATTAAGAGTTCTTAAGAGATGTACTAACTTCATTGAAACCATTCAGTCTTTTATAAAGATGCGTGAATTTGCTAGGAGATTCATACAAGGTAATTGATATCCTTTGCCTTAGGGAGATAATCAGTTTCAAAACTTTTATACAGGCAAATGTTCCTCAAGTTTAAGGCTTCTCCTCATATAGATTAATTTAGATTTTATTCTATATAGACCAAAGCACTAGTTGGTTGCAATTTTTCTTAATTACCCATGGATTTAGCAATGATGTATATACAGCCTTAATTGCTTAAGTCCCTCAGCAATATTTTTTTTTGACAAGGTAATCAGAAGATTAAAATGAGGATGCAAATACTAGAGATAATAATACTTGAATATTTATTTTTTATCTACCAAACATAGGATGATTAGATGTTAAAGAAAAATGTCTTTTAAATGATAATATAAACGTCTATGTTGTGTCTCACTGCTTTTCTTTTTCAATGTCTAAGAACAGAAAAGCACTACATGAAATATGACTATCTTTGCAAGATGTAAATTATTTTTCTTCCTTAAGAATGTAATAATACTTTATAATTTTAATTTTATTTAAGTGATCATTTCTTTCCAAATTTTATATAAGTGCTTTGTTATTATTTTTTTTTTCAAAAAGGCTTATACAATACAATTTCCTTCCCTTCTAGAATGGATTTTTACTGAAATGGAAAGTAAATTCTGTGGTGATTCATTAGCTTTGCTGTTTCCAACTTTATTTAAAATATGTGTTCTTTAAAAGAGCCTCAGTGATTGCTAAAAATAATATAAATGGCAAAGGCATAAAGGAACTCAGTTTATCACATTAAATTGGATACTTCACAATAGCTCCATTAAAAAGAGTTAAGTGAGAATTTTTCATTTTCAAAATTACACAAACCTAAAATAGAATTATAAACATTCTTTCATACATCTAAAGAAGGATAGGACTCTCTTCTGAAATTATGACTTTTAATTTCTTGTTTATAAAATAATTTGGATTTTTTTTAAATAAAAAATAAATATCAAAGAAATGTAAGTTTGGCTGATTTCATATGAAAAATATTCAATAGAATGAGCATCACATGAACAAGAATCTTTGGTTAAATAGTTCCAATTCTATAATCTTATATAGTATAAAAAAATTGCTTGTGTTTATTACGGCTGTAAACATTTAATGGCTGATAATTAAATAGCATCCGTACTGAATCTTGCAAGGTTTAATTAAACATAGCACACTGCAGATGTGAGATTTAAATTACTTTTTATAATTACATGTAAAATACAATTGCTGATATGAGTACATGGAATTCTGAGAGAAATTTGCAATTTTATCACATTTTAAATAATTTTTGTTTTGAATTTTTTATTCCATTTTTATTATGAAGTGTTTGGTTAACAAATAAAATAATAAATATATCAAATGTGCTCATGAAAATTGGTTCTGAGTGAAGGAATATTGTCTCAGAAATATTTCTTTAGTATATTTGATTTAAAAATATAGTTAAAAAAAGAAAGAAAAAAGAAGAAAATAAAATAGAAATAGACCCTCACCTAACTAAAAATAAATCAAATAAGGAAAAAGAAAAATAACCCAACACTATCATTAAATGCATAGAGAACTAGGAAAGAAAATGAAAGGGATCTTATTTTTCTTCAGTTTCAGTATTATGTGAAAATGGTATTTGAGTATTATCTACAAAGAGTCAGTAAAAAATATTAGTGTAATATTGATTTAGAGTAAACTTTCAAATTTTTATATGGAAAACCTCCTAAATACTGAGAAATTTTCAGCCTTCTTTATTCATTATTAAAAATGCCTTTAGTATTTTAATTCATACAACGTATAAGAAATACAGTGAACATGGAGAATTTTATAGTTGATTACACAGACTAACTGATTACACATATCATTCAATATAATTTTTATAACAGTAATTGTTCAACATCTTATTTGTGATATATTTCTCTACGGATTTGAAAAACAAAAATGGAATATGCCAAAGACTAAATTCAATTTACACCATTCTCCAATCCTGTATGTCTGTAATATTTCAAGATCACAAATGTTTACAATGAGAATCTCGTCAGTGAGGACTCTGAGACCAGAAATGCAAATGGCTAGTGTTCAAGTGACTAACAAAGAATGGTGCGAACCTCCATATTACTTATCTCTACAAGCATAAAGAAAGGCACAATTTAGTTTTTGTAAATTATAGGAGTGAATTACACCCTAATATCAAAATTAATTACCTGGTCATTCTTGATTAACACTTCTCTTGCTACTATTGTATTGTAAAGAACTACCAAGCTTGTAGGTGGGCTGAGAGAAAAACATAAATTATATATTCAACAAGAAATAATTTGTCATATCATATGTAATTATATGCATATATAGTACTATAATTGTCCATGGCATTAATTTTTTTTTAAAGCCAGCTGACTGGTCAGGTAATGTTAAATATTTTTAAAGTAATTAAAATTGTTATTCACAATTTAGGAGGGAACTATGCCTTTTATTAACAGTCTAAATCACTGTTTTATAATAGTTTGGAATGACTTTCTTTATTCAAAAAACTATGTGGATTCAGTTGAAGGAAGAACAAAACATTTGCTTTCATTAACAAATTCATATTATGGAAGAATTAAGTACAGAGAGTAAAACAATGGCAGGAAGAGGCTCATTACGTTTCTTATAGACTAGAAAAATTTTTTTTCTTTCTTTGACCCTCTGATTTTTCAGCCTTGGCAGTTGTAAAATAAATCAAATAGGTACTAAAAAATAATAAAAATAGATGAAACAGTCTCAAAGTTATCAATTCAAAGAGAAGATTCTGATAAAGACAAATAGATGGATCCTAGCAATGGAGCTGACCAGGGCTCCATATGCATGTGACAGTTTCTTATTTACATGTCACTCATGTTTATGCATGTTCAAAAGAATACAGCTGGTACCCCATTCTCCAGAAATTAGACACTGGTCAAGTCTATAAACAGTAGCCACATTTGAGCTTGTAATGTACTTATCATGAAAAGCTAGAAGCTCTAATGTTAGGGAGGGGGAAAAGCAGCACAATATGCTTTAAAAAGATAACAGACATTTTTCAAAAAACAAATACTGTATATTCAATTCAGCTCCTTTAGGTGCTTTTATGTTATAGGAATTCTGCTGGTGATGAAAACAGCATTCAGCCAATCAAATGGCGGTACCCTAGTGCCATCCAAAGTAGAAGCTTAGTGTTTAAAATAACCCTGATGAATTATTCATAGATCCGATGTTTATGCAAATTATAGAATCATGCACCCACCTGACCACCAAGGCAAGAAAAAAAAACACAGGGATAAAAAAAACCCACCTTGCTTTTAGCATTCTCTAGAACCTATGTAATCAAATGATAATATTCTTTCATTAAATGCATCAAGGAATTACAATCCTTACCTGGTTAGTTTGTAGGGCCTTCAGATTTTCTGGATGAAATAACTGACTGTGCGTGCAACCAATAATACTGAACTGAAAAGCTGATTAAGGGCACTTACTTAATGCAAAGCCACTCACTGAATATTCATATGATGCCTGTGTTTATGCAAATTAAAGCAAAAGAAAGCCCACGGGGATTGGTTGCCATAGCCCACAAATACTGTGTACAGCAGAAAATATAGAGAGTAGTGACAAATAAATCTTGAAATTTATAACTTTGGAGCAACAAAGAAGAAATAGTAAAATATTAAAAGCCTAGGTGAATTACAGTTTTTAAGTGCTTTATTTAATCATATTACTCTAGGACTATTGATTACTTCTACTATGTAATGATCTATGATCATCTTAATGCCAAGAGATACCATCACTTGTGTTTTTCAGCTTTATTTATCCTGCAGTCATTTATATGAGCAAATCCCTTAGAAGCAGAGAGTAGTGAAGAAGAAATAATTATAATAAAAATATAATCCAATATACTAATAATCAAACCTAGGGCCATGTGTGACCCTTTATTGTCTTTCATGTAGTAAACCTTCAGTAGTAAAATCTTCCGAGAAAGTGAAATGCCAATGGATGACCTTCAACATTAGGTTGAGCTCTTTGCTTTCTTAATATTGATGTGTATATCTGCTTCATTTGAAATGGAGATTATTTTATATTAGAATAGATATTGTGAATCTTTTAGCCAAAAAGATTTGGGCACATACAGTTTTAAATTCCAAAAATTTTTACTTTTGGAGCCCAAATGCAATAATGTTCTTTGCAATGCATGCTAATATGTAGCATCCTAATCATAAAAACAAAATGTGTATATACATGTGAATTGATTACAGGCATTGACAGGATTCATAATATTTAAATGATGCAATGCATGTCCAGCATGAAATGATTTACATTGTCAAAAATATTCTCCACTTTTTACTTTTTAATAAGTAAGAGGTGGAGATGACTAAAAGTCCTGGAATGCATCTAATAGTTTTGTTTGCTTTTTTTTCTCTTTGTTTTCTGGAATATAGTCTTCAAATTTCAAAAATAAGAAAGCAATGTTTTTCATGGCAGTTACCACTGACTGAAAAGCATTTATCATTTCCAATATTTTAAATATAATTCTCATATTGTCATTTCACAGTCATTCTGGTCTTCCCCACGTAACATAATGAATTTTCAAATATTTAAGCATCTATACAAAGCTGACTACACATGCCATGAATGCTATGAAGACTAGACACAATGTTTATTTGATTTAGGTGGTCTCACAAGTCTAAATTTAGTCATCAAATTGCATTTATTAAATATGTGCCATTTTTTGTACATCAGACCTCAAGAAAGCCAGAGGAAAAAAAGACTAGACCCAATTCTTGAACATTTTCCTAGAGGCATTTAGAAAGAAAGAGACTTCTTTGTGGCACCTCATTGTTGCCTAATTATAGCTTTCATGGTTTCAGATAATTTCAAATATTTTAAAGTTGCTCATTGGCTTTCCATGAGAGTAAGCCTCATAAATGTACTACATCCACATATATTTTCTATAACTGATATTGTATGTACATATTAATTCTAATTAATGTCCCCTTAAAATTTTCTTTTCTTAAGTTTCAGAATAGACTTTGAAAATATGTCAATATGATTGACATATCAAGTATTTAGAAAAATATGTCAATGTGATTGACATATCAAGTATTTAGAACAAAATTGGTAAAATGTTTAAAGTTGGAAATTTCCATTATTGTTTATTGGTTACTTATTTCATTCAATCTATTAGTTATTATATTCACACATATTTGTTGCAAAATACAGAATAAAAATTAATCAGTAATTAGCAGTACACCTGCCTAGTAATCATGCAATTCTTTTTTTTCTACTGATTTAAGAATGTATTACTTGGACTGGTAATTTCTTTAAATTTTTAATTAAATAGTCCTAAATTTAAAACTTCTAAGAAATAACATTTAGTTAACCAGCAACAGTTGCCTTTTACTAAGCTTCTGCATATCCATAAAATTTTTTTTGGAAAAAACAAAAGTAGACATAATCCCCTGCTCTTTCTCTAAAGAACATTTCTTCGTGTAGCTTAATTCCCTCTAGAAACATTTTTTTTGATAAAATATACTCCAATAGTTAATGGTGATGATGATGATGATGATAATAATTATTATTGTTTGATTTTGTTTTGGGGGTTTTTTAAATTGTTTTTTGTTTTCATGTTTCTCACTGCCTCTGATTAGGTTTTTATTCAAAATTAGCTGTCCAAAGTGATTTAACTTTTATGGAATAAACTAATTTCAGTTTAAGCCACATGCTTCTTTTCTTCTATGGTGGGTTTCTTTTCCATGGGTTTCTCCTCAGCTGTGGTTTCTTGGCAGCTGCAGCCTTTTTCCCCCACCACAGGCTTCTTGCCTGAAACTTCCTTCTCATCTGTTTTGGCTTTTAATGCTGCTGCTCCTCTATCCACCTGGAGCTTGTGAACTTGGCCTGGGGAAGAATGGTGTTCCTGTGTGGTCTTTACATATGGGTTTAGCTTTAATCTGATTAACAGGTGTTTCAGTGGATTCTTCTGTAGGACTCTGTGATGAATCTTCTTGCCTGGTGCTCACAGGGTTCTTTGGGTCTCTGGGCTTTTCACGATTCTGCTAAGGTCTGTATTGAGCATCTTGTGCATGAGAAGGTTGTAGTTACTCTTGAGAGAGGCAGTTTTACACCAAGTGCCATACAGATCATCTAACTTGCTGAAAGCACTTTCAGTCCAAACACAGAAATGGCCCATGTGCCCACCAGGAGCAAGTTTCAAAATATTCAGTTTGCTTACATTAAGCAGAGTAATACCTGGGATATTTGATGATGCCATTGTCCTCATTATAGATGATGCAAGGTCCCCTAAAACTGGATAGGACAACTGTTCCTCATTATGCCTTTGCCAGCTCTAATTCGCTGAGGCATAGACCTTTTTAATGTCATTCCAGGCCTTAAGTTTCAAAATAGCCTCCTTGGTCTTCTTGAAGCCTTCAACTTTATCAACCACCGAAGAAAGTTTAGGAAATTCCTCAATATAATGACCTTTAGACATGCTCAGTGCTGGTAAGACCGAGGCAGCCAGGGAAGAGCAGATAGCAGATCACTTCTGTATTGTGTTCACTCTGTGGTGCCAACGGCGCCAGGTTTTGGTTGATGCAAACATGCGGCCCCGCGGCACATATTGCCAAGAGCATCCCAGCCAAAACAATGAGTCACACCACCTGGAACTCTGGGAATTCGAGCCGCAGCTCTGCCAGTACCCCATGACTCAGCATTGGTTTGATGACCTGCGAATTCACTGACATCATAGGGCTCTCTATTGTTTTTGTGCAAGTTTGTGTGAACAAATTTCACATCTGGTCGAATGGGAGCTTTGAACACAGCTGGCGCAGTGACATTTTTTCCAGATGATTCCCTCTGTTGGAGTACACCGATATCAGTGGAGGAGCACACGCCACGGCGGGGAGAGGAGAAGGCCACGCTACTCTCAACCTGGTGGCTCCCACAGGAAAAGGTTGATTTTGTTTTCAATGTAACTACCCTCATTGAAAGGCCTAGAAGAAAGCTAAGATTACAAAACTAATCAACAACATGACAATGCATTTTCATGTTAGTAAATTCAAATTTTTTAAAAATATCAAACTTTTCCAACTTTCAAATTAAAACTTAAAAATGTTTTTACCAGGATCAGTTATGGCTCATTTAAGCTGCATTGGTTATGCTTTGGTTTCAAGAAAGCTAAGGCTTTCTTCAGAAAGATATTTATATTTTCAAAGAAAACATATTTTACACACACACACACACACTCCCCTCAAATGAACTGTCAGAGTAAGATGTAAATGGATGTTGCTAATGTCATCTTCTGTCTGATTCCTGATATCATTAGTGGGATTTTTCCTCTCTTTTTCATGGGTTGGATCTCTTAATTTCTGGCCCTTGTACAAGTGTAGTGTATTTCTGACAACTTTAAAATATTTGTAAACCAAATTTAAACTGCCCTAGGTCACGGTGACCTCAGACATCTTATCCTGTATCTATGTAGGGCAAGAGTAGCTTATTCATTGAACTGGGTTCTATAGAAAACCAAAATAGTCTATTCTATATGAAATAACACAACATTTTTGAGACAGAGTTAACTGATTTAAATAATGAATTCATAATATTCAGTTTCAGAATTCATCCAATTGTCTACTCTGTGGTGACCATGAAATCCTAAAGGATATTTATATATCCTCATAAAGGTTTCATAAAGAGATAAAGTTCATCTTATTTGCCATTTATGTTAGAAATCGACTCTCTCTTTAGAAGCCAACTCACTGGGGTTTGTATAATCAATCCAAAGAATGTGAATAAATATATAGCGGTAACTAAAACTTGATCAGTAAATTAGCCAGATGAAATTAGTAGTCCATTGACTCAGATTTGTCCAGGGGCTGGCTCCCCTTCCACTAAAAAATAAAATTTAAAAACTATTAAATAAAAAACCAAATAATTAAATAAATAAATAAAATTTATTTGGTTTATAAAAGGATAGATTGTCATTAGGTAGCTAGGCTGTTTCCATGTGTACATTTTGACAATTCTGCTTATATCAGATATTATACTTCTGTTTTTCATAACTATATTAGCAAAGGTATCTCTAATAGAAAAGTAAAATAAAGCATCTGCTCCAGTTGGCCCTAGCACAAAAACCAGATTATGATGACATGGGTTCATATGAATTCTTTGGCAAGAAAACTAGTCCAATCATAAAAGGAAATTCTTCTATTTATTTGTAATGGAGAAACAATCTATTCACTCTACAATCTCACCTACAATAACTAATAACTTTTAGGTATGGTTGCAATTTACCTAAATCAGCATTTCTCTCCTGTTTGAGTCCTGAGTAAACTTTGCTCACATTATCACTCTTTAGTAAGACCATTTGGTGGTTGGTTGGTTTGTTTGTTTAGAAATGCAATATCTTTACATAGAAAAAATATTTTAAGTCAACTCAAGGAAGCTTAACTGCTTCTTGGACATTATGGTTTTGTTATACATAAAGATGGGAAGCTTATGCATAGTTACCTAGGTCTTTACTACTCCAAATTGAAAAGTGAACAAAAGGTTTCTTCCTCTTTCTCCCTCTCCCCACTGCTTGGTATGCATGGACCCCACATTATGCTCACTGCACTCAGATATGGGCAATATGCCTTGCTCTTGATTTTGTTTTGCCCTACGTCTCAAAATTTCTTTTACTCTTGCCCTTTTTAAGGGCTCTGACATCTGGTTTGTTCATTAAAGTTAACTTAATACAATTGTTTGAGCAATTTAACAGATTGTAAAAGGGCCAGTGGCAGAGATAGTTTGGTTCAAATGAATCTTTCAAATTACTCTATATATGCAAGTATCTGCCAAAACAATATTGGTTCTAGTGTCACCTAATTTAAGCTCTAAAAGCCAGTAAGGAGGTAATGTCAGTGTAAATTCATTGGGGAAAAAAATTTACAAATATAGTACAAATTTCATTTTAGTGAGAGAATGGGGAATCACTAATTGATACCTTGATTTAACTTATGGTTCAATACTATGGTTGCAGCCTGGAGTCTTATTTTCTAAGGTAACTTCTGAACTTGACATATTTCAGAGCATAGACTGTCATATTTGTCAATCTCTATCCCCTATGCTTGGCACAGTGCAGCTTCTAATCTGCTTCCTGTCACTGTGAAATAGTATATTTCTTTTTATATATAAAATTCTATATAACTTAATATAAATGAAATATAGTCTTTCTGTCTGTTTCATATACTTAGTGCAAATGTATGAGATTTACTCATGTTGTTGCAGGTATCAGTAGTTTACTACTTTTTAGTGTGGAATAGCATTTCATTGTATATATCACCATTTGTTTATTCATTCACCAGTAACTAGGCATTTTGATTGTTTCCAGTTTCAGCTATTAAAAATAAATTTTCTATTAACATTTTCATACAAGTCTTTATGTAGACATATGCATTAATTTTTCTCAAACACTTATGAATAGAAGTGATAAGCAATGTAACAATGTATATTTAACTTTATAAGAAACTACCAAACTGTCTTCCAACCTGACTGTGGAAAATAGACTTTAAGGTGGCCTCCATGACCCTTTCCTCCTAGTGTTCCTACTATTTTATAAGTTCCACTCTTGAGTGTGGGCAAGATCTGTGACTTACTTCTAATGAATAGAATATGGCAAATGGAAAAGGATGTCATTCTCATCAACACATTACCTTGTGTAAGACTCTGTGTTGCGAATAGACTCATGCTTTATCTCCTTTGCTATCTTTAAAGAAACAAGCTACCACGGATTCTATAGCCACACTAAATTAACTGCCAAAAACCTAAGGGAGTTGGAAAAGGGCCCAAGTCTCAAATAAGAACTGAGCCCTGGCCACACACTGATGGCAGTCTTGTGAGATCCTAAAAAGAGGACACCAATAAGCCATAGCCCAGACTTATGACCTATAAAAACTGTAAAATAATACATGTGTTATTTTAAACCATTGTCTGTGGTAATTTGTCACATAACCATAGTAGATTAGTACAGTAGCTGTATCACTTTGTATTCCCACCATTAATGTGCATTCCAGTTGCTCCACGTCCTTGATTGGTTATTGTCAATCTTTTCCATTTTAACCATTCCAATCTACTTTACAAAAACTTTATTAATTTCTATAAAAAAAAGCCTGCCTAGATTTTAATTAGGATGCCAACAAATCTACAGATGAATTTAGAAAGAATTGACATCCTAACAATATTGAGTATTCTGATGAACGAGCCTGGTCTAGTTCTCCATTTATTTAAACCTTTTTAAATTTCTCATGACAGTCTTCATAGTTTTCATTATTCAAGTTAGTCACCTGGATACATCATGTTAAATTTATCCCTAAATCATTTCCACTTTTAATGCTAGTTTTAATAGTATGTCAATTTTTTAATTTATAAACAGTTTATTTCCTGGTACATACAAATAAAAATAATTTTTGTACATTGACCTGGTACTCTGCTGCCTTGTAGGCTTTAGATTTTATCTGTGGCTTCCCTGAACTTTTAACATTTGTTTGAGTGGGCTTAGGGTAGCCACCCTATGTGGCTCTTGCACAGTTTCCATTCAATTTCCTCAACGACAATTAAGAACACTCCTGTCGGTGAGCTCAGGAAAGTGTTCAGCTTAAAGACCCTAAGCTCTCTTTGCCCCTATGCATGCAAAGAGTCAAGAGAACTCCTATGCTGAATTTTGAAGCTTTTTTTCCTGAAGACCTCCTCTTCTCTGGAACTCTGGTTTGCAAATCCCAGGTGCCTTAGCCTACCTGAACTCCAATCTCTGTGTTGTCATTTCACCAAGAATCCAATTCTGCCCTCTATGTTTCACAGTGTGAATGTGCCCCCAGCCAGAAAGCCAGGCAATCATAGAGTTTACCCATTTTTGTTTCACTTAATGTTCCTAAACCGCCTTTCCTCTAATATTTTAAAACAGTTCTTTCAGACATTTAATCCAGTTTCAGGCAGAAAAGTAAATCTAATCCCTGTTACTATATCATGGCAAGAAGTGTACATCTCTGCTTGTATCTTAAACTTTAAATTCTCCAATTTGATTCTTTTCTCTTTTTTTTCACATTACTCATAATTTCTGTTCTACCCGATACTATTTTTTTGCATGTTGACAGAATTGACAAAATATGACCACACTGAAAATCGATGAGTATGCAGCTATTAGGCATTTCTTTCAGATATTAACAAACAAAATAGACAAAAATAAATAAGGTTATTGAGAATTTTAATAATACACTTAATAGCTTTAATTTGATTTATAGAGAACTTCCTACCAACAACAGAAAATATACATTCTTTTAAAACACACATGAAACATTAAAAAGATAACCATTTAGCCTCAACATAATCTCAATTATTCCAAAAAGCATAATCTATACAGATTATAATTCTAGAAACAATGTAATAAATTTTGTAATTGACAATAAGAAATAGCTAAAAACATACATTCATCTGGAATTTGAATATGTGCTTTGAAATACCTCTTATGTTAAAGAAGCCCTCAAAAAAAATTACGGATAATAATAGAGTTGTTTCAGATGGAAATTTAACTACTGCAGATTCAAATATTCTTACTTATATGAGAAAAAAAGAATGAGAGTTATAAATAACAATATAAATAATGTGGTCGATTCTGACTGCCATTCCTTTCAAAGAGCAGATGCATGTGAGAAGGAAGAATATTCTGCTGCTTCAGCTCCACTGCTCTTCACGAGGTGACTATTACACCCTATTGAATAGGGTACATGTTTTAAAGAAACATTAAGGTACCTTCCACTGTTGGTAATGACAGACCAGGTAATTAGAACCAAATCACCCAGTGAAGCAAACCAGAGGATTTACCATGAAGTTAATAAAGCTTAGTTTTCAGGACTCCTCTCAAGGCCCTGTACTTAATTTTGTATTCTTTTTCCTAAAGAGAGACTCACAAATTGTATAAGTATCAAGCTCCACAAAACATAGTAGCCAACCAAAAAAAAATAAAGTTTAAAATGGTAGTGAGATGTAACCCTGACAGTGTCCAGAGAGTACAGAAATCCAAGAATACCTGGTTTTCAGTACACCTTCTGTGAAGGAGACATTTTTCAGATCTAGAAAAGACTTTGAGAAGCTGAGGAGAGAAGTACTTTTGACAATGTCTTCAATATAGAGTAATAAAAGCTGGAGTCAAGGGTTTGACAAGGGAAAGTGGTCCTGGCAAACAAGCTTAAGGGCCACATGTTAGGTGTAAGGACAAACAGAAAGTAATGCAGCCTTTGAAAGCACTGCAGCAAGCTGTAAGTCACCTGGGTTGCACAGAAAATCCCAGACTTTGAAATTTACTTAAGGTCATCTGTTTTGGTTGTGTCCCAAACTCTTGACAAAAGCAAAAAGAAATTCTCTTTGAAGATAGATAACTTCATTTTAGACTTCAAATTATTTCTACAAATTATTTTTCAAATAGAACATCTAATGCACAGCCAAAGATGAGGGGGAAAGACAATATAAGCAACAATCAACACAATAGATGATGAAATAGATTTATCAGCACTAGATTTATCTAGTAAATGAAATTACCAGATACAGACCATAAAATAACTATGCTTACTATGGAATTAAAAACATAATCTCTAAGTGTCAGCTGAGAACTAGAAATTATTAAAAGTGACATAGCCTATGTTTTTAAAAACTAGAGATTGTAGAGCTCACAGTGCACACAGAAAAATAAGAACCCCCTGGATAGTACTATAGCAAATAAGACACACAGGGAGAGAAATGGAGAAATGAGAGAGAGAGAGATCAAAATGAGCTGCCTTCTTCAGGGCAGATAACTTTCTGGCCTATACAGATCTTGTTGAGGACAAAAAAATCTTCAAGTTCATTTGTTATTATGACAATCTTACAGAGAATTCGACTCTTAATTCTCTTACTTTCAATCCTAATATGGGTTTACAAAAGTACTCTGCCATGTAATATAAAGGATTTACCCTTGGTCTAGTCAGCTATGATTAGGGGAGATATCCCCAAAACACAAAGGTGAGGGGACATGCTATAATTGGAAATGCAGGACCTGAAGACTCTCAGACTCTTACCCTAAGATTTTTTTTTCATGGTTGCAATTTTGCCTTAAATTTTATTATAGAATTCAAAATTTCAAAAGATATTTTACTATCTTTTTAAAAATTTTGCAGAATGTCACCTTTTTGAAATAATAAATACGTTAATTGTTGGTGGGTTTTCTGTTTTCTTACTTAAAGAGGGACCTCCATGTCATATAGCTAAGAGACTTTTACTTCATAGCTTCATTCCCCCTCTATCTATTAAGTATTTCCTTAAGGTTTTACCCTACACTCACTCCCTAGGCAACCTCTTTTATGATGAGAGCTTCAAAAACTACCTATATGCAATAATCTCACATATAACCACTAGTGGGGAGCACGCCTCTTATTTTTGAAATATTTAAATTGTCCATCTCAAAGTAATTTAAGATGTTAATGACAGAGGAAAACAGTGTATGTGGAAAGTCTCTGAATGATCTTCATAATTTTTCTGTAAATCTAAAAATTTTTAGCTTTTAATTTTTAAAATAAACTTTATGAAAAATCTTGACAACCAAATTTAAGAATTTAATGGATAAAATGGAAAAACAGGTGGTAAAGGAACTAATAATGTTTATTCAATGCCAGAAAATTAGTATCACCCTATACAAAGTTGTAAGAAAAAGGTAATCTGATCTAAGGATTTCATGCTCACCCAAGTTATTATCTGAATTAAAGAGAAAAATCCTTGATTATCCTGAAAAACAAAAGTGAGAAAACAAAATCTAGCTTTAAATTTTTTTTTTAATTTTAAGTTTAGGGAAAAAATGCTTTATTATTAATTTATTCTTGCATAAAAATATCACCCCCAAACTTTCAGCTTAGAAGAACAAACATGTATAATGTAACAATTTCTGTGGGTCAAGAATTTGGAGGTGGCTTAACTGGGTGGTTCTGACCCAGCATTTCTCATGAGTCAAGATGTCTGTCAGGGCTCACTCATGTGAAAGCTTGACTCTGGCTGGGGGCATTGCTGGAGGGTAATTCACTGGCTGTTGGCAATGTACTCAGTTTCTAGCTGCTATTCCCAGGAGGCCCCAATTTTTCATCAAGTAGATGTTTTCCAAGGGCTGCTTGGAAGCATCAAGAATGAGTGGTCTAAGAGAGAGAGAGAAAGACAGAAGCCCTAGTGCCCTTAAAGGCTTAATCTCTTACTTGTCAAGGAGGGGGGTTGAGGAGGAAGAGGGAGGATAAATTGAGTTAATTTCACCTCTTATTGGAAGAAATGTGAAAAAAATGTGGACATATTTTAAAATATCTTGAGGAAACAAGTGCCAACGTATTAATTAACATATTTAAAATTAAGGAGTTCATTGATATCTAAGAATTTTTAATTTAGTTAAAATTTTACTTTAATTCCTAATGAATTTGTAGTCTTCTTTCCCCTCAACATTTAAAGTATGTTTTAGAAACTAACATATCTCGTGATAAAAAACTATTTATGTGAAGTTAGCAATTACTTCAGTTTCATTTCATTTTCTTTTTCTTCTGTTACATTCAAATAAAATTAATTTAATACTTTAAAATAACATGCATAAAATTTATGAAATTATTTCTATATATCTCTACAGTCCTTTAATTTTCCATTTATAGATGTGAATAAATGTCTATAATGCTATTTACCTAGTAATTTATTCTATTTCTAGGTGATACATTTTTTTTTTTACTTTCTAATTTTCATTGCTCTGTTTTACTTGAGCAAAATTCTGACCCTGTGTGTTTACTTTCTCAGAGTTTACATAATCTCCAGTCCAAAGGCTTTATGCCAGGTAGTGACATCAGAAAATGCCTTATAATGAATAGGACAAACAGAGATTCATGGACATGGACAATGGACTAATGATTACCAGAGGCCGAGGGGAGGGTGGAAGTAGATGGTAAAAAGAGGAATTTAAATGATTTCTTCAATTAAAAAAAAAACCTTAAAGACCCACTAGATTTTTAATTATATTTCAGGAAATGATTTGTAACATGATGTATCTGAATTATTGTAATAATATGTTGGATTATTAATAACTATTAAATAAGATATAGAGTTTTTTTAAATGCCTTATAAGATTTTGTTCAAAGAGACAGGATCAATCAGATTGCATTCCTGGTGTGAGGAGGGTGCAGATTAGCAGGGAGAAAACTATATTAGCTTTCCCCAGGGTGATATCTGACCATCCCAGAAAAAGAACACTTCATGTGATTTCCCACATCATCTTCTTGCTCTAGTCCTTCTTTTGAATTAAAATTTATGTAGGCAAAATAAATATGAAGCTTACTATTATTATCTATTTATGACCCTGGTTTTATTTTATTTATTTTGTTTTCTTTTATTTTTTTGGTTCTCTTGATTCCCAATATCAGCTTCATTCTCCAACCCCTCTATCTATTCTAAAATAAATCTTAATCAGAGTTAAAACTTTAAAAATGTCCTGTAGATATCAGTTGGATAACATTTTAATTATGAATCTTACATCTTTTTAAGTGAAATTTGCATATTTTTTTCTCTTGAACTCTAATAATTCTGTTTTGATATTAAGGTTATATTAATACAGTTTATTTTTCTATTCTTAGAGACACCTTGCTTGAAACATTGATTATTAATTCTAAAATCTTTGCCTCGATTGTTGTTGTATACACCTGATGAGATCTGTGAAGAGGTAGGTGTGAATCCTCCCTGTGTCTCCTAAACATTCTACATCCTCGCATTAGCCCACATTTCGCATCTACCAATTTGTTAACATTTTTAGCTGAATTCTTCTTTTCAGATTGTGTGGTGTCTAGGTAAATAAATGTTCATGCCCTTTCTCTTGGAAGTTTCTGTCTTTTCTTAGATTTCAAGTTAGTTACCCTAAGACCTAATCTGTCTGTTGCATTCACAAGTTGTGATTTTGTAGTATTTGATTTTTGTTGTCATTGTAAGGGTAGGAGTGGTGCACGTTCCAGCTCTCTTCATTCTTAACAGAAACCAGAAGTCCACTCTTCTGTTCTAATTGCCTCCCAAGTCAAAGTCAAGGTCTAGGTTCAAATGTAATCATCCTGAAGGAATCTATAGTATGCAATATAGGTTCCACTTTTATATTTGACCTTATTTGTATGTCTATACTTATTATATTGTATGATATATATATGTATATATATATATTAAATCTTCAAATTCTTTATGAAATTGGTGATTAATAAACAAAGAGATACACAGAAAGGTCCATCTGCTTTTCTGTTCTTTCCTCTTTTAAAGAGAATTCCAGCTTTCCCACTCAGTTTCTCCTCTTGGTTTTTGAGGGGTGGTATCCCTTGTCAACACTTTTATTTGAAACAGAAAACCAAGAAGAAAGGAAAAGGGAAGAGAGACAGGAGTCATGCATATTAAAACTAGGGTAAGAGTTTTGGATAGTTGTTATGGATGAAACATGGAAGCATCTTAGATACATGAAGAAAAAAAGAGCAAGAGAAAGAATTTATGAACAACATTGTAGAACACGTGTTTTTGCATGGTGTATAAAGTAGGCAAACAGATTATTTTAAAACTTATTTTGGCTGTGGAATTTTTTTTTATCTGATGCATGTCATGTCATGGCTTTATCACATTGTCCAAGTAAATAACTAAACAATCCTAAGATCTCTTTCGTTTTTAAGATACATTGTTCTAGATACATAATGTTTCCTCCCATTAAGTTACATATCTGTTGCAATAGAAGTGATTTTTAAAAACATGTGCTTTGGAGATTTTCCTTTATTTCTAAAAACTGCTCTAATAATGATATAATATTAAATGAAAGGATATATGCACTGTTACACAGAGATTCCTTCTCTAGTAATCTAACCCACAAAAGCAATAGTATAATATCAGTAGAAAGATATTTATTTCATTATTATGTTTAAAACAAAAACCTAGAAACAATCTAATGTTCAGTCAAAGAGAACGGCTGAATAAATTATGATGTGTCATATAAATGAATATTATACAAGAATTAAACATAATGTGCTATATTTATATATTAATTTAGAAATTTGTGTCTATCATATTCTTACTAGAAAAAGCAACACAGTATTAAGTATAACATATTTTATTTTTCTAAAACTATACAAATATATATTAGCAGATATATCTGCATGAATATAGAAAAATAGGAAAGAATACCAAATTTAAAATGGCAATTATTTCTAGAAGTTGCAACTAAAGAAAGGAAGAAACAAAGAGAGGGTAGACATGCCCTTTATTCATGTATTTTTTTAATGGACCTATTTTTGATATACTTTCAGCCTGTGGAGAAAGTCTTACATCTCTTAGCTTTAAATACATACTATCTATACACTGACATTTCCAGATTTATATGTCTTCAGCCCCAAACCTTCCCTGAACTTCAGATTTATATATCTAACTACTTGTATGACATCTGGGAACCTAATAGCAATACAAAATTGAGCCTCTGGTCTTCATCTTTTTTTCACCAGCCCTCTCCAGGCTCCCCTCCCCTACAAAAATAACCAACCCTGCTCCAACCACTTTAGACCCATGAAAAGAGTAATCATGGTGTTAGCTTGGAAACTATGCATGGGACCAATAGCATGGGCTTCTCTGGAATTTGAATATTTGACTTGTCAGGAATGAAGTCTGATGTTAATTGCTCAATGTGTTATCAATCAGCCATTTGGTGACAACCTAATTTAATCAAGCTATGTCTTCCCTGGAGTGCATTTATGTATTAGGGTAAACTTAGGCATAACTAACACTTCAACACTGCCCCTGGATGAGGCTGAAGCTACCCTTTGGAAGCCTAAAAGAGCATCTACTTAGCTTCAACCTCTTCTGTCTTGCTTTCATCACTCTTATTGGTTTCTCCTGGGAGCACTTTCTTAATAAATCATTTGCACAGAAAACCTTGGGTTAGGATCTACTTCTCGGATTTCAGCTGGAGACTCTATTACCATTGGTAAGCTTGTTGCTCTTCTACTGATCCCATCTCCTCAGGGTATACTTACTGCCTTCAGCGTGAAGCTCCAGCACTAGCAGCACAGGAATCTGGGTAAGTGTCTGAAATTACTACCCCGTACTAATTAATACTAAATTATGACCTCTACCTAATATTATATAATTCATTAATACATAGAGCTACAAATATCCCTATGAAGATATATATCCTTGTGCCTTAGCATATTTCCTCCAAATCTAGTAGTGTCTTATAGGAAGTTTTATTTTTAAAAGGTCACATTAATTTCTCTTGACATATTAGGTGCAAAGCATCTGAAACTCATACATGGGCCCTTACTATTATGCAACTTAAAACAGAAATTTTAATTTTTAAAAAGAGTTAAATTTAAAAAGTACCAGGTAAAATGTTTCTGATACTGTTGATCTACTAACAACCAAAATATAGGTATGAAGATTTTATGATCTAAAAATAAATGTTAGCAATGAATAATTGCTCTTGTTTTTAAGACTATTTTAAAGAATGACCACATATCACTCTGTTGTACCTTTTTTGCTAAAAGAACATTCACATTTTATTTTTCCTAATTCAAATCTTGGTTTAAGAAAAAGCATGCTTGGAAACGGAATTATGATATCTTTGGATTCACTTTCTCAGCTAAACTGATTTTTTCATGTTTTAATTACTCCCTAATTTTTCTATTATTGCTGCATGTCCTAAAATAAATTTTCCATCTGCTCTTTCCATGTTTGATTGTCATGTTGGTTCTCTTTGAAACCGCTAAACAAGCAGATTTTCTAATCATAGTTTGGGTCTGTGATGCATTTCAATGCTTCCTCTGCATATAGAAAATGCACTTGCTGGTTAAAAATACAGATAGATTGAATATAACTAGATAATTCCATTTGTGGATATAGATTGTACCCTGCAGCAGTTTTATTACCATATTTAGTAAATTCTGGTGAAATGAACAATTTCTGGGAAAAGTAATTAAAGGGAATAGCAAACATCTGTGCATGTTTCTTCCAAATTTTTCTCCAACTTTTCTCAAGCTCTCAAAAGTTTTCAGTTCAGTTTAAGAAGGAATAGTGCATGTTTGTAAAGAAAAAAAAAGAAAAAGCAAAAACATAAAACATTCTATAATCAAACACCTTTCTTAAAAAATAAGAAAACATGTTGCTACGTGTATGTTTTATACTTCTGAGTAACAAATTTACATTAAGGTGTTTGGAATAACAAGGAGTTATTTCAGAATTTTACCAGTATATAATATTAAAGGATAGTTAAGAGTTAAGGATAGTTAAGAATAAAATTAAGATTTTTTCCTACTATTATACTAAAAAATGCAAATATAATAATAAAGGAATACATATTTTTCAATAAGAAATTTAATTTTTTATACAAGCTAATAGAAAAATCCAATAGCTTGACACTATGACTTAAGGAAGTCCATGGTCCATTGACTGTTAAGCTACTATTTTCACCATTCAAAATGTATTATGAATATAAGGTAGAACCAACTCTACTTTTAGGAGAGAAAATTAGTAAATTTGAATAAGATGATTTGGCCACATACTATATAAGGCTTAAAAATATCAGTATCTGTTAGTGTAGTAAGTTCATTATAAGCAAGTTTTTCTAAGAAAATGATCAGAGGTTCATGCAAATACATGTTCAATGATATTCATTTCAATGTTATTTACGATGGTACACAGTGTAAATCATTTGACTGTCCAATAGGAAGGGAATTAAAAATTAGGATATGTTCATGAATGGACAATAATTTAGCAGTCAAAAACATTTTAGGGGAACATTTGATCTCTTATAAATGTTCACAAAATAAAAAAATGTAGTTATAAAACTATATTTATATAATTATAATTTATTAATATAAATGCAGAAAAATTATGTCAAGATTATACAAAAAATGTTAACAGTGATTTTCTTTGCTATGAATTTACTGATAATTTTTATTCTTTACATGTATGTATTTTCCAAATTTCTCCCATAATATTATTTTTTAACTAAAAAAAAACTACAAAAATTATACTTTAAGCTTTTTATGTTGTAATGCTAAACTTCTACTTTATACATATATCAAGGAGATGATTGAAGACCAGCTTAATCAATAGGGTTGGTGTGGCAAGAAAAATTCAAGCTTATGACTTTAAGTTAGAGTGAAATATGCTTGGAAGTAGTTCTTAGTATTGTTTAATTTTTAGAGTAGTTTTTAACATGAAGAGGCTGAGAAACTGTTACCTTTTCACCTCTAGTTTTAAACAGAAATGCATGTGTACAACCTGAATCTATAGGATGATATTTCTGTACTCCAGCCCTGTCAATCCCTCACCTTTCCAGAACACTAAACCAATAAAGTGAATTATTTTCAAGAATAACGAAACAGAGAAAATGTGATCCACAAATTGACTTCTTTGTTCTGCCAATTGACTAAGTGACACTTAGTCATCTCTAAGTGCCTGGAGAAAATAAAAGGCATTTCTTTTTTGAAGCTGATGAACAATTAGGCAATTGTAAAGCAGTGAACGACAAAGTGGAGAATGCAGGGTAATATTGTTTTATGCATCTTCCCTCCCTTTCTCTTTTTATTTTTATTTTTGGAGAAGAAATGCTTGAGGCAGATATTTTAGTCTCTCTCCTGCTATCTAGCTTTTAAAATAATGATGAACATTTGTATGGATAACGTAGAAGAATACATGCCATGGTTCAAGTACAGAGTTGTTTTCTGAGTTTACCAGCACATTGTTAAGGGGGAATACGTTTCCAGGGTTCTTAACTTTGTTCAAAGTTCAAAAGTCTCATTAAGTACTTTCAAATTTTATTCCCTGCAAGAACAAGTTTTTTTGCGTTGGGGGTTAAAGTACACTGCTGTTCGCAATATTAATTATCTTTCAAATTCATCTGAAGATAGTTACAAGGAATCCTCTCTAAAACTACCAAGGCTTTGAAAGATGTCAATTATAAAGGATTGTCTTTGGTTCTTAAAAATAAAATAGCTCTTTTTTGTTTTTTATCAAGTTAATAACTAATAAAAGCTATATTATGTGGAATCATGAAACCATGTACTTGTTTTACATCATCCCTCAATTGATGCATTTACATGTATAAGTATGTATACATATATATATTTGGGCAGAGGACTTGAATAGATATTTCTTCAAAGATGGTATATGAATGGCTAACAAGCATGGGAAAAGATGCTCAGTATCACTAATTATTAGAGAAATGCAAATCAAAACCACAGTGAGCTATCACCTCATACCTAGTAGATGTCTGCTACCAAAAAAAAAAAAAAAAAAAGCAGAAATTAACCAGTGAAAGTACTAGTGAAAATGTAGAGGAAATAGAACCCTTGTGTGCTGTTAGTAGAAATGTAAAATGGTACAGCTACTATGGTAACAGTTTGGAGTTTCCTGAAAAAATTAAAATAGAATTACCATATGATCCAGCCATTCCCTTCATGAGTGTGTATATCCAAAATTGAACTGAAAACAAAAATCTCAGTTATTTGCACATCCATGTTCATGACAACATTTTTCACTATAGCTAAGAGGTGAAAACAATACAATTTCATTGGTAAATGAATGGATTAAAAAATGTGGAATATCATTCAGATATAAAAAGAAGAAAAGATAATATATTAAGTGAAATAAACCAGTCACAGAAAGATAAATACTGTGTGATTCCACTTATTTGACTAGAGTAATCAAGCACAGACATAAGTAGAATGGTGGTTTCCAGGGGCTGGAAGGAGGGGTAAATGGGGATTTGTTATTCAATAGATATAGAATTTCTATATCTATTGAGTCTATATCTATTGAATATAGACTTTCAGTTTTGCAAGATTTAAAAGTTCTGAAGCTCTATTGCACAACAATATGAATATACTTAACACTACTAAACTATACATTTAATGAATAAGATGGCAAATTAGATATTATGTGGGGTTTTACCACAATTTTTAAAAATTATTATTTTAAAAATGGAAGTTCTGTTTAAGGTAGAAAAAGCATACTGTACCCTATCTCTACAAATTAATACAACTAAAATCCTTGGACAGAATACATGGCGCAGCAGACAACAAAAAATAAATGATAATATCACTGAAAGTACCACTGAACTAGAAGTGAGTTCAAGACTTTTTTTTCCCTTTTGTATTTCCTAGCCTTAATGCAAATGTAGCCTAAAACTCAATACATCACATTAGATACAGGCAGAAAGAGCTCCAAGAGAAGCTCTTTATTTATGTTATGAGAATGGAAAAATTGACCCCTCTGTGTGAAAAAGATTGAGCAAATACCATATTTTTAATTTTTGTGCTATTTTTTTTTCTGTTCTCTACTGTCTTAGCCCCTAAGCAATCCCACAGTACCAGTAGTAGAAACAGCAGTGGCAGCTGGGCAGATGCCTGAAACTTCAAGGGAGAGAATACATCTCTGATCCGAGGTCCTGTGGTTGCAAGAGCATAGGAAGAATCCCCATTGCTTTCCTCCCTCTCTAGTCTTTTTTATCATTTTGCCTTGGAGGCATGTACATTAATGGGAAGTGCAGGACAAAACCAGAGAGCAAAAACCCCAACAGAGAACCAGGAAGAGAAGCCTTCTGGGAACTGCAAAGTTTGGGAGAGATTGTAGAGAGGAAGGAGCTCAAGCTCAAGGAAGCAATCCTGATCTGCTCACTCCTGATCTGTGCATGCATGGATATTACTCTTAATCACATGGATGTTACTCATAATTGCACAGAAAAGGCTTTGAGAATGAAACTGCAATTTAGTCATGTCCCAGGTTCTAGACTGACCCCTGTGTGGTGCACATGTGAGAATGGCACCACAAAGATTTTGAAAACTGAGTCTTTAAAAATTGCCTGCTAAAGAAAACAAATAATTAAAAATCTACATTTTCTATAGGATTTGAACAAGATTCAGAGTTTCATAACATGATAATCAAAAAGGCAAGGATACTATACAAAGATATTGGAATTATCAAATAATTTAAAGCAGCTATTTAAACCATGTTCCAGAATGTAAGGGTAAACATTCTTAAAATATATAGAAAAATTAAAAGTCTTAACAGAGATAGTATATATTTAAAAATGAAAATTTTAGAACTAAAAAATAAATAAATTTTTCTGGATGGACTCAAGAGCATAATGAAAATAAGAAGGGAAAGATAAATGAACTTAAAGATAGATCAATAGAAATTATCCAATCCAAGTGATAGAAAGAAAAAGATTGTAAAACTTGAAGATCACAGATCAATGGCACAATTTTTTACAAAGGTCTAATATTTATTTAATTGTATTTACAAATATAAAGGAAAAAAGTATGCAGAACAAAATGTTTCAAAGTATAATGGCTGAAACTTACCAAATTTGGTGAAAAATGTAAACGTAGACTTTCAGAATGCCCACAGACACCAAAGATGATATAGCCAGAGAAATCTATTTCAATATACATCATAAGCAAACTGCTGAAAGCTAAGGACAAAGTATCATGAAAGTAGCCATAGAAAAATGATATGTTCCTAAATTTATCTGCAAATTTCATATAATACATGAAAGACTGAAAAAAAACCAGCAATGTTTTAAAGCAGGGATCCCCATCCCCCAGGCCACAGACAGGACAGTGAGTGGCCTGTTGAAACCAGGAGGTGAGAGACAGGCTAGTGAAAGAAGTTTCATCTGTATTTGCAGCCGCTCCCCAGCGCTAGCATCACCGCCTCAGCTCCACCTCAGATCATCAGGCATTAGATTCTCATAGGAGCACCCTGGTGCCTGGTGCCTGGTGCCAAAAAAATTGAAGGCTGTTGTTTTAAAGCACTGAAAGAAAAAACTGTAAACCCAGAATTCTATATTTTGTGAAAATATCATTCAAGAATAAAGGTAAAAAGACATTCTCAGATGAATTAAAAACTAAGAATTTTTTGCAAGCAAATATAATTAAAAAGAATTGCTTTAAAAGAGTAATTATAACTTAACACATTTCTATATAATATGAAGTTCAAAGAGGAAGTCTCAAGAAAAACTAGAAAACATTCTGAACTATACAAATATGAAAATGCATAAAAATTTATGGGATGCAATTGAAAGAGTGATTAGATGAACATTTATAGCATTAAATGATTTCTATTAGAAAAGGAAAAAGTCTCAAGCCACAAATCTAAGCTTCACTTTAAGAAACAAATAAAACAAAAAGCTGAAAGTAAGGAAGAAACAAAATGGATTCAAGCAGAAATCAGTGAAATCAAAAGGAGAAAACAATAATAAAAGTAATAGCTGATTCTTACGAAGGATCAATAAAACTAATACACTTCCATCTATGCTAATAAAGGCAGAAAGAGAGACTAAAACCAAAAGACAGATGGGGGGTTGAGGGGGATATAAAGTATCAAAATCGGGAAAGACAGAATATCACTATAGACGCTAAAGACATAAAAAGAATTAGAATACTATGAACAGCTTCACGCTCATAAATTTAACAACTTATGTGGTTATGGTTAACCAATTCTTTGAAAGCCACAAACTAGGAATACTTGCATATAAAGAAATAAATGATTTAAATTGTCATATCTTTTATAGCAATTTAAGGGTAGGGAGGAGGTAGGGCGGGGCAGGGACAGCTTCTTCAGGCCCGAATGATTTCACTAGAAAATTGAACTTAAAAAAATAAATAACATCGATTTTACACATTTGCTTCCAGAAAATAAAAGAGGTGTGAGAACTTCTCATATTACTTGATGAAGTCCAAAACCAGACAAAAACAGTGCAAGAAAGCATAACTACAGACTAATGTCCTTCACAAATATAAACACAAAAAAAATTTAACAAAATATTTGTAAATGGAATTCAGCAATGTGTAAGAAGAAAGATACATCATGACCAAATGGAATTTCTCATTCAATATTTAAAAAGCAGTCAATTTAGTCTATTATTCTTAATAGACTAAGAATAAAAACCACATGTTCATATTTAATTGATGCATACAAAGCATTTGATAAAAATGCAACACTTAATCGTAATAAAACACAGCAAACTAGGGGTAGAAGGTAACTTTCCTAACCTGACTAAGGCATCTACAAATAAGTCAACAGCTAACATCATACTTAGTGGTTAAAAACTGACCACAGTCTCCCTAAAATTAGGAACAAGGAGGTGATGTCCAGTCTCACCACTCTTATTCAACACTGAACAGCAAGTATTATCCAGTGCAGTTTGGCAAGAAAAACAAAGAAATAGAGACTAAAAGAAAAGAAACAAAACAGTTTCTATTTACTGACAACATGGTTGCCTACTCTGAAGACCTTAAGGTATTTATAAAAAATCTAGAACCAATAAGTTCTAAAAAAAAGATGAGGCATACTATGTTTATGGATTACATTGAGAAGACTCAATGTAATTAAGATTAAATTCTCCCCAAATTGATTTATGGATATAACCCAATTTTAATTGAAACCTCAGTAGAAATGTTTATAGTTATAGATAAGTTGATTCTAAAATGTACATGGGAAAGAAAAGTAATTAAATAACTAAAACAATTTTAAAAATAAATGAGTCTGGAAAGGTGTGAATAAATTAAATAATACCCTAAGTAGTCACTTCAGTTCAACAAAGATGTAATGAGAGATGATACCATATCAGACAGTTTGGTAAAAAATGAACAGTATTTTGTAGTCTACCAACTAATTGAGAATAGTGACAATGAAGTTTTAGTTATTTATTTTAATGTAATCTCAATGCAGCTTTCCCTAGCTACCTACCCAAAATTGCAACTTTCTCCTTCCAAAATATTTTCTACCTCATTTTCTTGGTTTTCACTGTGAATCATTATCTAATATACAATGTTTGCTTATTTATCTTGATTGTCTTTTCCACTAGGATTTATGTTCCATGTAGTCGGAAATTTTTATCTGATTTGCTTACTGGCACCCAGAACAGTGTCTTAAATAGAGAGGTATTCATAAATTTTTTAATAAATAAATAAAGCTAAACTTATTGGTACATAGTTTTCAAAAAAATAAAATTTACATATTGTATTGCATACGTATAGTATGCAGTAGATAATTCCATTACATTTGCCATACATACACTACAAAATTCTTACTGAAGTGTAAGTGCATCTAAGTTGTGCTATTATGGCAAAAATTATATTTTCCCTGTATTGTTGAAATATTTTTTGTGGGTTTTTTTTTGTAGCTATCAATATATCACTAGAGTTATTTGTGAAATAAAATAAGCAATAGAATGTGTGAGAGAATGATTGTATTATTGGTCCATTTCCTTACCCTTCCATAATTCAACACCCTCTGACATGTAAATTTGAAGCCCCCTCTACCACTTGATACAGAGCTTAACCATGTGACCTTCTTTGGCCATTGAATGTTAGCAGATGTGACACAAGCTGTGGCTTCTCTGCCTTTGCTATGAGATCATAACTGGGCAAGTCTTAAAAGAACGAAACATGAGAAAAAATGCTGAGTTATCCTACTTGTCCTAGCTGTGGCCATCATAGATCAGTTAAGTCAGACAACCCAAATATTTGAGTGACAGCAATTATGATCAGTCTCCTAACCAACCAGCTCCCATATGTGGCAATAAATAATTATTGTTGTAGGTTCCGTGATTATTTGTTATACAACATTACTATGGCTATAAAAGACAGGTAGAGAATGGTTTACAATATTAGCAAGATATATCATATGCTTTAGAGATTTTGTTCAAATTAAAAGCATATTTTGGGACACAGTAATTCAAACATTTTAAGGTAAAATTCTAGTATTTCTAAAGAAAATAGAAATCTTGTAGACAGTTAAGTTTTAGAATGAGAAACTACTGATTTTAAACACCTTTCTCATGCAAGTTCTTAATAGGAGCTAGATGTTTCTTGTGTAAATTAACTCACAGATAGTCTTATTACTCATTACCTGGAAAAAATATTGATTTTTCTGGTTTGGTTTCAAGTACAATCTTTTGTTTTGAGGAATATTACAGTTAGGTTAAATACTTTACTTGATATTGGTAAAACATAAAAATTTCAAATAAGCAAAGAAAGTTGATTTATTTTGCTGAATTACATTACCAATTTATGAATCCCATTCTTCAGTAAAATCACATAAAAAAGTTTATGTGATAATCAAAGATTTTAATAGAATAACTATGATATCTATATTGATAGAAATTTAATTATGTATCTTAGTGTAAGTGATGTAGCTCAATTGTGTGCATGCTGAATATTATAAACCTCTACATTTTTGCTTTAGAGAATAAATGTTCATGCAGTTACTAATGTCAACCCCATGATCAAAGATCAAAAACAAAGTAATACCTAAATTAACAAACTGGTCACAGTTTAAACTTATACCAGTATGAAGACTCTTAGAAAATTTTGTTGGATCTGAATTTGACAAGATGATTCTACAGACTTTTGGGAAAATTTAGAATCTATTATATTTATAGCTTTCTTAGTGTGTAATACTGCAAATACGTTTTATAGTCCATTCCGTGTTATATCAACTAAAAGTAGATAAAATAAGTTTTTTACTTAGTTTCTGACATTTTTGTTTTCCTTTAAATGGATCTTATAGAACAACTGTGTTATGAAATTACATAACACAATTATGTAATACATTATTTTATAGCTTAGAAATATGCAATCTCTCAGAATTTTGAAGCACTTACCACAAAAATTATTGTATGATATTTATATTCAGATTACTTTGGCTAAAATATATAAATAGTGAATATTATTTTTATTCAAATACAATGAGATCCATAGAGTTACAGAATAACAGGTGGAAGGGAAATACATATTGAACTTTAAGGCTACATAGCCTTAATACTTTGTGTTTGAAATTATCTAGTTTCCCCACCCCACCCCCAGTTATGCACATGCAAGCTTCTCTATAATTCTTTGCAACATGTTCACACTTACTGAAAAAAATTGTAAGTTTCATGAAAAATACATGATATTTTCATATACGTGCAATTGTAAAAGTTGTAACATGATGCATTATTTTCCACTGGCACTATAATTAGCATAAATTGGCAGATCAAAGATTATTTAAACGTAGAAAACACTACATAATATAGACTACTTAGGTAAATAGTGACTAAAAATCATGAATTTTTCGCAACTCCTGCAGCAATACGTTGGAAACAAATTCTGTGTTTAACTGTTTAAATTCTACTTAAAGAGATAGAGAAGTAAAAATACCTGTCCCAGTTTTTTAATTTAATAATGCCAGTAACAGGGCTTTATAGAACAAAACTTTGTTTCTTACTAGATTAATTGGGACTTTGGTATAAGACAATCTAGGATTCTATAATTTGGGGAAGAAAAAACACATACATATTGATATTGGACACATAAGTCAACTTGCACAAACCAAATCTGAGTAGAAAAATATCATAGGAACATCATGGCTATATGAAAAATATGATTAAGATATATAATATTTGTGCACAAATTATAGTCCAAGAAATTCTGTTGTTATAACAAAGAGTAAAGCTGGGTCCAGACTCTTTAGATGCTTAGAAATCATTACAAACTAAGGTGCATAAGAAGAGAAAGTCTTTTCTTATCTCTCAGTTCATCTCTAGCTAATGCTATTTGACATATTTGATGAAGTGCTACAGTATATTATGGCAAATGGCATAGAATAATTATAGTAGTGCTAGTATTTATTCCATCTTAATGAGACTGCCTATTTACCAGATGCAAGCTTGGTCTGGTTGTCTTTATTTCCTCAGATGGCTTTGCCACATTTACGTGGAAAGTCCAGTTGGTCACAGTAGAGCTATAATTGAAAGGGGTAAGTAAAAAGACAATAATTATCTTGAATCATTTTAACTTCTTTTAGAAAATAAAAAGTAGGGTGACAAACATATTCCCTAAAGACTTTACACATATGTAAATACATTAGTGCCACTTGCTAATGATAACACATAGAAAGTATAAAGTAGAACTAATAATACTGTTTATGATTTTGTATGTATTTCTCCATTTCTTTCATATAATTGTACTTTATATAAAATATATTTGGCAAATAAGCTTCTACATGTCACGTGAGTATGTTTACATCTATATTTTCCATTTACATCAGAGAAAGACCTTCTTTCTACACATCAAAAAGCTGTATAACATTCCCCTCCTTTTACTAGGTTGGGTATTGTGAATGTATCGCATAAGCAGTTTACATTAGTTCAAGATCTCCTTTTATAAACTATTGATTTGCTAATGCCCCTTACTAAAAGAAAACATTTTGCTGGCAAAATTGTAATTCCTCTTGACCTTTTCTAGGTCTACTTGACACATGATAGTATTGTTGTCAGGCAACTCATTTACGAGTAGTATAATCAAGTGCATTATGGGACATCTTTTAAAGCATCGATGGTATATCTGTATTGCCAGCCTCTCTAATGAGGGAGAAGCTGCATTATTTTAAGCTTCAAACACACTCATCACAGTAGGACTCTGTGGCATGTGTAAGTGTGTGTGAATGTGTGCATGTGTATATGCATTTGCACCAGGACATGCACATAAGCCCATGCATTAAGCTGAATTTATTGAGTTTTAATTGACAGTTGAACCCAATTTAGGGATTCTACTCTACTGACTCTTTTTAAACAGGAACCTGCCAGGGTCAGGGAAAATAACTGTGATGCTGATGGTGCCCAAGTTTACATGAGAATGAAGAAAAGAAATAGGGGTGGAAAATACTTTTCTGTTAATCTGAAATGTATTTATAGTTTATATTCTATCCTCAAAATGTGGGATGATAGAATATATACAAGTTTACAGAAGTTTCTTCTAATGTTTTTTCTTTACCATTGTTGATTTTTGTTTTTCTTTTTTTATTTTCCTTTCTCTCTTTCCCGCCCTCTCTCCCATCCTTCCTCTCTCCTTTCCTTCCTCCCTCTGTCAATCTGTTTTGTTTTTGTTTTGAGAGTCAGAACTCTGAAGTTAGAGGTAAAAATCTGGAGGGACCATCACATATGCACCACATTCTAAAACATTAATACATTTTGAGCTGGATCTGTGACAAATCGGCATAATTCACATTTTAAAGTCAACCGTAATATCCCATTCTGGACCAGATCTTAGTGGTCTTGAGCTTAGTTACATTAGTTGCAGAGATTGTTTCAACATGTATTTTCAAGTGTCTTTCTGTGCCAATTACCTGGTGGTTGTGATGAGCTACTTCCAGGACACTTTGAGGACAGTAATGTTGCCTGTATCTAGTGATCCTGTAGTTATGTTTTTTAAATTTCTAATTCACCTTCTCTATAACTGAGCGCAGAGGATTTTACCATACATCAGCACTGGAGCATGATCCCAACAATCTCACAGATGTGCTAACTTATCCTTGTCTACTTTGCTAGCAAGTCTTATTTAAAAATATTTTTCCTCTGATGATTTAACCCACTTACAACTTGAAAATATTTAAGTTTACAGACTTTTATTCTCACTTTAAGCTTTCTTGATAAGTTCTGATTTCAAAGTCTCTATTTAAAAAAAATAATAATCCTAAAGAAAAAAAAGGACAGAATGTGTTATTATCCAAGACCTAGCTTTCCTCATGGCATTGCCCAGAAGGAAAAAATACAGTGTTGATTAAATACTAATATTTTAATATTAAATTTTCAAATGTCCAAAATTATAAGAAAATATATAGATTAATACAATATAATTTTCATATTTACCATCCTAATATTCTGGCAAATAACTTGTAGGTAAATACTTATAGTTAGCTAAGTACTTACAGTGTTTATTACTAATCATACACATAAGAAAAAAATAGAAAATCTGCAAAATATTAAAAGTGAGAAATTACACAATTCAGGAAATATCTAATAGAAATATAATGCAAGCAACATATAATTTTTGATTTTCTAGTAGCTACATTTTAAAAATAAAAAAATGATGTTAATTTTAGTGACATATTTTATGTAATCAATAGATCAAAAATAATTTCAACATGTAATAAATATAAAAATCTTAATGAGATATTTTGCATTCTTTTCATATTGTCTTTTTCAAAATCCATAGTGTATTTTACACTTACAGCATATCTCAATTTTAAATTTTAATTAGAAACACCTTATTTACTTCATACAATATAAAGTTGAAATAGTTGATTTACTTACCAAAGTTGTCCCAAATATATTTAAAATTTTCAAACAACTAAAATGAGTACCATAAGAAATCATTTCCTCTAATATTTTAATTCACATTACAAAACTGGTTCATCTTTTATAAAATAATTGATTTGTTAATCTTTGATTTAAAACATCAGTTGCAGAACTATGTGTTCAAGTTAACTTAATGCCAGTTATTAACATCAAATTTGAAGGAGTCTTGCGCATATGAAGCAACTCTAAGTATATCAATCCCCACAAAAAATTTCTTTAGAACTTTTTCTTATAATTTTTTGCACCCAATTTTCATAATACTATAAACTACAATTAAAATAGTCTTCATATTGATTATTTTTTAATGTGTAAATTATTATTATTGATTTGTATTATAAAAACTTTCTATTTCCACATTTTGTACTTTTCTAGTTAGATCATAGGTAAGCTTGGAACTTCAAATTTCCAAGAAAATCTTTACTTTGATTTATCAGCCAATCTTTTCAAAACAGTTAATCTTTATAAAACTCTTCCCAATGGGCACTGACAAAGAACATAAGATCAGTAGATTGTCTTTTTTTTCCCCCAACAATTCCATAAATGGGTGATATCATAGCATTTACACATATGTACTAAGCAACTCCAAAAGTCCTATCCAAAACACCTTTCATAGACTCTGTTTCAGAAATCTGAGCATGAATGTTTTTAATAAGTTTAATGAAATGAGTAAGAGGCATGAAACAATAAGAGAAATAACAATCTTTTGTTTTAAAATTTGGATTTTAAAATTTAAATTTTGAAAGGATTTTTAACCTAACATCTGGAACATTGTCTATCTTGGTAGAAACATTTTTTTAATATCTAGCTCAAATTATTTTTAATATCTAGCTCAAATTATAAAAAAAATAGGTATAAGATTAAAAAATATTTATGCCGTGAGTTTGATTATTTTGGTCACAAGAACATTTCTTCATCTCTTTATTTATAAATTATGTATGTGCGTATGTGTGTGCAAGAGTATCAGTTTGTAGCTAGCCAAAGTTATAAGCTTAGATCCTGTTAAAAATTATTTTAAAAATATATTATGAGCATTTTATTCCAATTTTAGATGATTTATTTCACCAATTCTCTTTCGATTATTAAGAGAAAATTTCTTACCAAATTCACCGTTTTGACAAAAATGCCTTTTAATCATACCAATATTATTGTGTTTAGCATTTTTGTACACAGCAAACTATTTTTTCATTTTGCTCTAATGACACAAGTGTGATTGCCAAAATTTGTGATATAATTTCTTCCAGTCTCATTTTTTTCTTTACTGTTCTGGTGGTAGTACTATTTATTGTTCTTTGTTCTTCCATTATTTTGGTCACTTCTGTGTCAGTAGTATGCTTTCATTTAAATTTTAAAGTTTGTATTTATTAAATTAATAACAAATAGTTAACTTTAATTACCAATTCTGATTCTAAACTAGAATCTCCTAATGCGTAAGGTGCTCTTTAGCCAAAAGGTAGGTGTATTTGGAAGCTGTATTCTTTTGGGCTTTAGTGACAACCTCAAAAAAATAATAATAATAGTTCAAGACATTAATTCAGAATCCAAAGGTACCTAATTTACATTTACTGAGTACTATTGGTAGTTGGTAATTCCTATTCTTATTCATTAAATGGTATTTAAAAAAAAAAGTATAACTTCAGATATCAACTAGTGGCCTGGGTTAGAAGACAACTGTGATCATCTTTTGTTCTCTAAATAACCATTTTAACGTTGCAGTGCTGTGGTCCCCTGGTTTAAAGTTTGAAACCCTTGTTTTAATAGTCTAACACAAGAAAATTGTAGTGAAAATTTATACTTTGTTTGGAGGGTTGATATTTTCAGCTCTATTCTTCTTCTCACCTTGGCACATTGTGTCACCTAGGTTCCCAGTCATGTCATCCAGTCAAAATCCCCGTTATAGTCCTCTTTTTGTGAAAGTCCCCAAATTTGACATAATAATACAATTCTCAGCCCAAACACAGAAATGCATAGGCTCAGAAGAATTTCAGGAGTGATTCGAAGAAGGAAATGGAGGACATTAAACTTTAGAAAGTATATTGAGAGTTAAAATGAACTTGGTGAAAATGTCACCTCTCTACCCTCTATATGTCTCCAGACTTACAATTTTAGCTCCTTCAATCCTGTTCTTTATCAGTGTCAGGAGCACAGAATCCATGATGCCATCAGTAGGAAGAGCAAGCTGTGCTGTCCCTGAGTTCAAGCCCAAACAAGAGATGAGAAATCATCATTTCTGACCTAAACTTTTTACTGCTAGTGCTCATGTGTGCAACAGGAAGCAGCATCAATTTGCAGAAGTGAAACTGGCTTATAACACATACTGTCTTTGTCTGACAAACATTGGAAATGTAATAATGTGGTGCCTGAAAATGAAAAGATAGAATGCTTAAACTTCTTAGGACATAAATTTGATTTTGACAGTATGAGCAAAATGTGAATTTATTCAAAGGGAACTCAGTGCATTCAGATTAGGTCAGTTAGTTGGATTATCTTTCACTGGACTACCAATTGGATTTATCAAGGTAAAATCTTAGATAAAGTTAAAAAATTTTCTCCACAATAACTTGTCCTAAAAATATAAAAATTGGATAAATGGCATCTCAACTGCCAAAAAGCAGGTCATTTAATTGTTTATATTATTTTCTTAATGTAAAGCAGAGCTTAGGATCCAACATGGTAAAAAATACAAATTTCAAAGGAAGAATAAAAGCAAAGATAATAATAATAGCTAAGGTTATTGAATGATAGCACCGTCCTGGGGTCTTTTTATGTATTATATCATGTGATCCTCACAACCAACCTGTGGGACTGGTCTTTTTATTCTCCCTACTTTAAAACAGTGAAAGTCAATTTAAGTTAAAAAATTAGGTAAGCTCAGAATCCTGGCTAGAACTTTGCCTCCCAGCCCCTATTCTTTATAGGCAGAAGATTTATACTTATAAATCATTGAATAATAGAGTCATGTAATTTTAAAAATTTAGAAAAAAATAGCAAGGCAAAGAAATATTTGTTTACCTTTTACTTACTATATTTTAATGCCCTTTACTGTTTGAAGATAACTGTAATTTTTCTCAAACAAAAATTTTCTAAATCAATTAGCATGATTGAGTATACTTCAAGCATTGTACTCCATACTGAGGATACAAATATCTCATGCCCTTCTCCTTTAAGAAGCATATAATCTAGAGGAGGAGACAGCTTCACAAACAAAGGTGTCTAACACAATGCAGAAAATACAAGGAATGCTAAAGGAGGAAGAAATAAACTCAGCTGAAGTGAAGAGATATTGTTTTAAAGAAGCACCAAAGAGATGTACACATTTGGGAGAAATTCTATGAGACTAAGGTTTGGAATGCATGGGAAGGAAAATAATAAATGCTGAGACAATAAAAGTTTATTAGAAGTAAAACACACAGTGGTCTTGAAAGTAAGTACCCTGTTTTGTAAGGTATAATCTACATTAGGAAAATACTGAGGGGGAAAATACTGATTAAAAAATGTTTAGGGTGAAGAAAAACATTAAAAAATTTTAGAAAATATTTCATAAGATTTTATATTATAAATTTTGAAAAAAAACAAGTGATAAAATGTGATATTAAGTCAAAATTTCTCCTGTGAATTGCAATTTATATTTAGCTTTACAAATTGGATGAACTAGAATAGTTTGTAAAATTAACATTCAAAGCAACAAAGAAGAGATGCATTTATATTCTGCCATATGCCATCTCAGCTCCGTTTTTTGAAAGATGGACAAGCTTCGTGCATTGCTCAACTTTTTTTTCCAATTAATTACCCAATTACTTCACAAATTATATACTTGCTGCATGTCGTGCTATTTTGAGATACTCTATTTAAACCTATTTTCTTTCTTGTATGTTGAAAAACTCTCTATATGATTTCATGGGGCTGAACGCCCCCTATTGCAAAATTTTAATTCAATTCATGAAATTCATCTTGAAAAATATTGTGTATTTAGCATTTTTACAGATTCTGTTGGTTTGCAATGCACTAATAATCCACAGATTGCTCACTCGCACATCTTCTCTTACACACACACACGCAACACACACACAGAACTAAAATAATAGTCCAATTTTCAAAATAAACTTGCTGATCCAATATGAAGTATACTGTAGTTATATATAACTATATATTTTAACATAGAATTATTACATTATTTAATAATAATTTATATAATTATTAATATATATTTTAATAATTCTTTTCTAAAGGAATCAGCCTTTTCTTACCATGGGAATGGACTTGAGTCTTTTCTTTTTACTAAATATCTAAAATGAGGTAATAGAATCATTACTGAAATAACATTTTCATCTTGGCACAGAAACATATAAATGAACTTACAAATCAATTTACTATTTAAATGCATTCCTATTGAAAGATAATTAGTGAGCCTACTACATGTCTATCAGTTCTCATTTTGTGTCTGTGTCACCATCTAAATTCATAAAAATGCGCTCCTGACACAGCAATGAAATTTTACAAAATTCAATCTGTGTAATTTGAAATACAAAGCAAACATAAACTGAAGGGTTTTTTAAAAAAAATTTACCTAGAAGGCCTGCATTTTATGAAATAATTAAAATAATATTGCTCTAAATGGCAACCTTTACCTCATTCACACATTTTAAAGAAGAATCTTAGGTAAACTGGAGCAGACCATTGTTTTCCATTCTTTTAGAAATGTGGTACATACATATGTGTAAGAATAACAACCAAAAAGAAGAGAATAAGCAAAGTTAGTAACTTGGAGTCAAACTTTCAGGCAAAAAAAACTGAAATTCGTATGTATACTTGTAATCTTTTCTCAGTTCTAAAATGTCATTAACTGCAAGATAACTTCAAGTATGACAGTTTTGGAAAACAAGATACATTACCACATTAAATGTGCATTAATTGCTTGACCTTTCCAAATATCAGAAATATTAAAATATGAATAATAGAATTGAGGAAATTTAATTTATGCATATCTAGGAACACTCTCCCTGCGTAAATTGTATATATGCACACATGTGTATGTATGTGTAAGTATGTATGTCTATGTGCCTATATATACTCATAGAGGGAAAGGCAGGAAGAAGAAAGATTGATTGCTAGCTGGCCTGGGTGCATACAAACATGCCTGCTTCTGGAAATCTCTTCCACTGTTTAGCTGCAAATGCCTCAGGCATTCAGCTGCAGAATGCAAAAAGAGACAAATATCCACTCACACATCAATACCCTATTTAGTAGTTTAAAATCATTATAATCTAAAACATAGTTCTTTAAAAACTAAATCAGCTGAAAACCAGTTACATGACACAAAGGAAGAAAGAGGTACCAACTACAGCACTTTTTAGTGGAAATAGATATGCACTCTAGGCAAGATCTGTTGGAGGGAACAGGTCAAGCTTTGAAGATTTGATTCTCTCCCTATGCTGCTTTTTAACTTTTCATAGTAGTTAGTAAGCTCATTTGTTTTGTGTTCTTGGTGCTTTAGCACATTTAGTTACTTAGTACAAAGAGAACGAAAGAAATGGTGACTTAAAAATGAAAATCACTTGAGCTACATTTGTTTTGTTTGACAGCCCTGTTAGATATTAGTTAAATGTATAGATTTCCCTTCCCAAAATACACTGCTAATACTTTCAAAGCTTGGGATAGGGATGTTTAGAGTAGAGTAGGAAGATCATCCATTTACTCAATGAGCTTCACAAAGTCTCATGAAAAATTTACCCTGTAAATCCAAAGGAATAATCAACAGCTTACATAATTTATCCAGATACTCCCTGTAGACTGAATCAGGTTTGATTACATGCACATACAACTGCCTTATTTATTTTTATTTTTTATTTTATTAGTTTCAAGTATACAGTACCTTGGTTAGACATTTATGTAATTTATAAAACAATCCCTCCAATTGCTCTCTCTCTCTCCTCTGGCTCTCCACCTAGCCATTAACATGAATGCTGACTCTATTCCCTATGCCGTGCTCCCCATCCCTTGACCATCTATTAACTACTAATTTGTACTTCTTTAACCCTTGTTTTTGAGGAGAAACAAAATGTTAAGCACAGAGGTGCAGTATCCAGAAAGAAGGTTCATGCTGAGACTTGAGAAGCCTTGAAGCCTATTTAGTTTTGATACAGTCATTAGAATTTAGCTTATGCAAAAGTGCAAAAATAAAACTACTTCCATAAAGAACATTTTTTAAATTGTAATACAACAAGGGAAGGTTATAAAAAATAAACTCCCAAATATAAAGATGAGTAAAAGTATTTGATATTGTGAACTCATAAATACCTCTTGTTATATTTTTATGTGCATGAACACTACCCCTAAATATTATAAACCTCTATAGAAGAGCTTTATCTTCTGATTTTTGTATGCTCAGAGTCTAATCCACTCTAAGCACAAAGAGTAGGCACTTCATAAATTGTTGATAATTTATTTTTTCCATTCAATTTATTGAGTTGCCAGTATGTTCTGTGAATTGCAACTAGTGTACAAAGATGAAACAAAAGTAGATCCTATTTTCAAGGAGCTATCAGTCTAAAAGTACATAAGATATATAAAATATATGTGAATATAAGATTATGTAAAATAATACAACTGAAAAGAGGATAGAATTAGAGTCCCAATACAAACAAAATTCACTTGGAAGCTTGAGGAATTCAGCAAATGGAAAAGGCTTTTTGGAGGAGGTGAATCTAATAGTGATAGTAGAATAAAAATGGGCCAGTGATGTAGTATTATTTTAGAAACAAAGATGATTAGAAAAAGAATTTGGCATGAAGGGAATTAGGTTCTCTGGCATATAGAAATGCTTAAAATTGTTTTGAGAAGGTGTTTTCTTTGTGTTCATCTATGCAATATTGTCTAATAAGTCTATGCCTTTTCCTAGCAAAACTATATACACATATGTAAATTCTTATTTGTCCATTCATTTAATAAACATTTGTCTAGTAATAACTTTTTAGCATTGTGAACTAACAGCACAATAAGGTATTAAAAATAAATGAGACATAATCCATGTTTTCAAGGAGCTTACTATTTATTAATCATGTATATATACAAGCACTCATCATTAAGGTAGAATTTGCTAACTATAAACATACTCAGTTGTGTTTGGCTCATTCAACAGTTTTTTTTCTAATAGAAAATAGACCTATTCATAGCTTACCAATTTTACCAAGTTAAAAGATGATTCTTGCCTTAAGAATATATGGGTTTCTATCACAAGCAAAATCCCTATAAGTCAATTCCTTGATATTATCAAGTTAGGGTTTTATTCCTGAAAAAAAAACTTTTAATGTCATAAAATATATTAAAGTTATTTATAAAAATAAATTAAAACACAAATATATTTGATATACATCTATTAACTACATGTGGAAAAGACTAAATAATATAAAAGCCACATTGCAAATATTCCTTTAGTAGTAAATTTCTTAATTGATACTATAGCAATTTTAATTATAATAAGAAAAATGATGAAAGCAGAATGGCATATGTTAAGATATTATTAAGTCTGAACTTTCCCATGGAATAAAATACACTTAGAAAATTTTATGGATTATGTTTTTTTATTCTGTTTTAGAAAGCACTTTAATTTCTTAAATTGGCTCATTTCATCATTTATATGAACTATTTGGTAAAATTTTGTGATTAAGTTTTTATAGTTGAGATGTTTCTCTAAATTCTAGATAAACAGACAACTGAAAAGACTTTTCATAATAGTAAACAAAACATACAGTGTTGACTAGAATAAAATGTAAAATCCAGAGATGATCTTTGCCAAAATATGTAAATTCGGTAGTTAGAGGGAAACAAGAGAAGAGAGAAGAATAAGTGTGCATAATTAGAGACCTCATTATTGACAATAAGTTAGATATCACATTATTGCCTGAACAAAGATAATCATAGTTTGTGTATTTCCAAATTTTTCTACTTTACATATCCTTAATTAAAACTTAGAACTAAGACTTATTAATGTCATTTTTTTCCTCTGTATTTGTACAGCTAATGGTATGGTCCTCTTGTATCATGAATGTATACTTATATGTTGCAGGCATTTTTTTTGCACTCATTCACAGCCATAATCTCTATTCATCCCAAGGTGTACCCTGGCCAACACTGGGTACTCTTTAAGGATGTAATTCCTGAGAAAGGCTCTTTTCCTCTTTGATGCTATTATATCACTGACTTGGTTATTAATCTGCTAAGGTGATCATGTGCTACTTCAGATATCTTCCTATCCACATGCAAATGAATCACATAAGGAACTACATTCATGTACTTGATTATTGGATTTATTTCATTGTTATTTTTAAAAGAATATTGGCATCTGAATATGTAAATTGAGACTACAAATAAAAGTCTGTCATTGTATTCTCCATTTTCTTACATTCTCTGATATTTCCCCTAAACTGTTTCATACCTGACTAGTTACATGATTTTGGCACCCAATAAAATAGATCTGACACTTTAACAACAAAAAAAATAAATTCTCTCAGAAATTGGGCCTACTAAAATTCTACAGTGCCATCCTGAAGCCGCCAGTGGCACTACAGAAGGCCTGTAAAGAACAAAATATAAAAACATATGAAACATGATGTTTTATTTGTTGTGATACATCTAACATTTTTAAGCTCCAGAAGTTGGCTTTATGTAGTTTTATCAGGTTATAACCTATAAAACCAAGGTTGGCACAAACTAGCTTAATGTCACTTAGAAAGATTTCCTTAGGAACTAAAATTTCTCAATGACACAAGTATAGTCATCTTTGTTATAATCAGCATTCTTTTCTGTATGTTGGTATTTACAAGGCAATGTAGCAAGTGAAAAAAAACATTTTCATCCTCTAGAAATATGTTCTAAAAAGCAATCTGTAACAGACATGTCTTTTCACACATATTACATATTGATAAGGGAAATAGTGGGTTTTGCTTCTAACAATAACAAAAAAAAAGGGCAAAATTAATACAAGAATTCAAAGGAAAAGAAATTCAATGTCCTTAAAAACTGCCCTCCTTCCACAGTATCCATTATTGCTGCCATCAGTAAAAACATCTCCCCAGATCTTCAAATGGCTCCCTGGAGCCTATAATCAAGTAACTACAGCATGTGAGCATTTTTATATGAGTGTACAAACATTTCATTACAATCTTCATACACAGAAGATTTGAGCTCTTAGAATGAGTCAGTTCAATTAAATAGAATTATCGACTCCAACTTGAGTTTTGACACAGATGAAGCATGCAAATATGTCAAGGTTTCAAACCTGAGGCATATGGTTAAGGAGATTGAACACCTTAGTCAAACAAACCACTTGCTCTGGAGGGGCAAGGCTAGATTCTAGAACAACTCATCATGCTGACTCAGCAGGCAGTAAGAGTAGCCTATGGTTTGTCCTTTCCAACAGGGAAAGCTGGGTGGAGATGATGGCTGAGATATGAAAACTGGACATACTACACATTTGTAAAAAGTCCCTTCTGTACTATTGTGGTTAGTATTCCGTGTGGAGCAGGTAAGAGAAACAGGGGGTGGGGATGAAAATAAATAATAGACAACCTAAAAATTTGCTTGCAAAAGGGAATCTGGTTGTACCAAGAGGATAGTCATTCTACAAAGATTCCTACAAATATATGCTCTATTTAACAAGAAAAATGGCCTGCATTTCAACTAAGTTGAATTCAAAGTAGAAAGGCTGTAGCCGAAAGTTGTATTATACTTTCCTGGCTTTGCAAGTCTACTAGGTTTTGAATAATTCTTATACTGTTAATTATCTTCTATGCCTACCATTACTACTGAAAACTTTTATAACGATTTGGGAGACTGTTCAGTAAAGTAATTGTTCATCCTCAACAGGCTAGTCTTGCAATACATTTCTGAATAAATATATATTGTAAAATGTCTATTCTCATATCTCACAGCTCATTGTCTTGTCAAACAGCCTTATTTCTACTAAAGTCTTCACTGTAGAAACACAATACCAATTAATTGATTATAGTTGTCCAAATCTGTCTAAAAATAAACTTATTATTTTAAATTAAAAGAAAGCCCAAGTCTGATTTAAAGGAGTATCCAAATAGATATAAATTTTCTTTGAATTGCAATCAACCAGTTTTTTAAAACTGTATAATTGAAAGAATTAACACTTAATTTTCATGCCCTACCACACATTATTTTTAGTATAGGTGTAGAACAGGCACATGATGTTGGGTTGAACAGATGTGGAGGTTTATAACACCATCACCTGAAAATAAACTGACTTAGATTCAAAGTGCATACTCAAAAATACCCTTGCGTTTTGGTTAACTATCATAATATTAGCCCATGTAGTTAACTCAAGGCAAAGCCATTCCAGTCTAATACCATTTTTAAAGTTTACATATTAATGTGTTTTTGAATGCTGATATCAATGTGAAATTTTCTGATATTCCAAAAGACCATATCTTGAGGGAATATAATCTTAGGGATATATTATGACATCTATGTAACTTTCAATTTAATTGTGCATCAAAAACTCAGCTCCCATGTGTATATTTTAAGTTCACTCCCCTCTAAGACATTCATTCTTATATTGGTCCATCTCTTGTTTTTGTCTTTTCTAGTGTTAATAAAACTTAAGTTTTGTTCAATGAAGCAAACACTGTGTTTAATAAACTAGTTACCATATCTAATTGATAGCTCACATGAAGAGGTAACACAGTATTTTGTACTTAAAACATTGTCTATGCCAGTTGATGTGTGTGTCTACTTTTTCAATGAACATATAAATGAAAGAGTTCTCTCTCTTCCTTTTTATTTTTTTATTTTTTATTTTTTGGTGATATTTGGATATTTGAAATCTTGCTAGCTTCCCCGACATTTTACAGACACTTTATCATCTTCAGGTTACTCACAGCATTACATAATGAGAAAAGAAAAAAGTAGAGCTGAGGGGGGAAAAAAAGGCCAATTCAAACTGAAAAAAAAAAAAACAGATTAATTGGGTCAGGTCAGAATAGAATAAAATCATAGTAATTCTCTAGAAGCATTTAAAACTATTATAATGACAATAGGATGAAACATTTATATTTGAGAAGTTCTTGTGGGGGCTCAGGCACTAAGGAATGGTCTAAGAGAGGATCGTAAATTCTGATGCTGATTTGAATCAGTATTATGATTCTCAGTAAGTAGTTTGGCTTTACTGGGCTTTACTTTCTCAACAAAATTTATCTAAAAAACAAGATTTTGTTTATGAGAATGTTAAAAATAAGATACAGACTAAAAAGCATTCACTAAAAAAGCAGGATAGGAACTAGTATCCTAAATATGTTATATATTAATCTCAATTGTGGATGGTATATGCATTTCCAACAGCGTTAATATTAAAATTGAATTTACTACAGTTAGCGAGCCCTTGTATGTGAGTGTCCACATATTCAATATGATTCTTCTAGTCTTTCATCACCTGAGTAAGAAATTTAATTTTCAGTTACATCAGATGGAATATTTTAAAGTAAATAATGTTTGTGATACAAACAAAATATTCTTTAGAAACCAGCTTGAGTTTAAATACAATAATTATGCAGAAAAGAATATAATAAATTTGTCTCCTAAAGAAATCAGTGTTTTCAAGTGTGACCAAAAATAGAAATTGGTATTTGCTTTTTTTATTCAGTACTAGGTTGCTTATATATTTTTTTCTGTGTCTTTAAGTTTTATTCATATAAAATTCTGGTGTCAGCATCTTCTCATCTTTATTTACCCTGAAGAGCATTCTAGAAGATGAAAAAAGTAAAGCCCTAAAATTCCTGCAATTCTATTTATTTCAACTTGCAGTTACATAAAATGAAATAAACTGAATAATTACAGGAACTAATTCCATTTGAATGGGAATCAAAATAGATATTTAAAATTTAGAATAGAAATAATGTTATAAAATATAACAAAAATAAAAATATAATACTGTAGTTTTTAAAAGGCAAGAAATAAGATGCAAAGTGTTCAACTTGTAATTTTCCTTCAATTTTTTTAATGTACTTTTAATTGCATAAATAGTATGTAACCAAAGAAAACAAAACTTTTCAAAATATATTAATGAGATATCAAATACTTACCTTGTTAAGGGCCCTAAAGAAAAAAGCTTTTATTCTTCTGTAAAGGTTACCATTTATGTCTAAATAAAACTTATTACAGATTAAAATATGACCCAGTAGCAGAGATGGTGGTGAAATGAGTCCTTACTATATTCTAAATTTGACTATTCTTAAATTCAACTTTCCTTTTTCACCTCTCAAGTTAATTGCTGTTTTTTCCCTTATATCCCATGTTAAAAAGCTCACTAATTACTTCTTCACAGTACCTAAGAAATGTGTAACTTATTTATACGAACTCATTTTTTTTTAATTAAAGGAAAATTTTTAAAAAGCCCCTTGGAGTTA
The DNA here is from genome assembly GCA_004027375.1 of Macroglossus sobrinus. Taxonomy (NCBI): domain Eukaryota; kingdom Metazoa; phylum Chordata; class Mammalia; order Chiroptera; family Pteropodidae; genus Macroglossus; species Macroglossus sobrinus. The sequence continues at coordinate 374,502 of PVKZ01000122.1, read as the reverse complement.
ACATAAATGAAAATAAATACAAATTTTTTAACTACATCAAATTATCTTGCATTATCAACTAAAACAATATTGGTACCCAGTAAATGTAAATAAAATGATAACTTTAACTGCCAGTAAATATCTCCATAAACATTATTTATATTTTTACAGTTTGAATAACTTGTAAAAGAAACTTCAGAAGTATGAAGGATGGTCTAAGACATTTTGAGTCTAGAGGGTTTGGGGGAAAGGAGTTATCAAGATGGGGACATCAGACTTTGTGATCCAGAAAGCGTATCAAAAGCACATGTCATAAAAGCACATGTCGTTAACTCTAGTGTTCTTCACTTCCCTTACTAGCCTATGATAATAGTTGCTGTTCCTAAATTGTTTTCTAACTATAAGTAACAGTGAATCCATTTCAGAGAAGTTCCTACCCTACCCCACCTCCTCTTAGTTTATAGTATATAGTGTATACAGTGGAGACCACCACTTCTTACATCTCTAGGCATCCTCTGCATAGCAGTCTCCTGAATACATCAGTAGTAAAGAGACATTTCAGTCTGTCCAGGCAAATCTCTGATGGGGCAAATGCTATCTGTATGTCTAGATACAAAACTAATTATATATTTATTGATGGAACAGCATTGATTTGTCCTTGGGAAATGTTAAAACTATTTTTAAATTGTATATCACCTTCCATCTGATATTATATTAGACAATTTAATATTTATATCTTTTCTAGATTAAGAACGCATACAGTCTTTTGAGGTTTAAAAAAATACTATATCTGGAAGAAACAGAACAATCTTTTGTTTAAAAAAAAATGCAACTAAATGTTAGCCAGTCATACCCACTACTTTAAAAGACACCTTCTGAAGAAATGTTAGCTCTAAAGAATTGAAATATTTACTGGCTTTGTAACTAATAAATTTTTCTAAATGCATGTGCCTACATGCTTTAGTAAAGGAAGTAGTGTAGATAATCTTTGATGGCTCTTTTTTTTTTAAGATCCTCAGGGCCACTGTTCTCATAAAGAATGACAAAATGATACACCAGGTTTATTCAGCTTTGAAGGCAAAGAACCTTGGCCTCTTCTCAGGAGAGTAATACTTTTAATGACTCCAGAGAAAAGGTTGTTATTTGGAAATCAACAAACACAGCCTGAATTGACAGTGGCCTCTTCGTGTTTTACCTTTTAATGCGAAATAATACTTTCTCCAATTTCTCATTTTTTCCTACCTACAAATAAACCAATATAAGGAGTGAGCTATAATATCCATCCCACTCACTTTTCTATTAAATATGGCAGCACTGATGTCCCAGGTCCCTAGACTAATCCTTTATTTGGGGATAGAGTTCTGCCCCGCCCAGAGTAAATAAAAACAGAAATTTTATCTTAATAAGGCAAGTGTACACCTCTGCTGCAATTTCAGCTACTAGCAAACAATGATTCTGTGAATCAATTTAGTTTTCTTAGAAAGGAAAGTAATGCAGTTTTTTTTGCATTGTATAGAGTGGAGATCACTAATACACCACTTCTTAAGCAAACTCATCTATAAATTAATGAACAAAGATACTCTGTATAATATTATACTCTGTAGAAAGATTTAGAAATGGAAAACTTAGATACATCCAGAAAACAATCTCAAAACTGGAAAGCCAATAATCTAATAGGCTTTTGAAATAATGTTTAAACAATACAACTTTAGCAATAGAGAGGCATGTTAGCACAGCAATTTAAACTACTATTATTCTTTCATGCTCATATTTCTTCTTAGGCAGTCTTAAGTCTAGACAACTCAAAAGAAGCAATTTTAAGAGAAAGATGTCAATATAGAGAAACTAAGTTACTATCATGGCACATTACTGAAGCAGAACAAATGAAAAAAATAATTTTGATTTTTTTTTCTTCCTAGGGAATAATATTGCCTTCACCTTAAAAAAATATTATCTATTCATTTTTGCATAAGTTGCTATAGTGGAAAAAGGTGATGAATTAAAGAAAAAGTTTGCCCACATTAGGAAATAATAATAAAAACAATATGTACTCTAGATTTAATTCTGAATTCCCTGTGAATAAGTCAATAAACTATACAACATAGTTTCTAATGACGAGGGCCACAGACCGTGTGAATTAGAATCACCTGGAATTATTGTTAATAATTCAGATTTCTAGGCTCCATCCCAGATGCAATCATCTGAATTATAGGGACTCTCTGCCTTTTAATACAGTTGCTACATATTCTCTATAGCTTTAGAATCATTTATACAATATTATTAGTAGTTTTACACTTAAATATCAACATTATAAGCCAGTATAAGAGCAGTAAATTAGCACAAGTATTTAATACCTCAAAGCAATAAGATAAAATAGCAATGGGAATGTGGTGAGCAGGGAGAGGGATAGCTAGGGAAAATTCAACCACAGAGACTTGACTTACAGAAGAACAATGATAATAAAAGTATGTTTGTCATGCTTTCTGCATGTCAGAAATTAAGACAGGAACTTCAAATGCAATGATCCATAGCTCCTGGTTTCTACCCTTTGATGAGAGAGCAACTCAGACCCTGGGGCAATAAATATTATTTTTTCTGTATTTTGCATACCATCAAGTTTTTTCAAACTCCCACTCATAATATGATTATATTGAATCCCTTTTTAATCTTGAGACTTTTCTCTGAGAAGAGATGAGTCTTTAATCATTTTGTTTCAGACTAGATTGGTTGTCATCTGGCTGGCCAAAATAACTTTGTCCTTCCCTGCTTTTTTGACTTGAAGCTGCTTTTTTCTGAAGCTGTGAAATCTGAGGTCAGCCACAGAGAGAAAACTTATGTCAGGGAATTGTAAGTGGGAAGACTCCCAGCTCCAATAAGGTAGAGGTGGGATATGGGTACATTTAAAGACATGGAAGTACTTCAAAAAAGAGACAGCATTTAGATAACTGCCAGAAAGTAAACCTTATAGCCCAGAAAGAGTTATTAAAGCATAGCTCAATAAACAAACATTGTATTTCTCTTTATCATTCACCACTTTAGTCTTGGAAGAGCCAGAGACAAATAGTAAATAGAGGGAGAGAAATAAAAGAACTGAGATGAATTAGTAAAATACAGAATGTTTTTGAGAAAAATGCCTTGGCATTTTTGTATACTGCATTAAATCTCTCCAATATTTGGCCACATCGGCCTTAAAAAGAACAGGATAAAGGATAGGAGGCGAGATCCCTAGTAGGGGTCCAATGACTAGCTCAATTGTGGACAGTCTCTGAGTTCCTGTTGAAGAAAACTTAATGGACATAGGAACTAAGAGTGAAGTCTTTGGCCACAGCAACTGGAGTTTCTTGGACAGCTTTGCATGTTTCAGTTTTAATGTGCCATTCATTCTGAACACTAGATTGTAGAGGCAGTAAAGCTTTAGCCTGGCAGGTAAAGCCTTAAGAATCCCTTGTTTATTATTCTAGTGAAATAGGTAGACAAGTCTATCTCTATCACTAACCAAATATGTGAATATTATCTAAGTCTGAAGTTTCTTTACTACTATTTGAGCAGTTGCTTTGTAACAAGGAAAGGCTTCTAGCCAACAGACAATTGTAAGAAAATATTCATAACTGCATAGGTGGAATAACTGAATACAATCTATTGTGCTAGAATTGAATTAGAATCCTCAGTGTTTATGTGCAAATGGGAGAAATGCTTATAGTGAATGGGGAATTTTTTAAATTACAGAAGATAGTCTCTAGGAAGTTTGTCCAGGTCAAGGTCTCGGCCATGCTAATCTTCAATAGATCATATGTAGAAGCAGCCAATTCAAAAGACTTAGATATCTGATGTCTACCTTGTCCTATGAGACCAAGAAATACTCAAAATTGATAATTGGCTGGAAAAAGTCACAAATGCCTTTTAATCTTTTAGGGAAAAGAGGTTTTCTGTTATATGTGATATCATGGCCTAGATAATGGACTTAAGACTAATAAAATTAATATTTATCTTTAGAAACTTTGAGTATCTTATACACTAACACTGTCAGCAAAGGGAGAGAATAAATTCTGTAAGCCTTTCAATATAAGAACCACACACATTTTGTGTAATGTGGATATGTGTAAATCATGTAATTTTAAGAGTATATAAGAGTCCTGAGAGAACTGGATGTCTCTACACCAGTTGTCTCTAAGGTTTATGTAATAGGATTATGTAATTCCAAGATATATTATGGTACTTCAATAAATCTTTGGACAATAACTGTCTATGTATTACTGATTTTCCCAAGTAAATGCAAACAGATTCTGAGACTCTGAATGCAAGGCCATTCTAAAGAATGCTGAGCATATACCTACCACTGTAAAGTGAGCCTCTATTTCTATGAATGAGGATGAAGCAATGTTAGGATTGAGGACTACAGGAAGGTGAAAAAACACAGTCTCATTAACAGCCCTTAAATGTACTGAAAGCAGTAGCCATGCCCACTTGCCTTTTTGAGGGGTGGAGCAGGGGTGTTACAAAGGCTAGTACAGAAGATAATAAATTATTTCTGTAGGTGTGAAAATGGGGTGAAGTCCTTCAAAAACCACATTTTAAAGGTTATTTTGGGTTATTTTTAGTAAAGGTATAGAGCATTAATTGAGACCTCTAAAGATATATCTCCTTTATGTGTTCCATGTCTGGACTGTCTTTGCCCCAGAGGCAAGTGGGAACAAAGTCAATGACTGAGATGTTGATAGAGTAACCACTTTGTGCCATCCTCAAAGTACAGGCCAAGTCTGCTCCTCCAGTTCCAGAAAGACTGTTAGGTCCACATTTAATACTGGTGCCCCATTAACAATTAAGGTCTCTTGTCAGCAGATTCACCAAAGAAAAATCACTCAACAGAAAAGCATATTGACTAGTAAGAGGGCCCTGAGAGACAGGAAGTTGCTAAGAGAAAAGCAGAGTCTGCGAGGTATATGAGATAACTACCACTGAAACAGCTTTAATGGGGTATAATTAATATTCAAAAAAGCTGTGAAACATTTTTGTCACTCAGAGAAAGAAATGATTTTTTTTAAGTAGTTAAGTTTATAATAGAGAACATAGTCCTAATAGCAACAAGAAATGGAATATTCTGATATTGCAATTGAATGGAAATATATCTTTGTTTTTGTTAAGGGCAATTATTGACATACCAGAGCACCTATTTGCTTTGAAGGGTATTAGTCTGTGAGATGGTTTGTCTTTTTTTCTTTTTAGATACTACCTTTTGTTTCAAGACAGGGCAATTGTTCTTCCAGTGTCTTTGTCCTTGTAATATCAGCAGGTGTCTTTATCTAGATGACATAAAAGTGTCCTTGTCCTTGTGTTTTTCTAATTGTTTAAACACAAGAGATATTCCTTTGGTCTTTACCCTTTCTTTTTTCTAAGTCAAAATATCTTCAAAGTACTCTATACACTCTTGCAATTCAGAAAGGGAGACGACAGTCTGCCATCTTACTTATTTTCTGACTGAATCTATCAGCTCATATTGAAGACTATCAAGAAAGAAAGTAAAGAAGGCAGTTGTGAGGTCTTATCCTATTTTATAACCCCTTTTATAACAATTTGTAGTTAATTTTTGACTAATATGTCTGATCATCATTCCTTTCTCCTTTTTTTAACCAAGTTTTAGTATTTTGGGGTCTCATAAGAGCTGAACTAATTGATACCCTTAAGAGGGTATATAAGTCCTTAAAGTAGATTATGCAAATCTGATCTTGACCAAGGCTCAGTGCTATAAAAGCAAGGAGACTGGCCAACATCTTAACCCAACTTAGATGAGAATCCCTGCCTAAATACTAGCCACTTATAAAATGTCTTGCTCAGCTCTCCTGTCACTGAGACTCCAAGGAGGGACTTGTTGGGGATTTCCAGCATTCTCTTTTCATGGAAGTAGCCCAGGGGGAGCAGCAGAGGATCCAATCTTGATCTAAATCAAAACCACAACACTAGAGACTATGGAAGAAAATTAACTAGAGCAACTGTTAGTGTAAGTCAGTGGTTCTCAACTCAGGGTAGGGAGGGAGTTGGGAAGGAGGAGGAGAGGGTGGAAGCAATGGCACAAGGGACACATGTCAACATCTGAAGATATTTTTGATTGTCACAACTTCAAAGGTGGGTGTGCTAGTAGTTTTAGTAGTCAGACTCCAAGGCTGCTAATTAACACCTTGTAATGTACAGGACAGACTTCCACAACAAAAAAATTATCGAGCCCAAAATGTTAACAGAGCAGAAATTGAGAAATTCTGGACTCAGTCTTTGTGCTAAAAATGCCAGACATAAGAAGGCTCTGAAAGAGAGGTTAGTTTTGGGGAAAGAAGGCAACATTTTTAGATCTTTAACAGAAAGAGTCAAATTTCAGTTAATTTGGGAACTCATTTCTCACAAACAGTTCTCTGAATAAGAAAGAATTATTCTTGCAGGTTAATAGGTATTTGTTGGGTAATTCACATTAATCAAGAGAGGTGGGAAAGAGTTTTAGCTAAGGTCACGGGTAAGAGATGGTTGAAATAAATAGCTGTCAGGGTCAAGGACAAGTGAAAGCCAGAGTAGAAAGTTCTTATAGAAGAACAATGTAAAACAATACAGGAGATCCATGGGAGTGGAAACATGTTATCAAAATACAGGTTTCTGACTAATGGAGGAATATTTTTCCTTTAGAATAAATAAGAATATGAAGCATAGTAATAAAGTTAGTTTGCTCTTCAAAGAACTATATAATATGAGATACAACCTCTAATACTACTCTGGTCAAGGCAATAATATTTAAATAGAGATATTAAACCTGTCCTGTTTCTGCTTTAGAGCTATATCAAAGACTTTAAACTGAGCAATTTTAACCTCACAGCTTCTTACCAGGTTGATCCTTATAAAAATTAAACTAAAGTGAGCATTCTTAGTGATGGTGGAATAGCTCTTCAAACAAACATATGCTTGAAAGTAGTTAAGGAAAAATGATGTGGAATAAAGACAATCTGGATTGTTGGACCTGGTTGAATGAAATCTGAAAAGACCACAGGCTTTTCTTCAGCAGTACAGAAGCAAGGTTTTTTTAAATATATTTTAAATACAAACATCAATTCCTCATTAAATCTACATGTTTTTAAATGGTCCTCCTCTAACTGTTTTTCTAAGAGTTAAATAAAAATATTTGAAGGAAATTTAACAGGTTTCAATAGGTGGAAAAAAAACTTCCTATCACAATCCGGCAAAGAAAATGACATTTTTATGAGTGGAGTCCAGCTATGGAAATACTCTTAACAAAGCCCCTTCCACAAAGCAACCTGGTCAAAGACAGGAACAGAGATATGCATATGAGGAAGCACAATGCCTGGTAATAAACAGGCCTGTTTCTTTTTAATGTGTAATCTTTTAGCTTTCTGCCTGGATGATGTTATATAAGGCCATCATAATCAACGAATTTCACTGCTATTGAGGAGAAGAGAAAGTCTAAACACATCCGCAATTTCTTAAGAAAGTACAAATGCCAAACAAATCAGGAATTCATTAACTGGATGGTGCTGACATTTCCCAGTGGCTTTTGGAGAATTGAACCATTTATTCCTCAATCTTTACCCAGGAACAGGGGGCTCTCTGACAGTATGTATGAAGTGTGATTTTGTTTAGACTTAAATGTATACATATGATCTGCTAGGCATTCCTATCTTCAGGTTTTAGTATGTTATTGAGCATGACCCGAGGTGCTTCAGTGGGTGACAGACCTTCTGTATCTTATTCCCAATCCATGCTCATTGTTCATCTCTGATGGGACATTCTAAAAGATCCTTGTCATCCACAACCTGTTCTATCATGAGCAAATATAGTAAAATTTCTTTCTAAACTCCTCTTATGTGTTTCTCTAGATTATGTTGGTTATTCTTTTTGAAATATTAATTTTACAATTTCATCTCTATCATGTTTGATTCAGTATTCATTCACAGTTTATAAACAGCAAGCCTAAATAATAAATGCCAGTTCCTCTCTCTTTATTACATGAATAGACAGCTTACTCATCAGAGTAAGAGGTGTCCTAAAAGGAAGACATTAAGGGCATAAAATATGGGTACACATCTCAACCAGTGTGGGGCAAGCAGAAACAGCCTATGAATAATTAGATTGAATAATTAAACAAAAAAGTCATGTAGATTAACAAACAATTCCCAGCTTATGCTCCTGGGTAAAATTTTTCCTGAATCTTTTCTCATATTTATCTTTCATAATATAAGACACTGATCGATTTTTGAATTGTTATAAACTACCTGTTCACAAAAAGTAAAAATTATCTTAGTTATATTAAGCAGATACATTCAATACTTTATTATAATATCAATATTATATATTTATATTTCAAAGAGTTTCTTACCCTAAATCATGCTGGACATTTTGGCATATTGGTATGACATTGGCTCAAAAGTGCTATGTAGAATTATATTCCTTTTTTAAAAAATTAAATATTTTAGCTGATTTTCTTCTGAATTAAAAAAATGTTAAATTTTGACACTGATTAAAAAACTATAGACACTTGCTTTGAGTATTATTTCCAGGGTATTATTTTAGAAAGTTTTTCAAAATTTATTAAAATTATGCTTGAGTATTATTTTGGAATTTTTTCAAAGTATAGTTTATTTTGTCATTTAGTAAGACATGAGGGAAAAGGAATATGCTATTGCTTTATAAATGTAGTAACTTACACCAAAATGTTTTTCAACTCAGAGTTAATAAATTTGTCAAGTCACCAGTAATCTACTTACCTAATAAATTTAATTTTTTGTTTCATATTTTTCAGTTTTATCTAATGTATTCTAAAGTATTTAAATTATTTTCTGTTTAAATATAAATTTATAGTCTATCAAGTTAATGACTTCCTTTCAATAAAAATCAAGAATCATGGGTGTTAATGGATTCTAAAATTTTCCTCAATCACAGACAAGATCTCAAGCCCATGTTTCCCTATGCATACTGCCTCAATAGGCAGAAAGCTGGCCAATTGATCTGAAAATCTGATGTATTTAATGTACCAAATTCTAAATTCTCTGGTTATCTACTATATTCTAAAGCCAAGAAGTGTGCAAGTGTATCGGCAAAATTTTTATTATCAGTTAGTAGCTAAGAATTTTTAAAGAAAGAGCTCGTAAGTATACAACTACAGTTACCTTCTCTTAATTTCCATATTCTACTTCCACCCAGAAGTTTTAACTAGAAATTTTAATATGTTCATACACTAGTACATTTACTATATCTTTGGAAATCTGAAGTTTCAAAAACTGCTAGTTCTTTTACCCAAGTTTTATCAGTTATCTCCTGATTACTTGAAATTTGCCCTCTAGGACTTTCCTTAACAATAATTTATTTGGACAATATTTCTTTAGCTCTTGCATGTTCAAAATTGTTTCACCATAGCCTTTATACTTAAAGTAAACTTGATTGCTATAAAAACCAAGGGCTTTACTTATTGTTTCCTTGAAAAATTATAAGTTTTACTAGACATCTTTAATGTTCAATTTTAAGTAATGTATCTATGTGAATCATTCTGAGCAATTTTTATCTGCTAAAAATGTGAGCTTTCAATTTAGAATTTCAAATAGTTTTTGTTTGATTCAAAAATAGTTATAGTTTTAAATAGTGGTCTCTCCTCTTGTTTTAGTTTGTATTTATGAAACTGTCATTTTTTGGATCTCCTTTGCACAATGTCTATCATTTTTCTATAATTTTTATCTCTTTATTTCTATTTCACTCCATTTTCTTTTTCACATTTCTATCTTCCCTTAACATGCTTCTGTGCTCTTAGTAAACAATCTTCATTTCTCATAGTTTTATCTTTTTCTACTCTTTCTCTACCAAGTTCTTCCAGTTTTAGTTTTGTAGCTCTCTATTGCCTGACCATTATCTTCCTGAGATCTTCTATTTTGTAAATTTTTATTATGGATTCATATTTCTTTTTAATGCATGTTGCTATGCTGCCAACAATTTTCATCTACTTTATCTTCACATATCTCCTGGTGCATTTTTATCAGCAGTGGGAAAGTTATGCTACTTTTCACATTTTTATAACATTTCTGTATAAATATTGTAAAACATTACTTTTTGTTATTTGAATAAGTTAAAATTTCCTGGAGTTTTAAAAATACTGGGAGGAGTAACTTTTCAGGCTTCAGTAGTCAAGGACCTCTCAAGCTAAGGGCCATTTCCGTATTAGGTGGGACCTCTGTAAAAGCATGCCTCCACTGCCACTTAAAATCTAGTCTGGCTCTGGAGGACTTCTACTGCCACTCTCCATTTCCCTGGTTTCTTTCTAGGTTTGTTGTCACTAGTGAATAGCCCTTGTCTTTCAAAGAATTTTTTTTTCCTGGTTGGAACTTTCTATACTTTTTAACTTTAACAACTCTAGAAGTCACGTCCTTTTCAAACTCAAAACTGCCCATGGTGATTCACTCCCAAGATAGGATCTTTTGGGATAAATATTTACTATAAATTTATGAGATTTGCTATAGAAGGGCTTCTCTGCCTTCTCATTTTTCTTCCCCACAACTTTGTCACAGCTTCCCATTTGGGCTTGTTTCCCAGGTCAGCTTAGTTATCTTTGAAGCTTTTGTACATAATTTTGAATTTGCAGGTATTTTCTCACTCTTCTTAATTTGTAACAAATATAGATTGTAAATTTTTTTGTTTTGTTTTGTGGGGTTTCCAGAGGGAAAAAAATGAGATGATTCAGAACTATACTGCTATATTCCAAGATGAACTGAAAATCTCTCAGGAAGTTTTGTTAATTATAATTCTCAGACAAAGTCAAAATTAATTTTTTTTCTGTTTTCTAGAGTCAAGTTACAAAGCAGTGATATATTTTGACAGCAAATTATCTCACATACTATAATTTAATAAATCAAAATTTAACATACTATTATGAAATATACTTGTTTTACTATATTGTGAGATAAATTTTGTCTTCCTAAAATTTATATGTTGAAGATATAACCGTCAGCATCTCAGAATGCAACCATATTTTGGGATTAAGTTCTTTAAAGAGGTGATTAAGAAGAAAATGTTAGAGTGGATCCTAATTCAACTTGACTAATGTCCTTACAGGAAGAGAAAATTTGGAAACACAGACACCAAAGATGCACACACACAGAGAAAAGGCCATATGAGGGCAGTGAGCCATCTAAAAGTTAATCCATGTACAAGTTAAGAAGCCTCAGAAGAAGCCAAACCTTGATCATGGTATTCTGGCTTCCAGAAGTGAGAAAATAGATTTCTGTTGTTTAAGCCACTCAGTCTGTGGTATTTTGTTATGTCAACCCTGGCAAACTAATATTCACTGCTAACTTTGAAATTCATACAGAAAGAGTAAGTACACCTCGCTAGCACCCAAGGGAGAAGAAAGTTTGTTGTTATGAGTTGAGAAAAGAGAATTTAGAATGCTGTTTCCAGTATTTATGACTATACCCCAAATGCAGCTGCAGGGCCTGTTGTTATATGACTAATACAACATGATTTTATTTCTGAATAAATAGGTTTTCAAATGATGTATTAAATATCTATTAAAAATTAGCAATGTTTACTTTTTAAAATGTTCTTTCATCTTTCCACCTAAAATACTTTTTTAATGTCTAACATTTCTGTACCTTCTGTATACATCCGTTTATACCACCTTGTAAAAACCCATTATCAGTCATGAGGATGTTCTAGAAAACAGCAAAACACTGTGTCTTTTAGTATCAGCATCCATGTTGATGCCACACAGCTGATGGAGGATTAGGGATTGCAGAGACAAGTGTGGGAGCCACTCAGCATGAGCCTTGACACTTTTGCCCTGATTCTAAAATGCTTCCCCACTCCCTGAACTCCACCTCAGCTATAGCCTGGTAACTCTGCCGTCAAAAGCCTAATTTATTTGAGAAATTTGAGGAATAGCTGGTGGAAAGTCTTTCAAAGGGCTAATAAGATTTATATTTTAACAGGGTGATAAAAAAAGAGATCAATATAATTGACTTGAATTCCACTTTTACAGTAACCCTAAAATGTTTGAGGTCATTGAATAATCACACTTTCCTTACAATGTCCAGCATGATTTTCTGTTTACTTTCATTTATTAAAAATCTATTTTTAGTGTGTTATATATTGTTATGCTGTTCCATTCACATCTGGGTAAATGTATTTTTGAAAAAATATCTTTTAAATGAGGATTTAAATGAGAATTTAGCTGATATCTAAAAAAAGCTGTGTATACTTCTAAGAGATTACATTTTTCTGATATTCTAAAATTAAATACAAATTAGACCACTGGTTTTACATTATCATTCCTCTTCTTAACTCTAATGTGTGCCATATTATTAAGAGTCAAGATGAAGTTTCCTATATTTAAAATGCTTACATGCATAAAATGCATATTTATATTTTTTAGCCAAATATTATTGCATTACCATGTCAGAAAGGCTTTTCTGGACTGGATACAAGATTCCCAGCCCATTCGCACTACAACTTCCATTTCAAAATATATTCCCAAACAGTCTACCTCCTTCCTTCATGTCCACTGTTAGAGCCATTGACATCTGTCACCTGGGTTACCCCCAGTGACCTCTCAGTTCTGTTTCATCCTCTTCTACTCATAGAATCCATCCAAAATGATCTTTTTAAAATATGAGATAGACTATGTCACACACCTGCTTAAGTCTGTATACTGGTTTCATATTGCTCTTGGGAAAAAAAGTCAAACTCCTTTCATGGAGCCTGGAAGGCCCTAAATATAACCCCATTTTATTTTTTTTAATGGCATTTACTACTATCTAAAATGATTGATTTGTTTTCTCTTTCTCCCTGCTGTCACATAATTTTCATGAAATTAAGGAACTTGTATACCTTCCTCCCCACCATGTCCTCGGTTCCAAGAAAAGAACTTGATATTCATACTAACTGAGTACACTTTTAGTAAGTAGTTGTTAAGTATATATGATTGTTTGAATGAATGATTCTAAACAATTACATTGCATTCTTCCGAAGCTTACTTGAATTTCTCCTAGATTATTTGAGTGTCTTTTTGTGTTTTAAAATACTTCATTTTTCTAATAAAAGCAGAGTCTAATTCAATAGCTATGTCTATAAAGATCATAGGAATCAGATAAACAATCAATCAAATTAGTTTGTTTAGTATTTTTATGCCTCCTACTATCCATTAAAATAATTAAAATAATTTAAATAATTCAGATAACTTTTATAATAACAATCTCATTCAATTACTCATTGTGCCATAGAGACATAGGATCCCAAATAAAAGACTATTTTTAAGAAATCTCAAGTGCAATGAAAGAAAAACTTGATCTCCATCCCCCTCCTCTTCTATTCCACAAAGAAAGAAAACTAGTGTGTGAATCTCTGGGATCCTCAGTTTTGGGTGTTGTAAGGGCCAAGATGACTGGATGGAGTGACAATTACTCTATAAATGGGTCTGCACTGATATCTGTACTCCCTAAACCCAGCTGAAGGAAATAAAGCAAGAAAAAGGCAGATTAAGAGAGCATCAGGGTGGCCAAACAGCTTGATTTACTCTCACGTCTCAGAAACTTTCATTAAGATTTACATCATGATGCTGACCTAAGTGGCAAAGCAATTTTTTCAAAGCTGAACAAAAAAGCTAATACTCTCCAATTGGGTCAGGTAACCTTTTTCTTGGTCACAGCAAGTAATGGAGTTTGTCTCCTGTGAATGGGGCTGACCAATGGATATATATCGCTGCATTCCAGTGAAGCAGGTTCCCCATGTGATAAATCTGCACTCTACTTATTTAGGTTTTCTAAAAGTCCTTTCTTATTTTATTTATTTTTTTTATCATGAGAAAGGCTATATGCAAACTTCTTTTTTTTAATGTGCAAGCCAACTTTAAAATGCCGAGCATGATTGTTAAAAGCACCTGGAGAAAAAAAAATGACCCAGTGCCTGGAGAACCAAGTTCCTAAAATAAATCTAAAAAAGAAAGCAAGCACTCACAAACATACACACACCCCATATTAAAGAGATTTGAGTGGTGGCTGAAGTTAATTAGAATGTTGTTTTATGCAATTTATTTCAGAAAAAAATTAATTTTTTAATCAAAGAGAAGAAGTCACCACAGAAAAATGAAATGTGTCTTATAAACTGTTGTATTAACAGCCCCAAAGCAGTAAGATGTAGTAATCATAGTGTAAACTCGTTAACCACATTAATTCTTTTGAATGGGATGGGGGATATAACCATTCTAAGCCAAGAGGGATGACAGCTGAGTCCCTCTAGGCTGACCTTGGCCACACCAGGAAATTTTCTTTGCCTAACTATGACCCACTGGTTCTATGAGGCAGCTACGAACACTTGTGATGCCTCCATGTGAATGTAAAAAAATAAATAAATAAGAAGAAAAAGTATTCCTTCCTCAGCAAAAAAGTTTTAGAGAAGTATATTATTTGTTTCAAAATAATAGCAACAAACTCATTTTATGTAAATTAGACAATTTAAATAATTGAACTTAAGAAAAAAGAAAATTAGGGATTAAGAGCCAAGTCAATAGGATGTAACAATTTGCTATGAAACAAATTTTTCTTGCTTTCATGGAAATAATACTCTTTGTGGTAGGTTTGAATCTTACTTGTTTTGGTATCTTCATTTTTGTAGAAAAGATAACCACGGAAACTTTTTCTTAGACATTGACTTTAAGTTTTTAATAATTTGTCATTTTTAAATGCAACATTCTCCAATGAGATATGATACTGAAAAAAGTCAAATAGGTATAAAACTATAAAGTATTTAGAAATTTGTCTTTAAATATTACAAATATATTGTAGTATTTCAATAGGAATCATACCACATTTTATAAATAACTAGGTTTAAAAATTCCATATATATCAATGTCCCATCAATACCGCACTCCTTTACTCTATTTCAACCATTAAATATCAACTGTTAATTTTTACATAGTGATAGTATTTTATTTGTATGTAAATCTTCAAATTATATAGTTGTAAGATTTCCTTTTCATGTGATTCTTTAACTTATGTAAGCTGTTTGCACAGCACTTCTCAAACATTAATAGGCTCATAAATCATATGGGGTATCATTAAAATGAAGTTTATGTTTCAGGGCCTGAGATTCTGCATTTTTAACTTCCTCCTAGGATACCAGTCTTGTTGGTCTGCGGACCACACAAAAGGGCCATACTATTATTTCAATATTGTAAACTTTTAAAGTAAAATGTATATGTTAAGCTGTGAAATTTTAACAAAATTAATTTTTATACTGATGATATTTCCATATTAAAAATAAATGATTAGCTGAACATTATTTTGCAATTCTTAATATACATCTAGCCAATACCTAATTTGTGGATTATTAATGGTAAATGTATATAGATTATTTCATACTGATTCATGTCTTCTGGATATACTTAGAAATTTTAAATGGGAACTTAACAGTAAACAAATGGTAGATAATATAAACTGAAAAACAAAATGTCGTTAGCCAGTACACTTATACTAAGTCTTTCTTAAATTTTTATTTTAAGGTGGCTTTCAGAACCACAGTGAAGGAAGCAGCTGAAGCTTCTTATTAAAATGTCGTTGTATTGGAAAGGTTTTTTAGTTCCTGGGTGTGTTCCTCTGGGGGAAAAAATATCAATTCTGTTAGAACAAAATACTTTACTTTCATTTGTCAGAAAATTATTGTAATATGTTGAATTTGTTAGAATAATATATTCTACTGCCATCTGCTGTAAGATTGTCATCAGAAATATACAAATCACTTATATCTAGAGTCAACAAAGTTATGATAAAAATGCAAACATTTTTCCAACTTATAAGATTTCTACCAGGTGCACAGTGCCCTTAAGTGTGGCTCCTTGTATGATGTGCAACCTGAACAAACGTCCATGGGAATTTAACTCCACTCCTCTGATCTGAGGGTAAAGGCTGGCCCTTAAGTGGTCTTGGACCATTGAAAAAGGAATTGGTATTATCCTCACAACATAGCATCAGGAAGGACAGTTGCAGATGTCGATGGCACAGATGAGGTTCATCATTCATGTGCATGGAGCCTGGAGGGTATGCAGGCCACCACTTGGCCACAATGTTGCTTACACTGGTGCAGGGTGGTGCTTGCTGAGGCAAAGAATAAGTTCACATTTCTGACTCAGTAATCACATTCAGTAGCTGTTGCCTTTCAAAAATCTAGTCATAAAGAAATTTATCTCCGTTTTGTCAGGACGGGTGAACAATTATATTATATAATTGTATATCTTTCTCCCTTAAATTTACACCACAGATTTTGAAACTTAAATGTCAAGAGTGCAGTGTTTGTCTCTGCTCTCTATTCCTTTTAGCCATAGGGGCCCTGCCTGGATAAGAGCCTGGACATGGAGCCTCCTGATATTTTAATATTTTCCAATATTATTCCATACTGATTCATAAACTGTAAAGAGAGGTGTGGCATTAAGATGATATATCTGGTTGTTCCATTTAAGAGATAATGTTTCAAGCTAAATTACTTTTATGATAATGGTACTAAATATAGTACCTGCTGGAAACATTTTTGATAAATACTAAATAGAAACATCTATCATCCTCTATTTCTGTCCTCTGATGGATATCATTTAGAAAGTAATTACATAAATCTAGCAAAAAAAAGTTTGAAAATTATATCAAAGTGATGTCTTGAAACATAGTAGGCCAAACGAATACAAATAAACATTTTCTCATTACAAATTCACAGATAGGGTAGGTACATTATGACTAAAGTTTTAAATGAATAGTCAAGTTCAGAATGAAAACAAGGGTAATCCCTGAGTATCAGAAAGAAGAGAAATAAAACTAGAGCTGAGACTTTGCAGGTTCATGTGTGTTTCTAATAGTTATAGGCCCTAGGGTGTGAAGACCAGGTGCTAATGATTATGTGGAGGTGGATATATAACCATAAGCTATAAGAAGTGGATGTTTTCATCCATAAATATTCTATTTCTTTTCCCTTGTGGAACAATTCAGTACTAAAGCCTGTAGGTGGGTCTACATGTGATGAGAATTAGGGCAGAGGCCCAATGTGGAGAATCAAAGCCCAAATGAGATGAGGAGAGAATCTATGTGGGTTGGGAAATTGGCCCAGAGTGAGATTTTTAGGCCCAGGTTGGGTGAGGAGGTCTCCTGTTCAGTGATGCAGAGCAGCACAGGGGTTTGAAGCAAGAATAGGGAAAAGAGGGCATCCAAACAGGATGTCAGAGCAAATGAGAAAAGGCAGGCATGTGCATGGAACATGGTTACGTAAAAAGAGAATGCTGAAATGAACACGTATAACCAAATTTCTGCTATCAGAAAAAAAATTACAAATATAAAAAGGGAAAAATTATATCGAATGCTGTGGTGTTGGTCTGGAATCAGGGGTATTAGTGAACTACTGGTTTTCAATATATAAAAATAGAAATGGAAATAGATACATGTATGTATAATATATACACATATTTCTTAGCTCTCACCGCTTAGCAGTTCTGGTACCAGTGAAAATACTCCAAAACAGGGAGTATAGCTCACATCAGATTTTGGTTTTAAATATTATTATCCACATAAAGAACTAGAACTGCTAACAGAAATGTCTGATTCCAGGGCTAAGGCATGAAAAAGACAGATGGGCCTGAACCATTTTGTTGTGCTGGGAGCAATGAAGTGCTCCAAAAGTACTGGGTCATCACTCAAAAAAAAAAAAAAAAAAGGTCAGACACAGTAATCAGCTTCAAAGAGCTGATTTTAGACAATATTAGCATCAAATAAGGATACTAATGGGTTATAGCTTATTGAATAAAATAGAAAATCATAGTCTATTCTGACAAGTAAATAAATCTAAAGCTTTTGAGAAAAAAAGTTATCTAACTGCACAAGGCATTTTCCCCATATACTTATTAACTACAATTTTTTTTTTAAGTTACTTTAAAGTGGAGATCCTGGCAAACATCATCTTAATCAGGGATCAAGGAAACGTCATCATTAATGGGACAAAGCAAAGTTTTTATAACACCTTATAGGATGCAATGATGAGAATATAGCCTTGTTTTGTGATATTTTCATCCAAGATGTATAACCTGAATCTAACCATGAGGCACCACGTCCATTGAGTGGTAAATCCTGCCACGTCCAGCGTGGCTCTGGAAAATAAACCTGAGTGGAAATGGTGGGAAATTGAGAGAAGAAAGAAGACAGAAAGCTGGGATCAGAAGGTCCACTATCCACTGATGATGGAGTAGTGGCACAGCTATCTTTTTGCAAGCTGCTTTTATACAAGAACATACAATTGCTAACTAAAATAAGATTATCCCCACCCAACCTACACACCCTGCTATAATCTTTGGCATTCCCGTCTGCTCGAGGCTATGAGCATATTCCCTGCCTCAGAGCAACACCGCATTGTAGATCTTTCTTTAACCTTCAAG
Organism: Macroglossus sobrinus; assembly: GCA_004027375.1. Taxonomy (NCBI): domain Eukaryota; kingdom Metazoa; phylum Chordata; class Mammalia; order Chiroptera; family Pteropodidae; genus Macroglossus; species Macroglossus sobrinus. Next base: position 356,090 of record PVKZ01000122.1, on the reverse strand, counting down.
TTTTATATATTTCAGATATTGATCTTGGGAGACAGTTCATACTTCCCCATTTGTAGGAGGGTTGTAGAGGTGAAGCAAACCTTGGTTGACCTCACAGATTTCAAGGACCTTGTCAACTTGCAACCTGCTCTCCACAATAAGGAAACATCAGATAAAACCAACTGAGCAACATTCCGCAAGATAATGCTCACTTCTGCAATACTCAAAAGTGTTAAGGTCATGAAAGCCAAGGGAAGGCCTAGAAAATGGTCCAGACTGAAGGAGGCATGATAGCTAAATGCCCCCATGTATCTCTGAACTGTACCCTTAACTCTAAGAAAAATTACTGGGACAATAATTGGTGAAATTTGATTGGAGTCTGAGGACTTTACGTAAAGTATCAGTGTTAGTTTCTTCATGATGATGGTAGTGCTGTGGTTATATATGGGAGAATATACTTTTTTGTAGGAAATGCACACTAAAGTATTTTAGGGCCCAAGATGGCAATTAATTCTCAAGTGATTCAAAGAAAGAGTTGTTTGTTATTGTATTTGCAACTTTTCTGTAAGTTTGAGGTTTTTTAAATTTAAAACAGTATTTTAAAAATGTCAGTGTTGTGTCTGTATAAACAATAACAAAATCCAAAGGTATTTATATAACCTAAATTGTGTGATATAAAAATAATAGTATAAAATATGCTTAGCACATCTTTGCTAAGTATAATTCTAATCACTTTTTACATATAACTAATTTAATTTCAGAACAACACTTTGAACTGTATAAAAAAAGCTAAGGCATATAAAAGTAAAATAACTTGTCCAAAGTTAAATATCCTCTCTCACCACATAGAACCTAATTGGTCCAGAGTAATTTTTCCTTGGGATTTAACACTACTTTTATTCAAATAAAACTTGCTTGATCCTTATAAACTATTATATCAAGCTTCAGATATAGGATGTTTGTCCAGGGGTAAGATGGGTTCTTCCAAAGGGAGTCACAGAAAAGCTCCCTGCTCAAAGTCAACAAATGCAAACAGCAGGAGCAATCACTGTGTGATTAATTAGAGAGCTGGTTCAAGCACAGCCCAGTCAGTAGAGCCTCCTTTCCCCTTCTTGCTTTCCATGTGTACAGAATATGATCACAACTGGCAGCAAGCATAGAGATTAGGCATAGGATAAAACCTAAGAGCTGTTCTCTCAAGACAGTGAACAATCTTTATGGGGAGAGACTCAAGTATTGGGGGACAACAAAAAATTACTAAGACCTTCAATGACACACTGAAGGGAAAAAAAGGTCAGATGCACTGAGAAGTCAAATACTCTAAAGCTACTCACTCCCCGAATAAAGTCCCATTTACTTCTGCAGTTAGAAAGACTGCTAGTCTGCCTGCTCCACACACCTTCACAGGAAATCTTGCCTGTCAATCACAGAAGAAGCAGTCAAGCCTCCTTCCAACCCCCCACCCCTCAAAATTTAGTGACTGTTGAAGAAAAAATTTACTTAAATTCAAAGAAAACTTATACTAATCTTTTCTTCATAAAGACTCTGACAATCAGAATATCAAACTTTATTAAACCATTAGCAAGAAAAAGGAGGATCAAAATGAACATATGGAACAACCACTAGTTAGAGGTCACCAATATAAAAATGAACAATAGATATGAATAGGCAATTAAGGAAGAGAAAACCTGAATTACTAATAAAGATGTAAAAAGATGGTCAAGTTGAGAAAGAAAAAATTCAGTCTTAAATGTAGAAGGTTCTGCATAATATTCAGGCACCACTTGGAAGTGTACAGCTGCTTCACTATAACCTCATCCCACAGTTGCTCTGAAGGACACTGATGAAGAAAAGTCCTGTCAGGAGGCGAACTTTAAGCAGAGTATCTAAGGGTTCATTTTGCCTGGAAAAGGGGATAGCCAGATATACAGATCTACACCAGTATATGAGCTATAACTAACAGTTTAATCAGGAGAACCCAACACACAGGCCACGGACCTGTATTGGTCCATGGCCTGTTAAGAACCGGGCCTCACAGCAGAAGATGAGTGGCAGGCTAGTTAGCAAAGCTTTATCTGTTTTTGCAGCAGCTCCCCAGCACTAGCATTGCCACTTCAGCTCTACCTCAGATCATCAGGCATTAGATTCTTATAGGAATATTGGTCCCTAGTGCCAAAAAGTTTGGAGATCACTGCTCTAAGGTGTCACATATACCTGCCTTTGAACAGTAAACTCACAATAAACAATGATAGTACAATGATTGTAAAGACACAAGAAAAAAACTTGTTATTTCATTTTTGTCATTCCATGTGAACACATGGACTTTAAGTGCTTAAAATATTTAAAACTGCAAAGAGGCATAACATTTTTTATAAGTGCAAATTTCATAGATGTGAAATATATACATGAATATACAAAAAGTATATTTATTTTATTTTATTATTATTACCTAAGAGTTTTCTTAAAGGAGGGAAGGTATTTTTAAATGAACTGCTCTGGGGTCAAATAATGAGGTATATCACAAGCCAAAGCATCAAATTAACATTTAACTTAACATGAAACTAATTTTAGAATGCCCCCCAAAAGAATTACAATCAAGTCATAAGTAAGTTATAAATAAACATGTATACATATATATAAAACATACAAAATATATATAGCTTCAATGAATATTGTTTTCTATATCTTCTTGGAAAAATATTCAAACATCCTTCTAAATAACTCTTAGGAGAAAAAAAATTAAAGCTGAAAATAACATTTTAGAAGTGAGTAGCAATGAAAAGGGGCTACATACCAAATCTGGCCAAGATAAAATTGAAAGAAAAATTCAGAATCTTTAGTGTATTAGCAAACAAAGTATGTTAATAACAAATTAATTAAATTTCTAATTCAAGAAGTGGCAATATTAACTATATAAAAAGAGAGGAGACATACAAATGGCCAACAAATATTTGAAAAGATGCTCAACTTCACTAGCTATTAGGGAAATGCAAATCAAAACCACAATGAGATACCATCTCATGCCTGTTAGAATAGCTATACTCAACAGAATGCAGAGAAAAAGGTATCCTCTGAAAATTGGTACAGACACTATGGAAAACAGTATGGAGGTTTCTCAAAAAACTAGCAATTGATCTACCATATGATCCAGCAATCCCTCTACTGGATATTTACCCCAAAGACTTGAAAACCCATATCCAAAAAGATACTTACACACTGATGTTCATAGCAGCATTATTCACAGTGGCCACAACATGGAAGCAACTGAAGTGTCCTATGATAGATGATTGGGTAAAGAAGCTTCAGTACATATATACAATGGAATATTACTCAGCCATAAGAAGAGATGAAATACTGCCATTTGCAACAACATGGATGGACCTTGAGATAATTGTGCTAAGCAAAACAAGCCAGACAGAAAAAGTTGAAAATCATATATCACTTCTATGTAGGATATAAACCTAAAAGCAACAAAGGAACAGGACAGAGACTCATGGACATGAACTATAGATTAGTGGTTACCAGAGGATAGGGGTTGAGGGAGGAGAGGAGAGGTAGATGGTTAAAGGGGGTCAAACATAGGGGATAAGGGGAAGGTGAAGTGAGTAAAGGGGATCAAATATATGGTAGCTGAAGGAAACTGAACTTTGGGTAGTAAACACAATAGAATATATAGATGTCAAATTATAATGTACACCTAAAAATTATATAATTATATTGACCAATGTTACCACAATAAACTTAATTTAAAAAAGGGGGAGAGAAGAAAAAATAAAAATTAATGACAGGATAAAATAATTAAATATAAACATAGTAAGAATTAATAATTTTAACTATCTTCTATACATTAATAAGAAAATGACAAGAAATATAATTATTTAAATGGACTAATAATATACAAAAGTTAAAAAACAAAAATATGCTTAAATCAAGGAATTACAAACTAAGAAAAAAACTCTTCCATTTAGTGGGCAAAATTTATTACCAATAACATCAAGTGATAGAAAAGACGAGATTTATGAAACACTGATGATAAAATTTGAATAGTGCAGTCTTTTTGGAAGAAATTTTGTCAATATTTATCAACATTATAAGTGACCATACCCTTTGACCTGACAATTGAACCTGTAGATAATTGGTTAACATAAAGACTTGTTTACATGTTCAAAAAGATATTTGTACAAGAATATTCATTGCATCATTTTTTATAATAATAAAAAATAGGAAATAACCTAAAAGTCAGTCAACATGGCATTTCCATTTTATGGAATATTATGCTGTCATTAAATTGAATGATGCAGATCTGTATGTACTAAAATAAAAACCTCAAATTTCCTAATTCCCAAGCACATTATTAAGTGAATAAAGCTAACTCATGAAAAAATACATAGTATAATCTCATCTTTAGAAAATAATTTTTTAAAACTTAAGTAAATATGCATATCCATCTTTATAAGTAAATGCATAGAAAACAGTCTGAAAGAACAAAACAAACTTCTTAGGTTGCAATTAGAATTGGGATAAAGAGATAACAGAGGGCTTTTATTTTTTATTCCACATATTTCTGTATTAACTGAAATTTTTATAAGAATGCTTTGATGAAATTATTTGTGTATACACACACATACATCTTCTAAAACATCAAAAGATAGCACAAGAGTGGTCAGTGGAAAATAGCCCAGAAGGTAACATCAAATACAGAATAGTTGTAGAGTAGTCTCTGGAACCAGCCTGCCTGACTTCAAGTTCTTCTGCCACTTGTATATTCTGAGGAAGGTAATTAACATCTTTGTTGCAGTATCTTCATTTGTGAAATAGGGATAGCTAGTGGGTATCATCTAAATAAATATGTATAAAGATCCTTAGAAGAGTGTGTAGCATATATAAAGCATATAAAAATAGTGTTAGCAAGTCTTATTAAAGTAAAGGGAGGAGCATTTTTCAAGAAGAAATGTTTGATATTCTCAAGTTGGGAATGAATGAAAAATGAAGGAAAACACTGAAATGTTATTTTGATATTTGAGAGGACTGAACCAAAAGAATAATTGTGTTGAATCCTCAGGTTAATAAGAAGTGAAAAGTGGGGGCACAAAAAAATTCTAATATCTTAAATAAATATATAAGAAAAGAAAGGAGTGATGACAATGTAGATTAATTTGTAGGGGGCAGGCTTAAAGAAAATGTTTTTAGAATAAAAGTGTTCTGTATGTTTATAGCAATGGAGAAAGGAAGCAATGACAAAAGACTGAAGAGTTGTTAGCAGGTCAGGGTGATGGATAGAAGATGATCCCAGAGGAGACGGAAGGAAACAGAATCAGTAGCACAGAAAGAGATGGTAGAGAATTGCTATTTCTCAATAGGATTAAAGCATGAATCCAACATTCTGAAAAAGTAAAACTAACACAGAATTATAAATCCAGAGTTTTAAATCTGCTTTGTACTGAGAAGACTTACATAGTTTATATAGAGGAAAGGAGCAGTTGCCATGGTGGCTTAGGAGATGAGTATGGCTATCATACTGAATGACAAATTAGGGCATTAGAAGGATGGGAGGAAATTGCAGAGCATTAGAACTATTGATAAAAGTTTAAAAGAATTGTGGAGATATAAGGGAAAGTTAAATCTAGGTGTGGAACTTAAAAGTGTGTTAAATCAATCAGTTACAAAAAACTGAAGTTTTAGTGAGAATTTCAAACTCTTCTCCGCACAGAAATAATGGAATTGGTAAAATGAACTATCTAGATAAATCTCTAAGTGATGTAGACATTATATTTTTGCTATGATCTTTTCTTTTAGCGTTTTGGTAGCATTTTGAACATCACATATATAATTTGTATTACAGTGCATTCAGTCATAAAACACTGCATTTGCTACTATGTTTTTAAATAAAATTAAGAGATTTAACATATTTATTTACCCCTAAATTTGAGTCTACATTTGTCTCTATAATTAGAAAAGAGACATGGAAAAGAACCACAATTATTATTTTAGCAACTTTAGTTACAACTAACTCTACCCATGTCAGTCATATTCTAATCCCTAGGTAAAAGATGACATATAAGAAAAGGTGAGACTAGGGTGAAGAGTGAGCATGGGAAACGAATGTAATGAAAAGGAGACATAACATTTTTCCTTCACATATTCTGACATGATTTCCCATGCTTACAACTATTCTAGTGGGACTTTTCTCTTCTTTGGAAGATATTTTGGAAGATAGATGAAGAGTAGACAGACAAATGGAGAAAGTAGAAAGAGGCAATGTATGCCTTTGTGACAAGGAAATTTACTTTTTTGCATATGTATGGATCCTTAAAACTTGTAAGAATGTATCTCACTTAAGTGAATTCGATATATAAAATAATATTTAATATGTGCAAAACTCAAATCAAGAGGTCATTATTTACTTTAAAAAAAAGACTATAAATGTTTTCTCTTGAATTTTTCTTTTTCTTTTTTTAATTAGCAAGCAACCCCAGGGCACAAAACATAAGCCTTGATTTATACATAATGCTTTAGAAATGTATCAAATTCTGCCCAAATCCCAAAAGCAGAAACATAGCTATGTCAAATGTGGGTCAGTAATAATGTTTCTAGAGTTCTTAGGGTCTAATGTAGGCAAGAATGATGATTTTTTTTACAAGCCTAATAACCTTTTTGGTAGTAGAAAGATTTTCCTAAGCTATTTGTAAAGTGAAATTTGAAGAATTAATGAAGAGGAAGTTTCTATTCAACAAGTGGATTGGCTGAATGAGAAGTATTTTCTTGCTTTGCCATGTATAAAATTCAAGAAAACGTCTTATAATGTACATTTGAATATCTATTTTCTTTTTCTGATCTTATATCTCGGTAACACCTAGAGTGGAAACTTTTTCAGGCTTTATCCCTTTTTGAGATCTAATTAAACCTGATTTAGTGGAAAATTTATCAGCATGTTTTTCCCCTCATATTTCATTTATGGATATGGACCATGCGCTGTATGTTGAAAGATCAAATACATCAGCATAATTTAAATAAATCTGAGCCCTATAAATTCCCACTGGATGCAAGACCACAAATGGAAACAAGAACAAGGGCATGTTCAATGACATTAAAATGCAACTAATTTAAAACACAAAGGAAATACATTTCTGTGGAGTGCCTAATAAATCTACAGCACTCATTTCCACAGGATTTTAGTGAGCCAAATACTGCAGCAACTTTCAAGAGAGAATTACACATTCATAGCATAGGGAAAAAATATTTGTGGCTATGAGGCTACATAGACTAACAATTTGTAAGCATTTTTTTTTTTGAGTCATAAGAGACTCCAGCCAACTTTCTAGCTCAGTAAAAATTCCTTGATAATTAGGGAATGTGCTAAAGTGAAAATATCTTAGATTTGTAGTCTTTGTTTACTTAATTCTTCTATTTGACTGCTGGGGTTACAGATATGGCCAAAATCTTTTCTTTGAATTGGTTATGCCAGAATATCATTGGTGTAACCAAATCAATCTTCTGAAAACTCTGGGTAAGCACAACCAGTAATTTTTATAGTATTGCAAATATATTTGTATAAGAATATTAGCAAAAGAGAAGGAAACAAAGAGGAAAAATGATAAGGAGAGTGAGTGAATGAGAGCTGGAGGGGAGCAAAAGAAAAAGAAAGGGGCTAGAGGTGATAGCATGGCTGGAGCCACAGACTGCTTCTGGACCAAAACAGAGATAAGAAATCAAGCTTTGCTAATAAAATAACCAAAGCCTTTATTATTCTCTCCTTATTACGAATGTTTCTAATAAATAGTCGTCCATTTAATGTGATTCCCAATGTTTTACTTTTTATTCATCCTCCCATGCCAGCAATTACCAAAGAGAGGCTCATGTAAGCTTCCTTTTATCCAGATATCTTCTTACAGGTCTCTGAGGATTAAGAAAGCCAATTGTCTCTTTCTATGAGCTCAGCCTTCTGCATGTCATTAGTGAACTCTCTACAATTCCAAACCCATGATCTTCCCATTAATTAAACTATTTAGTTAACAATCTATTATCTCCCAGGTGCTATATTATTAGGCTCTGGAGATATGCCAACAAAATAACAAAAATCTCTTCTCTCATAGAGCTCATATTCTTTTGAGGGAGGGAGGAAATGGGAGAGAAGGTATGTAACAAAATAAAAAAGTAAAATATGGAGATGATAATACATGCTATGTAAAAAAACCACACACACACACACACACACACACACACACACACACGCACAAAGCAGAAAGTATGAGTAGAGAGTTTGCTTGTGGTATATGAGGAAAGGGTTTTAAATAGAGTGGTCAGGAAAATCCTTACTGAACAATGTCAGTTGAACACTGTACAATGTAAAGGAGTGAGTCACCGGCATAAATATTCAAAGCAGAAGGGGAAAGGGGAATGAAAAAATCCAGTCAGATAATGATTCTGGATATAATTTTGATAAAGATGGGGAGTCTGAGGGATATTGACATAGTTTTGTCATGATCTGACTTGCATTTTGACAGGATCATTCTTGGTTTACATTGAGAGTAAATGAATATGAAGCTCTGCCTAAGTTAATATAGGGTGGAAAATGTAGAAATGAAAGTCTTTTAATACAGATGCAGAAATTAAAACCAAGTCAATGGGAACTTCCAAAGAAAGCATGTGACATCCATAAAACAGAGGCAATGATAGGAGCCTGTTGGTTACTAATACATAAAGTGTAGTAAGAGATTGAGGAATCTGAAAAAAAAAAAACACTTGTCTGACAAGTATAAAGAGAAACAGCATGAAAGGTAAAGACTGTTGAGGACCTAGAGCTTAGATATCATGAGTTTAGACTGACATGTTGTTTGATACATTTAAGACTACTATATACCAGTAATAGCATAGAAGCTTGATTTAAAGCTTAATAAATTTTTTAAATTATTAAAAATTATTAAAAATTTATTTGGAGTTGTGGTTTTACTGAGCAGGTGCAATAAACAATAGAAATATCAAATAACAGATATTGATAAGAGGGAGCAAATGATTGCTATAATTTTAATTGCTATAATTATAATTGATAAGCTATTCAGCCATGTGGTTCCAGGCAGGAGAAAGTAAATAAATCCAAAAGGAGGATAAATAATGAGGCAACATAGGACTCAAGACGCATCATCTGTCTAAAAGATCGAAGAGAAGATTTAGTAGAAATAAAGTTGAGAGGACGGGAAAGGGTTATTAGAGAGTGTGATTTAGGTGCTTAAGATTTTTAATGTGGAACATAATATAGCAAAATATAATTATATTGAACTTAATTAAAGTTGATGTCCTAGTGTATCTTAGGCCATAGACAGTTTCATTTTATGACATAGATTTAATCATTCTCATTACCTTTTTTGTTGTCATAAAATCAAGTTAAAGGATTCTCTTCTAGATTTTTTAGAGTTATCTGCTCTAATATATGTCAACTTACCATGATAGGCAAGAATAAGGGGCCCATTGTAGAAAAGCTGCCCCTAGCTTACAGAATTCTCTTTTTTACATGGCTTATTTCAGAGTGGATATTAGCATTTTACTCTTATTTACATAGTTTTAGAGAGTCCAAACACTATAGAAGAAGTTTTGGTGGGTGATCAATCAAATGTCTTCTGGTATTCTTTTTATCTGTTATGTAGTCTAGGTTAAAAATATTCACACTGATTTAGTAAAACCAAAGAAAATCAGATATAAAGAGTCTATTATTTAAATAGAAAAGTATTATTTACTACCAAATATTAGATAGTAATAGATGATAGATAGAGACACAGTTTTAATTTTGAACTTGTTAAAAAACTTAGGCTTCTCCAACTTTTCTTTTTTTTCTAAATCAGCAGAGCAAGGTCTGCAGATGTAATTTTCTCTTTCAGAGTGAATACTGAAGCAAATTGCCTCACCTTTTTGAGTTTGCTGCTGGCTCCTTTATGTTCCAGTCACTGCTTATGGACCTAAGTTTTCAGCTTCACACCTCTTTAGTATTTATTTAAACCTGTCATCCTGTGGAATGGATGCTCAGTACATTAAAACTATGCATAAAATCATGATAAAATGACCAGAAAGTTTTCTTTTGGTCATTAATCTCCAAATGTCCCTCTCTAATATAAGCCCACAAAGGAAGAACTTGGTAACTCCCTGCAACAGAATGAAATTCAAATTTTATGGTCCTTAAAGGGAACTTCTGAAAGCAAATCTAGTAGCACAAACTTCTCCTTTGTCACTTAAACCAAATATCCATTTTTCCCTATAGCATTAATAGAGAATTTATCAAGTGAAAGGAATTCTCATTAAAGCTTAATTAGATGTTAAGAGAAATAAGTTAAATAAAAGAATAAAAAGGAGCTAAAATAAAAAATAAGCTAAATAAAAAAATAACTTCAGGCATAATTTAATAAAGAATGTCCACCAATGTGTTAAAATATAGAATAAAAGAAAAGTTAGGCAAAAAAGAAAAAAGCAGAGAAGAGAAAAAGAAACAAAATTCTTGAGATACATAAGAAGAAAATGAAAGAAAACAATGAAAAAAAAATTAAGGAAGAATGAAAATACTGCATCATTTTTAAAGCATAGCATTATAATTTTAATAATATTAAAAACATTAAAGGGTAATTAGTAAACAGATTAAAATATTTTCTTATTAAAATTTATGTTTACATGCCACTATATTTTTATTTAATGTACTGTCACTTCAGTAAAAATATCTATATCTTCTTCCTTATATTGTTGGATGAATTATTTCATATAGATAAGTTCATATGAAAGCAGAGTAATCACACAATGTCTCAAATGCAGAGGACTCATTATGCATGTACATTAATCACAATATTCAATTCTACTTGAATAAACACAATAATAATGCTAACATTTTAACATTTTCTGCATGCCTAACTATTCCATCAATGTTTAAGATTGCCCATTTATTTCAAGTGTAATTGGGATAGCCCCAAAAATCTAATGGTTGCTTCCTCATTATAGCCATGTGCCACATTTATTCAAATAGAAAACAATTTCTACAGCATTCTTTAAATATTAAATAAATAAATAAATAAATAAATAAATAAATAAATAAATAAATAATAAAGTATCTGATTGTGATTGCTGTTTTGTAGGTTCAGACATTTTAATGCATTCTTCCCTGGAAAAAATAACAACTAGGAACAACAATCACAGGCAAAACTTTGCAACACCAATTGCCTTGAAAAGGAAACAAATATTTCACACACACAGAAGAAAAAATACTGTCCATTTCTGTCAGCCTTTTCAACCTCTTTTGTGTTCCAAGAAATTGCGAGTAATGAAAACAGGGCAGAGCCAATCAAATGGGTGTGTATACTAGTGCACTGTGAGAGTTGAAAGCTCTGCATTTAAAATAAGGTTTATGCATAATTCATAGACTATGCATGTTTATGTAAATTACCAAAAGCGGAAGTGTATACGAAACCAGAAACTGAGGTAAAATGACGATGTTTTAATATACTGCTGGACTTGCATCTTGCCAATTCAACATCCTCCCGTTATACTATTCTTGAAAATTATATCATGTGCCAACTCACAGTAGGAACCTAATAAAACTTTGAGGCTTACACACATTGTATATTTTTCAACATTTTTTTCAGATTCAATATATTATTAAACACTGAAATTTAGCCATATGTAATTCAGACAACCTGGGAATAAAGATGTACGCATATATTCCTATTAATGGGTGTTAAATAAGTTGAGAGAAATAGAAACAATGCCTAGAAATTTAACTTAAAGAAAGGAAGGATTTTAAATGTATGGGGGTTTTCACTTTTAAAAAAGAGGAAATTCAGTCTTCCATAAATGGAAACAGAACCAGTGAATTTTAGAAGGTAAAAATATTATTTAGAAGGCAACCTCCTACCTAATGGGGAACACTGGAGTAGTTTCTGGCTGGTGATATTCAGCTCAGACTCATCTTCTGGGTTAAAGTGTTCTTTTGAATCAGTCATTGTGGGCTGCCAGTGGAGAAGAAGAGCTCATTTGCATGAGCTCTCCACCTCCTGGTCAGCTCTGAAAATCTTGGCAGTTTAGCACTGCAATTGGCAAAGAAGCGTTTCAAAAAAAAAAAATTAATAAATAAGGGCTTCCAAAGAAAACACTGTCACTGAATTAAGTCCAATGCACCTGAAATTCATTGTTCTGTTATCTTTTAAAATTGTTATAAATATAGCAGGCATTTTAAAGTCATTTCTGTTTATTCCCTTCCTAATGTACTGTGTGAACCATTTTTCACATGTGTTAACGTACTATATGCAAATGGCATTTAATGTGTTTTATTCACAGAATGCATTTACAAATCATTTTGCGTATGGAGGAAAGCAGTTGCTTCACTTTTGCATGTGCAACTGAAAAAGGAGGAGTATATATCACTGCATTTTTAAAATGAGAAAAAATTTAAATGGGATGAGGAAAGCTCACAGATGCTGTACTAGCAATTTTCTGTTTCTAATTCATCTATTAATACCTTTTTCTCACTTCATAGACTTTCAAAATCTGGTACTAAATTTTTCTCTAGGAATGTTAAGCTCTTGTCATTAGAAACAATTATCTCTTTCATTATTTGTGTTTAGGTCCATGTGTACTGTTCCTCTTAGAAATCAAAGGAAAAACTCAGAAACAGCAAACACTTATAGGTGAAGCAAAAATTAATTTAAACATTTGTGTTCCATGTACTACCACAGTAACAGAATAATCTTATATATCTAATCATCATATATTTTATTCATGACACTTAAAGACTTACAAATAATTTGCAACAAATTATTATATTTTAAATAGTTCTCATACACTAAGCTATGTAGTCACTGTTTAAAAAAGTAGATTAAATATTGAATTAAATATTATATTAAAATTCCATTTTATATAAATTAAATACTTAACAAAAATGAACATCTTCAGTTGTAATAAAAATAGAATGAAAATGTGTATGAAATAATTCTTCTATTCTGCTAATTTATAGAAATAGGTCCCTAAATGGTTATTATTTTCATCCCATGTATAGGATGACCAGGAAAAATGCTGGCAATTACTCTGTGAATGCTGTTCTACCCTGGCATGAAGCTATATCTAATTTGCATATAGCATTGTTGGAAATGAAGCCTGTGACATACAGATCATCATCTACATTGAGAATTCACACTGCCAACTGTACTTCCTCATACAAATACACACTGCCACTTATGGATCAAAGTGGGTGTTGCTACTGCGGTCCTAAGCTATTAAAACATGTCATGCTACCAGAATTTTAAACATGTTTTAGAGTGGGGTCTTTTTCATCAGATGGGTGTTTTTCCCCTTGTTATGTAAACAAAAGGAATTCTCTTATAAATGTATTCCATAGAAATAATTATCTTTTACCTACATTGTCATATTTCCCCAAATGAAAAAGGCATGTAGTACGTAATAAAAATTTTAATTACTTGATATATTAGTAAATAGCACTCTACATTTTTATATTCCAGAAAGAGAATTTAAAAGTTTTTTTTAAGAATAAGAACGATCAAAATGTAGAGACAATCCACTAATATTTGAGCAATGGTTTAGTAGTTTCTATGGTGACATAACTCCACAAATAAAAACTCAAGGGAGACAACTTTGACCTCATCTATATATAAATAAGTAAATCAATAAATGAGGTGAAAGAGAATTTTATTTTAAAATACCTGAATAATTAGTTATTTCCTTCATGTTGCATATACAGTCACTGATTAATTTATCTCCTACTATTCATCTTGGTTTTTAAAAAAAATCTAAAAATTGTATTTTATGTGTTTTAGAAGACTATGTATTTTAATGTAATGAGAGATTATTATTTCTTGATGTAAATAATAGCTTTCTTGATAACAAAATACTGAATTATGGAACTTGAAGAGAATTAAGCTCTCAGCAGAAAGATATTTTTCTACCAAATTTTGAAAGAGAGCTTGTGAATGTGTTAGAGAATTTACATCTGCCCTATGGGACTATCTATATATTATTTGTCAAGACTCACCTATTAAGAAATATGTAACAGGTATACACTAGAGTATAATTTATAAAGTATACTTAAAAGATATTTCTCCAATGCCCTGACCTATTACCTTTCTTGTCCTCTAATTTTCATGAGGCTCCATTGTGCATCTTATTTTTTATTTAGTGAAAAAACTGAGTAATTGGTTATGGATGATAAGAGAAAAATCAGTCAAATGTGGATTAGGCTGGACTGAAAAGACTGAAATGAAGTATGCTTTTGGTTGTGTAATAATTTCCAGCTGTGTTCTAGTTTAAGAAAATGTCCAACATGACACTCCTAGCTTAACTAAGTCACACATTTCATACAGGTTGTATTTTTCAGGTGACACCAAGTTAGAAGGGGTTGCTAACACTTCAGAAGAAGAGATCAGAATTCAAAGTGACCTTGATAAATTGAAGAAACAGCATGAACCAGATGAAAATACTGGCTATCCACAAGTCCTACAGGGAAAAAAAATCTAAGCTAGAATTCATCACTCATTAATTTATTCATTCATTAAATATTTATTGAAAGCCTACTATGTGCCAGCCACAAGCTGGCCTTTAACACAAATGCATTTTTAGTATGGAAATCATCCCCCTTCTTCAATGCATGACTGACCCTTTTAGAAAATCAATCCCTTTCAAAAGTATATATTCCCACATTGTGCAAAACCAATAGACTTAAGCAAAAAAAAAAAAATACAAGTCAAGAAATACTAACACACACACACTTATACATACAATCTTCATTCTTTTTAAAGATGAGTCATTTTGGGGAGACAAAATATGTCATGTTTAATGTTTAACTTTTGTTCAGTATTAAGTTATAATAAAAGTAATTTTAAAATATTTTATTTGTTCAGTTCCAGAACACAGTAGTTCCCCTTACTTGTGTTTTTTCTTTCTGTAGTTTTAGTTACCCATGGTTATTAAAATAATAAATGAAAAATTTCACAAGTTAACAATTCATAAGCTTTAAATTGTGTGCCATTCTGAGTTTCGTGATGATATCTCATACCATCCTGCTTAGGACTCATCCCTTTGTCCAGCATATTCACACTGTATTCACTCCCTGCCAGTTAGTCACTGAGTGTCCTGTGTTGGTTATCAGATTGACTATCATAGTATTTCAGTGCTTATGTTTAAGTAACTCTTATTTCACTTAATAATAGCCCCAAAAGCACAAGAGTAGTAATGCTGGCAATTTAGATATTCCAAAGAGAAGCTATGAAGTGCTTTCCTTAGGTGAAAAGGTGAGTATAGTACAGTAAGATATTTTGAGATGGACCACATTCACCTAACTTTTATTACAGTATATTATTATAATTGTTCTATTTTATTATTAGTTATCATTGTTAGTCTCTTACTGTAACTAATTTACAAGTTATACTTTATCATAGACCCGTTTGTATAGAAAAAAACATAGTATATATGGAGTTTAGTACTATCTGTGGATTCAGGCAGCCATTGGAGTCTTGGAACATTTCATTCACAGATAACAAAAGACTACTGTACTCAATTCACTTTTAAAAATGTGATTTCAGTCTACAGCCCTGCTACCCTGAACAAGCCCAATCCTGAGACTGATCTCAGAAGCTAAGCAGGGTCGGGCCTGGTTCGTACTTGGATGGGAGACCACCTAGGAAGACCAGGTGCTGTAGGCAGTAAAAGTAAAAAAATAAGGAATTTTAAGGCTAACAAGGTCCTTGCAATCTGTGAGGTCAACCAAGAATTGTCTCACCTAAAAAAAAAAATTAAAAATTAAAATTTTGATTTGTAGTCTTACCTTTGTTTCCACCAGGCTACCTTGGTTTATATGAGACAGTTTAAACCTAATACCCCAGCATAATTACTAATTTCTCTCAGAAGTGATCAGTTTAAACAATAACTTTTGTGATCTCCCTACCTTGAGCCATCTCTTCACCTCTACCTAAGCACTGTACCTTTTGATAGGGTCTAATAAGATGCCATTCCTGCCTTTAAGGAGTTAGTGGGACACTGGAAGAGACATAAATATCAACAAATCTTTTCAGGGGAAATTAAGGGCCTGAAGAATGAACAGATTTCACACAAAAGTAAAAGGGAACCAGTATTCAAGAAGCTGTGAAAGCTGTCAAACTTGAAAAAAAAGAGGACAGCAAAGCCTGACAATTTAGACACAGTTCATCTTAGACCAAAAAAAAAGCAAAAAAACTTTAAATCAGAATATTTAACTTGAAGACCATGTTCCAGAGACAAACAGGCAGAAACGATAACATATAATAGTAACATTTATAAATAAGCAATATATACCTACATATAATGAAAAATATTTTATTACTTTCCAGGCTTTTCACCATTCCTTGAAAATGGGTAACCAATATTCCATAACTGTTCTATCTGGATTAGATTTCTCATAATCTTTTTCTCTCAATTTTGTAACATTAGGTGTGAGGCAAGAAAGAGTTAAATTTTAAACAGCCACTGATATGCTCTCTAAAGCAATTATTCCTTCTGTCACCAAGAGATAAATGTACTACCACAAGACATTACAAATGTGCTCTTCTAGACTCTAATACAAATTACTGTCAGACCACACCACTTAAAGGCTTCCTCCTCTTATTTAGTAAAGCCAATTTCTTATGATTTTTTTTTATGTATAAAGAAGAAAGCATCTTGTTCTAATGATTGTTAACATATTTTAACAATTTTCAATTCTTTTAAAATAACATTAACTGCTTATTAATTTAACATTATTTAATACTGAAACTTAGGGACATTCTGAGACTAGTTGGTAGGGAAGAAAGCCTTTGGTATAGGGTAGATTTTCTACCATCTGTTAGGGTTGTGGAAAGTACCTCAATCAGAGAAAAAAACTCCAAAGTTAACCCTAACCCCAAACAAGCTTCATGAATAAGAATTTAAACTGCAAAAATTGGAGTAGAAGTTTATCTCCTTATAATCTCCTCCCAAGCAGAAATGATCTCAGAGCTGTTCAGAGGATATCAATCTGCCAAGATATTGTGAACACAATGCATGTGAGTAAATTTGCACTATAATTTTTTCAATTCTTTGGACCTGTGAAAGATATATAATTGGCCACTCATTTTGGGGAACCTGAAATTAAAAACTGAACAACTTGGCCTTGAAAAGATACCATGAATTAGGCTACTGGGACAAGCAAGTTTGTGAGAGAGCACTGACTTTTTATTTAAAGGAAAGGACTCCAATCTGTAGAGAGAAGAACGATGTAGAAATATAGAGCAAAGAAAAGATCTGACATAAGCCCAAGACTAACCAGTCCTTTAGGTATGTTCCCAGACCAGCCTTGCAGGGTCTCTGGGTTCCAGCCCCAGACATCTACTCTAATCCCTAATCTCCTATAATTATTATCATTTACAGCCTTCTTGTGTTTCGACTAAAAAAAAAAATCTAGGAAAAAAGTTAAAGAACTAAATATATAAATATGTGAAGTGTGAACAGAGAAATTTTTGAGTACAAAGTAGAGGTTGTATATTAAAATTAATGGGAAATAGGTTAAGTTCTGTGCTGAGACTTAGAAAAATCTGGCTTTGAGATCATTTATCATGAAAAAACCAAATCTCTACAATTGATTTGAAAAACTTTCACTAAGTTTAGAATAGGGGACCACAAGTCCTTGGCCTTTTCTCACACAATTTGTTTTATACAAGATATAACAATGGCTGGAAACAGAAGCATGAAATATTTTGTAAGTCATGCTTTCATTTGAGTAAACAATGTCTACTTTCTACTTCATAAGTTATGTTAGATATTAAACCCACTTCTCAGTGTCCTAAGAACAGTTATATTTAGATAGTATCACTTTCAATTATCATATTCATAAAAAAGAGAATCCCATCACCTCACTTTTTTTTTTTGTAGTCAGCAGATCAGTCACCCACAGTTTGGGCTGTGGACAACTGGTTCTTTTTGGTAGCCCCTCATAACAGTGAGATTAATCTTATTGGAATTTTCTCTCCAAATTGCTCATGCAATTTTTTAAACTAAATTTATTGGGGTGACATTAGTTAATAAAATTATATAGGTTTCAAGTGCGTGGATTCAATAATATGTCATATGTATATTGTATTATGTGTTTACCACCAAAATTTAAATTTTCTTCTGTCACCATATAGTAACAAAAGGAAATTATGGGAACTAATTGGGATTTTGAAACAACAAAAAAAGAGCAAAGAGCCAAGACCCAATATACATACTATCTACTACGTAAAATTAATTATAATTAGTACTTAATGCCACCTAATTGTACTCATATTATGGTAGAAATGGTAAATTTTATGTTATGAACTACAACGTAAAAAATGAACTCAAGTTAAAAATAAAAAAGACCTTTTTTAAAAAGAAAAATTCTTTTACTTCTGCCTTTTAAAATTCTGAATTTTAGAGCCAGCCATTTGTGAAAAACAAATTAATTAGAACCTAACTGGAGAAAGACATCCTAATCTAGGTTTACTAAAATAGGTAGGATAAGGATAGAGTAAGGCAGGCCTTGAGAATAGGTTAGTGTTATCTTAGGAATGCATTTTAAATAAAACAAGCTTAGTCCTCAGCCCATCTTTATTTTTGATGTCTTTATTGCCATTATGGGGAGATTTAAAATAAATGACCAAGTAAAAAGAAGAGGAGACAGGTAATAATTAAGAATGGAAAAATTAATTTTTAAACATTCAGAAGCCCTTGAGTATAGTGATTGCTTTGCTACAACTGCAGTGATAGGAGCACTATTAATTTGTTTAAAAGGAAAAAGAAAAATATTGTTGGCACATCAAAAAATTAAGTAAAATAATTCTTGCTTATATGTTGAAAGTATGGTTAGGACAACTCTCAAATAAACTAAGATCTCATTGTCTCTATAGAGAATGGCATTTTTCAAAAGACCATATAGCATCAGAACCATATTTCATAAAATATTTTTTTTATTTTCTTTCAGTTGACTATCCAATGCTTAGGCAATTCAGGGATCCTTTATATAGTTCAAGCCAATATGTTAAATGCCCTACCAAAAAAAAAATGTGTGTAGTTGAGAATTAATTCAGCTAAATTCACATTTAGGTACTATTTAATGGGCCTATGTTATACCTCTCTATGCTGCTCTGCAATGCTAGTCTCATGTTCTCTTTTTCCATTCGGTGTTCTTTGCCAGGAACAACCTTTTCCTCTTGCTTCCTTGGTCTCTGTCAAATACCAAGCAAGAGATCATCAATTAAAAATTGAAAGTGATAACAAACTACCAGCTGCTGGATTGTTGTAAAAGCAGCAGGTCTGTTTCCTCAGAAAAAAATATGGCAGACAGAGGCTCTATTTTGAATAGAATGATATATTTCTAAAGAATTATAACAAAATATTTTCTTCTCCATTTTGTAGAAAATGAAAAACAAAGCTATGAAAAACTTAGGCTTTGCTCTTGTTTTCCATTTTAGTGACATATTGACCCAAGTCCAAAGACAGAAATAAATAACTTTAATTAAGGTTCTAGATAATAAAGATAATAAAGGTTTTCCTCCTACTTTCCTTTCACAGAAATAACAAATGAAATCATCATGGCTATGTGCATCAGCTCTGAGCATTAGAAGTTATTTCCCCCTAGGGCTTCCCATCTCTTTTCATCACCCCTTGTTTGTTGTTAGAACATACATTGGTACGGCCTTTGGGGAATATTTTTAAAATATAAAATATACATACTCCTTGATCCTTAAACTTGTATAAATATTTTTGTAGGATTGATTTTAAAAAAGAGAATAGCAGCCTCTGACATCCAGAAACTGGCCTAACCCAGCTTAGGCCTTAATGGTGCTAGTTACTTGCCTGGCATCCATAGCTAGACGGAGGTGTTCTGTTGGTGGTAAACAATCTGATAGAACACCAACATTGGACAAGGTTACTTTGTGTCTGTGATGAAGTAAGACCAAAGCAAATAAAACAAAAGACAACTTCCTAGAATCTTAGCCATAATTGCCTAACCATAACCCAATTCTCTAAGTGCTTTCTACCACCCTCTTATATAATTCCCCATGATTCTCCATCATGGTGTCTCCCTTACTGCAACAAGCAAGAAGCCCAACTTACTTTCTGGTGGTTTTTGGCAGGAGGGGAGAAACAGTTCTTAGTTCTTAGAGGAAGAATGTTGTTTATATCAAAATCTATAATAGCAAAAATCGATGATCTATTTAATTCAAAATATAAAAATAATTCAATAAGTTATGACACACTCATTTTATGAAATAGCCTTTGAAGAGTAAGTTAGATTCATCATTATTGGAATGGGGGTGGTGGTGTCTCTAAGACGTGATGTTATATTAGAAGAGAGAACAAGAAAGTGAAATAAACTTACAAAGAATAGGATACAATTCTGTGTTTAAAGAAAAATAAATGTGATGTGCGTGTGTGTGTGTGTAGGAAAAGTTCTGGAAGAAAAATGACCATCAAATTTTTAGCAATTGCATAAGAAAGAGGTAAAAAGGAAATTTTCATATTCAACCTGTACACATTTATATTGTTTTAATTTTGACAAGTTTTTGTCATTTTAAGTTTTAGGAAAGACTAATTTTTAAAAATTGGCTTCTCAATAAACAAATGTTCATATTATATCTATCTATATAATGTATATGTGCATTAAATATGTATTGAGGAGTTTACATATACATATTTCTCTGCATCTGCACATATATAAATATATATTTCTGTAATATATATATCCTTAGTCATTTGGTGCAGGCCTAACAGTATTTATAATAGCTATATAGAGAAAGCTTTAATTTAAAATATTTTTTTCACATTTTCTCTTCTATTTACTTTTGTTTAAGTATCTTTTTATTTTTGTTGTATTATTTTTTAAACTTTTAAAGTATAGTTGGCATAAAATAGTATATAGTTTCAGGTGTACAACATAATATACATTTGTATACATTATGATGTGATCACCATTCTGTCTAGTAACCATCTGTCACCATGCCAAATTATTACATATTATTGATTATGTTCCCTGTGTTGTATACTACATCTTCATTGCTTATTTTATAACTGGAAGTTTGTACTGTAACAGAATGAAATGCTTCATCTCTCTGACTCCACTTTGTTCAAGCCTGCTTTGTTCCCATGGCCTTCAGACTAATAGCTTCTTAGTTTTGCATACAGACATGCTAATCATTAGAGGAATTCTACTTATTGCTTGGGGAGATAAGGAAAGTATGTATTGTTTATCAGAGATTTGCAGGAACCTTATGGCTGGACTCACATCAAAAAGCATAATCTTCCTCAAGTCCCTGCTGGAACCCAGATGTCTGCAGTGGTCAACCACCTCTCTCTCCTCCCATATCCCCTTCCCATGACATAAAAGATGCCTGAAGTCTGTATTTTCTTAAGATGGATTTGAGATATCACTAGGTTTCCCATCTTCTAGGTTGGTACTTTCTTAGTCAATAAAACTTCCCTTAATCTAAACTCTGAGGTTTTGAGTTTAGGCCTTTTGAAGTATCGGGCACAGAGACTTTGGACCAGTAACACTGCCTCTTATTCCCCTTCACCTTTTCCTCCCATGCACCCATGGCAATCATCAGTTTATCTCTCTTTGTATGAGTCTTTTTGTTTTGCTTTATTCATTTGCTTTGTTTTTTTTTTAAGATTCTACATATAAATGAAATCATGATATTTGTCTTTGTCTTTCTCTGTCTGACTTATTTCACTTAGCATAATACCCTCTAGGTCTTTCCATGTTGTTGCAAATGGCAATATTTCATTCTTTTTATGGTTGAGTAATATTCTATTGTAAATATGTACTATATCTTTTTATCTTTATTAATGAGTACCTAGGTTGCTTCCATCTATTGGCTATTGTAAATAATGCTGCAACAAATATAGGGGTACATATATCTTTTTGAATTAGTGTTTTTTCTTTAGATAAATACCCAGGAATACAATTGCTTGGTGAAATGGTAGTTCTATTTTTAATTTTTTGAGGAGTCGCCATACTTTTTTCGTAGTGGTTGCACTAATTTACAGTTCCACTGACAATGTACGAGGGTTTTTTTCTCCACATTCTTTCCAGTACTTGTTATTTGTTGACCTTTCATGATAGCCATTCCTACAGATATGAGGCGGTATCTCTTTCTAGTTTTGATTTGCATTTCCCTGACAATTAGTGATGTTGAAAATTTTTCATATGTCTGTTAGCCATCTATTATCTTGCTATTTTAACAACATATTATATTGTTAAGGTGCATTGTTTTCTTTAATGGTTCTTATCTTGATTAAAATATTATCTCTAATACCTCAGCATTATTCTCCTAAATTTTTAAAAAAGTTTATACTGCTTTTACATTCACATTTTAACCTATTTTGAATGAAGTATTATAGTTTACAAAAGGGAAGAGATAATTCAATTTTTCTCCAAATGAATAACCTGTTGTGACACTTAAGAATGTAACTTTTCCTCCCAAAATTGATGAACCATCTTTCATATATTAGAGTGCCATATCTACTGATCCCATATATGCTGGGATCTCTATTCTGACTCATTTTCCTGATTTACTACATCCACCAGGACCCCTAAACAAGTTGAATAATAATAACAATATACATTATTAATAATTTAATTTTCACCATTTAAAGTGATATTTGCTCTTAATTTTACACAAATAATCTACCATGTTTAAGTATAGTTCCTTAATTTTTCTGATTAAAAAATTCCTTTTGAGACTTGTCTAGCCTGAATTATAGGGAACTACAAATCACAATTTCATATGGACCAAGGGTCTCACAAGGAAGAAATAATCTCATGAATCTAAAAATACTTTTGTTTATCAGAAACTTTGTTATAAACAGCCTTTCTCTATCCTGAAAAGAAAGATTAAAAAATTCCAAGTCCATAAGCTTGAATATAAAGCATTACCTGACTAATCAGGTAAGGTCCCAAATAAGATGGTATTTTACTATGCTCGCTAACAATCATAGGTTACATATTCTTTATATTGTGTTTCCAGATACTGAATCAGCTATGTAATATGTGGGGCCTGTGAAAAATGAAAATATGGGTCTTCTATTCAAAAAGTAGGAAATATCTGTCATGAAAGGTGCTAAAATAGTTGTTATCCTTTTTTCCAGTCTCTTTTCTTGACTTGTTATGAAGTTTTTTATTTGCTGCTTGAAGGCCTGTGCTCTGGGGCATGGCAATTCTCTTGGGTAAGCGTAGACCTTCAACCTAGGAACTAGGCTGAGATTTGGCCCAGAGTGACACCCACCTGCTGCCATGCTCTCCAGTCAGCCAGTCCCTGCAGTATGTGTTGAAGAGACTATTGATTCCCTTTTGAATGGTCTTGGTATGATACTTGAAATCAATTAGCAGTTGTTGTATGAGTGTATTTCTGGACTTCTATTCCACGGGTCTTTGTGTCTATTTTTATCTCAATACCACACAAAACACTTTTTACTGTAGCTTTGTAGGAAGTTTTGGAATGATAGAGTATGAGTCTTCCAACTTTTTAAGGTTGTTTTGCTATTGGGGAACCCTTACAATTCCATATGAATTTGAGGATTACCTCTTAAATTTCTTTAAAAATGGCCATTAGAATTTTGATAGGAATTGCTTTCAATGTATAAATTGCTTTGGGTAGTAATGACATCATAACAATATTAAGTCTTCCAATTCATAAACATAAATGTCTTCCCATGCCTTTAGGCCTTCTTTAATTTCTTTCAGCAATGTTTTATAGTTTTTTTTTTATTCTGCTTTATTTTTTTTTATAGTTTTCAGTGTGTAAATCACCTTCTTGAATAATTTTTTCCAAGGTATTCCATTCCTTTGGATACTATTGTAAATGGTATTATTTACTCAAATTAATTTTCAGATTTTTTATTGATTATATATAGAAACATAACTGATTTTTGTGCATTGATCATCTACCCAGAAACTGCTGAATTTGTTTGTTATTT
Source organism: Macroglossus sobrinus (assembly GCA_004027375.1). Classification (NCBI taxonomy): domain Eukaryota; kingdom Metazoa; phylum Chordata; class Mammalia; order Chiroptera; family Pteropodidae; genus Macroglossus; species Macroglossus sobrinus. The sequence continues at coordinate 332,147 of PVKZ01000122.1, read as the reverse complement.
TTAGTAGCCTTGAGTGTGTGTGTGTGTGTGTGTGTGTGTGTGTGTGTGTGTGTGTGTATTTTGGTATTTTCTACATATAGGGTCACATAATCTGGAAATAGAGATAGTTGTACTTTTTCCTTTCCAATTTGGAGGCCTTTTATTCCTTTTGAATAGCAGTAGAAAAGCAGGCATTGTTGTCTTGTTCCTAACCTTAGAGAAAAAGTTTGGATTTTTTCGCATTGAGTATGATGTAAGCTGTGCATTTTCCATAAATGTTCTTTGTCATGATGAGGAATTGCTCTCCTACTTCATGGTTTAGTTTGCTCTTTTTTTTTCTAGTTCCGTAAGGTATAAAGTTAGGTTATTGGTCTTTGCTTATATTTTAAATTTAAATTTTCAATTGTCTCTTCCAACAAGTCTGTATTTCTACCAGTTCTTTCTATGACTGTTGGATCCTCTTAAGTGAGTTAATATTTTTCTTTGACTACTCACCAGAGTTTAGGCAGAAATGGGGTAACTTAGGCTTTGGCAATACCAAAGTGGTTGTTATCTAACTGATCTCTACCACTGTGGGCTAGCTGCAGAGTGGCCAGCAAGTTACCAGGGCCCTGTCAGACAATGGAAGAGGGTCTCTCTGCTGTTAGAACTCTCAACTGCAACGGTAAGTCCTCTAGCAATCCTATCCATAGAGTAGACAGAATTCAGTCAACCTACCTGATCAGATTCCTCTGCAGCTTCTAAATACTAGGTAAACTAATAGACACTCTTTAGATAGTCACATGGATCTCCATGAGCCAAAATTAGTCTAAATATCTCTCTGATTGTTGCTTCAGGGCTCTTTACTTTTTCCAGGAGAAAAAAAAATTAGTACTGCCCTCTCCATGCAGACCTGGAAGAGCTAAAGCTTCTAGGGCCCAATCTCCCCACACATCTATCTACCAACTTAGAATCTGCTGACTTAGGAAAGGTAGTTATTTGAACTGGAGTTAAGAACATAGGGCAACAGTCATGTTTTAGTTGCCATTTTCCCAGTCATTTTTTAAAAATGTATACGTTAATAAATGTATTTCTCAATTCTAAAGGACAGTTTTGTTATGTCGTGCAGCCATATATTTTGCAGTGAAATGCATGGGAAATAAATGGGAAATATGACCAGTATACAGAATACATATGGATAACTTTTCAAGTATTCAACTATATCTTACATAAATAGTATAATCATCACACTCCATAAATAAATGGAAATTAGTATTTTTTGCTTTAGGGAAACAATAAATTGAGTTTTATGCAATAGTCAAATTATTTCTTTCAACCAATGAATAAAGAAGCATACTACACTTTGGAAGACCAATTCCAAACATTGAATTAGGAAGTTTAAAATACCATCAGTATATTTTCTCTATGCAAAATGCAAAACTTCACTTATTTATTTTCTAGAAATAAAAAAGTAACAGAAAATAATTTAAGTGAAACTTCAGGAGAAAGTTATTAGTCAGAAAAATCTACTCTAAGTCATCAGAGACAGTTACCGTAATTTGAACATAAACTGCCTTGCAATCTTAATAGCCTTTATAAGTCAGTGATTCTTAAATGGCATTTATTTATCAGTGAGTAAAAATAAATGGTTTGGTGTAAGCCCCCCAGAACTATAATAAACCTGTAAGAAAAGAGTCTGCATACACTTCAAAAAAAAATCTATTGCCAAGGATATTTTTCTCTAAAATTTTTTCTCTGATTTTTAAAATTATGAACAATAAATTAATGTTCCAACTCTATTTCTTACAACCTAAAACATTTTATTGATCACCCAACCACACAAAAATATAAAAGACATATTCCTTAAATCTCATATACTTCATAAGAGCAATAATTTTGAAATTAAATTATGCTTGCAAATATATGTTAAACCCATACCAATTTCACCCTTTTGCTTATGGTCGTTTGAGAAGCTACTCATTTGTTACTATTCACCTAGCAAAATTTTCATCAACTTAGGAAGTTGCTACAGATAGTATTTTTTTTATTTGTACTTGGTCAATCTTAGAGTTTTCCAATACTTTTTTTCATTTTCTTAGGTTGTTCATCTTCTGACATGGAAAACTATTCTGTGATTATACTAGTAATGATGATAAGAAATAAGTGGGAAATTCTGCTTGTATAGTTATAAGATGCTCAAATTCTTTGATTCAAAATTTTAAAATGAAAAGACACTCTCAATTATAACCAACTTTGTCTGTCATCACCTACCTATATACTTAATAGCTTTTAAAAATATATGTTAGTTTTAATTCTTATTGAATTGCTCACCAATTCTTATAACCTTATTATTTTTTATCTAAAAATATATTTGTTGTAGTACTTTGTTTATGACACTTAAGTATGATTTGGAAGTGCAACTGTGGCTGAAAATTCCAGTGTACTGCAGGTGCTACATTTCACAATAAACACAGGACAGCCACCTGCATAGAGTTCAGACTCCACCCAAAATCATGTATCAGCTAATCAGCCCCCACATACTGATAGCACATGAACAATTTTATAAATAACTTTTAACATAAATATAATATTTGTTTATTATAGGAATTTGGGGAAAAATTATAAAGAATTTGTAATGTTCATCTATAAGCCTACCACTCATGAACTTTATATATACATACATATACAAATATGTACATGTATGTCATAAATACATACATATAGATATATATATATATAGACAAACTTCATAAATATATACATACATCCAACCAAAATTGAGATCATATTATTTTGAAGGCTACTTTCCATACTACGTGTATTTTACAAAACTTTTAAACATACTGGTGCTTTATATATCTTTAAATTGGATTTCTACATAGGTAAAATAGTAACTATACTAGTATTCCATGCCAAGAGTAAATCTATTTCTTACAGATATCCAAATTGCTCCTTAATTTTTACTTAGGTATTTTTAAGGATCTATTTCTTCTTTTAAGTAATTGATAAGAAATTAGTATATGAGTGACTTAACCTCATAATAAATGTAGCCTTTAAAAGGTGAAAACTCTCTTGTTTTTGAAATATTGAACTCTAATTTTAAGACAGTTAAAAGGCCATGTACAGGCTGTGTTGAACTATTACTATACATGGAAACTTGCTTTGTTTTATTTTTTAAAAGTACACTTAGCAAATGGTACAAAATATTTAAGACCTCAGTAACGAAAGTTAAAAATACCATCCATAAGTCAATAGCAATATTTGTGTTTTGCATCTAATTTACTCAGATTTTTCCTTATATAAAGGATATTTAGAAATTAACCGCAAGTCCATGAAGAGACTGAGCTATATATTTCTTTTTATCCTCAGTAACTAACACAAAACATTTTTGTTTGTTGCTGTCACTGCTGCTTCCACTATTGTTGATAGTGGATCAACAATAAAATCGATAAAATCATCTTACTTTTTACTTCACTCTATTACTCCTCAATAACTTGAGAGAGTTAATGTGTATTTTAGTAATCTCCAAAATAAAGTTCAACAAATATTGAATAATAAAGCAAAAGATCTAAGTTTTAGCTCTCAGTGGAATTATTGAAAAGACTTTAAAAATGGAGCCATAAAAATTTAATTAGAGTGAGTAATCTTGTGTGCCTAGGCCACAGGTAAACATCTTACAGTAGATAATTCACATCCTCTTATTACTCTGTCCCGAATGTCTCTCCATTCTTACTTTCTAAATAATGTCCTCAGTCCTTTGCCCTTTACTCTATAGATAGTGTCACTAATGTCAATTACTAGTGGTCTTTAAACATTCTCATTAACAACCTGTATTCTGTGTGACTCAATAGATCTGCTATCAAGTATCAATATGTTCTTGGTGCTCAACTTGTTGGTGCTGGATATTAGGGAAAACACATAACTTGTATGGTATCCCTGTACTCCAGGTACTAGAATACTTCAGCCTTTAAGTGTTGATTGGCTGGAAGTATCAGAGTTTACCATTTGCAAGTCCTCAGAGAATGGGGCTACTAATGACAACCACCTTTAAATTAGAAGCAAAGTTCTCATTTTCAGTCTTCCTCCTCTATCCTTGCTACTAATGAGAAGATAGCTAAACTGGGGTGGCAAAGTTAAAACTGTTTCAATGAGAGAAGAGCATATATAAAGTTTTGTAATTCTATTGTAACCCTTGAGGTCAGTTTCTTTGGATTCTGTAAATCAGACTGGTTAATCTTTACTAGATTATATTTGTGACTTCATAGAGGCCAAGGCTGTGTGGGTGGAGGGTAATACTAATAATACAGTATTTCTTCTTCTCTTATCTTAAATTTCTATATTTTGTATTAAGAATATATGAGTTTATAATATTTCCTGCAGGATAGTGTGTGACTGCTTCTTACAACAGATTCAGGCAGTATGGTCTGGAGGTAAGTAGGGGTTATTACAGAAGGAAAATATCATAGAAGGAGGAAAAGGGGAACTATAAGAGTGATTAAGAGAACTCTACAAATATATAATATCTCCATATATTCACTTCCTTATGCCATTTAAGATTCAAATCAGTGATTTACTGTAAAATGTTTATATTGACTAGTTGAAATTTGCTTCATTGAGATTCTGACAATGAGTTGTAAGCCTTGAAAATACTTTGTCTCTCTTTTCCTCATTCTTAGAAACTCTCTCAATATAACTCTAGCCTCTCCTTCTATAAGCATCTTTATATATATAATTATATACTTTTACCTTCTCCATCTTTTCTCACTTTGCATGAATCTAGTTAAAGCTCTTTAAAGATCCCAGATATGTGCTAATTAGATTGCCCCCCAAAAGGTATCACTAAATCAGTCTGCTTCTAATCCAGCCCTCTCAGTGTATTTGAAATGTCCTAGGATGCACAAGGATATTGAAAAATCTCAACCCTAGAGAACTAGATTTATCACCCCTGTCAAATAGCATTCATACTGATGAATTTTGACATTCACCTCAATATAAGTCAGAATCCACTTATTATTTAATTAGCCTGTTCTACGTAACTTTGACCATTAAATTTGACAACTTATGCAGCCTCCCTCTTCACTTACATTATGGTGTAACATAACACAAATTAAAGAGGAATTTTAAATTGAGAGTTCAGTCTTCAAAGTCATGTATGCTCTGACCTGTAGCATGGCATCCTTTGGGTGATATGAGTTTCTATGAGGAACCTAAATTCTGTCGTAGCATTCTAAGGTCTGGTGACATTTTAAAAAAGCAAATTTTTAACATCAAACAGAATTATTTTTAAAAAGAAATAGTTCATGAGTCCATGATGGTTCATATAGTTTATCTAAAATATAATTATTGTAATTTAAGTAGACTCTGTCTTGAGTATTTATTGTTTTTTTGCCATTAAAATTATTAAATTTATGGGGGTGACATTGATTAATAAAATTATATAGGTTTCAAGTGTACAATTCAATAATACATCATCTGTATATTGTATTGTATGTTTACCACCCAAAGTCAAATCTTCCATCACCATATATCTGACCCCCTTTACCCTTATCTACCCCTCTCCTTGTCATTCTAGTAATCACTAAGCTGTTGTCTGTGTCTAGAGTTTTTGTTTATCTTGTTTGCTTGTTGCTTTTAGTTTTATTGTTTATTGACAGACTGAGCCAGATTTTCTACGTTTATGGGAATAGTGGAATTTGACTATAGAATTGAAAGTGCTTCTAATTTTACATCTTGCATAGCTGATAAAGCCAGATCTCTAAGTCTAAAAGGAAAGTAGATAACCATTCAATTCACCACCCTCTTGCCACTAAACTTTTCTTTTTTAAAAAGGAGAAACCCAACAAAATCCTAATGTCTTGAAATACTTACATGCCATAGCATACAGCAACTGTTTTATTAAACCAGCACCCTACCCAATTACATCATTCTGATAGTAGTATCCCCTTCTTTTCTAGCACCACTTCTTCCCCAATTCATCCATGAGTTTCTAGTGGGAACTTCCACTAGTATACCACTCTCTAGCTAAAAGTTGGGCCAGGCCCTGATTCATACTGATTCCAAATTATTACTCCATCCCTAAGGATATAGTAATTGTTCCAATACCAAGTGGGTGCTTCAGCTAGACTTCTTAATGGGATCTAATTAGGTTGTCAAAATTTTTCAGTTGTCATTTGAGTTATATAGATGGAAGATTCTTTGTGTGCAGTGGTGTAGAGCCATGTTCCCAATCATGAAGAAATTCATTTGGACTAGAAAAAAAAAGTCTGATATGCGGAAGAATCAGAGACAAGAGTCAGTGTGAGAAAAAAACCTGACTGGGTTAAGTCCAAGAATCCTGGCATCCCTGAGTCCAATTCCACCTTTGCATTTTCTATGAATTGGTTACATGAGACGATACATTTCTTATATTTGCTTAAGTTAGTTGAGTTTTGTCACTTGCAACTATAAGTTTTATTTAGTTATTTAGAACAATTACATTGTTCTAAATAACTAAATAAGAGTTCTCAACCTTGGAATACCTGAAAGTCTTAATATTTTTTCAGAACACCTGCAAGCCTCTAATTACTCACATTCTCGTCAAGTGCACCCGTAATATTCATAGAGATAGGATCTGTTATGGGCCAATTTAAGGGGCAGAAGTTATAAAATATTAATAACAAATATATCTGAAAAATGCCCAGATATTTGCAAATTATCACTTTTTTATATAACTCATGGACTAAAGAGGAAATTACGAGAAATTATTAGAAACAAAATATTTTGAACTTAATGAAAATAAAAACTTAACATGTTAAAATATATTATAATAAATATTAACAGCTAAATAAATAATATTAGAAATATTAATAGCTAATAAATCATAATAAATATGAACAGTTAAATGCTAGTAACGTGTCAATTTTCCCCAAATTGTTCTATAGTTACATTGCCTAGTATGGTAGCTATTAGCCACAAGAGGCTATTGAACACTTGATATGTGGCTAGTTTGAATTAAGATATGCTGTAAGTATAAAAACATGCCCAATTTTGATGACCTAGCACTAAAAAAAAAGTAAAATATCACATTAATACTTTTATATTGATTACACATTGAAATGACAATATTTTTATGTATTCAGTTAAATAAAATATATTAACATTAATTTCATAGGTTTTATTTTTTTGTAAGGCTACCAGAAAAAAATTTAAATTATGCATGTGCCTCATATGTTTTGGCTTGAATTGTACTATAATCTGAATGTTTTTGTTATCCCCTTAATTCATATGTTGAAACCTATTCTCTGATGTGATAATATTAGGAATTAGAGCCTTTGGGAAATTATTAGGTCATGAGAGCAGAGCACTCATAAATGGGATTAGTGTCCTTATAAGAAGAAGCCTGACGGAACTCCCTTGCCCCTTTTGCCATATGAAGTTACAGCTAGAATACTGCTTTATGAATAGACGCAGGCCCACACCACACACAGAACATGACCATGCAGGCACACTGTTATCAAACTTCTAGCCTCCAATACTATGAGAAATAGTATACTCAGTTTGTGGTATTTTGTTATAGCAATCTGAATGGATCAAGATACATTGCATCCCACTGGTCAGCATCAATCTATAGATTTAATGCAGCTTCCATCAGAACCCCTACAGGCTTTTATTTAAAATGACAAAAGAATTATTAAATTGATATTGAAATTCAAAGAACCAAAAATAGCCAAAAGAATTCTTTTAAAAGAATATTGTTGAAGGACTTGTACTCTCTAGCTTCATTATAAAGCTAATAATAAAGTAATCAAGACAATATGTATTTGGCATATGGATACACAAACAAATCAACGTAACATGGTAGAGTTCAAAAATTGACCCACATAGTATACCCTCAGTTAATTTTCAACAAGACATGAAAGTAAAAAAGACATGAGGAAAGGGTAGTCTTTTCAACTAGAAATAGAAATATGGTGTTGGAACAACTAGATAGAAATATGGAGGAAAAAAATGAATCTCAATCCTTGACTCATGTGATATACAACAATTAATTTAAAATGAACCATAGAACTAAAAGGAACTCAAAAATGATAAAACTTCTGGACAAAAACATAGGTTGGTAAAGTTTCTTAGAATGAAAAAGTACAAAATATAAAAGGTGAAAAATGATATATTAGATATTATCAAAATTTAAAACTTCTGCTTAATGACAGACACCATTAAAAGAAAACAAAATACTAACCACAAACTGAGAGAAAATATTTGTAATAAGTAAAGACTGGATCCAGAAAACCACAAAGAACTCTTAAAACTCAATAAAAATAACACAAGTAGTCTCATTAAAATTAGGCAAAGATTTGATGGAATTTCCACAAAAGAAAATAGATGACAAATAAGGAAAGAAAAATATGCTCTTAGTAAGGAAATGCAAATTAAAACCACAATGAAATACAACCACAAATTCATTAAAATAGGTAAAATATTTTAAAACTGATAATATATAAGCAAGAATACAGAGTAAGAACTCTCATATATTGTTAGTTGAAATGTACAATGGGACAATCACTATTGGAAACAATTGGGCAATTTCTTATAAAGTCAAATATTTACTCACCATTCAACTCAGCAAGTTCACTCTTAGATATTCACCCAAGAGCAAGGAGAGCAGGTCCATAAAAAGATTTGTTTATGAAACTTTATAATTTTAATAGTTCCAAGTCAGGACAACCCACTGTTCATCAACAGATAAATGGATAAACAAATTATGATGTCCATACAATGGAATACAACTGAGCAATAAAAAGGAATGAACTTCTGGTACATTCAACGACCTGAATAAATATCAAAAACGTTCTGCTGAGTGAAAGACTTTAGATACAAAAGAGAGTATGGTTTTTAATTATTGATGTGAAACTCTCAAAAAGGCAAATTTATAGTGATAAAAAGATCAAAGTTGCCTGGGGCCAGAAAAAAGGGGAGGAACTAGGGAGGGAAGAACTGAAGGGAATCTTTTGGGATATTGGAAATGTTTTGTATTTTGATTGTGATGGTTCCATGGGTGTTGAATTTGTTAAAACTCATCAAACTGTTCTCTTAAAATGAATGCATTTATTGTATGTAAATTACACTTTAGTACAGTTGGGAACATTTTTTTAAAAATTTTTAAGTAGAATTATAAGATTATTTTAAATTTTTATTTAAGGATAAATTCTATTAGTAATATTCCCTTTTGCCCCATCCTGTTCTTCACTTCCCCAGAAAATTATGTTCTCACTTTGTGGTTTTGGTACATCTTCCAATACAGCAAAAATGTTAAGATAGAGTCAAGTTTTAAGGATGCAAAAAATCAAGAAATAATATGAACATGGCTTTATAAACCTAAGAAGGTGATGGCTCACTAGCCATTTGCAAAATAATTTTAAATAAGAAAGGAAGAACTCTCCAGAGTTCCAAGTTTCTGGTGCATATCTATAAAGGAAAAGTCACTTTTGCAGGTAGTCTAAGAAATAATTTCCTGGCAGCCAAGTGCTGTAACCCACATACTATACAGAACATTTTTGTAAAAGAATGAAAATTCTAACTATAAAACAAATTATTATAGCTATTGTCTTTTTTTCCCACAAGGGAAAATAAAGTTATAGAAGCTCAAGTCATAAATACATGGATCATAGCTTATGAGTTTTGTAACATTTTATCAACTATAAAAGAAGTCTAGTGAAGCTAAATGTGTGCACTTTTGGTTACTCTTTTATGCTATCTTCAAACTATTATCTGTCAGTAGCCAAACAAAACTATTCATGCTAACTGGAAGTGAGAAAGTTCAACTTGTTTATCAAGAGAGAAATATATTATTGCTTATGTTTTCCACAATGAAGCAAACTGATAAGTTTTAAAAAAGGAAATCTGCTCATACTAGGAATATGATAGAAGAAATTATCTTTAGGCTTAAACTTCTTGGCAAAGGCATAAGGAATAAAATTTCAAAATGCTTCTTCTTTTTTTATTTTTTGCTTTGAGCCAGCAGTTTACATTTCTATATATTTAGCAAATAAAGAATATTCCAAAAAGATTTCAAACTGTTGCTAAATAAGAACATGAAACATGTGTGTCTCTGTTATTTTAATTTGGTGATAGATTCCTACTCTCACAAGTTGAAGGTGCCTTCAACTCACTATGGGTCTTTTGGGAAGTTACTTCATTTCTCTGTGTCTTACATGTACATATGATAAGATGAAGGAATTAAACGAGACAATAGATAAAAGACTTAATAAAAAATATAGATTTCTAAGTTAAGGTCAGATAGTTTCTGATCCCACATTTATGCTTGTGAATGTCTTATACATTATAAATAATTCCAATTTAAAATATATTTCACCAGTTCACCCTAATGGGACATGACTTTAGTTTTTATTTTTTCTTTTGTTCTATTATCTCTCTTTCAATATAGCAATGGAAATCATTATTCCTTCTCCTTTGTAGCTACCAGGCTAGTAATCGTTTATATACTTATATTCTTATAATTGCTTATATACTTTCTCCTCTTACTAAAGTTTTAATTCCAATTGGAATACTTAGTAATAGATACAAAAACATAGTGGCAACTTTATTCTAACATTGATAGGACAATTGATTATTCATGTAGGAGGAAAACAGAATTAGGTTCCTGCTCTATACCATACTCAAAAGACCATTACCAAAAGAATAAAAATATAAGTGTGAAGGTTAAACTGTGAACATTTTAGAGAAAATATATTTATAACATCAGGTAGGAAAAGGAATATATTTGTGTCTTAAATAAGACATAAAAAAATAGCAATATCCATAAGACAAAAAGCTTAGAAGAAAATTACAACCTCATGATAGGGAATTTTTTGAACAATACACAAAAAAGATAATAATCTAGAGGGAGAGACTGCTAAGTTCAATTACATTAAAACTTAAAATTTCTATTCATTAAAATACATATAAAGAAAATAAAAAGATACTATACACTGCAAGAAGCTATTTACAATAAATATAAGCAAGAAAGTATTAGTATCAAGATACAGAAAAAAGCTTATAAACAAAAGACAAGACTCACTAGAAGAAAAAGGCCATTAAAAAAAAAGACTAGTATTTCATAGAAGAGAAAACATGAATAGCTCATAAACATAAGAAAAGAGGCTAAAAAATTATTAGTTATTAGGAAAATATACATTAGAAACAAAATTTGATATCACTTGACATCTACTACATTGGCATACATTTACAAACCTGAAAATATCATGTACTGGCCACAATATAAATCATTGAAGAATCTTAGACTCTGCTGATGGGAACATGAATTGGCACTACAACTCTGGAAAACAATTTGACATTATCTTGTAAAGGTAAATAATCATATTGCCCATAATGTAGCACTTTCACTCCTGAGTATAGAGCATCTCTGTTACATATGTGAAAGATTATATATATATATATATATATATATATATATATATATATAGTAAGAGCATTGTAGTTAATAACCAAAAAAACTGGAAACAAGCTAAATTTTATCAACAAGAGAATGAATAGCTATGTATAGTCACCTAATGGAATATTATTCAAGAGTAAAATGAATGAACCATATCTATGTACTTCAGCACGGATGAATCTTAGATGTATAAGATTGAGAGAAAATAGAAAATCTCATAAAACTATACAAAATGATGTTTATAAAGCTCAAAATACAGATTAAATAGATTAATCTATTTAAAAGCAAGTAATTGGTCAACAAAATTCAAGACAGCATTTACTTCTTTGAGGGAAGAAGAGGGTTAGGAAAGGAGAGCACAAGTAGTTGCAAAAGTATTTACATTTTCTGATTCTTAAGTTGAATTATAATTTTATTGGTGTTTATTTTATTATTTATTTACGTAATATCAAATGCTTTGTAACTAGATGCTTTTTCTTATGGGCTGAATTGCATCTCTCTTCTTAAATTCATATTTTGAAGTCCTAATTCCAAGTCACTCAGATGTGAGTTTGTTTGGAGATAGGGTCTTTAAAAAGGTAATTAAGTCAAAATGAGGTCGGTAGGGAGGGCTCTAATACAATAGAATTCAAGATATTCTTAGGAAATTTGAACACAGACATATATAGAGGGATGAAAATTGTTAAGACAGAGGGAGATGACGGCTGTTTACAAGCCAAGGAGGGAGGCCTCAGAAGACATTAATCATGTTAACACCTTGGTCTCAGACTTCTGGCCCTCAAAAGTGTGAGAAAATACATTTCTGTTGTTCAAGACACTCAGTATTTCAGTATGGCAACCCAAGCAAACTAATATAATATGATTCCATAAAACAAGATAAATTACTTTTATTCGTTTTTTTAGTTATTTATGAGCATAATTCATTTCTGTTATCTAGAAAAATAGCCATCATTGTGATATATTTCCATGAGGAAATACATTCTACATTTAAACAACTGATTTATAAATTAGCATTTTGATTATAATCCATTCACATACACAGGGCTCAAATTTTCTCATTTCATCTTTCTTCTGATGGCCACTGATATAAGTTCTGTAATCACCTTGTTACTCGATCTTGATTTTTTAAAGTACTAATTATTTTTAGAATTGGCAATATTTGGTTCCTTAAAGCAGAATCTGAGACAAGGACTTGGGTTCAGATGGTTTATTTGGGAAGTGATACCCAGAAGCAGGAGTGAAGGAGTGGAAAGTGAGATGAGAAAAAAGAGATAGCCAGTAAAGGCTGTGTTAGGGAGTTGGTTAACATTATGAACGACTAAGGTTTCATAGAACTGGGGACTCTGAGAAATCATGCTGTCTTTCGACAGACAGGGGGCTGGGGCATATCCACCAACTTCTGATCTCCAGTAGTTGAAGGTTGCTTGTGGAGGCATTAACTCCCCTGCAATTCCACACTGCACTGCTTGTGGCTGAATGGTGCTAAAAAAAAAAAAAAAACTTGCTTGACTCACCAAGTTGGCAGAGATAAACCACTAATATCCTGCAAAAAGCCTAAAGTATGAAAGCAGAGAGACTTGGTAGTTCCTCAAGGTCAGACAGTGGTACTATGCACAGAAACTGTGCACATACTTTGTCTCTTAAGTCAGAGGCGGGCTGAGGGATGTCACATGGGGTACAAAAGGCATCTGCTACCAATATTTATTTCACCAATCTAAAAATAGTGTCTGTGCTATTGTTCATAGTGGCAAGAGGTGTCTTAGCCTATTGCAGGAAAAAAGACATTATTAGAATAGCAAAAACAATCCCAAATATTAGCACTATGATTTCAGCAAGAAAGATGAATGAAAAATAAATTAACACCTAACTGCCTGTTACAGGCTTGATGTAGTAAAGGAGCAAAAAGCTTACATGTAATGAATTAGATATAATCAAGCCACAGAATAATTAGAATAAAACAAATTGAATACTCATCAAATTTAGGGGAACAGATAGAGGGAATTCAAGCTAAATTTATAAGTAATATAAGAAATCACTAAGAAAAGAGCATGTAGATGTGATATAGACAGCATATAAATAGAATATCATATAAAACAAAGCCAAAAATCATTGGATAAAAAATTGCCTATATATTTTACTGATGACATCAAATTATAATTTATATTATTATAACCTCTCCCATTTTATATAAATAAGTTTTCTTTTTGCTGGCTAAACTTTAATTCCACTAATACCAATATTGACAAAAAAAAAAACTAAATGAATTAATGAATCTGACTCCCTGACATAGCAACAAACGAGAAACAAGCACATACTTGTGATTTGTAAATAGAATTCACTGAGAGAGACAAGCAAAAGAGACTTCTTAGTTAAAGAGTTCAGTCTAAGCTGATGCTAAAAAATGACATAGAATCACCATATCTTAATGTGGTAAAACTTCTTTCCACACAGAATCTTTGAGAAATGCTTAGACATCTTTCACCACTTCTAAATCAGATTTTTCTTATGTTCCCTCAAGACTCTTGTCTTTGCTAGTATTTTCCCTACCTAAATTCCCTATCCTTATTTGTGAGTCTAAATCCTTCCCATTCATTAAGGACCAGTTCTCTTCATATCTCAAAATTCTTGGGCCTCCATTATAGCTATTTATGATCTTCTTCCCTCCTCCACTAAATTATAGATCCTTAAATGTAAAATTCACATCTGATTTATCTTTAGGTTCTTACTGCATCTAAGACAAGCAATTTGCATGTAATGGGAATTTTAAAAATATTTATTGGTTCAATAAGTTAAACACATGATTGTATACTGGTAATGTACCATAAACTATTTTTGCTGCTTACTTCAATATCTTACAAGCCACTTTTATCCCCACATATGTAGAAATCTAATTCTTCCATTAGTCTGATCCATTGTATAATACATGACTTTTTTACTTTAATTCACAAATCGGTTATTGCTGGCCATTGACAATTTGGACTTGTTTAAGTTGTCTAATGAGAATAGATTCTCAAAAATCTAGTTGGTTCATTGATAGAATTAATAAATGATTAGGGGAAGAATCCCCAAATGAAATACTTGTCTCAATTTTTTTTAACATAGAAAACTTATAAATCAGTTTGTGAGCTCACATAATAGTTTTCTATTTATTCTAGATACTGTTGTAATTATGATTCTATCATCTATGGAAATTATTAAAAACTTAGTTGTGATTCTTGCTAGTCAGTCTTTATAAAAGTGGTTTTTAAATATTACAGAAAATTTGGCCAAAAAAATTTTTTGCTTGACTCTCCAAGTTGGCAGAGATAAACCACTGATATTTTTCCTTTTTCTATTTCTTCTCCATAGTATCATTCAGAGAAGGCAAGTGACTCTCTCTCTATAACCTTGGAGATTGAAATAAAACCTTTTTTTAGAAAAAGTTATGATTCCTCAGTTTAGTCACTCTGAATCTACACACTATACATTTACATTCCAAAAATAGTGGTTATAAAGAAATTCAGCAAAGACCTGGTTTCTGTGAGATATTCTTAATTCACAAATACAACAACCTGATATACTAAGTCAGCAACAAATTGTTTTCAAGAATATTTTATAGGATGAATGGAATTAGATGAATTTGTAACTGTTTCTACTCTCTGTAATCATATTATCATCAGCTTAATTGTAGTCTCTCAGAAGAACCTTGGAAAAGATTTTATGATCATTTAAACACTTTTCAGGAGCACCTAATATTGAGTCCAGAAAACACTGCCAATATATTAGCCTTTCCAAACACCACAAGATAGATTTTTTATCTTTCTAATTTCATCTTAACTTTCAAGGAACTGAACCTCAAACACCTTTGGTGATAGTTTATGTTCTAGACCTGTGTTGTCCAATATGGTAACTGCTGGCAGCATGTGGCTATTGAGCACTAGACATATGCCTGGTCCAAAATGAGATATGCTTAAATATAAAATACAAGTCAGATGTTGAAGATTGAGTATGAAAAATATAATGTAAAACTCTCATTAATAATTTTATGTTGATTATATCTGGAAATAATATTTTAGACATTTGTTTAAGTAAGATTATTAACATTAATTTTATTTGTTTTATTCCTTTTTTATAAAAGAAACATTACTATTTTAAATTACATATGTAGCTTGCATTTGTGGCTCACATATTCTATTAGACAACATTGTTTTATTTCTTTAACAAGTTTTATTCAAATTAGAAATATATTTTTTTAGGAATTTGTAACTACCTACTCATTCTAGGTAAAATTACTAATAATTTTATCAATTATTAAGTCAGAAAATTTAAGAAAACATGAGTAACAACTGATTTTTCAAAGACGGGTCAGTGTTTAAGAGGTAATAGGTTGGCAAGTAATCTTTCCTTTTATCAATAGTAGTTTTCAGATATCATAACAGTTTTTTGACTTAGACTATCTGCAATCCCAGATACCAAAATTATTCCTGGTTGTGTGGTATGTATGTGTATGTGTATGTATGTGTGTGTGTGTGTGTGTGTGTGTGTGTATATATATATATATATATATATATATATATATATATATATATATATATAAAGAGCCACATTCAGCATATCATTTCCCATTTAATAAGTACTTAATAAACAATAACTAATAATCATATCAAAATGTTAGTACTCCAGTGTCAAGATACCAATAAAATAAGTGCAGAATTCAGAAAAGAATAATTTAAAGACTTTAAAAGTGCTATAAAGAACTAGAATTAAGTTATTTAATTAGAGGAACATTCCTGCCTTTCTTATGTCAATTAATATACAGATTTTTTTTGTGCCACTGGTATAGAAAGGATAATATAAAAATATTAAAGATATAACGAGAGTTTTCTAATAAATTTTTTAAAGTCTGGTTTTGCAAGTTCTTTACCCACTTTGTCTTTCAGAAAGAAAACTATTTCTTGGCTTCAAGTCATAAAATGTGCAAAAGCAATGACACACTAATAATAATGAAATACTTTTGAAGGTATCTATTAACATATAAAAGTCTATTGCACATTCATCAAATATCCAAGTTATTTTTGGACAGTGCTGGTTTTCTGTAATTCCATCTATTAGAAATGGTTCAGAATCAGATACTTAGCATTCAGATCTTCTGTGTTATTTAAACCTGAGGAAAAGAGACATGAGTAGTGGATAAGTAGTGTGGCTCCCCTTACATGATTATTGTTGCCAGGGAAACTTCTTCCTTCTATTCCTATGTTCAGCCTGTTCATCCCACTATCTGGCATCATTGCCTCTCAAGAAGGGCAACATCACAGCATGGCATAAGAAGAGAAAACATAAAGGACAAAACTGGGACATTATTTTGCTACACACAAACGTTTCTCAGAAAACCTACACAGTAGTGACGTTTGAGAAACAAAACACAGAACCAATCCCCTAAAACTGCTATATGCACATTTGCTAGCAGCTACAAGGTACTGCATTCACACATACAAGTATGCAAAAACACCAATTTCCAAGTGTACTTGTGATCGCAGAAAAGCGTATAATGTGTCAGGCATGGACAGGACAGGGCTTGGCAGCTCAGAGTCCCAGGCTTCCTGGGTCAGTATGGAGCCCTGTCATCTTTCTGAGAGGCAAAGTCACTGGCAGGCAGTATATTCAATGAAGTAACTTTGTGGAAATAGATTCTGAGAACTAGTACAAGAAATATTGAGACTCCTACAGTCCTGGAGTCAGGCTGAGTTATAAAACAGGCCAGCTAGCCAAATGAAAGCATCATGAGTAAATAAAAACAAAACTGACATGTGCTGGCAGAACAACTATAGGCCAGAAAGTTAACTGTTCTCATAAACCCAGTATTGGCTTCCTCTTGGACAACTTGGCAACCCACCAAAGATCCAAACTGGCTCTACAAAACAAAAAACCAAAACTCTATAAAGTGATAATACACAGTAACTTATTTAAATTAATACAGTGAAAAGCACAGTTCTATCAATTGTGCATTTTAAAAACATCAAATAATCAATTCCTCTGCTATTTTTTTGTTTCACTCTGGTTTTCTGGTATTTATTCTATATGCGTTCTATAAACATTTGTTAAATTGAATTGAACATACAATAAAAGGGTAAAACATATCTACCAAATTCTGAAGTTAGTTGGTGATTTTAAAAGCTGTAGCCATAGTAGATAATTATGCAACTAACTCAACTAAAAAACTGTCAGAAAAAAATAATAAACTAATCTGAAATAAACATAACCCCAAAATTGCTAATTATGAACCAGATGTTCTAATGGGTACAGTTTGGTATGAAATCGTGTTCAAAGACTCTATTCAGAGTCAGTCTGCTTCCTGTATTCTTTTTATTAGCCTAGGACTTCACGTCATACTACCCTTACTGCCTATAACATATGTATGCTGTGTCTCCTTGAATGATAATAGAAGAACTTTGCTACTATGCGAGCACCTATGAAGACCTCCCCAAATAACCATATTAATTTAAGAAGTTGTTTTTCTAGGCTCTCCAGAGTGACATTCTGTGCAATACCTGGACATCACCCCCAGATTTAATAGCAAGCTATCAAATTATAAAAACAGGATCAAGTTGTTTAAAAATCTCTTATCAGCCCAATTAGAACCAAAATTCATCTACCAGTTTCTTGACTGAATTTATAGGCAGTCTCATAAGACAGATAGATGCCTTCAAATTTTCAACTGTAGACATATCCACATTTTTATGTGTTTATATCCTCAACTTTGAGAATTTTAGATATATCTGAGACCTAAAGAGAAATCTAAATTTATTTTTGAAGGATCATGAAGAAAAATATACTAAATTGCTATTAATCATACTAATTTCTTTTTTTCCTAAAGACTATCTGCCTAATTCCTTTTTTTCCTAAAAACTATCTTCCCAGCGATCCAACATAAAATACAGGATTTCCTTCCTAAAATTTTGAGA
Source organism: Macroglossus sobrinus (assembly GCA_004027375.1). Lineage (NCBI taxonomy): Eukaryota > Metazoa > Chordata > Mammalia > Chiroptera > Pteropodidae > Macroglossus > Macroglossus sobrinus. Next base: position 313,817 of record PVKZ01000122.1, on the reverse strand, counting down.
AATTAACTGTAAATGTAATGAATACCCAATCGCCATGTGATGTAGGAGATGCTTAGTTATTCATGCCAATAAAATTAAAAAGGCAAGTAACATTCAAAACTGTCTAAATGTGACCTGTTTCTGCTCCCACAAATGTAGCTTTGCCATCACAATCCAAAGACAAAGTCATACACAAGTCACATTCTCCCAAAGTGATCAGCTTTTATTTTACTGTATAATCTGATGTAAGGGTATAGCTCTTTGTGATGTTGTCTCCTTCCTACTCATAATGTTCCTGAATATAACCTTATCATTTTATTATTGGGCACAAACCACAGATACAATTTAGTAACAGTTCTCATAGGTGTCATGAGGCATCAACTCTGTGCTTGACCAATCAGAGCCTTTACAAATTGAAAATGGTTGAATTAACTTATGATCTGTGTTGATTCAAATGTTAGTCACCAATGCTTAGAGACAACAGAGCTATTTGAGGAAACTGCCTATATGGTGATGTAACGTGATATTTTACATAACCTCCAATGTAACAAAAATTTATGTGTGAAATTGGTATCCATCCTTTACCATGTCATGTCCCACCCCAAATCCCCAGTGAAGATGCTTTTGGGTATGTAGGCCGAATATAGTGAGAGGTGATAAAGTGTCTGGGGGACTACACATGGAAAAGCGGAGCAGGATGGAGCATGGTTTCAGGGAGCATAAGAGTCTAGAGGAAAGGATATTTGAGAAGATTGGAATCTTTGAGACTTTCTTAAAATGCTACACCATTGTAAGTCTGGACCCTGTGGATCTCAGTTTTATAAGCATCACACATTATAGTAAATATCTATGATGGGTCATAAATGTTTTTAGATGAAATTCTTCAAACCTAAAATTTCCTCTGGGGGGAAAAAAGGCTAAAGAATTACACTTCTAGGTATTTATTCAAAGAAAATCAAAACATTAGTTCGTGAAGAAGTATATGCCCCTATGTTCATAGCAGAGCTATTCACAATAGCCAAGATATGGAAACAGCCTAAGTGCCATCAACAGGGCATTGAATAAAGAAATTATGGTATGTATATACAATGAAATACAACTCAGATATTAAAAAAAAAAAAAACTAAATCTTACCATTTGCAACAACATGGATGGACCTAGAGGGCATTATGCTGAATGAAATAAGAAGTTAGAGAAAGATAAATACCATATAATTTCACTTATATGCGGAATCTAAGGAACAAAAGAAATGAACAAACTAAACAAAAACAATCACAGATACAGAGAACAAACTGATCATTGCCAGAGAGGAGAGAAGTTGGGGGTCTTGATGAAAAAAAGTGAAGGGATAAAGAAGTACAAATTAGTAATTATAAAACAGTCATGGGGATTTAGACTATAGCATAGGGTATATAGTCAATATTATTGTAATGGTTGTGTGTAGTGCCAGATGGGTGCTAGAATAATCAGGGGGATCACTTCATGGAGTATATAAAAGTCTAATTTTTTACTTTAAGAAATAAATTAATAAAAAAAGATAGAGTAAAATAAAGTAGATGAGACAATGCCAAAAAAAAGAAAGAAAAGAAAGAAAGAAAGAAAGAATGAAAGAAAGAGAAAGAAAGAAAGAAAGAAAGAAAGAAAGAAAGAAAGAAAGAAAGAAAGAAAGAAAAAGGAAAAGAAAGAATGAAAGAGAAAGAAAGAGAAAGAAAGAAAGAAAGTCACAAAACAATTCCATAACTTGGTAAATAAAGTAAAGCCATGTTCATATGTGACATTCAAGTGTGCCTTATCTCCTGGTAGACTAGCCGCCTGCTTATTGTGTATAACATCATTCTTGTACAACCAAGCCACAGCCTGGGCAGCAGCCGAGTTTCCCAACACAAGAGCTTCCTCCAGCCTCTGATAGCCTTTGACACTTTTCTTTCTCTCCAAGTAGCCCAGAGCCACATTTTAATAAGTGACCTTCAACAAGCTGAATAATTTCTTCAGTACATGGGTACATTCAAAAGCCTTGGAGGATTTAGCTGTAATAAGTAGTCCTAGCAAATATACAGTCTTATGAAGCCTTTGAAGTCTCTAAAAACTTCCCCTTAATAGCCTCAATTGAAGGTTCAGGCTAGAAAATTTACAGAGCCCCTTGCAAAGCAAAAATCCTCTGATTTGGGATCAGCAGAACCAGCTGGATATTATAGCTTGTGCAGTTAATATGGCTTTCCCATCTTTAAGAATATTTTTGGATCCAAACGGGCTGCTTGAATTATTCATCTATTAACTATTAATTAATGTACAGCCTTCACTGGGCCAGCAACAAAACCAAACAAGATAGAGATTTGTATTCTTATTCCCCTAGTTTAAAGAATGATATGATAGAAATTTTCTGTTAAGTGTAATTAGAAAACATGGTACTGCAAAGCCAAAGATATTTTCTTGTGATGCGGGATCAATTGTCATTTAGTAGGCTTAGGGTTTACATTTTTCCCCTCAAAAACTCCTGCATTTATAATTCATACCTTCCACATCTGTTACTGTAACTTTATAAACAAGTGTGAGAATAATATAATATGTTTTTAATATTTCATTTTTCAGTTAGATATGTAAAATATCGAAGAAATTTTCTCTGGTTAGTCAGTGAATCAGATTTCTAATCATATGTGCACTGAATATCATTTTTGAAATCCTCAAGGACTTTTTATACTAATTACTTCCTTTCAAAAATAGTAATTGCATACTTAATCATGCACAGCATCTAGGGAATGATTTTTGTAAAAATTAAATTTTAAAGTACAATCACAAACAATAAATACACAAGTAGAGAATCATTACCAATCGAAAGCATAGAAATTAACAAAAGTGATCTATTTAAAGTCAATTTACCTCATAAAAATTCCTGAATGGTAAAATTGACTGTTGAATTGATCAAATTTACCAAAAACTTGCTTTAAGTAATATTCTTTTATAATATATTTAATGAAAATGTATATCTACTGAATCCTTTTTTTCTAACATTCATGGAGAATTTAGAATATGTCAGGTACTATTTTCCATACTTAACATGAATTTATTTACTCTGCACAACAATCCTATGAAGTGTATTCTATTATTCTCATTTATAGAAGAGGAAACAGAGTCACAGTCATGTTGAATAACTTGCCCAAAGTTACACAGCAAATAGGCTGCAGAGTTTGGCCTGCTATGCCATACTGCAACATAAAATGACATTCACAGAAATAAGTTTATTTAAGAACGTATGGAATATATTTTAAAAATAAGGATATTAAATCAGTTATGACTCTTTGATTTGAAAGTTTGAATATTTCTTAAAATACTACTTACAAGAATATGTCCATTGGCTAACTTTAAAGAAAACATATTCATATTTACTAAATATAAGACTATTCTCTAAAATATATCATCACTTGTATTTTATTCTATTCATTAGAAGGCAGTCACTAAAAAAGGATGTGAATTAAGCTCTACCTCATGAAGGGGGAATCAAAGAATTTGTTGACATAATTTAAAACCACTACACAAAGAAAAACTTATTCAAGAGAAAATATTAAATATAGAAAACTATATGAGGATTTCACAAGGTGAAAATGAAAATACCAGGTTAGATGTTATATGAACACTTTATTAAGATTAGGGGTTTTCTTTTTAATTTTTTTTTTAAAAAGAGATAAATATTTAGTTTACTGTTTTAAACTTTTTCCAATGCTGAAATTGCTGCATCCATGGTCAAAGGCATAGATATCTAGGGCATGAAGCTCTTACTTGTATACTCAAAGAAACAAAATCTACTTCCTGATTAATTATTGGTTTGGTTCACTGATAGCCCCTCAGACCAAGTCTGTGGAAGGTAGGGTGGCTTATACTTCTGGCCTGGGTTCTCAGACTTTTTGAGATTATTTCAATTATAATCCATTTTGTACTGTCTAGCAGCAATCCCCAACCTTTTTGGCACCAGGGACTGGTGTTCCTGTGAGAATCTAATGCCTGATAATCTGAGCTGGAGCTGAGGTGGTGATGATAGTGTTGGGAGCGGTTGCAAATACAGATGAAGCTTTGCAGGCTCACCGGCTGCTCACCTCTTACTGTGCGGTCAGTTTCCTAAAAGGCCACAGACCAGTACTGGCCCACACACCTGGGGTTGGGGACCCCTGGCCTACAAGACAATTCCTCTATATACTCTTACTCTCTTACTGAATGAATCACTAGACCCCCATTTAGAATTGTGTTAGTCATCCTGGAGGGAAACTTTAGAACCAGAGATATGTAACTCCTTTCTGTGTTTATTGTAAGAATGACTGAAAAGATGTTGCCCATCACTTTGTGTGGTATGCTCTTTATAAAGATCCGTAGGCCTTTTCCTCATCTTGGTATCAGAAAAAGAAATGGGCTTCTCTAAAGCAATTGATCTATTTTTATCTTATGGACACTGTAAATCATATAGCTAATTATGTTTCCCCTTTCAGGGCAACTAGAAAGTTCAGAGACACGTTTGCATTTACATTTACACAGTGTATGTAATTTTATGATGTGATATTTGAAACAACTTATTCTTGTTAACAGCATTTTCAGCTACTTTCATTCTTTGTCCTGCTTTCTTCATAGCATGTTAAACTTTATTTTTATTATTATACAGGACACATTTGTATAAATAGACTTAATTACTTGAGAACAATTTGGACAATACCTAAACATATGTGTACCAATCTGCCGGAGCCCGCTGGCTAAGATCGAACAGTTCCCAAGAGGGAGAGTGAGGATTGAGAAAAGAAAGAAAAAGAGACAGAGAGAGAGAGAGAGAGAGAGAGAACGAGAGAGAGAGAGAGAGAGAGAGAGAGAGAGAGAGAGAGAGAGAGAGAGAGAGAGAGAGAAAAGATATAAAGAGAAGATAGAGTACGGAGGGCTAACAGTGAATACTGCGCCCTGAGTTTATTAAGCACAGCATATTTATACCCTTGGAAATGCATGAGAAACAAAACCCACAGATATTCTAACAATTGCTGACATTTACATAAGTTCTCTCAAAACATCCTTGTTCCTGTTTTCTCCTCTTATTCCTTGTGGCAAAGAACGTTCAACTCTTTACATTAAGCCAAACTTCCTCCTTCAGTACAGAGCCCACTTGCTCTGCAAACATCTAGCTTACAGGCAACTTTAACCCTGTTTGTAGGGCATTCAGCAAGAATGGCTCCCAACACCATCAAACGTTTTTTATTATTTTTCATAATACTTCAGAACATGGTTTTCATCTAACTGTACTTTTCAACTAAATACAACCATTCTTTAATAAATACTTTCTCAAACATTTTCTAACATTTAATTTCCTAGCTCTCTCTCCTCTACATGCATGTCTTTAGCTAGCGCCTATGCTAGATGTGACAAACAGGACACTGTGCCACTCAGACCTCCCTTCAAGAAACAACTTGTCATTCAGAGGGGGGGAAGGCTGTTAGGTGACAGACTCCAGCTATATATTTCTTTTCAAACTCACCACATATCTATCTGAGCCAAGACTACACTTTTCCTGGGAAGCCCCCAGCCAGACTTGAGTGTAATGGATATCCTAGGGCCTGACCACTTCTGCCCAATGAGGGATTCCTCTAATAGTTGATCTTTGGCCTGGGGCTCACAATTGAGTTGAGCAGGACATTGTTATATCTGCATCATTGTCTAAGGCTCTTGCTGCCCATTTCTGCTTCTTTCCTGTCAGGTTTCAGATCAACATCATTATGTGAAAGTGTTCCATGACTAGTCTTTTTATTCACTCCTTTGCTTTTCATATGCATTATCAACCTTCTATCTCTGATCAATAAACCTCTTACACTTCTAACTCCAAATCAGCATCTAGTTCTCAGAGAACCCAAAATGTCATATCAGATAACACATTTATATCTCCTTGAAGTCCCAAACCTATAAATATATAAATTTATTTAAAGGAATCTGGTGGATGTCTCAAAGACACCTTAAATGAAACCTAGCCAAACAGAACTAATCTTCTCCTAAATTTTTTCTCTTCTAATGTTTCATATCAGTGGGTAGTCTTAGTATCCATTTGGCTGTGCAAGTCAGAAAACTGGGAGCCATCCTTGACATTTCTGATTGCCCATCCCACATATCCAATTCAACATCAAGTCATGTTGGCCTTATGTCCTAAATATACTCTTCCTTCTACTTTTCTCCAGCCTACTATATAGTCTTGGTCTAGAATACCATCATGTCTTGATTTTATTCTATACTAATTATAACCACCAACCTCCATATAACCACCAACCAATCTGTCATTCTCCCTACTATAGCCAGAATAATTTTCAAAACACAATTCGGATCATGTCATTAACTTAAAATGCTCCCATTGTTTCTCATTAGTCTTACCATAAAGACAAAAATCTTTAACACAGCAAGTCCTTGTGCTCAAGCTCCAGTTTCATTTCCCATTCTCTTACCCCAACATATTGTAACTCCATGATGGCAAGGACTGTGCCCATTTTATTTACCATTTTATCTCAGAGTCTGTTTGAGAACATGGCATATACCAAGTGCTCAATATATTGTTGTTTAATACATAGTGAGATGATTGAGTAAATAAATGCTTCAGTTGAATGAGTCTATTCACAGTCCACTTGATACACTTTGTGTTATTCAATTGTGGTACTTTATCTCAGAGTTGCTTATCTGAATTTTGTCTAACTCTCAGCTCAGATAGTGACTCCATCAAGGAGGCTCCCTTGACTTTTCTGGTTGAAAATAATTATATACCCTATTACAAAATTCTATATTCTTTTTGTATACTACACCTATGTAATCATTTGATTAAATATATTTAATATAACTAATATAACATTTAAGCCACAAATTCCTCAAAGTGTTGGGTTTATACTTTTAAGTATTCTGCACATCACCTAACATATACATATGTGTATGAGTGTATGTGCTTTACTTGACTGAATTATTTAATTGACTGATCTGGCAACATTTGGATGACTTTTCCTGCCACTAGAGCAACTGTGGCAATATTAGAGTGGATAAGGCTAATAAAAATGTGATGGCCCAGTAAAAATGTTGTCTGAGTAATATATCTCTTAACTCTAAGCTTAAGTATCAAGAATAGAAGACTTATTTGGCCTGTAAGTTTTTGTTGGTTTTCTAAACTCAAATGCCATAAAAGCTACTTCATAGCTATAAAATGTTCAGTGACAGTGTGTTTTTAAGAATTGCCTAAGCTTTCTAACAGATAAATATTTTAAAAGGCTATTATGTGTACCAGTGACAGTAGGGCCTAAACATGGAGACTTTGTGAAGCTCCCCAGATAATTCTTAAGTTGAAAATCACTGCAATACTTCAAAATTATTATTTTACAATTAATCCCAACTCCTTGAGCCAAGCCATTTTTGTGAGATGATAAAATATGTACACAATTATTGCAAACACTGAGAGGGTGACAGAAATATAAATTTATAAATTGAGTAGCTTAGTAAAAAAATCAAACATTGTGTCTAAACTTCACCCAGCATAAAAGAGTTAAGGTGAAAATCTCAAGTTCAGTATTATTTTGTGTTACAGCTTTAAAAATTTTAATAGATGATATAGTATCAAAGGAATATCTCTCTAACTAGTATAAAATTTAGGTTTCATTTGGCCCCAATTACAAGAGCTTGTTTTCCTTGCCATGGGAAAATTAGATATCATTTGGAGCTATAATTACATTTTTTTTTTTGGCCTGACTAGGCCATTTGCATTTACCTAGTCAATATCCTTGCTCTTTCCATGTTTTTACCTGCCAGAGTTAAATAAGTAGTAATATTTCTACAAATGGAAAGTTCACACACAAAAAATAGAAAATATTCTTCAATATAAAGATTCACAATATCTGTCTTTATTGTCTCAAGCAACCTATTACTTCCTTATTGTTATTTCAACAATTAAACTTATTAAGCTTATTATTTAATAAAAAGAAATGCAAATAATTGGTCCTACCCCTTTACTACATTTGTGCTAAGTGGTTTCTAGTTGCACAGCTAATTCAATAAAAATTCAATATCAAGTTTAGTGCTTATACTGTTAAGCACAAAAATAGTTTAAAGTTTTCAATATCTTAAAAAACAATTTTTATTTGGCTATTACTTCAAACATTATCTCCACATGTACATTAACTAAACAATTCACTTCCACAATTGTTCACTAGAAAAAATAAAACCTCTTCTCCCATTCCTTGCCTCTTCACAAACCATATTGCCACCCACACACACCTGAGGAAAAAATAATGTTGCATTATTTAAAAACAATGATATCCATGTTCTGGATCAGTCATATACAGCTAAGGAAGCAGCCATATGAAACATATGAATCAGTTATTTATTTATACCTAGTAGCTTTAGGAGACACCAATTGGAAATAGGAGTTAAACAAAAGAAATTAATGCTAAAAAAAATTTATATAATGGTGGCCTTGAAATTTATAAAAAAGAAAATCATCTTTTTTATGGGTTTAATCTTTCTCATCTCTGAACATTAATACTTGCCCTGGGAGGTGGGTTTGTGTGTGTATGAGTGTGTGTGTGTGTGTGTGTGTGTGTGTGTGTGTGTGTGTGTGTACTTGAACAAGTACTCACTAAATGGTAAGAATAATGACACTCATCTGCAACTCACACCGTTGAGTTAGAGACTAAGCTTAGAAAGGCCATACCCACTCTAGAACTTTCTATGAGATTAGGAGTGTGGATGTATAATTTGAATTGTCCTCCTTGAGTCCCCATGGGATTATTCTTGTTCACGCTTGAATAGACTTTTGGAAGAAAAGGAAATAGATTGTAAAATAAAATTAACCCTTGTGGATAAGGTAGAGAATTTCTGACAGTAGTTGGAGAGATTGCCAAAGAGAAACATTTAGAATTTTGTGGATAGATGAGGTTGAGAACTGGGACACCTTCCCAAGAGGCCCCTGAGGTGTTTTTTTCTCTTTGGATTCTGGGACATATTCATTTACAATTTTTTCTTCATTACTTTTAGTTTTCTTCAACTCTTTAATATATTAAGATATAAATTAATAACGGTTTGTAGTGGTTATGAGGTGAAAGTAAGGAACAGGGTCATATGGACATTGGGCCTGCACCATTTTTACCATACACATCTGCAGAGAATTTAGCAAGTAGCACAATTTTCCTGAGAGAACCTGAAGTGCATGCAAGTGATAAAAAAAAGTCATAGTAAAATCTTACATTTATTTATTCTAATGCATGCCATTGCCTGTCATGTCTCTTCTTTTTATATACTACATTAGATATTGTGGAGGGAAGTGTCTTTAAAACTGAAATTTTGTCATAAAAAAATGGGAGGAAAAAAAGAATTAGGAAGTGATAGTGTAGAAGGTTAAACTTCTATTTTCAATACTCACTGAACTTACTTCTCTCCCAACCTTCTATGGATGAACATACACTATCATAAAATCATTGTTAGCAACTGGGAGATTTGGGGGGAAAATGCCAAAGAGGCCAAGGTAAGTCATTTCAAAAGGAATATAAACTGACTTGAGAATTCTTTTGAAAAAAAATGCATGTTGATGTGAGTACAAAAGGATGTTAAACACGTGGATTGACCAAAACCCACAACTGCTAAATAAGAAAGTAAGAGTCTTCTCAGTTTTGTCAACTCCAAAACTCTTGCTATCCCCCACTACGCCATACGACCCCCTCACTGTATAAAGTTGGCCTGTACACCTAAGAGACCATAATGAGCCTATAAGTTCCCTGGGATCTTGTAAAGTGACAAGAAGTCCTGCTGGAACATTGAAGGCAGGTTGTGACAGCATCACTTCTTTTGAAAATATGAAGCCAAGTTCTGCTTATCAGTTACCAACCACATAAGGATGCTAAAACTCTTTGTTCTTTATTCAGAATTAAGAAAGGGACATGGGAGTATCAAATTTGACATGCAGCAAGATCCTCCTGTCTGCAGCCCCAAGAATCTGTGAGATTTAACTATAGTTAAAAGGTGACTGGCAGGAGGATCCACTGTGTTCACTGCACTGACACACATAACAGAATGTTGAGTAACAATAAAATTCTGAATGCAGGATATAGATTTCCTGTCATATATCACATTTAATAGATATATTTAATATTCACTATTGAATATTAAAAACTATATTCCCTTGAAGCAATAGAGGCATCAAGAAAGAAAGAAAAATGACATGTTATCTTTTTTGACATAGTGAACATTGAAAAAGTCTCAGAATAAACACTAACTTAATCATGACAGGTGTGCCTGGGGAAAGCACATGGTATTTATCAAAAGCCTGAGAGCATCAGGTGAGGAGTCCAAGCTCAGTTCTATTCATGATTATGACACTAAATATATAACCTTGGACAACCTTAAGTCACTCAGCTTCCTTATCTGTCAAGGAGAGCTAATACAGCCTATAGTTATTGTGAGGAGCAAATAAAATAATGGGCATGACCACAGCAAACTATTACAAAAATACAAGTTAATCTAATGGTTTAATTAGATAATATGTCTATTATAGGCAAATGCTACTCATTAACCACAAAATTATTTTAATTAGCAACTATCAATCAGCAGACTATCCCTATAAAATTAGAAAACATAAACATAAAATGTGAATATTTAAACAGAAGAAACATCAAAACACTATTTATTGAGAGTAGCTTTAGGTGCTTTAGCTTTAGGTGAATCAACTCTCATCCCAATGACATGATAAAGTATATCAAACTCTTGGAAAATTATTGATATTTTAAAAGAAATGTTTTCAGTTAACCTTAAGTTCTGAGTAGTATAATGTTTTTCAAGAGGAATTAGTACAAAAAATAAATACAAATTGATTGTCAAGTCTAAAAGCTTAAAAATTTTAAAAGTTAGAATTTTAAAAGTAAAATAGTAGGCTGTAGGATATGCATAAGTTTGCATATTTCCAGTTACAGAAGAGCTCCACACTTCATAGTGCCTTTTTCTAAAATTTCTAAAGCCTTCTCTGATCCCTGGTACTGGCAATGGCTGGTGGTGCCATCCAGGCAGTGTTCTCTCAGCTCAAATCATAAACCACAAGAGCTTCTCCACTTTGAGGAACACTCTGATCCTCTTCTTAGGATTTAAAGCCAACCAAATACGCTGAGGAGCTCTGGGACTCATGCTGATGGAGTTGACCTGCTCCCCAGAGCAGTCCCTATTCCAGGAGGCAGCCTGATGAATACATAATTCTCAATTATCAGCACAGCACTTCTTTTTGCAGGATCATGTGTGATTGGGTTGACATAATGGCACTTTCAAGCAGCAAATGTTGATTAACTCTATCATCAGATATAAGACGAGTACATTCTGGACTTGTCTGCCAAGAATCCATTGCTGAACCTTGGACTTCAGCTATCCATATAGACTTATGAGTGAGCTCTCACTCAACTGTTCTGACCAAAGTTCCACCTCTGGTCTAGTACCCAAAGATGGGCTTTACTCTATGTACCTCTGGCTGCTGGCACCTAATGTAGATACCCATCCCCTCTACAGGCACTATGCCACATGTCTGGAAGCCCTCTAGATATGGCTATACTTTTTTATTACAAGGGCTTTGGACTGATATCTGTTTTTGCCTTTAATCAGTGTGGTAATGCCATACTCTACTTGCAAAAATTGGATTGTTCTTTTGCTCTGCCCTTGCTCTGGGCTCCTCACCTATTCTCTCTGCTGATGGAAGTGTTTGGAAGGAAGACAGGCAGTCAACACTGAATGAGAACACATTCTAGGAATTCAATAGTTGTAGTATAAACCAGTTCCAGAGAAAACATGGATAGAAGACATGTTGTTCTATGTTTATGCTATAAGATTCTGGATGGTAAATTTAACATAAGTGGAAAATGAATTGTTGCTTACTTTTTCCTGCATAGTTTGAGTAAGGCTTACATGTGTACTCATCATCAGGGAAGCACAATGACAATATTTGAGAGAGTCTTTGGAAGCCAGCCATCATGGGAGGTACTATGGATGATGCAGTCATGAGTAATCATATAGCCACAATTAAATAAATGATATTAGGAAACTGCAGAGGCAAGATCTATATTTTTCAATATAAGAAGTTTCCAAAGAGCTATGACCTTGTGAGTAATAACAGTGTTAATGCCTTTTTCCTTAATGAGAGACATGAAATTAGCCTAGAATGATGCATTTGACAATATGGAACATGAAGAGATGGTTTCTTAACATGAACAGGAAGAGACAATGCTTGGATACTTTTGGGAAAGATCATCTGCCTTGGACCCTGAGCAGTCTTGTTGTTGCTCTGTGTGCCAGATTACAATGTTTATCCATTTCCTGATATACTGATCAGTCACTTAAACACTAAGAATGTCAAAGTAAATGCAGAAAGACCAGGTCTGAGGGGGTGGGGAGAGTGGAAAAGAGTGAAGAGTAGGGCTGAGTGGTATACTGCTTGTTATAACATCTTCTAATTTGTTCAAAAAGTTCTGCACTCTTAGCTCCTGAGTCCCCTCCTGTAATGCAACCCGCTGTATGTGCAGGTGTCATCTGGGCCCAATGCACCACCCCATGGGTCTTGGCAAAGAGAACTGTGCTGATGATCTTGATGTATTGTATGTTGTGAACAGTTAAGTCCTTTGTTTCTGCTCCAAGCGTTTCCTGTCTTTTGCTAACATCCTTGAAATATAGACAAACTAACTTCTTAGTTGTAAGTAGGGTAACTCCCATAGACTTCATGGTTCTTGGCAAATATGACAAAGAATTCTGAGGTGTATTGATTGGACAATAAACAAATACATAAAAACTCTTCATTATTCTAAATTTTCATCAATATATCATTGTAATTCACATGGGCCTGTGAACTTTGTAATGCATTTTAAAATTAAATTAGCAACATAGATAGGTGCTCGATAAAAAGTATTTGCCCTGAACTCTATACACTCTAGGGATGGCCCTAGGTAGGTTTCCATTATTTGGAACAGCCACTGACGTTGTTAAGTAGAAAATATACCCAAGTTGGCTTTTTATCTTATGAAACTAAGAGTTCTAAAATCATAGAATTATATGTATTATTACAGTTCTCAAAGCATGTGTTGTACAAGTAATCAAGAAAGATAATAATAAAAATAATAACCAATACTTATGCTGAATTATTATATGCCAGGCACTGATCAAATGTTTGATATATATTATCTTATTTAATCCTAAAATCCTATTATCCTCTATTTTTTCCCACCTACTTACTATGTCCGAAGTTTCATCCTTCATTAATATTTTTAAATATTATACTTTAAATGTATGGATAGATTTAAGCTTAGGATAAGATGAGTGTTAAAAAAGAGGGTGGGAGTGTTTGCAGATGTAGTCTAAGGACATCAGATCAGCTTGTGATTATATAAGAACAACAGAGAATAGGAACTTCAAACCCGAGCTTTTCAAGGACCTCAGGAACTGGAACCATAGATGTGAACGCCCTCCTCAAGGCTTTGTTTCTTGCCTTCTTTTCTTTGTTTTCTTCTTGTCTCATTCCTTCTTTCTGCTTAGAACTTGAAGTCCAAGGCTGAAAACATCGGCAACTCCTGAATATATATCCTCACATACTTACCACTTTAAAAAAAAGGGCTCATCCCTCTAACTTAAGTTTAAATTCCTAGGATGGATTCTGATTGGCACAATATATATCATGTGCTCACTCCTTAGATTAATCACTGTAAGCACGAAGTATTATGATTATCAACTTTTACTAACTGTTGAGTTTAAACCCCTGAAGAAAGGAAAGATGCTGGGCAAATCAAGAAAAGAAATATCTGCAACAATAGGTTCTACAATTATGGTTCCATCTTTACATTAAAATTATGAATGAAACTTATCAGTATCATTGGTTTATTTTTTGCAAAGAAAGATCAGTTGTTAACTATGCAACATGAATGTCATCTAGGGAACTAGAATCCATATAGATAAGAGCCTCCTACTGTTTATGAGCATGGCACTCATGTTAAAAACAAACAAAATAATGTTCTATGTAGCCAAGAAATATATTCTAAACACATTGTAGTTATCAAATATTATTACCCTAAAATAGTCCTATCACCATAAAGGGATTGCCTGGTAAGGCCAATACAGGGAGTAGAGTTTATTTTTTATCTTTAATAAAGAATTGTATTAAGCTTAACCAGTATCACAGAAGCACTAGTTAATTAATTCAGTAGCATGTTTAAATTTACATTAGAAAAGCAAAACCACTTGTTTAATATTGCACACAAATACCATCCACATTCTAATCATTTCAAAAGTGCTCCTCAGCTAAATGTGAGCCCTTTGCAATGATTAACACTTTCAAGAAGATTTATTTTCATAAACTTGTAAACTTTGGCAGCCTCTTTCACTGGAGGGTATTTTATTTTTTTTTTATTCTTTTTTGTTTTGTTTTGTTTTTTATTTATGCTTACAGCACCTGGTCTACCTAGGTGGTCTCCCATCCAAGTACTAACCAGGCCCTACTCTGCTTAGCTTTCAAGATTAGACATCAGGCTTGTTCAGGGTGGCTTGGCCATAGACCATGGACTGTGGCTCCACTGGGGTGTGAACCCAGGACCTCTGCACATAAAGCAAATATGCTAACTACAACACTATGGAACCACATCCTATTTTTTATTCTATTAAAAATTATTTTGAGTTTTTATTTTTTTATATTAGATTCAGGTGTACAGCATAGTGGTTAAACATTTATAGAATTTACAAAGTGATCCCCCAATTAGTCTAGTACCACCTGGCACTATACATAGTCATTACAATACTGTTGACTATATTCCCTATGCTGTACTTCACATCCCCATGACTATTTTGTAACTATCAGTGTGTACTTCTTAATCTCTTCATGTTTTCACCCTGCCCCCCAACAACCCTCCCATCTGGTAATAATCAGTTTTGTTCTCAATAGAGGGCATTTTAGAAGACTGCTTCTGAAGACTGAGTATACATGATAGGACTATATTATATTTATGATTGTTGATAGCCATTTCTGGTATTGGCACCTTTTTATTCTAGCAACGTGAAGATATGTCTGTTCAAAAAAGTGGCTTTTACATGCCAGATAACTCACTTGTATGCCAGAACAGTACATGCCATAGTGAAAAAGCAGGCTAAGGAAATAATTAGAGGAGCATTTTACAGATGTTTGGCTTTTGAGTACCAACAACTACTTTCACTTCTCCTGAAAAAAAGAATAAGTGTATTGGGATAAATATTGATGGCCAAAAAATAAAGACCCAGATACCAGGATAGCCACTATCAGTATTTATGATATCTGGCAGGCAAGAACTGGTAGGGAGACTTTAGGGATGGAGACCACTTCTCTAGTTTCCCTGAATCGGGCCCACCTGACATTCCTGGGTCCTAGGTATGTTGCCTTCTTGGACACCTTCCTCCATAAAAATAAATAAATAAATAAATAAATACAAATTGTATCACCATGTTGGCATAGAGATGAATATATTGCTATTTTATATTAAAATACTTTTTCTGACCTAAAAGTCTATTTTATTTTTAATTCTGATTTAAAGAACATTAAAACATGTTCATGGACCCCCTAAAAGCATTTTGTTCATTAGGCACTGTGCCTACTGTGCCCAACAGATAAGGTGGCCTGGAATAAAATCACAACTCTTATCCTTCAAGCATATACCTTGAAAATCTAGTTCACTTAGGTTTTGTATGACCAAAGATTCTAAATGAATAGCTATTGAGTCCAAAGATGGACTAATTTAAAAAGAATAACTGCAGAGCGTCATCATTCACAGGCAAACAGTCTGTTGACTTAAATACAAATGTTAAGTGTTGAAAATTTTAGATCGAAAAGAAGTACAATAGAGAAGCAACTGTTCCTAGAAGCTTTCAAATGTTCCCTTTGGATGGGATAAGTTGACAGAACACAGTGTCTGCTTTAGAATATACTTAATTTAACATTTATTGGTTAATCCAATGTCACATTGTACACTCCAAGCCACTAAAAGGTAAACAAATACTGGGAGTTGTATAACAGAAATAAAAATACCTATCCTAAATAAGATGAAGCCATTTTACATTATTCATTTAGCCATTCAATAAATATTAATTAATGCCTACTGTATAGTTATTAGGGTATACGTCCAAGACTGAAAAAACCTGATGAGTGCAGAAGCCTTCAAGTAATTGTATAGGCTGAGTCTCTGTGTGTGTTGGGGGTCAGAAGATGGTGATGATAACACTAGAAAGGCAATCGTCACATTTTAAAAGGGATTGTTTTCCTTGTTAAGGAAGTTGATTTTATTCTAAAGTTGATGAGGCCCCCATGAATGATTTTAACTGAGGAATGGTGTGATTAAATTTATAATATAGAAAGATAATTATAGTGGAGTAAAGAGCATTGGTTTCCAATCCTGCTTTCGGGATAGAATCACCTGTGGAGCCTTGAATGTTGTCAATGCTCAGAGCACACCCTGCAAAGATTCCTGTGCAATTAGCATCAGATAGGGCCCCAAGCATAGGGTTTTTAAAAACTGCCCAGGTGATCTAAAGTATAGCCAAGCTTGGAGAACTGATATTATGGAAGACTGAAATGGAACAAGCCTGCAATATGCTCAGTGAGAGATAATAAGGAACTAAACTAAAAGTACCAGAGAGAACTGCATGCAGGAACAGGAAATTTGGTTGGTTGGATTCACCATGAATTATTTCAAAACCGTGAGTGTAATAAAACCAGTGTCTCTAAGATCTAGCCACATGGCTCCACCATGTGGATGAACTGTGATGTGTCTAGTCAGCTGATTACTTTTCCCCCTCTTATCCTGTTTGCTACTAACATGAGAGTATTAGCAGAAATAATTTAAAAAGCTAAACATAATGCATTAATTAGAAGAAAATATGTGCTGATATCTGAAAAGTTTTAGGACTCAGATACTTTATTCAAATATGATATGCTTAACATATAAAATTTCTTTATCATATTCCTTGGGAACAACATTTATGAAAAAAGACATTTATTTGCATTTATTAAGTAAAAAACCTATTAAACAGTGACATTATCATAGTCATTTTTAGGTAAAAGATATGAACAGTGTTTCTTTGAGAACTTAAAATGCCAAACATTTATAATTACTTTGCATCTCAATAAGATTCCTTGAAAGTCACTTCAAAACCATTCTTATTCTTGGAATATAATTAAATAATTCAGGTAGAAATTTTAAATTTATTAGAGGAAGAGCAAAATAAATTGATTAATTTTTATGACTGCAGAAGTTTCTTATTTTATTTAACTACTCACATAATTCTCTTTAAAAGCTTGGAATGTGTGATTCTTAATGGCAAAATAAAACATCTTCATAGACTGTAAACTTTCATACATGATTGGCTATTATAATTTATCAATATCTCTTAAAGCAAATTCTGAAAATGAGATCATTAAACTAGTAAAATTAACATTGCATTTCTAATTCTCCAGTCTCCAAACAACTTGCTCAAAAAGCACTTTTCATGTCATAATTAAGTTGTACTTTACATCTCAAGGTTTGAACTGAGTTTCAATTTCAATTCTATAATCTAATTTATCAATCCAAAGATCTATATTTTACTTCAGAACTCTCCTGGAAATAACATAATCCTCACCACTGAAATGTATCAAAGTTAAGAAAAAAAATTAGTTTTAAAAATGTGAATGATTAAGAATATTGCCTAACTTATTATAATGATGTTATTCACAAAAATTCTTTTCTAGATGTGGAATAGCAATTACTTAATAAATATTTTTAGAATACTTGCCAGATGTAAGATATTATGTGAGCATTATAGAGGATAGATCCTAAAAACAAAATCCCTATTTTAAGGGAGTTTAAATCATGTTGTGGGGTAGGGTGGTGGCAGTTAATATAGTCACACATTTAAAAAATCAAACAACCAGGCAACGCAGATTACATTTAAAAGCCAAGAAAGTGAAGCAAGTTTCAGTGAGGAAGAAGAGATTACAGTAAACTGAAACAGGTAAGAGAAGTAACAGAAGTAACAGAATTTAAGCTAGATAGACCTAAAGGAAATTTGTATAGACAGGAGTTTGGGGCACTGCAGTCAGGACAGTGGCAAGCACAAAAACTGAGAAATAGAATGCAACATTGGCCTCACCTAGGAGCATGTAAGTAGTAGAGAATCTTGGTCTCTGCCTATTCAATCAAACTCTGCATTTTAACAAGAACCCTAGGTGATGTGTATTTATATTAAAAATTTTAAAGCACTCTCTTAGAACATAAGACAGCAAAGTTTTTCATAAAAGGTCACAATCTAAGTATTTTTGGCTTTGCAGGCCATATGGTTTCTGTCTCAAACATTAAGCTCTGCTGCTCAGCATGAAAAGAGCCATAAATGACAATATGTAAATTTATGAGTATGTCCAGGTTCCAATTAAACTTTATTATGGTGTCAATTTGACTAAAACAGGGTGCCCAGGTATTTAGGTGTGTCTGTTAAGATGTTTTTGGATGAGATAACATTTGAATTGGTAGACTAAGCACATTGCCCTCCTCAGTATGGATGGGCCTCATCCAATCTGTTGGAGACCCGAATGAAACCAAAAAAGGGAGTAGAAGTGAATTCACTCTTTCTGTTTGTTTTCTAAATGCAGTATTGCTCTTCTGTGCTCAGGTTAGAACTATGTATGTATGTATGTATGTATGTATGTATGTATGTATGTAATCTTCTAATATATATACTCTGCCAATACATACAATCACCTAATGTATATAATCTCCTGTGAGTTCTGTTTCTCTGGAGAATACTGGCTAATAGAGTTTGGAACACCAAAATTTGAATTTCATATAATTTTCATGTCACAAAATACTATTTTCAACCATTTAAATTTTAAAAACCATTCTTAGCTTTCAGGCTATACAAAAACAGACATGGGCTGGATTTGATGTGAGCCATAGTTTGCTGACTCCTGTCTTAGAATACTGAGCAGTGAATAGAGATCCCGAAAACAAGTTAGCCTTTCAATTATTTTTATCAACTAAATTTTAGATTCTACAACAACAGAGGAATAATAGTTTAAAAGATTAGTAATTTTTATTACTCTGTAACCAAAGGATATTTTAATCCAATTGTGAGAGAATGAATTTTTTTCTTTACCTTTTTCAGCTAGTGGGATTGTGGTTAGTAATAATTTTTTAATGACTATTAAACTTCACTATGCTCATTTGTATGTGTATAAACATAAGGCCAAAAAATGATTAAGCATCTTCATTATTTTCTCTCACAAAGGTAACCTGAAATAAAAGTATGATTTTTTTTAATCAACCTAACATAAAAGGTGAAAACTATCCATGATAAAGGCACTGCCATTCTCCCTGTCACCTGGGCTTTAAAAATCAACAGCATTGATGCAACTAAAATAGTTCTCAAAGTGTGGTTCAAGTTTCCAGCATCATCTGGGAACTAGTTAGAAATGCATTTTCTTAGGCCTGCATAAAACTGGGAATTAGGCCCAGCAATCTTCATTTTAATAAGCTCTCCAAGTGGGTATGTTGAAAACCACTGAACTCAAAAGAACTCCAGATTCCTGGGGCTTCACTCCAGAACTATTGAATGGGAATCTCTGGTTTACATTTTAACAAGCTCACAGATGACTTTTATTCATATTTAGAAGTCACTACTTTAGAGTTGCTGCTTCTCTTTCAGCCCACCACCCCACTCAACCTATAGGACTTTGCCAAATCCTATAAATTTTACACTGGCAAAAACTTCCAAACCTACTGCTAATCATGAGAAAAAAACTAAGATTTTTATAAACACAGATTTCCAGACTCTGCTCCAGAATTACACACAAAAATATATAAATGTATTATGTCTCATATAGCATATGTTATAGTATACATGATACACTATCTCTATCTGTAAGAAAGGTAAGGAATTCACCGTTATAATCCCGACTTTGATGTAGTTACTCCCAAAACATTTGGACTTTATCATGAGAATTGACTCTTTTGTTCTATTTTAATTATTTTAATGTGGACTTTATCAAGTCCTCATTATTAAAATAATCACAAATAATTTCCAAATTAAAGTAATACAATTTCCATAATTTTATTCTGCCACTCAAAGACTTTTACTCTATAATGTACAGATTACTCATCTTAATATTCAAGATCCTATGCTAATCTTCTTACTAGCTCATATCTCAGTTAATTCACCTAGTCTCCATTCAAGCAAGCTATACTATTTTCTGGTCTCTAGATTTATATCTTGTACTTTATGCCCTCTATTTTACCCAAGAAGATCCCATCTACCTAAAGTGCCACTCCTCTCAATATCAATACAAATTCCAATTCACGTAAATGTTTTATTCTTCAATTAGATTATCCTATGAGTCCATGAAGTAATAACATTTATTGAACAAGTTGTAGAAGCCAGTCACTGTACTATATCTTCACATGTATTAACTAATTTAATCTTTGCAACCACCTTATGAGATAGCTACAATTTTCTTTGCTGTTCAAAGGATAAAACTCAGGGTAAAATAGATTGAAGTAACTTTCCCAAGAATACTCAGTAGCAAGTAGTCAAGGTAGGATTCTAATTTCAGATCCTGAGTTCTGAAACACTAGATCTACTGAGTCACAAATAAAATCTTTCCACCCTGTTAAATTGCTATAGAACTGCGTTTGAAATGATCATGTAGTATATGATATGATTGACGTATTCTTATTAGTGGTCTAAAAAAAAAAGGGTAGGTAAACAGATAACTCCCAATTATGGTTGTATCAGATCAAGGCCAAGGCCAACTCTGCCTTTTGGGTTAACAGTGATTAAAACAAACAAACAAACAACAAACAAACAAACAAACCCACAGGGATTCCTTTCCTGTTGACCACCTAACCATGGCTGATAAAAGAGACACTAAGCCTTTGAATTGAACCATGGCTGGTTGGGCTGGAATGAACTATACTCTGTGTCTTGCATTGGATTCAAACCACATATGAGTCTTCTCTACAATAGTACCAGGTATCAGTATATAGGGATAAGAAATCTTATTATTCAGCTCCCTATTCTGCCCTATCCAAGGTTACTGTCATTGAGAGGACTGTATTTGGTATGTCATAATTGTTCCACTACACTCTAAGTACCCTGAGATAGAAACTATAAAATAGCCACTTTTATATCCCCATTACCATCATCACCACCACCTAACAATTAGTAGCAAGTCTTGGGTATAGTGGTGATTTTGTAAAATGCTGAAATAGACATGGATTTCTACAATTCACTCCTCAATATGTTGTCAAGCTTCTTTTACTCCTTAATTTTAAATAGTTTGAAAACAAAAGAAAAAGTGTTCTTATTTTAAGGGGTTCCATTTAGATTAAAGAACATTTTTAAATGCTGTTTCTTTTTAGTTCTTTTCCTTTAGTAGTACTCTTATTTTGGAGAAAGTAGGTATTTGCTGCAGGCAAATCCTTTTCTTCTGTTAATCCTAGCTTGACAAATGGGGGGAAAAACTAGAAAAGGATTTTAGAGCCAATGCTAATTGTATATATCAAATAGAATTGCAAAGGGCTTAATTGTTTTTGAATATCACTGCAAAGCTATACTTAGACTGTCAGAGACCCACATCAGTAGCTGAAGGGGTACAGTTTTGTCAGATTGTAAAGTAAGAAAGACATTGTGTTTTTGTGAGCATAAATGTGGCTTTATTTACCTCTAACACACCTTTTTTTTTTTTCCTTTTGTGGCTCTGAAATCAGAAACTATGTGGATATGAGTATATTAGTATGTTTTGAAAATAAAGATTATAAATTAATCAGGCAGCTTAAAATATTTTATTAGACTGCAGAATTATTCCAAGTTACACTCCTTCACCCTTCTTATTCTCTTTTTTTCCTTTACTCCTAAAATCAAGCAATCTGATCTTTGTTTTTACAAAACATTAAGATCACTAGACAGAGCCTGAAGAGGAAAGATTACTGTAAAACAAAAGAGAGGAATTCTTGAAACTGTCATGGGAAGCTTTGGCATGGCATTTGGAGAAGCTTTGGCATGGCAGTTGGTCACCTTTCCATGTTGACCAATGGATGACTCCTGCTCTACATCTCTCAATCTCTGATTGGCAACCCCTGGTAATGTCTACAATTAAAATACTTAGATTGTCTAAAAATATTTACTATAACACAATTTAATAACTGCAGCACAATAAAAGAGATTGTGTTTACTTTAAAAAATCACTGTAATCCTTCCTGTTAATATTCACTTCTAGGTAGTGCCTAATAAATTAGTACTACGTTTGCTTCCAAATTGTGAATATTTCTATTACTCTTCTAAGAAGTATAGATTGTCTGTTTTGCTTTTTGTTGTTTGTCTGAAACGTCTCCATCTAGTAGCAGAGATTGTGATTTAAAAGTAATGGGGGTAGGGCAGGAAATGGAAGGGAATTGGCCACGCATTGGTAATGTTGAAATACATTTCCTTCTATTCTTTATGTTTGAACTTTTCTGTAAATAAATAAGAGTGGAGAGAAACACTTGCTACTTTTAGTTGAAACTAGAAATGGAAATAGGTAAAGGTACCAAGATCTAAGCCCCACAGTCTGCCTTCTGCTGTAGATATAGCACAAGAAATAAACATGTGCTCAACAGGCTGAACAGAAGAATGTCACTCAGGCAGGCTGACTAGAGCAGCATTCAGGCTGGCTCACTTTAATATGAGTCTTAATGTTAGTGCAACAACTTTATTCTGTATGTGATTAACTTAGGTGTAATTTCTTCTGATCCCAAAAGTTTAGTCAATGTTAGTTTTCATGGACTAAGATGTGTTGAAGATTTTAAAAAATAGTTACTCCAGAAACACCAGGTTTTTCATATTTGTCTTCCTAAATGAACTATGACATTCAGCAATTTTACTCATATCCCTGTGTAAATCATATTCTGCCATCTCTCTCAAATGCCCATTTTTATTTCCTTTACATAAAACTAAAGGAGTTGTCAAATGCCTTTCAGAAAAAATAAATAAATAAAAAGAATTGTCATGGTATACATAACTGTCAGGGGTCTAAAGCTTTATACATACATTCATTTATCTAAATCACTTCTTTTCCTGCCTATCTTTTGATCTTTCTGTTTTTCCTTTCAAATTATTCTTCTTCATTATACAGTCTTTTAGGGTGCTCACGATCTATTGAACTCATAACTTACCATGTCCCTTCTTAAATTAAGTTGATATAAGTGGAACCATTTTAATATAGAACTAGGGAAGCCATTCCAGAGGAAGTGACTTCTGCATATTTTCCTCAAATTTCTGAAATGTCTGAACTGGGCAAAATAATCCTGGGACCAGGAAAAACCAATATTGTGTTCCAAACACTGTAAAGCTTACAGGTAAGTAGACATTCTGACTACAAGGACTGAAAATTAAGGACTATCTTTAGAATTAGCACAACCATTTATAGCTAAAAGTTAGCTTACTAGCATCAAGAGAAATTCCTTTCTTCTATTCAAGTAATAATTCTCTTCTCTTTCTCATAAAAACCCTTTGCCTTCATCCCATAATCAGAACATTATTTAGGTTTTTGCTTGAATCAGTATTTCTCTGATAGCTATTTCTTCAAAGAAATGCTTCTTGCCTCTCTCTTTGGCTTTTGATTTTTAGGTTAACAATATTATTATTCTCTTAGCCAATTTACCAATAAATGTTCATGTGTCTGGATCTCCAAAGTGATGAACTACAAATAGTATAAGTTATAGGAATTCAAATAACTCTGGCAAACTCTACCCTAATTGCACTCACCAAAATGGATCAAACAAAAAATTCCCTTTCTTAAGCCTCTAAAAGTACTTTCATAGAAAGTAGCGTTAGAGATATCCACCTCTTTTTAACTGTGTGGCCTTTTCCATATCTAAATTCTCTGTGTCTCATCATGTTTTTATTCATTGGTTTTTAGAATACTATTTACTATAGGTAAATTCATCTTCCTAACCTGGTGTTTGATGTATGGGAGAATACAGACAGATCATTAAAACCAGTAAAGGCTTTCTGAATCAATGTAAATTTTGTATCTCAAATGCAATTTTGAAAGTACTAGTAACAACCACCAAAAAATTGTAACTATTTTAAATACTAACAGATAGTTTATTTTAAGTTTCCCTTGGGGCAATAATGAAGATGGGAATCAAGAAAATCCTAAAACTACCTATCATACATCGTGGCTTCAGATATGGCAATAGGGGGAGAGGATTGGCAAGATCCAATCCAATTCAACAGAAAGGCAAGGACAATGGTACAAAAAAGAATAGGGTAACATTTGTGGTAGAGCAGTAAAGAACAATACACATGCACTGTTGCTAGTTTTCCAACCCTGTTCTATTATCTCTGAAGCAGAAATCGTTGGCAGTGTTCCAAGCACACTCTTTCTTTAATGAGCCAGGAATACTTCTGCCTTAGGACCCTGACTGTTCTAACTGCCCCCAAATTACTCCCACCTGATTGATAGGCCTAATCCCTCAACTCTTTCAAGTCTTTGCTCAATGTCACCTTCTCAGTGTGGCTTACTCTGAATACTCTATTTAAAACTTGACACCCTCCCAAGTTCCTTTCTCATTTCTGAATACCCCCATGTGAATTATTTATGATACTCTGAACATACTCTCATTTTACATTCACGGAGATAACCCTGCCTGTCGCTTCTCCTTTAAATTTTGTACAAAAGGGGCGGAGCTCTAGCCGAGGCTCACAGAAAGGAGGGGCAAGTGCATAGGCTCTGTACCCTTGCGTAGCAGGCGGACGCCAGACGAACGCGCGTTGTGATCTCCACTCTGACCCGGAAGCGCGATTGCAGACGGAATTACCACGTGATTGTGACGTCAGGGTACCCGCGCCGCGCGGCCTGACGCCCTCTGCTGTCGTGGCGTGGCGGGTTTTCACCACGGTGTTGAGGCGTTTGCGGTCTTTTCCTACAGACTACTCGGGCCTGGTCTCGGACTTAAGGATGTACCACAACAGTAGCCAGAAGCGGCACTGGACTTTCGCCAGTGAGGAGCAGCTGGCAAGACTGCGGGCTGATGCCAACCGCAAATTCAAGTGCAAAGCGGTGGCGAATGGGAAGGTGAGGACTCCGGCGGCTGCTCCCTTGCCCTGGCCTCTAAATTCTTGAACAGCTGCGGGACATCCCCTACCCCTCCCGTCTCCAGGAGGCTCCTTGCACCCCTCATCCTCTCCTGGCTCCGCGGGCGCGCGTTCATCTATTTAATAAGCATGTAAGCGCCTTGCCAGATGCTGTGGGTACAGAGACCTACAACGCCATTCCATAGTTTAATGGCAGATAAGTAACCAGTAACATGGCGAAAAAGAGACTTTGTCTACGTAGGGTGAAATTAGAGCCATTCACTTGTCAAACGGGGATGTCGGGGAAGGCTTTTCCCAGTAGCTGATGCTAAGATGGAGAAAGAACATTCGAGGAGGACAGAGCCACAGGAGCAAAGTGGGGGGTTAAGTTGTATGGCGGGTTTGTGGAATGCTCAAGGTCCCGCGTATCGGAAGCTGAGCACCTGTGCGGGAAAGGCTGGAGACGGTAGGGAACTTGCAAGTGGAATTAAGGAGTTTGAATTTTATGATCAATGGTTGGAGAACCTTTGAATGATTTTAAAGGGGAAATCAACTTTTATCAGATGCTGTCCTAAGTAGAGACCTCTGGCATCCTGGCTTGTATGGGTCAGGGTGGAGGGAGAAAGACGGGACCGTTTGCACAAATCAATTGACGGAAGATGGTTTGGGTTATGGCCTGCCAGTCAGGTTCTTCCTGTTGTAGCTCCCAACCACCTTTTCTGACAGTGCCCAACAAAATCTAGCACTGGCTTCGCTTCAAGTATTTCATGTCTCAGACCTGTTGGAACTGAGATAATATACTTTTACTTTTAAGTCTACTATTTCGTACACTGTGCTGCTCAAAGTAGTAGTTTTGTGTTGTGTGTCAGGCAATATTCTAAGCATTTAGAAAGTGTTAGCTCTTTTAGTACTCATAACTACCCCCTGAGGTATAGATTACTCTTATGCATGCTTTACAGCTAAGGAAATTGAGGAACAAAAGGTTGAATAACTTCTCAAGGCTGTATTGCTAGTAAATGGCAGAGTCGGGATTTGGACCCAAGGAATCAAGTTCCAGCATTCCTGCTCTAAAGCACAAGACCATGTTGTCTTTATAAAGTTAGCACCTGTGTTAGTTTCCTGGGGCTGCCATAAAAAAATTACCACAAATTGGCTTCAAACAACAGAAATTTATTGTTTCACAGTTCTGGAGACTAGAAGTCTGAGATAAAGACGCTGGTCAGTAGTTGCTCTCTGAAGCTTCTAGTAACCTCAAGGCAGCATTAACTCTAGTCTCTACTTCCATCCTTATGTAGTGTTTCCCTATGTCTTTGTAGCTTCACATTGGAGTAGAGCCAACTCCAATGTGACCTTACCTTAACTAGTTACATCTGCAGAGACCATATTTCCAAATAAGGTTTTATTGTGAGGTACAGACTACCTTGTTTTATTGAGCTTCACTTTATTGTGCTTCATAGATGTGGTGTTTTGTTTTGGGGGTTTTTTGTTTGTTTGTTTGTTTGTTTATTTTTTGCAAATTGAAGGCAAGATCTTCCACCAGCAAAAGGATTACTATTTGTTTATTGCAGTGGTAGGCAACCAAACCCGTACTATCTTAGAGGTTTGCCTATACTGCGGAGTTAGGACTTCAATATATTTTTTATTTGGGTAGTTGTAATTAAGCCAGTAACAGCACCTAATAATGGATATTTGTTGTAAAGTTATATTAATCATCTAGTTGATTCTGTAGAGAGCTTACAAAGATGAATAAAAGGTAATGTTTTCAGGCTCAGAATTATCCTTGAGTAACTTGTTGATTTTTACCTCAACCTGTGGGACTTAATTACTGAGAAAGGAATCTTAAAAACTTCCAGCCATTAACAGTGTGCATCTTCTTTATAATTTCTAAATAATGACATCAAACCTGGAAGCATATGCACACACTCCATCATGATTGCATATACCTTATTAAAGCAAATGTCCAGCTGACATTCTGAGAAATTGTGAAATTATGATATAATTTTAGATTATTGAATATTTTTCTAAAGCTATTTTGTTTCAGAATTAACAATTCTATAAAGAGAAAATTAGGTGTGAATTTCTTTTTAGCTGGAGATATAAACTAATCTGGACAGAGAAAAATATTTTTAAATTATTTAATTTACTGAATTTATGTTGTAACTTTTGATCTAAAGGTTCTTCCAAATGATCCAGTCTTTCTTGAGCCTCCTGAAGAAATGACACTCTGCAAATACTATGAGAAAAGATTATTGGAATTTTGTTCAGTTTTTAAACCAGCAATGCCAAGGTCTGTTGTGGTAAGTTATGGTAGTGATGAAGTATAATATCCTTCAGGTTCTGAAATCTGACCTTCTAAATTTGTAACTCGGTCCTCTGTCCACTTTATTCAAAAATGCACCTTAGTTATATGAATATATAATTTATGTATTTAAGTTTTTGTTATATTTTTCAATAACTGCCTTAAATTATGGATTCCTATACCATATCTTAGGATGTGTTTCAAGTCTCGTTTCATAGTCAAAAGAATTTTGAGGTCTGCTAGACATGTTATGACATCTTCATTATATATAAAAAAATTTTTTTTGCTTTTCCCAAGTCCTCAATTAATGAGCACTAGAACTGGGACCACACATGTTTGAAACTTATACCATAAGGACATTTTAAACCTGATTAGTAGAAACTGGAGGTTTCCTTTGGGTAAAAAACTGTCTTGTTGTTTCATATACATGGTTCTGAGGACCCACTTGTCTGTGTGTATGTTTACTATATACGGCAATGGAGAGAAACAGGTAGTTAGAATTTCATGGCTATATATATTTACATACACCGTCCCTATAATTGTTTCTATTGTATTTTTTTTTTTTTGTAGAAGATATATTAACAAACTGAAAGATAAAGAACAAAAAGAGTAAAAAAATATTTTTTCCTTATTTCACAGGTTTGTCATGAGGGTCAAATATGAAAGTCTCTCTTCATTGAAAGTATCTTAAATTTTAAAGTTATAGAGAGCGAATAACAGGATATAATAGAGAATAAACTTCTAGGAAATAATCTCTTTTTATAGTTGAAACAATTGAAGATTATTAAAAATATCATGTCTAAAAATATTCATAGTGTCTTAGTTTACCATACCTTCATCTGAGAGAGCAATGATTCTGGAATAGATTTAGATACACTCGATTAGCTTCTATCTCCAGATTTAGTTCTGCTTTTTTTTTTCTCATGAAAGAATACAAAAGGTAGTAGGTTTAAGTGATTTTTTTTTTTTCAGATCAAGAAACTGAATCCTTGAACAAACTTTATGGAATTTGTCTTTATACAACATGCTTATTTATAATTGAAGAAGAATTTTGTTTTTCACATAAAATGACAAAATATTTAAAGGAAATATTTTTTTTTCTAAAATAAATATTTAATTGGTTCTAGGCAAATGTCATAGTAGCTAAAAGTACAGGCAGGTCTTAGTTGAATCTAGCCTTGTCCCTTATTAGCTGTGTGACAAGTCAGTTAATCTCATTAATAATCAGTTTCTTTCTCTGTAAAGTAGAGGTAGCAGTGCTTCATCAAGCTGTAAGGGTTAAAATAAGATGATAGTTTTGTGCTTGGCACAGAGCCTGGGACATGGGATGCCATTAGTAAATAGGGGGTGATGCTGCTTCTGTTTGATTTGGCAGTAGTGATCACGGTTAATATCACACATCTGGAGTAGATTTAGAGAGAGGGTGTACTGCACCAACGTGTTACACTGTTGATATTTTTTACAAGATTGACTGGTTAAGCTGTTAACATTTGTATTTTTTCTCCGTAAAGTTTTCTGATTTGGGCCATTTTTGTTACTCTGAATTCTTGAAACACAACTTTTAAAAAATAAACCAGTAACCCTAGGAAGGATAAATCAGGATGGGTTGGGGAAGACAACAAGTTTTGGTATTTTATATGGATAACTTTATAGAGAAACTTTTGAAAATAAGTTCTTTTTTAACAAATTTAACATGTGAATAGATTCTGATAGTATATGTATTTTTAACCTTAGGGTACAGCTTGTATGTATTTCAAGCGTTTTTATCTTAATAACTCAGTAATGGAATATCACCCCCGGATAATAATGTAAGTACAAGTCTTTATTGATTTATTTATAGATTTTCATCTATGAAGACTTTTATCCTAGTGTGTGTGTGAGAATGACTTCCTAGTAAAGGATAATTTAGACTTGCATTCTATTCTGAACTTAAGATCCCTCATTATACTCCTTATACATCTATAATAATACTTCCCTTCCTGTAATACTGATGGCATCTCAACTTTAACTTGCCCAAATTCAAATTCTGTTTTTCTCAAGCTAGCTTCCTTAACATCCCTTTTTGTTAGTGGCACCTTTCTTCTTCCAGTTAGTCTGAGTGAGAATCATTAGCAGTAACTCTTCCTCCCACTATATCCATCAGTTTACAAGTCCTATAGCTCCATATTTATTTCAGTTGAATAAAGGTCTTTTGTGATCCTGCTCTCTGATGAGCATTATGCTTACTATTAAAGATAAAATCGAAATTAGTATGATACTCATCAAAGAGCTTGGTGTCTATCACATTGTCTTTGTTTACTTTTTCTCCTTTTAAGTTCGATTTCTACCAGTCTAGGTCAGTTCCTTTTTACTTCAATTTTAATTTTTGTGATAATCTTACTACTTTCTCACTCTTAAATTTTTGTAGTAGCCTTGAGAGTTTCATAGATTTCTCCCAGAGATAATAATCCCCTGTTCACAAGCCCTTGGAGACTTCCACCTACGTGCTTTCCACATTGTTACTTTAATCTACTTTTCATCTTGTACTCAAATGGTTCATATGTGTGTACTATTGTATTTTTTCTCTTCCATCTATATTTCATGATACAAAGTACTCTTATTCAATTATTTTTCCAGTTATTTAAGTGGAACTAAAGAAACTGCCATTAAGTTAGTAATGGTTGAATGCTGTGGCAATGTTGAATGGTTCAACCTAATTTTATAGTCTAATGGATTAAAAATTTAGAAAACTATTTGTCCCTCTTTTTTAAAAAAAAAAATGCCTTGCGGTAGCTAGCATAATCACTTGTGAATATTAGGCAATTTTAGAATGTACTTTTAGAAATAAAATGTTTAGATATTTTTCAGAGTACATACATTATTCCTTTGTGCGTGGGAGAAAATGACTTCCTAGTAAAGTGTCATTTAGACTTGCATTTTATTCTGAACTTAAGATGCTTCATTATATTCCTTATATTTTTCTCTAGGCTCACCTGTGCATTTTTGGCCTGCAAAGTAGATGAATTCAATGTATCTAGTCCACAGTTTGTTGGAAATCTACGGGAGAGTCCCCTTGGACAGGAGAAGACACTGGAACAGATTTTGGAGTATGAACTGCTGCTTATACAGCAACTTAATTTCCACCTTATTGTCCACAATCCTTATAGACCGTTTGAAGGCTTTCTCATTGATTTAAAGGTAATCTTATTGATATAAAGGAAACTACTATACTTCTTTGCTAATGTTCTGTAACCAAAAGAATCCAAAATTATAACTTGTAATTATCTTAATTGTTACAACTGGACCTCAAGGGCAGTATAGTTCTCAAACTTAGGAGTCCATCACTTGGTGGTCTTGTTAACTCATTGCTGGCTACAGTTCCAGAGCTTCTGATTTAGAAGATCAGCAAATACTGGTCCAGAGACCATAATGAGGACAATTATGAGTTTAGAGTAATGCTTTTAAAGACATAAGATAATTCTTCTTAACTAAATTGTACTGTCATAGATCTGATTTAAAGAACCATAGAAAATTCTTCATTTTAAACTAAAACATTGCTAAGTGACTTTTTAGTGCATTGTGAATTGGAATCTATATGTAGGCATAAAAAATATAAGTAAATAAACATTGATAAAAGCATTTTATTTTGTTTTGGATCTAAAAGAGGATTTGGATGGTCTCAGTAAAGTCAAACAGAAGTTGGAAACTGGTTCACTAATCTCAATTGAGAGATGAAATTTGGGGACCTTCTATATGCCAAACACTGATAAAGCCAGAACAAAACAAGAACAACTTCAGCTTTTATACACCTTTACATTCTAGTGGGAAAGACAAGCATATATTCATGTGCTCAATATTACAGAGGGGAAGTACAGGATACTTTAGGAGGAGATAGTAGATTGAGAAAAAGGAAAAACAGTTCTGAGAAAGTGTCATTTAAAATGAAATTCATAGCAAAAGTAGGAATGAGGTGGTGAAAGAGCATTGCAGTCAGGCCTCTCTGGTCAGAGGCCCAGATTCAAGAACCCTGGTGTACTAAAGAACCTAAACAGCCTAGAGATTGCCAGGGAAGACTGCCACAGAATGCTGCCTGAGTGGAAGGCAGAGTCTAGACTGTGGAGGTGATATTAAGGATTTTGAATGTGTAGCAATGGGAAGCCAGTGAAAGATTTAAGTCTAGAGAGTGGCAAATCAGCTTTATACTTTTAAAATAAATTAGGTTTACATCTTAAAAAACTCACGTTGGCAAGCTCATGCATCAGTTCCCATCAGGTATTTATTGCACATCTGTATGTGTCATGATAATAGAACAGATTAGGATGGTTGAAGGGATACCAGTTAATAAGCTGTTACTTTGACCTGTAATGGCAGAGGGTACAGAGAGAGCTTGGGCTTCAGAGATAGTAGGCAGAATCAGTAGAGCTTGAGGTTTAATTGCTTGTGGAGAGTAAGAACAGAGGAAGAACTCCCAGGTTCTCACCTGGGCACACAGTGGTATACTTTTTGGTACAGGAAATACTGGCACAGGAGAGATTTGCTGATGGTGGAGAGTTTGGGGGGTTGATGAATGTGGTTTGGAACATTGTGCATTTCCATTGTCTGCAATGCATCGAATGGGTAGTCATTTGTGTCTGAGCTCAGAGAAGATAGCTAGGCTGAAGGTACATATTTGGGCATCATTGCCCCAGGAAAATTGAAAGTGGATTGGCCATGAGGACCACTTAAAGGGTAAGTAGAGAAATAAAACAAGCTAGTAAGAAGATGGAAGAATATCCAGAGAGGTAGAACTTTCTAGAGAAGTGAAGGGAAGTGGGGTTACTTTTAGAAGATGAGTATGAGCAACTCCCAAGTCCTGCTCAGAATTCAGACAGAGTTAAAATAGATGGATAACATTTGCTGGATTTTGTGCCAGAAAGGTCATTTGTGATCTTGGTGAAATTAGTCTCTCTGGAGTGTAGAGGAAGAAATCAGATTGGAGCCGGTTGGGGAATAAATAGGTGAGAAAACAAGTATACATAACTTAGATGGCTTGTCTTTGCAGTGACAAAACAAGATAGGATTTAGAACATGGGGGAACTGCTGGAAATGAAGGAAAGGGGTGTTTTTTGTTTTGTGGAAGAAACTGATATGGAGGGCTAGTAGTAAAAGAGCTTAAAGGGAAAAGTGGAAAATAAGTAGCTCAGGTTTCTTTTTGGAGTAAGGTAGAGGGGCTCTCATGGGTTTCTCAGCGAGGTAGAAGGGTTGGCCTTAGAATAATAGCTCTTTTAATGCAGGGAAAGGTAAGGGTGGATGAGGATAGTGTTTTGCCTGGGGATTTGGCAGTGACAGGAAATGAGTGTCTTTGTTAAAAGCAGAGATCACTTTCTGAGAGTTACGGAGTTTCTGAGAATTATTAATGACTTTGAGATACATGGAAAATGTTTAACATGGTCACTGAAAAATAGAACAAATTTTATATGGAACAATATCATAGCTAGGCAGTATTGATAGCCCTGCTGAGATTAACGAACCTATTTATAATAATGCCAGACCACTTAGTTGTATTTTCTTTAGCAGCACCCAGAGATGTAGATATGGTTCCAATGCAGGTTTGTTGAATTCACCTACTGTTGAATTTTGCCAGATATGTGTTGGCAGCATATTGGGACAGGATATTCAGGAGAGAAAGGACCAGAGGACACCAGTGAGTAGAAGCAAGTAGAGCGATGGATAACAGACCAAAGATTTCTGAGGAGGAAGTCAAAAAACAGCTGTGAAGTAATTAAGCAAATGTATCTGGAAGAGCAACACTGGTCAGAGTGGAATATCTGAATTTGTTGTTATCAGAGGTCAGAGATTTTAGGATAATGATAAGACCTTGGCAGGACTACACAAGTGTCTGATATTTTGTTTCAGAGTACAGAAAAGATTTCTTACTGCTTTGGGACCTGAATGTTGATATGTAAAGTAAATCCAAGGATTTAGGGCTCATCTTAAAGAATAAGAAGAATTGGCAGGAAATATGGGAACTTCCATATTTCTTGGCATATTCTAAAAATAATTCTGTAATCAGACCAAGGTTTATTTCCATTTACTTCTTCTCCAAAGTAAACTTTAAGTAGAAGGAGTATTAAATCAAAATGAGGGAGCAGTGCTTTAGTTACTAAATGTGGCCTTACATCTGAATCACTTGTATTGCTTGGAAAAATTTTCCATGGGAGTATGTATTTCTTAGGTCAACTTCAGATCCAATGAATCTCTAAGAAACTCAGTTGGAAAAGGACAAAAGGGGATTAACATAAATCAGAATAGCCAAGAACTATGCTGGAAACTTTAGTTATGTTACCTTAAAGCATATTTCTTATTTAAAGACTGTATTTTCAATACATTCTAATGGTCAATACAAAATATTTTTACATGAAAAGATTGTTGCTGGGGTATAGAAAAGGAGTTACTTTTATAAAAGTATCCTTCATTGAAGAACTTTCTGGTTAACGTAAATATTTTGAACTGTTGTTGCCCCATTAAACCCTTGCAAGTGATAACATTTGCGAACTTTCTTTCTAGACCCGCTATCCTATGTTGGAGAATCCAGAGATTTTGAGGAAAACAGCTGATGATTTTCTTAATCGAATTGCATTGACCGATGCATACCTTTTATACACACCTTCTCAAATTGCCCTGACTGCCATTTTATCGAGTGCATCCAGAGCAGGAATTACTATGGAAAGGTATTAATTGTGTTTTAACTTAAATCAGACTCAGCTACTCAGTTAATTCCTTCCTGGAGTCTGAGTTTTTAAGTAAGGTTCATTTTGCAAATAAGTCCTTTATTTCTACTATGGCTGGAGGCGTTAGTAACTGCAACTGAGGGAAGAAACAGATCACCTTTTAAGGAAATGTTTAAAAATTGAGTAAGAAATCCTTGAGCTAAGATGATCCATTTGTGACTAAAGCAGAAGTAAATTAGGTGATCCCAAAAGACTGATAGCTAATAGTGTATGACAAATTTAGAAGTTTTATGAACTGGTAAGGATCATGACTATACAAAATATGTCTGCCTTGTTTTGTCATCATTCTCTTGCTGTGGAGAATGTGTGTCATACAAGAGTCAGTAAAGATGTGTTGAATGAATAATGCTTTACGGAATGGTCAAATGAATTGCAGTTGAGCTATAAATAGAGCTAATACATAAATGTACATTGAGAAGCAGGCTCTTTGATAAACACTTTACATAAATTGATTCTTAAAGCATTAGCTTGTATACAGATTAACTATAACTGAAGCACAGGCTAGCAGCAAATTAGACTTTTAAAATTTTTACATTGATTTTTTAAAACTTTTTAAGTTCTTCATTTCATTCCCAGAAATTGCTAGGGAAGAAAGATAAAACTTTCTAAACTTAAACTGTTCTCTATGTTTGTAATTCCTCATCCATAATTTCAAAGTCCATTGATATGGTAGCAGCAAATGAACAGATGTATTTTAGTCTTTATTCAACTTAATGGGAATATTTTTCCTTGGGAAAATTAATGTTACAGATTATAGGATACTGCCGCAAACATCACTGGAGTGTATATTTGGCATTTATGGTAATACACCAGATTACCTTTGTAGGACATTAACAATTCAGTATTTCGAAACAAATCCAAGATAAGGGATTGTGGACTTTTGTATCTTGTTTAATTTATTGTGTGCCTCTTGTCTACAAATACAGCTCACCAACTGTATATAAATTTATACATTTAATCCCCAAGTGGTTTATAGTCCATTTAATTTCTAAGCAAACCTTTATTGAGTGCCTTTTATGTACCATGCACTGTACTACACTTTAGGAATATAATAATGAACAAGCTATGAATCCTCGCCCTAGTTTAGAAGGATAGCCATGCAGAAAATTGATATCAGTTGAGTTTAGGTGTGGAGCCTCCAGTCTCGAAGGGAAGAAAGTTTCTTTTCCACAATTCAAATAACCAGATGTTTGATAATCTGTTTAAGCATCATATCTTATGCAGTGTATATGCAGATTCTTCGATAGGTGAGATTTTTCTTAGAGAATATTTTTGTAAATTGAAAAGAATGAAGCATCCGGAGGTACAAATTAGTTTATTTCTTCTTTAAAGTTTACTTAGTTATAATTTCTGCTAAATTATATTAATGATAAGCTAAATTGAAATTGTACCTTGAGCTCATTCCAAAAGAAATAAGCTTTTGTAGCATTCCCAGGAACTGTAATCATTTGAGCACTTTTTCCTTTGGGGAAATACTTTTGAATCATTAACTTCACATTTACTTTGGAATTTTTTTTGAGTACAAAGACATTACTTTTATTAAAACTTTTAAAATTACATACAGTATTAGTTTCAGGTGTACAACATAGTGGTTGGACATTTATATAACATACAAAGTGATCCCCCTGGTAATTCTAGTACTCACCTGACATCATACATAATTATTACAATATTATGGACTTCCTTCTTTATAGTGTACTTTACATATCCGTGACTATTTTATAACTGCCAGTTTGTACTTAATCCCTTCAACTTCTTTACCCAGCCCTCCCAAGCCCCTCCCATCTGGCACCATCAATTTATTCTCTGAATCTATGAATTAGTTTATTGTTTTTTAGATTCTACATACATGTGAAATTAGATGGTATTCGTGTTTCTCCGACTTATTTCAGTTAGCATAATACCCCCTAGATTCATGCATGTTGTCACAAATGCTAAGATTTCATTCTTTTTTGTGGACAGGTAATATTCTATTGCATACATGTACCATAATTTCTTTATTCAATTGTCTATTGATGGACCTTAGATTGCTTCCAAATATTGGCTATTGTAAATAATGCTGCAGTGAACAAAGGGCTACATATATTTTTGAGTTAATGGTTTGGGTTTCTTCAGATTAATACCCAGAAGTGGTATTGCCAGGTCATATTGTAGTTCTATTTTTAATTTTTTGAGGAACCTCTGTTAATGTTTTCTATTGTGACTGTACTACCAGTTCAGTCTTACCAATGGTGCACAAGGATTCTCTTTTCTCTACATCCTTACCAACACTTGTCGATTTATTGATAGCTATTATGACAAGTGTGAGGTGATAGCTCATTGTGGTTTTAATTTACATTTCCCTGATGATTAGTGATGTTGAACAGCTTTTCATATATCTATTGGCCATCAGTATGTCAGGTTCTTTGCCCATTTTTTAATCAGATCTTTTTTGGTGTTAAGTTGTGTGAGTTCCTTATATGTTTTGGATATTAAATCCTTACTGGATATATCATTGGCAAATATCTTCTCTGATTAAGTAGGTTGTCTTTGTTTTGTTGATAGTTTCCTTTGCTGTGCAAAAACTATTTAGTTTGATGATTTATTTTGTTTCCATTGCGTGATGAGACTTATTAAGAGCAATAATTTACTCCCTATGTTTTTTTTTTTCTAGGAGTTTTATGGTTTCAGGTCTTACCTTTAAGTCTTTAATTCATTTTGAGTTTATATATAAGAAGGTGGTCGTTTCATTTTTTTGTTCATTATCTGTCTAATTTTCCCAGCACCATTTATTGAAGAGACTGTTTACCCTATTGTATATTCTTGCCTCCTTTGACATAGATCAATTGACCATATAGATGTGGGCTTATTTTTGAATTGTCTATTCTGTTCATTGATCTGTGTATCTTGTTATGCCAGTACCATGCTTTTTTGATTACTGTAGCTGTGTAATATAGTTTAACATCAGGTAGCATGATACCTCTAACTTTGTAGCTCTTTGTCAAGATTGCTTTGGCTATTGGGATTTTTTCTGGCTCCATATAAATTTGGGATTATTTCTCTATTTCTGTGACAAGTGCCATTGGTATTTTCATAGAGATTGCATTAAATCTGTAGATTGCTTTGGGTAGTATGGACATTTTAATGATATTAATTCTTCCTATGAGTAAGGTCTGTGCTTCTATTTATTTGCCTCTTCAGTGTCTTTTAATTTTTCCAAGTACAGGTGTTTTGCCTGCTTAGTTAAATTTATTCTTAGACATTTTTTTGATGCAGCCGCAAATGGGGTTTGTTATTGGTGTTTAAAAATGCAACTGATTTCTGTATGTTAATTTTGTATCTTACTTACTAAATTCATATATTAGTTCTAACAGTTTTGGGGTGGGCTGTTTATGGTTCTCTATGTATAGTGCCATGTCATCTGCAAATGACAGTTTTACTTTCCAATTTGGATGCCTTTTATTTTTTGTGTGATTGCTGTGGCTAAGATTTCCAATACTTTGTTAAATAAAAGTGGTGAAAGTGGACATCTGTCTTATTTCTGATCTTGAGGAAAACGCTTTTAGCTTTTCACTGTTGAGTATGATATCAGCTGTGGGTTTGTCATATATGGACTTTATTATGTAGAGGTATGTTTGCTCTGCCCACTTTGCTGAGAGTTTGTATCATAAATCGATATTGGATTTTGTCACTTTTTCTGTATCTGTTGATTATGTGTTTTTATTTTTCAATTTGTTAATTAGGTGTATTACATTGATTGCAAATATTGAATCAAGGTGGGAATAAATCCCACCTGATCATGGTGTATGATTGTTTTAATATGTATCTGAATCGGTCTGCTAATATTTTGTTGAGGATTTTTGCATATGTGTTCATCAGGGATATTGACCTATAATTTTCTTTTTTTGTATTGTCTTTGGGAAACAGGGTAATGGTGGCCTTGTAAAATGAGCTTGGAAGTCTTCCCTCCTCCTGAAATTTTTGGAATAGTTTGAGAAGAATAGGTATTAATTCTTCGAATGTTTGGTATAATTCACCTGTGAAGCCATTAGGTCCAGGACTTTAATTTGTTGGGAGTTTTTTTGATTAGTAATCAATTTCGTTAGTACTTACCGGTTAGTTTAGATTTTTCTGTTTCTTCTTGACTCAGTCTTGGAATTTTGTTATGTTTCTAGGAACTTATCCATTTCTTCCTGATTGTCCAATTTGTTGGAATACAATTGCTCATAGTATTTTCTTATTATCCTTTGTATTTTTGTGAAGTCATTTGTCACTTCTCTTTCATTTCTGTTTTTATTTATTTGGGTCCTCTCTTTTTCTTGATGAGTCTGGTTAAAGGTTTATCAGTTTTTATCTTTTCAAAGAACCAGGTCTTGGTTTCATTGATTTTTTTTTTTAACAGTATTTATTTCTGCTCTGTTCTTTATTATCCTTCCTACTACTTACTTTTGGCTTTGTTTGCTGTTCTTTTTCTAGTTCCTTCAGGTATAAGGTTAGATTATTTAGTTGAGAATTTTCTTGTTTCTGGAGGAAGGCCTATGTTGCTATGAATTTCTCTCTCAGGACTGCTTTCGCTGTGTCCCATAGATTTTGAGTCATTGTGTCTTCATTTTCTTTTTTCTCAAGGTATTTTGAGTTCTTTCTTAATCTTATCATTAGCCCATTCATTGCTTAGTAACATGTTTTTTTAGCCTCCAGGTGTTTGTGTATTTTTTTTCATTATAATTGATTACTAGTTTTATAACGTGATAGGCTTGATATGATTTCAGTCTGCTTAAATTTTTTGAGACTTGCTTTATGGCTTAACATGTGGTTTATTCTGGAAAATGTTAGAACTACACATGAATGAATATTCTGCTTTTGGGTAAAATATTGTAAAAATATCAATTAAATGTATCTGGTCTGATGTTTCATATGAGGCCACTGTTTCCATGTTTATTTTGCTGCCTGGATGATCTATTCATTGATGTCAATGCATTGCTAAAGCCCCCTGCTATTACTTTATTATGTGCTCCTATGTTGGGTGCATAAATCTTTACAAGAGTTATATTAAACTCTTGTCACTTTAATCCCTTTCTCTTTATGAAATGTCCTTCTTTGTCTCGTTATAGCCTTTATTTTAAAGTCTATTTTATCTAAGGATTGCTACCCCAGCCTTTTTGTTTGTTTCCATTTGCATGAAATATCTTTTTCCATCCCTTTCAATCTGCGTCTTTTGAAGTGGGTCTCTTGTAGACAGCATATCTATAGGTCTTGTTTTCTTATCCACTCAGCCACCCTATGTCTTCTGATTGCAGCATTTAGTCCATTTACATTTATAATAATTGATAGGTAGGTAGTTATTGCCATTTTATTGTTTTCTGATTGATTGTTTTGTAGTTCTTTCCTGTTCCTTTTTAATTCTTTTGCTTTGTTCTCTTGTATGTTGATAACTTTCTGTAGTGTCCTGTTTGGATTCTTTTCTCTTTATTTCTTGTGCATTTTTGTAGGTTTTTGGTTTGTGGTTACTATGTGCTTCATATCTACCAGGCTATGTTTATAGCAGTCTATTTTAAGTTGATGGTTGGTTAAGTCAACACATTCTAAATTATTACCATTTTTACTTACCCCTTCCACATTTGTTTTTGTCATCGTTTTTTTACTTCGTTTGCTTGTGAGTTTTCCTTAATTTATTATTATAATTACACGATTTTCTTACTTTTGCCTTTTTACCTTTGCACTAGTTTTTTAGGTGGTTGATCCACTGTGTTTGTCAGTGAGAATTTCTTTCTTTGCTATATTTTCTTATTCATATTTTTTTTTTCTTCTAAAGAA
The DNA here is from genome assembly GCA_004027375.1 of Macroglossus sobrinus. Lineage (NCBI taxonomy): Eukaryota > Metazoa > Chordata > Mammalia > Chiroptera > Pteropodidae > Macroglossus > Macroglossus sobrinus. The sequence continues at coordinate 273,899 of PVKZ01000122.1, read as the reverse complement.
GTCCCTTTAACATTTCTTGTAATACTGATTTGGTGGTGATGAACTTCTTTAGCTTTTTCTTGTCTGGAAAATTGTTTGTACCGTCTGTAATTCTAAGTAATAGCTTTGCTGGGTAGAATAATGTTGGATTTAGGTCCCTGCTTTTCATCACTTTTAATATTTCAGGCCAGTCCATTCTGCCTTGCAGAGTTTCTATTGAGAAAACAGTTGACAGTCTTATGAGAGCTCCCCTAAATGCTTTTCTCTTTCTGCTTTTCAGATTCTCTTTGTCTTTAACCATTAGCATTTTAATTGTGATATGACTTGGTGTGGGCCTCTTTGGGTTTATCTTGTTTGGTTTTCTCTGTGCTTCCTGGACTTGTATGTCTTTCCTCTGCCAGATAGAAAAGTTTTCCATCATTATGTCTTCAAATAGGTTTTCAATCTTTTGCTCTCTCTCCTCCTCCTACTATCCCTATAGTGTGAATGATACACACTTGATGTTGTCCCAGAGGCCCCTTAAACTATCCTCATTATTTTGTGCTGTTTCAATTGGGTGTTTTCTGCCACTTATCTTCCAGATCACTGATTTGATCCTTTGCTTCATCTAATCTGTTGTTGATTCCATCTAAAGTATTCTTTATTTGTTATTTGTTATTTCTGGTAGGTTCTTTTTTTATGGGTTATATCTCTTTGTATAAGTTCCCACTGAGTTAATTTATTCTTCCTCTGAGCTATTAAGCATCCTTATAACCAGTGTTTCTAATTCAGTATCTGATAGATTGTCTCCATTTTATGTATTTCTTTTCCTGGAGTTTTGTTGTGTTCTTTCATTGGGATGTGTTCTTTGTCTCTCTTTGGCTACCTCCCTGTGTGTTTGTATATTAGGTAAATCTGCTACATCTCCCAGTCTTAGCTGGGTGGCTTTATGTAGTAGGTGTCCTGTAGGCCCAGTGGTACAGTCTCCTTGGTTACATGAGCCAGATTCTCCAGGGGTGCCCCTTGTGTGGGTTATGTATGCCCTCTGTGGTTGAGCCTTTATTGCTGTTGACACATCACTGAGTGGAATTGACCCTCAGACTGACTGGCTCTATGGATTGATCATGACTACAGTGGACAGGCTGTTATGCAGAGGCTGACCCACCCCACAGTGTGGGATTCACTTCAACAGGGCTCTGGCGCTTGCCAAGTCCACCCTTTGTGTCTGTCATTTGTGGAACTGGTTGAGTGATGCTTTGGTGTGGTCCGAAGCTGGCCACTGGTGTGTTGGGTCTGGGGCCCCTGGTGAGAGGGACTCCAGTGCAGGCCAAGGTTAGCTACTGCCTGTGCCCAGCCTAGGTCCCCTGGGTGGGTAGGAACTACAAAGTGACATGTGGTTGGTAGCCATCTGGGAGAGGCAATGCGGTGAATCAAGCCTGGCTACCTCTATTGCAGGCTTGGGGCCCCTTAGCATGAAGTTATAGTATGCTGAGCCCAGTCACTGCTTGTTTGGGGTTTGTGGACCTTTGACAGATTTTAGAAAAGTCTTCAGTGTGGGCCAAGGCAGATTGTTTGTATGGAAGAGCCGCTGAAAGAAGTTCTAACTGGGTGCCCCTGAGTTGGATTGGGTGGGGTCTCAAGGAATCACCAGGGCAGGGCAAATGGTGTTAAGCAGGTTAATGGAACATTTATATTAGGCACCCACCTGTACTTGCAGACTGGGTAGAGGAAGGGCTCAACAAAGGAATCATTGCACTTGCTAGCACATCCCATCCTGGAGAGAGCTGCTCTGTTCCCTGTCTCTTCATCCCTTGCCCTGAAGCTATTCAGTTTTTCCCCTTGTGTCCCTCATGCTTTTCAAGCTGTTGCTCCTGTGCTAGAGCTCTGAGTTAGTGAGCAAGTGAGTTTGTGCATGGTCTTTTTAAGACCTGCGACCCCTAGGTATCTAAAAGTCTGTTGTACTTCTTGAACACAAACCCCACTGTTTTTCACAGCCAGATGTTATAGGGACTTCTCTTACCAGCACTGGTGTTCCAGGCTTGGGAGCCCAATGTCGGGCTAGGATTCCCTTGCTGCTCAGGGGGTCCTCCACAGCCAAGATAGCCCTCTCGATTCTTAATTGCCACACCATGGGTGTAGAACCAGCCCATTCCCCATCATTTCCCCTCTACCCGTCTCAGTGTGGCTTCATCTTTATATCTTTAGTAATAAGAATTCTATTCAGCTATATCTTTAGTAATAAGAATTCTATTCTCAATGATGGTTGTGATGTAATTTAATTATAATTTCAATGTGGTTGTGGGATGAGAGGTGAGCATAGTGGTTGTGGGATGAGGGGTGTCTACCTACTCTGCTACCTTGACCAGAAGAATAGGATATTGCTTTTACACTTATTGCTAATTTCAAAAAGGGAAAGCCCTTGTGCTGGTGATGGTTTAAATTATAATTCATAGGATGTTGCATTGTTAGTTCTGGGTTTTCTTTTTCATTGGATTTAGACCTTTATTTCTCATCTCCTAGTTTGATTTCTTAGATGTTCTTGCTTGCCTATGGTTTTTTTTTAAGTCAAAATATTAAAATACTAATTCAAGATCGAGATTGAGTTGCTGCCTTAAAGTTTCAGAGGTAAAGAATGTGGTCAGTTAACTCTTAGAACAAAATTCATTACCCTATATTTAAAGAGTTTTAGAAAAAGGGGAAAAACTTACTTTGAATTACTGATAACCAGAAATGTATTAAGTGAATTTTTTATTTCCTTATCTAAAACTAATTCCCACAGCAGATGATGAAGATATATCAAACTTAGTTTCAAAATAATGTAATATAAATAACCTGTGTAGTTTAAAAGACATATAGCAACAAAATTTCTTTAAAAATTGTCTCTATTTTTGTAACTGTTTCATCCAAGAGAGAATTTTTTTTTTTGCATTCATATTTGAAAGATTACTTCTACCTTGAGAATCTGTTTATTTGGGCTGTTATCAATTATAGATCAAGTTCAGGTACATAAAACCTCAGAGTAAACATTTAAATACAGGAATTTTACTCTCATACTACTGTCATTAGCTCTGAGGAAATCAGATAACTAGCCTTTATAATCACTTATGAAAAAGTATTAACACCTTTGATCTGGACTTGATGCAGATAAGATGTAATAGATTTGTAAAGTATTGAGGTGATATTCCTTCTGGTTTGAATAACTGTTAGTCCCGAGAACAACTGTAGTTAACATGGACTTGGTATTAAGGAGAGAGAGAATCCTTACTAGTACCAGGTTCTACCTCTGTTACTTCCTAGCTTTGTGACTTTGGGCAAGACTTATCTGTCTCTGTGACTCAGATTCCTCATCGGTAAAACGAAGTTAGACTCATAAGGTTTATGTATTAAACACTTAATGTTAAAAGTAATGACTGTTGCTACTGTTATTTTTATACCTATGAAAACTTACGTTACAGAAATTTTGAACATTAACATTTTTTAACCTGAGTTGTAAATCCGTAAGACCATAAGAGTGATAGAGTATAGTTTTGTAGAGTTCAAAGTATTGTTATTTAACACTTTTTAAAAATTGGCCTTGATGAAATGAACACGGAGAAAAATATGCTGTCAGGTTTTCTCAAGATGCTGTATGTGTACAACAAATTAAATTATTTTTCCTTTCTTACCAGTTATTTATCAGAAAGTCTCATGCTTAAAGAGAACAGAACTTGCTTGTCACAGTTACTAGACATAATGAAAAGTAAGTAAAATACAAAATATTACACTGCTACTTTGTAATTAAATATCTTGATACTTAACTTGAAGTAACAGGTTATTGTTTATATTTACTTTTATTGAATTATGGTATAGAAGCATGAAGCAAGTATTGGTGAGAAACAGAAGTCATGTGACAGGACAGTTTTCATGGATATAGAACTTAGGAAAGTAAAAATATCAGATTAAAAAGATTGAGATTCAAAAAAGTCCTTTTATAGTATGCACAAATATTGATAGGCACTGGAAAAGATCTAAATGGAACTAAATTTAAGTATAATATTTAAATTTGTAACTTGTGTTATAGGTAAATCAGCTTTAACTAGTTAACATGTTATTTGTTAGTTATTTTGTTAGCTGATATTACAAAAACTGTTGTTCTTAACTGGGTACAACTTTTGCAATATCCGGAGACATTCTGGCTGCCACAACTTGGGGAGTAGTGGTGGCTGCTACTGGCATCTAGTGAGTGGAGGTAAGAATGCCATTAAACATAAAATTCACATTAAACCCTCTAGGTAGGCTGTAAAATGGCCCCCAAAGATGTCCATGTCCTTATCCCTGGACCTGTAAATTCTACCATATATGGGAAAGGGAAGGGGTCGCATATGTTATAAAGATAAGAATCTTGAGATGGGAAAATTATCTTGCATCACCCAGGTAGAGCCTAAATGCAGTTTCAAGAGTCCTTATTAGAGAAAGGCAGAGAGGGAAGTTTGACACAGAGAAGGCAGTGTGAAGACAGCAGAGAGAGATTTAAAGATCCTGGCCTTGAAAACTAGAGTAATATGGCCACAAGCCAAGGGATGCTGGCAGCCAGCAGAAGCTGGAACAGGGAAGGGGAATGGATTTTTCCCCTAGAGCCTCCAGAGAGAGAGCATAGTGATTAGCTCTGCCAATATTTTGATTGTGACCCAGTAAAACTCATTTCAGTCTCTTTGGCTTCAGAACTATGAATACATTATTATTGTCTTTAAGCCTTACTAAGTTTGTGGTAATTTTTAATAGCCTCAGGAAATAATAGAGCGTAACAAAGAATTATCCAGCCCAAACTATAATGCTGATGTTGAAAAACCCCATCTTAAGGGTTGAGTAGAACCTCCACTTATCTGATTGGCTAAGTAGCCAGCCCTCTCTATTCTTCATTCTTGTCCATGTCACACTGAGCACTCTTGGCTCTCTGGCCAATTTAATCTTTAGGATTAAAAGTCAATTGTTTGTCTCCAAAACATTTTGTACCATTGTTCTTAAATTTGTAGTTTACTGAATAAACCAATAAAATATGGTACCAAAGGTCTTGATTTTGGGTAATAGTAAATGAATGTAATTTTTATATTTTAAATGTTAAGCTGATTGTGGAGTTTATTAGGTAGTGGGGGGGCCTTAACAATAACCTACTGTGCTCATTTTATAGCTACCAGTTTTATTATTGATTTCTTATTAGCACCTTACTTTTTACTCCCTTTACTTTAATACAAAATAAGAATAACTCTTGATAAAATACTCGAGTTTAATGATATTATATCTTGCCCTGGTTCTCTCATTTTCCTGATAAATCTTGAGATTTATATTCTTTGCTTTATTGTAGTTGAATAATGTAAACAATCCAGGTAGAGGAAGTTTCTGCAATTTTAAAGTCCTTGCTTTTAGCCTAAGGAGGACATTGTTTCTTTGGTGGTGGTTTGATGTATTGGTTCTATTAAAGCAAAGGATCAATGATTAACACATTTTTACTAAGCATCCCCCCTTTATTATATATTGTATAATAATGGTTTCCTTTGTAAAAAAGAAGTATACCCTTGATCTACCATCTATAGGATAGAATGTTATGAATATAGTTAGTGGCGGGGAACAAAGCATATTCACTAAACCATGTAGAGATTTTTTAAAAACCTTGAAACTGAGCAAAATTACAATAGGATTTGAAAAAAATTACTAGATTATAGAGCATGCTTATTTTTATGCTAGACATCAGAGGTCCCCAACCTCTGAGCTGCAGACTGGTACAGGCTGCAGCAGGGGAGCAGTGGGCAAATGAGCAAAGCTTCACCTGTATTCGCACTGCTCCCTGGCACTCGCGTCACCACCTCAGCTCCATCTCATATCAGCAGGCATTGGATTTTCATAGGAACACCAGTCCTTGGTGCCAAAAAGGTTGGGGACTGCTACTATACACGATTTGGGCTAAGCAGCCGACAGCTATAATTACTTGAGCTAGAAGTATGGTGTTCATTGGATTTTAATGCAGAATACATACCCTGATAAAGATAATCACATAATTTCAAGAGTGTTATGTTGTTCCCATAGCAAGATGGAAAAATATTATTCAACTCCCTTATGAAAAGAAAGCTTTTAGTCTAGTATAAATCTCTCTTTTTTTTTTTTTTTTTATCTCTACATAGGCATGAGAAACTTGGTAAAAAGATATGAACCACCCAGATCTGAAGAAGTTGCTGGTCTGAAACAGAAGTTGGAGAGATGTCATTCTCCTGAGCTTGCACTTAATGTAATTACGTAAGTAGTTGAGATAAGTGTTTTTCAAGAATGCGACAGTCTTCCTAGGGAATCCCTGAACCTCTTCTTGTCCTTTTAATCTTTGGGTTCTCTGCAGGTCTGAGATCTCGTCTGAGGAATAAGTCCACTCTTCTGGACTTTTTTCTGTTAGCTAGAGAGGGAAACTTGGTGTATTTTCTTTCAGTACTAAACTTTATATTGAAGATAGAACTGGTAGGAAAATGTATTGCTGGGTGTTTCTTATGATACGTAATATCTCTTACTGATTTGTAGGCTGAATGTGCAAAATCACCATATTCTGGCTCTTTATGCTTTGCAGGGTGAAGGATCTGCTTCAGCTTTTAGGAGTGTTAATACAGTTGGGGATCTGGGCAAGTAATAGGAATAGTAAAACTATTTTCTGTGGAATGCATTCTGATTCAGAAGTTCTACCTTATTTGTTAAATTTTAGTGGGAGTTAGATCTGGCATGTTAGTTAAGATGCATTTGAGATGTTTTTGATCTCCATAATTGTGAATATATGCTACTATAGGAGAAGCCAGAACAACATTCCAAGGCTTTAAGGTACACATGATTCAAAGTCTTTAACTATATAGTGCAATACAATATCCAGAGATTTATTAAGTATACAAAATATGGGACTATTTATAACTATAACTGCAAACAATGGTTTAAAATAGAACTTAAAATTGGTAGACTGCACCTGGGTTTCATTGGTAGCTAAGAGGAATGAAAGGTGTGGTTACAGAGAAATAAACAATGTTGACTTTAATGAATGAAATAGTAGTCTCTCCCACATCTGCAGTTTTGCTTTCCATGGTTTCTGTCCAAGAATATTAGATGGAAAATTCCAGAAATAATTTATCAATTTTAAATTGTGTGCTTTCTGAGTAGTGTGGTGAAATCTTGCCGTGTCCCACCCAGGATGTGAATCATATTTTTGTCTAGCATATCCACACTGTACATAGTAGTTATTTTAAAACTACATAACTTATTACAGTATAGTTATAATTGTTACATTGCTGTCAATCCCTTACTGTGCCTAATTTATAAATTAAACTTTATCATAGGTATGTATCTATATGAAAAGACAGTAGGGTACTAGCTACTATTTGAGGTTTCAGGCATCCACTGCAGGTCTTAGAACGTATTCTCTGCAGGGGGCACTAGTGTATTGTAGCATTGATAATGTTTTTTTTTTCACACCGATGGGCTTAAACCAGGGGTTGGCAAACTATGGCTCATATAGGTCAAATCCAGGCCACTACCTGTTTTTAGAAAGTTTTATTGGAACATAGCCACACCCATTAGTTTGCATATTGTCTCTGTTTTCACACTGCAGAACAAGAGTTGGATAATTGTCATGGAATCTGTTAATGGCCTGTAAGTCCTAATATATTTACTGTGTCTGTCCCTTTAATGAAAAAATTTTCAGTCTCTAGATTAGATCATGGAACTGCTAGCAATCCTAAACTTCTGGTTAGGTAACTGAATGGATTCATATAATCCAAAATTTCCATCTGCTTTGTACCATGCAAAGCAAATTCTATATATATGAGTACTTGAGGAGTGCTTCTCAAACTGTCTGTAAAGAACTATTATTTTTCTTTAAATTCATTATAGACCTATACTTTTGTAAACTATAATAATTACTAGAAAAATGAATTAAGAATATAAGCTTCAGTTGTATTAAAATCTCAAATTTCTGTAAAAGTTTCTAAACACACTTAGTTTCTGTATTTATCTTATTACACACTGCAAATGGTTCATAGACCACACTTATAAATACTACATTAGGATAAAATATTTGTTTTCCTTGGTCTTTAAAATGCTTTTATCTTTTTCATTATATAAGTAATGACTATATCATTAAAGTCATTCAATACAGGTAAACCAAAGCTCTATTTGACCAAAACCCAAATCTCAATTGTAACCATAGCATTGTAACTTATAGTGTTTACCTTTTTGCCAACTCTTTCTCTCTGCATCTGTGTATGAAACAAGTTTTTTCTTTTTGTTAATATTTTCATATATATTATACAACATTTAATAATACCAGTCTTGAATTCTTACCTGTCTGGGTGAAAAGCAGCAGCACATTAGTATTTAAATTTGCATTTCCCCATTACTATGAGGTATTAAATGTTTGTTTAAGTCATTTGTGTTCTTTATTCCTTGCTTATAACCTTTGACCAATTTTGTGACATTTTGTTTTTTAGTTCATTTTACATATACTCATCTTTTTATATATTCTATAGCCATATTCTTTTTTCTTTCACTTTGTAATATATAAATTTGTCCTTGTTTTGTCCTTTTATATCTAAGTATTTTTTTTCCTACCCTAAATCTGTAATTTTGCCTTTTTTCAGCTGTTAAAACCATTTAGAATTGTTTGTGAATGGTGTGAGGTAAAATCTTTTTTTTTTTTCAAATAACCTGCTGTACCAGCCATTTAATATTTCATAATTCCTTAAATATATTTTCTATATAGGTTTTTACCTGTCAACTCTAATCATTTATATGTTTAACTCCTTGCTAATACCATACATTTAATTACCATAGCTTTTATATAGTGTTTTGATGAGACCTACACAAGATCCCCATACTTGTTTTTTGTTGTTGTTGTTTTTGCATAATCTTTCCCAAGTCAGATTTGACAAATACCATGAAAATTTCTATTAGGATTTTCATTAGAATTATGTTGAACTTAATGATCAGTTTGAAAGATATTGTCTTCTTATCCATAATTCTTTTTCTCTTTATATATGAAATATATTATATATGTTAGAATATTTCACATAGCCTTGCTAGTTTATTTCATAGGTATGTTGTCAGTTATTAAACTGTTTGATTGTTGGCTAATTACAGGAAGAAGAGGAAAGGCTATGAAGATGATGATTATATCTCAAAGAAATCCAAACATGATGAGGTATGTTCTCCAAAAGTAAATATTAAGTTATTGTACATTCTGGTGCGACCATACTGTTAAAGAGTTTTTTGTTCCAGAGTGCAAGCATTATATATAGAGAGGTGTAGGTTTTGAAAGTCTTCATTTATTTATTTATTTTTTGCATCCTTCTTTACGTACGTTGTCCATTATTACAGGGATTTTTCTCACTTCTGACTTCTTAGTCTGTTCTGAAGCAGTAAAATAGTTATTTGAATAATCCTTCATATGGCCATGGAAAGCATCAGGGATATATACATGCTAAATTTTTGCTGTATTTTTTACTCATCATGGGTTCTTCAACCCCACCCCCTTTTTAAAAATTATACCTGGCAAGTCAGATATAAATGAATAATCAGAGGCAGAAGGTCATAATTGTACTTTTATTCCTGTCATTGGAGTAGCCTGGGGAGATTATGTTATATTACTATAAGATTAAACTATTTGAAATTTTCCTAGTTTATCTACCTTCTGTGATCATGGTAAAAAGAACATTTTTCTAGAGGGAGGCAAGGCTGTAAATAATAGTGGTTATGCTTCAGTATAATGTTATCCTTACTACCTTTTCTTTCTTTCTTAGGAAGAATGGACTGATGATGACATGGTAGATTCTAACCTTTGAAATTGATTTGTCAGCCCTTATAACAAATCAACAGAAAGATGAAGCATGTCTGGCATTTCAATTTATTTACCAATGAAATAATTTGAAAGCATCAAAATCGAGTAAACTTTTCTATATATTTGTTTTTTTTTCTTTCAGGGTAGATTTATGTAAAATAAAACATCTTCAAAGGAACCAAAATATTACCTGTTTGGATAATCTTGACCCACCATGACTAATAGCAAATTAGTCTTTCTAAAGTAGCCAAACTAAAGCTCTAATTTATTTGCCTATATTGTTTTAAACAAAATGCAATAAGCATCCCTTTTGAAAAAAGGCACCCCAACAGAACTTACCAGTCAACTTTAAACATGCTAATGAATGCTTTTTGTACTCTAGAAACCTTTATAAGTGGCTTCTCAAATGCCATCCTGATATACTCAGTTATTCGTATATTACTGCTGAACTGCAAGATGTACTTCATCTGTTACAGGGTTCTGAAAGCTAGTCACCCAGAGTAACGAATATTTGTTTCCCTCATTTAGTTAACTGAAAACATTTCCAAATAGTTTTTTGAAAAAGAATCAAATAGTCTTTAGTAGTTGTCTAGATAAAACCTCAAATTGCTAAAGGTAAGGTGGGTAATAGCAAATTGTATGTTTGAGTCCATCAGTCTATTAGAGTACCTAAGTGAATCCATATAAATGTGTTTCTAGGAATTACTCAGATTGAAAGGAATTGATATAAAAAGCAAAGACTGTGGCACCAAATTACTTAGTATGAATCATGGCTACCTCTATATTGAGACTGCCCATTTCCCAAGGTGAAAATGGGGAAAATAATGCCTTCTCACAGGGTTAATTAGAACAATGCCTCTATATACTAAGTATTCAGTAAATATTGGTTATCATAGCATTTGTTTATTTAACTGTAATTTTATTCAATTTCTAAGTATTATGGATACATAACCTCTCCTCACTGTCAATACATCCCTGGCTGGGCTTCCTATAGAAGTGTAGGTACCATTTTAATTATATCTTAGTATTTGATGGCAGTATTTACTTTTTGTGTTATTTTACTCTGTAATAATTACATTTTAAGAATGAGTTTTTTAAGTTTTAGTGTCCTCTTCATTGTAGAATGAGAGAAATAAAATTCATGAAGTGTGTTTTTACAGAACTGGAGTGGAAAAGGCCTAAATTGACAGTCCAGGTTAAGTATCAGTGCTCCTAGGCTTGAGACAGAATTGCAAACTGTTCAGTTTACCTTGTTTCTCTTTTAGGTCACTAAACTGGCATCAGAGCAAAGGTCCACGTTTATCTCAAAATTTCCTACCCAGCCGCAGTTTTAGAGGTTCTATTTCATCCTTGACCAGCTAGTTACTGCAAGGCCTTCAAAGGTAAATGACAAGTTTCCTATTCTAACTTAAAAGGCAAACATGTCATTAAAATATAAAAAAAACAGAATTTTTAAAAAGGGGAGAAACATTTCAGATTGAGGAATGAGAGGTTATTATGGCTGAAGGTATGATTAGTGGGAGAACCAAACTGCCTAGCAGTAGGTTTTAGACATTTTGCATATTGTTGAGACATTTTTGGAGGTGTTAGTAATCCATATCCTTTTGAGTCCTTTATCCTCTAACACCAAGGAAGGAGATCAAGTGGGGGTACTTCTGTAATAGTACAACTGAAAAGCAGGAGGGATAGAAAAAGAAAAATGGAACTGAGTTGATATCAAAATAGTATAAAAATTTATCTTGAGGGCAGTGATCCCCAACTTTTATCACTGTTCAACTGTGGTTGCAGCTGTATCAAGGCTAGCTGCCTCCACAGAAATAACAGCTTAAAATTGTACTGTGCAGAAATCTTCTAAACCCTCCATTAACACTTTGTTTTCTCCTATATTTTAATGTTTTACCTTATATCTTCCTTGTCTATCTTGCCCATTTGATATGCTGCTACATACTTTTGTAATGCCTTCTTACCCCTGCACAATTATGGGAGTGAAAGAATTAAAGGAATCCTTCAAAAGAGACCATTAGCAAAAAAGGTGATATGAAGTTTCATCTCCTCCCTAGGCCTTGCTCTGGTACTAATTTGAACTGACCCTAAAGGAGAAAGAAAATAAATTAAGTGCTTACCTGTATTTAGACAGAAGTAATCAATTATTTAAGATATCCCTTGGTTTTATTTTAACTTAACCCTTGTGAATACTTCACAAAAATACACATACAGAAGCAAATAAAACTATACAGTCAAACTAAATACCCAGCAGATACAACAAGTAGTCAGAAGTTCAAAGATGGGTAACTGTTAAGTGGCTGATGAGGTTGTTTGCATAATCAGCTTGGAATGCTTTCAACAAAAGGCATTCTAGGTTTTTTCTTAACAGAAGAAATCGGTAATCTTTAAAATAGTTGTATGGGTAACATGCATCCTTCAGCACAATGACCAATAGTATTTATTGAATTAAAATTTACTGTTGTAAACATTTAACAAAAGCATTATGAAATCTAAATAGTCTGACAATTCGAACAAAGTAAGTGGTATGTTTAAAAAATAAAGCTGATGAGCCAATAATAGATCCATCCTATATACTTTCAACAGTTCCAGCAAGAGAAATAGCACAGTATTTTAAAAAGTATACAGCAAAGATTGTTACTATTATAATGGCAAACTCTGGAAACTGTTAATACAAATAAAAGTCATTGAACAGTCAAATGGTCATACTCCTAAGCAGGAAGAAGGTAAGGAACAGTCTGTAATCCAGTTATACTCAATTGTCAACAGAGAATGCTTTTTCTTGTCAGTTGATTTCATAGTTCTTTTTCCAAGAGACAGCAAAACTTTGGCAATTGGATGTACTGAAAATATATTCTCAAAGTTCAAGATATAGTCATAGCATTTTGTTATATGAAAGGTGATCTGTACACCAAGGCTCAGAGGTTGGTAAAGATTGATTCCATATGTGGAAAAAGTGCAAATATCCTGCACAGATAGCTTACAAAGCTGCTGGCACAGTTATTCACCAGCAGAATCAGGGTTTTGTTTGCATAGCTCACACATCACTGGAATGTGGAAAGGTGTGCTATTTTTTGGCAAGAGCAAAAGAGTCATACTGATGTGAATTACCATATCGAGCATGCTGAATCCATGCAGAACACTTTGACGAAGGCTGCTACCTGATGTCATTAGTTTTTGTATACTGGTTTTGTTTTTGTTGAAGCAGTTCTGTGATAGCCAGAAGCTTTTTCAGTACATGCTAGACAAAAAAAGTATGAAAATTAGTAAATGAATGAAAAATCTGTCAGAAATTTTGAAAAAAAAGCCATTCTACTAAAATCATAAAATTGAGTTTATTTTATTCAGGGCTGAATATTTTTGGTCATACTTTAAGATAGCATTTTTATACACTAAGTAAATACAAATTCATTTGTTTGACACTCTCCTTTCTACTTAGGCCATAACAATCTCCAGCATGCAGTGAAATCTGACTTCTGGCAATGTTCTAAGTGACACATCTTAAGCCCAATATGATCACATAAGGGCAGTTAGCTTGCAACCTAGTGAACACTTAAAGGAATCATGGAAGAAATATTACATTGCGCCTAAAATTAAAACAGTACCTTTACCTTTCTTTAAAAGTCTCAATTGGGTCAAATCCTCCCAATTTTAAGGCAAATAAGATGTTAATCCAGCCCCAGTGTAGCAAGAATACATTATACATGCCATGTGCACATGAGCAGGCCCAGGGTATACACTCGAAGTTTCTAATGTGATAAGAACCTTAATGTACCAGACTATTATCCAACTTGATTTTAGAATCTCAGATTGAAGGGTGCTCATTTAACCTCTTCTATATGGGTGGTTAGTGATAAGAAGAGCTTATTTGAAACAGCAAGTTCCAAGGTCACAGTCTAGTTTTCTGGAGCTTGAACTATTTTTACCAAATGTCCTGAATAATTCTCAATTGTTTAAGTCTAAATCACCTAGCCCTGTAGTCTGTACGTGTGAGAGAACAAGCCACATCACTACTGAATTATTAGTTCACTTGCCATTTTCCATACTTGCCAAGGAAATGTATGAACACTGTTTTCAGTAGAGTTAACACAGATTCAAGAGGAAGATTTGACGTTTTGTAGTATCAAAATGACATAATTTTAGTCTCAGCCTGTTATTCCTATCTGCTGAGATCTTACTGGCTTGTGGTTCAGAGTCTTAAAAACTAAAATAATTGATAAAAATGTTGATCATAATTCAGCTATTTATTACCTCTGAGTTTTATGCTTATGTTATGCTTAAATACTAATGAATCATCTCTGTTAACAAAGGCTGGCAAAAACCCACCTGCTGTGCACCTCGCTCATTGCTGAGCGTTCGCAGTTCATCTGAATGGGCCACACAAATTTCATGCAGTGCTGCTAAATCACGGGACAGGTCAGTTCTAGAATGCTCTGTAGTGTCTGGAAGTTCAGGTACATTCTTAAAGGGAATATAAAAACTGTATTTAGAAACAGAAATTTTATTGTCCCTTCTGAAAAGATTCTAATTGGTTTTTAACACATAATAAATAGTCTTAAATTTCTGTTAAAATTCTAAGGGCTTACTGAAATGTAATAGTGCTAATTCTGATAAAAATAGATTTTATGACCTCAGTATTTTACATCAAAACCAGGTTCCATTTTCCTCCTCCTAAGGGCAGAACATTGTGGAGTATTATTGCTAGATATTCTAAATAAATTGATTTCCTAAACTTTAGATTCCTCTACTCTTTCAGAATGAATCTCATTGTTAGTTGTATATGCTGAATCAATTTGGACAAACTGTAGTAGAAGCTGTATTAATAAAAGTGTGATGTCAAGCCTATAATTATCTGGACTATGCCCAAAACACTTGTTAATGTGCGGAAACTATCAGTGTTAATTATGGTATCTTCAGATAAGGTTCATAAAATAATTCAGTTGCTATAATAAGTTAATAGTGCAAGCACTAAATAATGATGCTATTTTGAGCCTTAGAATAAAATGTAACATGAGCTCAGATTATCAGTAATTTTAAATAAATTCATTTCTTTCCAGAACGGTGACAATATTTGCTATATACTCCTAATACTGTGAATCTAAAAACCTAAAATATGGCTTAAGATAAAACTAGCTAGCCTTAAAAAATTTTTTCAATCACTGACCAACTATTTTTTGGTAACCAGAAAGATTTGTCTTCAACACTTCCTAGAAGCTCACATATAGAAACATGGACAGTTAACACTTTGCTCCTTTATTTCTCTATTTATTATAAATATGGAGCTATGCTGTAAATAATTTCTATATAGTACTTTTCATACCTGAGGTTGCAAACCAGGAGCCCACAGGCAGTCCTGATAGATTTAACTGCCCAGTGGTGTGATGGTTGTTTACTGCTATTTTTAACCAGGGATTCCCAACCCCCAGGCTGCAGACCAGTGCCATCCATGATCTGTAAGGAACCTAGGAACTGGGCTGCACAGCATAAGGAGAGTGGCAGGTGAGCGAGCGAAGCTTCATCTGTATTTGCAGCTGCTCCCCAGTGCTAGCACCACCACCTCAGATTATCAGGAATTAGATTCTTATAGGAACACCAGTCCTTGGTGCCAAAAAAGTTGAAAATGTTGGGGACCACTGTTTTTAACTGAATTTGAATGTACTAAGGCAGAATATGGGCAACCTCAAACTCCTACCCTAGAACTCCTGAATGCCATACACCTGTCAAAATTCAGATACACATTTCCTTTCTGGTTTGTTTGTGTATAAACTGAATACTTAATATATTTACTTCGTTTTAAATTGAGTCAACATCTGAAAATTTACGATTGATAATTAAGAAAATTTAAGTTTATTAAGAAATCTGGGGTTTTAGAAATTTTTTAAAACCCTCTATTAATTTTTAATCACTATTTTATTTATAAAGGCCCAAATAAGGCGTAAGTAGTCCACTCGCTGAAATATAACATCAAATCCATGTATTTTATTCCTAAAAAGCCACAAGAACATTCAATCTCCAGTCCATTATACTTATTTAACCTGGTCAGAACTGGATCATCTGTCTCATTTCAGATTCCATACAATAACAGCGAAGTAAAAGTAGCTAGTGGCAAAAAGACTGTCGTAACAGCTAATAGAAATAATGAAGGACAAAACTAGAAAATGGCACAAATCCAAAAGCCCCAATAGTATATGCTTGATATAAACTACTTAGTGTAAGAATAAGTAGTTGAAACTATAGTCAAACAAAATAATTTGTTTAGGAAAGCAGACAAAAATAGGCAGCTTTTTCTTTTTTAGTTCTGAATAGAAAATCTTTTTAAAGATTTTTGCTAAGATGAGTTAACTCTCAGCTATACTAACTACAGGTACTTGAAAATTATATACATACCCCAAGTTCATCTAAAAACATGATCATACGATGTTTGTTACTTTTGATGAAAGGATTGACACCTTCCATATAGGGTTCCTAAAAATATAAAAATATAAAAAGCTTACTATATCCATCAAAAACACATCGTCTGATCTATATAACAATGTGTACATGTAGCAAGAATTCTTACAAATCTAATTCCATCAGTAGCAATACATGTTCAAAAGAATTAATCATACAGTGACAATATTTTCCTTCCGCTATAAACATCTATACTGAGGAATTGGAGTATTTTAATAGAAGAATAAATTCTGGATGAGAACAAACTAGAACACATAGCTAAGCAGACACAAATTGCTTATATGTAATTCATTCAAAAAGAATTACTGAGAAACTATTATTTGCCAAGCACCAATACAAACATGGGCCCAACAACCTAGCAAAGAATATAGGAAATTAAAAATGTACGATAAGGACTACGGTACAAAATTATATCATTCACAGCCTGCCTCGGGATTCAGATAAATTCAAAAGCTAAACCATACTTATAAACTGTACTTTAAGTGTATTTGAAAATAAACTATACTGTAAAACAGAAAAGAGTTAATATTTTACTGAGTTTAAGAGATAAGGACCTCTACTGTCAATTCCAATGCGACATAAAAAATTACTCAGTTTCTCTAAGCAGTGAAACACAAAGTAACATTACAACCTATTGGATTGGAAAAAATTGAAAAGAATAATACTTATTGAGTACTGCACCAAGGCTATAGGGAGCAAAAAAGCTTAGTAATTTTATTCTAAAGTTAGTTTAAGGAAATTACTGGAAGAGTTTGAAAGTAAGTATACATAAGAATACTTGTTACACCAATATTTTTAATAACGACAAATTAGAAGCCATCTAAATATCCAGTAGAAAACTACTTAACATCTATCTACATGATAGCATACTAAATAATAATCATATGTTTCCAGGCACAGCAAGAAGTTTGTTACACATTGACAAAAGCAGGTGAGATGGTATGATCCCTACCAGAATATTAACATTCCTTAGGTAGTGGGATCACACGACTATTTTAAAAACTCTTGCACGTTGAAAATTTAGTGAAAGTTTACTGTGAAATAACAGCTTAGGGTGAATTTTAAAAATATGCTCACTTTATATTTAAAAGTGGGAGAATTTGAGTATATTAAAAAATGAAAAAACTGTTCTATAATGGCTCAAAAGGTGATTTTCAAAATTCCATTATTAAAATCTAAACATTTTAAAAAATCAACACCAACAAAAATATACAGTCTTTATGAAATATCTACTAGTGAAAATTTACTTAAGCTATATTTTGATTTTATGATGTCAAAGTTAAACTTAAAGTATCAAATTTTTACCTTAGCTCCAAATTCCACAAGATTTGCTAAATTCTGCACAGACTTAGCAACTAATATCAGTGTTCTTGCAGCAATAGGAGATGGGGAATCTATAAGAGAATTGGGCATAGTGAATGAGACCAACTCCAAAGGTACTTCAGGTAAAACTATTAAAATTTAGGACTTTAATATTTTTTTACTGTTAAAGGTACTAACATTCACCCATTCAAAACTTTTTAAAAATAACCTGTACAATTCAAAAGAACTTGAGTAAAAGAGGAACTAATGAATACATTTATCAGGGCTTCTAATTTTGTGAAAAAGGTACTACTACAAGACTCAGCAATTCCCAAGTGGTTGATGATAATGCAAAATATCTCAAAGCTTAATATCCACACTAAAAAAAAAAAAACTCACTCTGTACACACTTTGTGACAATTCACAAAGCTAATTTCAACCTACTCAGGTTAGCAATTTGCAATCTGAGTTATTACCTTCTCCAAACTTCCACTGACTACAAATAACTCACTTTAAAGCTCAATAACAAAGATAAAGTATGGGACTTCTGTTCTAATTTTGAAGAGAAAAACATGCAGTTTAAAATATTTTAAAAGTTTATTAAATATTAGTTAGAAGCATTTCCTTATAGAATACAAATAGTATTTGTGGTTATTAACTATAAGCCCTGAAACATAATTATTTAACAGTAAAAACCTATAGGGAGTCTACCTGACTGCCTGATTTTAGATGGTACTCTTTGTATCTAAGCTGCTAAATTATCAATAGTATTTGCCTCCTTGTTCAAGGCTGAATGACATTCGGATAAATCTCTCCAAAAAAATTCTGAACCTTTCATTTTTAATAGACCATAGGTTTAACCATTTTAGTAGCAACGAAAGATAACAGATGTGATGGCTAGATGTGTAAAACTTAACATATTCCAAAATAGTTTTAATACAAATTTGAGCTTCAAATTATTACGATAAAAATGGTTCGAGTTCTATCTTTTAATAATGGCTCATTACTATATTCACAGTCATGAATATACTCTTGTCCTTTCTTTCAAAGAAGCCTACAACATTCCATAATGGACATATAGGTAATAAGCAAAATCAGTCTGGTTTATTGGAGTTTAAAATGGCTGATTAACATTATATAACTGGTGACAAGATATCTCTAAAGAGCCAATTTTTAGTATTCACAGAGCACTACTGCAACTGTAGCACACATAAAAGTTCTTCCCAATTTGAAAAAGACAGAGTATGAGACAGGTAGAAATGGAGAAAAAGTGGTATGTATCTAATCATGCCATCTTAGACTCCAGATATTAGATGAGAAGAAAAAGAAAGAAACAAAATGAGAAAAGGTAAACTAGCAACAGGGAGGAAGAAAAGAAGGGTGCTATGTATGTTTTTTTAAAAAATCAAATTTAGAAGAAAATATGAGTAACCTTACTAAGTATGAAATTATAATTTCAAAATTTATCAAAAACTGATTACCTGAGATGATATTAAACATCCTTGGATTCAGGATGGCAGGACAGATAAGTCGAAGAAAAACAAAACCACTGAATAGAAGGAAAAATTTTTTTTTAGAAAACTACATTAAAATTATAAATATGAACAAAATTTTTAATACTCATAACCATGAACTCTGAACTAATATAGGGGAGCTCAAACAGCTTTAAGGAAAATAAAGTATCTTACTTTAAGAATACATATATCTTTTTCTTAAACATACTCATTTTTATCAAATTTGGAATTTTAGATTTACATTGTATTTGTAGCCTTTTACTGTCTCAGCTATTTATTCCAAGTTAGTAGTACGTTTTAAATTTACTTTAAGGAAAGAGTGTCTTTAGGAACACTAATAATTTTGAAAAACTATAGGAGCACAAATAAACCTTTTTGTAGATACATAGTTTTGTAAGGTCCTAAAACTTTCATTCTCTTTTCTTTCTTTCTGTATTTAAACAACATGACCCAGTAAAGTCTGTTATAAATTAAGTTGATTATATTGATTTTGTTGATGAGTCATAAAAATAAGAATCCATGTACTAGGGGAAAAGTAACTTCTTGATAAAATATAATAGAATGCTGAAAAGCTTTTATGGCAATAAAGAAAAAGACATCAGCCTTTCGATCTAAAATTTTCAAAAGTCCTTCAATTATAAAATAATAGCAAAAACAAGAATTAGTATAGAAGCATGTGGCTTAACAACATTGTCATATATAATTTTGCCAGCTAATCTTACTCAGAACAATGTATGTATAAAACTGCAAGCTTTTATAGCTTATTCTTAACCTGCCCCCTTTAGTTAGAGACAACTTTTCTCTAATTTCCTTGAAGAGGAATCCATACTAATAACTGACCTGTTACTAGCCCCTTCTAATGACAAGCATTATTCCTAAAACAGTTAATAAAATTCCTTCTAGAGACTAAAATCATCAATAAAATAGTCTCTGTTCTCTGTTAAGAGTAGATAACTCAATTTCTCAGCATTTACCTTCCAACATATGAGAGTTTGCTAATTTTGGAATCTCAGAAAGTGATATGTTACTTCTCAGCATTTGTTACAATTATACAACAACAATTACTAAGTTTTTAAATTTGGGTTTATTTAAAAGAATCCTGCACAAATTTTGCTTGAATATATTTTGATACTTAAATAGGTCATAGAATCTGAAATGTAACCTGATAACATTGAAACCATAAAAGGATTTCAGTGTGTAAATCAATTTTCTGTGAGTTTTTAGAGGTAACTTTAAATTTAAGAGGGATACTATGTACCTACGCATAATTTAAAAGCTTATCAAACAGAAATCATCACCTTTGGCATAAATGTCTATTAAAACACCCTCTAGTATCAAACAATCCACATAGCAGAATTTCCTGATGTTTTAACAGGTATACTTGTTTGAAACATAGTACAATGTTAACTTATGTAACATATAGTAGTGCTGAGACACTTGTAATTCTTTTTTATTCTCAATCACTACTAAAACCAAGAAATACAGACTCTACGATTCTTAAGTATTTATATCTTATGATTACTAGGATTTTATCTGTAAAAGAGTAGAAGCCTCTACAAAATTTAGGTTAAGAACTAGATTAACATACATTTTCAAAACTATAATATTGGTGATTTTAGTGGTTGGCTAATTTTTTACTGGAAATAACATGACTGGAAGTATATATTCTCCATAATAAATATCTTTATTACACTACTATATTCTCTGATACTTTTTCACTAAATTTCCAATTGTCTTGAATGGGTTGGAGTGTGCTTTTTAAAAAAACCTGCAATAGTGTTAAGAATATTAGAATGGGTCTTAGGTTTGTCTTTGGTTATATATTAGCCACTAACTTTCTATATAACTTTAAGCAAACAATTTAACCTCTACAGATATGCTTCTTCACCTGAAAAATGTTAAAATATTGATGAAGTCCCTTTATGTAACCTACAAAATTCTATATAACTTGCCAAAGCAATTTCTAATTATATAGTGAGGTCACTGAAACACAGCTTCAGAACTAGAGACTCTGGTTGGAGATTAGCCCACAGTAAGACTGTCTTACATATCAATTAATCAGTATCTAAATGGTTCAATTATTGTTCTTAGCACCAGATCAATTCTTTTTTCTTTCTCTATTCTCTCCCTCCCTTTGTCTACACACACACACACCCAGAGATGTGTGTATATGTGTGTATGAAAAGTACTATATGAAGTCAGCCAGATTTTGTTGATTGTAACTTTTAACCTCATTTTGTTAGATAAAAAAAAAATACCAAATAGTTAAAGTGACTATAAATGTATGTTCAGGTTTTTTAAAAAGCAATAAATATCTAAGTATCTCATAGTAACTTCCAAAACTTACACAAACACATACACACACAGATACAGTAAAAGTCTAGGAGCTGTCTGAACTCAGAAAATATCCAACAGGGCTCTGAATAAAGTATAAGGTTTTATACAGTTTTGTATACTGTTGCTCTTCAAATTTTTCCAATTATGCACTTGACTCTCAATGTGTGCCATATATAGTGGTGTAACAAGTGAACTGATAAGCCTTACCTAACAACTCTTGTTCTCATGGTGGTATTTGTAGGCCATTTGTGCTGAACTGATTTCTGTAAACACCCATAAATATATCTCAGTGTCCTGCCAAAATAAGCACAACCATCTCAATACAGAAAGCAAGTGAAAATGCTGCTCTTATTGTACCCAAAGCTGATTTACCAGATGTAAGATATTTTAATGCAAGTGGCCCTTCTGCCAAAAAAAATCTGGCTAAAAATAATGAGAGAATCAAATAAGTTTTAATTATTTACTGATTTAATCAATTCTTTACATTTACTTTAGAAGAAATCTTATCATTTTCAGATTACTTCTATATTAACGAAAAAAGTATTGGGGTAAGGATAAAGAGAAACTGAATACAGGTTCGGGGGAGACAGACATTGACCTAAGAAGTTAACTTAAACCCGAATAAGTGAGTTCACTAACACTGGAAGCTTCCATTAAGCGGATATTGAGTAATTTTCCTGTGTACATTGTAGGAAAGATACTCAAGTATAGACTGGATAGATAAATGCTTTTTATCATCTCAAATCTGAGACTGTAAAGCTCTGTTCATTCTCAGAGTTACTACAGAAAAGACATATTGGTTTGTATAAAAACATGATTTGTTTCATTCTGGTTTTTTCAGGTCAGTCTTTTTCCTTAAACACAATTCGTATCCTAACTTTTTCAGAGTATCATAACATCAGGACAGTGGAAAAGCTTACATATTTTAGAAATATAAATATTTTGAAATACAAATATATAATTTTTTTGTCAAATTAAAATTTCACAACTTACGGTGGAAGTATTTCTGAAGCCATGAATATTTTCTCCACAAGCTCTGAAAGTATGTTTAATAGGTGTGCTAAATTAGTGTTCACATCTTCATTTTTTTCTAACTTTGATGGACTTAACTAAGAGAATGAAAAAATATAAATGCATCTTGGCAATGATAAACAAATGAATCATGGTAATCAAACAGTTGTTTAAAGGTTCTCTATTTTTTATCTGTTATTAGTCTTTTGGGGAAGGGGGAGTATAAATGAGAATTTTTAAGTAATTTGCTCTATGGAATTATTTAGGTTTGTTACTGTAGTTCCCAGTTACAGTTAACTCCTGAACACCACAAATTTGAACTGCAGAGGTCTACTTATACACAGACTTTTTTCAGTAGATATCTGTACTGTTTTGGATCTCAGATGGAAGTCCAAGAATGCAGAAAGCTGACTGTATGCACTGATCTATGTCATTTTATATAGGGGGGACTTGCATATCTGTGGATTGGGGTATCTACAGGCATCCTGGAACCAATTCCCCGCAGACACAGAAGTACATTAAGTTTTGGGGGAGTCGAAAATTATACATGGATTTTCTACTGTGTGTGAGGGAGTGGCACCTCTAATCCCTGCAATGTTTAGAGGTCAATTGTGCTCAACTGAAGAGCAAGCTATGATTATTTAAAAATGTTCAGTTGCTTTGGGATTAATACCAGTGTTAAAGTTCTGTTCATTTACCAGATTTTACCATAGATATTTACACACATAAAATTGGATTATACTTTATTTTAAATACAGATTTCTCAACCAAAAGACAAGAAACAAAACAAACAAACAAACAAAAACAGCTTTACTGGCCATGTACACTATACTGTTATAAAATCTATCTTAATTCTATTTATTTGAGGGACAAAAAATGATTAAAATATAGAAAGGCTTTTCTGAATAAGACTAATTTAATGACTAATTAAAATACCAAATAAAGCCCTTTGGCAAAACCTTTTCTCAAAACTCTTCCAGTAACCCTTGAAATCTAAAAGTTCTGATCTAGAATCAGTGGAGAGTATCTATGTATGTCTAAATTCCCTACCCTGGATTCCCAGCATTCAGATATTCTTCAGCCTTGCTGAATTTCTATATCCTGTGTAGTTTTGCCAACTGTGTTATCAACCCGGATTTTCAACACTAAATCATCAATTTATTCCCTTTAATAAAAACTGACAATACAGAGTTAACATTCGACAGCTCCCAGCATATATTATCACATGAATTCATTATTTTATTAATTTTATATCTTCCTTCTTTAGTTACTCTACCTTCAAAGTAAAATGAGACTAGCCATATGAGATTGCACACTTTATCTCAATGGTTCATGATGAATTTACACTGAAACCTTAATAATTCAAAGAGAATGTTTTTACTTTGCTTTTGAGGGAATTATCTCTCACCAGCCCTCCACCCCCGAAAACAAAAACAAAACTTCAAAGACAAACATATAGATGTTATGATGTGCTACACATAACTAGGATATACAACAAAAGTATCCAGCAAAAACTTCAATTTATGTTATGTGTACATTCTAAAAGTAGAATACACTTTATCATTAGTACAGTAGGATAAATTATAAAGTACTCATGATAAATGAATTTCTAATGCAATCGTTTTTCATGCCATAATAAAGTTTACTCTTAAAAAAACATTGTTTTGCATAACATTTTCCTAATGCAATGAATAATTTTAAAAAGCTAATAAATTTTCCTTATTAACTAACTATAAAGCATTACCTATTGAAATTAGCTTTTTGCTGAAATACTTAAAACATTAAATTCTTACCTCACAGGACTGCTTGCTTTCCATTATCTTTAAAATAGAGTCTTTTAAAGCATGATGAACGAATTGTGTAGCAGTGGCTTTCATATACTGCTCCATCAAGGTGCTTGCAAGTGTTGTGGCTCGAAATAAAGTAGTGGCTTCATCTACATAAATATTTACATTAAAACAAATTCATTTTTTCCTCAACCATTTTCTCTCAACAATTATAACCATTTAAATATGCTTAACTGCATGTAGCACTGAGGTACTGATTATAACAGTATCCTTTATTTCTATACACTCAACTCTTTAAGACTTTATATCATTACTTCATTAGATCATAAACAGGAGAAGGGATTAACACTACCACATTCATATAAAAAAGCAAAGGCTTAGAATGTTTAGGTGACTTGTCTAAAACCAAAGAGCCAGTTAGTGACATAGTAAGGCCAGAATCTAGCTTTGCTGTCCACTGAGCCCATGCTTTGAAAAATCTGAGTTAATTTCCAAATAAAAATATAACATAAAAATCCCAGTATATTATTAACCCTAAAACATGGCACTAATGACTTTTAATAAAATCCTAAAACAAAAATTGTCAAAAAAGACAATCTCAGTGTAAATTATGTACCACCACTTATTCTTTCCTGACAAATCTACATATTTTTACATTTCCTGTGATTGGGAGGAAATAGTTCTAGATTTCACAGTTTATTTGAGGAAACCTGGAAGCAAGTACTGTTACTAAGTCAAAGTGCTGGTTGGAAATGGGTTATTCTGACATATTTATAAGGCATTACAAAACATTATGTGTCAGCTATATTGCCTGGAAACTACTGATCTATAGAAGCTAGATATAAAATTCAGCTAACACTCTGTAATGAATTAGTAAAAAATAAACAAGAGATTGTGGTAGATATACTAAACTATTCTTAATAAAGCACCATAAGCCACTTTCTTATGGCTTCTAATACTAATCTGTCATGACAGAAACTGTATTAGAAGTATCGACCCCCCATAATAGCCAGCATAAGAATCAGAACTGACATTCCAACTGTAATTTTAATGAAGGAAAATGTAACTTATTTTATAAGATGATTTAACTGTTTAATATATTCTAAGATGAATCCACATATATTTGATATGTAAAATCTGCTTATTGATCAAATTTTTATAAGTATCACACTAACACTCCCATACTGTACCTTCCATGCTTATTTCTCTGTCATTTAGTGTACATAACAACAATGATTCAAGCTTTTCATGAAGAAAAATCCTTAATAGGATGCTAGCCAGTAGTGTTCGGTCTTGTCCACAAACATGTGATAAAGCATAGACGACATGAAGTTCCTTTTGCAGTATAAGCTAAAAATGACATTAAGAAAGATTGTTGAAAGTACACAGCATTAAGCATTCTCAGTGAGATCAACAGAAAATATGTTCTTATATTTAGAAATATGTTCTACTGAATAAATTTATTAAAAATAGAATTTTAAGTTTGTAGCCTACATATCTTTGTCTCTTTAAGACCAACATCATAGTACCACAAGGCTATTCACTCTCTGTCAGTGTGTCACTAAACTATGGAATTACTATACTTAATGATTTTTCATTAAATATTAAATATTTCTGTTAACACCATTAAAAGTAATAAGACTGATAAATAACTTAATACCTCTTTAAATTCACTGTATTCTTCTTCTGGCATGATTTTCTCCATAGAATATCGTGCTCGGACTCGCAGGGATCCTGGTTCAATACCTTTTAGCGGTATATGGGAGCTGAGCAAAAACCATTCATCTGTGGCATGCCCTTTCTGTAGCCGGCTCAACTGGCAGCGCATAAATACTTTGATAGAAAAATATCAAATGCTTACTGTCTAAAACGATGACACTATAATTAGTTACATGAATAAATTTTCCTGATGTTTTGTCTTCTCTATAGTATTAAATGCTTTTTATTGTAAAGGAGTTTTTGGTGATATCACCAATTCAGCACTTAATTGTTTACTTCATTAATTTACTGAATATATACTATGTTCCAGACTTGAACATGGGATACAGACATGATTAAGACATGGTCTTTGAGTTGCATATTGGTCATGGTCTAGCCAAGAAGGCAAGAAATCACTTATAGTACAATGTGATAAGTGCTGTAAGAGTGGTTAATAATGCTGCAGTACAGAGAGGTAATATCTAATTCAACCTGCAGAGGTTAAAAATGTATTCTAAATAAGTAACCCTTAAGTGAACTTGTAACAAGATCTGGAGCTGTTCATCTAAATATAGAAAGAGACAGACAGGCAGGTGGGGTAGAGGTAAGCATGAGCACAGTCTAAATAGAAGATACAATGGATGCTTTTAAAATTCATGGATAATTTATGAGCTATGAAAAAGCTTGTGTAGTAACTGGAGAGAGGGATATACAAAAAGATTACACAGAGCAAAAGGAAGGAGGAGTGAATCAGGAAAAGATCTTTCTTCTGTGTCACTGGGGGATGCAGGTAATTTTATTTTAAAAGTAATGGGGAATCACTAAAAATGGTTAAGCATTTAAATACAGAAATTACAGAATAAACATTTTATAGAGAAAAATTCAGGCTTTGATCTATCCGTTAAAACATAATACTTCTTTCCCTAGGCCTGACTTTTAAGAAGGTATTAACCTAATTCACACTGATGTGAATTACTAAATTCCACTGCCACCTGTTTTAGCAACAGGCTGAAAAAAGGTGTGCAGCTGAGATCCAAAACTGAAAGGGTTTGAATACCAGAGGTGAATAAATAGTGCACTCACATTTAAAGAATTTTTTTAGATTTTTTTCACTTATATGCCAAGTATAAGAAAATAGGAAAAACCTTAAAAGTAGAAAGAAGAGATAAGGGAAGGACCAAAGAAAGATGACTACTGCTGCTGTTTTCTTGTTCTTCCTATTCATTGGGAAGGGGGAAGATGAATAGATACACAATTTAATCATAAGGGCATAGGTTTAGTGTGTACACTTTACTAATTTTGGTCTTTTTATCTTACATACATTTCTCAACAATCAATACCTTTAGATGTACAAAAACAAACATGTCAAATTATACTATCTGCACT
Organism: Macroglossus sobrinus; assembly: GCA_004027375.1. Taxonomy (NCBI): domain Eukaryota; kingdom Metazoa; phylum Chordata; class Mammalia; order Chiroptera; family Pteropodidae; genus Macroglossus; species Macroglossus sobrinus. Next base: position 246,621 of record PVKZ01000122.1, on the reverse strand, counting down.
TCTATTTTGTTTTTTTAATTTCCATTTTAGACTATTTCATTATGAATTTTAAAGTATGTAAAACATGGTTTTTTTTATATTAGAAAGAAATTTCTGTATCAACTTACAGATATCAGGATCTTTACTCTTCTTTGTTTTATTACTAAGAGTTATTTCAAATCTGTTGATATCTGGGGGAAGATCACTAAAGGAGCAAGGAGAAAAAGAATTAACAAAATGTCTTGGTATCAAATTATCTAATTCCTTTATTTCTAGTATCAAATAAGGCCCCTATTTTGCTACTAAACAACTTAAATGTGTTAGATTTACTATTAGATTCAAAACTTGTTTTATGCTTGCTATATAAGAATACAGACAAGAAAATTACAGTCCCCAATAATCTTCAACCTCCTCAAGTAAATCATGAGCATTTGTAGACATTTTGTATTTGTGTCAGTAAGTGGTTTGGACTTTCCAGTAATGTTAATTTATATTAATAACTATGTGAAAAACAGAAGACACAGCCCTTTACTAGTAAAGCGAACAAATACAACAGAAAAAAAATGTTTGTGCTATTACAGTGCCTGAACTCGGTACCATGTTGAGAGTTTAGATAAAGAAAAAAGGGAGAGAGGAGAGAGGAGGAATATGCAATATGGTAAAAGAAAATAATTTAATATAATGATAAAATGAGACTTACTCAAAGACAAACTCTTCTGACCATACCGGGTTTTGCCCTTCCCTTGCATGAGTTTTTGCTACCTGGACACTGTTCAGGTAGATGTTACAATATGGATTAGTAAAATGTTTTAGTGGGAGTTTATGAGCTTCTTCAATATGTAAAACAAGGCTGCTGACCTAAAGAAAGCACAAAAATTGTTACCCCAGATTTCAAGAATGATGCATTAGGCTTCAAAAGCAATTACTATAAATGAAATTTTACTTTACAAGTTATTCTTCCAATTATATTCTTACAGAAATGAAGTACACCTTTTCTACTATAAAATAATTGTTCAGAGAAGATGAAGGTAAGAAGAGGATACTTTATCATTGAAAGTAAATAACTGTCACCACCCAAATCAAAATCTCATGTCATATAATACTCACCTGGAAGGTTTTATTTCTATAAAGAGTTCCACAGCTATAAAATATTTTAAAACAGATTCTACCTCTCCATTCTACAGAAAAGGATACAAATCCAAAGAAGCAAAGTTATCTGTCAGTTTTGATGCCAAAACATAGACTATCTATCTTCTAGTATCTGGCCCTCTTTTCTTTCTTGCCAACTACTACTAGTGTGGCCTTGGGCAAGACAGTCTTCTGTGAGCCTCATCTTCCTCAGATGTAAAATCAGGATAAAGTTTACACTGCAAATTGTTGTAAAGATTTGAAATAAAATGTGTAAAGCACACAGCAGAGTACCTGACCCAGGAGAAGGGTTCAAGAGGTAATAGCTATATCATTTCTGTAAATGATAATTCCATAGCTAAAGTTTCACACAATACATAATCTGCAAAAATTCAATGTGCTTTTCCATAGCTTACTCAATGTTAAAATATATTTTGAGAACACATAGTGATTATGTATATAATTAAATGCCTTTGGGGAGTCAGTCTTTTGGTTATAGGAATATAAATTATAGTCATCTGAATATTAACCTGAATATTTACTTCCAATAAAACAATATATTAAATTCACCAAGCTTATTGGAAATTCTCCTAAGTAAAACAAGAGTCACATTGGTCAATAAATATTGTATTACACTTTCCTCAAAACTCCAAAAATGTTAAAATTACCTATTTTTTCTAGTTATCTAGTTTTCTAGATAACTAAAAAGAAAAAAAGCAAAGAAATGGAGGATTCAAATTTGACTTTACATGCCTAGAAAGAGGCAAGCTTAACTCTCCCTAAACAAACATACAGGACATGTTAAGGTTCAAATAAGATATAGGATACTACTTAAGAGTTATGTAATACATTTCAAAAGCAAAAGGAAAATTCCAAGTTTATTGGGATCAGTAGTTTAAGTCAGACAATCTTTTCAGTAAGTATCTTTTTAGTTCTACTTTTTTGAAATAAGCCAAAATAAAAATTTTTAAGAAAAAAATAATAAAAGTGCCCAACAGAATAGTGTCTGTTGTTGATGGTTTGGTATTATTTTAAATGGAAAAAAAACATTCTTTGTATGCATTCAAAGGATGGCATTATGGCATTACTAAATATCCAGCAAGTATGTAAAGAACAATCTCTTTCCTAAAGAAATAACTATTTCTCCTGCTACTGAAGCAAGTAGGAGCATAGATTTAAACTGCCTGAAAAGATTTTCTCTTAAGAACTCTAAAGTGTTTAAAGTGTTGGCCAAAACGGTTCATACAGAAATAAAAATAAAGAAAGTGATAGACAAATTGTGACAGTTACAAATCAAAGAAAATTAAGTTTCACCTGACGCAGGCGTTTATTAGATGTCCCTGGACTACTTTTCCGAAAATTGCAAAATGCCTGCAGACCTTTCATCCAATCCTACAAAAAATAAACAAAAAAACAACATTTCAAAGAAATATATTATACAATAGTTTAGTTTCCAATCATCACTTTATTTAAATTCAATAGTTCTTTCCTTCTTAGACTGCCATTTGTAAACTTACAGAATGCTGCATGTTAATATATTTGTGCCCCAATAAAATATAGCAATGATCAAAACAATTATTATAATTCTGCAAAAGACGATTTCTGTAGAATCTCTACATTAATGTTAAGTATACCAATGAGTGGCCATTAATTAGCTCCAAAAATAAAATTTAAGTCTAGTTAAGTTACAACTTGAGGCACCTTAAGGCAAAATTTAACTTGATATATTTTTGAAAGGAGAGTTGACTGCAAAACCAAATGAATAATGTGAAGACTGATTTGATAACAAGTATTCTAATCGTTACTTTAGCCCATGATGTGGGTAGAAATGTGTAAAGGAATCTGAGTTATTTGTAAACTTTTCACATATAACATTAAATTTTTTCCAGCCTAATATTCAGATGAAGTAGCAGCTATATTTTAACAAGTTTAACCATCTAGTGCTTTAGAGAAAGAAAAATTTCAGGTTCATCAAAAAGAAATATTTCACCTTCATTATATGTTTCTAGAAAGATCTACACTGTTGCTTTACTCAATTTTGTCTTTAGTTTGTTGACTATTTCAATGAATCTGAACTGTTAATGTTTTGAGAACACATTTATAGTAAAGCAAATTAAGACCAAATCAATTACCACAGCTTTTAGAAATAGAAGAGAATAACCAGAGATCCCACAAGCCACCAAAGTAATGAAAATTACAAATACAGGCGGTACTTTTGGACTTTAAGTAGTATTTGGAAATACAGAATACAGAAAAGTACATATAAATACAGTAAAAAAAATGTTCTGTTTATACAGCTAAATGAGGAATGCAAAACATACTGAAATAATCATTAAGGTATGTAACATCTTCAATTAGACGGAACATGACAAAGTAACTAGAAGATATGAAGTTTAAATTTTCTAACCCAATTTCTAATATTTAAAAAAAATGTCTATGTTACCAAAATGTTTTGAGCCGTACATTTTCATCTAAAAATTATGGATACATACCAGGTTTTATGTGTGTTATATGTTTGTAGTGAGTACTTGAGATATTTTATAAAGATCTGAAACATGCAATTCAATTATGAGCCATGAAACATAATATTTCATTCATCAAGTTTTTTCTAAAGTAAGGTATTTTCATAATTTATGAGTAGGAGGCCCATATCGGGATCCACAGTTTTAAGAGCATCTTTCTGATGTTAAGGGCTGGCAAATTATCTTCTATTTTCAACGAAGTTGCTTTCTTTGACCTCTCAACCACCTTCTGATTCTTTCCATACACAGAGTATAAGCAGAAATATGGTAATATTTCCACAAAATGCCACTAAGCACCCCAGAAATATTATAGTTCAAAGAAGTCAAATATTTTTAGAAGATTTTTTTTAACGCATTATTTCTTCACAGCCTTACTTTAAATATAATAAAGGTCTTTAGAAGGGCACTGCACATAGATTATGGCTAGTGCCAAAAAAAGGCATTATATATAGACTTAGAGAAAAAAGAGAAAATTCCTAAAACAGTTTTCCTTCTGATGACTGAACTTGTATTTTTAGACATGGAGTTCAATCAGTGAATACTAACAATGCTTATTAGCAAAACTAACTGGCTTACCTTTCAATTGTACTGAGAATATCTATAACCTTTCTGCAGAGAGGATTTTAAATGAACATTCTCAGACTCAACATCATAGAGTATTTAAAGGTCAACTTAAAATACGTTTTTCATTCCTAATAACCTGTTACTGTGTTTTTCCACATTTCTTTAAAAAAATGTTTTACATTTAAATATTATCATTCCTTTAAAAGATTATTAGATTTCAGGTGGCATCTGTTTTATCATTTTATCTGAAATGCAATCATTTCTATTCTAGTTAAAAACAAAACAAGTGTACAATATATAAATATCTAACTACTATGTTGTATACTTAAACTAATATTGTTTGTATGTCAACTTTAATTGAACATTAAATTAAAAAAAAAGAAAACGTGGGCCAAATATTTACAGTAGTTGAAGAAAAAATTAACTTACTTCTGCTTGTTCTGGAGTTTCTCCTGCAAAGTAAAAGATGTAATGTTCTTCACTAAAGTGCTGAACTACTATCTGAAAACAGTTTGGCCTTTAAATAGAAACAAAAAAGTTATTAGGAAGTTTAATGAAAAGTATTAAAAGACTTAAGCCACTTAAAAAAAATCAAAATATATTTTACATAAAATTACATAATTCTTAATTAAGAGAAATAATACTCCCTTGTACCAGATCATTACTAAAAAGAAAATGTCAGCTGCAAGCATTTTAGAAAACTTTTTGTCTGCCTATTAAGTGTTCATCAAACTTTCAAAAATTTTAATCTACTATGTAAATTAATTTTAAGAGATTAGAAATAGAAAAGTTACAAAGAAATTGAAGCAGAAATGCCAGAATTATATATAGGCAATCCAAACATTTTTAAAGCAAAGAAAATGTTACTAAAGTCACTGCTTCAAAATGATACAGAATACACACACACACACACACACACACACACTCACACGTGAGTATATGTATATACATGTACTGGATAAAGATTAGACATGTTCTTAGGCCAAAAATGTTCTTAGTGGTTATCTCTTAGTAGATAAGTGATTTGAATTTTCTTCTTTATAATTTTATATATTTTCAAATTTTTTACAACTGAAAGTTTCTTCTCATCTGTTAAAATGGAAACTATCTAGTCATACGTGCTTGTTCGGAGGATCAAATGACTTAACAGTGGAATACATATTAATACATAAATATTAGCTCTTGTCTACCTACAGTATGCACTGTAATTCATTTGACTTGTAAGTACAATATCATAGTAGTTTTTTTTTTTGAAGATGTACTCTGACTTGAAAATGTTTATAAAATGTTTAGTAAGGGTTTTCATGTTTTAGAAACTCAATAAATGTTATTTCTATTTCTTGCTTTAACCAAAGATTTTATCTTATACTTCAGTATTAGGAGGCCATAGCAAAATCCGCAGAGTACAGGCTTAACATTTATTAAAGATATAAGAAACATCTTTTCATGCTTTGAGAATGCCATAAAAATAATGAAAAACATAAACTGAAACATTCTGATTCTGAAAGTGGTTTATATCAGACTACCCCTTCCAGTTTGATAAAATATAAACAAAACAAAAAACTTTTAAGGTGCTTCCCAACATCCAAACTTCCTTGGGCAAGAAGCTGAGAAGCTGAGATGCTAAGCAGAAAGCTGCAACTAAAACGTTGAAAAAGTAACCAGTGCATTTAGCAGTTTCACAGTGCTGCTGGAGTCACATGAGTTCAGGGCCTTTAAAAGAGAAAGCTTTCAGTTGAAATCCCTACAGCTATGCCTTCAAAATAAAGGCAAACCAGAAATAGCCTTAAAATTAAAGTTTTCTTCAAAATAAAAAAGGGTAAGAAAATGAAATAGCCTTTACCAATACTTCCACTGGATCCCTGAGAGAATCGAGATGAATTACCCCTACCCTAAAATCTCTGGCAGAACAACAATCCTTTCTGGAAACAATAACATCCATAGTGTCTACAGTTTTTCATACATAATGTCCACCATTCAGTCAAACATAAGTAGACATTACAGGAATCAGGATCAAATAACTGAAAAGCCAAAAGGAATAAGTATAAAGGAGAAAGACCTATGTAATAATCCAGATACTGAAATTAGATATAATTTTCAAATACTGTAACGAAAATGTTTAATAAATAAAATAGCAAATTTTTCCAGATAATTGGATATATAAAAGAATTAAATAGAAATTATAAAATAAAAAATGTTAATAAACATAAGTAAGACTTCGACAAATGCATTAAACTTCAGAAGAGTAGATTAGTGAACTGAAAGACAAATCACAAGAAAATCCAGACTGATGCACAATGAAAAAATGATGAAAAACAGACAAATATATAAGAGACACATGAGACATAGTAAAAAGGTATACTGTGTAACACGAATCTCAAAAGATAAAAGAGACTGCGGCAGAAGAACTGCTTAAAGAGATACCAAGTTTTCAAAACTGATAAATGACATCAGGTCTGAGAGTGAAGAAGCTCTACAAACATCAGGATAAATTTTAAAAAAAAAATACAGTAGGCACATTTTGGTTAAATTGCTGAAAATCTAAAATAAGAAAAAAAATCTCAAAGCAGCCAGAGAAAGATGAAATACAGTACCTTGAAAAGTCATATTATTTCAAAACAAGAATCAATTAGAATGACAAAGTTAATGCTGTAAGGCAGAAAATAATCTTTAAAATGCTGAAAGAAAACTGCCAACCGAAAATTTAAAATCCAGATAAAAATCCTTTCTTAATGAAGATAAAACAATACTGCAACAGTGAAAGATTTAGTCTAAAAAATGATAAAAGTGTAAATATTCCCACATAAATATTCATTACAATAACTCAGTATCACTGAAATGTCTTTCAATTTGAGCTTCCGAAATTGTTATTAAAGTAAAGCAGTACTAAAAGTCAGAAGTTTCACATAAAGAAAGAGTACTTAGAGGACTTTTTGTAATACTAAAAATCATAGGAAAATGGGTACAGCTGTGCAATTAAACTGGGCAGGGAAAAGAGCCAAACGAACAGTGTGTCCAACATTCCTTCGTCATAGCTGAGCATGCACACCAACCACATCTATTGCAGAGGACTGCTGTTAACTTCACATTAGACTTCATCTAAATGCTAAAAATCTCAGTGTATTGGGTTCTATGCTTACACAAAGCAAGAAATGTTCCGTTTATTTGATAACACAGCAAAGAAAAAGATAACAGCATTTATCTACAATTTACCCTTTTGTGCTATGGTATTTGCATTCTACAATATATAATTTAGTATCAACCTTTTTTTCACCAGTCTCACTATCTGGTAGAGGTGACTTTTCACTTCCTTGAAATACACTTTGTTGATGCTGTCTTCGTTGGCATTCAGTCTTTCTCAGTGCTTCCCAACTACTTTATAGTAAGGCACACAAAAATACAGTTGATGGTAAACTGGCATACGGTGAAAAAATGTTACTTTTTAAAAATAAGACACTTGTGTTACTTCTCACATATAACTTTTTCATATTAAGTTTAGACTTGGTAACATTAAATACAATTTGTGGCCTAGACTTTCTCAGATGTCTTCAAATTCTTGAAAATCACCTTCAACAAGAAACTTTACAAGAAGCAAGTTATAGTCTTGTAGCAAATGATAAATGTGTATTTATTGCTTTTTTATTACCTAACATAAACTCCTTTCTTGCTATTATTAACTAGAATAGGAATAATTCAGTCTCTTTAAATTGTACTTCAAAGTTCTAATCTTTTTACTCTAGGAGTTCCTATCTTTAATTGGCAAATATAATTTTGACCTTCTTTTGATAGTACAAACAGGATTTCAATTCAATTGCACCTGTTGATATAAATTATGTGAAAATAACAGTAAATAGCTCTTCTTTGAAATTATCCAGATGTTGCTTTATTAGTCTTAATTCTTTAAGATACATATTATTCAAATTATAACGCATTACTAGTGAATCATTTTAACCTCTTTTTCCAAAGCTGAATTTCTGCTTTGAATTAAAAAATGTCAGAAAACAATATTTTAAAAAAGTTTTCTTCTTCTAGATCATAAACTTTAGCAAAGCTCTTCTTTGAACAGCTTACCTACTTTGGTATCAAATAGTACAGTAGTACTGTGATCCCATTTCCCCCCAAGAAACTGAAAGTGTGCAGTTAAAGCAGCTTGGATTTTATTAGTCTCCATTTTTAAATTTCATTTCATGTGGAATTCACGTCTACAAACCAAATATTACATATAAGAGCATGTCTGTATTGCTTATTTTCCAGAATGAATTTCTGATGTAAAATTTTTAAATGTTCCTATCATGAAGCCTCGCCATCAATCATTAACTTAAATACTATTTCCATAATATCTTCTTGGTTTCAAAGAAATTCATTTATTATTTTGAATAATTCATCCTTAATTATTTCTTTTGGTGATTGAATGGCTAATAATTAACTTCCAAGTATTTCTCTAAAGTCTATAGATTCATCAGTCTGCAGTGAAAATGTAATCTCTGTATCTACATATAGCCAATGCATTTACTGATAATCCTATCTGAACACAATCTAATACTATTTGAAAGTGGCATCTTCTTTTCTTTTTTCTTTTTGCTTTTTGGCCTCAAAGATTTGGCTATTTCCATGCAGAATGATTAAACAAATAATTCTTCAATCTCTGTGAAGTACTTTGACTTTAGCTTTAGCTCTTAATTGCATGATCTTCTAACAAACTTCCCAAGTGTATGTAACCTGACACTGCAGAAATAGATCTATGAGAGGAGGGGTTTGGGGAGACGGAGGGCAGAGAGAAGAAACTTTTATTTGGAGCTCACAGTTCTTTAGTGGTACAGTACCAGCACAAAGGCTTGGCATCACTGGTTTAATCACTAACTTTCATGCAGTATTTAGGCTGAGGAAGAGAAATTTTATTGGATTTAGCTAAATTCAATATATTTTTTATTAAGTGGCTCAATTAATGGGCTGAATTTCTAAAACTAGGGTTACTGTTTTTATCTTGTGAAATAAAGAACTTGCCAGTTTTAATCACCAAAATGCACTTTATGATAGGAAAATACGTTAAAGCCAATCATAATATAACAATGAAAAAATCTAAATTGGTTCAATTTTTCAATAACTCCCTTAAACATTTTATAGCAAAAAAACAATTTTAACTTGTGTTAATAGAAAAAATGTTCAAAACAAAACTAAATTTTACACATAAACACAAAAAGTAACTTCACTGATGATCAAAAAACTGTGAATAAAGTTAACATCCAGGGTATCTGAATGATTTAACAAAAAAGTCAGAGGAAAGTACTGAAATATGGCCACTACAAGAGAGCTTTGTCTACAAATGTTATGCACCAATTCTTTTGCCATAACAAAATAAGAAATTAAAACAGTTTATTGAGGGAGTCATATAATTTCAAGCATTATAATCGTTGAAATGTAAAATGTTTGTTGTAATATTTTTTATTATAATAACTTACAACCACAAATATTTCAAGGAACACCTATAACTTATTATTCCTGCACACTGGTTGGGATGCTCTGCTCTAGTAAATGAATTCATACTCACCCTCCAAGATTCAGCTTAAGAACCACCTACTGCATATTACTTATCTCAAATAGCTAGTTCCCCAAATCTCTTCCCTCTTGCAACTGTTGATAGCACAAATAAACTGTATTTGAGAAAGAACAGTGTGGTTGTCTCTTCAACATCCATTTCACTGACCCGTAAAGATAACAACCTCACTACCTGAGTGGCATGATCAGAAGCAGGGCTGGGCACTCAATGGCCTCACTTTATAAAGATAATTTCAATCCCTTTGCTACCTCAGGTAACCTAAGACTAGAAACTGTTAGAGGTGGCTCAATAGTGCATTTTCAGGATTTTCAATAGTTACTGCAAGAAAGGCTCACTACTACTTCTTTCTCTGGTACTATTTGTCACCTTTGGCACCATGAAGGAAGCTGGTCTGTGAGGAAGGATCCAACACACATGAAAGGAAGGCAGAGCAGAGATGAAAAGAAAAGGAACCTGAGGTCTTATCCAACCACAGATGAAGGTCAAGATTCTCATATTGTTAAGAAACAAAAAATCTTAAGAAATCCTATCTTACCAAAACTTTTTTTTTTGCATGTACTTTGGAATAGCTGTTTTTATGAGATATTAGGAAGTGTTCATAAAAAAAGATGGAGGGTACCAAGGTCAAATGAATTAATGAAATAATTCATATTATACTCCCTTAGTGATTCACAATATAAACACTAGCTAAGATTAAAAAAACCTTGCTGTAGGAAACTAGGTAGTTCAGCATTTCTCAAACCTATTTTAATCATTTTTTAAAAAATGCCTATCAATAAATATCACAAATGACACTAATGTGATCTCTGAAACACAGTTTGGAAAAATGATATGACAAAGCTGTAACTCTCTATAGGTATTTCTCTTATAATTTTATCAATTTAGTTAGGATAAAACTAGATCTGCCTAGTAGAAATGCCATCCTGAAGCAAGCAAGTTCTTAAAAATATTTGTTTTAATTGATTTTTTCTTATTAATCATAACAATATGTAACAAAAATGGTAAATATAGCTAAAAAGACTCTGGAATGGATTATTACTAATACCGATGGTGAAATGTAAAGAAAGGCTATTTGTACTTGAGTAAAAAAACAGATGTAATCAAGAGCTGGATTTGCCATGTAATGTTCAGGATTTAGCTTCAGCATACACATTTATATACATATATTTTTTTTTAACTTTGAAATTAATGTAAGAAAAAGGTTTTAATTTCAAATCTGAAACTCTTTTCCTATTTAAACAATTTTTATATTACAATTATTTCTCAATGTCAAATTTCTTAGGAACATACTTATCAAGTTAATAGTACAACAGACTATACTTAGAACTATCAGATGCACTGAGTTAACAGAGGATGTGATAAAATTGGGAAAAATGACAAGACTTAAAAGTAAATCACTCAAAAGATTGTTGGTCAGGGCAGGGATATATATGAGTTTACTACAGGAATATATAGAATATATACAAGTTCACTATAGGAAATGTCATTCAAAGATTTCTATGTACTACAACAGAATTTTAGGCATAGGTTAGTTTAAAGTAAAGATGACCAAAATTACTCTAGAAACTAATCAGACATTTTTAGATGATTAAGGCTCTCAAAATTGGTTTGCTATGCTTTGAAATGATCTGAACATACCCACTATTTTATTGATAAAATAACTACAAAAAGAAATAGGAAATCAATTTCTTACCTGCCAAAGAGGCTATCATGAACAACATAGACAGAACATACACTGAGATCTATTAATCCTTTTGGTTTTGTAGCTCGTTTTTCACTCTCAAAATAAATAAGTTGGGCATCACTGCCTTCTAAGATAAAATATAAATTTTTCCACCGTTTTCCTTTGCCTGTTAAAAAAAAAAAGTTTTCCTTAGCCAAATAATGAATTGTGAAGTCATATATAGTAAAATCATAAAAATTATAGTTGCTGAAAATAAAAATTAAATATATTTTCATTGATATTCCAAAGCTTAAAGAACTTATCAATCCTTATGAGAAAATATAATTTATCTGTAGAAAAAGAACTTTTGCTACACTGCTTACTTTTTAATGAATCACAGAGAATATTACATGGTACTTAAACTATATGATTAACTCTTTAAAATTCTTATTGAGGAGTAATTCTTTTTCAGCCATAAAAAAAAACAAACAAAACAAACATACAAACAAAAATACCTCTCCCACTAACCTTGTGCTGCTCTAACTCTCTAACATTTTTTAATGTCAAACTGAGGCAAAATGCCACAGATGTTCTCCTTATTTAAAAAAAAAAAATTATAAGGTAGTGACAGGGCAAAAAATCAAATACCTTGCACTGGAACTGACCTCAGGATTTAAAGATAGATAGTCTTGGAAATATATAAGCTTGTTTCCTAAAATTTTGCTTGAAAATGTGGACTTAATATACTCCTAGACTAGATTTTGAAGGCTGCTTAGATAAAATCTCTAAACAACGGTCAATTATTAATGATATAGAGCAAAATAACTTATTAAATACATCTCAATAAATATTATGCCCCATATTTACAATGCATCTACCATAAATATAAATACTGCAATTGAATCTTTAGTCTTAAAAGTTCACACTTACCCTTTTTTAGAAGATAACCTTTCTTAACAATATTTTTATAAAAGGCATCCTTTGTTTTTCGACGAATTGTATTATAGATTTCTTTGCCATCCACTGTATCATTGAGTACTTGTTCTTGATCCTGAATTTTTAAAAGTATAAAAATTGTTTCATGAATTCTTAATGGAAATTAAGTAAAATCTACTAAACTACCAATTAAAAACCAGATTGTGTCTGTCTAGACTTTTAAAAAATGTTTTAAGCACTAAAATCTAAAAGTATGTAACACATATATTAAGAGAGTCTTTGCTTTCTGAAGAAATTCTCAAATAAGTTTCCTTACCATTTCTCAAGAACATGGACAACTAACAAGCTATTTTCAAAAATATAGTAGTACCTCCTTATCTGTGGTTTTGCTTTTTGTTGTTTCAGTTACCCATGGTCAATAATCATTTGAAAATTAATAAATGGAAAATTCCAGAAATAAAACAATTCATGTTTTAAATTGCACGCTGTTCCAAACACCGTGATGAAATCTCACTCATCCCACTCCGTCCTGCCTGGGACTTGAATCATCCCTTTGTCCAGCATATCCAGGCTCTATCCACTGCCCACCCATTAGCCACTTCAGTTATCAGAGTGTCAAGGTAACACAGTGCTTATATCTCTTATTACAGTAGCCTAATAGTATGTCGCAATACCAACGTGAGTCACCTCATTTCATCTCATCATGTAGGCACTGTATTTATTTTATTTCACATTATCACAAAGAGGGTGAGTGCCATACAATAATATATTTTGAGAGCAAATTTACATAACTTTATTACAGTGCATTGTTATAACTGTTCTATTTTATTATTATTGTTGTTAATCTCTTACTGTGCCTAATTTATAAACAATCTTTATCATATATATATATATATATATATATATATGTAGGGAAAAATGTATGTACAAGGTTTGGTACTATCAGCAGTTTCAAGCATCCACTGGGTCTTGGAATGTATTCCCTGCGGATAAGGGGTGGGGGACTACTATACCATCGGTTTTGTTGTGTTTTACAGCAAATGCCGTTGTCTTGAAGTTGAATTGATAAATTAGGAACCAACATAAGCATAAATCAAATTCACGTGTGTTTATGTACAAATACATATCTGCAAGAAACACTAGGGTGAATGCAGAAAACTGCAAGGATACTATTTGCAAGGAGTAATACTTTATGACTTTTTCTTATTAGAGATTTCACATGCCCATTAGGTCCTTTTATAAATCTAAAATATGAGACTTTCATATAAATATTACTTTCCTACATCTTAAAACATTCCATTGTTTCATCATCCTAGGAACCACTGCATCATTACTTAATAATATTACCAAGTATGTTAAAGAGCAAGAGTTGGCAAACCATGGTACATGTGTCAAATTCTGCCCACTGACTGTTATGGGAAATAGAGTTTTATTGGAATACAGCCATACTCATTCCCTTACATAATATCTGTGGCTGCTTTCACACTACAAAGGCAAAGCTTAGTAGTTGAGACAAAGACTGAATAGCCATATAACCTAAAATATTTATTATCTGGCCCCTTTGGCCTAAAGGATGATGCTAGAGTGAAATAAATCATCTCTAAGGCATCACTCTGGCATTTTTTTCTATTTTGCCAAGTATTATCTTTTAAAGAAGTATAAAAGACTATTTTTGTTGTCCTTTTATTAGCTTTCATTGAACACAGCTGAAAATACAGAATTATTTTCTGCACATAATAACAAAGAGAAAATATTAAAGGATATCTTTGACAATTAAAAGAATCATAAGATGAATGCAAAGAAACAGATGGCAGCACTCTGGGATGCAGTTTTATGATAAAATTGATTTTTATAAACAAAATCTTAGACTATAATTCTTCAGATGATAATATTCTTGATAAATTTTCTTAAAACTCAATAATTGTTGAGTGAACAAATTATTTCTAGCGGGATAAAAGAAAATATGGTGCTCCCATTTGTTAGTCATTCAACAGGAATGACATCATACAAAATTTTGTGACAAAAAATTAAATTATTGTTTTGCTAAAAGGAAATGAGACTGTGCGCCAAGTCTGACTTCATTATGATTTGTAAGTGAATAAAACTTAATTTGTATCCAAAGATTGTTAGAAAGAGACAGATACTGTAGAAATTTTTAAAATTCACCATATCGATCATTCTAATTGTTTCTAAACCTAAACATACAAATATTTTACACTTAAGGAGCAAAGAAGACTGTATCTCCAACAAAAGTATCAGCCAAACTTTTCTAAAGTATTGCATTTGATGAGGCAAGTATAGGAACAACAACAAAGAATCAAAAACTAGAACCCAGGAGAGGGATATTTAACATCTGGACTCACTATTCTATTTTGACAGTAAAAGTGTGAGGACGAACCAGAGTAACTCTAAGCAAGAACTTACTCGAAATGTATCTGAAATTAGGATTTACAAATGGGTACATTCCAGGTTATGTATGACACTGGATGAATAGTTACTTAATTTAAAAGACACTGCCCACATGGACAATGGACTAGTGGTTACCAGAGGGCAGAGGGTGGTGGTAAATGGGGGTGGGGGGAATTTAAATCATTTCTTCAATTAAATAATTAAGTAAATAAATAAATAATAAATAAATAAAAATTAAGAGAAATAGATAGATGATAGATAGATAAAAGATGCTGTCCATATCAAGTATGTAAGCCTTTATAACCAAGGAAGTAGATAATCTGATTGTTAAGAGTCTGATGGCCATTGAAGAAAGATTTTGCATTGATTTTGCATTAGGTATGCTGTTTCCTGAAGCCAGACTTCGATTGTAAATTCTGCCTTTATTACCTAAAGGCTAAGAAAACCCCATTTAATAAATTGATTCAATAAATATTTGTTGATTGGCAGGCATTGTTCTAGTTCTTAAGATACATTAGGAAACAAATCAAAGATCCTTATCCTCAAGGAATTTATATTCTATTGAGGAAAAGATAACATAATAAATAAGTAAACTATATTATGTGTTAATAGATTGTAAGTGGTTTTTAACAGAATAGAGAAAGCAGTATTAAATAAGGTATATGGGTAAGTCTCATTGTAAAGCTAATTTTTGAGCAAAACCTGAAAGAAGCAAGTAGATATCTGAAGGAAAATCATTTGGGGCAGGTTGAAAGCTAGAGCAAAGGTACTAATGCAGGAAAGAGCCTGGCATATTTTAAAAGACAGCAGAGATGCCAGTATGAATGGACAAGTGAGAAAAGGATAGCAGGGATGAATACAGACAATCAATGCGATGCCACTCTAGGGTCTATTTTTGCCATTGTAAGGACTTTGGCTTTTACTCTGAATGAAATGTACAACATTCGCAAGTATTAAAACAGAGGACTGATATATCTGACTCATATTTTAAATGGATCCCTCTGACTGCTGTGCAGTGTTAAGCGGGTAAATGTAGAAACAGGGAGATGAAATCAGATTCTGGTAGTGGTCATATTCTAGATTTATTTTGAAGGCAGAGTCAGCATGATATTCCTTGAGAGTTTAGATACAGAGTGTAGGAGAGAAAAAAGAGTCAAGGATGACTTGATGCCTCAAGCAATTTATTTAACCTCCCAGGTATCAGTTTCCCCATCTGTAAAATGAGTATCATTACAGTATTAACTTCAAAAGGTTGTTGAGAAAGTTAAACTAATTAATATGTTTAAGAACGGTGCCTAAAACATAAAAATGATCAAAAAATATTATTTTTATTGTGGGATGCATTGTCTCAAAAGGCTCTTCCTTTTTACTAATGTCTGTTTCTAGAAGTGTTAGTTCCACAAAGTAGACAGACGTAGCTAGTTCCCCCTCAGTCGGGATATGCAGGGTCGCCTTAGGGGGAGTGAGCTGATTTTTTAGCTAACCAGGTTTTCCCATTAAGGACATTACTAATTTTTGTTACTCTAATTCTTAGGATGCTGCTAGGAAGAATACATAAGTGTTATGATTCTCAAACTTCTACTGTAATCTACTTTCACTCCAAGCCCAAAGTAACAGACTTCGAATAGCATTTAATGGTTTTTATGTAGTAATCAAATTGCTTTGTAATCAGTATAAGTTATTTCTGAAGTAGTCAATGCATGTAGGCACTTTTGCAAATGACAACCATTTGAGGTTTGTTCAGATATGAAAAAGGCATTCTGTATATTTGAAGTAACTCTTAAAACAGCTTTATAATTTAGTTACAAAAATTTACTAGATGTCATAAGCTACTTATTTTTCTACCTGTAAAAATTAAGCTAGCCAATTCTAAACATAAATTCATGGTGCAAAAATGTATGACTTAATTTGCAGACAAAGTTTGTGGACTTATGAAACAAAATTAAAATCATCATTCACTCAAACAGCCAACGTTAATTAGAATTAAGGAAACAGCAATGGGAATGAGTGGCACAATCTGTCATCAAAAGACCCTGAGCAGTGTTTTCTAAAAAGCACATATCACACCATGTGGTTAAAAAAAAAAAAAAAAAAGTCAGTTTTACATATATAATAATTAGAACAGTGAACAGCCAAGGTCTGCCAGAAGTGCCAACAAAACTGGTCCATCAGTGTTGACCACAGTTATTAAGAAGGTGTCAAGGGGGAAGTGAAATTTAAGAAGGATCTTAAACTTGCAGTATTTAGACAGGGGAAGAGGAAGAGACTGACATAGAGATAGCAAAACACAGAATGAAATTAAGACATATTAGTGATAATATAGAGGGTGAAGCAGGTGCTTCCTACTAGAGGGCAGGCAGTCATTCAATTAATACTGATTATCTAATGCCAGGTATTATTCTAAGCACTGGGAATATAACAAAAAACCCCTGCTCTCATGGATCTTACATTCTACCAGAAAAATATAAGAAAATGAAGATATATTAAAATGTAACAAGATTATGACAATTCTTGAATTTATATTAAGCATCAGAATGATGATTCCCTCGTCAGCAACTGCAATGAGTAGTTAACCATATGAACTTGTTAGGAGGCGGAAAAATTGAGAAGCTAGAGATACTACAAATCACTGTACAAGTTTAGTTAGGTATGTATGCAAAATCTCTAGGAAGTCTTCTTTATGTCCCTATGTTCCACATAGTAAAATTCTTAATCACTCTTTTCAAGTACATTCAAGCACTGGATGACAACGGTCCATACATGTAATGGTGATACCGTAAGATTATAATGGAGCTGAAAAATTCCTATTGCCTAATGAGGTTGTAAATGCTATAGCTGTCATAATGTGGTAGCACAACACAGAACCACGTGTTTGTGGTGATAGTGTTGAAAATAAACTTACTGTGCTGTCAGTCGTATAAAAAGCAAAACACATGTAATTATGTACAGTACAAATAATAAATGACCAAATTACTGATTTATGTATTTACTATATTTGTTATTTTAGAATGTACTCTTATTAAAAAAAAAAAAAGTTTGCTGTACCAGAGTATGCTGTTTTATACCAGAAGCAGCCTCACAGATCTTGTGTTTGCATCTCTTGATTGCTTCATTTCTCTTGTGCTTGATTTAATCTCACGTATTTTTGTGGAGTAATATTTGTACAGGCTTGTAGCCTAGGAGCAATAAATAAGCTATACCATATAGCCTATTGCTGTAGTAGGCTATACCATCTAGGTTTGTGTAAGTACACTTCATGATGATCACACAAAGATCAATCACCTAACAACATATTTCTCAGAATGTATCCCCAACAATAAACAGCATGACTATACCTTCTTTTAATCCTAGCTACAACCCTTCTCCACCAAACTTCAGAAAGTATGATGAGAAATAAACAGAGACTAATCTTCCTATGCGTTAAACAACTAATAGTCAACAGGCCTTCTTGTTCAAGGCCAATTTTTCCTCTTGTGTTCTGAATTTTAGTCAGTCTTGCCTTCTCTAGGACCTTGTACATCAGTTACCGACATTACCCATTCCTCACCCACTGTTGTTTTCCTCTTGACAATTGTCTTTACCCAGAGTATACAGACATGCTCAAAATCTGCTCAGCATAAAACTATAGACAAATAAACAAAGAAATAAAAAGATTAAGCCCCTCATAGCCCTACATTTTCTTCTAGTTACCATTTTTAATTTATTTTCTTTACTTACCAAGCTCACCTAGTTAATAAGCCTGGCTTGATTTCTCCTTGCTGTCTCCACTTTTGCCTCCAACAAACTCACTCCTTGACCCAGTACAACTTGGCTTCTGCCCTCACCACTGCTTCTATTCTCAAAAAGCCATCAAGGACTTCCTAATTATCTAGAACCAAATTAAATAAATACTAAGAGATTCTCTTACAATGTGTTTTCTGAAAGAATGTGAATAATCTACAGTTTTAAAATTTTTATCCAATTTTAAATGCATGAGTGTGTATATAAACATACCACCAAAAATTCATTTTAAAATAAAACGCTAATTACTGCAACACTGACCTGCATTGGTACAGGTTCCTTAAGATAATAACCTTCAACAATCTGTTCTTTTCGATAGTGGTCTATGATGTCCCTGATGCTGTTAAAATAAAAATTACTTACATTAACATAATTTGTCTCATAAAAAATGCAACTCTTGAAAATACATGCAAACTCTATTAGCAAGGATTATTTGTTTGTTTGCAAGTTTTTTCAAAGCATAGAAAGAACATAAATATATTAATAGAATACATAATCATAACGGTCACATTATTTTAGATAAACAAGAATATTCCCAATATTGGTTTATAGGTAAGAATACCTGAGTCAGGGATTCTAATTTTCTATACACATACTCAATAGCCACTATCGACTGAGGAAAGAATTAAAAGTCTACTTTAAAACTTTTTAATAAAGGTATTTCCAATACTGAGAAGGAAAAACTGATGAGAGAAATGGCATTTATTTATTAGCAAGCAGTGAGTTCAGGTAAACTAAGAATTTCTATCATCAAAACATTTCCATTTTCTGCTTTAATAATAAACAGATGGAGTTAGGTCATAAAACATATAAATAGGTGAACAGAGAAGCAAATAAAAAAAAAAGACCAGGAGCAATCTTACATATAAGATTATTGCTACAGCAGGAAAGGCTTGTTGATTTTGATAAAAAGTGATACAAATTTTAATTTTTTAGGTATTGCATTAAATCTATAGATACTTTGGACTGTATGGACATTTTAATGATGTTAATTCTGCCTATCCACAAGCACAGTATGTGTTTCCATTTATTTGTATCTTCTTCAATTTCTTTCTTCAGTGTCTTATAATTTTCCAAGTATAGATCTTTAGCCTCCCTACTTAAATTTATCCTAGGAATGCTTTTTTATGCAATTTTAAATGAGATTGTTTTCTTAATTTATCCAACACTGGTATATAAAAATGCAACTGATCTCTGAATATTAATTTTATATCCTACTTTATTGAATTCATTTATCAGTTCTAACAGTTTTTGGTAGGGTCTTTAGGATTCTCTATACATGGTATCATATCATCTGCAAATAATGAGTTTTACGTCTTGCTTTCCAATTTAGACACCTCTTATTTCTTTTTCTTGTCTGACTGCTGGGGCTAGGACTTCCTAAAATAGTCTTAATATTTGGAAAATATTACAAACAAAACAAAACTGAAAATAAATGACATTTTAACACAAATTTAACATTCTTTTAATATAAAAGTGTGTTTCTCCATAATCAGTAGGCTATTTTATTGTACTGAATATTTAAATCCCAGAATTTTAAAATGTTCCTTTAGTAGACTAGAAGAATGGGTATGTTAGGGATTCCTAGGAAATGTCTTTTAACCTACCATTTAATTTTATTCATGTTGTTCCTACTAGTACAATAACTGAAATATATGTATAAATAATTGGGTATGTATCACTTGATTTTTTTCATAATTCTTCCTATTGACATAATTAGAATATATGTATCGTTTATCTTTGAGATATATGTGTGTGTGTATATATACATTAATATATATATAGTTACCTCCAAAGATACACATATATACAAAATATATATATGTACCTCCAGCAATAAAATCTTTCCTATACTAAAAAATTAACTTAAACCAATACAATATTAAAAATAAAGCAAGTTTAAATTATTAATAAAAAAATGAAAATAGATATAAAATAAATACTAGAGGCAGTATTTAATGCAAGGGAGCAAGGGAGGTGGGAATAGGGAATAAACAAGTAAAAAGGTATAATCAAAAGGACAAGGAAAGTTACAAGTTTTAAATGAGAAATGTTAATACCACATATTAATCCAAACATGTTAAAAAAAATAAAAATAAAAACATTTGAAGACAGCTAGATAGTACCACAGAGATGACTGTGTTTCAAGGCAAAAAAAATTAAATCTATGAAAAACAGTAAATATCAAAGGTTTCTTGTTCTGTAACTATAAAATGCAAACAATCCTGTCTAGTGGCTCAATATTACAACATAATTATCTATGAAAGTACAGTTCAGATTGCACAACTTTAAAAATTCAGGAACAAAATTAAAAGTGTGTGGCAACTGATCAGATACATTTTTACCAATGAGATGGACTTCCAATAGTTTTTTTTTTAATTCCTTTTTAATTTGTATGTATACAGATACACATAAAGAAAGTCATGAGAGATGCAAGACTGCCTAAATAGTCCATGAAAGTTTTAGCCATGAAATCAGATTTACATCTCAGGAAATTAAAACATGTTCACTATAAATGTATTTGTGAATTAAATATGTTTCTAAAGATACTATATCCTGTACTTTCAGTTTATTAATTTACTTAATAAAAATAACTGTTTCTCTCTGTTCTTGAATACTACATAAATGCTAGTTATCTTCAAGGTCTAAAATTCTCACTTCCTTTTCACCACCACTTGAACTACTCTCTTCCCACTGATTCTCCTATGTACATTTATATATCCCTTAATTTATCAGTCACCTTACCAATAGACTTGAGCACTAATTATGTAGGAACAGTATATTTTTCTCTATGTATATGTACAATATCTGTGCAATATATTTCACAAAGTAATTAGTCATAGTCAATGTTTGCTGAATTATATTTGCTGTTATATGCGCCTACTACTTTTATGAAATTTTGATTATAGGAACATTAAAGTTATGTCTCAACAAACTGTTTCTAAATGAAACAGTCATAACTGCTACCTCTCTTTAACAAAAGACTAATGTAGAGCTAATGAGGTGATGGGAGAGCAGGTTATGGCTCTGTTCAATGTATTTATTGAATAATCCAGCTTTACCCTTCCATGTCTAAACAATGATAATCACAAAGGTGTATCTTTTTAGAAATTACTTGATTACTGATATTAATGCTAAAATGAAATATGTATTTCCAAAACAATTCTAAAAACTGCTATTTTCCAGGCATCAAATTCACACAATTTCTAACTTTCATTTTAAAAAGCTTTATAAGATGAACATATCCACTGAGAAGGAATAAAAAGCCTATAAGTCAGATTTGAAGAATGATTGCAAGCACTAAATTACCATATATTTAAATTTTTTTTTTTTAGTCTGCTAGCATTTTGCAAGCAGACTAATAATTTGGAAAGAAATATACTTCAAATATTTCTTTCTTCCAGTTTCATACTGGTCTTTATCAACAACAACAAGAAATTACTTTTATATATCTTACAGACTGCCTCCATTATGCAGAAAGAATTACCTTTGCAGGATGTGTTTCATAAGGAAGTTTAAGTCAATAAACAAAATAAACTTCCCCAAAATAAATCTATGTAAATTATTTTATCTTTAGTAAAAGTCTCAAGATGAATATTTATCAATTAATAATATATGTTTTAAATTCATAGTTTTATATATTCCAAATCCCTAGAAAACTGGACAATGGGAAAATTAATTTACCTTCACTAAGAACTCAAATTGCAGCTAGCTATTCAGTAAGGATGTCTAGATCAGACTAATGTAGAATGTACTCCTGTAATTTATATATGAGCTGTGCAAAAGAATTCAACTGTCTAGACTCACATCTTCCATTTGATGTCTTATAACTGTCCACTGAACTAAATCAACTAGAACTTGTTTTGTTGTTGTTATGTTATGTTTTGTTTTTCACATAAACCAGTTTCTGGGTCACTATATACTCAAAGGTCAAACTGTAATTGAAATTCTAAATGGGATGGAGAATGCTGCTATGGTTATTTTAACTTGCATTTAACTAATGCAAGCCTCAAAAAAAGGAAAACAATGCTACTCTAGCATTATCCAGTATGGGGAAAAACTTAATATTCAGAAGTAAAATGAAAGTTTATATTATATAGAAAAAAACATCTGACATTCTGTCATATGGTTTCTCTATCAGCTTACTTAATGACTCAAGTGGCTAAGTCCATTCTGAATTTTGGGACAAGCAAATAGCTTACTTAGAACTTTAAAGGTGAGAAGTAGGAACCAATAATTATTAATAAGAAATATCAACTTGAAAACAACTCAGTTACATGGTAACATTTGTAGTAAGTCTCAGGTTATTCTTTAGGAGCTTTTTTCCCTATTGAAATGTCTCACTGATAAAAGACTAATGCATTTTTTCTTTTCTTTGGTTATATGTTTTGCTGTCCTACAGATAATACATACGTTAGCATATTTGATGCAAATAGCTTATGCATAAATAATCCCCCAAAATTTAATTACCTTTGAAGGAAACAAGTTATTAATTTATATTCATATTAGACACTGTCTACAGAATTCTTGCACATGAGTACTACTAAATTATATTAAAGGTCTTATAGTTTAAAATTTTGAGAATTCAAACATTAATTTTGAAACTGATATACTATATTACTGAGATTTCAACTATTTTTGGCAAAAGTAAAAGATAACTAAAAACTTCTCACGACTTACCTGTTATAATATCGGCCTCCCATCATAAACTGATTGTTTGGTGTTGGACATATTTTAAATCGCTGAATATTTTCACTGGTCCGAAAATAAAGTGAATAGTCTCCAGGAGTATTATCTGAGGGTCTCACAAGAAAACTGCAGACTTGGCCAACTATAAAAATGAAGCCGTTAGTTTTATTCCTTAATTATCAAATAAAAGTGTCAAGTAGTATAATTACAAACTACATTCAAAAGTCATAAACATATGCTAATTTTCACCAGAAACTTGTTTTACAATGAAGGCAATTTTAAGACTTTTTTTTCTGATTTATGAGTCATAACCATCCATGATGTTGCTTTTCTTTATTGTATAAAAATATGGGGCAGAAGTATGCAGCAGTGACTCCTGATTAATAATGTTTATACCTACCATAACTTGGAAAGAATAATCTAAGCACATTTAGGGTATACTGGCTAAAACTGCCACCTTGTTTGTAAATCCCTTTAATAAGAAGAGTTTTAAAAAGTTACAGTGAACCTTGCTTAGGAATACTGTGTTTATCAATGCTTCTCATTAAACATTAAAAAGCTTACAAAGGCATATTCAAAATAGCTAAAGTATCTGTGTACATTATAAAAATACACCTGCACTATATTTCATTCAGTAGGTTTGGTCCTGAAAAGTTATGTAGAAGCAAATTATCAGAAATTAAATGTTTTCATATTAATTTTGGAGAAAATTTTTTTTGTATCTTCAATTGGCAGTGACTTAACACTAAGATGCTTTTGCCTTTTCTCTGTTTAAGTCCTACTGACAAAAAAAAGAACAGAACCTGATTGCTTTTAGGAAAGCACAATGAACACTAAGAATGTCAGATGTAATTTTTATGTAAATTACTACCAGTCTGATTATCTATCCATGGCACTTACTATCAAGTAATTTCATGTTCAATATAAAGAACAGGAATTACTGCAAAATTGTGCATGCAAGTGCTTAGGTATACTTTTCAGGGGAGAAAAATCACCAGATTGGTAAAAGAGCATACAACCCAAAGAAAATAAAAATTAATGTAAGCAAATTAAGTTTAGCTCCTTTCAACTTTACATGCCTAGAACAAGAATGAGTGAAAGTATTTGATGGTGCAAGTTTAAAAATAAACATTAGTAATTCAGTAAATTCACTTACATATTTTGGTCTCATTGAAAGTTGATAGCATGCCATTTTGGTTAAGCATTTGATCTCTATCACTACCAGACAACATTATTGTGTTCTTTATTTTTAACCTACTTAGCCTACATTCTCACAATAAAATTGGACATTTCTAAATCTCCCTCAAATTTTTCAAAAGAGCAGTTTTAACTACTCTGAAATGCAATGCCTTATGCCTTAAGACAATAACTTAGATAACATATTTAATAATCAGTAGTTTATTCACCATATACAGAAACTATTAAACTCTGGTTGTTTTCAAAACATTTCTAAATTATAGATTACGCATAAACATGTCTCAGATCCTAATAAGGTTTGGTTTATCACAGAAATATTTGACAATTAAATTAATGCAGTCTTAAATGTTTAGTTAGGATGATAACAGGATTTTTGTTTTAAATAACTAACCCAAAATACAAGCCAATTTTTACTTTGTATATCTCTTGAACTGCAAGGGAATGTTAAAATTAATATATTTTAACTAAGGCCCAATTATATAACTATACAATACACTAAGATAAATGCAATAACATTTGCTATAGCTGAAGAGCAAAAAAATTGAAAACAACGTAATATTCCTCTATAGGAGGCTGATCATAAATTATAGTATTTGTTTAATGGAAAGCTCATGATCATTAAAAAGGAAAATGAAAATTTATATATGAAGATATAAATGATCTCCCAAAATGTACCTAATAAGAAAAAAAGAATGTCGCATGTTCCTATGTGTGTGAAGAGGTATGTACAAGGGGTGCATTTAAGGGTGAAAAAGGCAGATACTGGCACAGAAAACTTCAGAAACACAGAAAAAAATTCTCATCTGGTGGTGCCTCTGCATAATAGGACAGGGGCCTGGGGCAGAAGGAAAAATACTTCACTGAATTTTATACTGTATGTATGCTTTCAACTAAAAAGGAAAGACACCAATTTCTCTGTGCTGGGCAAGAAATTACAATATGCATAAATATCAAATGAATGCTAGAGGCAAAATACATGACTAATGGTTGGTTCACTTTTTATTCTTTTAAAATAAAGACATTAGAAAAGGCAAGTGAATATATGAGTACCTGTCATTAGTAAATTATAAGCTTCTTGTTTGGAAATTTTCCCATGGAACCATCTTAAAAAGAGAACAAATTAAATTTAAATGTAAATCAAAACCCTTTTTTGCCCTTAGATGATCAAGACTAAACAACCAACAATATAACAGGTAATTCAAGCTCATATGAATAAAACAATGCAATACAATTATTTCATTCACTTTACATTTATTACTATACTTTGCAAACATGCATAATTTCAACAAAATATAGAAAAATTACGAACTATCTAGTATGAACTACAACTTAGATATTAATTACCAATTCAAAAACAGCAATGATTTTAATCCTAATAATGACAAACTGTTATATGCTTACACCATACCTACTGTTCTTTCTTTTTACTGGGAGAGGTGGTACAGAGAGAACCCACGACAGAACGACAGAATTATCCGGCGGGGGGGGGGGGGGGGGGAGTGAATTAATTCTTTTCATATTTCTCTCAAAGTGCTTTTCTCTATAAGTTCTCTCTTCAAATAAAATCAACATGGCTGATACATACTTTACTGAAAATCAGAAAATAAGGTTAAATAGATGAGAAAAATACCAACATCAAGAACTGAAAAAAAAGAATGACAATATTTCCAGTTCTATTCGAGCAAATGACCTATCAAATTAGAATGCTACAATATTTTATATTCTGTATACTTAAAATAAGCTTTTATAAAGTATCATAAATGCAATTATGGTCAAGATCCATAGCATATAATTACTAAAGTATTTAAATTTTACCTTAAAATAAAATGACCTATCTGGTTTAAAAAATTAATTACTAGTGATTGAACTACTTAAAATTTCTAGTTTACCTGAAGGACTATTATCTTATCTTGCTGATTAACACATTAATGCCTACTGACAATTCCAGATCAACTCCCTATCACTTTGCCATATATTCTTAGGGTCTACAATTAATTTTAATAGTGGCTTAAAGACGAAGATAGAAAGTAAAAATACTACAAAACTAAAATATATATGTGCTCTAAAATCCTGTGTTACAGGGTTAGAGACTATTCACACTGTTTTAAGCCATCCATACTAGTATTGAGCAAAATATTAATATATAACTGAAGTTTTACCTTTTCACATGAATGAAATGTTAAAACTCTTAAATTCTCTATTTAACTCTATTCCAACCATTAACTTGCTAATTCAGATCTCCTGGGGCTCCCAATGCAAATTATGAACAATATAAAGCAAATATACAGCAAACTGAAGCAGTCCAGGCTGCCTTAAAATGTAGTAAGCTTCTAAATTACATTCTTTTCTTTTAGTTATATATTACTATCTACTACAAATGCTAGAACAGGATTTCTGTATTCTGGGAGAGAGTTGATTAGATGACCTCAAAGACCAATCCCATATTTTTATAGCTAGAATAAAGGGAAAAGGAGGAATATAAAGGTGGAGGGAGCGACAAAGGGAGTTTAGAGAACAAATCAGCAATACTGTTTTCTGAAAAGATTAGATTTGGGTTTCCGCAGACATTTATTATCTTTATGTAACATGTATACATTTCAAGCACATGGTTTGCACCAATAATAGAAAAATAAATTTCTGCTTCTTTAGGAAGTCTCTATACGAGTAAGAAAAAGGGACACAAATACTGCATAACTATAAAAACAATGTAGAAAAATATAATAAAGTGCAGTGAAAGATATGCAGAGAAGAGCACCAATTCTGCAGTGTGTTTAAGAAAAAAAAAACTTTGAGGAAAAGTGATAAATGAGTTAAATCTTTAAGTTGGAATAGGAATTAACCAAACACAATAGAGGGGAATTCTGGCCTAGGAAGTAACTTGAGCAAAAGAAAAACAATGCTATCCATCTGAAGATCCATGAGCTGGAGAGTAAAATACTAGAAACAAGAGATAAGACTAGAAAAGGACATGAGAGCTAGATCAGAGGATCTTTTTACTACTACAGTAAAGATGGTAGAGAATCAGTTAAAATTTTTAAATGAAAAAGTGATACAGTCAGATACATGTTTCAGGTAGATGACTTTGACTATTGGAAAAAAGGATCTGGGAAGACTAAAGTGTCAAGGAAGAATAACTTGGAAGTTATTGCTACATAAAGTCCTGGTAAGAGATGAAAAAAGCTTGAACTAGAATATGGTTGTTTAAGATTGAGAAGAAGGCATACATTCAAGGAGTATTTTAAAAGATAAAATTACTATAACTTGGCACCTATATCATGGAACTAGGGGATTGAAAAAAAGTTATACGATCTATTTAGTCTTGAAGGGCACTCATGGATGTTACTGAGGACACTTCATTGCTAGTCTCCATCTTAAAAAATTACAGGGAGCTGACAAATACATAAAATAAACCAACACTTTTGCAAATTTAATTTATGCTAAATGCCTAATGAATAGAAAATTATAGAGTTCAAAATACTGAACAATGAAAACAGTATAAATAAAATTTCCCAGTGAAA
Source organism: Macroglossus sobrinus (assembly GCA_004027375.1). NCBI lineage: Eukaryota > Metazoa > Chordata > Mammalia > Chiroptera > Pteropodidae > Macroglossus > Macroglossus sobrinus. The sequence continues at coordinate 218,679 of PVKZ01000122.1, read as the reverse complement.
GTGCGATTTATACTTTACACTCTGAAAAAAATGGATGTAGCTTAAAATATTTTTTTAAATAAATATATGCTATTATTTTTAATAGGGATAAAAATACAGATTTCTAGCTGCTCTTGAAATAGAGGATTTCAAAACACCAGACTCCCATTCTTGCATCAATTAAAGTAGTCACCCTACTGCAGGCAAACCCTTTCTAGTTTTTGACTCCCTACAGTCTTTCTGAATATAAAAGAGTGCCATTTGCCATTATCACTACACTTATGGTGTTGGTTTTTACAGAGGAAAATAGTGCCATGAACCCTCATCTCTGTTAAGAGGGAAAATAAGATCAAGATTATTGCAATTTGAGAAAAATGAGAATATATACACCTGACCCATTTTATTTGCTAGGATTTGTAATTCCTGACAGAGGTAGTGGGGAGACTGACTAATATAGTCAACAAGGTAAGATCTCACTGATGAAGCCTATTTTACAACTGCATAGAATGACACAGAAAATGAACTCAGAAGAACATCTCATATATTCCACTTAAGAGGGGTATGGAACTAAATAAAGTGAATGCAAGTGGAGTATTCAGTTTAATGTTTTTATGTTCCAATGATTAAAAATAAACACTAGAAAGGCAAGCCTTAAATTCCATTTATAAATGCTACAGGACGGCAAGAAAAAAAATGTTCCACTGAAAAGACAGCAGATTAACAGTCTACTAAAATAATATGAGTAAAATAGAACTGAGATTAAGAGTTACGACCTTTGAAAGGAAACATATACAAATAAATGTCAAAAAGCAAGAAAAGAACACTTTTTAAAAAATCTTCAAGGACAATAAAATTAAAGCTGAAACGCCACATGGAGTAACTTTCCCTAAGAGATTATTGGTTACAGCTAATAACTTCTGAAATATAAAAGAATGTGGCAAGTAGTAGATGTAGTAATACCTGGTCTTTGAATTAGACCTTACAAGATACTTAAAATCAGCATGAAAAGATTGTAAGAAAGTCTTTGCAGAATTTTATTAATATGGTAAAAAACCATAATCTTGGGAAAAAGATCTCTATCCCAAAAAACAAAACACCCAAGCCATAAAATACATAAAAGGTGTGGCAATGAAAACAAGAAGTACTATTAACAAATGAATGAGAAAATAAAGAAAAATGTGAGGAATTGTGACATTCATAATGTTATCAATGTAATATTTATTGAGAAGACTTTAGTTTGGTGATAAAAGGGTTATATATAGGTATAAAGATTATTTATTAAAGATTATCACTAGTTCCTAAAGAAAATATTTAGACATCAGTTCTTGAGCCAAAAAAAAATGTTTAAGTCAGCCCCAAAAATATCAATTTTCTTTTAAAATAGTTTTTGGCCAAAGTTATCCAATTAGTAAGTTTAAGTTTACAATGTATATATTTTTTCCTTTTAATAATTAACATAAACTCACATTTTGCCTTCATGTGGATCTTCTTCCCGACCCTAAAAGGGAAGACATTAAGACAGTCTTTTATATAATTAACTATTTATCTATTCTTATTAAATATAATAAAAATCATATCTTCACACATATCTCTACCCTGCCTTCATATTTATTTATTATATATACACTTCAAGTTGGATTCATCAGTTTCTTCAAACTCTGCCTTGCATTAAGAAACAACAAGCCAAACAGAAATGGATTTTTAAAAACCAAACCTTTAATACCCCTCTACTGCCTACAAATTCCTCAGTTTACAACCAAAATCCTTCATCATGACTCAAGTCTATGTTTCCTGTCTCATACTACCAATTCTCTTTAGGCATCTATACCACGGTCACACATAACTACCTAACTATTTGTTAATCTACACTCTCCCAACACTGTAGCCTTTTCTTTTCCACTTAAAATGTCCTTTCCACTCACTGCTTTATATCTGTTAGTAAAACCTAAACCATCTAAGCAGGATCTGTCTCAAATGCCACCTCCTCAGTGAGACGAGTCCCTAAAACTTTTACTTTGAATAGAAAAGCTGTCCTTCTCTTATCATCTTTTGAACTTTACCTTACTCTATTTGATACTCCTATTAAGATAATGTCAGGGTTATTCATTCTATTACAGTGATTGTAAGTATCTTAAGGTCTTAAACTCTTAGCCAATTTTTGTTAACACCCATCACCACCATAAACACTACTAGTACAATGCTAGACATATAATTTTCACTGAGTATATGTTGAACTAAAGTCCTAGTCCCCAGCACCATACCTGACAGAGTTTTCACTGAATAACAAAGAGAAAAGTAGAAAAATGATCTAAACATACATAGATTTACTTCTCTCAATTTGGTCCTCCTTCATCAAATACCTAACCAAACTAAAAAACACTCACTGAATGTCTTTACATTACAAAGCAGTTATGCTAAAAAAAAAATTCTTTAAAAGATAAGTTACATAAAACAAAATGCATTATCACTGACCCCCCAAAAAATAATCTCTACAGAAGAGGTTCATACGATAATTTAATTTAATACAATTGATGGAATGCAGAATTAACAAGGCGCTACATGGAAACATAAGAGGAAACAATTTAGCCTAAGAGAATTTAGAAATGCATAAAACCTTAATGAAAGAAGCGGCAACACTTGAGCAGAACTGACAAGGATGAATCAATTTTACAAGCACTCTAGCAGGGCAAGAATGTCAAGAAAGAGAGAAAAGAACAGGCTTAGAGACAATTATTCATTCATTCAACAAACATTTAATGAATGTCTACTAATGCCAGACACTACTCTAGGCAATGTGGATATATCATTGAATATGACAAAAATTGTCATAAGTTTACATTCTAGATAGAGTTAAGACATAAAATATAAATGTGCTTTGATAACAGTAATTAGAATTTCAGAATAGGAAATTCCTTAAATCCAACCACCATTGTCAACTGAATGACTGAAATCTAGACAATCTCTGAATGACTTTTCAGTCTACAAGGAATATATGTTCTAGTGAAGAATATTATGAAAAATTACTATTTATATAACTCAAACTTGAACCTAGTCCACTGTTAATTCAAAGTATAACTATATTCATTTTTAGCAGTCACATCACATTGTTCACTCATACCGAGGTGTTAACTTTTTTTTTCCCTTTCCTTGTACTGATGTTAGGTGGTGTCACCTCATCATAAATTTTTTTTTCTCTACTCATTGGATAAATTTCATTTATCATTATTAAAGTTTATCTTGTTAAATATGACCCAATTATACTGAAATTACTTTAAATAATCAGAATAATGGGGACAGAAGGATTATAACAGGGAGAGGAAAATCCAATATAAAAGTTTTAAGCAAGAAATTTGGTAGTAAGATGAATATAGATAGTAAGATTCCTCAGTTTGAACATTTCTTGTTTATATGGGATAAATATCTCTCCTATTGTAGAATACAGAATACTAATCTAGAGATTAGGAATTCTAATCCCAGCTTTTCTTCTAAGTAACTTCGTGATTATGAGTATGGAATGTATCATATCATTTCCTTAATTCCCCCCACTTTGTCTTACATATTTTATATCTACATATCAAGATCTGCCTTCCAGAATAAGCAGACAAGAGGACAGAAAAGAAAAACATTCTCCACTGCTATCTTCCTGTAACTATAATCAGAGCAGATTTCAAAACATATTTTCAAGATTCATGGCATAGTTTAAAATCAGTAGCCCAGAAAGTTGTGAAAGTAACAGAAAACCATTCCATTTCACTGGACAAATGAAAGGGAAAGGTGAACTGCAACACTGTAATACATTGTTTGATGTTTTAGTGATACTGAGTATTGGCATGAAATGCAAATGCTGCTAGAATAATGGCTGACCTATCTAAACATGCACAAACATGATTATTTTATATTGTGTGATAAGCCTACTGATAATATAGTATGTATGAATGACAATCAAAAAAAGTGGAATACTCAAAATGTAGTACCTTGTGATAATGTTATGTGTAACATAACTAAGTTTTTCCAAGGTTACTAGAAAATTATAAATACATTTGGAAGACAGAATTTTGTGATTCCATGATCAGTTGGACATAACATCATTTTGAAGAAGACCAAGCAGACAGAAATAAATACAAATAATTACAAATGTTAATACATTTTTAATTCTTAGGAATCTCATGAAAACCTGAAAATTGGCAGCTAGTGATAAAAATTTGCTAGCTTAGTTATGTTTTTTACAAATAAATACTTTTATTAACAATAAATACATTTTAATAAAAAATTCCTTGTACTTACGAATTGAGATTTTTCATAGAAAAAAATATATTCCGAGCTAATTTCCCTGATTATAGACAAGTTGCACAAATTTACAATATATTTAGAATTCTGAGACAGAAAAAAAAAACTTACCACTTCTTCTACTAGGTCTTCAACAATAAGGCCTTGTTCATCTGTTCGTAGATTTGTAACCCACATCCATCCATCTTCTAATTCATTATGAACAATAAACATATCTCCTTTTAAGAAACTGAAAATAGCAATTATAAAGTTTTAAAATAAAAACTTTGAACGTGGAAATGTGAATAATCATATACCGCACCACAGAGATAATGATTTTGGAAAATGCAAGGGACTAAAAAATATCCAAGATTTTTGGCCTTTTTCTGGCATTATCTACATGTAAAACTTTTAAGACACTGAAAAACCTGAATCTTAATTTCCTCATGAGTAAATGGATTTAATAAAGGTACCTGCACTATCTACATACATCACTGGATTATTGTTAGATTCAAATTTTTGTAAACAGTTATTATATATGTATTACATGCTTTGAGGCAAAACTCCAATAAACTGATACTGAAAATTTAAGTTTTAATGTTATTATTCTTTCAAATACAGATTAGACCTAAAATTATAAACATGTCATTACACATATGCAAGATATAGTTACTTTACAAAAAATTTATTTTAAGCACAATTAGCCTTATGCAGATGCTTATAATAATAGGTTTTATTTAATTCATTCAGATGTCCATGATCCAATAAGTATATCATTCTTTCTCTAAAAGTGCTAACAAGAAATATATTGTGAGAATGCATTCTTGTATTTTTGTTGTTTTTGTTAATTTCTGAATAGAAAGATATATATACAACTTAGTTTCTTTTCATTGGAATCTAGATGTTTTCAACCTCCACATAATCATAGGAGTTATTATGTTGTTGATATATGCAAATATAAAACCATTAGTAATTCCTTCAACTTTTCCCTTTAGACTTAAATGCCTTTGAAAGCTTAAAGGTTTCAAGATTGGTTGGATGATACTACTGACCCTATATCTATATCCACCTCTCTCAGACATTAAGAATCAATTTTCCTTTCAGTCTTAATACTCACAAACCAAACTTCTATTATGTAAGTAACCTCTTCTCAGACCTTAGAAAACTTTGTTTTTTTCCTAGGATATCTTATGCTTCACTGATTCTTGGATGAATTGAAGAACAGAAAACGTTCACAATACTTTTGATGTACTCTATTTGAATAAGCACAGGATACTGTACTCTATTGTAATTCTACAACTCTTATTAGCGGCAACCAATTATTTTACCAGCTTAATGGTAGCAGACATTACCACTTAACCAAGTAAATTATTCCTTTCTAGAACCAACCACATAAATAAATACATGTAAAAAATAATTATGAATGAGTAAAAAGGAAGTACAAAGGAACAAAAAAATGAGAAATGACAAGCATTATTTCTTGGTCAAAAGTACTCTTTTTTTTTTTTTTTTTACTTGTTATTGTTGCTATACTAGTAACTTCATGGCACAAAAAATTAAAGCTAGCTTACTAGCACAAACTATATAATCATAAAATTCATTCTGCATTATTTTTGCATTCTTCCCCAAAAGAGGTTAAAGTACTTTGTTAAATCTTATTAATCTTCAGATATTTTTATCTAAAAAACCCTCAAAGTTAAATCAGATTTTTAAGACTCATAATTTCATACATATTTATATCAAATTAAAATTCAGACATTCTTGTTTAAATCTTGTTTTAAATCTTAATTAAATATTCATCTTCCTAGATCAGTAGTTCTCAATTGTGAAAAGTTCTCTCTGGACCTTTTTACATTCTTAAAAATTGGTACTCTAAAAACATTTTTATTTATTTATATTTTTATTTATATCTGCTGATATTTACCATAATCAAATTTAAAATGTTATGAAATATTAATAATTCCTTTAAAATAATAATATTCCCACCTCATTACATGGTAACATCAAGAATATGATAAATAATTATAATTAATACAACTTTAGTGAAAATATCATTTTTACATTTTTGCAAATCTCAGTGTCTAGCTTAACCAAAAATTGCTAGATTCTCATATGTTTCTGCATTTTATCTGTTGCAATATAATATTTTGATTAAAGTAAATGTAGAATATCTAGCTGCACACAAATATGTAGTTGTGAAAGAGATCAATATTTTAATGGCCTTTCAGATAATTATAGATATTATAACAAAAACTCAACAAGTGGTATTTTTTGAAGGTTAGGTGTAATGTGAAATGTAAAATTATTTATCAATGAATGTTCTGTCCCATTCCAGTAACATCTATTTGTCTATCTTGTACTCTGAATGGATCTTTTACCTGTGCATAATTTAGTAACATCACCACTGATCATTTAGAAAATAGCTGTTCACTGAGCTATGCGATCTTCTAGATATAAACACATTATATACTATCTAATATCACATTCTTTAATACTACCATCACTCTCATCAAAAAGTCATTAAGTATTTGGAAAGCTGTGAGACTCCTGATGGCAGATACGGGGTTTCTAAAATTCAAATTTTTGCTTAAAAGCTCAAATTTTGTCACTGGAAACAAATAATGTCAGTAATTTCCCTTGAAATAACAGATTCACTTTGTTCTTTTTTCAACAAAAATGTCAAATACTCAAGTCTGTATAACCACAGTTTGCCTGTCAGTCATTCTCTTACATAAAAACAGTGCGCACAAAAGCAGCAGCTAATTCAACTCTCAACTCACTGCTTTTCCTCAAGACATTAAACTTTGTTAGGCAGCAAAGGTGCTTTACGCGTATTTCCCTTTTCATCACATAAAATATTAAAAAGATGTGAAGCCAAGGGTTGAGATTTAGTAAAATAAATATTTTTTTACTGTTTCATCAAGAACATTAAGTGGAACTCGCTTTGTTGTGTATGTTTCACTAAAGTGCGTGACAGTAAAGAACACTGTAGAGTCTGGTGCCACTCTTTTGATTTGTACTAAGACACCAGCAGTTTCACTGTCTGTTGCTTTTGTACCATCAGCATGTCGCAGTAAAAAGGCGACTGATGTCAGTATTATTATAAAAATAGTTTTGATCTCATAGACCCTCTGAATACATGGATCACACTTTATAAACTACTGTCCTAGGTGAGAATGAACAAATTACCCAAAATTACTGAATTTGTAATTTCTCTATTATATACATTTCCTCTCTTTCTTTTATTGGCTTTTCAATCTTATTCACAAATAAAGTTATGTCAATAAGAACTAAGAAGTCATTATTCTGAAGACAATCATATAAAAATAAAATTCCTATTTTGAGATTCCAGATACCTGAATCGTCATTTTATAAAATACTGTATTTCCAGAATGTATTAATACCTCCCAAAAGTTATCATTGTATTTTAAATGCTGCTGTTGATTTCAATGAGAAACTCTACTCAAAAGTAGCCTTTAAATTTTACCAGTAAGAAATAAATTTTCCCAACTATAATTGAAAAAAAATCAACAAAAGTTTCTACTAGCTTATAGAAACACACTGATAATTTGACAATTATCAAATTATATAATCAAATTATATAGATATGATAAAAACAAAAAATTACTATGTTTTATATCATTAATAATACTTAAAATAATTCTTCCACCATGTAAAATAGAAGTTTAATTATCATTTGAGTAATATTTACAGTTGAGGCATAAATGTCATGTAGAAATAAAAATTAAATTAAGAGTATAAAATATAAGATAACATTTTACTTTGTCAGCGATAGTCTAATAAAAACTAAGTTATTTCTCCTGTCATCTTCAGTGTGGCCACTCTGACCCAAATCCACAGTCTGAACAGAAAAGCCAACGTACTGGAACAATGAACTCAATATTAAAGGCACTTTTACCTTGCTGCATGTTATTTCCTTAAATCTGAAAACTTTCTTGGTACAAGAGCAATAAATTTCAAAGTCATATGTTATAAAATACCTTATTTCATCAGTGTCTGGTACTTTTGTGTAAGGCAGAATGGCTCGAACACGCCTTCTATCTTCCACTGGCTAGAAACCATAAAAAATTATTTACAAAAGATAAATAACATTTTTATGTCAAAGGCAAATCAGGTATGCTCACACAAAATGAAAGCCAATAAAAATTCACATTATAAATTCCACAGGATCATTCAAACTATTTTTAACTGAGGCTCTAAATATTCAAAGTCTAGAAATGTTTGTTTTGTTGTTGTTGTTACAGAAATTCTTTTAACAGTATAACCAGTATGTTTTTATCAAGTACTATGAACAATTATTGAATCTGAAATAAGCTGTATGGAACATATAAATTAACTTTTATGATACAGAAGGCATCTCAGAATCTTATAGCAATTTCAGTATTAGCACTACAATATCAGTATTAATCCTCATCATTCAAAAATAACTTAAATATAAAATCACCGAAAAATTACTTTTTCTTTTTTAAAAAACCTGTCAGTTTTGCTCTGACAAAACCAGAATCAAAATTTAATGCAACAAATACTTCTTGAGTTATATTAGTATTGTTGTTGTTGTTATTATTATTATTTTAGGTAAGGCAACCCTTGGTTGATCTCACAGATTGCAAGGACTTTGTCAACTTACAATTCCTTATTTTTTTATTTTTTACATCTATAGCACTTGGTCTTCCTAGGTGGTCTCGCATCTAAATATTAACTCAGCACAACCCTGCTTAGCTTCCAAGATCAGACAGGATCAGGCTTGTTCACGGTGGCATGGCTGTAGACTCTTGAATTATATTAAATAAACATCAAGAAATTAAACAAGAGCTAACCCAATTAATAAAGTTTTACTTGCCTCTGGCGGTGCAACTGGATAAAGCAATTTTTCTCCTTTAAGCAAACAGGAAACATGACTGTAATAACCTATTAGGTCTGACAGTGAAGAAAAACGTCTTCCACCAATGTAGTAATCTCCACACATAGCAATAATCCTATTTGTACAAAAAAAAATACAGTATAACAAAAACCTTTAGAGACAATTTTGAAGACCAAGTTCCATAAAACTATAAATCCATAATTTTCAATACTCTTTTAACTACATCCCTGTATTAAAATACCACTTAATATTTTTATCATGTTAATTATTTGAGGTTATTTCTTTTAAAAATGTATATGTATGCACTGATATGATACATATCACACTTATAAACATCAATTACATAATTCACTAAAATACTTGTAAATCCATCCTCAGATGCCTTTTCTCACTTTCTATATTTAAGACTGAATAGCAATTTTAGTAAGTTTTCTCTGGCTAAAAGTAACTTACAGATCTCGTGAAACTTTTACACAGAGTATAATAATAATTTCATATTCTACATGTAGTATGTCAGTACTCTTAAAGCTTATTATAAAATCTAAAAATTAAGGGCAAACATTTTATCAGTTAATATTACAGGCACTAAAAGATTTTTTTCAATCACTCCAACAAAAATAAAATTGAATGGAATATGTGAATATATTTATACAGACTTGTATACTTGTACTTAAAAATGCCCATTTAATTGAAATGAATGTTTACAAAGTTTCAGAACACTGAAGCTAAAGAGCACAAATCCTGAATCTTAAAAATGGTTTCCTGTATTTTCAATTACTCTGTATTGCCACTTTACTGCCACTTTAGTGCTCAGTTTTCTTTGAGCACTAAAGAATGTATACTTTATACTTCAAAAGTGATAACTTTATTTGGGCACAGTAATGCCCAATAATACTGTATTTAAACAAAAATGTAAACATTCAATATCTACTCTAAATCACTGAATAAATGTCTCTCCTCCATTATTTAAATGTCACTGATTCACTCACCTTTATTAAAGCAGGTTATTTTTATAAATAAGACAGCAAAATAGCTATATTGGGTAGCCTCATAACAGAAAATAAAGACTTACCTAAAATGATTGACAACATTCGTCTGGCTAAGAAATGAAAGTACAAAGGACCCTGGTCTCCGATCACTCTCTCTTATAAGGTAACTACCAGACTTCCCTGCCTGTCGGAGGCGTTCTTCTGCCATAGTTCTATCAAGTTTTCCATGATACCACCTAAGATAAAAAATTAAGAGATTAGAATAAAAACAACCACCATAAAATTACTATTAGTAGTGGAAAAACATGCTACTAGAGGTTATAAATACCTACATGAAACTTAAACATTTACATCTTACTTTGAACTAGTTATTCCAATTTCACCTCAATTTTTTTATAGGTTTCAAAAGTACAATTCAATCATATGTCATATGTATATTGCATTGTGTGTTTACCAAAGTTAAATTTCCTTCCGTCACTATATATTTGACCTTTAACTTAATCTACCTCCCTGCTCCTCTCCCAAAACTCTATTATAGTTTTTAACTTCTCAGTCTCTTCAAAAAAATTTATTTACTCAGTTTTTAATTTATTTTAAAAGCTCAGGCCTAATCATCTCACATATGAATCTTTTCTATTTCTGTCAATCTCTCAACATCCAAGACTGTCTATCTGTTCAAGATGTACTTATTAAAATATCAAATCCTTCCTTAGAAAATAAGAGTAAGATGGACAAATGAAAATGTATGATTATTTTATTATTTCTCTATATACTAAGGAACTAAGATATGACATAACTTTATTCCATTTTAGTGACTCACCCTTGAATAGGAAAGTAGAATAATACTGTCTAACAGCCAGTGTTCTAATTTCCCATTCTGACATGAAGCTGGTTATCCCCTTTGGTCTTAAAATGAAATACTTCATAACCACACATTTTGAATTCGATTCCTCAAATATGTTAATAAACATATGGGAGATAAATACTACCTTTCTCCTTTTAACTTTTCTGTTCTCAGTTAACTATATTCTACCTACCATATTACCACTCCCAGATAACCTTGCTAAAATGACTGGCTATAACTCTAGCATCATTCCATGCTACCAATCTATGCCCACAAAAGCCTCTTGGATTTATACAAATAGAAGCATATTTAGAAACAGATTGAAATTTTCATATGATCATGGTAACAAATCTACAAAGTACTTTTTATAAAATATTTTTGCACTTGTAATATGTCAGTCATACAAACTTATTCTTTGGTACTTATAATCTAAATTAAAACATTCACAGGAAAACAATAAACATTCATAGTACATTGCTATAGTTAATATCTAATGATAAGTTAGTTACAAATACTAGACTATTATGCCTTTTTTTTGTAAACCTGTTGTAATGAAAGCATACTATTATTGACTCATTAGTTTATTTTTTTAAAAAAACTTAAAATGTCTTGAAAGAATTATTTTTAGTTTTCTTCTAAAAACCAATCCATTTATTTGAAAATCTATGCATAAGACTGAAATAAAATAATAAAAAAATTTAATCATGGAGCTTCATTATAAATAGGAAAAACATAACTGTAAAGAAATAACAATCAACACTGCATTCCTCTAAAATTCTAGTCTCAATTCAATCATCTTCGATGTACTCAAGTAAATTTAACTTTCAAGAGTTCTTTTTTAATCTTAAAGGAAAAGTTTAGATTAATAATCATTAAAAGTTCCTTGAAGAGCTAAAATTTAACAATATAGAATCAGGACAAAATTTTGAAATTCCACACTAGAAGTATATTCAGTTGTGAAAAATATATGAGACATCCTTAGAATATAATACTGGTTCACTCTTTATTACCTAAAGCAGTGAAGCTATGCCATAGAGTAGATTTACACATCAAACGAAGAGAAATTAAGGACAATTTTAAGCAAAGATCCTATTTTTGTGTACCTGATACTTCTTAAATTTCGGTTGTATTTTACGCAAAATGTTGATTAAAAGATTTTATTTAATCTCCATGCTGTGAACTCACCATGAGACAAAACAGAGGTGCATGAGGCATTACACAGTTACTAATTTATAATAAGTATCTAACTAAAGACTTTTACTGATATATGAAAGAAGTATTTGTGGTTTTCAGCTTTTACATCTATGTACTCTCTGTAAGATTTGGGCATTAAAATTCAAGGCAGAGGCATTAATCTAAACAAACAACTATATTTTCTGAATATTAGTGATTTCCTTCATGCCAAAAGCTCTTAAGATTCAAACAAGCAAAACTTGTCATTTCTTGATTACAATTATAAACTGAAATTAATTATCCAACAATAGGTTTATAAGCACATATGTAAAGTTGGATCTGATTTTCAAAAGTATTTAAAATATCCCACTGCTACAAATGTCAGGCTGTTCTAGGGAAAAAAAAAAAAAAAAGGTCTTAAAACTCAGAATTTCCTGAATTATCTTGTTTACTTCTAATTACCAAGGTGAATCATATTAACAAAAATATTTTTAAAGTATATGCACAGGTATTTTACAGCTACTACTGAAGCATAAAACATACCAATTAAACTATTACAATGCACAATATTTATTCCATTTAAACACTAGCTAATAAAAAATTCATAAGTATCGTACTAGATAAAAACGATTTCATTTAAATTTCATATAGCATGATATGCAACTAAAACTATTTTATAAATTAATCACAAAGCCAATGTGATATAATTTGATTCAGTGATTTACAGAATCTAAGTAAAGCTCTACATCCATTGAGCACTAGTCCTTGGATCTACTTTCAAACAATGCCTCCCAATCTTTTTTTAATGTATGATTTTTTTTTTTTTTTGATAAACATTTCACCTTCCAGGAGATTCAGAGTCTCTAGGTGGCAACTTCTCATAAAGAATCATTATATATTCTATTTAAAGAAAGCAAAGAAAATGCTGTCTTTCTGAAATCTGTAATATAATTCATTTTATATAAAAAGTAATGTGGAATATGCCTTCTCAAAATATACCACCATACCACAGATACAACATTTCTTAAGAGGAGACACTTCCCTAGTGTATATCTGTCTGTCTCTAAGATTCAGTTTAATAAAAATGGTACACTTTCTCATTGTTCAAATAGTTACAGTAGGCATCACTATAAGGAAATGAAAGAAAACATTTACTTGTTCACACTATTTCTCTAAGTCTTTACAGTCAAAGCCTTATTATATTTATTTAATGGTAGTTTTGGTGGTAACTGTTATCAAGAAAATTTAAAAAAAGAAGAAAGAAACGCAACTGGAATCTAAATACTTCAAAGGAACACAGAATAACTAGAGTATAGTATGAAGATGTTCTGAGTGTAATATGAGATTACAAAAATCTATGGGTTAAATCTCCTAAATTAAATGTTTTTGCTCTGCTTATATTTGTGGCAATTATAACTCAAAGACTGAATATGACATACAGTAATATTAATTATAACAGTAACTGCTGAATGAAAAACTGTTGAATTATAAGACTTTAAAAAAGATTTTAGAAGTCCAGTTCGACCTCTTTGCCCATTAAAAAAAAAAAATCTCTTTTTTAATGTCCACATTTAGTAAGTTCTGATCCTTGAGGACTGCTATCTTTGTCTAAAAGGATATGAAAACCATTTAGGCTGATAAAGCTCAAAGAAGAATGGCTATACTGATACCTTCTAAACTTCTTCAAAAGAGACTAAGCCTCCTGGTGAGACTAACACTTACCAGAAACCATCTCCAAAACTACGGTCAAGTCACTACATTTTGCACATCATTGCTATAACTTGTAAAATAAGGAAAATAATCTCCTCTCTTTGGAACAATTAAATAACTGTCCTGAACTCCTTCAAAGAAAACTATTTTAAAAAAATACCACTACATAGGTTATAGTATAGTATAATGGTTAAGAGTAAAGTCTCTGGAACCACTGCTTAGGAATCCTAGCTCTGCCACCTGGCTGTACAAATGTGGGCAAATTACTTAATTTCTGAACCTCAGTTTCCTCATCTATATAAGACGTATTCTAACAGTACTGATACTTCACAGAAGGGTAAGTTGATATTATTATTAAATTAACTAATACATATATAAATTATATACATATATACACATAAAAGACTGCAGGACTGATTAATAAAACTTCAACAATAAAAATCTTAAATTGTATTACTGTTGCATAGATTATTAATTTGCGAATCAACTAAGCCACAATTATCTTCCTACTTTCCAGTCCTGTTCACTTTCCATTTAATTTTGGGAAGAGAACAAGAGAAACCAATCTTAGTTTCTGCTAAAACACTCATTTTAAAAAGAAATTCCTTTTCCCAAAATTCCTTTTTTGAACATTATAGATCATACAAATTAATTTGGGCTGGAGGTACCACAGTATCATACACTAGAAATTCTTCCATTTTTCCTGTCAGCTCTAGAAGGAAATTCTCAAATGGCTCTATTCTATCCCAATGTGAATATATTCCTTGGAGAATGGCAAGGACAGTATGCATTTGACATACTGTGACCTAAAGTGACTAAATAATAATATATCTAACGTGTTCTCCTTTTTAAAAGAAAATCGATCTTGATCTCTCTCTCTCTCTCTCTCTCTCTCTCTCTCTCTCTCTCTCTCTCTCTCTCTCTCTCAGATGAGGAAAGGAAAGCAAGAAATTAAAAAAGAAATACATTTTTCGCGGCTACCTTTCCAATTTTTTGTTGAGAAATATAACAGGCAGATATAGAGTCCCTTGACTTCATTTCCTTAGAAACTACACAATCACTACCTAAAATATAATATCTAAGATGAAACTATATATATGAAATAAATCAACAATAACAGACAAGTTAGACAAGTTGCAGAAATCATTTTTCTTTTAAATTTGGAATCACATAATTTTTTTAATATATAAATATATTTTGTATATTATTGGGAGCACATTTGAGGGGCTTAAGAGGGGCCTTTGTGCTTTTTAGATGGTCTCTCCTAATCAGGAAGAATATAGAAATCTATATATAGAATATAGTTTAGAATTTAGAATACAGAAAACAGCCTGGTCTGAATATAGATACTTCATTCCAAATACAATTATTTAAAACTTGACAATTTTAAATGGAAACTGTCTACTACAGTAGAAAACAATTAAAATAGTACTACCATCAACAGACTTTCTTCTTCTAAAAGGAAACTAAACTGACGTTCCCAGATCACTTTTAGTTTCCACTATGCTCTTCCTCTTACATATGTCACTGTCACCAAAGTTCTTACATAGAAATAGACATGCAGAAATCCAGTTGCCAAGAAATTTCTTCTGTAACCAGAATCACTCAGGACTCTGTGCTCAATCATACTACAAACTTCTAAAGTTTTTCTGTCTCAAAGACGCTAATCAAATTTTCTTACACATGCTTGTCCTTTATGAAATTAAATTGGTTATTTCAGGTTGGTGAGACATGTATATATAAATTTGCTAAAACTACTAAATTCTCCTAAAGCTACCATATTTTCTTTTAACAAACATAGTTCCTACTGTCATACAGTCTGGAATGATAAGAAAACGAAACTCACTTTTCAAAGTGAAAGGGAGAGTAAACAAAATATACCTTATGCTAAGTGATTATATTAGGTCTTTTTTCATATCTCTATGAGACTAAAATTTACTAGTAAATTCACTTGAACAACCACTAGGTTAAGCATAATAGGTGTAGTACCTCTTAGACCAACTATATCACTTAAACTTGAGAAGAAATACTCTTGTATTATGTTAGATATTTTGAGTATATTTGTGTTTCTGGCAAATATTCAATGTGTGTGTATTTATGTATTTAGTTATATACCTCAGATCAAATTAAGTCAAAGTAAGAGCAAACATTCTATTTCCTTTTGCCACAGGTTAACATATATAGAGTCAAAAGAGGTTCTTGTTCCGGCAAGTTATTTCAAATGAAAGAGGATTGTCACATGTTCTATCTATCCAAAAATTTAGTCCATGGAAAGACTAATACACGAAAGGTGGGAACAAATACCATGCTTATATAGGCAAAAGTTTATACTGAAATGCACTCACAAATTCTTGTTCTCATTACCCTTCAATTCCATCACCTAGAAAACAGATAATGAAGGGCAGGAAAAGCTACTCTCTGAAAATGTTATGCACTAATCAAACACATTTAAAGTAAGAAAAAGAAAAATCACAATATCTACTAACAGGAGGCTAATATCAGTTCCTACCTTACATCCTCAATCTCTTCCATGTAATTTTATTCCCCCAAAACTACCAAATCATATAGTTCAGTTTTTCTTAGAACTTTGACAATTATAGTGTTGTATCCAGTAAGTGCATAAAAATAGGACAAGGAAATAAATTGTGGCCATCTGGTCCAATGCATTGCTGCAACACAGCTGTAAACTACCTTGAAGCAAACCTTTATTTAAAAATAAACTTTTTTTTTAATTGCACAATATGGTGATTCAGTGGCTACCTACTGCAGCCAAAACATATAACCTGTATTTTAAAATATATACCTCTAAAACACTAAATTTGAAGGTTAAAAGTAATCTTTAGTCAAACGTCATCTTTTATTTAGTCCATCTCCAACAAACTATATGCCATACTTTGTGCTACATGGTAGAAAAACAAGTTAAACCACAGAACACCATAACAAGAGTTTATAATCTAGTGTAGAATAGAGCTAACAGGCAAGTAATAGAATGTGGGGTTATATAGAAAAATATCAGTCTTAGGATTTTAGTATATACTTCCTGAAAAAAACTGATGGCTAAACAGAAACATAAAGAATAAGTAGCAACTAATTCAAAGAAAGGAAAGGACTGAGGTGAGAAAGATGTCACAGGCAGAGGGAAAAGTACAGGCAAAAAAAAAAAAGTTTATATACAAATATAAGAACATAAAAATACTTTAAACTTTCAAAATATACAAGTCTAATTCTTATCAGATGAAAAGAATATAAGCTTGCCAATTAGACTAGAGTTATAAACTTACTGGCTGAAGGTTCTTTCAGTTCCTCAAACAGAAATATATCTCCAAGAACATTTTAGAAATTCAAAATATTAGCAGATCTATACTCTCATCTGGTACCTACGGTGGGGGACGGGTATTATACCATAGCACTCAAAATTCTCCATGACATGCCCATTATTCTCCTTCATGCCCTCTATAACTCAACCAAATTACATTTATACATTCAGAAAATCTTTTTTAAGTACCCACTATATTTTAGGTGCTGTTTTTATTAGACATTGGTTTTAACCCTCTGTGCTTCCTCAAAGTGTTTTTCCTATATAACATTTTTTTTAATGAAAATGAAAACATGCAATTGAGCCAAAGGTCATTCTAAAATTAAAGTGTTGTCTATGGATTTATTTCTTCAAATTTTCTATTTCTCTATTTATTCTTACTCATGGAAATATATATCATATAGCTCAAACTATAATCTTTATGAGGCTATTTCCCAAATCATTCTCTCTAAACCTGGCTTTCCTCCTAGACTTCAGGCCTAAGTTAACAAGTACCTGCTAAGAATCTTCACCTTAAGGTGAATATATCCAAATCTGAAAAATTAGCAACTACCTTTACCAACACGTACACACACAAGCATACACACATTCCTCTTCTTCTCTATTTCTCTATATTGTTAATGGAACAGCTTCCTTCCTAGTGTTCAGACTCTAATCTCAAAAGCAACTTAAGATTCCTTACTATCTCTCTACCCACAAAACTACTGCCAACTTGTGTATTGTGTCTCTAATATCATTAAAGATGCAATATATAAATTATTCTCTAGTTTTCCATTCCCTCATTGACTAGTTTAGTTCTGACCCTCTTTTCCACTCATGCTGTTTTTACCCTTCCTACAACTGTGGAAAGATCATCTTCCTAATAGACCCTTCCTAAACTATAGGCTTAATCATTTCACTCTAATAACTCAAAGAGCCTACATAAGGCTATCTATCACCAAATGAAGTATAAACTATTCAACTTGTCATTGAAAGGCCACCACAAAAGCCTCCAACCTACCTTTGAGGGAGAGAGGTGCAGAATTTAGAGAAGAGAAAGATGAAAATGAAGTTTAGGTTTGAAGTATGCTTGTAATTGTCAAATTTAACTGTTTACTGCTTACCTGGAAAACAGCATGAACTAACCAGTGACTTCTGAAAAGCTGATAATTTTTCCACTACTAGTTTTTATACTTCTTCAAGTACACTATGAAACCAATAGGCTCTCGATCAATAAAATAATCACAGTAACCACCCAAAGAAAGAAATGTTCTTCAAGTAGGTACCATGGCCAGAACAATGATATTTCTGAGAACATGTGCTAAAGGGAGGAAAACTAAGGCATAAGCTAATAATTATGCCTCATATTTGCTTTAAATGTATACTCTTCTAGCCTGTCTTTTCAAATAAATAGATCTGGTCTCAAGACATTCCAACACAAAAAAATTAAACATTAATAACTGAAATTTATCCACAAGAATGTCAGTTTAAAGTTTATTATTTTGATAAATTTGAATATCTGCTAAATTGTTTTCTAAATTTTAATGAAATTACAAATAAATTAAATTACAAATAAATTATCTAAGAAGTCACAGAAAATTTTTATTAAAATTTTGAACTTTCATTAATAGAAATCAAAAGATCAGCCTATATATATATATTTTTTTTAATTTGGGGTTTTTTTTACACCTATAGTATATTTATTTTATATCCACATTGTTTCTTAAGCAAAACAAATGACCAAGAAGTATTTAATTTGCTTGATTACTAATATATAAAAACAATGGAAAATAAAGACTGTTATTCTCAAGCTGCTGCTTCTTAATAGTATATAAAATACAAACAGAAGGTGTTCAACCCTCTCCCAAATCAAGCATTCTAGCATGAGGTACCAGATTCTATACTTACTCCAGATTGAGATGTTCTCTCTAAACCCCAGATCACATACTTCCTTAAAAACACAAGATTTTTAAAAAGGAAGCTTTTGTCTATTAGTCATTAATAAGAACTGCAACATTATTCTGTGATTATTTAGTAAATTTAAAAATCAGAGTATATCCATTTTAATATAAAATTATTTATATTTTAAATAATTTAGAAACTTGATGCTGCCTAGCTCCCAAATATAATGTCCTCAAAAACTGACTATTCAAGAAGATTTTGTTTGAGACCTCCAAAATAAAAAGGGGTGCACGCTACTTATGTAATCTAGGTCAAATATTCATCACACTCATCTGGTGTTAAAATATAGAGTATTTACCAATGTAAATCGTTCCTATCTCTCCAGTTGATTTTAAGGACTAACTTGAATTTCCAACAGCTGCCAGGCCTTTCAATCTGAATATCTCAATAGACAACTGAAACCCAACACATTGAAAAAAGAAAAAAAATCACCTCATCATCATTCTTTCCATTTCCTTCTCCTAACCTCTTCCTTCTCTCCTGCTTTTCATCTCATGTCATCAATCCACTCATCCAAGCTATCAGTAGAACCATATAGTTTTTTTAAGGTCAAAAAAGCAATTACTTATGGTTCAATCTAGTGGAAACCTCTCTTCAGTATCTTTGACTTATTCCTCTTTCTTGCTTCTTTCATATAAAATCAGTAAAAAAGCCATAAAGTTCCAAATTCTCAATGCCCTTTTAGCTATCTAATCTTTTTATTTCCTACTGTCAACATCCTTCCTCATCATGTATAGCAATTCCTTTAACAGTTCCAGATTCACTGCTCTTCCATTTCTTTATACACCTGTAATACTTTCAGATACAGATAAACCTGAATCACAACTCAAAAACTAAAAGGACCCCATTGCTTACAAAAATAAAATCCAAACTACTGGCATGGCATTCAGTAATTTTTAGGACTTTGCCATTCTCCACAATGCTATCTGTCACTTCCAAAATATATCAAGCAGGCACTTTCAAGCCTGTGTGTGTTTGATCATCCTATTCTTCTCATCTGAAATGCCCTTATTGCCATGTTATTCTTCAATGCCTATCAGTTGCCATCTTGATCCTCTGGTCATAGTTAATTATCTCTTACCAGGTTCCCAGCTTTATATCTTATACTTTTTTTTGAGGTTCTATCTTATCTGTTTTCTCCATTAAATTGAAAGGTATTAAAGGATACTGGGGACATTTAAGCTATCTTCACAATTCACTAGTCTAGCACTTGGCACAATACTTTGAACACAGTAAACATTGACAGGTGGAAGGTTGAGAAAAACAAATAAATAAAAATTCCTGCCTACACAGAAATTCTAAAGTCATAATCCTTTACTGGACTCTACTATCTAGCCAAACTGTAAAAATGCAAGACATCCTCCTATTCAATCTATTTTCTCAACCTGCATTGTCCTCCCATCCCCATTCTAGAGATCCTTAAATTACTTTGCCCTCCAGGGAACACCTCTGCAGAGCCAAAATTCTACCTCCTCAAAGGAATCATCTAAAGACCACTCTTCCCCAATGTGATGCTTTAAATCTAAAAACCACATAGCTAGCATAGAGTGCTTTAAGACCACATCAATTTTCTTTAAAAAAAAACAATAAAGTGGAACTATTAGTTCCCTTACCCAAACCTCCTCTACTCTAAATTCATTTGCTGATACTCAAGGATGCTGATTGAGAAATTGCCTGTTCAGCATCCACAACATTCAGGGAAAACAGACTCATACCATCTCTGAATTCTTTCTCCCCAAATTCCAACAACATGGCTTCTGAGAAAGATTTCATTTCTTTGAAGAAACCAGGTTAGTCAAAATCAATCATTCCATGGTCTAAACATCAACCAAACAGGGTCAAAATTTCTTTCCAAGTGTTTTCACACTAGAACTGAGAGTCAGTCTCTTATGGCAAAAGCTATAGGATGCAAAGTCATAGAAAAGATTTTTGTTTTTTAGGTTTTTCTAGCACTTAGAAGAGCCAGTCTATAATAAGAATGAGGCTGAGAGGACTAAACAGATAAAGAGATGAAAATGGAAATTGATGATAGCGTTCAAATTCCTCGTTCCAGTTATCTGAGATCTCAGTTACAAGCCTACCGTTCCCTTAGTTTAGCTGTTTGTCTCATTCTTTCATTATCCTTAGATGAGCTCTTTAGTCTTCAGATCCTTTCACATATTTAAAAATTATTAGACCTCAAAGAAATTTGTTAATGTGAGTTGTACCTATCAGTATTAATGGTATTAGAAATTAAAACTGAGAACATTTACAATATGCTTATTAACTTTTAATTAACACAAAATGAAATTATTGTTAATATAAAGAACATTCTTTATGTAAGATAATATTTTCAAAAAAACATTTAGTGAAACAGTAGCATTATTTTATAATTTTAAACAAATCTTTAAGAGCCAACTTAATAGAAGATAGCTAGATTCTCATATCTGTTTCTGTATTCAATCACTTGCTGTATATTTTTTTAGTTCATAGTATATCAAGACTGATACTTAATGAAGTTACTTAAAAGTCAGATGAAATACAGAATCTCACCATACCTATAAATATTTCATACTCTGCTCCATTAAAATCCACTGGCCTATTATTTATTCATGCATATTTTACAGCATCATGCAACAGACATTTGGCAATATGAGTTCAATGAGGTATGAAAATGTTGTTAAGTGTTAACAATATCAAAATGTCACATTCTTTATGTAGTAAAGTACCGGTGGGTTATCCAAACTCTACACATCTGGCCCTTACCCAGCTCCTGGGAGATAACTGCTAATCCCTCGGAATATCCAGCCCAATAAGAATAACTCTGTTTACTGAAAACCATGGGCCATGCCAGATCATTATAGTAACAATGGGATTTGTGGTAGGGGATCACATATTATCAGTTTGACTTCTGGAATCAAACTCATGAAGTAACTATGGTCAGCCACAAGGGGGCTCCATGTCTGCACGACCAACTCCCAACAAAAATTCTGGACACCACGGCTCAGATGAGCTTTCCTGGTTAGCAATACTTCATACATGCTGTCACACATTGATGCTGGGAAAATTAAGCACCGTCTGTAAGACTCCACTGGGAGAGAACAACTAGAAACTTGCATCTAGACTCTCCAGAACTCTGCTCTATGTGCTTTCTACCTTTGTGATTTTAATTTGTATCCTTTACTACAATACAATAAATAGACTTATACTGTAAGTGTAAAAAGCTTTGATCAGTTCTGTTAGTCATTCTGAAAAGTCACTGAACCTGAGGGGGGTTTTAGAAATTTCTGACAAAAACCATCCAATTATATGAAAAGTGCCTAGCAGGCACTAACATGAGTGTCATGATTCTTTTCAGATAGTAGGTATAACCTTGAAGAAAAAGTGGCACTGTCTTCAAAAACGTGGGCTGACCCTGGCTTTGGTGAGTAAAGGCAAAAAATAAAGAGCACCACTGCTTTTTTCTAGAATTCAGAATAAAAAAAAAACAAATTTTTATTTTCTTTTGTTTTTGTTTTAGTGAAATGCCATGTCCATTGCTAACTCTAGCTATTATAGTTGGATACGTGAAAAATATCTATATAAAGTTTATGGACTGGTAACACTTCAAGTAAATGATATACTGAAATACAGACTTTAATTTTTTTTTTCTTTTAGGTGGGTGAGGCAACCCTTGGTTGACTTCACAGATTACAAGGACCTTATCAGTTTACAATCCCTTATTTTTTATTTTTTACGCCTACAGCACCTGGTCTTCCTAGGTGGTCTCCCATCCAAGTACTAACTAAGCCCGACCCTGCTTAACTTCCAAGATCAGATGGGATCAGGCTTGTTCAGGGTAGCATGGCTGTAGACCATTACTGAAATTTTTGAGCTATTTATCAATTGACACTTTTTTTCTTAGCCAAGAAAAGATCCTGTACTATTTTTTAAATTATACCCTGTAATATTAGAATTGTTCTTTTATATATAATAGAAATGTAAATATAAGTATGCCACTTTATTGCTGTATTATTAGAACTTCTTGGAACACAGAAAGAATTCTTCATAAATGATTTTGCTCTTTTGAAAACAATACATAACAAAAATATTTGTTAAACTGTATTTAGTCTGTAAATGTGTGTAGCTTATAAAGGTACACTAAGCTCATCGAATGTAACGTTTCATCCTAATAATTAAACATCTGATAAATGCTCAAGTCTGACTAACCATAGTTTACCTGGCAATCATTCATTATAGTAAAAGTGGTGTGTCATAAAAGAAGCGGCTAGTTCAACTCTCAACTCAATCACACAACTGCTTTTTCTCAAGACAATGTACTTGGGAATGCAACATGTGTATTTTCCACTTTATTACAAAGAATATTAAAAATACATACATACACTCAAGGATTGCAACTTAATAAAATTATAATTTTTACTGCACTATCAAAGACATTCGTAATTGAAACTGGCTTTTTCTTTTGCTCTACAAGTGTATGGCAGTAAGGAATACAATGACTTCCAGTACAGTTTGGTGCCACTGCATTTATTTATACTAAAGTACCAGAAATTTTACTTCCTATTGCGTTGCACCACCAATACAAATGTCAACAAAGTGAAAATAGCAAATAATGGCTTAGTTTTATGAAAACTGTTCTGACTTTATAGACCTCCCGAAAGGGCCTCAAAGAAACCTAGGGTTCAGAAAAAATAATCTAGTAAAAGTGGACTAGAAGAATCTACCAATCCCAGGGAAGCTATTCCAAAATCTTTCTTGAAAGCCTCAGCTAAGACTGTCAGCTTTCATATGGAAGACACGGTTGTCACCAATATTATATACAAAATTTTAATTTTCCTCTCCATTCTTTATGCCAAGCCCAATCAGCTTACATTACTTATGAATTTTTAGTTTTCATTGTTTTTATATAAGACCAAATCTGTTATAAAGGGAACTATCCTATTTACAAATAATTTATTAATTCAAACATTATTTTACTGATAAGTTTCAGATTTTAAAAATTTCCTAGCTTTGACATCTTTCTTCTGCTTACTAATATTTTGATGATCAATTTGTTCTCTAATTACTAATTTTCTTTTAATTAAATCATAGGCTTACAAAATTCTTTTAAAATGCCTTAGTTTTTACCTAATGGTTTGCTATGTTTCCTACTTTTAACAGAATTTCAGCAATTATTTAGGAATGCCTTATTCACAGATCAAGTCCACCTTGGGACGTGACTCATCCCTTTGTCCAGCATATACATGCTGTATATGTTTACCCATCTTTTAAGTTAATTAACAGCCATCTCAGTTATCAGATTGACTGTTGGGGTATCACAGTGTATGTGTTCAAGTGACCCTTATTTTACTTATTAATGGTCCCAAAGCACAAGAGTAGTGATGCTGACAATTCAGATACACTGAAGAGTTTCCTTTACAGTGTTTCCTTTAAGTGAAAAGATAAATACATACAATGACATTTTGAGAGAGATCATATTCACATAACTTTTATTACAGTATGTTGTTATAATTGTTCCATTTTATTACTAGTTGTTGTTACTCTCTCTCTCTTACTGTACCTAATTTATAAGTTAAACTTGATCATAGATATATATGCTTAAAAAAAAAAAACATAGTATATAACAGGGTTCAGGACATCCATGGTTTCGGACATCCGGGGGTCTTGGAAGAATATATAACAGCAATGGTCCTTCCTGATAAGGGGGGACTACTGTACACTTGATAGAAAACTACGTAACTACTTAAACAAATAAGGTAGTTCAAACATACATAAGCCCAGAAATGTAAAGACTTGAAGGTGCCGGAAATACAAAATCTGCACAAAAATCTACTCGGTGAGTCCTATCCTGACCACCCTATATAAAATTGCACACTACCTGTAGTACTACCAATACTCCTTTATCATATTTTTTCTTCTTTTCGTGTCATAGCACTTATTTCCTCTAGCATTTTGTACAACTTATTATGTTTATTGTCTTTCTCCTTCCAGCAAAATGTAACCTCCAAAGGAGCAAGTATCCTCATCTGTTTATTCATTTACGCTAAGCATCTAGTACAGTGTTTGGTATAAAATAGGCTCTGAAAAATTTATCTGTTAAATAAATATACAAAAAAATGTTAAACAGCTGACTTAGAAAGCATAACTGGAGAAATGAGAGCCAGTGATAGGAGATATTTTTAAACTAAAGAATAACTTTTTATACTTCTTTATACATATTGCATTTCCCCTCTTTGTGCAAATATATACTGCCTACTGGAAAACAAAAATTTTACCACTCATAACAATCATATATATCTATTAACAAAAACATACATATATAACAGCAATGGTCACTACTAACAACAGTGAGATTAGGAAGGAGTGGTGACTCTTATATGTATTGTTCGTTTTTTGTTTTTTTTCACAAGAGGTATTCATGTAATATATACTTTTAACACTACTTATAGCAGAATAACCCCAAACAAGAATAACTAGAAAAGGCAAATAAAATACTAGGAAATTTCTCTATTTGAAGTCATCCAAGAGTTGCTAAGACAATCAGAACTTGAGACCCAAAATTTCAGAAAAAGTGGATGGCTGTTCAGCAGCCACAATGCCACTTTTTCCCTTAAAGTACTTACCAATAGGGTCACAAATAAGAGCCTGAGAATTCCTGTAAAAGGAGGAAAAGAATCCAGCAGAGCTCTTGGTGATCTCACAAAGCTGGTGAAACATATATTAGAGACTTAAAGGGCCAGGATTCCAATCATAAAGGAGAGACAGAGAACTAAACAAGTTCTCTTCAGACATTTATTGGATTCTAAAGCTACAGGGATAAGATGTTCAATAAAGACTCTGCATAGCAAAATGGAGTAACTGGAAATTTTGTGATTAAAATGGCTTGGCTGAATTCTTCTACTAAGCAGAGGAAAGGGTGAGCCATTCTCTATAGCAAAATATCATTCAGATCCTCTATAAATTGTCAAACACAATGTCTGGCATTTATTTAAAAATTAACATCATGCCAAGAGGCAGGACCCAATGAAAGAAAACAAGCAAGAAAAAATATCAAAACAAAAGGTATAATATAAAAACTTAAGAAAAAAATCAAAAGTTGATTGTTGGAGAGAGTAATAATATCAACAGATTTTAGGAGAGATTATAATGATTCAAGATATTATAGAAATAGATAAAAGATGAAATTTAACCATAAAATTGGGACTAAAAAGTAATTAAGTACATAAAACTAAGAACTAAATACATGAGATTAACAGTAGGTACAGTTTTAAAAAACTAATAAATGGAGAACTTTCACAGAAAATATCCTTAACTGAATCACAAAAAGAAAATGGGGTAGAAAAATATAGAAAAGAGCTTAAAAGATGAATGAGATATAATTTTTTAAAAAGTGGTTTATATAGACATACACACACACACACAGTCTCAAAAGGAGATGAAAGAATAAAAGAAAAGCAAAAGCTGAAGAGAAAATGGCCAAGAATTTTCCAAACAGAACAAAAGCTATCAGCCTGAGGTTTCAAGAAGCTCAGTACACACCAAGCAAGGGAAAGGGGGTAAAAAAAAAAGAAAGAAAGAAAGAAAGCCACATAGGTATATCACAGCAAAAATGCTAAAAACCAAAGACAAGACTAAATTTTAAAAGTAGTCAAAAAATGCTATCTTCAAAGAAATAAACAATAAAAATTTTTGCTGACTTTGCAACAAAAATATTGGAAGTCTGAGAGAATGAATTATTTTCATGTTTCTGAAAAAAAATAACTGCAAACCTAGAAATTTTTGCCATGAAACACCTTTCAAAAACAAAAACGAGCATGTTTTCAGATAAACAGAAAGTACATTTGTACCAGTAGATGTTTAATAATAGAAATACTAAAAGAAATTTTATAGGGAAAAAAAGGTTACAGAAAAGCATGGAAATGCTGCATAAAGCAAAAAGAGTAAATATATCTTAATAAAAACTGATGTATAAAACACCTAATCAGTATTAAAGCATATGTAAAATGAAAAATTCAGTATAATAATATAAAAAGCAGAGGTGTATAAGAAGAGTTCAAGTGTTCTAAGCTCCTAACATTGTTAGGGAAGTGGTAAAAGTAAATATTTTCAGTAAACTGCAATAAGTCAATGAAATGTGGTGTAATCTCCAGGGCAACCACTAAAAGATCAAGATTGTCAGAATGGTTAAAAAAAAAATAGAACACACTTATAAGAGATACAACTTAAATAAAACAGGTTAAAAGTGAAAGGGTGGAAAAAGTTATACCATGCTAGCACTAACAAAAAGAAAAATGATGACAAGTTAGATTTTAAGACAAGAAGTATTATTAAAGATAATAAGGGACATTTCATAATAATAAAGGGACTTATTCACCAGGAATTTAAGATAACTAACAATGCATATAACTAGTAACTTAACATCAAAATATAAACCATTGTAGGCTGGAAAACTCATGCTTCTCTTACTAGTTAATAAAAAAAGAAAAAATCAGTATACAACTATTTGAAATTAAATAACAAACTCCTGAACTCTTAAATCAAAGAAATCACAATGGAAAATAGAAAGGACTTAATGTTAATGAGGATAGGACATATAAAAAGTTGTGGAATGCATTTGAACCTAAACTTAGAGTAAAATTTTAGCCTTAAATGATTTTATCAAAAAACGTGAATGATGACAACTATTTATTTACCTCAGGAAATTAGTGAAAGAACAGAAAGTTAAACCTGAAAAAAGCAAAAGAAAAATAGAAAAGAACAGAATTAATGAATTCAAAAGCAACCATATAACAGAAAACTTCAGAAAAAAATCAAAAGGTGGTTTTTAGAAAGATTGTTGTTTCTAGCAACATTAATCAAAAGAAGAAAAAAGTAATAAATTGTCAATTTCAGTAACAAAAAAGGGGAACTCCTACAGGTCCTACAGAAGAACGATTAGTTACACTATCACTTATCAAGACTTACTGCAAAGATAGACAAACTAACAGAATGAAACTGAGATGTAAATAACAGACTCACACAGAAACTGTCACTAATTAATGACAATGATAAACCTGAAAAAGAGGGTCTTTTACTTACCATTTTTGGGTCCAATGGATATCCATATTTTAAAAAAAGAAGAAGAACCACCTTTACCCCCTCCCTTGCTCCACACACAAAAATCAATTCCATATATATGTTACATCTAGAAGTTGAAAATACAGTAAAGCTTCTAGGAAAAATATAGGCAAATATATTCATGTACTTAGGGCAGGCAAGGATTTCTTAAACATGACCAAAATAAAATCACCAATCATAAAAGGAAACAATAGTATAGTAAAATTAAGAACTACTGTTCATTGAAGATAGCAGTAAGGGAGTAAAAAGGCAAGATACAAATTTGATATCTGTAAGATATACATCTAACAAAGAACTTACATCCAGGATAAGAACTAGAAATCTGCAAGTAAAAAGAAAAGTAAACAAAAAAATTGCAAAAGGTTTGAACTGCCAAGTTATGTAATAGGTTAGCCAAATAAGTCAATAGATATAAAAACACACACACCTTCATTATTCATCACATCAGGAAAATACAAATTAAAACCACAAGGGCTATTTCATCACCCACCCACCAAAATAGCTACAATGAATAGGATAAACAATTGCAACTGTTCCAAGAATGTGGAATAACTGGAATTCTCATACATTGCTACTGAGAATATAAATTGGTACAAGAGCTTTGACAGTATCCTTTAACAATATCCACCAAGTTCATAAAAACATCCTATGAGCCTACAATTCTAATCCCAGGTACAAAACTAACATAACTTCATAACATGTTAATCAAAAATTTATAAGAAAATTCATAGCAGTACTATTTGTAACAGATAAAACTGGACACAACCTAAATATCAGGATAATAAACTGTGGTACAGTCACAAGGTAACATTATAAACAATGATATGAGTGAAATATTACTACTTGAAATAATGAATAAATCTCATAAACAAAGTTTGTGAAGTAACACAAAAGAATATATACTGTATGATTCAATTTATATAAAATTCAAAAACCCCCAAATAAGCTATGATACAAGAAGTTAGGATTGTGTTTACCTTTGGGAGAGGGGGTATGAGAATTAGACTGAGAACTGGCACAAAATAGATTTCTAGGATGCTGGTAATATTCTGTTCCTTGATTTAAATGTGGATTACACAGCTATTATTAGTAAAATAGTGTAAATAAAATATTAACATATATTAATGCATATTCTTATACATATACAATATCTAGCAATATAATACTTATGTATTCATGCATAGGTATTATCTAAAATTTACTGAGATAAAGTTAAGATACTATCCTTAATGTATGTTATACATCAATAAAAAACCATATTTAAGAAAAAAGTAATCCGAAATAAAGAAATATTCTTTATAGTAAAACTTTAATTTTAACATTACAGGGGAGTATGCTTATATTTTTATGCACACACAAACAGTATTAGGCAGTCAAAGTTATATCCACATTAGACATCTCGTAACAGTATATAGTCAAATATCTGCACAGGTCAAGGGTCTGGTAACTTTTGCAAATTTATGTTCTGTTTAACAGCCTAAGATTCTATGGTCAGTACTAGCAGCTGAATCAATGGGTGACAGGCCCTGGCCCTGTCTCACCTGTTTTGACTTCAATAACTCATGATCACTGAGGTCAGAGATATAATGGGAATTCATGCTTCTGCCTCTTTGGCACATGTATTTTTATACTTCTTAGGACTTTTCACCATTTTTCACTTTCTCTATTCACTAAGTAATTATGTAAACTTTTATCATATCCATCATTTTTAAGCTTTTCCCACAAAAAAAATCATACTTTAGTCTCTCTTCATACAAAGAGCTCTTCGATCCCCAATTATAAGGAATTATTCTAAAACTGTTTTAACTTCCATAGAACAAAGCAATTACAAGTATAGATGTTTGCTCAAAAACACTGCATATGACTTAATACAAAAATGTTCTAACACATTTCTATCCTATTTGTCATTGATAAATAGGATAAGCTTCCTACCTAAGCAAACTTCCTCTTATCCCTGTAAATGTATATTTATTCTTGCTTTACTGTCATCTTGTCCTCGCCACTTAGTATGTACAAACAAAAAGATTACATGAAAATTTAAGTTCTTAGCATAGTTGCCTCTATAACGTTAACAAGCCATTCATTTATGTACTTGATTCATTTATTGTTTCAATATTTATACAGGTTTCTGATTTCTGTGACAATTCACATCAATGTTGCCTGCCTCCAGAAGGTAGGCATCATATGTTCAACCTTCTTCTATAAGAATCATATACAAGTCTTATATACCCTTACATGTAAGTACTTTACTAATGGTTTTTTGATAATCATAAAATGTCAACATCAGTGTGAATTAGAAAAGGGGAAAAGTTACCATATTTCATAAAAGGAAAATTGAATCATGAGGAAATTAAATAAATTTTCCAATATAGTGATTCACCAAAAACATTAAAAACAGAAATTCAGATTTTCCAAAACCTAAACCATGGGTTCTTCCTCTATACTACTTCCCCTGTTAAGCACCAGGTGGATGGAAACCCAGCTACTTGCTATTAGTATGTTTCTTAAAACATGTTCTGCAAAGATGTTCACTAAGCATGTAATTAAATTTAAAAGCAGAGTTAACAAAAAAGTTTAATATAATAAAGACCCATAGAAGTTCTGTACGATATGTGCATTCTGGATTTCCAAGAACACTGGACCTAAATTATTTGTCAGAAAAGTCATACAATACCAATTCCTGTAACTGAAAATACATGACATCAAGCTTTGTGAGACGTAGCAAAAACAGTCCTTAGAAATTTATAGCTCTCAATGCATAAATTAGAAGACATCTACAATCAATAATCTAAGCTTCCAACTAGGAAACTAGAAAGAGAGCAAATTAAGCCCAAAGTAAACAGAAGAAACAAATTTAGATCAAAACTCAGCTTTCTTTAAAACTGAAAAAGGAAAACACAGAGAAAAGTCAATGAAACTAAAAGCTGGTTCTCTGAAAAGAGCAATAAAATTGATAAGCCTCTAGTCAGGTTAAAAAAATTATTAATATTTGAAATTAAAGAGGGAACATCAAAATCTAGTAAAGGAATGCTATGAACAACTCTGCCAACAAGTTAGTAAACCTATATGGAATGGACCAATTCCTTAAAAAAAAAAAAAAATTTGCCAAAACTCCCAAAACAATAAATAGATAATTTGAATAGACCTTTAGCTATTAAATAAATTGAATCAATAATTAACCATCTTCTAAAACAGAAAGCACCAGGCCCAGTTGGGTTCGCCGGTAAATTATATAAAACATTTGAAGAAGAAATTATAACAATTCTTTACAATCTCTTCCAGAGGACAGAAATAGATGGAATACTTCCTGATTCTACAAGGCCAAATATCAAAATCAAAGAAATTACACGAAAACTACATACCAATATCTCTCATGAACACAGATGTAAAATTCCTCAACAAAATATTAACAAATCAAATCCAACAACATATAAAAATAATTATACATTATTAACAATTGTGATTTACTCCAGGTATGCAAGGATAGTTTAACATTTGAAAATCAATTAATGTAATCCAGCACATCAACATAGAGGCAGCTCTGTTAGGGTAGTAAAAGTATACTGCAGTGGTGGATACATGTCATTTTACATTTGTCAAAATCCATAAAATGTACAGCACAAAAAGCAGATCGTAGTGTAAACCATGGACTTTGGGTGATAACGATGTTAATCTAGGTCCATCAACTGTAACAAATGTATCACTGTGCTACAGGATGTTCACAGGTTAATGGGAAGTTGTGCATGTGTGGGGACAGGGGATATTTGAGAATTTTCTGAACTTTCTGTTCAATTTTGTCTTAAAATAGTTCTAAAACTAAGGTGTATTAATTTTTAAAAAAATGAGTTTGGAAAAAAAACACTACCATTCCTTTTAGGCCTCACCATTGTACAATCACTCACCATTTCACTCAAATAGCATTCCTGTTCATTATCCATTACCTTTAACCACTGCTTTAATGCCTTTTCTAAGTACCCACCTAGCCCTTATTATTTTGAAGACATCACTGTAAAAAGACCTGAAACAAAAAGCTAAGGTGCTATGCAGAATTAACCTGCTGGCTGTTAAAGAGACTTCATAAAGTAGTAATAGCCCAGGTAACTCTTCCAGGGTCTGCAACTCAGTTTCAAGTTAGTCTAGTTTCAAGAGTTGACTAGACTCAGCCCATCCACTATTACAATTGACTAATATAGAAACAACTTTTCTGTTAATAACAAAAAATAAATGCCTGCATATATATCTTCCCATCTTACACTTCCCTGTAACCCTCTTAAGTAAGATGCCAAACTGTAATCATAAGGTGTGTAATGAAGAACTCCAACGAATAAATTTCAAAGAAATAATTTTAAAAAAAAACTAAAAAGACCACCGTTTTACAATATCATTACAGAAGAGTAGTAATTGATTCGGATAAAAATCATAAATACTAATGCTATTGAGTATATGTTATTTATTAATTATCTTTTTTTAATGGTTAAATCAGGTAGAATTCATCTAAACCAGGTTCAAACTTACATCATCAATAGGACAACTGACATCATGCACCCTTGGATATAAAGTACCAGGAACTGATGATTTATGGGATATTTCTGCCAAGAATGGTTAAACTGAATCTAATTATGAGTAAACAATCAAACAAACACAAATTGAGACATATTCTGCAAAACAACTTTCCTGGACTCTTCAAAAATATCAGTATCATAAAAAAAGAAAAGTTGGAGGAACTGTTCTCAATTAGAGAAGACAAAAGAGATATAACAATTAAATGCAATTCATTAATATAAACAAACATAAAGAACATTACAGGAACAACTAAGGATATCTGAATTATGAATATTATTTCAATGTTCAATTCATTATATTTGGTCATGTAAGTTACTGTCATTATTCTTAGGAAATATATGATGAAGTATTTAAGAGGGAAGGGACATGATCTCTGCAACCCACAAACAGTTCAGTATAAGCAACATACATATGTATGTATAAACACAAAGGGATAAACAAATGAGGCAAAATACAAAGAAAAGGATATATGATTAGTCAGTACACTACTCTTACAACTTTTTGGCAGATTTTTCAACATAAAATCTTGTGGGGGAGTTGTTTACTGAGCACGATATTTGGACAAAAGGATGCAGATAATTTGTATATTTAATGAAAACATATATGTAATTTTAAAAAATCGCACCAGAAACAGGTTTCATCCTTGGGCTTAAAAAAGCCCACTCCCTTGAACTTAGGTAATCACTGACAAGCTTACCCTTAACAAAGCTCCATTTTCTATGAGTCTACTATAATCATGTCATTTGCTACAATCCCATTATTTAAATACATCAAAATACCAACCACATTATTGTCAAGTCTTTCTAATCAGAAAGCATCTGCGATTCATTACGTGTTAATTTAATTGAGATACCATGGTTTAATTCTCTGAGAAAACACTTCTTTTAATGTTAAATAAGACTGTTATCACTGCTTGAGAAGAAATAATTATTTTAGTCAATATACACTACTTTTAGTAATGTCTCAGCTGTGTTCAGAAGAATGAATGAGAACCAAGTGGGAAGAAGGGCACCCCAGACAATAAAAATAGTAATGGAGAGACAGAAAATAGTACAACAAATTTACACAATAAACAGTACAATACTGATGAAATACAAAATGTTGGAGAACAGGGTAAGATGGCATTCACTGCATGTCATACTAAAGTAAGCTTTAATTTTTTTCTCAACCTGCAGGTCTCAAGCATTGGGTCAAGATATCAATTTAGTAGGTCACAATCAGCTTTTTTTAATGACCTGAAGTAGAACAGACTAGAACAGTAAATAGAGTGCACCACAGGTGGAAAGGTAAGTTTGTTTCATTTAACTTTTGTTTCTGTTAAAAATTCCCATAGAACTGTGGGACAATAACAAAAGATCCAAGTCTATATCACTGAAGTATCATAAAGAGAAGAGAACTCAGCAGTCTCTCTTCTGAGCATCTACCCCCAAAATCTGAAAACATTTATATACAGATACATGCACCCTTATGTTCACTGCATCATTATTCACTGTGGCCAAGACATGAAAACAACTGCAGTGTCCTTCGATAGATGACTGGATAAAAATGTGGTACATATATGCAATGGAATATTATTTAGCCAAAATAAAAGATGAAATACTGTCATTTGTGAAAAGATGGATGGATCTAGAGATTATTACGCTAAACGAAATAAATCAGAAAAAGTTGAGAACCATATAATTTTACTCATATGTGGGATGTATAATAGAAAGCAACAACTGAACAAAACAAACAAAAACTCAGACACAGACAACAGTTTAGTGGTTACCAGACAAAAAGGGGGGGGAGGGGAAGACTGAAAAGGGTATAGGGAGTCAAATATATGGTGATAGACGATTTGACTTTGGGTAGTATTAACATAAAATGCAATACACAGAAGATTTATTACTGAATTGCACATCTGAACCCCCTATAATGTTACTAACCAGTCACCCCAAAAAAAGTTTAAAAAAGAAAATTTAAAAAAGAGAAAGGCAGAGTTGAAAGAGTATTAAAAAAAATGACTGAAAACTTGCAAATGTGAAGACATAAACCTACAGATTCAAATGAGCAAACCACAAATAGGTAAACCCACAGAAATTACACTTTGACATATCATCATTATGCATCTGAATACAAAAACAAAGAAAAAAATCTTGAAAGCAACCACAAAGAAAGTATGCATTACTTATAGGGGAACAGCAATTAGAATGACAAATTTCTCATCTGAAACCATAAAGGTCAGAAGTAATAAAAAATTTTTTCAAGTGCTGTAAGAACTGTCAATCATGAATTCTATATCTAACAAAATTATCTTTCAGAAATTAAGGGGATATAAAGACAAGCTGGCAAAGGATAAGTAAGGATACAACTCACTAGCAGAAGTATCTTTCAAGAAAGTTCTTTGAATGATAAAAGTAATCCTGGAACATCAGGAAAGAAAAAGAAACAATGTAAAAAGCAAAAATGTGTAAAAACAAGAGGCTCAGTAGACTACCTTTCAACTCAAGAGCTTTTAAAATCATAGCTGATGAATAAAATAAAAATTTCCAGGTCAATAAATATAGGTAAGTAGGAGTACATCAAGATTAAAAATTTCTATACATCAAAATACACTATGAAGAGTGAAAAGGCAACCCATGGAATGAGAGAAAGTGTTTGCAAATTTTTATCTGAAAAGAGATTGATATTCAGAATATACCAAAAAACTACAGCTCAACAACAACAAAAAACCTCATTAATAAATGGGCAAAGAATCTGAATAGACATTTTCTCTAAAGAAGATACACAGATGGCAAATAAGCATATGGAAAGATGCTCAACCACTATTCATTAGGGACATTCAAGTGAAAACCACAATGAGATACTAATTCATAACCATTAGGACAGGTATTATTAAAAATAAAAACAACAAAGTGATGGTCAAGGATGTAGAGCAACTGGAACCCTCATGCATTGCTAGTCATGCACTGCTAGTGAGAATGAAAAATGGTGTAGCTGAAATTCCTCAAAAACTTAAACACAGAATTACCATACGATCCAGCAATTCCACTTTTTGGTATAGTCCCAAGAACAAAAGCAGAGACTTGAACAGATATCTGTATACCATGTTTAAGTAGCATTATTCACAAAAGCTAAAAGATGGAAGCAAACCATTATGTCCACTGATGGATAAATGAACAAAAATGTAGGATAACACCAGCATAGTATTCAGTCTTAAAAAAAAAATTCAACAAATGCTACAACATATATGAAACTTGAAGACATTACGCTAAATGATGTCAGTCACAAAATGACAAAAATTCGCAGTGTTTCTACTTATGAGGTATCTAAAATAGTCAAATTCATAGAGACAGAAAGTAAAATGGTGGCTTCCAGGAGCTGGGAAAGAGGGGATGGTGAGTTAGTGTTTAAGGGGTACAGAGTTTCAGTTGGGGAGGATGGAAAAAAGTCTGGAGATGGATGGTGGTAATGGTTGCACAACAAAATGAATGTACTTTATGCAACACAATGTACACATAAAAATGGTTAAAGTGGTAAATTTTATGTCATGTATATTTTACCACAATTAAAAAATATATATCTACACCATCTGATGACCTGCTCAATGTACATATAGCACAACAGAAATATTCAAGACAATATTTACAAAGTGAGAGGGTAAAGGGATCTAAATGGAAGGATTTCCACACTTCACTCAAACTGATAAAATGTTTATACAACAGGCTACGATAAATTACATATGTATATTTTAAAATCTTAGAAAACCACTAAAAAAACTCTATAGAGTGTTACATTTAAAAACCATTATAGATAAGTCAAGATGAAATCCTAACAACTGTTCAAGTAACTCACAGGAAGACGAGAAATAGAAACAGAACAGAAAACAAAAGATAAAATGGCAGACTCAAGTTCTAACATATCAATAATTACTGTAAAAGTAGTTGAAACACACCAAGTAAAGGTAGAAACTGGTAGTGTGGAATTCAAAAAAAAAAAAAAGACCCAATTATAAGCTGTCTAACCTACTGAAAATAAAACATGTGAAAAGTAAAAGGATAGAAAAAAGTGCATTTAAACAAAGTAAAAGCAGGAGAGGTTACATTAATATTAGACAGACCTTAGAGCACAGACAATTGCTAGAGACAAGGGAGGGACATTATAATAGTGATAAAAGGATGAGTCCACCGAGAATACAATCCTAAATGTGTACATACAAATATAGGGCTGAAAAGAGAAACAGAGAAATTTGGTTACAGTTAGGAGCTTTCAAGCCTCCCCTCTCAGAGACACACAGAAATAAACAGAAAATCAGCAGAGACTGAGAGCTCTAAACAACATAATCAGTTAAAAGAATCTAACTGATATATAGAGAACACTCCACTATTAAAACAGTAGAATACACATTTTTTAAAGCATCTATAGAATACTCACCAAGATAGATTATATTCTGAGCCATAAAACAAACATCAATGAATTTAAAAGTATTGAAATCATAAGTGACCATAACGGCTCTTAACTAGAAATTAATAACAGAAACAATTGGAAATTAAACTACATGCTTCTAAATAATCCACGGGTCAAAAAATAAGTCTCAAAGTAAAGTTAAAAAAGAAACAAAATTGAATCAAAATGAAAAGATATATAAAAAAATGTAAGCTACAGCTAAAACAGTACTAATTAGAAAAGGCATAGCATTAAATGCTTGCATTATGAAATAGAAAAGGTCTCAAATATAACATTAAATTACTATCAAGAAAAGTGGGAGCAAAATAAACTCAAAACAATCAGGGGGGAAATTTTTTTAAACGAGCAAAAATCAGCGAAATTAAAAATAAAACCATAGATAAAATTCAATGAAACAAGTTAATCCTTTGAAAAAAATTAATAAAACTGATCAATCTTTAGCAAGACTGACAAAAAGGAGACTATACAAATTACCAATATCAAAAATAAAATATTATATCCCTGAGTATTTTACAACTGTTAAAAGGGTAATTATGGAATAATGTAAACAAGTTTATGCTCATAAAAGAAACAAATCAGAAGAAATGAGTCAATTTCTCAAAAGCCACATACTTCCAAAATTCAAAAAATAAAATATGTATAACACTATAACCACTGAAAAACGAGTTTGTAATTTAAAATATGCAAAAAAAAAAAAAAGAAATCTCAGGCTGAGATGTTTCCACTAGAAAATTCTCCCAAATATTTAAAAAGAATTAAAGAGATACTTCACTAACCCTTCCAAAGAACAGACAAGGATGGAGCATGCCCTACCTCATATTATGTGGTCAGTATTAACCAAATACTAAAATGAGACAAAGATATCACAAGAAAGCTAACCACCAATATCGCTCATGAACTTATACACAAAAATCTTCTACATCTCAGAACCTAAATCAGCAATGTTTGAAAAGCACTAAACACCATAACCAAGTGGGATTTGTTCCAGATATGTAAGGCTGGTTCAACATTAAAAAAACAAACAAACAAACAAACAAACAAAAAACAGTGTAATCTACTCTATCAACAAGCTAAAGAAAAAAAAATCATACAATCATATAAACTGACTCATAAAAAAACACAATCCAGCATCCATTCATTATAAAAACTCACAGTAAATTGGGAAGAAAGGTGAACTACCTTAACTTACTAAAAAGTATCTATCTACAGCCCCTACCCAACAAAAAGACCTACAGTTAACATCATACTTAATGGTAAAATACTAAATACTTCCCACCTAAGACAAAGAACACAGTAAGGATGTCTGCTACCACTACACTCCTTCACTATAATACTAGAAGTTCTAGTCACTGCAATAAAACATGAAAAAGAAATGACAGAATAGAAAGAAATAAAACTGTCCCTATTTGCAGCTGACATAATGTCTACATAGAAAATTCCCAGGTATCTGTAAAAAGCCTCTTAGAACTAAAGTTTAGCAAGGTTGCAGGATACAAGACAAACAAACAAAAGTCAATGGTATTTCTATATATTAACAATGAATATGTGAAAAATGAAATTAAAAATGTAATTAACATTGACAAACTAGAGGGTCTTTCTAATTACTAGGTAGGATGTTGCCCTATTAACAAATCACTG
Source organism: Macroglossus sobrinus (assembly GCA_004027375.1). Taxonomy (NCBI): domain Eukaryota; kingdom Metazoa; phylum Chordata; class Mammalia; order Chiroptera; family Pteropodidae; genus Macroglossus; species Macroglossus sobrinus. The sequence goes on along the minus strand of PVKZ01000122.1, from coordinate 179,836 downwards.
AATAAAGCCAATTATATCTTCAAATTTAAAAAATATATAAAAAAATAAAAAATAGCATTTACAAAATTGCTCCGAACAACAACAAAAAACTAAGTATAACAACAGGTATACAGAACTGATGCACTAAAATCTACAAAATACTGATTAAAGAAATCAAATAAGACCTTAATAAATGGAGACATATACCATATCAGTATGGTAAAGATGTCAATTCTCTCCAAACTGATCTACGGGTTTAATGCAATTTCTATGAAAATCTCAGTTTTTGCAGACATGGACAAGCTTGTTGTAAAATTTATGTGTAAAACCACAAGACTTAGAATAGCTAAAAACATGCTGAAAAGTGAGAGGAATCACCCTACCTGACACTTAGGCTTGCTACATAGCTAGTCTAATCAAGAGTATGATATTAGTAGATGGAGACATATAGATCGATGGATCACAATAAAGAACCAAGAAGTAAATACACACAAATATGCCCAATTGATTTTTGACAAAAGTGCAAAAGCAATTCAATGGAAGAAGGCTACTTGCCTTTTCAATAAATGCTGCTGGAACATCCACAGGCAAAAAATATGAACCTTAATTTAAACCTCACATCTTTTATAAAAATGAAATCTAAATGGATCATGAATTTATCTGTAAAACATAAAACTATAAAAGTTTTAGAAGCAATCATAGGAGAAAAATCTTTGAGAATTAGGCTAGATGAAAAGTTTAGACTTCTTTCGAAAAGCACTACCTAGAAAAAAAAATATTAATAAATTAAGCCCCTACAAAATTAAAACTGTTGTTCCATGAAAGACAAGCTACAAAATAAAAAAAATACCTGCATACCACATATCGAACAGACTAATATTTAGAATACAAAAAGAACTCTCAATACTCAACAAAAGAATCCTATTAGAAAATAGGCAAAAGATATAAACAAAGATTTCACCAAAGAAGATACACAGAGAGCAAATCAAAACATGGAAAGATTTTCAACATCATCAGCAGAGAAATACAAATTAAAACCAAAAAAGAGTGATAAACTAGACATCTAATAAGAATAGTTAAAATAAAAAATGGTGACAATATAAAATGCTGGTGTAGATACAGAGAATCAGAATCACTCATACATTGCTGGTGAGAATGTAAAAGGATATAGCTACACTAGAAAACAGTGGTAGTTTTTTATAAAACTGAACATGTTACTTCCCATGCAATCCAGCAACTATACTCTTGGGCATTTATCTGACAGAAATGAAAATTTATGTTCACACAAAAACATAAACATAATGGTTCATCAGATTTTTTCTCAAATAACTCAAAAAGGGAAAAACCCAAATGGCAAATGGTTAGACTATAGTATATCTATACCATGGAATACGACTCATAGATACATACAACAAACTAGATGAATCTTGAGGAATCATGTTGAATAAATGCTAACTCCAAAAGGTTACATACTATATAATTCCATTTATATAACCTTTTCGAAATGACAAAATGATAAACAGTTTAGTGGTTGCCCGGGGTTAGAAATGGAGGGAGTGAAGAAGGGAGGTGAATTTGATTATAAAAAGGCAGCACAAAGGATCCTGGTGGTGATGAAACTGTTCTGTAACTTTACTATGATGATGTATACACAAATCTACACATGATAAAACTGCATAGGAATGTATACCTACACACACACATATGCAGAACTAGTGAAATCTGAATAAGATTAAGTAAATTTTATCAATGACAATTTTCTAGTTATAAAAATGGGTAAAGGACACATCTCTATTATTTCTTATAACTGAATGTAAACTTACAATTACCTCAAAATAAGTTTTAAAATGAGAGGTAAATCAATATTTAGGTAGACAGACATGGATAAAGAGAGATACAGTTCTACTATAATTTTTTAACTGTGAACAAGTCTAGTGGGTTATTTCTACAAAGAAGTATTAAAAGAGTTGAGGGGAACCTCTAGATCTTTCCCTTAGCTTAAGAGAGATATAGATATAGATATATAGATATATAGATATATAATGCATTTTAAAGTAATACTAACTCTTACAACAATGAACACAAAGTGAATACAGAAAATTTGTTGGAGTAATGTTTCAGCCATATGATTTTTCATGGCTACCATCCATGTTCATTTTCACACCATTATCATCAGACATGCATGTAAATGTTTTCCATCTTTCAACACAGGTATATATTCAAACGAAGAGATATAAGTCAATAACTCATAAAGAAGGTAAAATATAAAGAAAGTTTTTCTTTCCTACAGTGAAAGGTAGGAAAATAAGTGAATGAGGACCCTGTTTTTCAAGTAGCAAACATGCTTTCAATATGGTCCCAAATCATCCAAAGCCATTTTTAAAGATGCAAAGTTTCCCAAGGTATCAGTCAGCTTGGTCTACCATAATAAAATACCAGTGTGAATGGCTGAAACAAGAGAAATTTATTTTCTCACAGTTCTGGAGGCTGATTTCAAGATTAAGGTGCCAGGAAAGTTGGTATCTTGTGAAGCCTCTCTCCTTGGCTTCAGTCTCACTGTGAATGAAGATGGCCACACGCTCACCATGAACTCATGTCCTTTTCTCTGTGCACATGCACTCCTGAAATGTCTTCCTTTTCTTATTAAGAACACCAGTACTACTGGATTATGGACCTACCCATATGACCTTGTTTAACATTAATTACCTCCTTAAGGGCCCTATCTCCATATATAGCCACATTAGGGGTTAGAGTTTCAACCTATGGGTATTTTTTTTTGGGGAGGGGGGTGGGGGGAAGAGCAGGGGTGGGGACACAATTCAGTCCATAACACCCAATGACTGGACAGCCTTGAAGTATCTTAACTTTGTATGGGCACACATATATATGTATTAAATGTACTGGAAGGGGGACAAGGTAAAGGAAAAGGTATAGTTTCTGCATTAGAATTCCAGTTCTATCACTCAAGTTTTCCCAACAATAAAAATGTGAATAGTTGTGAGAATTAAATGAGAGAATCTATGTAAAGTACCTAGCATACAGTAAATAATAGGTCAATATTAGGCCTCTGCCTTTGTATCCCCTCCCCCGCAAAATTGTAAATCATTCAAACATATCTGGAAAATTATGAGAACTGGATTCTGCCCAGTTCTATCACTACCTAGCTACATGGTCTTAATTAAGCAAGTCAACAACCTGAGTCTGCTCCTGCACAGAGGCAATGCGAGTTTCCTCTATCACTAAAATATTATGTATTAGTGCATATCACTCTTAGGATTTTAATATCAAACATCATGCTACAAAAGCTAATCAAACTTTCTATAAATTTTCAATAAAAAGGATTACAGTGTAAGATTTCAGTATCATTCTTTCACATACTTTTATTCTTTCAATTCTTTCACAACTATCCTTGAGCAAGGTATCTGTACAATGTGTCTACGTAGATTAATTTTATCATCTTATTTCTCTATCATTAATGCCTCATCTTCCAACTAGAGTGTATACTCCTTTATATTTCTTCTTGTCCCCCATAATGTCATTGTTTTACACACAAAAATCACACAATCACTGAAACACCTAAAATCATACCCAAATACTGTTGAGATATGATTAGACATACGGAGAAGTTAATCAGTAAACTGTATGATGACAACTATTTTTAACTTAGCCCACAACTGAAATGTACTGCAGGCAATTTCAAGATAACACACCTACCTTCCATTCAAACAAAAAATATGAAACCAATATCCACGCTCAATATCTTTAGTTTAACATTAAGATAATGGTGCTAAGAAGCAAAATCTATTGTGGGGATATTTGAATTATTTAATGAAAGACAATTTACCAAACTAAGCCTAAAGAAAGAACTTCTAAGTACCTGCCTGCCCTTTCTCTCACCTCCTCCCTCATCACTAGCACTCTAGTATTAATCTGATATTACATGCAAATGAATATATGAGGTAAGCTATAACTTTGGTGCCACTAAGAAATCTCACTCCTCGGTATTAATGCCTTTGTACAATCCCTCCCATACTAAATCTGGACTGGGTCATGTGATCGACATTGGCTGTTGGAACATTAGCACACGCAAAGAACACAGAGGCTTAAGTGTTGGGAGAGAGGGGCTGTCTTCTTGGAATGCTCCCTCATGGAACCCAGCTGCCATGCTGTGAAGAAGCTCAAGCTAATGAAGAGGAGAGGATAAAAGGAAGAGGAAGGAAGTGGAGAAGATACGCCCAGCTATCCACGAGCTGTTCCAGCCATCCCAGCTGAGGCACCAGACTTCTGAGTTAAGAAGCCAAAAGATGACACGTGGAACAGTCCCCAACAAGCCCTGCCCAAATTTTAAAATCAAGAGCAAATACTGTTTTAGCAACTAAGTTTTGGAGTGAAGCAATACATAAAACAATGTAAACCAGTAAGAACAGTCCCTATTAGGTAGTAAGAAACAGAGAAACATCAGCACTAATAACTGTTATTGTTAATAATCATTATAAGTCCCCCCTACCCCCAAGGTATTGTTTTGAGTATTTAAGATGCTCTTAAGATATTTTCTCATTTCCCTAATGGCCAGTAAAGAGATAACAGCAAAACAACCTAAAAGCCTATTCTTCCTTTTCCCCCTTTTTCTTCCTAATTTACTGCTGTATCCCACCTCCTTTTTTTTTTGTCTTTATCAATGTTTGCCTGGTTTTCAATGATTCAGACCAATTCTAGCCTTTTGTTGTACTCTATATTCTCAGTAACTGCAGGCACCCCTTTCAACCTCCCTCCAGACCACAGGTAAGTAATTAAAAAGTTCAGCAGGATTGACACTTCACTAGGGCCAAAATTTTTACTCATTTAACTCATAATTCTTTGTTACCTGACAAAATTATTAGGCAAAAGACACAGGAAACAATAACCTCTTATTCAGAAAATAAACTAAGCAGGAGGGAAAACATACCTGGCTAATTTTCCTCAGACTTTACTGATCCAAATTACATAAATTCTTTTATTCTTTTAACCCCTATGACCCTCTGCTCATACTTCACTCATGATATTTATCTTAATCTAGGCTGAATCATAATAATTGGTTTATCTAGCTTTCTACTATATCTAAAACTTTCAAAAGAGAGACTCATTGAGAAAAGAGGCATCTTACTCATTGTTGTAATCCCTTAAATTAAGCATCTACAACATTACTCTATTTCTCATTCTAATATGTACAAAATCTGGGTCCTGGTCCGCAACCACTCTGTCCATAACTAATCTTTGCATTTCTCACCCCCATGTTTAGTAAGAAATAATGACTCACCCACAGTTATAGTGCAAACAGTAACAAAGTTAATGAACATGTCCTAACATTAACTTTCACAACTATTTGACTTAAGAATTATTTTATTTTTTAGAGACAGTAAGATGATTTTGAAGGGGTTGGGGTATTTATATTCTTTGTTTCTTTTTCCTTCAGGCTACAGGCTTAGATTCCTGTATAATATTAGCTCCAAGGTAAGATCTAGGCCAGATGTCAGGCAAATAATATCAAAGGCAAAGCAAGCCTGGTAGACTACAACAAAATAGAGAACTCAGAACCCATCTACATGGGACAACACTACTGAGGTCTAGCAATGTACTCTTAAGCAGGAACAGCAACCTGTGATTTCGCAGTTTTTGATGCTAGAAATTGAGACTTCTTAAATGTCAAATCTTCCAATTTTTAAACAGTAACAACTAATTACTATATGTTGCTAATGTAATAAGAGCAAGCAATATATATCTGTGGATGGGACTGAACCCAAAGGCCTCCTGTACTGCAGGCTCATAGTTAAAAATCTACACATATAACTGAAGACAGAGCAAAGGAACAATATTCCTTTTCTATCACCCCTCATCTGCATAAAAAGAGAGGAAAAAAGTAACAAGAACTATGACAAGCAGCTCCATAAAATTACAGGGAGTACCAGTGACTAATTTATACCTTTCTCTTTCTTGAAAAAGAAATTTGTTAGCAGTTTTAGTTACAGACATTCCTAGCATAAAAATATATAGGGAGAATTTCTTTTTAAAATTTTTTTCAAAACTTGTAGAAAAGAAAAATGTTCAAATAAATGTAATAACAGAAACAAGGTACAAAATACTAATAGCATTAACATATTTGCAATGGTGGATCTACATATTGTCACTTGACTCTCTTGTAATGAACAGCACCAAACTACCTGGTTACAAGGTTGAACTATGTGACCAGAGAACCCTAGTTTAATAAATTACTGTAGACTAAATCTTATGATGCGAACCTCCTTAATACCATGTTATTGATAACTAAGACAACCCGTCACTAGTAATCAAATATTAATTTAGTCCAAAAACATTTCTTCAAGACATTTACGAAAGATTTGACATTACTTAACCAAGTCATTAATGCCTTTCTTTTCATTTACAAGAGGAATTTCATAACAAAACTTGAATTTCATCTGTAAGTCTGCTTAACTAGATGGAAGCTTTTATGAAGTTCAAATAAAATTTGTAATATAAGTAATCATTGAAGACAGGCCTTTGGAGTTCAATATTCTCTAAAATAGCTATTAGTAAAGGAATCCCTATACCAATAGAATTAGTAGGCAATTTAATAACAATAAAATTATACTGTTATTTTGGGAGACTATTTATTGAAAACTTACTGTGTGGCACTGTACTAAATATGTTCGGGATTCTCATTATACCTTAAAAATGACCATATTAGGGAGGTACCATGGTTATCCCCATTTTACAGATGGGGACACTGACCTTTACAAGATCACACAGCTAGTAAGTGGTAGAGTCAGGATTCCAACCCAGATCTTGTCTAACTTCAGAATTTGCACGCTTAACCACTACACTTTATTGCCTCCAGTGAGTTTGGGTTGATATCTAAGATAAAGAAAAGAGGGAAATTTGTACTTCTCAGTGGCGAATTAAAAAAAAAAAAAACATACTAGAAATGAAGGATATTTTTTAGAAATAGAACAAATTTCATATACCTAGTCAAACAAATACTTTTATTCTCAAATACACATAATAATAAAAATCTCATATAATGGACTCCTCATAAACACAACTAGTAAACGTACTTTTTCTTTTACTAGTAAAAATTTACTAGGAATGTTCTCTATTTTCTGCCCAATTTTGCTATAAACCTAAAAGTGCTCTACAAAATAAATTCTATTAAAAGAATTTTTTAACTACAGTATACTAAATATGCCTAATTTAACTCAGCTATGAACTCGCGTAAGACTAAATTCTTCGGAATGAAAAGTTGTACTTTATTATAACCACAATGCTGAGTATATAGTGGGTACTTAATATTATAAACTGATTTTTTCAAAAAGGCTTGCATAAACTGTGTAAAATTCTCATTTTAAACACTCAGAACACCTTCTAAAAGTCTGCAATACATACACATGACAAGTTAGTATAAAATTAGACAAAGAAAACTGAACTCATATAGAACAATTAAAAAAATATAACACCCCTATACCATGGCTGACAAGAGACTACTTTTCCACCTAAATATCAAAAGATGTAGCTTTAAGTCAAAAAATTGATTAGTATTAAAGAATCTTTTCCCAATTTGTTTTTTTTAAGTCCTTTCTAAAACCTCCGAAGCTTATCCAAAAAAAAGTGTCCAGAGTGACTGTTAACATATAAACCAAATCTTTTTTCCTCTGATATTCACCAAGGTTGTTGAAATTCTAAAGGTCAAAGACAGATGTGAGAGATCTATAAAACTAAGTTATGCTTACTATCACCTCTACCCATCAACATTTTCCACTCATCAATGTCCACCTTTATATAGAAATACAAATCTAAATCCACTTACAAGAAGATCAAGTAGGAGGTACTAACTTTATACAGAAAAGTCATTTGTTCTATATATTCTGTAGCAGAGTGTCAAAATTAACTTAGAAACACAATACTGTATTGGCCACCAACAAAAAGTGTTGATGGGAAGTACAATACTCGTCTTGTTTTACACTTCAATATTTATATTTGAGACTTATAAAGTCTCAAATATAAAAGAATGGCACTAAATATTAATAAATGGGAAGTCTATGGCACAAGTTACAAGTTAGTATTTGCAGGGCAACCAAAGGCAAGCATTCTTACCAAGGTGTGTTTCAAATGGTATCAGTACAACACTCATTCAAAAACTTGTATTCAAAGCTTCTCACTAATCATCTAACTTCAACAGGGAACACACACAGGTTAATACTATGAAAGATTATTACTGCCTTGGTGTAAGCTCGGCTAAATGCTAGGACGCCACCTCAATTTGGAAGGTGCAGAACCATATCCGGTTCTCACCTGATATAATTTTCCCATGCTTCCCATCTTAAAAACTTTACGTCTTCCCAGAGAAGCAATATACAAAGACTCCACAAAGTATGCCTGTAGGGAAGATAGTCAAATACCTACGTGTGGAACCTGAAGCTTCAAAACTTTTCAGAACATATCACAGCTGACAGGATGAGTGTATGTGCCGACTTCTTTCCAAAAGCCAGCTTCCCCAATCCCTGAACAGCGTTCTTGACTTACTGGTTAGTTGGAGGAGCGGTCAGCGGGATGGCCACCTCTTCCTCCTCGTATTCTGGTCCATCCAAAGAGTCACCTTCGTCCACTGTTCCCAGGCCCCCGCCCAAAGGGGGCAGTTGAGGAGGCGGCGGCGGCAGAGGAGGGAATCCGCCGCCTACCCCGAAGGTCTCAGCAGGCGACGAAGTGGTCCCCCTGGTGAGAGCCATCTCCCCGCCAGGTCCGGCGGCCGCAGCACCAGCCACGCCAGCAGCAGCACCTCCCCCTGACAGTCCGGCTCCCCCGAGTGCTCCTGCCACAGGGCCGGTTCCTAAGAACCCTGACCCCAAAGCGGCTCCGCCACCCAGAGTCCCGGCCACGCCGGCCTCCGCCAGCCCAGAATAGGGGACGGCTGCCACAGGCAGGGCCGCGGGTATCTTCACGCGACACACTGCAGGATAGGCACTGGAGCCAGCGGCCGCGCCGCCTCCTGCTGCCCCGGCGGTCACCGGGCCGCCCTCCTCACTGCCGGCCTCGGCCGCCATCATGTTGAAGTCCGCTCTACTCTGCCTTACCCTCCCCGCCCGGGAGCCCCGGGGGCCGCAAGGCCCGGGCTCCCAGCCGCCCCACCCAGGCGCGTCCCCCCTTCAGCTCCCTAGGCAGAGGAAACAACAACAAAAGGAGAGCCCGCCGCCGCGCCCCCTCCTCGGGCCACAGCCCAGGCTCCTGAGCTGCCCGGGTTACGGGAAGCGAAGTGGGCAAAAAAACCCACGCCTGCACAAATGCCGCCCAAACCTTCACCTTATAGACCCACACTCACGCACACACATGTACAGAAGCGGAAAACTTCCTGGCTGCACTAAAGAGGAAAAGAAGCACAGGGGAAGCGGCTGGCCCGGCTGCCGCTCCTTTCAGCCACCGGCGCTGCCGCTGCCACCGCTCCTTTACCACCCCAGTTCCGGCCACCCCCACCGCAGCCACCGCTGGTGCCGCTGCTGGGGCTGGGGCCGCTGCAGCCGCTTCATCCTCCACGGGGCTGGAGATGGGAGGGGTGGGGGAAAAAAAAGGAAGGGGGGCGGGGTAGTGGGGAAATCAACTGAACTGCTCCCAACCTGGAGCTTGAAACCGACGAGAGAAAGGAAGGCGGGGCGCGGGAGGAGGAGCGGAGGGAAGGAAGGGCGGGGAAGGAGGCGGGAGAGCGCCTTCTGCGCAGGCGCCTATGCAGCGTCGGGGCGGGGGTTGTGGGCCTGGAGGGAGGAAAAGGAAGAGTCGGGAGGGAAGGAAGCGGCGGGGACGCGCGATACGCGGCAGCGCTCAGTGTCCCTCCGGTTCGAGCGCGTGGCGGCGCGGACGCTTCTTTCATCCGTGTTGCCAGCACCTTCCTCACTGGGCTTTGTTTGATGGGAAGAAGAGAGAGAGGAGGACTGCGTACCTAAGCCAGCTGCCGCTCAGCAACCTGAAAACTGGAGAGATGAGAGAGAAAAGGAACCGTGCAGAGGAAGGAAAGAGGGAAAGGAAAGGAAAGGAATATGCTGCGAAGCAAGTTTCTCGCTTCCTGTCCGGTAGAAAAAGCACCCGTAGCCGGTGGCGCGGAAATCTAACGGCCGAAGCCCGGAGTAGCGGGGTGGGGATAGGTTGCAGACTGCTTCGAAGGTTGAGGCAGTACTATTAATGTTTCCATTTTCGTTGCATAATATGAATCACCATATGCTTTGCAAACTAAAAAATAAAATGAAATTAAAACACTAGGTTCTGAATCGAGAAGAAAACGAAATGGATACAGGGAGATTGGGGGGGGAGGGCTAAGAATTTTGGTAGAATAATGATTGTGAAGTCACGTTTTGTTCACTGACCCCTCCTCCACCTCTTAGACACAGACACCTGTGCCATTGCAAGTTTGTTGGGAACTAATGAGGTGTGGAGAGGAGGGGTGCCTTATGTGACACCAATCAATGAAATTTTTTCCTCGTCTAAGGAAAAGATAGGGCATGCTCCACAATTCATATGTGATGCACAGAACACCTTCAACAGGCAAATGTGAAGAAGGTCCCATAGTACCAGTTTTGTATTGGTTCAAAAATTACAGTAAACTGAAATCTTAATATAGCCAAAGGGATGGGTTTTGTTTGTCTTTAATACTGTAATACATATAAACACATGCATACAGAAAGGTGGAGAAATCATTCCCTTTGAAATTAAAGTATAGGCAATGTCCTTTTTGGGGTTCATATATTGTTCTTATAGTTTAAATTTTCGGAGGAAGAATCATACATTAAATACCATTAAATATTGATCTTTGAGGTCAATCTTTTCTCTGATAAGTATGATCAAACCAACATAAGAGTACGTTGGAGATGGGAAGAGGCTGAAATGGAATCCCAGGAAAAAAGGAAAAGACTACTAAAAGAGGTGGAAAGGTACATGCAAGACATTTTCTTTACTTTAGAAGTCTGCATAAGCCTATTTGCCAAATCAGTGACAAATTTGATTAAACATCCTGAAGTCTCCATGGTGCTTGCCTCACACAGTGTACCACTTGGGAGACAAAATGGACTAGTCCTAGGAAGGGTCTTAGACTAGCATTATCTTAAGACCTTTTTTGAAATGCAAATTCTGGGACTCCATCTTTGACCCTCTGAATGAGAAACTGCAGCAATCTATGTTTTAATAAGCCTCCAAGTTGAGGCAGTTAAGAACCACTGTATTAGAAGTATGCTAATCAGGAAGGAGGTATGCAATACCTAAAAATGGTTCTAAAAGAAAGAATAATGGGTAAGAAAGCCAACTCAATATCATTCTTTAGGTAGGTGGGTAAGAGATTTGGTACTGGGTTGCTAAGCTCTGTGCTGTTCTAGCAATGAGGATAAGGAATGAAAAAGTACATGATGGAGCAATTCCATAATACTTAAGAGAATGAAGTTTTGCTTCTTATAATGGCCTACATGAAAACATTTTTTTCTTATTTTTTTAAACTTAGATCCTCAGAGTTAGACAAGATCATCAAAGTAACTATTCTACCCACTGCCAACAAATTTACATGTAGCCTGTGTTTGAAAACCTGTGCGTTAGCATCCCAATCCTTCGACACTTCTACCCCAATTACCACCAACAGCCTTTGAATGCAGGAGGTGGGACTGGCAGGTTATCACCAGCTCTTGGGGATCATTGATTTTTTTAATTGCTCACATACCATCTGTGTGCTGCCTGAGATTCCAGGTCAAGCTCACTACTCTAATTTGCAGAATTACCTCCAACCCCCTTTTTGAAAATTCTTTACCAGTTAAAAGCCAATATTTAATGAAGTCCAACACTAATTAGATACTGAGTCATACTCTTTTCTAGTTACTTTTAGTTGTGTGCATCTATAAAATTATATTGCATATACAACCTGTGGTCTAACCTATAGCCTAGCCCAGTGCTAGGCACCCTGCCAACTGCTTTGAACAGATCTTCATCCTTTTAACAAATACTGGATTAGATCAGCTCAAATCTTTGGACATCAGTTGCTTAACTAGGAAGAAAGACCTATGTCTATTTCAACCAAACACAAATAGCTTATATTAATATTAAATCTTACAGGTAATAGTTCTGTCCTTTTCATCTTAAAAGATTACCACATATTTTTGATGAGGTATTTTCAAATATGTTACATACTCCTTTTATTAGACAGATCTAGGCTTTGATCTTTATTCTTTCTTATGTACATCCTTAGTCTCAAATCAGTCATCTATCTTCAGTGATTTTTTATTTTTTCCAAAAAGGTTAAATGTTTCTACTTTCTTTATTTTTGTCTATTGCCTTTTTTCTTTTTCTACACACCTTGACATTCTGCCCTTCCTTCATTCATGTTTTTTTCTGCTAATTTCTCTCTTGATTTCTACTTCTGTGTTTCTCTTTCCTTCTAAGCCTCTGAATTTCCTGACATAGTTATACTAGTTGAAGTTTCATGAATCAAAGACAATTTAAAAAAAAAACAAACTGAAATATCTATGCGGAAAAAGGCATTACAGGGATTCTGCAGGAATTGGTGTTAGGTGTGGTGTTATGTAACATAAATTAACAAAGGGAAGTAAACAGTCTGTTAATTAAATTCACAGATAATATTAACAGGGAAGTACTGAGAAATATAACAATATACAAAAGAAAAGGAAAATTCAAAATAGCTTTTACCTTCAATAAAACAATCTTTAATATCTGTATTTTTAGTAAAGTTACTCCAGATAGTGAATTAATTATAGTACTTAATGAAGAAGAAATAATCAAAAATGCTAGTCAAATACTTGTGGATATAAATAATCTGAACATTTAATTAAAAATGAATTTGCCTCATTCTAATTTTATTGGTAACCCAAATATAAATGTAATATATTCCAAAATATTTTTGCAGTTTTGATACCTCGGTGTGAAAGGTAATTCTGAGTCAGTAATACAATTTTTAGAGAACCTCAAGGGGTTTAGAGCAAATATATGAGTAGCTTTTAAGGAGAAGACTAAGCAAGAAGTGAAAAAGAGTTTGCAGCTGTGTTTGAAGAACTCCAAATTGTGTTTCATGTCCTACTTAATATATAAATAGTCTTCTAAGTTTATCTAAATAGTGTCAAAAGGTTTTATTAACCCAAAAATTTGAAAGAAAGCCTTTACTCCTAACCTCTAATATTCCTACTATGTTTGTTGACCTCATCTTAAAATCCTCAAGATCACAAATTTACTTATTAGGGATATATTTTGAGGAAATAACATTCAGGAGGTACATTTTAAAGGAAATTATTTTTGATGAAAAATAGCTTCATGGAGATTACAGTATGTGGTTTAACAACTGAATAAGATTTATGAAAATTATAAACACCATGGAGAAATTTTAAAATAGTATGAACTTTGAGGCTATAAAATAAACTTCAAGTAAAATTTTCGGGACCCTCTTAAAACATTTAAATTTATAAATGGTTAAAGGAGTTTAAAGCAGTTGGATCTAAATATCCCTTCTATTGAAAGAGGAATAGTTTTAAAAATGTCTTTAAAATTATTTAGTTTATCCTTATTTTTCTATATTTATTTTGCTGATTTTTCCTTTAATTTTTATCAAAAAATTTCTCCTTTATTTCTAACCTGTTTTTCTTTGCCTACTATTTACCTGTGACCAGAAATATTTCTTTCTTTTCTGTGCATTGGTTCCTTTACATAATAGAGCTCCATGGCGGAGGTAAAAGCAAGTGTAATAGTTTTAGAACAAGGGAAATGGGGGAGTCATGATGAGTAGGCCTCCAGTCCATAGTTTTCTTATAATTACATTGCCATTCTTTCAGTATGTCAGCAACAACTTAAACATCACCTGAAACACAGTCATGGAATCCAGCTAACCTTTGACCTCTTTCCTTAGGAGTCCTAGAAAGTCTTTAATTCAGGTTGCATTCTTAGATCTACCTGAGAGTCTCCTGGTAACCCTTTCGACCTCTAAATTCAGTCAGCACATCAAATACACAAGGCTCTTTTACAGTCTTTAAAATATCTATATAATGAAAGGGTTAAATGCAGCCTTGAGTTGAGTATATGATAGAAAAAAATAAGGTAAAAGTTTTATGTAAATTAGACTAAATTGTAAGTAATATAACTTTACTAAACTAAAACTAATTTTCTAAAATATTTCTAACTATAGTCCTCAAGTCATATGTTCCTTTGAAGAACTTCTCAATTTCACCTGTTATTTTAACACAACTTTAATTTTTAATTCTCTTCACTCTTTATGTGATTGTTAAAATAATAATCAAATAAACCATATAGTAAAGTAGTAATTTGCAGATTTCTGAAGTTTATAGATTACTAAAGCTTCAATAAAAACTGAGACTATTGAATTATAAATTTGCCAATTTAAAATTTTGTCAAGTGAGGAGTATTTTATCATTGCCATTAACTATCATTTCCTACCACTCTATTTCATAAAAAGAAAGAACATTTCAAACAGAAAGAAAATAAAAAAGAGGTAAGACAAGGGCGAGGGATTGAGTGGGGGGCGGAAACAGGAAAGAAATAATTCCAGAAAAATCTTTTGAATTACATAAATTCAGCTTCTTAAATGTGCATTGTATGTTATATCTTTCTTTTTCATTTTTTCATGAATTTATTAAAAATTAGCATTGGTTTGCATACCAGGGATCTTATTTGGGTCCAGAGAAGCAGACTCTGAAACTAGGACTTGAGTGTTAAGCTGTTTATTTGTTAGGTGATCCCAGGAAATTTCAGTAGGACAATAGAGAAGGGAAGGAAGCCAATACAGGATGTGTTAATGAGCAGGTTCCTGGTAAGAGCAACAGGGGCCCAGTCCCATTGGGGAGCTCTGGGAGATAGCAAAGAACCCACTTGATAGTTGTCACACCTGAGAGACAGAGAAACTGGTTTTTATTCATAAGCTTCCATTTGTCATTTTTTTGAAGGCTGGTCTTAAAAGAATCTCTTCCCCAACATTTCCACACTACCTTGTGTGTAGGCTGTGCATCTCCCATGGAGAGAGGAAGCCTTCAGGTACAAAGTTACTGGTGTTTGCAGTGAAAGGCTTTTGCATGCACAGAACAGGTAAGTGTAGGGGGGTATGGGCTTGGCACTGACAGTCACATATTTCTGTTAAATATTGGTACTTTGGAATGTTACTTGTTATACTTGAGCCATTTTATATTTAATATACTCTGTGACCTACTAAGGCTATTTAGCACAAATGGTTATGGAACTCATTCAGTTTTAATCAGTGTGGCTGTATGGGAACTCATCATTTCTCAGTAGAGCATATTATCACCTGAGCAGTGCTGACCAGAGGGCGTGATTTTCTAAGAGTACTATTGCGTGATTCCAAATATATTTCCTGTCTTTTTTTAACATATATTTTGAGCTATTTAATATAATAGAAGCAAAAGTGATTATGCATTGGGCATAAAATAGCTTATTGACAACCAATGGCAAAGAGTCAAGAAAAACTATCATGAATATTACAAGAGCATTTTTGAAGAAGTAATTTGACAACATTTTATTTTACTAAAAGTGGTCCAAAAGTCATGCCTTGTATTTGTAGAAAATTTTAAGGTTGTCAAAATGCTTTTTGTCAATTGTCTCTTTCATAACTCTGAAGACAGATCTGTAAGCTCTTGAGTTCCAAAGGTGTGGTCAATTCACCTCAAAGTGATGAAGGTTTATAATAAAGATTCCTGGAGAAGTAATATAGAACAAGAAAACTATCCCACAGTAAAATGTCTAGTCTCATAGGAAAGCGTAATATCTTTTATTGTTCAGGATCCAGAAGCAGCCCTAGGTAACTAACAGGCATGCTTGTGGTCATGTCTGAAGAATGAGGACTATGTTATTATCTCCTTCAGTGGTGGTACTATTCTCATGACTCAAGTTATTTGTCACTACTTTGTCCTGTTTCTCCGCTCAACATAGCCACTGCTTCCATTGATTCTGACTCTACATCCGGTACCAACCACCCCTCTTTCCACATCTCTCTACCTCATGATTGTTGCTTACCTGTGGTTTCTATTACTTTTTTTGTTTTCACTACAAATGTTTATTAAGAACCTGAGAAACAATAGTGAGTAAAAATTCGCATGTTCTTTGTTCTCATGGTCAAAAAAAGGCATACATTTAATCAACTAACCACATGAATGAATGCAGCATTTAACACTGAGATAAATTATATTAGGGAAAGAAAGATGAAACTGAATTAAAATCTTTATGTCAAGTTTTTACAGTCACTTGACAGAGTCACTGTGTTATAGTATAATATTGCAGACAATAAATTACAAGAACCTGGAATGCTGGGACAGGTAGATTGTATTTAAATCCCTCTTCTGCCACTACCAGATCAAGAACTCTGGTAAGGTTACTCAACCTCCCTGAGTATCAGTTTTCACATCTGTTATATGTACAGATAGGAGTGCCTATTGGCTTAGGTTGGATTTCCCCAGAAGCAGATCCCCAAGACTAGAACTGGCTTATAAATTATTTGGGAGGTGGTCCCAAAAAGTTCCATTGCAGAGAGGAAAAAGGAGACAAGGAAGGGAAGGAAGCTAAAAAAGGGTGTGTCATCCAATAGATAATTACTAGAGCTCAATTTCATGAGAGAACTATGGAACATTTATCTCACATGAGAAGTGAGGAAGCTAGGGGTACTTATTCTCTAGTTCCCTTCCATCTTTAGTGAAGGCTATTCCCAGGTTCCTTAACTCTCTACTATTGAGTTCTACTGTGTTCACAGGCAAGAGAAAATTCCCAGATAGTCACCATATAGATTCCATGGCCATGCACCAGAATGGTGAATGACTAGAGAATATAGGTGGGTTGCTGACAGCTTCTACACCTACCTACCCTTAAAAGACTTTTATGATGATTTGAGATAATGGAACAAAGCAAGAGCTCAATAAGTTGTATCTATTGCTATATAAAAGTTTTGTTGAGATGATGAAGTATGCACTTGTGAAATGGTTTCATAATAATACACTGCAATGTAAAATTCCATATTTAATTGTTAACATGGGTTAATATGAGTTAACATGTTAGATTACTGCAATGGCACTTCAAAAGAATCTGACAAAGCTTTTTTTTTTGACCTTCTATTAACTTTCTCTATTAATTTATTTACTTATGACTAGATCTCCCAGACAAGGAAATAAAAAAGGGTGAGAAGACAAGATGAACATTTTTCTGTGGTAGACAAAGAAGTCAACCTTACTAGAACAGAAAATTTGTAATCAGAAAGGAAGATGGAAATAAATTTGTAAGATGAAGATAAAGAAGATAAAGGACCAAGTTATGGAAGTTTTTAAAACCTAATCAATCAGAAGCATTTGGATTTTATCTTGAAGTTAAATAGGCAGCTGGTAAAGACAGTTGAATAAAGAAGACAATCATGAAAACAAAATCTAATATTGAACTTTGAGTCCTAGATTTTGAACAGGAAGGACATTGGAGTTCATTTAGTATAGGTCCTACCTAATACAAAAGACTTTTTAGAAAGGCTGAGACTTGGTGAAAATGTGAACATTTTCAGTGAATGGATGTTCATAAGATTCAGCATTAGCTCTAAATGTTAGAAAGTGGTTCCCTTTGTTGAGCAGAAATGTGGTCCTGGTGACTTCTTCACACTGGTCCTACCTAGTTCATGTTCCTAAATTTATATTGAACATAGAACCCTTAAAATATTTGAAGACCACTAATAAATCCTCCTTCTTAAGTTCTAAAAATTGGGAGTACCCTTGGCTTTTTCACTATCTATTGCTCTTTTAAAATAATTTAATCTAGACCCATGACTTTAAATGCCATATATATGCAGATGACTTCCAAACTAATATCTCAAGCCCAGCCTCTCCTCTTAACTTACACTGTTCCTTTGCATCTCCTTTTGAATATCTCATGTCCAAAACAGAATTCATGAATTGACTACACATAAAAGCTCCTCCCCCAGTATCCTCATGCAGCTAATGGTGTCACCACTCCCCTAGTGCCAAAAACCTATCATTGATTCCTCTTTCACATCCCACATTTAATTCATCAGTGCATCCTGTCAGCTCTGCTTTCAAAATATATCTTGTATTTGACTGCATTTCCAAACTTAATTACTACCACCCCAGTCTAAGCCACCACCATCTCTTACTAGATGTCTATAACAGAATCTTCTAGCAGTCTTCCTGCTTCCACTTTTACTCCTAATGTCTATTCTACACACATTAGCCAGAATGACCTTTTAAAAACATAAATTGAATCACCTCACATCCCTTTTTAAAATCCTTCCATCACACATAACAAAGCACAAAATTTCTTCCCATGATCTATAAAGCCCTACATGACATGGCCTCTGCCTCTCTCATAAACCTCAGCCTGTACTACACACCGCCATGCCTGTACCATAGTCTTCTTACACTAAATGTCTTGCTGTTTCCTGAATATACCAAGAATCCTACTATCCCAGAGCCTTCAGACTTACTATACTCTCTGCATAAAATACTCTTCAACAGAGCTTTCACTGGCTTACTTCATCCCTTCATTGAATTCTGTTCAAATGTCATATCCTCATTAAGTTCTTCACTGACCATTCTAACCAAAAAGCTTTCACTTACACTATTTGATTTTTCTCCTTAGTGCTTTTCAGTGCCTGAAGTTATGGCATATTTTCATTTTTTTGTTTTTGTGTTTTTTATTGTCTACCTCCATGAATAAATTCTAAGCTTTACAAGTGCATGATTTTCTATATTAACTGCTATATTCTGCTTGCCTAAGACAGTGTCTGACACATAGTAAGTGCTCAGTACATGTGGAAAGAAAGAACAGAAAAAAAGAAAGGGAGAGAGGGAGGCGGGAGGGAGGGAAGGAGGGAGGAAAGAAGGAAGAAATTAGATTTCTTGGCAAATCACTTTTTATTGTTGAAAATCATTGAGTTTACAGCAACTACTGTTAAAATATTTTCCCTATGAAGGTTCATCAAGTCAATTTTCCCCATTGCTGTGTTTGTTCAATTCATAGAATTTAATCTGGTGCATTCTTTTAGTTTGGGTTTAATATTTCAAGTTTAAAAATTTTTTTGTTAAATCCACTTTCTGTGATATAATATACTGACTACTTCTTCCAGCTTTTTGATATCTGTGATGGTTAATTTTATGTGCCAATTTAGCTATACTAACCAGTTGTTTAAAATACTATATAGGTGTTGTCATAAAGGTATTTTAAAGATGTGGTTAACAGTAAAGGAGATTACCCTCAAAGATGTCAGTAGACTTCATACAATCAGTTGAAAGCCTTAAAAACAAAAACTGAAATACCCTGGAGAAGAAATTGTGCCTCAATATTCAAGTGTCAATTCCTACCAAGTATCCAGTTTGCTGCCCTGCCCCTACAGTTTTCCAACTTGCCCAAGCCCACAATAAGCCAATTCCTTAAAATCCTTAAAGTGAAATCAATCAATCTCTCTCTCTCTCTCTCTCTCTCTCTCTCTCTCTCTCTCTCTCTCTCTTTCTCATAGATACATATATACATGGTGAGATCTCTTGAGATAGATAGATATAGATAGGTATAGATTATAGATAGGTTGTAGGTCTATCATTTATTTATCTATCTATCTACCTACCTACCTACCTACCTACCTACCTGCCTATCTGCCTACCTTTCTACCTACCCACCTACCTATCATCATCATTTGTCTCCTATTGGTTCTGTTTCTCTGGGGAACCCTGACTGATAGAGTGGGCAATTATGTGAAAAAGAAATCATGTATATTATCACTCAAATGCAGATCAATAATACAATGAACAGAACAAGTACAACCTACAATCTTTCTGTGTGGATATAATCCTTCATTAAATACTATTTAGGTGTATTTGTTCAACAAGCAATAAATCCTCCAAACCTACCTTTATCTTATTCCCATGTGTACTATAAATTATTTTTAAAAATATCTCACTAATTTTAAAAAAAGACTACTGTATTTTTCTATTAAGTTAATACCTTATTTATAAAACAAAACAATAAAATAAAGGAGAATATAACTAATTATTGTGTCTTATTCTACACTCAAGACAATTGGTTAGCCATGTTTTTGTTGGGCATAGTTGTTATGCATTTCTGGAAACTTTAATAGAGGAAAAAACTAATATTTTAAAATTCTACTGTTTTATATGTCATCTCATTTCATTTAATCCTGGCAATGAATTTGTGGAATAAATCTTGCTATTCCTATTTACTAAATAAGAAAAGCAATGTTTCCAAGTTTAAATTACTTGCCAGTCACACTATACCACAGTACTCTTCTAATTAGAACAGGTATCCAACATCTACTTTCTGATTTCTCTTATAATCATTTCAACTCATCCATTTTATCAGGAAATCCATTACTGCATTTGTAAGTTTTCTCAGTAGAATGTTATTTTTATGAAGCTGTTTGTTGGAGCCCAGTCAAAGCAATCATGTTCCTATTTAGTATTCTCTAACTTATCTTGAATCACAGATCCTTCTTATGTTGGTCTCTCATTAAGCAATACACTGAGTAGACGAAAGGAAAGAATTGAAGGGAGTTTGTAACTGATGATGTGAGAAGCAAAGAAGACAGAGTCCTTTTTGGTTGGTTGCTTTTTTGTTTTGTTTTTAATGACTCTGATGTATTAAGAGGACAAGACTAGTAGATTGTATTCCTCATGTGTTGCTCCCTGTTTATCTGTGAGAAGATTATATATCCTCATCTCTTACCATGTGATTTGTGGTACCTCCCTGTCAATGGTGTATACTTTCCCGCCTGATTGTGCTTGTCAAGTGTGGACATGTGATTTGCTTTGGCCAATGATATGTAAACAGAAGTAACATAAGCCATTGGATATTTCTACCAACAGTCTCGCTCTTTTCTACGGCCATAAGAACAGAAAGTTCTATATAGAGACTGTTGTTCCTTCAGTCAGGGTCCCAGAATACGAAGATACATGGAACAAAACCACAGACAAACTTGTCAACCAACATATAATGTGAGCAAGGAATAAATACGCCATTGTTATTTTAAGTAATAAATTCCTAGGATCGTTTGTTACTAAAGCAAAGGCAATCCAATATAACAAATAGAACTAAATACAGTGAAAAGTAATGGTGATTTGGGATTATGCTTATGGGCTAGAGAATGCTACAAGTTTACATAGCCTAAAATCTGAATTATAAATAAGCTTTTGCTACCATTTGGTAATAACCAAAAATATATTTTATAAGAGTCTGAAGATTATTAAAAAATGAAAAGCCTTTAAAACTGAATTATCTAGATAACTATCATTTTGACCATAATTAGATCAAAATGCATTGATTTCTCTACAGAATTTAAGCAATCATGATATATAGAATAGACAGTTAAGTTTTTCTTTGGGATAGGGATTCTTTCTTTTTTATTGGCCTGAGGCAGTAGAATTAATTTTATATTTTCAGTTTTACCATTTCTCCATTTGCTTTTTAAAAAAATTAATAAATACTAAAGCTGATGAGGGTTTGTACTTTATTATTTGGTACATTTTTTATGTATTAGCTAATAAAAAGAATATCCATTACATTTCTATTTTGGGATGCTTAAAATAAGTAGAAAAACATGTCAAGAAATTTTTTTTTTGAAAAATCAAAACAAATAGGTTGAAAAGTACAGTGCCATATTATTTTCTTAGTCATTTAAAAATTTACGATTTATGCACATAGCCTAACTTGTTTAAAATTGTGCTTTCCTCAAGTAGAATAATCAGTCTTTTAAGACTTGACATTAGCCAAATCATGATAGGATTTTGGCTTGAAGTTTCTTAAATGCATATATATTGATGATTATTCCTTGGAGCTTTCTGACTGAGGTAATGGATAAAATGCTGCTTATATAACCTTCATTCTTAGATGATATAGTATGTTTAGCTTTTTAAAACATTCTACTAAGCCAATCGTTATAACATCACAGGAAATAAATTCACCTAATTAAATAATTATTGGAAGATTATGTGGTTATACTTATTATTTCCTTTTCTATATTTTGGAACTATAAAGGCTTTATGTTATGTGGTTTATCTAATTTAAAGAAAAGTTCTGAGATTTATTAAAAAATAAAAATCCATAATTCATTTTAATCTAAAACAATTTGCTGTACCTTATAGTAATATTTTTATTTTTAAATTGATTTAAAATTTTTTTTGGTAAATTAATAAAATAATATTTTATATAGACTAGAATAATGTTTCTTTAATTAAGACTCTCTATTCCTTACAACAATAGTACTTATTTCTAAACTTTTATATTAGTTTTTTGTCAGCAAATATTTTGTAATTTATATTTTTGATTAATTTTTGATATATTTGCATTTATTTTTTTACTTCTGTCATTAAAATAAAATGTTAGGAGAAGATAAAATTAGGCAATGTTTTGACAAAACTTAAGGGTTCTGCAGAGAAAGGACATGGCAGATTCTGTTAGTTATTTACTCATCAACCTCCTCCCACCTTCTTTCTTGCTAACTGAATCTTGATTTTGTTCAGGAAGACAATATGTCCGGCGTAAGCAATGAATTCTTGCTGCTCCAAGCCAGTCTAACAATTCTGTTCTCCTTTGGCAGACAATTTTTCAGCCACCCTTCCAACTAAACATGGCTATGTGATTTAGTTAGGCTCTTTTATGGCTTCTGGATTTGTGTTATAGTTAAAAAGATCTTCTCCAAGACTATGTTTAGAAACTCTCCCAAGTTATCTTCTGATGCTTTTATGGTTTCAGTTTTTATGTTGTTTAAATATTTAATTCATCTGGAATTTATTTTGGCATAAGGAGTAAAGTAGTCATCTACCTTTTTTCTCTCTAAATATAACTTCCTCCATTCATGCACTTAGTTATTGTCTTTGCTTTGTCTCCCATTATAAACTTGCCCTGATTTAAAAAAAAAAAAAAACCCTTTGCATCTCAGAATGAGGTATTATTAAAAGGAAGAAGTAACATTAGAACTCTCATATTTTAATTATCTTTGGCATTTAGGGAAAGCTTCTATTATATTTAAAAGTTTGGATAATGGGGGATCAAGAACAACTGCTTGAAATGCTTCTTCCTTCCTCCACCTCATACAAACATCAACTTTAGAGTGAAAATAACAAGGAGGAAAAGAAATACTTCCATAAACAAATGTGAAATATCATGATTTATCCAAATTTTTGTTGAAAATATTTTTGTGTGTCAAAGAGATTTCTGGCACCACACTCTGAGAGTTAAACAGAGGCCTTTTGTAGTTAAGTGCTATATTTTTAACAAAGGAAGGAATCACTTCCTGCTTTCTGTAGAGGAGATATGCTTCATGTATCCCCTTTTCCTCTAAATGGATCATGATTCTCTTTACTTAGAGAAATAGAATACAGCCATTTATAGGTACGGGCTAGGTCAAAACATAGGTTTACAGGAAGATCCTCTTTAAAATAATATACATTCTTATTAAAAATGTTGAGAAAAATCAATTTTTTGTAAAACTGGCAAAACATGAATATTTATTGAAGATGAATAATGATGGTACTTGGAGGTTTATCAGCCTAATCATTAGACTTTTATGTATGTTTGAAAAGTTTCATAGTTGAAAAAAAAGAATGGCATTTTAGACTTCTATTCATCCTTTATACCTTACTTTGTATAAAGATCCTTAGAACAATGCGGGGGGTGGGGTGGGGTGGGGATTTCTAGTACGATGCAAGGAGGGCTTACTTCAGAAAGATGCATTCATATCAACCAACAATAAAAATATCATTTTCCAAACATTTGGAAATAACCCTTTCCCAACCAATAAGATGGAAAAGCCTGAAAGTCCAACAGTACAAAATGGATTTAAAGAGAGCAACCAAATATTTTTGAAAACACAATGTCTTTCCATTAGACTGAAGTTGCATTACAACATTTCATTAGTGTGTCTGACTAGTTGTTATGAGTCAATATCACACCCCAACTTTTAGAACATTATGTCATAGTTTTGTAGCTATTATTTCTTTTGTGAACAACAGATCTTTCTTTTCACTATAGCTTTGAGTTGTTAAGGCACATTTAGAATCTAAAATAAAAATAGTATGCCATTTATATTAGTGAGCATCAAGATAAAAATAAACATATAAATATTTACAAATATATGTATACAAAACCCTTGATTTCTATTTCAATTTTAAGATTCAATATTCTTAGATTCAAAATGAACTAAAACTGAAACTGTTTGATATCCATTAAAGGCACATTTGTATTGAATTCTCACTCATATTTTTCTAATCATGTAGCTTCATTTTTATCAGGATTCACTTCTGCAAAAATGTTAATTAAAAGAACAAGAGGAAAGGGTTGGTGAATGTGGTATGTTTTTTCCTCAAGCCAATCTCTCTCATGGGTGATTCAGCCAAAAGTTAAATCATGTTTATTCTCACCTCCATCTCTCATTAAAGAAAGAAAAGCGGTGGGGTGGTGGAGACAGTGGGGTAGAAGGATACAAGAAAAATCAGAAATCGAAATTGTTTTCAAGTATGTCACAGATATACATGAAAGAAACTAGAATAAGATTGAACTGTTTTATATAATAAAGAAGTGACAACATAAAGAAGGAATAGATAGGAGAAAAAATATGAAGGTGGTTTTTTGTTTTTGTTTCTTGTTTCATTTTGGTAGGCAGAGAGAAAAGAATTTCAGGAATGCAAGATGTGTAAAGCAGGTTTTTATGATGTTTTTAAGGGTGAAATATGCATAATTCACTTACAGAGTAATGCTTGTCTTTATTTTAGATGGGTTTCCAAGTTGACATGGGACTGAAGTTGAAATAATGTAAGCCCAGTTTTATTTGTTCTATTTCAATAAAATGAACTTCACTTATGTTAATCTAAAGCATGTGTGTTAATGCAGCTCCTTAAGGTCACCATTATAAAGATATTATATTAATTTTATTATCAATTTCTCAAGTATTAGTTAATGTTAAATCAAAAGACTGGAAACAGACTTTATATATGGAAAGCCCTCATTACTCATTCATTTTTCCACTAAATTCAGGAAACAATATAATGAAAAGATCACATGCATTGTTTTTAACCTAGAATAGCTTGTGTTCCATATCTACTATATACAAGTCAAATGATTTTAAGCAAATCAAGCTTACTGAACTTCAGTTTCTATATATATAACTTCAATGACTATATTTTTTAGTCTAGAAGTTCTATTTGATATTTTTTCAATATTACCTGGTACCATTTGAGAGAATGTGTGTGTGTGTGTGTGTATATGTGTATGTGTGTATGTATGTATGTATGTATGTATGTATGTATGTGTGTTTGTGTGTATGTGTATATATATCTTGAATCATTTGTATGAGGTAGCTAGTCCAGATATGAACAAAATAGGGGCCTAGCCTAGAGACCACCCAAAGAATACCCCAATTGGTGGTAGAATTCTGGATACACACATGCACACTAGGCAAAGTTATAGCAGCCAGGTGTCAATCAAAATGAACTCACTTACCAATCACCTAGGAATGCTTTTGGAACTACACATCATGGCCCAAATATAAGGCAGATATTCTCACTTCTGGGTCCTTTTTTTTTTTTTTTTTTTTTTTTTTTAACCTCTGGGCTCCCCTCCCTTTTTGCCCTTCTGGGTTCCCTCTCTTTTTAGTGGTCTTTTTACCATTTGTGGCCCCTTTGTTTTGGTTACAGCACTGGGACCATGTGCCTCCTTGGGGCATTCTTTGTCTTTCTAAAACACATTTTTAATAAAACTATTAAATCTCAATGACCTGTGATTCTTCACTACATCATTTGAGGAAGAGCCAAGGAAAAGTGCTAACTACATGTCTGTGCCGTCGATATCCCCCTCTCTTTCCCTACCGTTGGGGCACTGAACTCCAATTGGCCTTAACAGTGACATTTGAAACTTACTTATATTGTAGTCAATATCTAATAATTCTACTTTCTAAAGTAGAACAAATAAAGAGAGCACCACAATCGAGGGTTTCCAGGGAAAGGAGAATCCCAGCAGTTTTTTGAGGCAAGGAGATGGAACTGGGAATGTGGAAAAGCCAAGGAGGCTGGCGTTTACAAATCAGAATATGAAGGGGAGAGAGGGGGTGGGGGGAGAGAAGGAGAGAAAGAGAGAAAGAGAGAAAGAGAGAGAGAGAGAAAGAGAGAGAGAGAGAGAGAGAGAGAGAGAGAGGCAAAGATCTGTACAGAGTCTCTTTGAGTTTAAACACAAGAATTAAAAGCCAGAGATTGACAGAGTGAATAATAAAGCAAGACCTATATCTACAAAAACTCACTTCAAATAAGACATAGTTTAAAGGTAACAGGGTTGAAAGTACTGAATTCCATTAACCAATGCCACCATAATATAAATAAGTAAATAAACAAACAAATAAATAAATAAATGTAAAATGAAAGAAAAAAGTATACCATACTAATACTAATCAAAAGAAAGTTGGAATGGCTATATTAATAACAGACAAAATAGATTCCAAAGTAAAGAAATTACCACGAATAAACAGAATCATTTCATTGACTGATTTGGTGTTTGGTTCTGTAAGTCTCCCCATAGGTACTATTAACTTTGATATTAATGAACACACTGGGAGAGGAGGGTAGGTTTTGGATAAGTAGGAAGCAATGAGTTGGCCCTGAGGCTGGAAATTTCCTGGCTTAAAGGTCTCCAGGCCCCACCCTAAGACAACCTCACAGTTAGTTCTCACTTTTAACTTTAGTTTTTAGTATTCTCTTCATGTTTGACCTCTGAGGATCTCCTTTACTTTCTTGCAAAACTGTTATATTTTACCCAGCATTTTTG
Organism: Macroglossus sobrinus; assembly: GCA_004027375.1. NCBI lineage: Eukaryota > Metazoa > Chordata > Mammalia > Chiroptera > Pteropodidae > Macroglossus > Macroglossus sobrinus. The sequence goes on along the minus strand of PVKZ01000122.1, from coordinate 153,031 downwards.
TTTTGTTTTGTTTTGTGTTGTTTTTTGGAAGTTTTTCAGATATAGATTGGCACATTGCTGGTAACAGAAGTCTGTCTTCCTCTAAGTGAAAGGGAAGTAATAGTGGCCATCTTACCATGAGGGTAAAACTTGAAGATAATATTCATGAAATGCTCAGCATAGTACCTGGAGCATACTTAGTGCTCAATATAGATAGTTATTATGGGGTGGAGGGTGACTAGTTTTGAGATTACAAAACTCTGGAAAGAATGTACTCTGGAGGATCCAAAAATAGGTTAGACACAAAGGTCCTGTTAATTTTGTAAACTTTCTGTAGGAATTTATCAAGACTTTTCTTTCAAAACTTTCTATTTTTGTCTCAGTTATTGTAATTTTTTTTCTTTACATAAAGTACTCTTTGCTTTTTGTGAGGAAAATTGTATATAAAATGGTTTAATGATCTGAGAATGATTACTGTCTAAAGGGACTCTGTATTGGATATGGTATTAATATAATTCTGAAAGAAGGAAAAGTTCATCTGTATCTTCATTAAAATTAGTATTGAAGATAACTGAAACACAAAAGGAAAGTTTTGCCCTAAAGGAACTGAGGATTTGAATTGCATACATACTTGCAAAAAAGCAGCTATGTTACCAGAAAATATGTGCTTAAAAAAATAGTTACAGTTAATAAATACAATGAGAAGTTCAGAAGAAGGAAAATGCTTTGAATTGAATTTCAGAAAGGACTTAACAAGGAATGTGAGAATGGTTAGGAAGAATTTGGTAAAGGGGAAAAAAAGAGGGATGGCCATGGAAGCTGTAAAATGAATAACTAAAAAGGCTGGCCTAATTAATGGGGATAATTTGTAAAAGGAGCAGTGAAAAAGAGAAAAAAGCACATTGAGAAAGGCCTTAAATGTCAAAGACTTATATTTTAAACATTAAAAGCAAATGAAGAATGAGATGAAAGACATAGTGAAAGAGACTGTAATTGCCACTCCCAAATATTACATACTCTTTTAAATATGTTCTTGCACTAGAACATGTGCTACCTGAGAGGAGCTTAAGCTGCCTTGCTTACTACTGTAGTCTTAGCATTTAGGCCAGTGCCTAACAGAGGAGCCACTGAATGAATGAATGAATGAATGAATGAATTATCTGGCAGCAGTATGCAGAACTAACTAAATGTAAGGTGAGTTTAGAGGCAAGACAACTAGTTAGGCATAAAGCAGGTGCAGTGAGAATGGAAGTTAAAGGAAACATTGTAAAACCACTGTACTGGGCCCTGAGGTCCTTGAAGTAGGAGTTCTGACTTGCTCATTGTGGTAGTTTTGGTACATGGCATGGTGCCTAATGACAGCAGGCCCTTGATAAATGTTTGTAAAATGAATGAGGGAAATGATATAACTTAGTGACTCTATTTCTTATGGGGATAAGGTAGGGAAGGGAAGGGCATGGAATATGACTTTGTTATTTTCTGCTAATATTCAGTTAACTCTTTTTAACAGATGGCATTGTTCTGTATGTGCTTATAAATGTGTATATAATAAAAATGTCCAAGTTGCAATTTTACTACTGAGATTCATGGAATTTGAAGGAGGACCTTAAAAATCCTGCCATTTTCCGTTAGAATTTAAGGTCAGGTAGTCGAAGGAACACTTTTCCTGTTTATAGTTAACAATATATCAAGGTTCTATTACATGTTTTTGAATATGTGTACTTCTTTTCAAATGATAACAGATGTGACCATCCTAATGAGTGTATTTCTTGAAATAGAGCAGAAACTTAAATAGCTAGAATGGGCAGGATACCAAGGAAACAGACTAATCAGGCAGATGGTGACTGTTTCCTAGGGAAAGTCTGAGTAAACCAGTAACTCTGCAGCAGTAATCTGAGAATAAAGGAACATTTGTAGGCATGGAAAACTTAATGATTTTCAATATGTTTTTCATTACATTATAATAAGTCATTAGATCTATATATGCATTTTTATTCGTTGCCATCAATCATATGATGAAATTTATTTTTCTTTATTATGTTCTCTCTTCATAATAAAATTTTGTCAAAAAATTAGTTTTTCATAATTAAGGTGAAGCAAGAGGCAGCAATGGATTTCTGTTTTTGTAAAATCTTTTGAGCATTTCTATTGGTCTTTTGAAATTAAACATTTTGAAATAAATTGATTCTTAAATTTAATAAAATTGATTTATAAAGGATCAAGCTCTAGTTGTAGAAAAATAAAAATCATAATGAACTGAAATGTATTTGCTAAGAAATAAAATTTTGCATTAAAAAAACAGAAGCAAAAAAAACATATCCTAGCAGGAAACCAGGAACGGAATAAAAACACAGAAAGGTACCTCTGGCACAATGCCCCGAAGGTCAATAACCGTGGCCAAGAGTATGAGGTAATGCTAGAAATAAGAAAACACCATGGGTCAGATCCTTGTCACTGACCCTAAAACTGTTAGTGATGATGTAAAAATGTAATCTGTGTATTGATTTATAAAGTTGTCATATATTGCATATCATTTCTATCTTATAACATCCTGGTGAGGCAAAGCAGTTCTTGTTATTGTTTTACAGGTGAATAAGTATATAGAGATAAATTAGTTTGCTAAAATATATAGTTACTTAGTAGTAGAGCAGGAACTAGAACTGAATCCTCTAATTCTAATCCAATATACTTTTGGACTGAAGAATGGAATAAACAGGAGAGTGGTTATCAGTCAAAGAAATGAATGCATTTCCTTTAGCATCTTAATATGTAAACAGCCCATGGTTTGCCTGCATACTTACTACAGCACGCTGTATTTAGTTTATGAAGCTGATGCTTTGGGGTTAGTATTATTAAAAAGAAAAAAAAAAAATCCCTGTACTTAGTTTCTTTCCAAAAGCTTGTGAAGAGTTTTCAGTTTCATAGAAATTTCCTTGCATAATTTTTTTTTTTTGCTTTGTTTCTCTTAGTATCAACTAAGAGAAATTAAAAGGAACAACCACAAAACAAAAGGAATCTGATGAACCTTACAAGGGTGAATGATTCACCTTGATTTCATAATGCTTAAGATATTTTCTGTGAACATCCGGGAAGGTTAGGAAAGATGAATTTGAAAAGGGTGGTGAGGAGGAACTAACTTTTAGAGGGCCTGCAATATGGTGCAAGCACCAATATCATCTGGTGGTCTGTTTTCCAAAGAGAGAAAAACAACTCTCTACGGAGCACAATTATTTCATAGTTTGAGTTTGACCTCCTTCATCTATCACAAAATAAAGGTTATTATACCTTAGGAGGCATTCAAGTAAATGGAGCACTTCCAATATTCCAACACCTATAATCCTTGTAGTTTTCCAGGGAACAAAGACTCTGATGTATACTTTTGCAACTCTCCTTGAATGCAGGTAAAAATACTAAAGATTTAATTGTTTGCAAAGCATGTGTAAATGGAATTCTTTGGCTCAGGCTCACCTCTGTTCACTACACCCATTTTCTTTTATGCCTGAACAAAGCTTTAAACATTACCCAGCATTCCTTGCAGTTAAGTATATCCATAAGACTGAATTGGAGCCAATGGTGTGTCATTTTTAGACCAGGTCCATGTGATCTTAAATGCTCCTTCCCCTCTCATTTGCTGAATGCTGATGTCCACAGTGATCTTGGAAGGCATATATGGAAGTTGGCAAAGTCATCTTTAGTTTGAACTACTGAATGACTGTAGTGGGTGGGTGAAAAATTAAACCCAGTCTACCTGAAAATCGTTAGCTGCCTTGGTCTGTTTATGTATGAGAGAAATAAGTTTCCATTATGTTAGAACTATTATATATTTTTGGTCAACTTATTACAGCTTAGTTAGTTAGTCTACCTTAACTAATTCAATGCCTTAGACAAAGTATATCACCAGAGAATATACTTACAAATTTATTCCTTTTATAAATGAGGACAGTTGCCAAATCTTTCCATGTATTCTACTCTTTTTACCTGAGAGTCTTCACTATTGCCTCACCTCTGAGCTTCTTGTATCATTTCTAAAGAAAATGATATGTCCCTATGTTATGTTGGGCTCAACAGTACAGGCCCATTCTATCCCTAATCTCAACTGTTTCAAGTCCTTTAATTTAAAGGGCATTTGTCAGTTCAGTTAAATTGTTTGTCTACTGAATATAATTCTAGATGAGGAGCAGTCAAGATTGTTGGAGACAATACTATCTTAGAATCTGAAGCACTAGAGAGCCCAGGGTATTGCCCAGCTTCCATGTGACCACTCTGCTATAGTTATGGCTTGGAGCCAGACTAGACTTCTATCACTTCAGACATTAATGAGCCTGAGGGGAATATTGAAGACATAACCAGGAGAGTGTGGGAACTTCCAAAGAAGTTTGATTTGTAATCTGGATGCCTGCTATTGCAGGACAGTGGGGAATTAAACATTTACACTCTCAGGTAAATATATGTGTTAGTTATAACCAAAAAGGGTAGAGGGTACCCTAGTTATAAATAAATTCACATAGATGTAGCTAATCTATAGAAACTTTAGGTAGAGGACGAAAAACAGAAAGGGCAGGTTATGGGATTTCCTAGCCTCCATTATCACTTAAGGCAATACCTTGCAGTAAATCATATATATATGATTTACTATAAGGGTTATATATACACACACATACATACATATATATGTGTCTGTGTATATAGCATATTGATTCTACTTCTCTGGAGAACCCTAACTAATAAGAGGTTCAACCCATGAGGCTTTAATTCTTTCACACTGTGACTTGTGACTGCCAAGCAATCCTACAGCATCTTATGCCTCAGAATCAAAAAAGAGTCCCAGGACTGGAGGACAGATGCTATTAGGTCATATCCACACGAATTTGGTTGAAGTTCACAGAGTATGTTGCTTGTTGAAATGGCTGCTGGAATAAGTGTACAGAGTCCCCAGGGACTGGTGAAACCAAGATGAATAAATAATTTTCCATTACAAAGACAATTGTTTCAAGTGTGTATTTTACCTAGCAGGTTTTTTTAAAAAAAGTGCTTGTATTTAATGTTTCTCAAAGATATAAATAGTATTTTGACACAGTGAGAAAATAGTTTCTGAGATAATATAAGTAATATTAATAAATATTACCAATAAAAATAAAATAATTACAAATACAGTACAAATTTAAATGCCAAAAATCATAAGTATATGTTAATATTGTATAAAAATAAATTTTAAAAGTAACACAAATTGAAAAATTTCTCTAAAAGTTTAAATTACCTAAATTAACTCAAAAAGAGTAAACCTTTTTCCGGGGATATAAACAAAAGATAAATTAAATCAACAGGCAAAAATCTATGCTAAATAAAGGCATTAGGTTCAGGCAGTTTCATAGGTAGGTTTTACTAACACTTGAACAAACAGAAAAAGCCCTCTAACAAATAAAAAAGAGGAAAATTCAACAGCAGCTTTTATGAGGTTAATGTATTCTAGATACCAAAACTAAAAAAATAAGAGTAAGAAAAATTATAGATTAACTTCCCTTATGAGTATACATGCAAATATCTCAAAGTATTGACAAATTAAATTAAACAAGTATTTTTAAAAATATGTTATGGTCAAGGATGGTTATCCTGGGAATAATGTTTAAACATTATAAACTTACCATTAATATTAGGAACAAGCAAATAATGTTCAATATCTCCACCAATAACTATCATTGCTTCGAACTTTCTAAGAAGAATCAAATATTTATTATTGGAAGATTATTTGTATAGAAATCCAACAATATCTACAGCCAAATAACTAGAACTTATACAAGAATTAAGCAAAATTTCTGCATATATAGCAAGGTACCAAAATCAATAGAATATATGTTTGCCAGCTGCTAATGAGACTGACACCATGCCTTAAGATTTTTTTCAATGCAATGCATAAATCAGTGTTACTGATATTCCCTATTAAATATTGATAATCTTATGTTATATTAATAAAACTGTTACTGTTTCAGAAATAAATTAATATACCAATAAAACTAAACCCAAAGACAGGAACAGACACATATATGTGAGAACTTGGTGTATGACATTACATGGCATTACAATTGATGGCAAAAAGAAAAGATTATTCAATAGTGATGCTGGAACAATTGATAGTCACATGGAAAAAAATTAAATTTCTGCCTCACGCTATGAGTATTTATATACATAATCATACATATGTAAAAATATACAATACTTATATATGTAATCCTACTTGTATAAAAATGAAAAATAAAAATTTAAATGCTATGTATATGTATATGTATATGTATATGTATATGTATATGTATATGTATATGTATATGTATATGTATAAGTGTATGTGGACAGAAAATAGATAGTCTGGCAGAATGCTACACCAAACTATTATTTCAGATAAGGCTTGAGATGTGAAGGGTGAATTTTCACTTATAACTCTATATTTCTGTATTTTTGAAATTATATGTTTATATACTTAAGTAATTATTTTTAGAAAAAGTCCGTTATGTGGGTAATAAACAAAATATAATTTGGGAAGAGAATTAAACAAAATATAAGTAGTAATTTTTTTGGTTTTATTGTCCTTTCTAAAATGTTCAACTTTTCTAAGTATGTGATAATTTTGCAATTAACTTTTTTAAGTGAGGGTGAAAAATATATACAGTTGGTGACTATATCAGACAACTCTTAGGTACTTCCTCAGATATCCTTGTTTTACTCCAGCCACCACTATTGTAATTAACGCTGAACAGGCTGTGCTTTCCTATATCTAGGTGACCAATTTTTCAGGGCTGCAGTACAACAGCACATTTTCTCTTACTTGTGTCATTTGCCTCTCATCTTCCACTGTAGGACTTCCCTGTTGCCTCTGAATCATAAGAAGCTGTAGGACCCACTCAAAAACCACGCATACCCAACTTGAAAGTGCTAGAGAGTAATTTCTTGTAGAGGGAAGTTTTTCCAATGGGAATTAAGACCTAGCTTGTAAATTCTTCTCCCTTTTTCTCTTATGGACTGTCTGGAGAAGTGGTAATTTATACAGTCTTCTTGGAAGACAGTAATCATCTGTGCTTGATAACAAACAGGAGCAACCAGGTAATGCACTCTTCTTCATGATCCTGCTTCACACCCTTTTTTCTCACTCTTGCTTCCCTGAGATTGGAATCTATAAAGTGATAGGGCATAACATATCGCCAGGCCATATTTTCTGGGAAACCTATTTTTTTTTTTTTCTGGGAAACCTATTTTTTTTTTTCTGGGAAATCTATGCTAACCCTATGAACAATCTTCTCAGAAGAGTTAATCTGAAAAATGTTTGTTTTATAAATGTTATAATAAATAAAATATTACTAGTAAATACAACACTGTGACTGGCTACATAGGGGCATAATATTAGATTGGAAGAATGTAAATTGCACAAATTAAAATTTTAAAAAGATCTTTACAATATTCCTGCTAATTAGAGGTTATAATTGAAATGCACCTATTGGTATACATTTGTTTTCAAGTTAGACACTGAACTTTCTAATATACTTAATTATAACTGTTATTTATATTATAACTTCAAACAATAGTATTTACTTAATCTTTAATTTTGGACTTTTAAAAAGTAAGCAACTATTAGAATTTTACTTGTTTTCTGAAGTAAATTTCCCCAGAAATTTAATATTTTTTAAAACTTATTATGAATTAATTACACATTAATTCTTATTAATTCTACTGTTTTACAGAAGAATATATTCACATGTATAACTGTAAAAATGAAAATTTGTGGAACAATTTTACTTTTTATAGAATAGAAAATATCAGTTTATTTATGTTTTCTTTTTGTGGCTGTTTTTCAATATGACTTTTTTTAAAAGTAGACAATGTGCTGGGTTTGGTCCACAGGCTGTAAATCTACTGACCTCTAGATTAGAATTTGGATCACATAAAGGACTTGGAACTACAGATACAAATAAAGGAGACACTTAAGAGTGGATAAACTCACCCAGGACCAGAAATGAGAGCCAAGAACAGAATCCAGGGAAACACTGACAGAAAATATAAGTTTAAAGGCTAAAATGTAAATTAGTTGGGCAGAAGAGGACTCGCATCTGCAAAAGGAAATATAATTTAAATAAATCCCTAATAAATACATGTGTAATGCCAAATATTTTAAATTGAGGCTCAGAATCAATAGCTATACTTAAAATATAAAATTAATGATAGATAATACACAAAATATTTGATAAAGCAATTTATCAGATTTGATTTATCTCAAATTGAACAATTAATTTATATTTAAATGATGAATAAGAAATTAACATACATTTTGAGAAAAGGATCATCTGCTTTTTGCCTTCTATCTTTCTAGGAGGTGATTAAAATTAATTCTCACAACTTACAAATATTATTTTCTCATTTATTGGGCTATCTCTCTCCTCCTCTACAGGGCATAGATATCTGATGACTTCACCACTAACATGAACAGAATTTTTGCAATGTAGGCATTGACTGTGTAGTTTCTAGAACATTGTCTCCACAATGAGATGTATGTCCCCAAGAAGGAGTGCCTCGTCAGAGATATTAAAATTTATTTATGTTTAATATATGAATTGACTGGAGATCCATATATATGAATATGACTAAAATTAGACTTTTTGTCAGCTATTCATACTTTACATATAATATGTGAGGTATGACTGAGTAATGAGTTCCAGTGTAGAAGATTTTTCACTGGTACCCACATTTGTATAAAGCCATATTACCATGTAATGCAGTTTATATGTTTGTAACTGCATACATACTTCATTTCTTTAATGTAGTTTTTTTTCTTTGATTAAACTGGTTTTGCCCAGATAAGAGCATTGTGACTCACTTGCTTTTTTTTCTGCCCTTATGCCTGCTCCTTTAATCATTAAGCCTTAGGACATAAGATTAAACAAGCCTCAGGTCTATAATTATGAGAACAATAGGTTTTGGCTTTAGACTAAGGATTACATCTTGGCTTTAAGTGTGTTTCAGCCCCAGGCCCATCAAGGCAGAACAACTCCACTGGCCACTGGGCCAGACTGGATGGCTCCATGGCTGGACACAACGATCAATTACCCCATCCCTCTCTAATCATCCAATCAGTAGTACCCACAACTCCAACTCCCTTAGTTCCCATGACTTCTGATTTTTCCCTATATAATCTGTACTCCCAGGGAGCCAGGCCTTAGAGCAACAGCTTTCCTGTGTCTCCTACACTTACAACTCTCTAATAAAGCTTACTTTGTTTGCTGCAAAACCTGCATGTATCTGTTCTTTGGTTTAGACATGTGCACATAGACCCCTTTTTGTCCTGATAACATGTTCCTGGTTGAGTAGATCAGATGATTATATGTTATCTGAAATGTTATATAGAGGAGATGTTATCATGAACATATTTAAACAATAGAGGTTCATACTTTATCTCGGAAAAGTATTGCTTAGGTTCAGAGCCTGAAGGGAAGTCTTATGTGTTACATCATCATCTAGTAATGCAATCTTCTGGGCCTGGGAGTGATAGAAAAAGGGGAGTGTGGAAGGGAATGAGAGAGGCAATACAAAGCTGCATTATCAAGTTTGCCACCATTAAAAGCCACAGCTCAGTTTTATATAATCATCTTCCATGAGACTGTATAAATGACTTAATTTTTCTTTTATCTGTGCCTTGGAAAGAAAAATGGAAAAGTAATTATCTCTGGCCCTTTTCTATTGATCAAAGATTGTGACAGGTAATTTTATCTGTCAGCTGGACTGGGCTACTGGATGCCTAGATATCTGGTTAACATTATTTCTGGGTGTGTCTGTAAAGGTACTTCCGGAAAGATTAGCATTCAAATTGATAAAGCAGATTGTCCTCCCTAAAAGAGGACATCATCCAATCTTTAGGGCATGAATTCAACAAAAAGTTGAAGAAAACTTGAATTTGCTCTCTGCCTGGCTGTTGAGCTGGAACCTAGATTTTCTCCTGTTCTCAATGTTCCTGGTTTTCAGGCCTTCAGACTCAAATAGGAATCTACCCCATGGGTCTTAGGTGCTCAGGCTTTTGACATACATATATACATATATACGTATATATATGTGTGTGTGTGTGTGTGTGTGTGTGTGTGTGTGTGCGTGTGTGTATATATATATACATATATATACACACATATATATATATGTGTGTGTATATATACACGTATATATAAATATATATGTATATTTATCCTGTTGATTCTATTTCTCTAGAGAATCCTAACTAATACAAAGGTTTGCTCCATGAGACTTTAATTCTCCTGCACTTGTGGCTTGTGCATGTGTAACTGCCAAGCAGTCCTGTGGCATCTTCTGTCTCAGCATCAAAAGAGAGTCCCAGGGCTGGAGGACAGGTTATATTAGGTTGTACCCACATGAATTTGGTTGAAGTCCACAGAGTTTGTTGCTGCAATAGCTGCCGGAATAAGTGCATAGAGACCCCAGAGACTGATGAGACCAATGAGTAAATCATTTCTCATTACAAAAACACAATTGTTCTAAGTATTTTACCTAGCAGCTTTTTAGGAGGGGGTGAGGGAAGGAAGGCTTGTATTTATATGTTCCTCAAAGATAAATAGTATGTTAGCAATTAGTGAGAAAATAGCTTGTTTTGAGAGGAATTTGTGTTATTGAGAAAACATTTTGAATATAAACCTTCATAAGATATTCATTTTTATGCGATATTATAGCTGAAAATGATTAAGTATAACACCTACACATACTTCCACGTCTGCACACTTAAAGAGAATTTTCCAACTTATTCTGTTACCCAAATAAAGAATTTCAGTAAGTTTTAAGTTCATTTGTTAAAAACATAAAAGTGTTGTAACTTTTGATAGGTTTAAGAAAAACTGATGAATCAGGGTAAATTGCAATTTATGATATAAAAATTACTGAAAAATTTTGTATAGTTGGTAGATGAGATTGAAAAAAGTATCAGAAAATGGTAAACACAGTCAATGAAATACTTTTTTTCATTTGAATATAAATGTTTTTTGTGAATTTTTTTCAGCTAAAAGTCATTAAATCATGCACTGATATAAACTATAAACTTAGAACCAGACTCAGTTATAAAATTTAAATTAGGATTTAAAAAAATAAACTATTTTCCATTACAAAATGGTGAATAATACAGAGACTCATGGACAGGGACAATGGACATGTGGTTAGCAGAGGGTAGGGGTAGTGGAAAGAGGAGAGGTAAACGGGGGAAAAACAAAAATAAAGACTAGATAAATTAATTAATTTTAAAAAGAGTGAATAATGTTCTAGTGAGAATAAAAAGGTTTTATAATATTGATAATAAAATAAAATAGTAGGTTGAGAGGTAGTTTATTTCATATAATTTTCATCCTTTAAGATATCCTTTATAATAAATACCTTTAGAATAGTAATATGTAATTTATGAATAAATAAAAAATATTATAGTATATGCTCTAAATTCTTGATTGATAAGAGTATGCAATTAAAAATGAAGACATTTTACAAAGTGTTATTAGTTAAATAATAATAGTATATATATTTTCCTTTATAGAGCTCTGCTGCATTGTCTTTAGGACAATATCCTTATAAGCTTAGCTGAATGGTACTCTGTGCATTCCCTATCTAGTTTTACTACCTGTGAACTCTTGGTGGTAATTCCTAGCTACCTTTCTAATCTCTCTTCATTCACTTAAGACTACAACTATTGACTCACTGCCTGCCTGTACATTCTTGTCATTCTATTTAGTGATTGCAAGAACCATGTGAATGAAATCCCTTAAACTTTAGCCTCTCTGTTCCTTGAACTCCACTCCTTCACTCTCCTCAATTCCACCTTTGTCATTTACTCACAGGAGCACTGAAATTTCTTATCACCCATTAAGGAAACACCTCCTAAGCCTTCATTTAAAGTATACTATTTTATGACCATTATCTCCTATTCTATTTTATTCATCTTGATCCTTCATTGCTGTAGATTTTAACCACACTGTAACCTCCAATCTACAGACCCCTCTCCTTGTCTGAACTTCAGTAGCTGAAAAATGATGGAAAAAACTAAGCATTTGACTGATAATACATAAAATTTATGATCAAAATTTTAAATGCTCGTTTGATACTGCCTAATACTTTTTTTGTATGTTTTCCTAGTAAATTTGCTTTTCATTTCCTCAGATTACTGTTCCAAACCTTCTTTTCAGACTTAACACCTCTTCCCTGAGCTTAACAGAGAAAATTGAAGGCATCAAAGTTAAACTCCCTTATCTTGCCGTACTAAATCTAACCAAACAGAATCTGTGCCCTATTGGTTACAGTGAAGGTAATATCCTGCGATCATATCCCTGCCCCAAACAAATACAAATCCTTCTACTTTTCTCTGGATTTAATCCTCTTTTTTTTTTTTCTAGTGGACTAGGATCACTGTCTTCCCTACTTCTCACCCTCTTTCCTGGATCATACCAATTTACATATCTAAAGTGTACTCTGTTAAAAACAAAAAAAGTAAACACTTCTGTTGATCTCACATTCTTTTGCAGATATTGCCCAATTTCTCTATATCTTTCTACAGAACACGTTGAGTGAAAGGTATTTACTATTACCTCTTTATTACTTACTTTCAATTAATCCAGTTTCCATTTCCAACTCTGCACTGAAACCCCTTTGTTAAAGTCTCCCACAATCTTTGTATTGCCAAACCTAGCTCCTCTGCTCTTCTCTCAATTGATGCCTTGACAGCAATTGACATGGTCAAACATACACTGCTGGAAATCTTTTCTTTCTTTGGCTCTGTGAAATACCCTCTCCTGGTTTTCCTCTTACTTCACTGTTGTTTCTTCTCTTTGCCAAGGCTCAGGGCTAGCCCTTTTATTCATTCTCTCAGAACTTTCTCTTTAAGTGATCTCATTCAGTCTCATAGACTTAAGTACTTTATACATGCTAATGACTTTCAAACTTAAATTTTTAGTCCAATGTCCAAAACTAAGCTTTTAATTTTCTTTACAAATCTAGTCTTCCACTACTGTTCTTCATCTCAGTATTTAGCACAACCATTCACCCAGTATCTTAAATAAAACTTAGGTATCAGCTTTAATTTCTCTCTTCCTGCAATTCCCCACATCCAATCCATCATCCAGTTCTTTTATTTCTACTACCAAAATATATCTGATTTTGCCAATTTCCTTCATCTGTATACTGCTATCCTAAATTAAACAAACATAATCTCTTTTTTGTACTGTTTGCCATAGCTCTCCAACCTGTCTCTTTCCTTCCTTTCTCTCTCTTATTCAAAAATATTTTTTCATATAGCAATTAGAGTTATCACTTAAAAACATGAATCAGGCCCTGTCGCTTGTTTCTTAGACTCATTCAATGGCTTTTCAACTGTCTTAGGAATAGATCCCTACTTTTTAGGCTGGCGTATACAACTCTGTATGATGTGGCATCTATCTGTCTCTACAAAGTCACCTCCATAATGTTCTCCCTTGATTACAATATGTCAGTCCCAATGGCCTCTGCTTCTCAAATTCCCCAAGTGTTTTCTTACACCATGGCCTTCGCAATTCCTTTTCTCTTTGCCTACAAAGCTCTTAACTCAGCTTTACTGTACAGCTAGCTCATTTTCATTCTTTAGGTCTCAGTAAATGCCATTTTCCCAGAGTTCTTCTTTGTCTGTTCAAGACATACCTACACTGCATATAGTTACTCTTTGTTGCATCTCCCTTCACAGCATTTATCACGATCTCTATCTACTTTTTTGTCTATTCATTTCAGTATGTAAGTTCTATGAAGGTAAGTGTTGTGTGTTATTTATTATGTATCCTTGGGGTGTAATACAATGTCTGGCACAAGACAAATACTCAATAAATACTTCTGAAAAAATAAATTAAGTGTCTCTTTTTCTTGACTTCCTTATTGCTCTTCAATTTACATTTTCTTATTTGACCTCTTATGACCATCTATATAATCTGCTCAGGCTGCCATCACTAAATATTTCTACTATATATTCACAGGACATCCTGAAATATTCTCTTTATCTCCCAAAATGTGTTAATTATGCTAAAAATAGTCTCTAATCCCTTAATATATATTATTGAAAAGACTGAGTTTCTCAAGAGTTATATTATTAATCAGGATAAAGTCAGCTTTTTCATTGCATGGTTTATTCTAGTTTAATAGTACTTTGAAACATCATCTATTTTAGGATAGCCTTTAAAAAATTCTGTTTGAAGAAGTGGTCATGAGATTTGTGAGAGATCAATGTTAACAGTAAGTATAATATTTTTCAAGAATGGGTTTCATCAGTTTATTTCTTCTATTCTTTAAAATACAAAATATTTAAATGCACTCATCTGCTTAATTTCTCTAAAGTATGCTTTAGAAGTGAAATATGTAAAAGCTGTTCACAGTATTGTGAGATAATAGACTTTAAAGAATGATGAAGTTTTAATGAACACATGAATTAAGGCAATATTTACTCAAAACCAACTAACCTGAAATATCAACTCACCATTCTCATAACAACTCATGAGTAAAGTATAATTATTTGTCATTTTTTAATAAAGAAATGTGCTATGTTGAGTGATTTCTCCCATCTCTCATAGCTATTTAGTAAAGATAAGTACCTGTTCAAACTTGTGTCTCTGATACCAAGATAAATGCTTTTAATAGTATAATTAGCCTTCTATATGCTTTATTCACTATGCTAATAATAAAAAATTATATTTAATACAATATTTAATATAATAATTTATTAAATATTAAATATAATATTAAACATAATAATTTATTATTATTACTATTTGGTAGGGAGATAAAGTTTTACTTTGTAACTAACTGAATACTCACTCACTAATCCACAAGAATAGTATTAGGACATTCAATTCATAATTTCAAGAAGTTTGGTATACTGTAAGTCACTGGAATAAAATGTCCTACACATTTAATGATTATTTTCCCTATGAAATCTTTTTGGGTATTCATAAATTTCAGTAGTCGAGACATACTTTTACACTGCTTCATCATCTAGCAATTTGCAGTGCTCCCAGCTATAGACAATGGAGCCTAGCAGGATCCAGATCCTAAGAGCATAGAATGTGGACATATTTCTGTATCAGACTATGGTCTGGTCAGTAGCCATGGGAGGCCCTTGGACCTTCCCCCCATAATAGGTGCTTTGAGGGCCACAAATCAATTCCTAAAGATACTTATCATCCCAAACAAGCCAGAATGATAAATTCTAAATCCTTCTCAGGTGGCAATTAGAAATTTTTAAGTTAGCACTAAAAAATTTTAAACAGGTAATTAATCTGAAATTTTAGGTAATTAATCTGAATTTCTGTGCTGAAATTCAATTAGCCTTATCCTATGGAATTTAAGTATTACATAACTCAGTTTATCAATCCAAAATACCACTAAGCAGTGTTTTCGGGAAATATGGGATATCTACCACTGATAATATCCAAGATGATATTAAGAGGTACTGGACATGACATGAGGTTCATGGATATGGCATTAATTAGCATTGAATCACATGTCTATGTTATTTTCTCTGCAAGCATCTCTCAACTTTTATAATTATATCAAGGAGGAAGTCAGAGTTCTCATCTAGTAAGATACTGGCTAAAATACACTACCAAGTTTTGTTATTTTTACTCTATTGTATTATTAGTTACTGTTACTTTCTTTTTATGGCAAATTATTCTGATTTCCTATTTGTGGCAGTTACATAAATTTTTTTCTTTGTATAAATATATTTAAGTAAAAAACAATAAATTTGGGCAAAAAAATATGATAGTACTGATGATACTAAGATAAGACAAATAATAAAGAGGATATAGAAATGCCAAGATAGACAAAACACTGACAGAGAATAACAGAAAGCTCACTTTGTCTTCAGAGGGATTCTGCTGTTAACTTGTTAGTAACCATGGGCACATCACTTAACATTTCTGGGTCTCAGTTTCCATATGCTCTATTCGAACAGTTTGAGCTAAATAATCTCTAATGTCTTTTTTTAGCAATAAGATTTGAAATATAATTATAATATTAGTAAAGCCAAGGGTGAGGTTAAGATAAATTTTGCTGGTTGGAAATATATTTTCAGGGCAAATAAATTTTGTGCATATATATTTTCATACTTGAATTTTAGAGTGAGTCTGTATAGTGATCAAGTCATGAAAATGCCTCTTCTGTCTTCATTACTTTTCTTTCTAATTCAAGTTTACCTGTGCCTTACCACCAATTGGATTTCCTCTCAGTTAGCAATCTAGTGTATACATCATCAGTGAAAGGTTATGCCATATAACAACCTAAAGATGTATACTCCTCTGGAATATTAGTGTGGTTTAAATGTGAACCCTTGGGAATGGCAGTCCAATGAAGCAAGGAATGACTCTGTAATAATAGAATATCAGGACTATGGGAGAAATTTTGGAAGGCTTTTCTAATGCTTCTCAAATATCATTTGACAACTATTCATATCATTTACATATAACTAATTCAAATTCATCTTGTTGCAAAGCAAGGAGAAAATCAATACTAGAGTTAAAAAGATCTTAGGTTCTAAAAGAAGGCAGAGACTCTTTGTTAATTGCCACATTCCATGATTTTAGAGTTTATAAGAAGATATCTTAATGTTTTCCAAAGGACCAGATTCCTTGTATATTGTCAAATTCCATGTATCAGTTTTTATTAAAAAGTGGAAATGAAAGCTTCATTTCTTTTCTTGCTTTATTTTTAATCTGAAATTTCCAGTACTGGCTCTACTTCTGCATCAACCTTCTTTACTATTTTTTAAAGGAACCTTCTCTGTCCTGAGGCTAATCCCAACACAGCCTCATCACATCAGTATACCAGTCTTTAGGTATGGGATGGCAAAATATTTGCCAGAAATTTTCCCTGTTGCTTTTGGCATTCAGCCAGACCACAGTTCTGAAAGACTCACTAAAAATTTAAAGAAAGGCCAATTTTTTTTTCTTTGCAGATACGCATTTTATTGTTCTCTTCTTTTCCATACCCTTAGTCAAAAATTGTTTTTGGAACGGGGTATTTCTACAAATTCAGCCTACTTTCGACTGAGATCAGTCTGATCATCCTTTACTATGTTTTTGCTTGGATCTGCTGTATATGATTTTGTTTCTCCTACTCTAGACAGTTGTTATTTCTTCTTGGTTGGCTAGCTTCCCAGTAGATTCTGATATTAAAAAACAGGTTAGATTTGTTTAGTCCATGTCTATCAAGGTTAGGTTCTTTGGGTGGAGAAAATGATTTAAATGAATCTCACCCATTTTGTAACAGTTCCATCAAAAGCTGCTTACAAAATAAGGCAGATGGATTTCAAAATTGCAGTTTTGAATGTATACCATGGAAGTCTACTGCCAAGTTTTTTATTATCTTAAGTGTCTATTTGTTAATTATAAATGCCAGCCAAATTCCAGCAGTTTCTCACCTTTTAATTGCCAAAATATGGAATATAAGACTTCAGGGAGAACTATGTTATTTATCCATATATGAGCAATTTTGTTCATAGTTAAGAAAAATATTGCAAGTATAAACCACCCAAAATACACTTTTTTTATTAGGATCACCTCCAAAAGAAAATGGCAATGGAAAAAGGAGCCTCTTTCCCTTTTATGTATCCTGTCATGCTAAACTTTAACTTCATCATGAGGAAATTATTCTTCATATATAGCTGGATTAGGGGAGCAAGTGATATTGCAGGGAAGAGCAGGAGTGAATTTAGGAAATGTTACATTCAATTACTCAGTTGTTTAAAATACTACAACTCTGGCTTATAGTTATTATGATTATTCATTAATTTATTTATTTTAGTCAATTGTTCATAGTATAGAAGTTTTAGGAACTGTTTAGCTAACTTTAGAGAATTCAAAATGTTTTCTCCAAATATATATGTATATAATAAAATAATGATGACTAAGAGCTTAGTTGTGATTATCTGTGCTTTTAGTCTTATTTCTTTTTTGAATTAATGTGAAGAAAAGTTAAATAAATTACAAACCCAAGGAAATGGTTAGAATTTAGACTAAATATTGCAGACCTTAATATATTTAATTTTTTCCCAAATTATTTGCATTTCTTCAGTTCACTGAATTATATGGTGTACTACAGACTTTATACGTTGACCTCTAGGCCTGATTTAGTGAGCCCAGTAGGCAAAATAGGGACTCAGTGAGTTTGGTACTTTTGGGGACAAATGATTCAGTGACTCAAAATACACATCCTGAATGCTGTCTTTGCTCCAGGGTGCTAGTCAAGTCATTTCACCTCCATTAGTGCCAGTCCCCTCATCAGTAAAGTGAGAAAATAATG
Organism: Macroglossus sobrinus; assembly: GCA_004027375.1. Taxonomy (NCBI): domain Eukaryota; kingdom Metazoa; phylum Chordata; class Mammalia; order Chiroptera; family Pteropodidae; genus Macroglossus; species Macroglossus sobrinus. Next base: position 134,722 of record PVKZ01000122.1, on the reverse strand, counting down.
CCCACATTCTATGGAGGGTTACTGTGGAGATTAAAGAGGATGTATATAAAATGCACAGTATATGGTAGTGTTTGTGTTTTAAAAATGTTCTTAGTTGTAATGATTCATATTACGCAAGAGTACACTACAAGTTTGGTCTGTATTCTTTCCAGATGTTGGTAGCATAATTATCATTGTTCAAAGCTATTTCCAGTTTCTAGCCCTATGGCTGGACATATTTTTCTACTACTGTAATAGTGTTGGAGCCATAAATCTTTCTTTTAATTATATGTTATATAAGTAGAACAATTAGTAATGGTTTTATAAAGATTACAAATTTATTTGTAAAATAAATCAACTACATAGAAATATCTTCATACTCATTTCTTATACTGATGACTGATTCTTTCACTATAAAGTTCATAATGTAATTTTGTTTCTATAAAAACCAACTAATACCTGTAATAATGCTTCTGACTTGTTGTCAGTCTTCATTACAATGTACATATACTTCATCAAAAATTGAACAGAAGGCTTTCTCTATTTAGGAATATTAGTCTCCTCGATTAATATTTACTAACAGTCCATGAAGTATGAGATATGGTCTGATTGCAAGATGTGGTTATTAAAGTTCTAAGAGTTAACAATAAAGATAATATGAAAAACGGCAAGACTGATTTGTCTGCATTGCATAATAGTGTCATCTAAAATCTATGAAGGCAGAAAATCTCTGTTTTAACTACTGTATTCTCTGGGCTTAAGACAGTTCCTAGAACAGAATAAGCACTGAAGTTATATTTGTTGAATAACTGAGCTTAGACTTATTAAAAGCATTTCATTTACTTTTTATATTTAAATTTTGTGTCTTAAATACGTACCAACATAAATGTGAATTTGATATCAATTAAACATCATTGAATAAAAATATATTTTTGTGATAGAAAAGTAAGCATTTCTTAAAGTAAGCCTTTGCTTACCTGACATGAATTATAATGATATATTATATATTCTCTATACACAAACACATATGTGTATATATGTGTGTGTGTTTGTGTGTAGAGTATAAGGGAATATATACATATATATGGAATATTCTCTGTATACACACATATTTACTAAGTACTTAAATATAATAGCCAATCACCTGATGATGCAAAGATACTCTCAAATATTTATTGAAGAGCTCTATCACTGTGCCTGATACATCATAAATGATCAGAGAATATTTCTTGACTAAATGTACCTGACTTAATGAAATATCACATATGTGTAAACATTCTGTTTCTAATATACCTATTTATTGTACACATTAACTTTTTGTTATAGTCTGGGAACATGGAGTAAATCAAATATTTCAAGTATTTCAAGAAGGATATTCTGGAACACAGGAAACATTAGACTAGCTAAATTATTTAAATCTCTAGATTTTAACCTTTAAGATTTATAATGTAGGTTCATAAATTTGTTTTTAAAACATTTCAATAGTGTTAATTTCAAAAGCCAGTAAGAATTTATTCATGTCAAACTACTTAAAATAATGTACAGCAGAATTTGATACATTTTACTTTTAGTTATAGTTTTCCTTCATTAATGAAAATACTCCTGGACATTCATTCACCTTAACTTTAGGTAACAAATTTAAGTTCCTTTTATCTGAATTTTTGTTGTTGTTGTTATGGCAGTAGCACACTAGAACCCTTGAGAGCTCAGGTAGAATGAGTGAAGGCATTAAAGATGTTTTTAACTGTATTGAAGCAAATGATTAACATTAATCACTTGTGGTTTTTTTGTTGTTGTTGGTTTTTGTTTTTTTGCTTTTTGTCTCTGCAACTCTAAACCTTTAGATCTGAATCAAAGTACTACTTCTAACATTCTTGATAACTAAGTCCAGGAAGTTATCCCCTAAATATGAAAATACCTGGAATATAACTGTTGAAATAAAAGAAAAGCATAGCTTCCTTAAACTCACAGTAGTAGTAAAATGTTATGAAAAAGAGAGAAAAATTATATTTTAACCAGTTCTCTTTGCCTCTTTGTCTGCCTCTCGTGATATTAAAAAAAAAATAGCTTCTATTCTTGAGGAGAAAATAAATTTTTGTACATTTTGGCAATGTGTATGTAATGTGAATGTGTATGTGTGACATATATGTGCCACACACATATATTTGTATATATATGAAATTGGTGGCTATGTTTTCATATATCACCCAAACCCATAGACATTAACTTTTATATGCCTTGGACAGTATATTTCAGACTTTGTTAGAAAATGGTGGGACTGTTCTAATATACAAACTACTTCCTCAGAATTTGGATTTCTTGGTATACTGTAATAATTAACTCTTTTAGGATAGGATATCAGTTTCTTAAACTATGAAGCAATGTTATCTGATGACTCATTATTATCCTGAGTGAAAAACTATCCCAGTTTAAAAAATTAATGTAGTCAGTTCTCAATTTGACCACAGGTAACTATCTAAAAGTCTGTTTGTGAGTTTACTATCTGAACATGGAGTAAACATATACTCCCAGAGAAGCAAATTTTTAATATTAAGACCAGTAGTAGATGTGGTATAAAAAGGGAGACCTTTAGTGACATCTGAAGTATTCAAGATCAACATTAAATATAGGGCTTTCTGTCTTATGGACATTTGTGTGGTTATAAACTCTGAGCAAAGACTGCAGTTTTGAATTTACTGTCAGAGCTTCAGCAAGGTCAAGTTTTACAAAGACTTTTCTCCCAGAAAGAATTGAAAGTAGTTGAATATCTATAGCAGCTGAATTCACTGCTACTTAGAGTCTTGTTAATGATCCACTTGTGGTCTCCATGTGTTCCATCTTACTATTTGGCTTTATCTTTACTAGTATCACAAAAAATGTATTTCATTAGTATCCAAGTACATTTCATTTAAATATTTTTTAATATTTTTTTCTTACAGTTAATAGGAACATTTCTGGATTTGTGAGCTCTTAGTTCTTCAGAGAATATAATGGAAAATCTATTTAAAACTACAATAATACAACTTTTTAACAGACTGTATGCTTTGGTTACAGATTATTTCCCAAGCAGTTTTTGTGCCATTCCCTTTTGACGATGGCTAGAAAACGCTAGGAATAAATGTCATCTTTTTCACTTATGACTTCATTTATTAATACTGTGTTCTCTGTAAACTTTAAGAAGCATGAGTCTTCAGGAAGAATACAATTGCCCTCATGATAAATATTGAGAAATACTTTCTGAATGTGTGATTAGATTTTGAACAGTCTTCTTTGTCAGAGTGATCCTTCTGACAGAGTGTGTTCTGTGTCTTCCACAGTGTACACTAGGATGAGAGGAATTTATTTCTATGCATATATTCTGGACATACATTCCCTCTATTTTCCTGTCCTTCTGGCAAAATCTCTGTCGCAACATGCTTTGGATGACATTTAAGAAGTTTATTCTTTCAAATTTGTAATGAGCAGGAGGAAAGTAGATTCTACATTTGCCTTTTCTCAGGGGATCAAAATTGACCAAATTGGTATACTCATAGACCACCACTGAAATGTTTGATTAATAAATGTATACACAAGATGATATGCAATACTGTTGCCTAAGAAATCTTCAAGATTTCAGTGTGAAGAAGGTAGCACAAGCATATCCTTCAAAAAGCTGAGACTTATACAACTTTTTGGAGACTCTACAAAATATTCACAAAATTTGTCATGTACTAGGCCAATGATGAAGCTTCAACATGTTCCAAATATTAACATCAGGTTGAGTATGCTTTCTTAGCAAAGTGTGGGATAACTAGAAATCAGTAACAAATGAATATTTTTAAAAAATCTACATATCTGTTATTAAGCAGCAATGTTTTTCTCTAGGCTGCTAATTCTGCTTAAGAAATTTAAGTCTTCAAAAATGACAAGAAATAAGTGTGTCCAATAATAATACAATAAGTTCATCATCTAACATAGATGAGGCAATGTTTAGTAGATAGTCTCATTAAGGAAAATGCTTGGGCCCCGCAGTCAATATAATTCCATGAATTGTTTTCTTTTTTCTTCTTCTTATGTATTTTAGAATATTTCTATAATTAGCATATGTTACTTTTAAACATGAGAAAGATAAAATATCAAGAAAGAAAAAAGAGTATATTTCTGATTAGAAACAGTTCTCAAACCAACACTTGAAGAGTAACCTATATCAAGAATGATCTAATTTATTCCTGAAAGTGAAATTTTCTTTTGTAACTCAGAAATTCAGAGAAAATCAAATCTGATATATATTTTGGCTACGTAAGAAAACACCTTCAGTTTTCTTAGAAAACAGTAAAGTCAGTACTTTCTCAGTATTTACATTTTGTTAAAGGTAGCAACTAGATTTATTTAAACACAACAGTTGAAGTAAACTCAACATTAACCATTTATGGCCCAGTAGCTAAAGCTGTTGCTGCTCTGCCTATGTCCTCTGAGCTCAACCTGAAGGTCATCTGCAGCTGGGTGCACAGTTGCAGGACCTGACAACAGCTTCCTGTCTCAAGCACTTACATCTCTACCTTAGAGCCTTCCCTGGAAACCTGGAGGAATGCTAGGCCTAAGAATAGGGCTGGCCAGCAGTGACTTTGAGTTAATCCTTCCAGGAGCAACCCTCTAACAAGGAATTTCTACTCCAGCATCCTCCTCTCAAGATAATTGGAGTTCTATATGGTTTCTCCGAGGGTCCTCAGTGGAATTGATCTCCTACTCATTATTTTTTCCCTCAGCTTTATTGAAGTGTAATTGACATATAAAACTGTATATATTTAAATTGTGATATACATATACACTATATGTGTATACACATATACATTTTGGTACACAAATGAGTACATGATTAAGTTAATTAACACATTCATCACCTCACATAGTTACTATTTTTTGTGTATGTGGTGAGAATGCTTAAGATTTCTCTTTTAGCAAATTTCAAGTGTACAAGAGTATTACTAACTATAGTCACCATTCTATACATTAGGCCCCCAGAACTTAGTCATGTTATAACTAAAAATTTGTACTGTTTGACCAACGTCTCCCCATTTCCTCCACACCCTGCCCCCCAGACCCTGGCAACCACGACTCTATTCTTTGTTTCCATGGACACTTGCTCATTATAAATGTGGTTTTTTTTTTTTTTTTTGGCTTTCTTTTCTTTCCAATCTCATTTCCTCACTCCTCACTTCTCAAATAAACTACTTGCATCAAATGCTTGTGTAAAGGTCTGCTTTCTGACAGGGGAAAATAACCTCAGGTATATTACCATCTTAGATTTTAGATAGCTCTTGAAGCCAAGGGCTTTTTCTTGTTTACTCTGGAATCCCTGATACCTAACATGACCCTGGCATGAATAAAGTTGAAATATTTTCCTAGGTCTCAAGTAGATCTGAATCTAACAGGAAAGATAGCCACACACCATAGAATAAGATAAACTAAATTTTTTTAAGAGGTTCGACAAAAGTGCTATGGGACGTAGTCATGAATTATCAATTTGCACATTAGCAAAGGCTTCCAGGAGGAGGTGGTATTAAATCACATGTTCAAAGATGTTAAGATTTTGGCAAGTAGAGAAGAAGAGAAATGAAATCGGGGGAAATAAAAGTAATGGCAAAGCCACAGAAGTGTTAAGGTACACATTATTTTGGAAGAAAATTATAGTATCCTTGGGCTGAATCTCAGGGTGCATAAAACAAGAGGTAAGAAAGCAAAATAAATCTAAATTCATCTATGGTAGCCTGGTCATTTGAGGAAGCCCTGAAGAGTGGAGGAAGAATGTTTCAGAACTATACACATAAAGCTATCTTTTTTCATGTGACTTCTAAAAAAATTCTCGCCCACGCATTGATAGTCACTTCCTTTGCTAACATTATTTTGAAAGTCTGACTCACTAATAGAGCATTTTCCCCAAAATACATTTATATATTTTTCTTTTTCTTTTATTTTTAAAGAAAAGAGACAGAAGCTCATCTTCTTGCCTGAAGTTTTAATAAATGTTTATATCTTTGTTGTCTATTTTATTATAATCCATTTCTTTAAGCCTCCCACGTTGAAGCTATCATGCAGCTCCACTTTTTCCTAGAGAGGACTATGATGTGAGTAGCTCATTTTCCTTATCATATAAATCCAACTGGGGACAGCACATGCAGGGAAGCCAATGAAACACTTATGGAGCATATCTGGGTGGGACAAGCACTGGTCTAGAAACCAGGAAACCTTAGCTTTAGCTTTGGATTTGCCTCACTCCAACTTTTTGGCCTTAGGAAAGTCATTTAAATGTTCACTGTCTATAAAATGAGGTCTTGGACTAGGAGATCTCTAAGATCTATTCCAGCCCTAACTTACTGTGATTAAGTCAAGCTCAGAGGATAAAAGCAAGTCTTGCACATGACAAACACACATGCATGGGTGTGGGCACACACATGTTACTTGAAAGTTGATGACATTATAACTTACTGAGAAAAAAAAATATGCAGACATCATTGTCACTTTAAAACGTCTATTTTCTGAAGACTTAATGTAAGCCCCATCAATTAAAATAAGCATAATCATGCTCCTATAAAAAGTAATTTTCTAAAATGCATCTGGTGGCAACAGGCCTTGGGGTATATTCCACTAGTTGCTCTAAGGTAATAGAATTTCATTAAGAAATTAATCACAAGCAAAGAACTAGATCGTGAAAGTATCATATTCTCCAACAAAATGTAAATGTAGACATTATTAATAGATGATAGGTTGAGATCTATGTTCTTTAAGATAGTGGTGTTGCATAAAACCTAAGGTTAAAAAAATTCAGTTACCCCTGTTTCCATATACTTCACATAAAGTAATTGCCAGAGAAAGTCATCATTATTGTACTACTAGCTTCTTTTAACATGTACTTTCTAAATAAAGTTGTTAGTTGTTTTTGTTTTTTAATTGAGAAATACTTGAAATTGTTCTACGAGTGGTTTTCCTTAAGTGATATGATGGAAAGGTTTTAACTTATAAAGAAATAACTGTGGAAGCAGGAAGCTCACAGATCAGCGGCAGTATGAAGGAGGAAGTCCTAGAGCCCAACAATAGCTCTTGTTTGAGAGCACTGAACACAGCAGCATTCTAATCTTAACATTTTTAATTTAGAGATATGAAGTAGACTACCAGTATTAACAAGGAAACCTGGAGAGAAAAACTGCTGGGCTTGATAAATATATTTTTAAAAATCATGTTGGATTTTAGCAGTCTTTAGTGACTAATTGTTTACTTTTGAGATATCAAACAATTTAGAAAACAAATTATACTTTGAATGATAACAAAATAACCGTTTCTTTCTAAAACATTTTAAAATGTGTCCAATGTGCTTCTTAAAACAATGTTTTAGATCTACAAACATTATAATCACAAAGACAGTTTTGGTGAGAAGCAGTGAGAAGACCAGGCAGGAAATGTGAAGGGAGAAAGAACTGCATTCATAGCTTGCTCACTCTGTGCCAGATAGCTGATTTAAACTTTATAATCCTAACAACTGTATGAAGTAGGTATTATCTTTATTTTACAGTTGAAAGAACTGAGATTCATTACAGTTAATTAACTTACCCAAGATATTATAGTGTTTCATGTTAGAGATCTCATTTGATTTCAAGAACTGTGCTCTTTCTAACACCATGCTGCTTTCTGCATCAGATTATACACCTCTACTGGAATTAAAAGTACCTACTGTACGTTTACCTTTCAAGAATTAAAAAAACATTATTTAATTTTAACACAAGTGTAGAAAAGTTCCCAGAACATAAGCCTGACATTGTTAACCTACTGCACACTCAAGTATCACAGGGCACACTTGTGGCAGTTGGTGGGAACTCAGTTTTGCCTGACTAAAGGTTTGATGCACTTGATGAGTACTGGACTATTGGGGGCCACTGACTGGCCACCAGGAATTTCTTGGAACTTGAATTCCAAACCTGTTGCCTATGACCAGAATTGGACTAGGGTGAGGCAAATGAGGCATCTGCCTTAGGAGTAAAATTTAAAGGGCACCCAAACACAGTAATTGATATAATATTTTAATGTACTTTCTTAAAAAATCAAATCAGCAAATTATAGCTATGGGCTAGCCACTTGTTTTGGCAATCAATATGAGGGCCCTGAGTTCCACACTGTTTCAAACAGTGACCTTTCTTTATCTCTCTGGAGTCTAAGGAAGAGGAAAGCTCTGACTCAGTAAAATCAGAACTAAGGATTACTTCCTGGGGCCAGGTCTCCTGTTTGGGAGATCTGGGGACAATATTTTCACTGGCCCTCCCCAGCAAAAATCTCCTACTTTCTTAGAATAGGAACTAGACTTAGGGTGACCAACTGTCCTGGTTTGTCTAGCCTGTCTAGGTTTTAGCAGTGAAAGAACTGCTTCCCCCAAACCCCTCAGTTCTAGGCAAACCAAGACAGGTGGTCATCCTAATGAAGGGAATGCCTTAAAGTTGTACTATTAAAAAATGAGAATAGATGGATACTCTGCTTGGGGCTGACTCTTTAACATAGGTGGAAGCAGAATATTTTAATCTGAATTTGACCAATAAAACTAAAGTCATACTAACCTGGGTAAGGTCACAAGGTGATATCATTTTTTCCCAAGGCTACACCAGCCTACACCACTGTATGGGAAAATCATAGTTTCAATGAATTCTCTGAAAGATATCCCCACCTGCTATATTTGGTCCTCCAACTCACTTCGAAACCTGTTCTACTTATTTTTAGAGTCCCTAGAGGGTATTGCACCAGTGATATTGAGCAAATCCTCTTAGGCTCCATTGTTGGACATGGACATTGGTGATCATCACTTCAATGGAAGGGTTGGGATTTCTGAAGCAGCCATTGTCAAGGAATGGCCTCTTGCTTTATTCAGTCATGCTTACTGACTATCATTACCTTCCCAAGTCTCTCTTCTTTTCACTGTGTTCTCTGAGGTTTTTCCCCAACACTCTCAAGTGAGATCTGAATGAAAGTCTAATGGACTTCCTAAACAGAGGCAAAATTACCATGAAGCTGGAGAAAGCACAGTTTCAGGGCTTTTGAAAAGCTCTACATTAATTCTGTATCACTTTTCTTAAGGAAGACCCCTAGGTCTATGCTAAGTACTGAACTGTGTTCCCTCAAAATTCATATGTTGAAGCTCTAACCTCCAATGTGAACATATTTGGAGATAGGGCTTTTAAGAGGTTGTTAAGTCCAATAGAACTGATGGCCTTAAAGAGGATGATCCCCCTTCCACATGCACACAAACACATGTGCATTGCACACTGAAGAAAGGCCACATGGAAATACAGCAAGAAGATGACCATCTCCAAGTCATGAAAAGAGCTCTCACCAGAACCTGACTGTGTATATATATATATATATATATATATATATATATATATATATATATATTTTTTTTTTTTTTGGGGGGGTAAATCTATATTTAAATTAGGTTTACAAATTGGAATCTTTCTCTGCCACCTTCAACCTGAAATTATAGTGATAATTTATGGCCCAGAGAGATGAATCAAGAAGGGATAGAAGTATTTTTTATCTTGAGAATGGATAGCAACTACACTACTAGGAAGCTATTGTGAGCATTGGAAGCAAACACAGGAAGAGAATGAAGCCATGAAGTGGGAAGGAGAAAGAGGTTCTTTTGTTTAAGAAATCCAAGGGAAACAATTTTGGGGGAGGGGCAGTAGAGAACACTTCTGAACAGGGGGACAACACAGCAAAGTGGTTCAAAGCATGGCTCCAGAAAATATATTACTTGTATCTATGTGTAAATGGATATGTCACCTAATCATTCTTGTCTCAATTCCTCATAGCAAATAGTAGGAGTACCTATATCATAGAGTTATAAAGAACAAATTTTATAAAATGTGTAAAGCATTTAGTACAATTAGTATTGCATAGAAAATGCTCAATAAATATTACCCACTTCATTTATAATAAGTTTCCAGTATTCTCTAAATTGATGACATTCTTATTTCTCCAGTGTACAAACCCTTGATTACCCCTTGTGTCTTATAACCATATATAATCCATTACTATGTCTTGTCAATTTTATCTTTTAGATATTCAATTAATCCACTTCCCTCTATCTCCACTACGGAGGGCAGAATTTCTGAGAAAAAAAAGTATTTTTTCTAGCCTCCCAGGGAGAGAAGAGTGGCTAAAAATCACAATGGACTTAGATTTGCACTTTTTACTGTGCAACTTCTAATTTATGAATGGCCTTTTAATTCATCTAGCTTTCTCTTTCTGTCTCAACCATAGGTTCTCTACATCTTAGGAAAAGTACATTTTTCAAAAGGCAAATCTGATCATGTTACTTTCTTTTCTCCATATCACCCTTCCAGCTTAAAACTCTCAAGCCTGACTGTTACCAAACTCCTTTTTACCCTTCAATAATTCTTTGCCTCACTCCTATCCAAGCCATTTAGATTTTCTTTCATTCCAAAATGTGCTAGGTTCCCTTCCACAACAGGATCATTGCAAAGTCTTCTCTCTGCCCTTAGTGCTCCCCTTAAGCCTCACTACTCTCTTACCTGGTTAATTCCAGCTAATCCATAACTCAGCTCAAATATTCCTTCCTAAGAGATACTTGTCTTGATGAGGACTGTCCTAATTTCCAAAATCTAGATAAGGTTTACTTATTTACTCAATTTTCTTTTTCAGACTACAAACCATGTGAAAGATTATGTCTACTTTTGTTCACCATCATACCTCCAGTGCCCAGCAGATCGTTTGGTTCATAAATGATAATAAACAGTTGTTGAATGAATACACTAATTAAAGAATGAACAGTGGGGTAGAGTTCCATCTGTTTTACTTTTTGATGTTGTTTTTACATCTACCCTGCTGACATAATGCTTAATTGTTCTCAATATGGCCTGGGAAACATGGGTTTTGAGTGCTATCATTTTTCTTAAGTCATATTAAATTATCTACTTTTGTTGAAATATTCAAACTTATAATTATCTAACAAACTTTATCTAAATGTCTAAATGCAAGAAAATATATCCAAACAGCCTTCTCAATACATAAAATTCAGTTGTGCTCGCTCTACATTGAATCTTGGAAGACTGGAAACAATAAATTGCATAGAAGAAAATATAGAAACCAAACTCAAGGACCTTGAACTTAAAGAGGATTTTATGAATTTGACCTTGAAGGCAAAGGAAATAAGAACAAAAATGAATGAATGGGACTATATCAAACTGTACAGCAAAAGAAACCATCAACAAGGTAAAGAGACAACCATATGAATGGGAAAATATATTTGCAAGTGACGCCTCTGAAAAGGGCCTAACATTCAAAATATACAAAAAACTCATACAACTCAATAATGACAAAATCAAACAATCCAGTTAAAATATGGGCAGAGGGTCTGAACAGACACTTCCCCAAAGAAGACATACAAATGGCCAATAAACATATGTATGGATGCTAAACATTGCTAGCAATTAGGGAAATGCAGATCAAAACCATATGAGATCCCATCTCACACCTGTTAGAATGGCTATTGCCAACAAGAGAAGTAATAACAAGTGTTGGAGAGGATGTAGAAAAAAAGGAACTCTAATGCACTGCTGGTGGGACTGCAAATTGGTACAGCCACAATGGAAAACAGTAATGGAGGTTCCTCAAACACTAAGAATCAATCTGCCATATGATTTAGCAATTGCTCTGCTGAGTATTTACCCAGAAGACTTGAAAACCCATATCTGAAAAGATATTTGCACACCGATTTTCAAAGTAGAATTATTCATGGTGGCTAGGATATGGAAGCAACCAAAGTGTCCTAAAATAGATGACTGAATAAAGAAGCTGTGGTACATATATACAATGGAATATTACTCAGCTATAAGAAGAGATGAAATACTGCTATTTGTGACAACATGAATGGACTTTGAGATAATCATGCTAAGCAAAATAAGCCAGACAGAAAAAGCTGAAAACCACATGATATCTCTTATATGTGAGCTATAAACCTAAAAGTGACAAGCAAACTTGATAAACAAACAGAGACTCATGGACATGGACAATAGACTAGTGGTTACCAGAGGGGAGAGGAGAAGGGAGAAGTAGATGGGGTAAAGGGGGTCAAATATGTATGATAGAAAGAACTTTAACTGTGGGGGGTGAACATACAATGCAAAATATATATGTCTTACTGTTGAATGTACACTTGAAACTTACTGGATTTTGTTAACCAATGTCACCATAATAATAATTTTAAAAAGCACGTGAGGGGATAAGTGAACACATTTTTAACTTATGTGCAAAATACTTTGTTTTAATACTGTTGTTAAAAGATTATGTCTACCAGTTTGGTGATGGTCAGCAGGAGGGAGTTTGGGGAGCTGGGAGAATGGCATAAAAGGTTAGAGAAGTACAAATTAATAGTTGATAGATGATCATGGGGATGGGAAACACAGTATAGGGAATGAATTTAGCATTAACATATTGGCTATGTGGAACCAAAGAAGAGAAGGAGCAATTAAGGGGATTGTTTTATAAACTATATGAATGTTCAACCAATATACTATATATTTGAAACTAATAAAAAAATTTTAAAGTAGACTGTCCAAAAAATAAATAAATAGAATAAAACATAAAAGAAGTCTTAAAACTCAACAATAAGAAATAAACAATTTGATTAGGAAATGGGCCAAAGATTTTAATAGACACCTCACCAAAGAATATATACAGATAGCAAATGAGCATATGTAAAGATGTTCCATAGCATATAAAATTAGGGAAATGTAAATTAAAACAAGATACCATTACACACCTATTAGAATGGCCCAAATCTGGAACACTGAGAACACCAAATGCTGATCAGGGTGAAGAGCAACTGGAATTTATTGCTGGTGAGAATGCAAAATGTTACAGCTACTTTAGAAGATAGTTTGGTGGTTTCTTACAAAACTAAACTTATTCTTGTCCTATAATTCAGCAATTATGCTCTGATAGTTAGCCAAAGAAATTGAAAATTTAGGTCCAGGTAAAAAACCTGCACATGAATATTTATAGCAGCTTTACTCATAATTGCCAAAACTTAGAAGTAACCAAGATATCCTTTAGTAGGTAAATAAAAAACTATGGTACATCTAGATAATGAAATAGTATTCAGTGCTAAACAGAAGTATGCTATGAATTCATGAAAAGACATGGGGGAAACTTAAATACATATTATAAAGTGAAAGAAGCTAATCTGAAAAGGCTATATATTGTATGATTTCAACTACATGACCTTCTAAAGAAGGCAAAAATATGGAGATATAAAAAGATCAGTAGTTGTGGAAATGGGGTGAAAGGGATAAATAGGCAAAGCAAAGAGGATTTTTAGGGCAATGAAACTATTCTGTATGATATTATAATGATGGATACATGTCACTATACATTTGTCCAAGCCCATAGAATATACAGCTCCAAGAGTGAACTGTAATATCAGTTATGGACTTTGATTGATCATGTGTCATTACATGTTTATCTATTATATTAAATGTACCACTCTGGTGGAAAATGTTGATAATTGGGGAGACTATACATGTGTGAGGCAAGAGATATATGGGAAATTTCTGTACCTTTCCCTTAATTTTGCTATGAGCCTAAAACTGCTCTAAAAACAATCTTAATAAAGTTTTCAAAAGTAAGAGGTCTGTAATTAGAGTAAAATAATGGAGTGTTTGGCACTAATGTGTAAATATGAAGCACCTGGAGACATTGTCTGAGTTATCATTATGCAGAAGAAATGTAAATTAATACGATTTCTGCCTTCTTGGCCATGAGATAGTTCAGAAAATGTAAAGAGGCCTACATATTCAGCTTGGTCTAAACATAGTGACCAATAGGTGAATGATATGACCTCAGAATGATCTGATAAAGTCCTCAGTACCACACTGGTCATAGTATATTTGTTTTTTCTCTATTTATCTGATCCAAGCTCAAGATAGATTACTTGTCTGATTTGATTTACACATTTGTCTTCCCTATGAAACTGTTAAGTATTCAAGGTGAGAGATTCTGTCTTATTTAAGTTTGTCAATGACTATTTTTGAAGGAGAGAAAGAATCATTTTAACCAAAGATAGAATTCACTTGAACTCACACATCCCAAGTCTAAAGGAAGCCAGGTTACCTGCCTATTTGTAAAAATTGGCAGTTAATCCCTACTTCACAAGCTTACATTTTTCAAGTTGGTAATAAATTCTCAATATACAGCCTTTCTGGAATATAGTAGTGACAAAAAAATCAATCTCATGAAGTGTTCTCTCAACAACAGCAATGACAACTCTTTTCTCTTCCTTTTGCTAATCTGGATGTGTGTTATTGACTGTGCAGAGGTGGAAGGCTAGAAGCTGCTGCTCACATGGTGTTACACGAGAAAATCTTAAAGATTCTCTGCCCCAAATTATTTTCTCTCTTAACTTTATGCTTGCAAACCTTGTATTTTTGACAGTAATAAAGGCCATAATTTGATACAAAATAAAAATGTAAAGTGATCTAGCTACAAACTGATAACTAACTTGGCCAGTATGACCTTCTTACCTCACTGCTCTCTATGCTTTCCCTTTCAAGCTTCACACCCAAGGAGGAAAGACCAACTTTTTGGATGAAAGAGGATTCCCTAGGAAGGGGAGGACCTGGGTTTACTTGTTGAAAATGCCATATAAACTGTTAAGTTCTATGTAGGCTAAAATATAACTAAATTCCTAAAGATGAAGAACAGATAAAAAAAGGGCAGATTAGGCATAGTGACAGCTCTGGGGAGCATAAAAATGCCAGATATCTTTGGAGTAAAGAAAAGCAGTCTGATACATTTTCTTCCAGTTTCCTATTCCTTTAGAAACTGTGGATAGTTTATTGTCTTCATTTAAATAATCAATGCTGGAATTTGAGGGCAGATGATCTTATCCAAATGTCAATCTATGGAGTTTCTCATATGTCCAAGCAATTTCTGAATTTGACCAAAAGGTACAAGCTATAACAATCAAAAAAAATATTTTCTTTCAAATCTCAGGAACATACAGAAATCTCAGCTGAGATACTGTTGTTCCATTCGTTTTGATAAGCATCATAATTCAAAGCTTTGTATTTTATTCATCTAAGATTTTAACAAGAAATTATCTGAAGAGGCTCATGATAATGGATTGTCTAGGCAGAAAGGGAATATGTATTCCCAGTTTCAATTATGGAGTGAACATCTATGCAAACATCAACCATGAAAGAATATGAACAAATCCTTGGATAATTAAAATGCTACAAGTTACAGCACAAAAGGGATAAGAAATACATTTTTCTTTTTTTCAGTCAATTGCTTTTTAATTATTAGAAAAACAGAGCATTCTATTGAACATCTGTCAGTACTATTTTGAGTTCTCTAGCATATTTTTATGTTTAATTAAAGGTTTGTTTTCATATTACCCTGAACACTATTCATTGGTATGAAGCCACAGAATGGGGACTAACACATTAATATGCAGGAAAACTGAACATATACATTGAGCCTACTGTGGCATAAACTAATTTAAATACCAACAAGCTATGGAATATATCCATAAATAAAACAAATAAAAAAATCTACTCTTTTAACAAAAGTTCAGTTTTATCATAATAAATGCAATAAGTGACCATAAAACATAAAAATAAACCAGAGATGAATTATTCACTTTATAAAAGGAATTTTTATTTTAAAACTATTTTTTAAAAGTATTTCACATATTTGTTAAATCTATAACTCAATTTAACAAATATTTTATTTATTACTTCCTTTAAAGTATGCTAATAGTTGCTTGGTATAAGATATTCTTATGTGAACCAGGAGGTACACTTATGAAAAATTCTTGAGTGATACTCAGAAATATCTTAATCTTACATGTATCTATTTCTTTCATTTCAGTGGGGGTAATGAAACAAAAATAAAAGGTCAGCATAAGTTTCATTTTTTTTTAAATATGCCACATAAATCATTAAGTGAGCTGCTTTTATGATGAAATACTACAGGTCAATTTTAAGTATAAGAGAATAAGTGTACTGCTAAGTAATACGTGATCAGAGACATTGTACTTCTATCATTCTGTTTTATTTTAATTTACTTTTCTATACTTTTTGCTACTCTTAGTCCTCTCCACCTTTTTTTTGGTCTCCATTATACCTTTGTCTTTGTCCTCTACCTATTACTTCTTTCATTCCTTTCTGTCTACACTTTATGTCTACAGCAGTACCTAGAGACATTTCCAATATTGCTTGGTTCTCATTAGTATGTACTATTACATTTGAGTATTAATAAGTTAGTATATATATGAGTATATTAGGGTATAGCAGTCTGGTCCATGGAACTGCCATACTATCCAACTTAGTGGACACATGAAAAGGCTTACTATTGAGAAGGCTTTATCTATGAAATAAGCAGCCACATCCATATTTTAACTTCCTTGTATTTATATGCCCTAAGAGAAGCTTCTCAGAGCTTGACTTTATTTTCAGAAGCTCTATTTAAATACCAATAAAAAAACTCTGAAAAAAAAAGATCTTCCAATATTTCATAACAAGACAGGGAAATAATTACTAGTAAATCAGATGAGGTGGATAAAGCAGTTCACATGACTTCTAGTTATGTTCATCTACAACAAACCTGAGAATTTGGCTTGGTAAATACACAACAAAAACACTGTGAAGAAGTTTTTAAAGTAGAACAGAATTGCCAAATTAAAAAAACCTGCAATGTTCTAGAATAAATGGGTCTTAAAATAGTGAATTTTTTCCTCCTCAAAATAAGCTGTGTCACTTCACAGACATAGCAATTGCTAATATTTTTCTTGTCCCTGTGTTACCATCCATGTCATTTGAGTCAAAGAATAAGGCATGTATGAACAAGTATAAGGGCTGTCTCCAAATTGGTGAGTAGGAGACATAAAATAATATGACTGTCATAGATTTGCATATTAAGATTTACAGATTCTAGTGGTGCCTGCCATTTGTGATGCCACCACAAAAATAGCATCATATTTTTATATTGAAACTATTTCTCTCAAAATGTAGCTAATGCCACAATCTCCCATGCATGAGTCAGATGCTTGAGTAGGCATTTACTTAGTCACTTTCATATTTACTTGAATTAGATAAAAAGAAGAAAGTCGATGTAGACTATTAATAATTAAAGTTACATACCTTATTTATAAATCAATAGAACCAAATATGGAGGTAAAGTAATACATGAAGTTAATTTTTAATAACCTCATTGGAGTCATATAAGAAATGTTATATATTTTCTTTTACTTTAAACAAATTCTTAAACAAATGAATTTTTTTTACTTCCTGTGGCTCTCCTGAGTGTCAGTTGCCTCAGATCCCACAGAGTTAGTTTCTTCCTCACTCTGATTTCTTTTCTACTTGGTTACGGTTACATTATCTTTTTTAAAAAAATTAGTTTCAGTATACAATACATTAGTTAGACATCTATATAATTCATAAAATAAATTCCCAATCGCTCCCTCTCTCCCCTGGCCCTCCACTTAGCCATCACATTAATGCTAATTGCATTTCTTCTGCTGTGCTTGTGACCATCCATCAGCTATTAATTTGAACTTCTTTAACCCTTTACCCCATTCTCCCAGCCCCACAATCCTCTACCCTTCTGTCTATCACCAAATTGTCCACTATATTTGTAAGACTGTTTTTGATTAGTTTGTTCTTTTTATTCCTTAGATTCCACATATAAGTGAAATCATATAGTGTTTATCTTTCTCTTTCTGACTTAAATAACTTCTAGGTCCATCAAAGCAATATCTTTTTCCATCCCCTTCCTTTTAGTCTGTGTGTGTCTTTTAATCTGAAGTGAGTCTCTTGAAGGCAGCATGTAGGAGCCTTATTTTCTTATCTATTCATCCACTCTATCTTTTAGTTAGAGCACCTAATTCTTTTCCATTTGAAGTATTTATTGATAAGAATGTAGTTGTCATCATTCTTTATTCCTATTTTTGATACATGTTTTTTTTTTTTCTTAAAGAAGTCCTTCCAACATTTTCTATAATACTGGCTTAGTGGTGATAAATTCCTTGAGCGTATTTTTTTCTGGGAAGCTCTTTATCTGTCCTTCAACTCTAAATGATAGCTTTGCTGGATAAAGTATTCTTGGTTATAGGTCCTAGGTCTTCATCATATCGAATATTTTTTGCCAAACCTTTCTGTCCTGCATAGTTTCTTTTGAGAAATCAGCTGCCAGTCTTATGGGTGTTCCCTTATAGGTAACTATATGCTTTTCTCTTGCTGTTTTTAAGATCTTTCTTTGTATTTAATCTTTGACATTTTAATTATGATGTGTCTTGGTGTGGACCACTTGGGATCCCTGGTTTTTTGGGACTCTCTGAGCATCCCGAAGTTTTATGTCTATTTCCTTCATCAGGTTAGGGAAGTTTTCCATCATTATTTCTTCAAATAGCTGTTCAACATCTTATTTTCCTTCTGGTACACTGATGAAATGGATATTTTGATCTTTAATAGTATTCCATATGCTCCTGAAATTATATTTATAGTCTTGGCATCTTTTTTCTTGTCATTCTGATTAAGTGTCTTTAGCTTTCCTGACCTCTAGATAGGTCATTTGATTCTCTTCTTCATTCACTTTGTTCTCTTCTTCATTCACTTTATCCCTTTGTTTATTCCATTTAATACACTTCTCATCTCAGACCATGTGTTCTTTATTTCAGACTGGTTCCCTTTTATAATTTCCATTTTTATATTTTTTATCTTTGTTTAAGTTCTCACTGAATTGATCTACACTTCCCTAAAGACTTTATGACCAGTGTTTTGAACTCTGAATCTGTTAGATTACTTGACTTTATTATTTCTGGATCTCTGTTCTGTTCTTTCATATGGCTTCTGCTTCTTTGTCTTCCCATTTTGGCTGCCTTTCCTTGTCTGTTTCTATGTACTAAGCAAATGTCCTAAGTCTCCTGGTCTTATTTGTGTGTATTTATAAAGTAGGTGTCCAGTAGCACAGTCCTAAGAGGGGTTCAGCTGCAGACCAAACTTAGCCCATGCCTCTGCCTATCCAAGACCACCTGTTAAAATCCAGCAAGCAATCCATAGATGTTGTGCTTATAATTGCCTCAAAAGTCCACACCAGAAACCGAGGCCAGCTGCCTCCATTGTGAGTCTATGCACCGCTCAGCAAGGAGCATCTGACTCACTGAGGGTATACCTGGATGTGGCTTGGGTGGGGCTGTGAGTTGGAGGAGGTGGGTTTCAGGAAATCCTCTGGATGGAGTGACCTCTGTTATCCAGTTTGATGACTTCACAGTTATGATGGCACTGTGTCTGTGTGCTGGGTGCGGGGAGGGCTCAACAAGGCATAATGGATACCGCTGACACCTCAACCCTCACTCCGACAATGTCTCCCTGTAAGTCCCTGGTGCCCCCTGTGTGCAGCCGAATCAGCACTGCTGCTCAGAGTGAGCAGGTCTGTCACCACAAAAATCTGCTCCCAGGCACAGCCCCTTTAAGAGGATTCTGCTTCTGCTGCTGCCTCAGCCTCTGTCTCACTCAGCCACTTGAGATTGGACAGCCCCATGTCCTCACTCCATCCTACCTTCTGCCATTGCAGGGTGATTTCTTGGATTTCTTCCTAGTTATATGGCTTGTTCATCTAGATTCAAGGTAACTTTTCCTTGCTGTTTGCTCCTTGTTTCTTTCACAACTTTGATTTGGTTGCCAGAAGAATGAACAGAGCCTCTATCATCTATGCCATTTTTTCCATCTCCTAAGGTTACACTTTCATAACTGAGTTATGAATGTCTATTTATATTAAAAGACTGTGGATAACCTTACACAGTTCACACTCTGTCTCATATTGCTATGGATTGCCTTTATGTTTTCTATTCATTTACTAATCTAGAATATTGGGGAGATATAGCATATACTTGTGGATTTGTTTATATTTTGAGAAAATATTATTTGTCCAGGTGACTTTCAAGTTCAATCACAACACCCTCTTGTGTGTTAGCAAAGTTGCTGCATCCTCAATACCAAAACTTTAAAGTTGTTTTGCCTTTATGAAATGCTAGAGAAGGACATTCATTCCAATTACTTCTACTTATTTACTGGTAATTTGACAGTTTAGGTGTTCAAAGTCATACAACTTGTTAGAAAGTCAAGTAAAACCAAAACCACAGATTTCTAGCTCCAGTTTAGTGTCTTGCCCCTTCTGTAACCTATTTTCTTGAATATACGTGATACTATAATTAAGAGTATAGTTGTGTATGCTACTGATAGAATTTTCAAACAGAATCAAGTTCATACCTAACTGTTTTTTTGGTATCTTAAGTGTCACTAGAGAATAGATGAAGGAGCATTTCACAATATTCTCATATACCATTTTTGGTGTGTGTCTGTAAAAAGGAAGGATTCTGTTAGATGACTCTATTGTTCCTTCTAATTTTAATAGCCTCCAAATTGATGAATCATTCCACTATACATCAGTATGCAGCAAATGGCAAGGAGGCCTTTGCAAATTTAAAACATTGTTATAAATTACTTTAATGCACATTTACTGCTGAAAATATAAAATAAAAATAACCATCACAGCTGAAATTAGTATTTATTCTCTCTTTAATTTTGCCACCCTCATGCTTTCCTGTCCCCACTATTTTCTCACCTCATTCCCCATCAGTCTGAATAATGTGTTTTCTCTTTAAATGCACTGTGGTAGAATCGAAAGAGCACTGGCTCTGACATAAGAGAGAAACAGTATTTGAATCCAGGCTTTGAACTATGTACTTAATCTTTCTCAGAGTTTCTTCCACTGTAATAGAAGGGTACTAATATAAACCTATAGAGGCAGTTCTAATGATATGTGATTATAAATAAAATATACTTAGTACAGTGTTGTGATAATAATAATGATAATGATTAGACCTTATCATCATAAAACAATTATTTAGTAAATTTGATAGGAAGGGGAGAGGAGGAGGTAATAGTTCCAGATTTGTCCCCTCAAACATTATGTTGTAAACTCACTTTTTGCTCTTATAATACTCAGCTTCACTCATGTATAAGGAATACAATAATTCACTGCTATCTTAAAAGTGTATTTAAATCACAGTTCTACTTTGGTGGATTCTAAAATTACTGCTTACAAGTCCTAATACCATAATATCTGAATTAATAATGAAATATCGTAAGGCATACATTTTATCTTGCTCTATGTTGCTTATTGCTTATATTATAAGAGAATCTTCCTTGGTTTCAGATGAAAGTATAATGGGGTAAAATGCTGAATTTAGTTAATAATGTGTAATTGTGGTTAGTTAAAATGAAGGCCTAATACTGAGATGTAGCAAGTAGGAAGAAGAAAAGGTTGAATAGGGAACACATTATTAAAGAAAAGTGAATCTAAGCCAATGTCTGATATTCCTGAATTGAAAGCAGGTGAAATAAAAAAAGGAAATAGAAAAATAGTGAAATATTTAAGAATAAAAATGTCTTCTAGAAAAAAATAAATTATTTTGTCTTTCATGGCTCCTGTCTTCTAAGATTAAAGTGACTGCACTAAATACATTTTTAAAAAAACTTACTTTACTGGTGATAAAAGTAATTTATGTTTATTGGAAAAATTTCAGAATTTATGAAGAAGCAAAGGGGAGAAAAATAAAGATCAACCTTAAGATAATCACTGTTAACTTCTGGTATCTTTTCATCTATTCTTTTTCTATGCTTATCTGATCTTATTTCATAAAAAATTTGAATGTTAATATATAAATAGTACAAAAACTTTTGATTATGAATTTTTTTTCTACAAGTGAAAAAGTAGAAAAACTGTATAATGAACCCCCATATGCCATCAACAATGATCAAGATATGGCCATCTTGTTTTATTTATACCTTCTCCTATTTCTCCAATCTTAAATATTTTAAAGCAAATCCACATGACTACCATTTCATCCATAAATGCTTTAATATTTACCTCTAAAAGATGAAAATTATTTTACAAAACAAACCACATCAGTATCAATCACTGACAAATTAACAGTAACAGTAATTTTCTCATACCATCAAAGAGCCATGTTTTTTTCTTTAAAAAAAAATCTGCTTCTTTGACAATATTATTGTCATCTTTTACTTGCAGTATGAGAGTTTGTTATATAGAAAAGTTGAAATAATTTATAGTGACTAAAGATAGAAGTACCAATTTTTCTACATTTCATCCCAAATTGGATTTTATCATTTTTTAAATCATTGTCAGTTTGTTAGATTAAAAACAAACTTTTAAAAAAATTTTATCCACTTTTACTCTTGTCATTTGCTTCTTCATGCCCTTTACTTAGTGACTATTGAGTTAACTGCTTTTTCTTATTGATTTATAAGATTTGTATATTTCACAAAGATTTGTATATTCTCAAATTGTTCACACTCTGAATAGTATTAGAATAATTTTACTTATGTTTTTCTATTCATTTACTAAGGTAGAACAGTGGAGAGAAACAGTATGACCCATGGATTTATTTATATTGTAGAAAAATTCTATTTTCCCAGGAGACTTCCAAGCCTGGTTACAATGCCCTCTACTCTGTTTCACAATGATATTAACACTTTGTCATGTATATTGCAAATATTTTTCTCATCATTTATTTTTTATCTTTGTTTATAGTATTTTTTTTCTGTACTAAAATTTTCTTGTCTCAAGATGAATATAAAAGTTTAAATTCTCTTTTTATATTTTTATCACTTTATTTTTCCATTTTAAAACCTTAACTTAATCTGAAAGTACTGTAATATGAGACATGCTTTAGATTACAAATTCTCCAATTGCTAGCTAATTGTTCCACTGCATTTGAAAGACTATTTTTCCCAACAATTCAATATGCCTTTTTAACAACTAAAATATTTTATATACTAAATAATTTCAAAATTTACATTATATGTTTAAAGTATATATATTTTTTGATATACATATATAGCAAAAGCAGGGATGTAAGAAATGAAATAAGTTTTAACCGAGTAGATAGAAGACATTTTGCATAGGGTTGATGGAGTGTTTTGCAGGTATATAGAAAAAAAAACTAAATATTTTAAAGGAATAAACAATCAAAACTTGTATAAATGGATGAGTAAAATAACATCTATGACCTGGCAATTTTTCCCATCTCACAAGTTTGTTGAAGACTTATCACAGAGTAGAGTTTGCTCTTCCAAGCTTACCTCTGGGTACAAGCCCCATACCTTTCATTTATTCAACATTTATTTATCCTCACTATGTGCCAGGCATTTTGCCATGTGCTGGTTATACAAAAAAACAATAATATTTAGTCCATGTTCTTAAGAAGTTCAAACTTTCATTGATGGCACTTATCTGTCTATGTGCCTAATTCTCTTCCCAGACTATGACCTTCTGGAGGATAGTCTCCATGGTTTATTCATGTTCTAATACTTAATGTTTAAAATAATTCTTGACCCATAGTAGCTGCTAATCAATGAATATTTTTTGAATTCTGTGGGAACAGAGTACTATTATTTCCAGGGTCATTCACACCCAAATCCATCTGTCAAGGAGAGATAAGAGCCATCTACTAAGCATTCACTGTTGCAAGTCAGTGACTTTTTCTCCCCTGCTTAGGTTGCTCCCAATGTCACCAGGACAGATAATTTTCTTTTTCTCCCACAGATCTACTTTCTACCTCCCACCGCCATCCCTGCTGGCTTCTTTCTATTACATCAATGTTCTCCAGCTACCCAGTCTTGCTGTAAAGTTTTCTCAGGCTGGCTAAGTGCCTCTACAGAAAGTCTTTAGTCCTCTCAAGAAAACTTGCTGTGATATACTCTCTTCCTCTTTTGGCTTCCAATAACTTCCCCTTTCTTCAAGTCTATGGTAGTGACCAACTGGCAGCTAAGAGCCTTGGGTTCTTGATAAACCTTCCTGGTTCCAATACATACCCCATCCATTCCTTTTTGAATAATCTCTTTGCAAATAAAACTTCTTCAGATTATACTTTTAAGTGTGACATCTGTTTGCTTTCAATATTTATCATCATCATCATCATCATAATTATCATCATCATTATGACCATCATTATTACTTTTCCTCATGAGCATGTGAATATTGAGGAAGATAGGTAGGGGTAGAAATGTGATTGTGCACATGCAGGAAAATAGTTTTATTTAAGATATCTATAGTATGAAGAGTACTTCCAAAGACTAATGTGATCCTTTAGCAGAGGAATCAGTGAAAATGAGAGAAAAAACTTGGATACCACTAAAAAATAAATGTGCTCAGAAGATAGGACGATCAATTGATGAGTCACCATGAGTCATGACATTTATTTTTTAATTTATTTTAACCCAGCATTAACCATGCCTGTCCTGGAACTCTCAATGGGTTTTTTGTTTGTATCTTGATAAGTTGCCAAGGAAATCTATTTGCCATTATTATATAAAGGTTGACACAGTCCATTCTAAGAATTCCATTTTACTCATATTAGTTGAGCCACAAAATCCTTGTCAAACTTTTTATTTAACAACATATTCTCAGACTTTCAGAAGTAAATATTAAAATAGTCCAAATGATATAATTCACTAATCTAACTTTTATTTTCCTTCATTCTCATGGTGCATTGTGTAGTGTTTGCTTTATTTGTAAACACAGACTCTAAGGGAATAAATAAATTGCACATTTTTACTTTTGGTCACTTGACTCATCAATCTGGTAGATCATTCATCTAGTGCTTGCTACTGTGTTTACCATCATATTATAGAAAAATAAATATGTAGATAAAAATACCCTAGACATTGTACTTATTTCATTTATTCTTCTATTCAATAAGCTTTTATGGGAACTAAATAAATTATACATGTCATAATAGTTAAGCACTGAGGAATCATAAATAAATAAGATATATTTTTCTCAAGGTACTTAAATGAAGATTGATGGACTGTGAAAATGAACTTTATTAAAAATAAAGCCCCTTCCCTTTCTGGTACAATGATATAGGAAGAACTATTTTGCCTCCATTGCAAGCTTTTTAAGTGACTGTGACAGGAACAATCTCAAGGGCATCACGGAGACTGGAGCCAAAGTTGTGCATAGCTATTAGGGTTTTTTTTGGTGATGAGGGATATGTATGAGTTAACCTATTCTACATTCTGAGACTTCTCTTTCAGTATTAACATTTTTATAATATTATCATAGTTGTGACTTTCAACTCAAGTATACAAGTTCAGACAAAATAAACTACAGGGTTTGTGTGTGTGTGTGTGTGTGTGTGTGTGTGTGTGTGTGTGTGTGTGTGTAAGGAAAAACAAAACATCGTAGAAAGCCCTTACATGTGTGCAGTCAAGGAATGCATGTGACTTTTTTGGTGTACAAACTGTTGAAATAACTGCAGTAGGTACTTGGTGGCAATCACCCTAACATCTTGATATTGAAGCAACTTTACTGTTTATTGAATATATTTCTTTGAAGCAATAGTACAATTGCATCATTCTACATTGAATAAACTTTAATTGGGAGGTGTCATATGCCAGGGAACTAGGAACTCTTGATTTTAAGTCACTATTTAATTCATGACTTTGCTATTACTCTTGTCTCCTCGCATTTCTTCATGACATTTTGTTTCATTAATAATTGAAAATCTCTAGTCTTAACACACTTCATTTTTATGCACTTAAGCTTTTTTGGCTGGCATTTTCTGATATTCCTTCCCAGCTGTTTTTATTTATGAAGATACCATTGTATTTTGAAAAGATGTATTTTTAAAAGGGAAAAAAA
The DNA here is from genome assembly GCA_004027375.1 of Macroglossus sobrinus. Taxonomy (NCBI): domain Eukaryota; kingdom Metazoa; phylum Chordata; class Mammalia; order Chiroptera; family Pteropodidae; genus Macroglossus; species Macroglossus sobrinus. The sequence continues at coordinate 108,970 of PVKZ01000122.1, read as the reverse complement.
AACATTTTTATAAGTTCTATATTAGTAGGAATATTTCATTTTTATGTAGTTTTTATGTAGTTAAGATGCAATAATAGATTTGAAATAATAGTTTTTTTTAGTATTGCATATAGGTGCTTATTTTTGTCACTAGATAGATGAGTGTTGGCACTCTTGAGGAGCTATGTCCCCAGGTCCTTTTGCCTAGATTTCTGACAAGGTCCTGCAAATGTCCAGTGCTATTCAGGCATGGGTTTGTATATTCTACAAATAAACAAGTGAATAAATATAAGAAGCCACCCTGGACTATAATTGTGAATGAAAGCAAGAAAGTAATACTGCTTCTCAAGAGAAAATGTATTAAGATCTGAAAGAGTTAAAATTAAAATGAACAGTTATTCCTCCACTTTAAGAGAAGTAAAAGTGTCTTCATTTGCTCTCTCACGTTAGACAGTCCTATTTTAGACCTGTTGAGAGCTTGGATAACTTAGAGAATGACTTTAAAGCACATTTAAAAGATTTAATGGCTTTTCTATAAAGTCTTTATTATCTCTTCTTTGAAGAATAGGGATGTGTAACAGAAAATTAGATTAATTACTCTATTAAAATTAAATTTTCTTATTTTGTTTTATATACCACCAAATCATTCCCTTATTTAAAATATTTAAGATGGTCCTGACTATACAATATATACACAGGGAGCTATAGAAAAGTACAATGGCCTGAGTGCCAAATGAATGACTTTACTCTTAAGGGCTTCATAGAAAGGGATACCCTTTCCTTATCATACATTATGATGAAACTAATCTTTATGTAAGAATTCAAGCAAAGTAAAAGGACCACATACACACATAAAAAAAAAATTACTCTAGTTAGGTTTTCTATTTTATAAATCTTAAAAGCAGATAATTAAAAGTCAGGCATTTTGTTAAAAAGCAGTTTTTATATTAAGTATTTTAAATAATGTTAAATATTATCAATTAAGTTAACTTTATTCAAAAGCACCAGATATATCTTCTTATTTTAGAACAGGAAGAACAACTTTTTTGTTGTTGTTGTTCTCAATCTGGTTCTTAAATTAACTTGGCTACAGAAACCAAACTGTTTAAAGCTGTTATAAATAATTAACCAAAAAATGATGTTCTGCAGTTTTTGAAAGTATACATTCTTTTCAAACATTAATGCTTTAATTTCAGGAGAAGTCTTTAAAGAGAGAAGCCAAATGCATCCTTATAAAGCCAAGAATATGATTTCCTCTCATTAATATGTTTTTCACATTGATAAAAGCTTCTTATTTTAGGTAACTTCTTACTAATGGCCTCCACAAAACCCCTAGTCATCTATATTCATTCCATATGGCCATGTCAGTGGTTATCTGCCACACAAGTTAGTTATTATTTACAAAGACAGAAAGTTTTTCAAGTGCAAAATATATTTATCTTTGAGAATTTACATTTTGGATTGTGTTCTTAATTTTTCTCATAGGATTGTATTAATTTTACATTTTAAGAAAACAGTTTTTAAAAATTGGAAAAATGTTATTTAGTGATAAATTAAGTAATTGCTGCCATCAAATGTTCTAGGTTTTACCAGCCAGTGATTATAAAATAAGATCATGTTTTCTTTTAATTCCTTGATTATTATAGCTTGAGCCTCTGCCATTTTAGTCACTGGAATAAGTCTTTACTTCTGAGAGTTTTCCTGTGTCCTGCTCAGGTGCAGGTAGCTCCCACCCTTCACACTGATGCCTCTGTGGCTGGCCCTGCTCATGAGACTGATAAACATATGGGCTCAGCTTTTCTGTCGTCCCAAAACGATCACTACCACTATTGCCTTTCTGATATAATGCAAGCCTGACTCTTGCTATTCTCCATCTAAAAATGAGATAGACCCCTCCCTAACTCTCCACAGTATAACTGAGACCAGGTTAAAATGTTAATTGGACTTTAATGAAAGGCTTGGGTATCATGGAAGGAAAGTACAACAAAGATAGTAATTTACTGTTGTTCTAAAAGTGGTACTCTTAAAGTAGACAGGACTTCAAATCTCTTCCTGGTCCAGCTTCAGGCGGGCTAACATCTGGCCAGGAACGTCCCACCAAATTCAAATTCCCCATCTAAATTCCTAGGCCCAAAGTGAAGATGCCTTTCACAAGAAACGAATACTCTAGATTCTTATTCCTTGCCTCATATTGGAGTTCATTTAGGATGATTCTATACTCACTTCAAAGAAAACTACACCTAGATATGAAGCTGTGATCTCGCCTTAAAAACCATTGGAAAACCCTGTAACACCATAACTCATTGGGGTTTTTCTTCCCTAAGTAATGCCTCATTTTCATATAGTCTTTCAGGTGAGAGTGTGCTAGCCTTAGTTAGTCCAGCTTCTTTTTAGTACTATAAAGAATGGGGCAAATTGTGCTTCTGAGATCCTCCTACCATCCTCTCTGTCCTTGTTTTACACTTCAAATACTCCTGGACTGATAGACAACTCTACACATATGCTGCAATCGATACTTAAAGTGTGATTCAAATCCAGTTTGTGAAAAGAAGCATTTTCTAAAAACACATCTGTGTAAGCTTACCTAAAACATTCCCCAATTTACATTATTAAACTGTAACTTTCTGTTCTGAAGCATTTTCATTGAGAGTTTTTCACTGACTTTAGAATTTTATTCTAAACAATGAATTGATACTCTTCTGTTTTTTCCCCCCTAGCAACAAATTAACAGGCTTCCTCTAGGACTCCAAGCAAAAATGTGGGACTTACTCACTACTTTGAAAATAGCACTTTAGGGATTTTGTAGGAATTGCCAACTGCAGAGACAGCAGTGTAAAGAGGAAGCCACCAAGTTTTAAAAAAATTGGAAGGTTTAGAACCCAGAGTACCCTATTAGAAACTACTCTAAAATTCAATGCTGCCTTAAAACAACACTTTTTTATTCTCATAAGTCTTATGTGGATAAGGCTGGACTCCAGAGTCTGGGCTCTGAGCTGCTGGCTACATGTTGGGTTCAGGCCTGCTGCATGTGTCTCATTCTGGGGCCCATACTGGAGTTCAGTGGTTGCTGAGGCATGTTTTTCCCATGACAGATCCTCAGAGCTCAATGGGCTACCTCAAGTGCATGAGCACGTTTCAAACTTATGCTCATGCCATGTCCACTAGTATCCTATGACTCAAAGGAAGACATATGGCCAAGTCCAAAGACAAGGGGAAGTTCCCCCCACAGCTCTCCATGAAGCTGTTGCAAGAGTGAAATATATAGTTCTTTTACAAGGGTGTAGAAAATGATGCCCAATAATTCAATCTCCTTTTCTGGACCACAGCAGACTTTGCCTAATTCTATAACTACCATCTTTTGTGGTTAGCCTTGCTCCATATCCACATCAATTGATATAGGTGATTTGGTCACTCCTCCACTTTAATCAATTATAGAAAAATTATACTTCTATTACAGGGAAAATTTAAACCTTTTAGTAAAACCAATTAGTTCATTATGGTTAGTTTTTTAGCATGTTTTATTTCTATTATGTTCTCTTTCTTTCCCCTCAATGTCTAAAGTTATGCTTTCCTTTGTTACCTCCTAAACATCTAAACATTTTCAAGGCTCGTGGTTTTGTACATGATATTTCTTCTTACAGAAATTTATTTTATTTATCCAGCAAAAATTATTAAATGCCAGGTACCCAGCAATATTAGAAATACATTGGAGAATGTATTTCTAAGAGAAGATGCATTCTCTCATCCTCTTATGGTCTCTCTGTGGCAATACGTTCTTTACTTCTCTGCTTTCTCTAGAGGGAGTTAATTTTTTCCTTTATAATATTCTCATACCACTTTTCATCCATGTGGTTAAATAATATTTTGAGATACAATTAATGCTTGCTTTTCTTTTCTTTTTTCTTTTCTTTTTTTCTCTCTATCTCTCTGTCTCTCTGTCTGTCTGTCTGTCTGTCTCTATCTCTCTCTCTCTCGTCTGTCTCTGTCTGTCTCTCTCTCTTTCCTTTCTTTATCTTTCCCTTTGCCATCCCTGTTAATTTTTGCCTAAGACAATTTTTTTTTGTGGGGGGGGGCGGAAAAACCCTCCGTCCTCCCAAAAAATCACATTGAGGACATTTTGATAGATGACCATAGGAAAAATATCAAGATAAAACAGTGTACAATTGGAGGTGAAGAATCTAGGGAAAAGTGAATGGAGAATGTAGAACCTCTCTCCCAGATGAAAAAGATTTTCCTGTCCTAGTGAAGGGAAGAAGAGAAAGAGATCTATAGGTTCCAAGAACAGAGAGGACTTAGTACTCCCCAAGTATGATGTTGTGAGTAAGAATAATAACAACAATAGCAATGATAATGATAGCAGCTGTTACTGAACAGTTACTACATACCAGGTATTGTGCTAAGCACTTTATATAATTACTTCATTTTGCCTTCACAACAACTCTTTGAGGTAGACAACATACACATCTGTACTTTGCAGATGAAAATCTGAAGCTTAAGAAATTAAAAAACGTTTGCCTGAAGTTTCACAGATATATGGCATGCCCAGGATGTACGTCCAAGTGATGCCAAAGTCAGCCTTTGAAACAATTCATGATTCTGCCTCTCTACAGCTAAGCTCTCAAGACTGGCTACCTAAGGAACTTAGAGAAATCCATCTGCAGCCATGTAAAAACTTTTTGTTTCTTCTGCAGGATGCAGAGTAGGACAAATGCCCCTGGGTTTGAGGAGTTCTGAAGACAGGAAAAAAATACCATCTCTGGAGGGCAACCCTCCACTCTCCCTTCCTCCTCAATTCCAAACACCAGGTAAAAGGATGAGGGAGAAAAAACTAAGAATAGGCAAGGTCAATTTTTCTTTTTTTACTGGCCTGGAAGATGGAGTTTTGGTGTAAAAAATAATAATCATCATAAAGATAATGTAAATTTATAGGATGAGATTTATCATTACATAGATTATCTCTATTCTCACTCTTATCACTTTGCATTATAAATAGAGCTTTTCCTGTATATTATGAGCAACTAGAAGATAGGACATTTCTGTTACTTGACTTTATTACCTGCACAGAGCAGAGTGCCAGGCATAGGATGGTTTAATGAATTATTGAAATACCTACCCTTAGTAAGAATTTTCTATTACTCTATTTTTGACCCCTGTAAATTCTGTTCATTTAAAATGTTGGACGACTTTGTTGTGAATATAAAGCAAATTAACACAAAAAGCTCATACTTCAAATGTTCTTGTTCTTAAAAGTGTATTTCTTTTTTCCACCCCATTATTCTTATTTCTTAGTCTAAGATTATGTACTGAAAATAAACCTGAGAATGTAACATGAAAACATTTTAGACAAAATGTTGATTAATGACAATATGCAATCTCTAAGGGCAAAGGGTACTTAGACACTGTAACGAGAATAGCTGCAGAGTTTATCAAGAAAACAATGTTAATGAATAGGAAGAAGAAATACATTCTCGGTAGAGGACTGATGCCAGAGAGAGAAATGTAATAAATGACTCAGCAGAAAGTCTTACTACTGTCAAGGGCCAAAAAGCCAAGCACCATCACTGGAGAGGAAAATAGGCTAAGAAATCAAGATTCCTCTGAGTGCTGAAGCAACTTAATGAAAATCAGAACTATAGTTGGTATCCATGATGAAAACAGCTACCCAATTAATATGCTGCCCTCCTTCCTTTCCTTTCCTTTCCTTTCCTTTCCTTTCCTTTCCTTTCCTTTCCTTTCCTTTCCTTTCCTTTCCTTTCCTTTCCTTTCCTTTCCTTTCCTTTCCTTTCCTTTCCTTTCCTTTCCTTTCCTTTCCTTTTTCCTTTCCTTTCCTCTTTTTCATTCCTTCTTTCCTTCCTTCCTTTCTTCCTTCCTTCTTTCCTTCCTTCCTTCCTTCCTTCCTTCCTTCCTTCCTTCCTTCCTTCCTTCCTTCCTTCCTTCCTTCCTATTCCTTCACCTCTTTGTGGTTCATGAGCTTAGGTCCTGTGAGGTCACTTATTCTAAACTCCTACTAACCTCAAGCAGAACTTTTTTCTGTTGGATATATATCAATGTTTACAGCTTTTATTTGAATTCATGGAGAACTAAAGTATGTGACTGAACTTATAAGTGTGAACTAAAACTTTAAAGAAATTGAGGAAAAGCAGCATTTCTTATGTTTATTCCTTCATTCACTCACAGACCATCTAGTCACCATCCAATATTTACTACATGTTTGGCATTGCTCTAGGTGCTGGAATTCACAGGTTCACTGGGGAAACAGATATGCAGATAAATGCTATGTATAAAATAATGGGCACTAGAATAGAGACATTCTAAATTTCCTCAAGAGTACAGAAGGGAAAAGCAATAGAGAAAATAGAGGAGAATTTCTAAAGAAGGGGGCTTTTGAGCTGGATCACAAAGGATGATAAGAAATTTACTAATTGATTCAGAAAGAAAAAAAGCAGCATTTAAAAAGAACCAGAATTATGAAAGAGCATAGTGTATTTATGGATTGGGAATTACTGGATGACATTAGCGTGAGGTATGAGAAAAGAAGAATGGCAGATGAAGTAGGGGAAGAAAGCAAGGCTGTGATTGGCTTTGTATGTAGTACTTAATTTAGAGACTGTTATAGCTTTGATTGACAGTTATTTTTGATGGCACATTATTCTGTTGGCCGGTTGTGAACATGCTGTTTCTCTCCACTGGTGGCAAAATGATACTTGTGCTAGAATGGGACAGCTGACCCCAGCAGAAACAAAACCAGAGAGAGTGCAGAGCTGATCACAGTTTTTACTACGTAGATCTGCACATGACATATACCCACGTCTGTTTTTGCCTTACTGGTGTTAGGTATGATGTGTATGACATATTTACTTCTATCACTGGTATAAAAAAAAGTGGGCCGGAGTGAGGTATAAGTCTTGGAACTCACTCAAGTATCAGAAATTCTTAATTACGCCTCTGTGCACGATTACATGGACAGAGTTGCCCTTCAGGTTCCTCTGAGACATGAGTAATAGGCATAACATGTGAATGTTTCTCTAACCCACCCCTCCCTTAGTAAATGGGTGAGTATTTTAGTTCAAGAGAAAAAAGGAAGCATAAAGGAACTGGTGTGAGAGATAAAATCCTTGAGAAAAAGTTCTTGTTAGTTTTTCTCATAGGCTTAATCTTTTTTTTCCTCAAAATTAGTCAGCATGCTAGAGTAGTTAAGATCAAACTTTGGAGGTAGATCATTCTAGGCTCTTATTCTGACTCTATCAATTAACAGCAAGCTGGGTGACATCTCATAATCCAAGTTCTCATTTGTAAACTGGGCAAAACAATACCCATGTTGAAAATAGTAAGAGTCAAATGAGGTAATGTGTGGAAAGTACTTAACACAATGCCTATCACACAGATATCATAAACTATGTAGCCTTTGTCAGAGATTTCCTATAAAGGATCTCTTTGCATCTGAAACACATTGGTCACAGTCTTTTCTTTTTAAATAAACCTTTACGCCTATTGCCATATGCAATATGTCCTGTTCATTTCATTTGTCTCAGTCACAAACCTCTGGCCCTCCCCTCTCTTCTATCTATTTCTGTGAGAAGCCATCAAGCCCTAGTCCCTCTATACTTTCTGTTTGCTCTTAAAAATTTGCTCAAGGTTTAAGAAAATCTGAGATCTTCTCTCCCTCTTTTAAATTGGCTCCTTAGTCTTGAAAATTGGAAAACTAAAAACTGAAAGTCGCTAGACTTAAATACTTAATCATTATATAGCCAAATGTTATTTGTTACACTAGATAATTTGATATTAGAATGGGAATGTTGAGAATGATTGGCTTATTTCTCAATAAAGATGATTTTTATTCTAACTTTGAATCAGGAATTACCTTTTATTCTTTAATTTTTTTTCAAATAACCAAGAAAAAGCCACTATTAGAGATAAATTTTGTATGATTATAATTTAGCATACAGAAGATGAGATTTCAAATTAGAAACTCTTGGGTAAAAGATCATGCATATTCTGGCATCATATTTGTTTATCTATTAACTTACCATCTCAGTTCCTCTGTCTAAAATGGAATCAACAAATCCTTACTTTCCTTTGTTTATAAGGAAGTAGTAAGGCTGAATAAAGTTATCTATATGAAATTTTCTGTGCTCATTGGAGGAAAGCTACTGTTTAAATTCAAGGTATTATCATGGGAAATGATAAGAACACTGAAGCAGAAATATGTACATTGATTATCCTGTTCCTATCCTGACCTTCCATGAGCTTCAGCAGGCAGCTTTTGGGGTTCCTGTGCATTTCACTGTCACAGTCATAAAGCTGACAGGAGGGCCCTCAGTTACACAAAGGTTATATTATTTGGAGACAGCAAGGACACTGTCACACATATCATACTGTAGATAAAGACCTAGAAAACCATTTTAGATTTTTGTTGGCATCCTTGAGGGTCCCAGTGTTATTCATAACAGAATTACCAGAATGTATGATCTGAGGCATTTTCAACTTCAATTAAAAATAGAAAACTTAGTGTAAGATGTGTATGTGGGCAGAATGAATAGTAAGAACTGGCAAGACCCGTTCCACCCTTCCTTCCTTTGTAATCTGATCTACACTATCTTTTCTGTTGTTTTCCGGCACAAATCTAAATTCTTTGTGTCTAATAGTGTCTTAATATTCTGAACTTTAGGTACATTTATTAGAAGTCATTTAAGTTTTAATTTTCTCATGACTCATTTCAGTAAATATCCCAACTAGTGTAAATATCTTTAGTTTTGCGTTGAAATCTTTGTTTTGCCTTGTAAGCCCAATATTATCTTGTAGCAGGTGCAGATTCTGTGTTTTCTGAGTTCTTAATGAACATAAATCCCTAGTAGAGATATTTTTCATTCTCTGCATGCCATTGTTATGATAATGCTGCTTAAAAAACACAGAAATATCTTTTTTTAGATTCCATGTCTAAGCATATATTTCAAGAAAGGCCAGTGTTCATCGGGAAATGTGGAACTGCCTACGGGTTTCTATAGATATAAGCATATGTCTTTGAGTAAGTTTGCTAGAGATAAAGGCTGCTTTATCTATTGTAAACCTCTGGTTTCAGGGCAGTTCACAGAAAGTGTGTCACACCATGAAATTCTTATATGCCCCTTCTGGATTCCTGGAGTCATTTAGTTGTTAAAACATAATTCAAAATGATAATTGCTGGAAATGGGCATGATCAGGAAAATGTTCAAGGGCAGCACTACAAATAAATACAGAACATTTACAAGCCCAATTTAAAAAACCCATTTCCCAGACTCTATTTAAAAGTTATCCAGGCAAGGGAAAAAAAAATGAAACCTGTATTTTCTACATTCACCTAATCTTTGTCATAATTGTCCAGAAGCAAGCATCTCTTTGTAAATAATAGAATGATCCCTGATATCTCTGTCTCTGTCTCTCTACCTCTGCCTCTTTCTCTCTGTTGTTTATGGAAGTAATGACATGGGTGTGAAATCTCTGAGGCCAGTGATTGTGATGTTACTAAGGTTACTTTACTATACCTTGCAAACTGCTAGACACAGAGACAGATTTTGTCTTTATAACATTTTCTTGAAGGTTTAGGAAGTTGCATACCAGTTCCAAAATAAATACAAGCATAATAAGCTCCTATCAATTATTCATGAGAAGCTTGTGAGGACTGTCAGATTCACAGTGGCTGATTTTTGAAGGAGTGGATGGATTCTTCTAATCTCTATCTCCATTTTGATCTTGCTCCAGAGCTAGCACCTCACATTTTCAACCACTGATAGACATTTTTTGTGAATGTCTCTTTGTCAGTTAAAACTCTACATGGCTAAAGCTAAACTATAAGCTTGGTTCATATGCTTAATCTTTACTTCACTAAGTCAATTGACAAAATCTGTCAGTGTTTTTTCCTGCCTCATTCCCTTTCTTTCCTTCTCTCCCTCTTTCTTTCCTTCCTTTCATCCATCTGTGTATTTATTCAAGCATGATATATTAAGCATGTTCTTTATGTGGATCTCCGGGTATACAGACGTCAAACAGGCAGCCACATGGTTCTCTATCTTCCTTCTTTACTGATAGAACTATTTAAGGGTCTCCTATCTATATCTTTGTTTTCAGTCTTCCTTATCTTTTTCTCATCTTCTCACCAACCTCCTCTCCATCCTATATAGTGTTACCAAATCAGTTGTTCGCAAAACTTTCTATAAAATGTATCACTCTTCAGTTTTAAAAAATCGTAATTGGCTCTTATTTTCCTGTGGAAAATATAAATGATTTGAAGGGTAGGGGTGGGGAGAAACACTTCTTTTCTATTCACTCTCCTCAAGCCACAGATGACATGTCTTTTCAGTGGATATCCTCTTACCTTCTTCATATGCTCTCTCCACCCTGGCAGCATTAATCTGTTTACTGCCTCTGAATAAGCCATGTGTCTTCCTAGTGCTCTGCTCTGCTCATCATTTTCTTGAAAAATCACCCTACTCACTACTCTACCAGCACAAATTCTACCTTATTTTTCAGAATTTGATTCAATATACAGGTCGATCATTAAAGTTTTCCTTGTTCCTCTAGGCCTGGGGTTGACACATTCTTTTTCTTTGAAGGGCCAAATAGTAAATATTGCAGCCTTTCTGGGCCATACAGTCTCTGTATCAACCATTCAACTCTGCTTTTGTATCATGAAAGCAGACATAGACAAAATGTAAAGAAATGAGTGTAGCTGTGTTCTAATAGAACTTCGTGGACATTAAATTTTTACTTTCAAATAATTTTCGAATGCCATGATGTATGATTCTTCTTTTGAATTTTGTTCAACTAATTTAAAAATACAGAAAGCAGTCTTAGCTCATGGGCCACGTAAAAATAGATGGTAGGTGTGCAGAGAACTTTAGTAGGAGGTGAAAGCAGGGTTTTTATTTTATTGTCAACATCTATGATAATATCTTTATATAAAATATATGAAATATATTATATTTCATATAATGAGTGCTCCATGAAAATATGATGATGTGATTTAAGCAAGTTATATGAGTTGTTCTGCCTCTGTATTTATGTCAAATAAATAAGATTTAACTTTTTACAGATAATTTGTTGCACAATTATTGTCTCTTTATGTGCTCATATGTGAAGTTAAAATGTAACTTGAAAGAGGGATAAATATGACATAAGCTTATTTTTTCTTTATAATTAGTATAGCATTTATATGGAAATATTTACTTTCTAGGCAAATAAAATAAGTTAAGAAAACAGTATGACAAAATGAAAGTTTATAAAATGTTTTCAGCACCAGAACAATGAAGATGTCCTTCTTCAAGACCTCTTAGGCCACCTAGAAATCAGCATTATTTAGTGCTCTATGGATCCAGACACTGTAGTTACGGGTGATACTGACACATCCCAGTATCTGTGGTTTGCCTAGGCTCACTGGTGGCAGAGCTCAGGCCACTAAATAAGTTATGGTTATCATGGTCATTGCAAATAGTGCCAGCCTTAAATTTAAGAAATAGTTGAATAAAAAGTTTTACATTTGATTAAATAGAAAGGTAGGTGTTTCTGGGTATTAAAAAATGCCACAAAGGAAGAAAATGCAGGCATTTTCTCCTTTCAATAACTTTATACTCTTCATCTCAAAAAAAAAAAAAAAGAAAAAAGAAAAAAAAACTCTTCCAAGTAGATGAGAGGATAGAATAAGCTCTGCAATTCTTTTGGTTTTTATGTTTGTCGCTAGTTTTTCAGGCCAGCTGGTTAAGCAGGGACTATTTCTAGCCTAAAGGAAGCTCTAAGGAAGACATTGTGATTTAGTTGCTAAGTAAGTATTTCTGCAGATGCTGTTATCTTTAGGTAATGATGACCTACTTTGCAAATGAAACTATGCCTTTATTTTGAAGGAATAGTTGAATTTCTGAAATTTTGAGCTTTCTAATCTGGGATTCTGCTATTAACTACTGGTATGTCTAAAGACACTGATCCTCATTTGTGAAGCAAAGTAGTGGCTTGAATGGTGTACAAACTTCTCTCTGGCTTTATGACTCCACTTGTGTTTTAAGGCCCATGAGGACTGAAAATATCCTGGTTTCCCATGCAGAATGGAGAACAAATTTCCTGGTCTGGATCATGTAGAGTTGAACTCCCAACACCCATGAGGTGCAGATATGAGACCCTATCCATACCCAACAGAAAGGTGCACATTGTAACATGGATAATTAGGTCCCTTTTCACATGCACTTCCTGCTTCTAAGAAGTCCTTGCTTATGACAAGATATAACAAACCCTCTGCTTTGTCTCTGGTGGTGATAGTACTTTAAATAACTCAAATTACTTTGGGCTAAGGAGGGTTGAAAAAATATACTTTTTTTTTTGCCTGTGGGAGCAAATCTTAAAAGATTTATTTTCAATTGCTCACTTGCTCTCTTTGCTGAAACTTAGTTTTGTGTCCTTGTTTTTCTCCTTTTCCACCTTATATTAAAGTTAAATGATTTGTAAATTGAGTTGTTTAGTCCAGACAAATATGACTTCCTTTTTTCTCTTAATTGTTCTGATCACATTTGTGCAGCAGAACTGACCACCCTGGCCTTCTGGGGCACACTGTGGGGAAAGGAAATGAGCATGATTTGGGAGCCAGATTTACTTTCAAATACTAATTCCGTTGTTGGCTGGCCATAATAAACTGGAAAACTCATTTAATCTCCCTGAGGCTTAGTTTTCCAATTTTTTTTTAAAGACTAAATTAAATAGAAATAATACAAATAATCTAACATTATTTAAATCAGAATAGGAATAAAATAACTATTAATTTCTAGCCCTACTTCTCACCTGGGTCTCTTCTGCTATTGTTATAGTCTGGTAATGGGGTAACTGCTATTTTCATGACTGTAGTCATATGTTACAGTGAAATCTCCTAAAAATCTCAGAATTTTTATTGTATGCTGCACTCCCTACCCACTCCCATTCTCTACCTCTATGTTAGCAAAATATGAAACAAATAGCTATTCTTTAGCCCAGTTTCTTACAAAGGAGAGCTAGAACGAAAAAGTATTTAAGACTGTAGAGAATCAGTGAGGAAGGTGGGAGTAGGATCTGAAATTCTTGCTTTTCCTAGTGCTAAGATAAGCATTATTAGATCATGTTCTCTGCTAGGAATATTTTAGAAATACCTAAATAAATAAATAGGAATACCTATTTTGTGTAGGTATCTAGAAAAACGATTTGATATTTTGTTTAGTTAAGGGGGAAAAAAGACTTAGATACACTTTTAGGCTGTAATATTTTTTAGTGCACAGTATATTGTGCACAGTATATTAACATTAATGTTAATAGAAAAATTCAGTTAAACAGGCCCCCAAATTTATTAAAACATAACACCTGAATCTGGCCCTTCTCAATCTTATATTCCAAAGTGAAGTTTCATTTAATATCGTGAGAATTAGCTGCTTTAGCATAATATAGACATTTTTTGACTAGTGATCATTTTTGGTCTTTACAAATCTTGATTTGGTTTGTGAGTCAGTTTCTTTAAAATTTTGAATGTAGATCTATCTGAACAGCAACTATGAAAATGTCTACCCTCCAAAATTGTGAGAAAATAAATTTCTTTTCTTATAGAGTAAAAATTTCCCATGTAAATCTTTCCTTCTGTCAAAATTCCCTTTAATTCTTTTTTTAAATATCACCAAAATGTGACTGACAAACTACCTGTTCATAAGTATATTAAAATTTCTTCTACAAAAAAAATATTCTATACTCAGATTTGTGACAAATTAAGTTGATCTTTTTCTTCAATTATAACAAGATCTTACTAAATAATCTATCACTGAGATAATTTTTAAAAAGTTGGTTCTAAGATAACATCTTTCATATTCAATCAATTCCTGTTTTATTGCTTTTACTGTCTTTCTCATAAAATATAGCATTTTCCTATCTTATATCCTTTCCAACTTTCCCTACCCTAATGCAGACACTAATGTCTCTTTCTGCCTCTTGACTCTTTCTACTTCCAAAAACAGCAGAATTATTGTTATGACACAAATTTTTTTCATGGCAAATTTCTTCAATAGTTTTCTATTATCTAAGAATACAATCTAAACTTTTAAAACATGATAGCATATATTCTTCATCATGTAGCTCCTGCATTCTTGCTCTGCTTTGTGTCTATCCCCAACCTCCCAAGCTCAACACTTGTTTTACTCTCTAATATTTATTACCTATAGGTCCTCAAATGTATTGGCCTTTTAAATAAATGCCTATATGTCTTTGATATTGTTCTTACTGCCTGTAATGATTTCCCCAATATTATCTGACCAAATTCTCTTCTTTCAAGCATTAGCTCAGTTAATATCTCATCTTTTGGTGAGTTCAACTATACTACCTTCTGTGCTCCCATTCCTTATCTATCTCCACACTAGATAAATGAAACAGCTGACTCACAGAGATGTTTCCCTGTTTCCAGTCATTCTGAGCACCAAATCTAGGGAGCAAATAAATCAAACCATCATCTGAGGAACTTATGAAAGTATAGAAACAAAATGATAAAGATAAATATTTTAATGCTGGTTTCTTCCATTTTCCTCCTAAGTTTTCACTCTGGCCATTTGCTTTTCCAAACTGGTTACAATGTCTTTATACTACTGAAACAACATGTGTATTTCAACGGAAATACACTGGTACTACTGGCTTTGTTACTGGTAATTTGAACTGGAATATTTTCAGATCATCATTTTGGCATCATGTCTACCACTTATAAAGAGAAATTTGGAACTGAAACAGTATGTCAATTAACATGTCCTCCTTGGAATGTACTGGATGTCCCACACTTAAAGGCTCAGCACATTCCTAGAATGTTTTTTCTTTTGGTGTTACTGGTCTGTCAGTGTATGACATCCATAGAAATAGCAAGATTAAAATATGTACTATTTTTGGGTTCTCTAAAAATAAAATACCTGCAAAAGTGCAATCTAAAAGCACAGTGATTTTTTTTGTTTGTTTTAAGGAAAAATTACTGCATAAGCATTTTCTCAGGTACCATTGTGACACATGATCTGACTGATAAAGGAAGAGGCCTTGCCAGGATGCCAAGTTTGCCAACATTTAAAGGAAATTCTAGTTGCAGAAACAGAGATGTTCACTGGCACATAAGCCATTGAAAGATCTCATAGGTAAAAACTATTTTGTTTAGAGAAAAGTTTAGTTTGCAAAAAAAGAATTCCTGAAATTAGGGAAGACACAGCTCCAATGAGTCTGAGTCACAAGGAATATAGCTCATCGCTAATGATATAATTTGAAGACATTCTTAACAACTGGTCAGTAAAAATCAAATAAAAGCATATGATTCTTGAAATATCAGGAGAATTATTTGGATTTTGACCATTTATATGTTCTCACAAATGAGTAAGAAGTGAATGAGAAAAAAAGCATTTAAAATTTTTTTTGTATATAATAATGGAATGAGTGCAATAGGATATGTGGAAATATCATCACTTTAAAGGCAGAAAGCCACAGTTTTCTAATCTATAAAACAGAAATAAAATTCCTATTTTGAGACTTTTTGTGGATTAAATCCACTATTATTTTGTAAGTAGTTTGTCATGGGAATGATATGCTGGAACTGGGATGAGACCTTAAAGGTAGCTGAATATTGGGAAATTACTTTCACTTCATTGGGGAAGTACCAAAATAATAAGGAGGTTTGGAAATGAGAATAGGGACACAGTCATACTGGCTACTGTGATGTGATATATTGCTTTGTCATGAAGAACAGCCAAGAAAATGAAGAGATAGAAGAGAAAATAATAATTAAGATGGTTGAACTGAATGAGTGGGTTGAAGTGTTATAGGTGCTGAAAGATATGAAAAATCCAAGCATGACCTGATAAATAAGAAAATTGCCTGAAACTTCAGGTATTCACTATCTGATCTTGACTGAAAGAAACAATAAACCATAATGATCAAAGCTAATTATGGAAGTTGATGAAAAATGTGATCTCTTTTATGATGTGAATTTGAGGGAGTACATAACATAGCTCTCTGCATGAAAATATTTGATTCATATTTGATTCCTACAGCCTATCATATTTCTTAGCCCCTAGAATACACTAAATAAATATTCTTGAATAAAGAAGGAATGTCTTAGATTGGGTTCCCACCTCCCTACCCTCCAGAAGTAGACTCTCATAAACTAAGGCTTTAAATAAGTACAGCAGGTCCTTAAATAATGTATTTTTGTTCAATGTCACTTCATTATAACATTAATAGGGTGCCATGGGAACTTTTGTTTATGTCAATTAGCCTGTGGTAAAGTTGCTTTCATTATACATCATCTCATTTGAAGTTCATTGGAAGCAAGAGGACTTACTATAGTTTACTTGGAAAGTAATCTCAAGATGCCCCAATTAGAAGAGTGGGGAAGTAAGAGAAAACAGGGAATAGACTCCAAAAAGAGTATGCGAATGAGCAGGTTACCACTGTGGACCAATGGGGCTTATTTTTATGGGGACATCTGAGGAATGCTGTAGAAACTCCATTCTTTATTAGTTGAGGGCTGCTGCTGAGGGCATTAACTCTCTATCACCTTCCTCTTAAACATGCTTCTATGACAGAGAAAGCCCTCAGGCAGAGACTCCAAGGTGTTTGTAATGTAGCCTGTACAAGAATCAGCCAGTACTGAGGGACCATGAGCAGCGCCCTGGTAGAGTCTGCTACAGTGAGTGAGTAAGTGAGTGTGTGAGTTAGTGGCTGAATAAATTACAGCTTCTTTTCTTTGGATACATGTAGGTCATTCAGTCTTCAAATGACCAACACTGAAATGCGAATGCCTGTTATTATGAAGCCACACAAATGAACGTTTTATTTATCTTCTTTGTTAACTTCTGGTAAGAAACATTTTAGGGGAAAAGAGACACTGGTAGGGAAATGTCATTTGATGAAGTTTATATAGAATGGGGGATCAAGAGTCCTGGAGGATAAATTTGTGACAGCAATATTGCTTAGGACAGACCTTTTTCATGCAGATTCTGATAACAGTTATCTTATGTGGTAGGAATATAATTTTATCCTGGAGAAAATGTGAAGCATGCAAACTTCCTCTTTTCCTCTCTCTCCCCCTTCCAAAATAAATATAAGTATTAAATAGTTTCCCTCATCTTCCTGTAGAATTTAAGAATTCAGGTGATAATGATAAGAAGTAGAATCTTCCAATTTTAAGAAAATTAATATTTGTTCCTTCCCTAATTATGCTACTTAGAAAAATTTCTAGCATTTTGAACATTCAACCCTAATTCTATACTTGTCAGACCTTAATAGGAGCCTAAGGCTAGCACAGAAAGTCAGAGCTTGGCTCAATATATTCACCCAGAGAGGATTGTCAGGTATATTGCATTTACTAGATTGTGAATTTTTAGTTTCCACGTTCACCTTTTTCCATAAAAATCCAAGAGTCCTTATATTTAAACAGGACTGCACCCTCACAAGAAGTACAATTTATGAGCCAGTTCAGTCTTTGGAGAATTGACACATTGAAATAGCATTTTCTTGCTACCTGCTTTTTCTTTGTCTCTGTTAATGTAAAATACTGAATATATCATGTTATCAAGCTTAAACAGATAATATTTTAATTTTATTCACTGGTTATTCCAAAAAGTGGTATTTTAAAAATACTTGAATTATGTGTATAATTTTTTCAATGCATTTTAATTAAGTATAGCTTTAGAAATTTATTATAAATATTCTTCTGGAAGTCAGCTGCCTAGTGTGGGTGCTTTGAATTTTATATTTTTTCTTGTTAGCTCTTTTTTTATTTAGATGTTGGGAAATATAGCATTTTCTGTTTATTAAAATATCATTAAAATAGACTATTTCTCAGTTTTTTTTTCTTTTTACCACTTCGCTGAACTCTGACTCTAATATACAATCACTACATTTTTCTATAGATATTTTTCCTTTTAAATATTTAAGTTAAATATTATTCCATTTAATTTAATCCCATTAAATCTTTTATATGTAACACTTATTTAATTTCCTCATATTAAAAAAATTAAATGGTCATAATCTCTCTACTTGATTCTAATCTTGCTAAAAATTATTGTTCTCAATCTTTTTCATAGGTTTATTATAATTTTTTATTAGCTCATAAACCTCTGTGGTATCAATGTCGAAACGAGATATTACACCCACTGATGATAGCTATTATTTATGGAATTTATACAGAGCATATGGAAAACACAGCTATGGCTATGTTCTTAAGGATCAGAACTCAGCTATAATAACATAAAGAAATATTATTTAAAGTATAATAATAATTACTAATACTTCTCCAGGTTATTCTGTACTTCTTTAACTTATAACTATTAGATCATTAAAAACAATATTTAAGTGTTAAAAATTATTGCAACTTACACAGAATTTTACAAGATATAGAAACTACAGAAAAATATTTTGATAGAGAATATGGTTAGAAAATTGTAAGAAAAATATCAATTAAATCTAAAACATCATCAACCATTATTTTGTCTCAATATTTGTTTCTTTCAGAGTAAAATAAATACTAATAGATTATAGCATCGGTAAATTTTAAGTAGTCATTTCTATTCTTGAGTAAAAAGTTGTCATATTACTTGGTTTGGAACATTTTGAAACTAGAGTCTTAATTGAATGAGGAGTATGTAGATTATATCTTATATTTTTCCATCCTTTGTAGTTTATAAATATTTTTGATAAACAAATGCATGTGCCTGCTCAAAAATTTAAATTTTTAAAAAAATTTGAATAATGAAATGAACTTTTTCTCCCCTGATAACTGTGCCATAGCTTCCTTCCCAGAGTCAATTGATATTAATTTTATATGTGTCTTCCAGATATACATATATATTCACAATAGAAGCAAAATTTCATGATCTATTATGAACAACATTTTATCTTTATATGTTCTTGGATTGGAATATTATACACATAGTTTGGTGACTTACTTATTCCCTTAATATCTCTTAGACACTGTTTCATGACAATAAATTACAATTCT
Organism: Macroglossus sobrinus; assembly: GCA_004027375.1. Taxonomy (NCBI): domain Eukaryota; kingdom Metazoa; phylum Chordata; class Mammalia; order Chiroptera; family Pteropodidae; genus Macroglossus; species Macroglossus sobrinus. Next base: position 89,997 of record PVKZ01000122.1, on the reverse strand, counting down.
AACTTTAAAAAACAATTATCTAGTATTACATGATATGAAGATAATTTATATGTGCCTTCAGGACCCTATTGTCAGATGTTTGTTTCCATGCTTTTCAGTGATGAACATTTATAATAATCAACATCTATTTTTTAACATATGTCTTTATACCTAGATGGAGGTATTTCAGTAGAATAAATTCCTAAGTACAAAACTGGTGTTTTTGATTTTTATAAATATTGATTTTGATAACTATCTACCAAGTTCCCTTCATATATAGTTTTTACCAGATAATATTTGAAACCGGAAAAGTAATTTAAAGTTTATTTATTCTGTTGGCTCTCTCAAAACTTAGTGTCTATACCACTCATTTGTCACTTTGCCTAAATGACTTTACATTTATTTTGTTAGTCAAAAATAGATTAAAAAATTTTTGAAGACTGCTATAATGCCTTCTATATTTTGGTATTGCTAATACTAAGTAATAAGGCATGTCTTAGGGCAAGTCCTATTTAAAATTCCTCTAACTGGTAACTTGAAATATTTGGCATTGATACTTAATTATTAAAGTAAATGGATAATCTCAGTGATGCTTTAGTGCCCATTTGTTCCTCATAGTTGTAAGTTATTCAAAAACTTGTATTTGAACAGAAGTGGAAAATGAATAAATATTACAAAACAGCATGTTTTACATGATGTCACATATGACATTGTTTTTATATTATTACTTTAGTAACTTTATTTTTGAAGACTGCATCTCTGCATCAAGAATAAAAAGATCTTTTTCTTTTAGGAGTCCCTTGGGAAGATCAAGTCCTGAGGCCCTTGCTTTAGACTGTTGCATCAAGAGTTCCAAACATTGAATTAAGCAATATTAAAAGGAAATCTTCATTCTGTGGTATAAGGGGGCTGATTACCTCTTTTGCTAACAGAAAGATTAAAATACTACAAAATGGGAGAAAACTGATTGCCTGTGTTAGACGAATGAAAGTATAGCACTAAAGACAGTTTAAGCTTTGCTAGAGAGAAGTGTCTCTCACATCCGAACTGTATACTGAGAAGGCAAGTTGTTTCTAAGTTCAGTTACACCCTTGGATGAGGAAAGAAAGAAAACTATTAAGTTTCACATGTTGTTTGTATTCAAATATATTTTCTCAATTTAAGACCCTCAGCTATTTCATTCAGTGGAGAGTCGAAAAGAAAAGATTCAAGAAGAATAATGCATTTCTTTATGTCTCAGGAAACACTTTTTATGATAGATTGCCTATGAACGAGCCCACTATTTTAGACATTGATAAAGTCTTCTTCACATGATAGTTTATATGAGAACATTTCAGATGTGTTTTAGATGCGACTAATTTTAACAAATCTTATTAGCGTGTATCAACTAGTTACATGTTATAGACAGTCTTTTGCAAATCAGGGCCTTTTTGTTTAAAAAAATGGCATAATTTGAGCCTTTGTATTGCTACATTCTTGTTTTTGTAATAACCCACACAAACTTAAATAATGACTATCAGAAAGATGTTTGGTTTTAGTGTTTTGTTTTAATGTGAATTACCACTACTATATTTGTTTAATGTAAAGAAGAAAATTTATCATTCAGTGCAATTGTCAATAAAAAGTAATAAAAATTCTTGTTAAAAAAATTGAAGACTTAATTGAATAGCTTTGATTCTTTATTGCCTTTGGTTATGTATACTTCTTAGAGATGTAGATTCATTTCTCCCCTCTAGGATTTATTTATTTGCCTTTTCGGGTTGTGTTGTTACCCTTCTTCCTAACATGGAAAAAAAGAAAAGAAAAAAAATAAAAAAGAAAAGAAAAAGAAAACAAAACAAAACAAAGAAAGAATTATGTTGTAAATGGAGTATATTGGACAGATAGATAATGAGTATTGTGAAATAAACCTAAAAATATAAAAGCAGCTTTGTTTGTAATGATAACCAATATAACTAATTTAAATATGAGGTTTGGTTACTGCAATAAGCTAAAAACAATTTAAAATTATTTTAAAGAAAATCAAATGGAGATTCAGGCTGTAGTTGTAGAATTTGAAGATCAGGCTTTAAGGGTTTATATTATTTAGTGGTGATTGGGATATGTCATTTGTGAAACTCCAGGGCAAGTAGCCTCGGGGTGTCATGATATGATATGCTGGCTCAGTAAAGTGAAATTATTCTAAATGACATCTCTGAACTACTGTGGAAAGTTAGTTTTTGAGAACTTAGCTACTGAAGAAGCACTTGGCTAAGTAACAACAGATCGCTCTGCTATTGCAAAGAGTAATTTTTCTTTTTCTTTTCCCTTTTTGCCAGCATTTAAAACACAGCCTCTTACATTTAGGAAGTTAACAATCTAAGCTATAATGGCCATGCCTGGGGTGGATAATATTTAGAAAAAAAATTGAATGCTATACATGCAGAATGGAGGAAATTAGTTTTTAATATAGATATGTTAGAACTGGCTCTGTGATACACTGGCAGTTTGACAATGTTTCCTGAAGAAAGGACTGTCAGATTCTGCTCTGAAGCCCATAGAAAAGGACTCAGTCTCAATCATATTTTCTATTTCACTTGCAGAAACCCTATAAAATCATGGCTAATTAACACTCAACAAAAGCACCCCAAATAAACACAAATATTGCTCAAAGACTTCCTAAAAATATTTGTTCATTCAATAAACTTTTTTTGAGGTCCAGGAGATATGAAGAACAAGACCAATAAGATTCCTACTGTTGTCAAAATTACATCCTAGTTGGGAGACATACAATCAAGTAAGCATATATATTTATGATGTAATTTCAGATAGTATTTCAGATAGTTCTATGGAGAAAATAAAACAGAATGATGTATAGAATGTACCTGGTGTGAGGGTACTGTGGGGAGGGTCAACAATACTCAAGGAAGGCATCCTAGATAAGGAGACATTTATGCTAAAACCTGACTGATGAAAAGGAATTAGCCACATGAAGATGTAGAGGAAGGGCATTCCATACAGAGACATAACCAACTGTATGTAATGTCCTCGCAGTGGGAATGATCAAACAGAGCAAGCAAGCAGTGTGCTGATAGCAGAGAGAGCTGTGTAGTAGAAGATGAGGTCCTGGAGATAATGAGAAGATCTGTCTATACATGGCCTAAAAGTAATGGCAGATTAGACTTTTGTTCTAAGTACAACAGGAAGCCATTGGAGAGTTATAAGGAGAGGAGTGAAACAACATTTATGATTAAAACGATCATAGTTTCTGAAACTAAGAAATTACCTAATACAGAATTGGATGAAGATTAAATTGCAGATAGGTAAACTTAGAAGTGGGGAAACTAATTGAAAGTTATTGTGGTGGTCTAGGAGTTTGACAATGGTAATGGGATTATGATGATTATAGTGGAGATAGTAAAGTGATTAGATTCAGGGTACATTTGGGAGCAGAGTGTACTTGCTGAGGTTTGGATATAGGGAATGAAAGTAAGAGAGGAATCAAATATTACTTCTAGGATTTTGCTGTGAGAGGTTGGTGACATGGATGCATATTTTCTGACAAAAGATTGGGAGGTGCATCAATTTATAGGAGAGGAAATTAGAAGTTCGATTTTAGACATGTTAAGTTTAAGATGCCTATTAAATGTCTAAGTGGATCCTGACTACAAGTCTGTTTCTAGTCTCAGCAAACTCAAGAGTTCTGTGGGTAATTAGCATTGTTCTCTTGTGCTTGCTGTCCTGAAGATTCTTAGATTGAGGAAAGAATAGGAAAAAAATCACTTTTTCTTTTATTTAACAAAAATATATATTAAGCATCTACACCATAAGCATCATGCCAGGCACTGTTCTAGCAGTTGTAAACAGGGCAACAGACAAGATGGAGTTGTACTCTGCATTAAACTTTTTCCCTTTCAGGTCTAGTTTCAAGAGTGTGGGTGCAAATGGATGACTCATTTCCTTTCTTTACTAGCTAGTACAAAGCTGGCGGTCAGTTTGGTCTCTGTTGCATCACACTTCTTTGGTATTCAGTAAAACATTCAGAAGCACACTTAGTAGCTTGAATGTACAATGTCACCTGTCAAAGTCCATTAGTAATGAATACGAAGTTAACAGTACTATTTAATATATTTTCCTCCCATTATTCATCCTATCCTTTCATTCTTCTATTATTTCTTATTTTATAGAGTACCAGAGTAAAATGAATGTTCCCGAGCTTCTGATGATTAATAGAGATGGTTAGATATAGAAATAATTCAGTTTAAGTTTACCAAAGACTCACCAAAATATTTCTGGGTAATTGGTTATTGCAGCCTTCATGGAATTTCATTAGCAGCAAAGTGAGGTTACTAAAGCTAAAAAATTACTTGGTGTTTTTTAATACTGATGTGATAGATTGTGATACCACTTGCTTAATGAAATTTCTGTTTTCTTCTATAGAGTTCTAAACCAAAGAGAGAAGCAGAGGTAAAACACACACACACACACACACACACACACACACACACACACACACACACAAACTTCTCATTTGTGCTTTGAATTAATTCTCGTTCCAATTAAGCTTCTGGTGAATCAAATTTGAGACATAAAATACAGTCAGCCTGACTGCTCAGCTTCACTTAATATCCTGCACCCGATCAGCCTTCATTAAAACTGGTTCCTCCAGTTTCCATTTGAATGATGCTATCATTCGAATGAGTTGTGCCAAACTGAGATTACTGTGTGCTATAGTCATAGTCTGGTTTCCTGTCTGGTGAAGAAGTGTTTCAGGGTGGTTAGTAGCACTGGCTTTAGTCAATTAAACTAGGATTTGATTCTGGCACTACCATTCACTGTCTAGATGACCTTGGGCAAGACTCTCATTCTCTCTCTACCTCAATTTCCTCATCTTTGTTTATGTATGAGACTTAAATGAGCTAATGTAGGTGAAGTACCATGCACAATGCTTGTCACAGGCTAGGCATTTGTTTAAACACCCCCAAAATATTTGAGTGCCTTTCAGTATTCTAGGCTTTAGAATAAAGCAGGGCAAATGAGACATAGTATCCACCTTCATAAATCTTATATTCAGGCACTCCATGACCTCAATTCCTTTCTTTATCATTTTCTTTCCTTCCAGATAGCTCTGGGTAAAATAGTAACATAGGGGAAAAATGTGTATTTTTATCATATATTTTTTCATGTGTATTATGGCCAGAGTTGATGTGGCTTACCTTAGGCTGTCCTTTCAGGCAGCCTCCATTATGCTCCTTTCCTGCACTGCTCCCCAGCACCCCCTTGACACTCACCTGCATATTTTGTGTCTTATTCCCTCCCTTCTGTCATACAAGGCAACTCATAAAGGAATTACCCATAACTGACACAGGTCTAATGTATTACCCTATTGAGGCCTTTGCTTAGTTCCCCAAATATGAATCTCCAGAAGGAGAATGTTGTAATTTTGGGAATATATGAGACAGTAGAGGGCTACGGAGAAGCTACTGGGTCTGTATGTTCATGAAGCACTATGTTTTGTTTGTTAAACCTAGATTGTAAAGTGACTTTCTTCTCTTCCTTTACCTTCCATGTGCTTTTCCACTTCTGTCCCTTTCTCTTATGTTCATGTCTTTCACTTTGTACAAAATATATGCTAAAGCCAACTTGAATGCTATGTCCTCCTCTGGCCACCTCAGTTGAAAGAAATTTCCTTCCTCTGTACCTCTCTGGCAAGTCCAGTAATGTCTTATTATTTCTTCATCATTTCTCTGTATCCATAAATTTAATTAATACATGTGAGAATCTGAGGCAGATAAAATCCAAGTGGGCAGCTAAAAGCTGAAGCCAGGTCAGGGCCTTTCAGAGGCCAAGCATGCCATTTCTCTTTTTCCTTCCCTACTTCCCACTTTTTCCTTAAAATTAATTTTTAAAAAACTGAAAGAAGTTTGTGATATGATCATGTAAGAAATAATAGTTATAATATATAAATTACTATGTAATAATTGTTATTTTAAAAAAATATTTGAGGTATTATTAAAAAGTAATTTGTGATACACTATAGGTATCTACTAATGGGCTATTAAAATTTTACAGTAAACAAGATTTTAAGTGTATGCCAGAGAATACATGTACAAAATAATTCAGATTATTAGAAGTTGATTTTGGGATCTTATGAGTGAGATCCCAGGTAAGTGACTTCTTTGGCCCCCGCCATGATATATCATATGTGTGAGCAGTTTGGTCAGGTGTAGATAAAATCAGTAACCAAAACATTAGTTGGAAGAAAAATGAGGGAGATAACAGGAGGATAAAAGATACAGGGTAGAATTCTGGGGAAGGGCTGAGACAGTTTTGAGGAATGATGCTCATACTAGTTCAAGGCTTGGGCACAGAGCTTGAATGCTTTGGGTTTTCACAGAATCAGGGAGGCAAAGAACATAGAAACCTACAAAAAGGCCTTCCCATGAGAGATTGGATTTTTATAGTGGTGGAGAAAGGGTATCAAGTGATGGTCCTTGTAAAGACAAAGAGAAGAAATTTAACAACATAGCATCTTTAGTGGGCATGCTTTGGAGCATCATTGCTCCTAATCCCTTTCTCTGAGACACTGTTTCCTATGTAGCACTAGTAATGAACTGGCCCAATTAACTGGTGACCCCCTTACCAAAAGACAGTCTGCAAAGAGAATGGAGAGGACCGAGAACTTGTGCAGAGAGAAGCAGAAACCAGATGCCATGTGAATCCTGGAAATGAAATTAGTTGTCTTAGTCTCTTGACAATTTCAGTTCCCATAAATCCTGTTGATACATTGGATTCTGTGGATCTATAGCATTATTTGAAGCTCCCTTGCTTTATATCCTACAAGCGAGTCATTGTTTTTTTGCAATAAAAAGAGTTCTGATTAGAACAATATCTGATATATTGTTGAAAATTGGTGGTCTCTTGCTGTCCCAAGAACTTAAGTTCTTAGTCATAGATATAGGGAGAACTATAACTGTTTCTTCATCTCAGTTAATATAGCTATAGCCAGTTCTTCATTTTCAAAAAGGAGGAGTGTGCGGGCATATTTCATACAGTTGGTTTGGAGCTAAGGCAGAATAAGACAGTTTTTAATGAGGCCTGAATATAGATTAATGGATGTATTGTTTGGGGCAAAGGCTAAGTTCTGAAACAAAGACACCCTTCAAATATAATAGGTCAAAGCAGATTAAAGTTTATCTCTTTTTAAAGTTATGGTAATAGGTGAGTTCTTCTACTTAAAATCAGTTGTTCCAGTAGTCCTTGATTACATAGTGACCAGCACCATGATCATATAGGAATGCTTAAGGCCAGAAGCTGAACTTGTCACACACTACTTATAGTCATATCACATTGGCCAAAAACTTGGTTATTTGACCATATGTAGCGGCAAGGAAGGCTGGCTAATGCACTCTCTACTCTGTGTCCATATATCCAGCTAAATAACTTTTGGTATTCTATCAATAAAAGAAAGGAAGAAGAGTAATTACCTCGTGGTTTCAGAGACCACTGGGAAAATTTGTAGTAAGCAGGAGATAGCTGGAACACCGCCTCCTGAAAAAGTAACATGGTTTGTGTTCTCCTCTTCCTCTTATTTGACTGAGTTTGGAGTTTTATTCCTTTATTTGTTTGTAGTTTTAATTCATTCATTAATTTTCTTTTTTACATGTGTAATTTGTTTTTGTTGTTGGACATTTTGGACCTCTAATTCACCTAAAAGGCAATCAAAAATCACACTTAAAAGTTATTCACTTTTATATAGCCATTAATCATTTTATTGGGTATTGAAGGGGTGTCAACAACTTTCCCAAAAAAATAAAATAAAAGGGTCAGTTATTGCTGATTTAGGCTTCTGGATACATTAGCAAGGAAAGTGTGTTTCACTCTGATAAGCTTCTGGGGAATCAAACATTTCTATTTTAAAGCAGAAAGAAATGCCAGCTAGTGGCTGCAGGTGGGGGATAAGTGTGGAATATGTAAAACACACTTTTATAATTTATTTAATTTTTCAAAAGTAGTCGTGTGATAACTCTGCAAGGGGTCATGGTAGGGCAGCATCTATCAAGCAAAATAAAGGCAATCAGATACAGCAAAGCAAAGGAAGGACACAAGAACCTTAAGCCGAAAAACAAGACATTCATTCCTTTATAGACAGTGTGTCAAAAAGTACATTAGTAGTACATTAAAAATAACCTGACTTTAACTATATGCAAAACTTCTATATTTTTCCACATTTGTTTTTTCTATATTAGATTTGGGAACAAGAAGCAGAAAAATCAAAGTACTCTGCTATAATCCCTGCTCTTATGGGCTTAATCCCCTTTATGGGTAGGTCGAGGTGATGGGAACTTCTATGACCTTGAGTCAGATATGACTTGTTTCAGAGAAGAAAGGTTCCATGAGGTCATATGGCCAAGATTCTTGGGAGAGATTAGAAAGAGTAAGGTGGTTGGGGGACAAGAATGGGGGGCTACTTTAGATATACAATGACATTTATCCTTTACAATACATCTAAAAATTGGCTTTTTAGACTCTTTCTGGATTCCAAAGTCTGTTGTCTGCTCTAAATTCAGTACTCTCCTACCTTCCTGGCCTTGTCTAATATGTGGTTCTCGACTACTACTTTGTCCTTAGCTTTCACTCTAGCTTTTGGCACAGGTATTTAGAAAATGTAGAATGCTTCATTAGTTCCAATTTCCACTTTGTGATCACCTGTGCCTGAATTTCCACCAGAGTTAACCCATTCTGTGTCTAAACTTTATTTTTTGCCTTAGCATTGCCTCAGGTTTTCTGAGCCTGGTTTTCTTCCTCTTTACATAAACGGCTGTGTTTCAAGTTTATTTAATAGTACAAGTGATAAAACATGCATTTCAATTGTGCAGAATAGACCTGAAAATGGTACAGAAAATTGGAAGAGAAAGATTATCAGAAATTTAAGGTAAAGAATAAAGGTGGAAGTGAGTTCTGAGTGAGGCTTTAAAGGATGAGGTGTGTCAAAGACAGAATGACACCTTGGTGATGCTGTGGAGTGAAAGCAGCTGAACATTCTGGTGATGCATAGGAAACAGTGCTGAGTGAGGTGGAAGTGTTTGGAAGAATGTATTGAGCTGCCCTAGGTCTGAACCCTTGCTCTTGTCTCCAGATACCTGTGTGTATATCCTGCTTTCAGTTTTAGTTATCTCCCAGGATAACAGCTTTTGAACTTCCTTGTTGACAGGCTTTCAGGGTCTTGAGAATGATTAGCAGCTTTTAATATACAAGTCTGTTCTTTGAATCATAGACTATATCCGTTTTTTGCTCATAAAATACTTAGTACTGACCCTACATTCCTTTAGGTTTTATTTTTGTTCAGTCCTAAGTAGGAGTTCGGTGCATGAAAAAGGTGGGGAAGATGGTCTTTGAGTACAGAAATCAAAGAAAATTTAATACTAACCTGTAAGGGATTTGCAGTGTTGTTAGATAGAGTAAACAATGAGAAAATAAATGCTATAAATGTATAAGACAAAAAATACAAGGCTTTGTTTTACCATGTAATACCTCTTTTTAATATCACGTTTTAATTATTAAACTGTCTTTTAGAAAGCTACCCCATTGAACATTTTAGAGTACATTGTCTCTGGTTTAGCACAATTATGGCACTCTCTAGAAGATTTATTTTTCAAAATGCTCAACACATGGACCCTAAAAGCTAATTGCATGTTTAGTTTTTATGTTACATTTGCTGATGGAAGTTATATCTGAAGTTAAAAAATATTTGGCAGATTCATAAGGATGCTTTTTATACAAAAATTTGACAGTGTCCTTTTAGCTTATAATGTCATGGTATGTGTGGAGACGCTGCAATGGAAAACGTCTTTCTGGAGAAAACAATGACACCTGGAAGGCTTCTGTCAACTTCCAACAAAATCGCTTCAAAAAACTGCAGATCAGATGCTATGCAAATGTGTTTCTATTTAGCATACGCCATCAAGTACACTGTATTCTGTTATTTCAATCACACTGGAAAATTTTAAAACTCATTTTAGAATTTTTTTCTATATGAATATTTCTTATAAAAAGAAATTTCTCTGTTAATTATTTATAACTATTGTTTATTAAAATAACAGAGGCTCAGTTCTGAGCACTCCCAATCATATTGCTATCCTTTCAATCCCTAGTGCACTTTACCTATAGTTCACTGATGCTACTTGTCATTTTTAGCTTTCTTTACCTTTTTTTTCTCTCTCCTACTTGGCTGTGAATACCTAGAAGACAATTTCCATGTTCATTTTATCCACTTTCTGTATAACGTCTTGCTTAAAATTGGTGCTCAAGGGAACAAATTGTGTTGTGACCCTATTCTTTTTCATTTTGTACTGTAAGCAACTTGAGGTCCAAAGAGAATATCTTATTTATAACCCTTAGCACCTATTACATTCCTTAGTCTACAGAAGCACTTAAGAAATGATTGCCCCATAGACCAGTGGAAATTGTATGCAAATGCTACATTTTTATCTTATATACTTCTTTGTCTTAGTGTTTTCTAGAAGAGAAGAGCTGTGTTCAGACAAACCACAGAAATCACATGGAACGGTCCCATTGGTTCTCTAATTACAACAGAAATAGCTGTACAATGTTGCTAATAGATCATAAAGGTCCAAAGAACAATCTGGGACAGATGAAAATTCAAATTGAAATACAGGGGTATATTCTAAAGAGTAATTTTACTTTTCATATTCATGTTTGAGAGACAAATATGACATAAACAAATTCATTAACTTTTTAAATGATAATTATCAAAAATAATGTGAAGCCTCTTCAACACTTCCAAGGCAGATGGAAAAGAGTTATTTAAAGTCAATCTTTTGGTGATATTATGGGAACAACATCAGTGGGTTGAGAATGCCACCTGCCACACAGTTGAATCCACATATGAATGTAAAAATTATACCAATGAGTTACTACGAATTACTTGTTATTAATTACAGCTCAAATAGTCAAATATGGTAGCAAAAGCAGAAAAGTTTGCAAAAAGGACAAAAATGAAAACACACAAAAAACCTTCATAATATAGAATAGGATGTTCAAAATAAATAAAGAATGATTTTTAGTTTTGTAATTTAATCAAAATCCCTACAAGGATTGTGTTGACTTACTACATAAATCACACAAGCCTGTCTTGATTTGTGAGTGATTGCTTTTTTTGGATCTGTGTTAGAGGTTGAATTAGTAGGAATTTAAAGAGTTTCGAGTCATCTTTGTTGATATTAGGGAGATAAAACACATGATATCATTTTGCACATATTTCAGAGGCTAATTTTTATAAAAACAAGGAGGCAGCTCCAAGGAAATAAATAACTGAAGCAAGGGCTTTATATAAAAGTAAACTAAATTTAGTATAAAAGGAAAGAAAATTTTTAGAAACACAGATGCATGACAAAAAGACAGTATAATAAATCATTCCAAGATTTCAAAAGTAAATTATTTCACTTAATTTGTCTCAAAATTGGTCAAACTTGTTTCAAAATTTTTTTGGGTGGGGTAGTTGAGGGGTTTTTTAGAATCTCTTTTATAGCTATCATAGATGATTATTTAGACCATTATTCTATGAAGATACAGATTTTAAAAGTTCAATATGAATTTTGACAAAAATAACATCTATATTCTTGAGAAATTATATTAACATTAAATGGCAAAGGAGAGTAAGCAATATTTTAAAAATGGGTGTGATGTCATGCTATTAGTGCTGAAGTGATATAATGCAATATCAGTGAGTGGTATACCTGTGTGTAGTGAATGGTGCCAGACAGCTTTGCACAGAGAGCCATAGTAAGGTCAAGGAAAAGAGAGAACAGTAATTTTGATTCCATTTTCCATATCAATGTTATCATTTCATAATTTCTAAATTATAATCTGGAGTTATTTTGTAATAAGCATCTCTTACTTTATTCTCTTTGTTCTCCTTAAAAGTTTTATAAAATATGTGACAAAAAAAGTAAGTACTATTTTTGTATCTCTGTTGCTTAATGATGATGAACTACTAATTCAGTTGATGCTGTATGTTATTCTAACTTTCTACTTATTCAGAAGGCCAGGCAGCTTGAGGCTTGAGCCCTATCTTTGGAGAGTCTCATTGAATCAAACAGGGTTAGGTCTGGGAAATCCATTGACAATCTTCTCCGATGATTCTGACGGCCAGCCAGAATTTTAAATCCTGAATAGTGTCCTCTTTTATCTCTTCTCATGCAGAAAGCACAGTAATATTTCCCTTGAGATTAATTAATCTCAATAATGATTAGTTAATGTATTATCTCTTCTACTTCACATTTACATTTTAAGGTGGGCTTCAATGTGTTAAAATCCAGCATCAGTTCTCTTTTGAGATTCCACAACTTCTGGAATTGTTTAAAAATCCAAGTGGGGTGGTTTATTCAATCCAAAAGGTGCAATCTACTTCCCAAGGCCAGTTGAAGAGATAACTAGTGAGTCTAGTCAGTTCACTACTATGTGTGCTTCTAGCAGTTGCACCATATTTGATGGATGCTTGCAGTCATCCCCTTGGAGGCTAGATCCTTGTTTAGACCTAAGCTCCACAGTTAGGCTTTCTGGTTAGAGCTCCCTTTATATCATAGTCACATGTTTGCCAAAACAATGCTGGTTGTGAAGTCGTCAAGATTAATTGTGTGTTTGTATGGGTGTTTGTGTGTGCGCACACACATGCGCAATAATCAATAATCTCTCACAAATCTGTAGACCTTCACGATAAGCTTATCACTTCAGCCCAACCTACTCATTTCTTAGGGTGAGTAATGTCCTCACTGGCTAGAAAAGTAACTCTCAAACTTTAACTTGCACTTAAAATTACCTAGAGGATTTGTTAAACACAGATCACTGGGCCCCAACTTCCGAGCGTCTTTCTCAATAGGTATTATGGACTAAACTGTGTCTCCTCAAATTTATATGTTGAAGTCCTAACCCCAGTACCTTAGAATGTGACTATATTAGGAGATAGAGCCTTTAAAGTGGTAATTAAGGTTAAATGGAGTCATAAGAGTGGGGCCGTAATACAAAATGACTGATTTTTTTTTAATAAAACGAGGAGAAAACTCCAGAGATGCTCAAACACAGAGGAAAGGCCATATGAGGACTCAGTGGGAAAGTGGCCATCTGAAAGCCAGAGAGAAAGAAAACTCAGGAGAGACCAAATTTGTGGACATATTGATCTTAGACTTCTGGCCTCCAGAACTGTGAGACAATAACTTTCTGTTGTTCAAGCCACCTCGTCTGTGGAGTTCTGTTATGGCAGCCCTTAGAAACTAATACAGTAAGGTTGATGTGGACTCAGGAATTTGCCTAATAAGTTCTCAAATGATCCTGATGTTACTGGTCTGAGGACCACACTTTGTGAGCCACTGGACTAGCGAATCTTTAACTTGTTTTGAAAAACTATATTAAATGAATATAAATATGGTACTTGCCATTCTGAGTTATACCAAATGATCTTTTTTTAGTTCTCCCTGATACTCTTTTTAGTTCTGAGGTTCTGTGTTTGTCTCCAAAACAACAATTCTGAATTGGGAATAAAAGAGAAATTTATTAGTTAAAATAAAGAGTACAAAAAAAAAAAACCTATCAATGAACTGCTGATTTAGAGCTGTACAAGGGTATTGTAGGAAGTGGTAAGAAGAACAGTAGAGTGGGAATCTGGAGAATTAGGAGTCTAAAAACTTGGGTGTGGCTTGATTCTACTCCTGGTTATCTATAGTACTGACTGGGATAAACTTAAGAATTCAGGTTACTTTATGTATAAAGATGGCATTAGATTATATGGTCTTTAAAGTTTCATAGAATTCCAATATTTTATAATTTATCCAATTACTGTTAATGAAATCTTGAAAAGTGTGATGGAGATTATCTAATATTTTAACCCTTTCTCCTTTCTCAAATCAGTGAATGGCCAATGATATAGTAATAATAATAGTCAATATTGGGATCTTCCAATGGGGCATGTAGTAAATAGCACTTTTCTTCCTTATTAATAGAGGGAATGTTAGAAGATGTGACTCTAAGTCTTACGTACTAATCATGACAGTTCTAAATTGGGATAGGTCTCTCTCCCAGGTAAAATTTAAGGCACAGAAAAGCAGAACATCTTTGTTCTTGATGATTCTGGTGGCCATGCGTGCTTTCTGGTGCTAAGTATAAAGAGTTATTCTTTTCAAGTTTACTAAACAAAGAAGTTTTTCTCCAGAGGCAGAGCAGAGAATATAGAACAAATGGAAAGGCCAGTGCAGGTCTCTAGATCCAGAAAAGATTCTCTTTAATGAAAAGATAAGCTCTATCTCCCACCGTCCTCACCATCCCATGTAGTTGATGAAGTTTGCAAAGATGAATCACTTACCCAGGGTCACACAGCTGAGAAAGTCAGGGAGCCCTATTCTGACTGCTGCCAGAATTAGCATTCCTAACTACTCTGCCAAAGGTTTAGCTGCAGAGACTGAACCTGGTGTTGTGTGTGAAAATCCTCATACTGATACATAAAGAAGCTAAGCCAAGGTTAAAAGCCTAGACTTCAACTCTGATAATCTACCATCACAGCAGCCATTTTCTTTGTGTATATATTTATGCAAGTTTAAGGGAAGAAATATATCTCCTGCTTTTCTGATTCTTCATTCCATTCTATCCTGCTTGGTCTGAATAATGCTTCAGATTTACTTGGTATATTCCTCCTATTGAAGAACTGTACTAATTTTTCTTTTTATACAAATATAAGACTATTATTCTACTTTATTAAAATTCAGAGATAGGGGGCTAAACAACATAGAAGCAAATTATTTCTTATCATTCACAATTATTCTTCTTTCTAGTTAAAAGGTATCTCATATTCTTTAGAGTTTGGGGGAGGACTATGCCCCTTTAAATCTCACCAAAATTTTGTATTAGAAATTAGATGAAAAAAAAAAGTTTATGAAAGTTCATATTCACACACACACACACACACACACACACACACACACACACATATACTAGTAACAACAGATGCCTCTGCTTGCAGGAACAGATTTATCCTAAATCTGGATACCAAGAACTCTTTTCTTTCATTAGAAAAGCAGATCTTTGGCCAGATTTGGTGGAATATTTCTCTCTCATGAGTTAACAAAATTATTTCAGCCTGTATTTTAATTATGTAAAATTATGGAAATTTAATTCTTCATCATTTTTAATGTATTTCTATTAATATTCTTTAGTGTCTAGCATAAGGCTGACATATAGTCCCATTCATTTGGTCATTCTTTCATCAATCCTGGCTTGAGTCTTTAACAAATGTAATATTTTAATTTTATATTACCAAGCATTTAGAGAACTTCAAGTTTCAAGACATTCATAGATTATTATAGCAAGCATTACTATCAGGTTAATTAGCTTACTGATCACATGATAGATAATAATAGGAGATTTTCACTTCATCTGCTTGTCAATATATGATGCTAGACAATTTTTACAGGTATGAAAGACTACAAGAATGGGGCAAATAAGAAAAACCTGCAGTGTTATAGAACAAAACACTTGATCTTTGACATATTCATACATTTTATGTGTTTCTATTAAGTAAAATTTGGGTATAATTTCCGGAGGAATGTTAGAAAAAACTGACATTATTCTTTTTGTTTTATATGCTATGCTAATTTATCACACAATTTAAATCACACAATTTAAAAGGGCAATATTTTATATAAGGGTTTTAGCAATTACTGGATTATTGGATTATCAGTTGTACTATTCTTTCCCAGTCGTTGCTAATCCTTAGACTTTTCTTTTTCTCTTTTTTTCCCCAAAACTTTACTCAAAAGGTTTAATTTTTAAATGCTTCCATATAGTTTTCTCAGTGACATACCATTTTTTACATACTATCTTAGCTCTTAACTTTAACAATTGTACTTTAACTGAAAAAAGCAAGTTTTCTATTTAAACTGCTTGCTTGCTATTCTAATTTGTACTTTTCTGGCTATTGGAAGTTAATTGTTACAGAAATTGATTCCTTTTGATGAAATTAATACATGAAATGAAATCACTCATTCATTTGACATATAGTTATTTAGCATCTACTATGTGCAAAGAGATTGTAGCTGCCACAGGAAGTACAATGATATGGTTGTTAACCATAAATTTCTAGGAGTCGAGGACTATGTCTAGGGTGATATCACAGTTTTGTCCTCAATACTGGCTGTGATGCTTGGCATGTGGTAGGTACTTATGAACTACTTCCTGATTAAATGAATATCTGATATGCCTTAATCTAATTTATCAACTAATTATTGTTATTTGTATTGTTTTTCTACAAATTTTAAAAAGAAAATATTTTCCATAATTATAAATTGATTTAAATAAATTTTGGTTCATAATTAAAAGATACTGAAGATAACGAGCCTGTGCTATATAAAATTTATCGTTCCTAAAGTCATTAACAACCTAATAGCAACATTATGTCACAAAAGACCATTCCCAAAGTTTGAATTTCTCATTAATAACTTACTTTTTAAAATCTCATCATTTTCTTATGAAGAACAATAAATTACTGGAACCAAAGTACAGAATTTTCTAATCTGTGGTGCTTAGAATGAGGAGAAAACGAGAATGCCAGGGCTTGAATTGGCAGCTAAACTGAAAACTTGAAGTAGTACTTTCTCCACATTTACATGGGAGGAAGGGTATGATAATGAAGCATAAAGTCTGCTTTGGGACTTGCTCACAAATTCTTCTCTAATGTTCATTTAAGTACATGTGCATTGCTAAAGTTGGGAAGACAGGCAAGTTGAGAAGTAGCTAAGGGACAAAGCTGGAGCTTTGTGCTGCAGCTCTACATTCCTGTTCTTACGAAATGAGAGCCGAGTCATTTGTCCCTAAGACAAGAAGGCAAGTTTTCAAAAGTATTACACTCAATTTCCAGTGTCTGTTTTGCAAACAGAAAATAAGTAAAAATTTCTTCACTTAATACAATAAGAAAATCTAAACTTCTTACCATGATGCATAAGAGCCTAGAATGAACTGTTTCTAGCCAAATGACTGATCATATTGCTTATCACTCTCCCTTTTACAAGTAGTCTTTATACCATGGACAAGCTTCATAAAGACTTTTCTGCCTGCAGGACCTTTATACTTGCTATTTCTCTTCAATGAATGTTCTCCTCAGATCTCCCCACAGCTTCTTCCCTCTCATCTTTGGATCTCACCTCAAATGTCACTCCCTAGCATGACCCTCCCTGATTACTATTTAAAACAACTTCACTGCTTCTTGGGTACTCTATTCTTGTGCAAGCATGGGCTTGTTTGACCTCAGATCCCATCCTTGCCAATCTGTGCCCCTGGACTGCTGCACAGTGAGGCTGACCACTTGCACGCCATATTTTCTAGGCTGGTATGTCAGCTGGCTTCCTATTGCATTTGACTAATGGGTGGCACTGATGTAGAGATGGATAAAATTTCTCTCCCAGTTCTCTCTCTGTAGTGGTATCTCCCACAGTGCCTTATTTTTCCACATGTGGCTTTATCTTACTCCTTCAGGTACACTATGGTCCAGCTTCTCCCAGACAACCCCAGTACCTAGCATTTGGTTAACATGACCTCCTTCCTTTGTTCCTCCAACCTAGGACTGGTAATAACTTTCTGCTATTGCTAATCTCTGGAAAGTCTCACTGTTTGATTGTTTGGCTCTTCCACTAATTCATTACCTTTGTTTTAAATAGAGTATTTTCTTGATTTTATACTAATATAATCTTATCACTCTGCCTTATTTTTTTAAAGATCCCTATTGGTATCTGCAATTATTTTTGTTAATAACTGTGCTGTCTGTGCTACACTGTAGTGCTACTGTTTTTTCTTAGTAGAATGTAAGATCTAATAGGACAGACACTTTGTCTTATTTATCACTGTTTTCAGAATTTAGTACAGTGCCTGGCACATGGTAGTTGCTCAATAAACATTTTCTGAGTAAAATAAAAGTCTGGATGAATTTCTGCAGGTTTTAAATATAGTACCAGTGGTGGTACACACAGTGTTCTCATGCTAATTAGTTATTTAAACACCAAACCTAATGAAAAGGCCATTATTTTTTTTCTAATCCTAATGGAAATATAAGTGTTTTAATTTTTTAGAGGAGGGTGAGAAAAAGCATCTAAGAAGTTTGATTCTATGAGAGGCAGTGTTCTAAGCTGAATCAAGAGTTTTATAAATCCAAATGGATTATTCCTATAAAGCTATGGTGTCCCCATTTTTAACAAATGGTCTTTTATATATGGCTATGTATGTACTTCTGAATCATAATCCTTATAAGAGCCAATTTTTTGATTCATTTGACAATGCTGTGATTCCTTCCGGTTTGGCATTTTACTTTGCAGACAAAATTGATATATTATGTTTCGTCCTAAACAATGTCCTACTAAATATCACACAGATTTTATTCTGTTGGTGGCATCATCTTTAATAATTCTACTGTTGAAGGTGTTTTTAGTTTGCTATAGACAAAGCTTATCTTGGAGACCTGTAAAGTTTTTGTGGAATAATTAAGACCCAAATATATTACAATTGAAATTTACAGTTTGGAAAGTAGCTGTGGAGAAGCTACTGAAATACTATACTTATTTATTGGTTTATTTGTGAATCTTACTACCTACTTACCTATCCATTCAATTGGTATACTGTCATTAGTAAACATTTCTGCCTCCAATTCAAAAAATAGTTTTAAAGGTACTTATAGCAATATATGTCATATACAGAAGTAAATAGAACAGCAAGAGAAATTGGATATAAATTTACTATACAAAAAATATATCATAATATTCTTAATAGTTCCTAGACGTACGTCAATAGTTGGTTCTGAGCTTTCTAGCAACCAAAAACAAAGATAAAATCTGATGATTTACAAGTTCACAGTGTCTGTAGGGCTAATGCATAAAAAAAAAATTACTCAGGAGAAGCTAAGCCTTTTTAGGTACTTAAACTTGAAAAGATTTCCAGTGGGTTCTATTAAAAGGATACTGTATATCCTCCTTTAAGAGTGATAAACATTGCCTGGTCAAGAAAACACAAGGAAAATATGAACTAGGATTCCAAATATGGTAGAATGTCAGAACTGGAGAGACACATCTTGTCATTGTGCCAGCACAAATGAGCTAAGGAAGTGCCCCAGAGAGAATGTCTGATAGTTTTGTTCTATATCATCTAGTGAAGACTTCTAATTTGATAGGTAAGGAATCTGGCTTTGACAAATAGCTTTCTAAAAGGTTTGTAGTGTATATGAAATGCAAGAGTTAGGATTCTAATGCTAATCAATGTCTCTGACTCCACAGTCAAGGTTTTATAAACAAACTAGATAAAAAATACAACCTGATTTTATTTCCCCAGTTCCACAATTCAGTGATAGATGGAAAAAGACTGAATATAGGTATAGCCCAGGCTGTGAGTGTACAAGTTGGTAGGAATTGAAGAGCTTAAATATACAGGAATTAAAAAGCTGGAGTTTGTCAAAGAGAGAAAGAGCAATTGGAGGAGGGTCTAACTAATATATTGTATACTTGAAACTAATAATAAAATATATTTTATAAAATCAAGGAATTAAAAAAACAAACAGGAGTTTGAGTGTTAGTGTGGTCATGTAGAAAAGAAAATGAATGTTAAATCAGACATACCTGATATAAATTCTATCCCTGCCATCTCCCAGTTGTGTGATTTAAACAAGTTATTTATCATTCTAGAGATTCCAATTTCTTATCTATAAAATAATAATAATATATACATTGAAGGATTATTTTAAAAATGTAATTACATGTGTATAACAAGTGGCAGACAGCAAGTACCCCATGATGTTAGCCTGTACTGTAATTATGATTATTACCAGGTCAAAGAAGTAATTAAGAAAGCAAACAATTCAATGTATATATAGAATTTGAAGGTTAGGACAGGTAAATAAAATACCAGACTGGAAATAGAAAGTCATCAATTATAAAAGACAAATCTAAGCATAAGATCAAAAAGCCATGCGTACAGGAGGCAGCACAGCCAGGCAGACAAGATAACACATTCTAATTTTCCAGAATGGGAAAGGCTTGATTAAATCGAGAATGGCTCGATTTAATGCATCATTATATTTGATTCAAGAAATTTTCATTTACTTCCTCCTGGCACAGGAGCCTGTCCTACCACTTAACCCACTTAGGGGACTGATGTTCATGAAAATAAAAATGAGAGCAGATCCTGACCTAATGTGATAAACAATGCTACTGCAAATCTCATCAAAGGAAACACAGTATTTTCCAAAGCTAATTTTGAGTATACATACATTTAAACTCATGCATCCCCCCTGCACAGTGCTAAGCATTTGTTTTAAGTTCTGAATAACACTGAGAAAAAGAAAAACAAACAAAACAAAAATCCATTCTTGCCTTCTTTTAACTTATAATTAAGTAGGAGAGACAAATATAAATATGAAACAAATTAAAGCAAATATATAATTGCATATTATGGCAAGAGTTATGAAGAAAGTTGGTGGTGACTGTTCAAACTTTGGTGTGCTATATACTACATTAAAGTCTGACTGTTCATAAAATGACAACTGAAGAAAACGATGACCAAGATGAAAGAATACAAATCGAGCACTGTTTATCACTCATCATTTTAAATTTAAATATTAGATTGATTTTGTAGTCAACATGCACAATATCAAGAATTTTGATTGCATTTTAAATAGAAAAAAAATCTTCATATATATATTCCCCAAATTAATTTGTTAAAGTTAGTTTAGCATTGCTATTTCTATTTTTGAAATGAGAAAACAGAGCTACATAAGGGATAAAAAAAAATATCTTTATGACTAAGTATTATAAAATCAAGTGCCAAAATTCTTGGTATGTCATCCAGAACCTTCGCAAGTAGTTCCTCACTTTCCTTCAGATTTATTGTTTACTTCCTTCCTCATAAATAATATATTTTCATCTAACCCACTACTTCAGAAGTATACCTAACAATGTCCTCCTTTTCTGTTTTTGCTCATTTTCCCCTCACTCAGTGGAAATATATTCTTTCCCTTTCCTTTTGAATATTGAAATCTTAGTTATCGCAATTTCCCTTTCTTAATGGAGTCTTCTTAAGTTTCCCTAATCAATTAATTGCACTTTATTTATACTTCACTTTTGGTTATTGAATGAAGTTTTTGCATGTGTTCCCCCCACCCTCTGCCTGCCCCTTCACAGTGCTAAGCATTTGTTTTAAGTTCTGAGTAACATTGAGAAAAAGGAAAACAAACAAACAAAAAGTCATTCTTGCCTTCTTTTCACTTAATATAATTAAGTAGGGGAGACAAACACGAATTTGAAGTTAAATATGTAATTGTATATTATGGCAAGTGTTTTGAAGGAAAGTAAAAGCTTACTAGGAGAAAGGCTATTAAGGGAGACCTATTTAGATTTAGGTTGAGAGGAGTGAGAGAGACTTGCTGAAGTAATATTTAAGCTGAGAACTGAATATCTTTTTATTGCAGTTATTTGCATACTTGGGTATTCCCCTGCTAGATTTACATTCCTGTGTGCATATTCATTTTTATCTCCTCTACAGGATCTGCCACAGGATCTTGACTGCTGGCAGGTTCAATAAACTTTGCATGCATTGAGAGAGATCGCTCACCTAGCAAAACCTAACTTGGTAAATTCATCTTGGTTCTGAATAAATGCTTTAAGTTCTCTTTTGTCTTAAACTGGACACTTTGGACTGAGTCCTTGATGGATCAGGAGGCATTGGAATGCGGGTAAGAGGAGAAGGAATGCTGTTGCTGGCCAGGTCTTTACCACAAGATGAAGCTCAGAAGATATAAACTCCAATTCTGCTCATATTAGTTTTTAATCCCTTAAAATCATTGGGAGGGCATTCCATGGGTAATCTTTGTTTTTTTTAAAGGGCTAGGGGATTCTATCATTTAATTAGGGAAGATGAGTTTAAAACGTCAAAACATGTGGAGACTATTATAACTAGAACACATTTAATAACTGCGTTTTTTCCTTTTAGTGGGAATGCCTTTATTTCAATTTACCTATGTGGGTTTTTAGTAGTAATGCCACTGTGATAAGTATATAAACTATGTACTATTTAGCCACCCTCATCAGTATTGATTTTCCAGTTAGATACCTCTAAATGTCCATCTTCCTTTTTGAATCAGTAAGTTCTAACACATTGTATTTAGAGATGATCGAACAGGGGGGTGTATGAAATGTTTTGGCTACAACACTAGCTTTTCTTTGATTTCTAGGGTGAATTCAACTGGTCTGGCTGGGGAGACAAGGTTTCCCATCCTGCTCATGTGTCTTTGCTTCCACTTAAACTTGACTTTCAGGATAAAACAGCAAGTGTTGCTTTTCTGAGACTGATGAAAAACCCAAACAAATAATCTGGGGAAAGAGGCTGAATCTAGACTTTTACAGTAGAGGCTGTTTGTCAAATAGGTTATGCAGGTTGTTGAGTCCAGTGGAGAGAAGCTTAGCATTCCCCTGACCAAAGGAAATCAAAGCCTCATTCTCACTTAGTACAGGCCTCCAGGCATTTTTGAATGTGGTAATTCTTATTATTAAGTAATTCAGTATAAGAATATGATAGTGTTAGAAATAAAGTTAAAATTACTTAATTATCATTAAATAATTCAGTATAAGAATATGATAGTGTTAGAAATAAGAATATGATAGTGTTAGAATATAAAGAATTTTACTAAAATGGAGGTTTCAGAATGGCAGCATTTCTGCTACGGCTAGATCAGAAAAGAAAAAAAAATTCTTACATGAAAAATACTCATAATAGTTTGTATGAACTGAATAGAAAATTAGCATTATTTTCTTTATTCTATTTGCAGCAAAAACGTAACTGGATACTCTATTGTTGTAATACATTGTAATCATTCTTAAGACATTTTCCAATTATTAGTATTGCTCCCTTAGGTGTGTAGCTCCACAATTTAAATAGCAGCCCATGTTCAAAGATGTATTTCACATTGTGTCATTGTATCAGAAGATTAATATGTAATTTTTTGACAGCCAGCAATTTGTGGCTGAATCAGTGATACTTTTAAAAAGAACTTATCAGTATAGTGAACAAAATACACATTATACAATAGTGCAAGATTTTAATTGTCAGTGATTTTTATCTGCGTGGGTGTGTTACATTGGGGATCAGCTAAAGCAGTTTCAAATATTTGATATTTCAGGAGATTAGCAAATTTAGACAGTTAAGGATTCCTTTCATTCTTTTTGGGATTAAACCAGCTGTTCTTATGAGTAGTGCTACTTTGAAGAAAGATTAAAAAAAAAGTTAAGACATGTTTCTAAGACTGAGAAGTCATCTTTTGAGGAACAAAGGATTATTAGTAGATATGAGACTTCTTTTATAAACATTATCAACAGACTTCATTTGAGAATTAAAAATGAATGAAATATGGATTGTACTGTATGGTCTTGATTAAGTCTAAAAATTTCTTCATGGTTCTGTGACATGCAGTTGAAATCATATCCTGTGAGAAGTCAGCAAATGGAAAACAAAACAAAACAAAACTAGAATGGGAAGAGGTTAGAAGAACAGCATCCTGCTGGCTGACCTAAGTACATTTTTAGACAAACAATCCTAATCACTGATGGCCTGTGGCAGATTATTTACACATTTCTAGTGTTAGTTGTTATGTGGGTGCCTCACATTATTTCAGCTATGAAAAGGTGAAATTGTGATGGTGTCAGGTTGAAACCTTATTTGAGAGAATCCCACATTCCACAGTGACTAATGACTGGAAATTCTGGCTTGATAAGAGAAGGGAGAGAAATGAGAGCACAATGAAATAGCATTGGCACCAGAATACTTATTTTTTAGAGGAAGCATTTGAAACTGATCACTTATATTTAACCCTATATAGGCGTATCTAAGTCCCTGTTATGAATTTTCATGTCATCCATTTGGCCATATACTATTTCTCAACCTTTAATATTGCCATCAGAAAGTGTTCTTCCTCATAGTGAGATGAAAAGATTTTGGAAATACTGTGAGAAATTTTACAGTAAAACTCTGTCTTTTTATTAAATACTCAAAAAAATAAAAATAAATGAGATAAATCTATTCTCTTTGTCTTTCCCCAACAAAATGCTTTTTTCTCATATTGGTATATATCGACGTTGGCTACTTGTTGGTAGGAGGCATTGCTGGTTTATCTAGAGGCTTTGGGGTCATAGCGGCTTAAAACTGTTTAAAACTCAACTTTTTCACTTATTTGGCATCTGTTAAAAATTTGGTATGGGTATAGTGTTGTTATTGCTCGTGAGAAACCTAGGCAGCATTCTCAACCTCTCTGCTTATACAGTTTTCAAATGCTTTTGGTTACCAAACCTTGTTCATCTAATCTTATAAGTAAGTTTTCAAAAGTCACCTCCTTACTAACTACACTATCACAGCCTCTGCTATTGCCATAGGACTTTATCACCGTTTACTTGGGTTTCTAAGATAATTTCTTTTTAAGATGGTGTTATTCCCATGTAATTCTTTTTACCTTTTGCTGAAAAATATATAATCTTTTAAAAATGAAAATCGATAATGTCATAATATGTGTTAGAAGACTTCTTCGGCTTTTTTTAACTTACAGCATAAAATTGTACACAACACTCCTTCCCCCCCCACCCCCCACCATAATACCCTATGGGTGCCTTATGGGTTCTTCAGGCTGAAAAAAACATTTTTACCACAGTTAGGGGGCCTAAAATTTTCCCCCTGCTGACTTCTTCCCTCTTATACTGCCCTGACCCCCAAGCAGTCTAACTCTTACCGGTTCTGACTATGCAAATGAAATGGAAATTCCTCTGAGATATCTTCCCTTATTCACCATAATGAATTTGGTTTACCTTCCTCATGTCTCAATAACACAAGCCCACACCTCTTTTTGAGTACCTAGACTTTATTTTTAATGTTAGTTTTTAGGAATGGCTTTATCATTGGATTGTGTCTTATTTACTTTTAGATCCCGAGCAGTCTCAAGCAACTTAATAAACAAGATACAAAAGTCTGTCGAAAAGATGAAAGTCTCAGGTTTAAGTGTTAGTAATTCTAGAGGTATTCATATTTTGAAAGAGCTCAAAGACAGGAGAGGCAGAATGTAGATAATAGAAATGTCTCAAATGCTTTGAATACTATCAGGTAGTTGGCTATTCTATCAGTTAGGAATATCACTAATATAACTAAAATGAACATATTAAGGCTTATTTTTCTCTTGTAATGAGAAGTCTGGAGGTAGGTAAGTGCTGGTTCAGTGATTCAAAAATGTCAGGACAGGGGTTTCTGTAATTCTTTTAGTCTTTTTCTTAAGGCCCCCATTTGGCTGCCAGAATTCTAGTCATCAGGATCACAGGAGAAAACATAAAAATTTCAGGCAGAAATGAGAGTGCCAAGAAAAAAATGTAGGTGAAAACTTAACATGTCACTATGGGGAACTGTGTGGAACCACTGACAAATCTAGGTGACTATGATACGTAAATAACTATGCTTTATTATACTTCCCCTTATTAAGCTTAATAATGATGAACTTATTGGTCCTTTAAAAGATTAGCAAATATAAGAATATACACTGTATTCCAGATGAAAACTTATGTTAGCATATTGATCTATTTAATTTTGCAAAATTTATTCTTTCCATTCAATCCTATCAACAAAACCCTTAACTTGCCATTATTATTTACCCAACTTTATTGATTAAGTAATGATACCATGACAGTACAGTGCTTTTCTTTGGAGATATAAAATATAGGAGAGAATAACAACCTTCTTGCCCTCTAGAAGTTTACTCCCTGGTGGAGGAAAAAAAGAAATCAACAGGTAATTCTTATAGTAGGTGATACATTCTATGAGCAAGGCAAGCCTTCAGAGTTTTGGACAGGTGGCATCTGGACCCACTCCTGTCTGGGGATGGGAGGGCAAAAATCAAGAAGACCTCCATGAAAGAAGCTCACTTACTACTTTTTTAAGAGGAGTAATTGAGGGAGCATGACAGTATTTCCAAACAGATTAAAAAGCAGATATTCAACTATAGGTAGGAGTGTGTTTATGGTATACTACAAGATCAGTAAGCCCTGGATATATTTTTAAGGGTTATATTCATACACCTGTATGAATCACTAAATTCTGAAATATTATTCTTGCAATATAACTTCCTTTTCAAAACTGTTAACTCCCAGAGCATAGAACCACAAAGCTATTCCGAGATACAAATGCTGGAGATCAGCTTGGCTCACTCACCAGCTGAGGAAGTGTTATCTGAACATGTAGAAGTGTGATGAATTCAGGGTGAAATATGTGCTTGTGACATCTGGGTAACATCTGACTGTAAAGGGAAAATACACAGTGTGATAAAAAAAATCTCAGGAACTTAAATGTAAGGTCTGGAATAAAAATATAGATGTGAATTCCTTTATTCTACAAATATTTATTGATTATGTAAAGCTAGATGTTGGAAATACAATGATGAATTAAAAAAGAATTCTCTACCCTCAATATGTTTGTATCACAATTATGGAGAAAAGGAAGAAAAGGTTTTAAAGTGGCTATAGGTGGCATTTAAACTAGGCAGTTATATTACTTCCAAACTGCAGGGAAAGTATACCAAGTGAGAAAAGATGGTTTATTATGAAATCTGAAGCATATTAATTTTAGAAGAGGGTGATGATAGAAAAAGAGGGACTCAAAACAGAATTTGAAGAGGAACATCTGGAGAGGTTAAAAAAAATGAGAGAAGAGTGTATCACAAATAGCAAGAGAGGTATGAGTTTATTAAAAGGAGTCAAGGGTCTCAAAGGCTAACATCAAGGGTAGGAAGCTCAGGACTGAAGGTGTATAATGGATTGAGGAATTACAAGGTTATTAGTGATCTTGACAGGAGCAGATTCGCTTAATTGAAGGGAGGCAGAAACTTTTCCATTTGAGGAGCAAATAGGAGGTGAAGAAGAAATAATAAGTGTTATCTGCTCCTTTCATGAAACTTGGATGTTGTGGGAAGGAAAGAAATAGGGGAATGTAAATTTAATGAAATTTTTAAAATAAATATTAGATTAAGAAAGAACCAATAGAAAGGATGCATCTAAATGTAAGAAAGGATGTAGATAATATATAAAACAACATTCCTCAAGGAATTCAGAGAAGGTGGAATCTAGAGAGAGGTTTTGAGGAATTAGCAGTTGGCTATCTCTTCCACTGAAATCTGAGAGAACATGGAGTTGCAGGATTTGGGGACAAGTATGTCCAGGAAAGTTGAGAGAGTCCTTACCTGATGGCCTATATTTCTCTGTGAAATGGGCCTAAGAGTCTTTAAGGAGTAAGGATCAAGATCTTCAAGAGTATGGTGAAGGTTTAAAATGCTGTCATGGGGAATTTGAGAGAGAGTTGCTTAAAAGCCCATCAGAAGATTGCTAGATGGTCTTGAAATCCCATCTGAAATTAAGAAACTATGACTTTTTTGGGGGAGGGGTGGTACCAGTGATTTTCTCTAGCATACACAATAAGTTAGGTTCAGGGACAGAGGAAGGCCATAGTTAAATAAATACATTGTTCTAGGACTGAGGGCCGGTTGGTTGGGAGGATAAAGGGGTAAAGGATTTGAGGGAATTAAAAGTTTGTCAGAGCCTCCTAGATTTTTACTTCCTCAAAAACTTAAACTGTCTTCTGTAACTACAGCACACTGATGTACTGAGAACATTTAATCCTCAAAGGCAGCAGTCCCCGACCTTTTTGGCACTAGGGACCAGTGTTCCTATGAGAATCTAATGCCTGCTGACTGAGGTGGAGCTGAGGCGATGTTGTTAGCATTAGGCTGCGGCTGCAAATACAGATGAAGCTTCTTTCACTAGCCTGATGCTCACCTCCTGCTGTGTGGCCTGGTTCCTAACAGGCCATAGATGGGGAGCCCTGCTCTAAGGGCTGAGCAGGGCCAGAATAGCCAGGGCTATCAGGTTTGTTACCTCCAGTGGCATAAGTACCCTGGAGCATTTAAAATGTTAAAATACAACGATACACTTAATTAAAATACTAAAATAAAAATGTCATATTTTGTATTATGTAATGCAATGGATGTGAAGCACTGCATTGGCAATTTATGAGATCTATGCAGGTTAGGGATGGCCTCCAGGAAGCTTTGACTTAGAGGAAATAGTTGTTTCCATAGGTAGAAACACGAATAAGAGAGCTGCCAGGAAAAAGTTCTGTGATCAGAGAGGAAAATAGAAATAAAGATTTCAAAGATTTGGGTGTGGCTTTTCAAGTATGATTAGCTGGACTGGAGTGGAGGGGTGGAGCAAGAATTGGGATTTGGATTAGATTTTCCCAAGAGACATTTAAGATCACCTGGGATAATGACAGTCAAATTTGCCAGGGTCTCTCTACCTTTTTCCTTTAGTCCTTTCTTTTTTTCTCTTTCTTCTGCTGAGACTTTAAGGATTTGAAGGATGCACATAGATGGAAACTGGAAGATTATCAGATACTAGGGCAGCTCTAGAGCTAATCTTTTTCGTTCTCATTTGAATAAGTGGTTCATGGCTAACAACAATTTTAGATCCACTAAACACCCTTCATTAACACTTCATAAATTCTAGTTCATTCAATTGAGATTCAAGCTGCTTTAAATTATCAAAATAATTTTTAATTTAAAGCTTTCTTTCCCTACCTCATAAACCACAACGGTATAAATCTTATATTAAGATCTGCTTTTCAGAGCATCTTTGTTGTAGATGATACTGTTGACTTTTAACATTTACAGCTTTCTTTGTGATTTTTCTGTGAAAAATAACACATCAGATAACTGAAGTTTGTTCATCATAAACCATTTTGAAATGATACTGTCTTTCATAGATATATCTTAAGATAATCCTTATTCTATAGTATGCTTAATAAAGGCCTTTAATATAGCTGAGGCAGTTCATGATTCTGTGGTTGGTCATAGTTACAGTTTCTACTTAAAAGGCCTCTAATTTTCATTTCAGAGAAGTTTAAGAGATGATTGTATATAGAAAAAGATTTTGTGGAAGCCTCAGTTGAAAATTCAGAACTGTTCTCACACCATTATGAGGAGAGAATTCTTTATTTCTCTCTTTTACTGTTCTGTTATTTTCTTTCTTTACTTTTTTTCTCTCTTCTATTGCAACTTTAGGCAATTTCATTAAAGACTTTTTAGGAAAGATTATGGTCTTTACTTACCAAAGAACTAGGTGCTAGATTATGGCTCATGTTAGTCAAAATTTAAAAACTATTATCTAAAAACATTGCAGAAAAAATTCAGCATTTTATGAAAGACTACATTTCGTAATTCCAGCAGGATCAATGTGATATAATATGTTACTAAATTGCTAGTAAAACGGAATTACATAATTTTTCAGTATAAATGCAAATATATGTAGTCTTACTACTTGCTGTTCCAACAAATTGCAGTCATTCAAAATGAAATGTATTAGGTTTCTTTAAAGGATTTGTGGCAATAATTTCTAAATCTATATTTGTGAAGGATGAATTGTTCAAATCTAAACATAGTATAGATAACTTGGCAATCTGTTTATAGACATTTGGACTGAACTTTCACAACAGGAGGGAAATAAAATTAACTTATTCAGATTGTGCTTATGTTTAAGATAAGGGGAAAAAAGTGGTTTCCGCTATTAGATCAAGTGTTAACATGTAACCGCAAGAGAAAAAATAGTTTCAGAATGTTCTGTGAAAGTAGCAAAAATGAAATGAAAATATAAATGCATGATGAAAAGTGAACTATCTCTCAAGGGCAGAATTTTCAAAGAGAATTTACTCTAAAATCTCTTTAGATGTTCAATCTGTAGTATGAACATTTAATCTTTTTTTGCTCAGCTTTGAAATTGTAGCCATTCAAATCTGCCTTTCGCCGTTTTAGAAAGGTCTATACATTTGAGAAGGTGTCTGAGTTATTTCTTGAATTAATGCCAAAGGCAAGATACAAGGTCTTTGAATTTATCTTACAGGGACAAAATCAGAAAGTTTGGAGGTTATAATTTTAGAGAGACAGGGAAATGCATAAGCACAAACCAATTCCTGTATCTTGCTAATGGATTGTTTGGAAGAGACAATTTAGTCTGTGTTATTATTCTGGAGAACTCGAAATGACTGCTATGTAAGTTTATTTTTAAATAACTTAATTCAGATTCTTATATATTGAGACTATGAAAGATTCTCTTCTCATCTCATTCAGAGGTGTGAATTTTTAGAACTCTTCCTATTCATCTCATGATATGCTTGGAATTTTCCCAAAGCATGAAGAAGGATGGAGCAAGACTGTTCAAGGTGGAGAAAAGATGGAGAATTAAAGTAGTACATTTCCTATCAAGTAAACTAAATTGACACCTATGTGGAAACTAATCCTTATCCTTTCAAAATAGCCCAGAATTATCTCTGTTTTATAACATAGTGCCTCCTGTCTCTACTTTGTATTAAAATATACTTAGCGTAGAGAATTAAATGTACATAACTGCCTTTAAATTAACAGCAGAGAGATATTTAAAATTGTTTTTAAAGATGGATTTTTTTCCACCTCACTAAAGTGAATAAAGTTTATAAGCCTACAAGCTATTAAGCTAAATAGCTGTGTGATGCTCTTCTGAACTAAAGGCACCTGATTAGGGATATTGCTTGAGACCTGTTTTAATAAGTCACCACTTACCTCATTTTTTTCTAGGTTTTCCTCACTGTAGGCAGGACGTTTCAATCGTTCTCTTCACTCTTAAAGTAAAATCTTTTTTTCCATTAATTTAACTCATTCACTTAGGTATTAGTTAATTAAGTAAGCATGCAGGAATTTATTTGCTCATCTGTTCATTAAAATAAAACAAAAGAATATTGAACAACTACTCAAAATAGTATGTAGTTCTGGGTGCTTGAGGAATTCATTAATTACTAGCACATGACTCTTTTGAATAGCTTGCAGTGTACCAGAAAGTGTAATATGTGTGGTTTTTTAAAAACTATAATACAGAGAAAAACTATAATACAGAGAAAAAAATAGTGTTTCAGGAGAAAAGACCATTAATTAAGTTCATAAGAAGAAGAAATTAGCTACATACTTGTTTAATAATTCATTTCCATTAACCTCTACTTGCAACCAGGAATCATTTCAAACAGATTATTTCAGGAGAAAAAAGATGTACAATTGGTTGCTTAAGATAGATTTTGTTTATCTAGCACCTTCTGAATAATTCTGGGCTGCAGGCAGCTTTATCTGTTTCTAGGTATTGACACCCAGATATCTTCCCGCCTTCCTCACAAATCTGCTTCCTCTAATTTATAGTGCAGGAGGAGTAGAGAAGACAGTTCCATCTAGCCTGCTCTCTTCAGTCCCCTTTCGGGTCATGCATTTTATCTCCAGCTGCTCCTAGCAGTTTTCTTAAGGTTACCACCCCAGGCTTGGAAAATCTACAAAATTTGTTTTATTGTACATATGGAATCATTTCAAAAGGGGATTATAAAGTAGTATAAAAATATTTTAAAACTTGATAAATAAATAAGACTTTCCTCAGTATCACAGAGAAGATTCCTAAATACCTTCCCAAGATGCTCTCTTTAGAATTTCTCAAGTCCCAGTTGATTCTACGTCACTGAGATCCTTCACCTCTCTCTAACATCTTCATGTGATAATCTCCAACTACCTTTCCCTTTAATTGTCATCTCATTATCAGTAATGCGCCTATTCTCTGCTTGCAACTCCAACTCCCTACATTTGTCCAGTCTGAGGTCTTTTTCTGGAGAAGAACCTCTAAGGTCCTTAGCATGGTCTGAGACATAGTTGAAACCTAAGACCTTATTGCAGTCTTTGGTTTGCTTACCCTTTAGACAATTGAACCAATGTGAATGGTAGACATTCTTATTAAACTATAACATGCTAAAGGTCAACATATTCACCTCTCCCAAATACAAATATTAATTTTCAGGGACAGCAAACTCCAAACCCATACCAAGAAATGAAATATTTCCTTAATAAATAAGTCCTATTTTCCTTCCCATGGAGTCAATAAGATTTGCTGAGTTATGAATCACACCAAAATTTGATGGCCTATAACATCAGCTGTCTATTTAGCTTATGATTATATGTGCTGGTGATTTGGTTGGGGTTATATAATCACTTGGCTCTCAAGTGTAGCTGACTATATCCCGCTCTTGTGTCTACTTTCAGGCAGAAACTCAGCTGGGGTACAGTTTATGATGGCTTCATTCATATGCCAGGCAATTGACTCATTGTTAGCTGGGGTGACAAGACTGCCTAGTCCAGGTGTCTCTCATTCCCTAGGACACCTGCTCATGTCATCCACACACAGGCTCACATCATCCACACACCTACTCACATCATCCAGCAGACTTATTTAGTGGGGCTTATTCATGTGGCATCTGAGTTTCCCAGAGCAACAAGAAGGCAAGTCTGAAGAGCAAAGCACTTTCAAACCTCTGCTTATTTCACATTTGCTGAACTACCATTGAGCAATGCAAATCACATGATCAATCCAGATTTAAGGGGTAGAGAAATATGTTCCACCTACTGATGGTAGGATCCACCAAATTACGTGGCAAAGCTATGAATAGGGGAAGGAAAGGATTTGTGGCCATTTAAAAAATCCATAAGACCTATTTTTGTGCAGAGTAGAAACTAGATGTTCTTGCCTAGAACCTACCAGAATAAGAAAGAGACTACATTGTGCTACAATGGCTGGTCCTTCTCTAGTCCAAGAAAGAGTATAAGTTAATAGTTCTTTACTTCCCCACAAGTCTCCCTCTAACCATGAGGAATGAATGATGTTGACAAAAAGAGAATTACTTTTTTTCCCATTGCCATTGGTATTGATAGAGTCAATTCTAGAGATAGTAAAAATGTTAAGACCAAATAAAATAGCATGATTTTGTCATGCTTTAAACTATGGGCTTAGTGTACAGAAGAGTTGAAGTTACTCTTTAGCTATGTAAAACAACCACTCAATTGTTGTTGCTGCTGTTTTTCCAGTTTTTGACTTATTTAAAAATATCAAGACAAGATATAGATCTTTAGCTAAAAAGATATATCAGTAATGTAGAAAGCTGACACAATTTGAAAGATTTCAAAACTCTTTGAGTTAAGATGTTATCTCCCAAAATACCTATTAAATGTATTTCTAAAGAGTGGGGACCAAGAAAAGAAAATCTGTAAACAGAAAGCAAAACTTTGATACAATGTTGCTCAGTACAGAAATTTTATAAAGGAGGTTGAAGGAAAATATAATGATATATGACATTGTGGTGTCTAAGAAGTCAGAAAGTAGTATCGATGCTGAATACACATGAAATTTTCAGAAAGGGGAAGATGTTGAAATATATATCACTTACTTGATATTCTGCCTAGTACCTGGCTGCTCTTGTGTAATCGAATCTTCCATGCATATTTTCGCTTAATTTGGTATTCAAGTTTCACCTTTCAAAAATAATTTGTGACATTAATATCATAAAAATTGTTGCCAAATTGCATCAAAATATGCAAATTTTATTAATGAAATGACTTTTTTAGCATTTTTTCTTTTAATTCAAGAATAAGATTAAATGCATTTGTCTTGCGTATTTTTTTTAAAGGAAAAATTTGAGGAAAAATTTATGTGACATACTTTTATTGATAAATAGTCCAATAAAACTTCTCAGTAAGAGCCAGGGTAGGATGGCCAGAATCTGCACTTTATATTTTTGTGTTTCCCTTTACTCATGTCATTATATGAAAAACTACAAAACATTTACTACACAATGACAGAAAACATATATGTTGAGTTAATAAGGTTGTGGCCAATATTCTTGCTATTTATAATCTACCAGAGTCCAGACAATATATTCAACAGATATATAATTAAATAGGTGATCAGAAAACTGAACAATTGAAGTTGGGAAGTTATAAGTGCATTTTATGTTTTTTGTTTTTTGTGTTTTTTTTTTTTTTTTGTGCGAAAGTCACATTCTACATGCATGTTTAGACCACCTGGGATGGAGTCAAATGATATCTTTCTGTAAGAGAAAAAGGTTTATAGAAGAGATAATCTTTCACGAGTTTTTTCTATGAAAGAAAGGGGAGATTTTGGTCATCTGACAACACTCTAGGTTTTTTATTCTTCTGATATTATTGGTAATTTGAAATAGCTTTTATATATATTTTTAGTATGAAAAATTTTCCCAGCTTCATTGAGATATAATTGTCATATAACTATGCATAAGTTTAAGGTATATAACATAAAGATTTTATAAACATATATATTATGAAATGAAATTACAAAAATAAATTTAGGCCTTTCATCTTAGTACTGAATTCTTGCTATCTTTATATTAGCATTAGACTGAAAATGGGTATATTATTAGTTAATTGGAAAATACACAGTTATAATTGAAACTAAATTTGTTTGTGTTTTCTTTCTTCTATCTACTTCAGTACAAATATATACAGATCTCAGACCCCTTTGTGGGCACTCTAAGTCAGACAAGACTCTTTTTTTACAGAAAATGTGCAGACCACCCAGCCACTGAGACGTTTTGTGTTCTAGGATCTAGTTTCCGAGTACATCTGTAGGCAGCTCATGCTTTTATCTTCTCAGCTAAATTAGTTCCTGCATGTTAAAAAAGGGGAAGTGGTGAACTGCCCCCACGGAAGGCTTTATTTGGTTTTTAAAAGCGGGTTTGTTACGATCCTGCTGTGGTTATTATAGGAGACAATTTTAGCACTTTGAGCTATGTGTTTTTCAGAGGAAGTGTTTAAAGAAGAATTTTGCAAAATGTTGAAGGTTAACATTTCAGCCCTACTCATTGTTAAAGGTCAGGATATGTTTTATGATTAAGTTTGAGAGAATTCTTGGGTAATGTGAGTGACAGGAATTAATAAAAAAATATAGCACAGTGCATGCATTTCCACACTTTCTTGTTCCTACAACTTACTTTTTAACATACACTACTAAAAATTCTTTGTTTTATTTTTCTTCTACTGAATACTTCGTTGGAAACAACACAAGGACTTTCCCAAGTGTTAGTGGGTGGCAATTTTATGTACCAACAACAGCCTAGTGTTAACCATACTGAAAGAGGGCACTGAGAAATGTCTTGATCTTTCTTAAATTATGGATCTATGTGCCTTGTATTTCCACATATGCAGAATCCTTTGACACAATACAATAGTACTGCTTGTTTAGGACACATGATTGGAGTAATCTATTTGTTGGTATAATGATGTAATAACTTGAAATCTCATACATGTTATAAAAAAATCTGGATATACAAATTGGTGTTTTGACAATGAAAGAGATACTAGTTTGTCTAATACGAAATTAGTTTTCTAGTTTTTAATTGTGTCTTTAAAATCATTATTTTGATTTGTAAATTGACTTTTTGTTTTTTTTTTCCCAAGAAAGCAGTTGTTTTGATACCACGTAGAGAAATCATACCTGAAACCATATCACTGCTTCAGTCCCTCAAACATGGCAGGCGCTCAGTGGAACATATTACAGCCAAACAACTGGTAATGTGAAGGAGATGTTAATTATCTATAAAAAATATTAAATATCTATTAGGCCTAAAATGGCTTTCCAAAAGAAATTGGAAAGAACTTAAAAATGTCAGTAACTGATAATCCTTTCTCAAGGATCATCCGAAGAGACCCAAAGACTAATTATCACACATTGCATCTCCATTTTAGAAATGTTAATTGGGAAGACAGATATTTGCCAATAGTCTTTTTAAATTAGGTAAAAATAAATTCTCCTAATAGCAACTGTACTACACTTAATAAGGTCTTGCTATGGGACAGTATGCTAAGTGACTTAGAGATATTATCTTAATTAATTCTAACAACAATGGATGAGGTAGATAATAATATTATTTCCATTTCACAGATGAGGCAATTAGAACATAGGGCAATTAAATAACTTTCCTGGCTTTGAAATAATAAGTAAAGAAGCCAGGATTTGAATCCAAGCACTAAACATTGTATTACATGCTATGGTACTTAAAAAATTAAGTTTATATGTTTTGGTAGAGAGCACATGGTTAGTAGCTGTTGTCAACTTTGAGATCCTAGTACTGAATCTCATTCCATGCTCTGCAGAACTCATAATTGTCACTGATTAAGCTTGTGTTCACTCCCGTTACTTTGTATCAGAATCTCATTTCTGTGCTGGTTTGTACAGAAACCTAATTTTTTGTTTTTATTACTTCATCCTGTGCCACCTTCTTACTCCCTTCCTCCCCCACCTCACCCCCATCTTGGAACTGTATAGATTAAAAAGCAGAATTTTATATCTGCTTTAGTTAATTTTTTTTTCCCAATGTACCATTTTCCATAGCAACTCAAACAACTGGCATTTTTCAAGAAGTGGTTATTACAAGTGTTCTTGTTGTTCTTGTTTTTAAATAGAACAGAGAGTGCCAACAAGGTCTCTATTCCTGCAGAGACTAGGAGGACAGCAAACATTTTATGAGTACAGGATAATGTTTATGTTAGAAAGCAGGAGAAATAGTACCTGTCAGGTTGCCTCTATTTCACTCACTAGTTAGTAATTGTAGGCCTATGTGTTGCAAACCTCTCTTTAAGGCAGGCTTTTTCCAACTGCTGTTCTTGTCACTTAGTATTGTATGTACTTCTGTTGACTCCCCAGCCACAGGCCACATTCTGACAGCTCAGCAGATTCCAACTATGGTTGGCTCCACCTCAGTTCCTCCTTCTCTATCTCTAATCTCTCAACGCATAACTCAAGATTCAGCATCCTGCTTTCCAGTTGTGACTTTTTAATACACTGCCCCCACTTCCTATGTCATTCCATTACTTTCAAGTCTATCAGTGATAAAAATATCATTTATTCATTATCACAATTTTTACATTTAGTTTTATTTGTGTTTGTTTCACATAACAATCTAGCTCCTCGGAACTAGAATGTTGCTTTCTTTAATACCAACTAGGGACAGTTCTGAGTGCCAATAGTTACTGGTTTGAATTATAATATATATGAAAAGTAAATCAGAGTGCGCCATACCCGCACCCCTCTGCCTCTACCCAAGCCCCCACTTCTCAGCCTCTCCATATTTCTCAGTTGTTTTCTGGTAGTCATGTATAGGCATCTATGTATTTATAAAGGATTGTTGGAGTTATATTTCATTTGTTTGTTTTATTCTTCTTTTATCTAGTGTCATCTCCTTTTTCAATGCTTCTCAAATTCATCTTTTCTTTTTCAAGTATCCCACAATTGGTCAGATCCTTATGATAACATACCTTAATTATGGATTTTGAGTTAGGGCTAAAATGTATAAATTAACTAATCTTTCCTCAAATCCAACCTGCACAGCTTCCTAAAACATCCTTTCCTTTGTGTCACCAACAGTTATAGAAAGTATAATGTCATCTTGACTTATCAATTTCAAGTTCCTTATCCACATATATAAGTCTGGGACTACCTGAACTATGCGAGTTTATTGTTCATTGCTTCCTAATATATACAGTCTATTTTGTCCAGACTGATTTCATTCATTCTCTCTTATACACTATACTCATTCTTATCTTTCTTCTTTGATTAAGTTGTTTCTGGGAATTGAAGATGTCTTGGCTGTTTTGTTTGCTTATACTCTAATTACATTTCCCTATATATCATTCATGAAACATAGCCTAGACATTTAATCCTATTAGGAAAAATATATAACTTTCTTTCCTAAATGTCCTTTGCAAAAAATTTTATTCTGTAATTTAACTTTTAATTATTTGTAAATTATTGTTTCTTTGCTCTATTCAACATTAACTTACTTTTTAGATTAGAGGTAATTTCCTTATGTTTAGGTATTATTAAGTGTTCAAGAAGCATTCTGGTTCAAAATTTTATCATGGTCCTCATTATCAACAAAGCACTTTTACATTTTGAGACAGGAAACAAGTGGTCAACTTCCAAAGGCTTGGGTTGATCCTTGCTAAGTGACAAAGAGATTCTGGGAAGAATGCTAAATCTTAAGTTGTCTTTCATTTTTTCTGCTTCTGAAATAAATAATACTGTTAGCAGCAACTTACAGATTTCTCTGTTCATATCAGAAAATACTTTGTAAGAACAGATTCATGTTATTTTTAAAAAGAGCTTCAGCAAGTCATATGCTATGTTTGCCATACATTCAAAAGTGAGAAGGACCTTCTCTTGATTTCTTAGTGCCTAGCTCCAGGCAATAAAAATACATCAAAGTGGTTGAAAGGACAGAGCATAACTTGACCTCCCTCCTGATCATCTGTGCAGTATATTCTCACCATTGAAGGCTACTGGTCTCCTGGCTTTGTTTCCTGCTTACTAGACTGCCTGGTTGATGGGCTTAGGGTGTGACTTGCTCATTTCCTTTTTGTCACCTCACAAAGCCCTGGTTTGTTTGGTTTATCTAAGACCTCTGTGCTACCTAGCTAAGCCTGGCTTCCTGTGCTGTTCGCTGTGTCTCCATGGTCCCAGCTCAGCTGGAAGAAAATCAACTGATGGTCTGAAAGTCCACCAACTTTTTAATGACTTCCACAGACTTCTCACTTTTCCTTCAGTGTTAGCAACAGCCAGGTCAGAGAAGAAGGTAGTAGGAGTGATTAAAATATCTAGATGTTAGCATAATAAAAATGACCAACTTTTTGGTGGGTAAAGCTGCATGGGGTAAGGGAAAGAGTGGAAATTCTAGGACAGAGCACTATTTTCTATTGTGTGTATGTGTTTGGGTTTACTAATACTTCCTATTACCTTATGTTAGGGAAGTAGAAGAATTTTGGATCTGGGGTAAGCCAGATATCTGGATTTGGAAAGGATAGTGGTGAGCCCATAGTAGATATTAGAAACAGATGGAGATTTAGTAATGAAAAAGAAATAGCTTTTTAAGAGAAGAATGGAGGACCTATTTCCCGTGAACACTGAATGTAGACGTTCCTTTCTCAATTAAGCAGGGACTTAGCAAGAGAGAGTTCTTTAAAAATTGTTGGACCTGGTGGAGGATCATTTTATTAGGAGAAAATTTTCAGATGTTTTTCTTAAGATTACATCTCTGAAAGGTGTGGATGCAAATTCAAGATATATGGGTGAGGCCTGTAGATATGATGGGACAGGCTTATACATTTTTTTTTTTGTGGTGGGGGGTGAATAGTCAACCTTCTGAAAACAGTGCATACCATCCAAGGGCAAGGAAAAACCACTTGTGAGTAACCCGTGTCTGTGAAAATTCTGCAGTTCTCCGTAGACCTTGGAATAAAAGTTTGAGAATCTGTATTACATGTTAATTAGTAGAGCCAGTGTGGAAAGCATTATGAAGGTTTCTTAAAAAATTATAAATAGAACTATCATAAGATCCAGCAATTTCACATTTGGGTACATATCCAAAGACAATGAAGTCACTATCTTAAAGAGGTATCTCTGCATGCCCTTGTTTATTGCAGCATTATTCACAATAGCCAAGATATGGAAATAACTCGTGTTCATTGACAGATGAATGGCTAAGAGAAAATGTGAGATACACACACACACACACACACACTGGTATATTACTCAACCATAAAAAAGAAGAAAATCCTGCCATTTTTACAACATGGATGGACCTTGAAGGCATTTGTTAAGCAAAATAAGTCAGATAAAGACAAATACTGTATGATCTCACTTATTTTATATGTAGAATCTAAAAAAAAATGAACTCAGAAACAGAATAGAATAGTGGTTGCTAGAACTCAGAGAAACAAAGAATAGAATAGAATGAGTACATGTTGGTCAAAGGGTACAAACTTTCAGTTATAAGATGAATAAGTTATGGGGATCTATGTACAGCATGGAGACTATGGTTAACAGTATTGTATTGTGTAGTTGAAAGTTGCTATGAGAGTAGTGCTTTAATGTTCACCATAACAACAACAACAAAATGGTAATTATGTGAAGTAAAGGATATATATATTAACTAATCTTATTGTGGTAAACATTTCATAATACATATGTGTGTCAAATCATCATATTGTACACCTTAAACTTATACAATGTAATAATACAATGTAATATTACATCTGGATAAAGCTGCAGAAAGCTGAAGTGAGTCTGAGGTAACTGTCAAATAGTGCTGCTTGTTTACTTTTGCTTTGCCACCACATTCACTTGCCCCCACACTCATACTACTATTATGTAGTATCACATATAATATAAATAGTACATAATATATAATTATTTAGTATTTTAGTGCATCATCAAAAATACACAATAAATACTTCTGAAATGATACTCTATATTTTACAAATTGGGAATGAGAGCAAAATGTCCAGAATAAAGACACTGATATATATTCTTAGAATTTTTGAAGAATGACTTGGTGGTTTGGGGTACTAAATTGAATATAGATTTTAAGACTACTTGACATTACAACCTTCTCAAAGAATAATCTGGGAATTCCATTTCTCAAAGTAGTAGGTAAACCAAAAGCTGAAAAATTTTTTATACATTCTGATGCATGCATGCTGCGTACCAAAAATTTCTACATTTTCTATACATGGAATATGCATTCTCTAATTCTTCTGTTTTATCAAATTTAATTAAGTTATAAATCCTAACATGAATATAAATAATAAATTATACAAATTCAAAGAGTGTAAGCATAATATGAAATGAGCTACTAATTTTTTAAAAATGTATTTTTTAGAGTATGAATTTAATTTAATAAATTTTCAAATTAAGGTTGGCTTCTAGTTTCAGTTCAGTATTTCACAATGAAAAAGTTAATGAAAAGCAAAATGATAATTGGTAGTCAAAAAGTAATTTTTTTCTAAAATATTTTATTCCTAGAAAATATTCAACAAGTTATAATAATCTTAAGTTTTCTAAAATACCTCTCCTCCAAATTGGGCCCTTTAGAAATTGTAGTGGTTCACAAATTCTTCAAATTTAACAAATGACTTTAGAAAATAATTACATGAAAATATAACAGTATAGTGCCAGGAATCATTAATTCATTTCTACAATTAATGAAATATTTATAATCAGCACTTTGAAGGGGAAATTTTCTTACAGGAGTACCTTGTGTTAGAAAGTGTGATCTCTGGAACAAAATTCCTAGTTTCAAGTCCTATGTCAGCCATTTACCAGCTGTGTGACCTTGGGCAAGTTACAGACATTTCTGTGCCTCAGTTTACACATCTTAAAAGTGGGGATGAAATAGAACTTATTTCAATTGGTTGTTAGGAAGATGAACTAAAGTCATATAAAGTACTCAGAACATATCCCAGGCACATAGAGAGTTTTATGTAAGGGTTAGGTGTCATTGTTATTGAAGCTCACAAGTTGCAAACTAGTTTACTGCAGATTGCTTAAAACATTTATTTCAACATTTAAATATCAGAAGAATGATATAGAAGTGTAGCTTCTCCTGGCAAATGAAAAATATCTGGCCATATGGCAGCAGGGTTAATGGTCATAAATAACCCTTACCACTCCTGGGCCTGCTTCTCTTGTTCTGTTCAAGGTCACATTTATTCTTGCAACTCTAAGTGAAGCCACAGTTCCTTGAAGTCCAAGAACATTTATGCAGCAGGACGTGCTGATGGGAACACACAGGACCGAATTCCTGCTCAACCCTGACCTTTTGAAATTAAGCACTTAAAAAAAATATGTAAAAATGACAAAGTTTAAAAGAAAGTCAGTGAAGACTATATCAAATTATTTCCATAAGATTTATGTCTTGAGAACGTCCTTTTTTTTTCTTTGTTTCTTTTCCTCGTTTTTCTTTGTTTGTTTGTTTCTTCCTTCCTTCCTCTCTCTCTTTTTTTTCCTCTCTCTCCCTCTCTCTTTCCTTCCCTTCCCTTCCCTTCTCTTCCTTTTCCTTCCTTCCTTCTTTCCTTCCTTCCTTTCTTTCTTCCTTTTTCTATTTCCTTCTCTCTCCTCCCTCCCCTCCCCCTACCCTCGCATTTCCCCCTTCCCTCATTCTTTCCTCTCTCTCTTCTTTCCTTCTTTTCTTCCTTCTTTCCTCTCTCTTTTCTCCCTCCCACTCCCCTTTATTTTAGGCCCTTGCAGCTCATTGAGTTTCAACTGTCTTCACCTTTGTCCCATCCTGTGGTCATTCATTCATGTACACAGACTATGCTTTTCTGTGAAAATAATCAAGATTTAGCCCTTAAAATTGCAGGTGAGTTAACCACAAGATAGTTCCCAAGTAACAGCTTATTATCCTTACCTATCTGTCTATTTTTAAAGCTCCCTTTGTTTCTTTACTTTTGCTGTGCTTAAAGTGACACTTCTTTTTCATGTCCCCCGCCCAGTAGGTAAGACTCATTAACCATTTAGTCCAACAGAAACAGAGCAACTATGAAAATAAGTCCTATGAGGGAAAACATCAATATTAAAATATTTCATTTTCACACCATTAAAAATGTTGTTTTAGCCCATGAAACTCTGAATATCTAGATCCTCTAATGATAAGCACATCACTCATAGATCTGACATTATGTAATTTACCTAAGCAAATAAGACAGCTTTCAGGCACCTTTTCTTTCATCTGAAAGAAATAGTTCAAATATTTGTGGTTACATATGCATTAACACTCTGATGTTAAGGTGATAAAATTCTCAAATTTTTCTAAACTTATACTGTGTTTTTATTATATATAAGATCTTAACAGAGACAGCATTTGCTTTAATCAGTGACAAAATGTCACTCAGACTCTTAGGTTGATTCATTTTAAAACTTACTTTAGAAATGTGTTACAGTGCTATGCATTAAATTACAGATTTAGATGATATTCTTTATGGTTTCTCTAAATTGCAAGAAATAGATACGATAAAATGTTATGCATTTCAGTATATTCTGCTTCAAGTTGTCAGTTGATCATTTAATAGTAAAGTTGGGGTTTTTCTCTTTATATGTGATATTCAGATTAATTCTGAAGCTGACATTTTTTTTTTATCACACAGAATACATTCACTGCTTCAGCTTACCATAAATTGTTTTATCTCTTCATACTCTCCTTTTAAAAAAATCTTTAAATTTGTAATTACTGTCCTGAAATATCTCAGGAAACTTCATCCATTTTGACATATAAAAATAGCAGCATACTAAAACTTTACTCAGGGGCATAACTTCTCCACCATATCTCTAAAAGTATGAATTTTCAAACTCTGAGACAGGTTGAAAGGTAGACAAAGGTATTATTTTTACTGTGTGGCTTCTATTTTTAATTAAATTATTGTTTTAGTCATTTTAAAATGTAATCAATAGGTAATAAAATCATCTTTTAAAAATTGTTAATTTTTTCAAAAAATTTCAAGAACCATATAAATATGTGTAGTCTGCAAAGCCTGCCTTCTATACTAGCTAGCGCAGTTCCTGGAACATAAGAGCTACTTCGTATATGCCTGCTGAATGATTTATTTTATCTTGTATACTATTCAAGATGCTTAGTTGTTTAGAGAAATCTTTTATAAGATGGCTTTACATTCAAGGACTCATAAGAGCATAAACTTTGGAGAACTCTATAGGTCAGTCTCAAATAACTGACTCCAGATCTGACTCCAATGTCTGATGCTATTATTGAGTCATGGAGGGTATTTGCCAAGCAAAGAACAGCCAGAGGAAGATGAATAAGATGTGTAAGGGACTTGGATAACTTTAACATGGGCAATAGAGAGATGCATTATATATGTTTAGTGTGGAAACGAGAACAGTAGGAAGAACACCCTATCTTTAAATATTTGAATAATGACTAAGATATCCTTTCTCCAATGAAAATTTCCATAGTAGAGTAAAGAAAACACATACTTGTTACAACATAATAAATTAAGCTCTAGTGGAGTCCTCTGAGTTAGAGAAAAGGTCAGTGACTCCTCTGCTTGGAGGGGTTGGTGAGAGTCGATCAGGGAGATTCCCCAAAGAGGCTATCCTTGAGCATAGTTTCAAAGGTGAGCTGGTGTAGAATGATTCATATCATGACACAGCCCACCTCTGAAGAAAGCCCTGAGATAAAACCAAGAGTATTGCCTTTTAACGGCAAACTATCATTTTTGGACAAGAGAGTTATTTTTGTCACTTGATCTACATTGCTCACTCCTGAGCTGTGGCATAATGTAGCATGCAATGGCTAAAATGTATGAAGTATTTTTCAAACTGTTGACTTACAAGTGAATTATTGGACAACATTTTTCTTTTTTAGGTTTAGCAATAATTCAGCCAATTCTATTTATGATTATCTGTTCTTGGTGATAAAATTTTTTAAAGAAGGTGAGCAATTCTGTGAAATTTTAAAAAGTGTTGATATTAAGTGGTTAAGCATTCTTATATTTTTATTAGAAAAAGAATTAAATATCATATTTCTAAGCAATATTTTCACCTAGATAACTTTTTCTTTGTTTTATTTTATTTTTAAGATTGCAAACAAAAGATCTCCAAAGCATTCGCTATTTCCTTTCATATCAAATTGACAAGCTTCATTTGTTTAGAATTTTATTGTGTTAAGTACTTAGCTATTCAGTTTTTTAAGATCCTGAAAATAATTTTTTAAAATTAGCAGAAATTGGTTACTAAATGAAACTGGATTACACTTCTCTAAAGATATTTAAAAATACAATATCTATCTGGCCAAGTTGAGAGATGATCTGCCTGATTCTAGAAATGAGTTAGTTGACCATTTATTCACTCATTCATTCATTCATTCATTCAGGAATTATTTTTTGAGTGGTTATTGCTTACAAAACACTGGAGATTCTCATTATTTATAAGATGTTATAAACACATATACAAAAAAGGAGCTAGTTCTTTCAGCATTTATATTTCAAGTCACCTCAGAAAGCAGTGCAATGAAGGAGAAAGGGTACAGCTTTAGAGTTAGCCTGGTTTAGGTTTCAATCTGGGCTCTGCTATACAGTACCTGTA
Organism: Macroglossus sobrinus; assembly: GCA_004027375.1. NCBI lineage: Eukaryota > Metazoa > Chordata > Mammalia > Chiroptera > Pteropodidae > Macroglossus > Macroglossus sobrinus. The sequence goes on along the minus strand of PVKZ01000122.1, from coordinate 45,133 downwards.
TAATTTTGACAAGTTATTCAATGTCCTGGTTTTGAATATCAAACAAGATAAAACCTATAAATACCTATAACAATGTCTAAAATGAGTAGCCATTCAATAGCCAGCATTATCATCATGCAAACAGGCACAATTAATTGAAAAGATTAGCTTATTTGCTATTTTGGAAGCATTATAGAATGTTGAACAATAAATAATATTGATTGTTTATAATTATTCACATTTAAACAATTTGAGTAAAAATTCAGAAATGTTTACACCTTAAAAAGGCAGTTCTGGGTGTAAGCAAAGAAAACTGCTTTTGACACTAGGGAAAAAACTGTTAATAATGTTAAATCTCATTAAATTTGTACATTTTAAAAATTTTTGTAAAAAAATAGTTCTTTATTTTTTACTTATTTGGATGAGAAAAAATAAATACAGGTAAGTTTAATAGATTCTTTTTACTTTCTTTAGTAATTTCTAATACTTATGAGATCTCATCATTAAATTTTACAGCTTTTTCCTATGTGTTAAGAGTTCACTTCTCTATATTTCTCAGATACTCAGTTTCAGATATTTTGTGCATTATTTTCTGCCTTTCACCTTTTACCTTTCAAAATACGTGTGGAAATAACATTTATAAAGTATTATTGTGCTATAGTCATATATGTCCTTTTCTTTCTGTGTTGATAATTGAGCTATGACAAGAAAATAATTATTAGACTGATATTCTTTTGTCTGACAAGAGGCTATAGAATCCAACTAGAGTTTAAAGTAGTCTAAAAAATCTTGGATCACGTGAGTTCTGTTCATTTCAAAACTATAGAAACTAGTGTAATAAATTAGAAACATTTGATTATAGAAAATAAATCTGAGTTTAATACTGATTTGGCCTTATTTTTTGGTCCTAACATATCCTTGGCCTCTCCTTTAGAGAAACCAATTCCTTAAATGTGTATTTCTAGACCTAATATCATAATCTTTGTACTGAAGGATTGTCTACATTTATTAGGATTTCCAGAGACCTCTCCTGATAGAGGAATATCCTGGAGTCCATGAACTACTCTCAGTGGTTTTGTTGGGCAGTTGTAGGGCATTTCAGCTTTGCACTTTCCATTGGTAACATCTGCTTTTCTCATATGTTTTAGGTATATAGAAAAGATTTCTAGAGGATGTCAAATGCCCTTATTTCTTTCCTGGATATTTTTTAAAGTATATTTTCAAACTTCCCCACTAATTAAATTCTTCCTTTTCCTTTTCCTGTTTAAAAATTCATTGTGTTATACAAAATGGAAGCCTTGATTTCAGGGAAGTAGGCTACATTATCATTTACTCCTTGAGCTGTCATAATAGGAAGTGATTCCATCAAATAAGAAAAGAAATATGAATGAAATCTGTACTCTTTTAGAAAATGTAGTCAGCAAAGTTCAGTGTGAGGCAGAGTTTGGAGGTTGTGAAGAGGTAGGAAAGAGACCAGAACATAATAGCCCATAACTTATATGTAGATACTTGATCTTTACCTATCAATTTTTAAAATTATGATCTATGTTACCTAAGCTGAAAATGACAACCTACATGTTTTGTGGTTCATTCAATTCATTTAGTTGAAATATATTGAAAATCTCTAAAATTTTGGCCTGATCTTCGCATATTTTCTGCCTCACTGGCTAATTATCCAACTTTAGGACATTCACTATATGTTTCTCTAAATAGAAACTGGTCATAACAATGTCTCCTTACAATTTGTATCAGCCATTTTAAAGCAAGATTAGCCTTTAAATTGCCATTCTAAATTATAAAAATTTCAGGATCTGAATATTAACTTTTCTCACATTTGAATGAATATTCTTTATGAAGAAATCATCAAACTACTAAGTTTTTGCACAATGAAGGAAACCATCAACAAAATAAAAGGACAACTTTATGAATGGAAGTAGATATATGCAAATAATATATGTGATAAGGGGTTAATATTCAAAATATTTAAATAAGTCATATATAATTCAACATCAAAAAAATAAACACCCATTAAAAAGTGGGCAGAAGACCTAAACAGACATTTCTCTAAAGAAGACATACACTTGGCTAATAGACATAAGATATTCACTATCACTAATCATTAGAAAAATGTAAATCAAAACCACAATTTGATGTCACTTCATACCTGTCAGAATGGCTATTATCAAAAAGTCAATAAATAACAATGTTGTCAGGGATATGGAACAAAGTGAACCCTTGTGCACTATTGGTGGGATTGGTGCTGCCACTACAGATAACACTATGAAGGTTCCACAAAAAAATTAAAATAGAACTACCATATGACCCAGCAATCCTACTTCTAGGTATTTATCTGAAGAAAATAAAAAGATATATGCATTCTTACATTTATTGCAGAATTATTTATAATAGCCAAGATATGGAAGCAACCTAGCTGTCCAAAGATAGCTGAATATAAAGAAGAGCAGTGTATATATATATATATATATATATATATATATATATATATATATATATATACAATAGAATATTAGTCATAAAAAAGAATGTAATTTTGCCATTGACAACATAGATGGACCTAGAGGGTATTATGCTAAGTGAAATAAGTCAGACAAATACCATATAATTTTACTTATATGTGAAATTTATAAAACAAAATAAATGAACAAACAAAACAGAAACAGACATAGCTACAAAAAACAAACTGATGGTTGCTAGAGGGGAGAAAGGTTAGGGAATGCATGAAAAAGGTAAAGGAGAACAAGAGGTACAAACTTTCAGTAATCAAATAAATAAGTCATGGGGATGTAATTTATAATAGAGAAAACAATAAAAAATATTATAATAACTGCATGGTGATAGATGGTTACTAGACTTATTGTGGTGATCATATCGTAAGGTATATAAATGTTGAATTACTAAGTTGTACACCTGAAACTAATATATTGTATGTCAATTATAATTTAAAAAAAGAAAGAAGGAAAGAAATTAATCAAATGTCAATCAGTATACGTTTAATGGGTAACATGCTTAAATTTATTTTTAAGAAACAGAACTGACATGATGTCAGTTTAATAACAGAGTCCATTTCAGCCCTAACCATCACACGAGAAACTGGTAAAAGCCAAGTGTAGTTCATTTTGATAAATGATGCATCTACCATATCTTATATTTAAAATGCAATTTTTGTTTAGGAAACTAGCTGAGTTTTCAAAGAGTTATCATTCAGTTATTTATAGTTATTGAAATTATTTTCAGGGCCTCCATCTTCTGATATGGTTTGATTTATTAAATTTTATAAATTATATATAATATATGGATGTTAGTATAGATCAAAAAATAAAATGAATAAATAAAGAAGTAGTAATTCTCCACCCTTCTTGAGATAGCCAATCATAGTTTGATGCGTATCATGCCAAACAGCTTTCTATGCTCGTAAAGACATGTATTTATTATTTTATAGAATCAGTTGTGTGTTTGTGGTGTGTGTTTGTGTATTATATCATTTATTTCCTTTCGATTTTTTTTACAAAAATGGGTGTCATAGACATTCTACAAGGACAATACAAGCAAATGTAACTTACTTTTTAAATAGCTGCATGATATTCCATATTGTAGACATACCAACTTCCTTCTGATGATAATCAGCCTGTCTCTAAATTATTGTTACTACAATCAATGCACTACAATTGATTGTTACTACAATAAATGCTAATGCCTCAAAGATATATATATATTTTTATTCATTCAAAGATATATATATATATATATATATATATGTGTGTGTGTTTATGTATATATATGTATGTAGATGTATCTACATACATACATAAAACATATAGTATATGACTAAAAATGTCTGAGTATCATAAAAGGATAAGATTCTCAGAAAAAATTTTATGACAAAGTGCTTTTTTAAAAAATTATTTTTCTTGTAAGACTGATCTTCTGATAGTTTTATTTCCACTTTGTTGATGATCATATTTGCTTAAATTTTATTATAAGTTTTTCTGAAATCATAAACTTAAGATGCTTATTTCTTATCAACCATTATTTATCAAAGAATAATGTTAGAAAACATTTCCAGAAGCTGGTTCCTAAAAAAATCATGTTGAGAATGGCTTAATGTTTTGTAACCAGCTATCTGAAATTAACTTTTTAAATTTTACTGATTTATTTAACTAATTTTTTAGATATAGAAGTTATATTACTGCTACTAGTACAGGAGAAAGAAAAACTAGAAGATAAACTGAATTTTTATGAATAAAAATGTAGAACACCAAGTTGTTCAGCAGACTTTTGCCTGGAATTTTCAAATTTTAAGTGGGTTTTCATATTTTATTTCACTATATGACATGTATTCAAGTTGGATGAATGTGACAAATGCTGCAAAATTACCCAGTAGCAATTTATAATTCATTATACAGTAATCTCCCTCTTATCCATGGTTTTACTTTCCAGGGTTTCAGTTACCACAGTCAACTGCAGTCCAGAAATATTAAATAAAAAATTCGGGAAAGAAACAATAAGTTAAACTGCATGCTATTCTTAGTAGTATGATAAGGTCTTGTGCCCTCCCACCTGATGTGAATCATCCCTTTACCAGTCATGCTGTATATGCTATCTGCAGCTTAGTTACTTACTAGCTGTCTTGGTTATCATATCAACTATTGAGGTATTATAGTGTTTGTATTCAAGTAATTCTTAGCACAGTGATGCTGGCCTCAAATATGCCAAAGAGAAGCCATAACATGCTTTCTTTAAGTGAAAGGTAAAAATTCTTGACTTAATAGGCATTTTACCACTTTACCCCATCACAAGTAGAAGACAAGTGAATACAGTACAATAAAATATTTTGAGAGAGAGCAATCATATTCACATAACTTTTATTATAGTATATTATTATAATTGTTCTATTATTATTCTTGTTAATCTCTTACTGAGCCTAATTTATATATTAAACTGTATCTTAGCTATGTAAGTTTAGGGAAAAATACATAATATATATAGGGTTCAGGACTATCTGTCATTTCAGGCATTCACTAGTGGGGAGGTCTTGGTACATATCCCCCATGGATAAAGAGGAAACTAATTTATTAGTAGTTTTTTATTATTTGTGTGAATTAGCTTATGCTTCTCCTCCTAAGTGTTATGGCTTCTCTATGATTGTGGCTCAGCCTATGGCTACCCTTTGTTTTTAATTGGTAATTTGGTACTTCAATAAAAAATTAAGCTGTTGGTCCTGATCTTTTTTTGATTGCTTCAATGCCTAAAATAATGTTCTTTTCCCTTTTTCCTTTTCTAATTATATCAATTCAAAGCACTTACTCTTAAATTAAATTAAGGAAGACATTTAAATTGATATAAATAGACTAAACATTTATATGTACAAATTGGCTAACTATGCTTCTAACATTAATTTATTTTTGTATTTTGCCTAGAGTATGCAAACAGATGCAGCAGTAATGATTCCAAATGTTTTTAAAAGTTGGATTATATTGAAGCAGTGTCTGGTTAACCTGAAGGAGAAAATGCAACTGATATTGACTGGCATGTCTCTACTTTGAAAATAACCAATCAATTTATTTAACAAAAAAATGAATATTTTTATCAATAACATCGAGTTTTATTATTGTAAATATTCCTTAAAAATAATCGTTCTCTTGGAAAAGGAAGAAACAAAGATCATAAAATATGGGAATTTTATCATTGGCTAAAACTATATAGCAAGCATAATTTGGATTTGGACTATATATGTATTTTAACAAAATCATTTCTCTTAAACTTGACAGGGGAGAGGAGTAGGATGTGTAGCTTTATAGAGCAAACATATTAGCAAATCACTTTCAATATTAAAAAAACTCAATATACAATCATAAAATTAAAAATCTAGTCATGAAACTCTAGAGATGAGTTTCTACAAGCCTCATACTTAATTCTCTACACACTTGAAAGCAATATTAAATTTTGTAACTATTGTTTAACTTGTGCTACTTGCTTATATTATCTTTTTAAGTGATTTTTCAATGTATTGTTGTTTATAATCATTCAAAAAACATTTGTGAACATTTGTTATGTGTAAATGCTATGTGCTTGCAGCACTCAAGCTAGATTTGCTTTTTGCCGGGAGACAGTGAATGAAAAATTTCAATTCAAGATTAATCAAAGCTCGGCAAAATATTTCCGATTTCTTGATTTATAAAGTATCATTTTTCTGCTCTCCTAGTAATCAGTGTTTATCCTGTTTAAATCATGTAATCTATTGGACATGCAGTTTCATCATGTAAACATTTTGGAACACTTACAGTCTAAATGGCAGGCTGAGCTGATGCTGAAAAACATACTCCTCATTACAGATACATAGAATTACAGAAAAACTATTAAAATTTTATAGCTGTATGAAATTATATAGCAGAGTTTCAAAAGAAGAAAGTTCAATCTCCAGTTGCTGGAAACCAACCAGTAACAAGCAAGGTAGGTGGGAGTTGAAACTGAGTGGCCCACAGGGTAAATCTTTAGAGGTTGGGATTTTAATGGCAACAGAACAGCAGGATTCAAGATTGCAGACTATGTACAGGAGAGACTAGCCCTCAGCTTTTTGCATAAAACTAGGAGCTGAAAATATGTAGTTCCGCTGGAAACATGCTTCTTTCTTATCCTAGGAAAGGGTGTAGATTGTAGTCACTCATCTTACACTGTGTAGGGAAATACTGTCAAAAAGCCTTGAACTTTTATGATCCTGTGGAAACTCTGAGCCAAGAAACTAACATGAAATCTAATCTGAAACCAGTAAATATTATATCCCTTAACAGAGCCAATATCAAAACTGTCTCAAAGAAAATGTCTTCTTAATAAAAGGCATATGCAGTACCCTTACAAAAGACAATTAGATGACCGCAGCAACCTGTTCTTCCACTTGTGAATAAGAAACTACTATAGGACTTGCCTTCTTGACAAAAATAGCCTTAATTTTTATCTTACACACAGAAGTTAGGTCAAAATGGATTGTAGACTTACATGCAAAAGCTAAAGCTACACATCTTTTAGAAAAAAACAGGAGAAAATCATTGTGACCTTGTTTGTGTTAGGCCAAGATTCTTAGATAGGATACAAAAAGCTTGACCTATAAGAGAAAAGAATCAATAAATTAGACTTCATCAAAATTAAAAATCTTTTGCTCTTTCAAAGACACCTTTAAGAAAATGGGAGAAAATATTTCAAAACATATACCTATCAAAACACTTGTGTTCGGACATATATAAAGCTTACAATTCAACAGTAAGAAACAATGCAACGAAAATATGTGTAAAAGTTTTGAGAAGAATTCTCAAAAGATAAAATATAAATAACCAATAAGCACACAAATAAGTACTCTATATTATTGGTCATCAGAGAAATGCCAATCAAAACCACAGTGAGATTCCACTACATTCTTATCAAAATATTAAAATTAAAAAGACTGAAAAAGTCAAGTCTGGGCTGAGGAGTGATGTAGTAGTGCAACTGAAAATATTCATGTACTGCTGGTGGGAAAATAAAATGGACAATCACTGTGGAGGACAGTTTATCAATCTCTTACAAAGTTAAAAAGATGTTTGTTACATTATCCAGCAATTTCACTCTTAGGTATTTATTCAAGTGAAATTAAAAAATACATATCCACAGGGATACACACACAAATATTCATAGAAGATAAAAAAGTAAAACACAACAACAAATTAAATATCTAAGAACTGATGAATGAGTAAACAAAATGTGTTACCTCCATAAAATGGAATATTACACAGTCATGAAAAGAATAAACTATTGATACACATTCAAACATAAATAATTCTCAAAAGTATTATGCTATATAAAAGAAGCCAGAACCAAAAAAGTACATATTGTATGGTTCTAGTCATCTGAAATTCTAGAAAAAGATAACTAGTTTATAATGACATAAAACATACTAGTGGTTTCCTAAGATTGAGGGTGGAATAAATGACTGCAAAGGGTTGAGAGGGACTTTTTTTGTATACTTGAGAATATTCTTTATATTAAATGTGTGGTACTTTTTACTGTGTGAAAATGATACTTCAATAGTGCTGATTATGAAAATCTTAAAAACATTTTTTACCACAGACAATAAGCTCATAGAAGAAGGTTACAAAGAACACAAAGAGAATGTCATTAAATCAAACGCCATAAGATAGTAGATGCAGGTTATAGGATAAGTCACATCTAACTCCAAATAAAATTAGGGATTTGGACTGAGTATACTGATGTGGCTAAATTTACCAAATCTTTTGTCAGTTTTATTAGAGCAAATAAGTATATTTTAATGCCTTTTAGAATTGATAGTCTCTTGAACAATAAATCTGCTTATGATATAAACTATACTATTGGGGCTGCTTCAAATATAACTAATAATATGTTTATATGCCATCTATGCATACTGGCAAGGCAGGTATGTGACCACTTAATGAACAAATACTAATGAGGAATAGTTTATGCATAAAATACTCTGATCAGTAGTTCAGAATTCTAAAAGCAAATTATATAGCATTTGTTCTCAAGCAGTCTTTAAGCTTAGTTAAAAAGACCAGACTAAAAATGAATGATACCAAAGATACATTTAACATGCAGAATACACGAGATATATAAGGGACAATAGAATTGTAGAAGTTCAGAAAAAGGAAGATCACCAGATTGCTGTTTCTCCGAGTGTGGATCATGTTTCCTGGTTGTTTACTGGATGACTTTAGTTGTTACACAAATGAACTTCAAACCAAAAAAGTCATTCCTTTGTGCAATTCTATTCCTCTCACAATGATGTCAGTAGAAAGTCTAAATTTGGTGCTATCACATCTGTACTGCATCCCTAGTATTTACTAATCTCCTCTCTCTCTCTCTACACCCCTACACTTTCCTGCCCGTGCACCATCCCGCCACTACCACCAAAGAGAAAGCAGAATCAGGATCACTGCCTTAGACAGGAAATAGCATCTAGTAAAAATTTTTAAAAATTATTTTGCATTTTTTCTCTTTATAGTTATCTTTATTTAATGATCAATAATAGTTTTCCATTTACTAAATTAGTATCTTATCTGTAAAACTTTTAATATTTTCTACTTCTCATTTCTTTATATTATTCTGAAAATCCTAACACATAACCCAAAGCAGAATTAGATAGATAACATCAACAAAAACAAAACCAAAATTCCTGCTTCAGCAACTTTTTTTAAAAGGTAGACACTATTTGCAAGATTTAAAATCTTAAACTTTAGCATTCCCTAAGCCTTTTGACATTATTATAAAAATGAAGTAAAATGGAATATACTCATATATAACAGAAAATCCTTCAACAAAACAAAAACTGTTCCAGCTTCTGCTTTAAAAATACTGACTATACTGATTTATGTCTGACTCATTGCTGATACTTGGAATTTAGGAAGTTGCACTTCTTTGAAATAGTAGGAAAAAGTCAGTCTTTATCCTTAGGGGATTATGGTAACAGTAGGTTTAACCATCCTAAATTCAGGTTTTTCTATTAAAGTTAACCAAAGAGTAAGAAAAAGAATTGACTGGAATAAGTATAGTTAATAAGTAATATTAAAAGCCACAGGTAACTAAAAACTTTGCTACCTATTGAGAATCGATTACTTTTGTAGTGACTTTTATAATTGTTATATATATTTCACTTTTCTTTTTTGAGAAACTAGATTTTTAAGCCTAATATACTATCAAATACTTAATGATACCTAATACATATGTTTGGTTAAAAAAGTGATATTTTTTCAAAAGTTGATAAAAAGGATTAGGAAAATGAGCTCTACCCAAAAGATAGCTTTACATTTGTTTCCAGATTTATAGCTGCCTAAAAGGAATTTAGATAGAGGATCTGCTCTAGGAAAGGACATCTCATCACAGATAACTATAATTTAATATGAACTAGGTGTGATAGAGAGGAAGAAACCTAGCAAGGCCTCTTTGGTAAAAGTCCTCTCCATGTCCCACTGTTAAAGATGACCCGGGAAACTTGCTTTTCTATCTGCAAGTGAATTGCCACCTTGACCTTTGGTTTCAGAGTACATATCCCCTTTGGTCCTTAGCTCAAGATGGCATGTAAGCCTCAACTACCCAATGTATCCTTGGACTCATATTCTAATGAAATTTCTGTATGTACATACATATTAAACATGTTTGCTTTCTTTTGTTAATCTCTCATGTTAGATCATTAGTGTAGCCTGAAGGATTTAGAAAAGTAGTAGGAAAATTTTAGTCCTCAATGTTATCGATACGTTGCCATGTGTAACACTGCACTTATAGTCAGGGGATAAGAGTGGATATTATAGATTATTGACTAGGTAGAAGAAAACCATGCTGTTACTGACAATACCATTTCTAATGCTTCAGACTTATGGGGTAACTAGGACAGCTTTTCCCTTCCTCACTGGAATTTGGTAACAACTGAATTAATTTATCATATATGAACTAAATCATTTCAAGCAGAATTGATTGATATTACATAAGATGTTGGAAGATAATGTTAATAACCAAACTTGTGAAAAGCAAATAATATATAATAATAGAATTTCAATATGTTTATTTACTTTCTTTGGTAATTTTCTTAGAAGAAAAAATTTTCTCAAGATAAGATTAAAAACTATTTAAAATAAGTTTTAGTTCATTTTTGATGAGATTGATTTTCCTTTTTTTTTACCAAAGGCCTTCTTTCATTAGTTTAAGCTTTCTGTACCTTTTCTTTTCTCCCACATGCCAGATGGGTCTCAGCTAAAAGACCACGTATTCAATTAAGCATTCTACTATCCAAGAAACTTTTCTTTGAAAAGTTAAGGGGTTTGGTCACCATATTTTAGCAAGATAAAATTATTTTAAATTAATATAATTTTAAAATATTTTTACATAATATATAAAATTAATGTATTTATTTAAATTTAAATAAAATGATAGTTTTGTTCTTCAAACTTCTTACCACATTTTTTTAAACTTTCTTTAGAGAGTTTTGTCATGCCTATGAACAGTTATTGTTTGTTAGTATGTATGTAGGTTTGATATAATAATCTTCAGTGAGTGAGGAAGAATAACATGAGGAAGAACTCATAAAAGTTAGGGAATCACTTTTCAATTTTCAGTTGGGAGCAACTTCAGAAGAAATATCTTTAAATGGTCAAATGACAGAGCTGGGTAGGGTACAAGTAAAAATGTCTACAAATGAGGATTTTCAAAATAAAAATGGTAAATTGTGCTTTATCTTTCCTGGAAGCATATAAAATTGTTTTCTTCTCTGAATATAAGAACAAACGTTATATACCCTTGTAGGTTTCTTTCTAGTTTGTCTGTTAATTTCAGTATAGTTTAAAATCATTAGTGAATCTGGAAATGTAAAGAAAGAAAAAATAAACCTAATTAGCATTAAACATATTTTTCTAAAATAGATATAATATTTGAACAAAAATGTAATTATATTTTAAAGCACATTTAGAAGTATCATCATCTTTGTACATCAAATTGAAACCAATATTTCAGAAAAACGAGTTCATGCTTTTGACCTTTAGGTTTTCAGTTTTCCTACTTTTGTTTTTCAGTGACATATATGTAGGTTTAAAGGAAGGATTCTTTTACATGAAGATAAGTAATATTATTGTAACATATTTATACACATAAAAATAATGAACAAAAAATATTTATTTATATAAAACCCACTTAGTAAATATTTATGAATTTTAATAAATATTTTTCATTGTTTTTAATGTTATGTTGTAAGAAAACTATTTATTAAAATATTTAGTCTATATTATTAAATATAATTGTTTAATTGTATAATGAATTCTGAAATTCAATTTAAAATTAAACACCACAGGGGGGCACTATTTACTAAGAAATAGTTAAAGTACGGTGTCCTCACAGGGATTAGAATCCTTAAAAAACTACTGTATTTTTTTTTCTATCAAAATTGGTCATCTATTGCAACTGTTGAAAATAAATACTGAATTCTTAAGGGTGAAAATGGTAAATGTTTTTTTTCTCTATAAATTGTTTTCTGTGTACCTTTTATAAGTATTGAAAAACTTAGAAAATGTTGAATTTGATTTGCTGATTTATACTTTTTGTAAATGCTTACAGCTGAAAAGCATCGAGAGAAAGTGAATAATAAATATTACCTAGGCGTTAGAATTTTCACCAATGTGTATTTGCAATATAAATACAGTAGTTGGTTGAATAATGGCGGGGGTGGGGTGGTGGTGGTTAAAATGAGAAGTTAAAACATTTAAGCATGAATATTGTGGATTTATAGCCACAGGTCATAGAACCTCCTTTCTCTTTTCTTTATTGTTACATCCCTTTTCCTTGCCAGAGTCCATAATTAAATATCTATCCTGTTTATAATGAGTTCAGTTATTGAGACCTTAAAATAAATACGTATTTGAAGAAATTTTTTTTATTTTTTCACTTTGCTTTGTGTAGGATAGTCTATTCATTCATTTATCTGACACAAAACTTTGAGGAAGTTGCTACTGGATTTTATGGTCTTGTGATCCATAAGATAATGATCTAAATAGTTGTCTTGTACATTTGTATCATTTATACATTTAATTAACCCATAAAACCAGTTATGGGGAGCTAGATACATATTAACTCTATAAAAAGGGAATTCCTGCAAATAATATGAAATAATTCCAGTGTCAAGGAATTAAAGCCCAATTTCCTGGTGGCTAGTACACACACCCAAACAGGTCAGGGATCTTCAAATGTTGGGTTTGCTGATGTGTTCAAACACCTACTGGGTGTCTGATGTGAAGTAGGTTCTCAGTACACATTTTCAATAAATTGAAAAAAATAAATTTTTAAACTTCTAGCATAAGTAAGCAAATTAAAAAGTTTTTTGTTTGTTTGTTAAATGTAGGGAAAGATGGCATGACACTGAAATAAGAGCTAGAAAAACAAAAAATTCATTTTAAAAGTTACATTTCCAATTTCTGGGTCTTCAATAAACAGAAAATGAAATAATGTAAAGTTTGTTATAAAAATTTTAAACCATGTAATGTAGAAGTTAGCTGGAATTGAAATTCAATGACCTTTGATATAAAGTAGAGATACAGTGACCACATTCTTTATAATGTAGAGATATAGTGACCATATCCTTTACAAGGAGAACAACATTATCTGGAATAGATAGACAGAGATAAAGAACAATACAAGGAATAAATAGATAGATGATAGATAGATAGATAGATAGATAGATAGATAGATAGATAGAGATAAAGAACCCTACAAGGTCATGGGTAGGCATGAAGAGCCAGTGAATTTTGAACATTAATGTTAATATGACCTGACCTGTGCCTCCTGGTTAGAACTTGAGAATTTTGGTCCTGACCTGTGTGAACAATAAAGGGACTATATACTAAACCTGACAAGCTCAAGGGAAATCTGCATGGCAGGACTTACAAACTTGCCGACCGAAAATAATCACACAGTTTGGCCCAACCGAAAATAACCACACAGTTTGGTCTGAACATAAAAATTCCTAACTAAGCAGGTTATGGTAAGATTTATGCAAATATGTAACCCTCCTTACGTCTTCTCCTTTAATTCCAATGTACAAAATAAGCTGAAAAACTGCTGTTCTCCAGAGGAGCATTTTCTCAATCTGTTCAGATTTTGCTTTCAGGCATGTCCTCAAAATTGTGGCTTAAATAAACTCTTATAAAACTTTTCTATTTTGTCAACACTTGAGTATCATTGCAATTATGCCAGTAATAAATGCTGGGATGATGTTTGGGGGTTAACTAATGGAAATGTACTGATTTAATTAACTGATCATTTGTCTTCAATCCTTTATTCTGTTTTGGTTGTTATTTTGGTAGCTTCCTGTTTGCTGTTTGCTTTCACTGTTTTTTTCCTTTAATGATAAAAATCCTTTCAATTATGAACCCCATCTCTTAGACATATGGAAGTTTTTTGCAAGTGACTGGAGACAACAAATTACTGTTCTGCAGTCTCTGGTCTAATAGTGGTAGGCAGGGAGGAGACACATACTTTATCCTACTTTCCTGTCCTATCCATGTTTCTTTCCTCTTCTTTGGTTTCCTTGACTTCCTGCTCTCTTTTTACCAGCTCAAGCTGTCTCTCATATTGTTCTTTCTTGGTTAAAAAAGATTTCCCCCTGGGAAGCCTCATTTAAAGGTATTTACATGATAACAAAGAGTAGTTCCTAAAAGAGAAGGAAAAAAATTCTTGTGTGAGGTAGTGAGGTTTACTGCTGAAGAGCACAGACTCCAGAGCAGACTTTCTGAACTGAAAATCCAACTCAGAAACTGCTAGCTGTATGATGTCAAGCATCATCACCCACCTCGTTGTTCCTCAGTCTCCTCATGTGTAAAATAGTATCTATCTGATAAGAGTACTGAATGAATGAATTGTACAAGTGTAACCCTGCAAATCTTTACTTCTTTCAAAAGACTTTTCTCTTTATTTTCTCTTTGATCCTAACTGGCCTTAGGCTCACTTGCTTCTTTTCTTTCCTTATCCTTCTGCATACTACAGAATCACTTCCTTAATCATTAAGTCTTTAGGTTAGCATCAAACAGTTTTAGGAACAAAGCCTCATATCTGTTGACGCAGAAACAGAGTTTTAGGTCAAACTAAAGACAACATCTTGCAGCTCCACACCCTTGAAGGCAGAACACCCTACCAGCATCCCCTGGAAACCTGACAGAACAATGCCACAACTGACCTGAGGACCTGATGTAATGATCAACTGCCTCCTACCCTAGCCCCAACCAATCATGAGAGTCCACAATGCCAACTCCCTCAGCTACTAATGCATTTTACTCTATATAACCTATCCCCTAAAGGCCATCGGGGAGCCAGGTCTTTGAGAGCTAGCTCACCTGTGTCTGGGGGCTTGACACCATTTCCTGAAATAAACCTCTACTTTCTTTGCTGCAAACTCTTGTCTGTGTCTTTTTTGGCTTTGATGTGTACAGGCAAAAGGAACCCCTTGAGTTGTGTTACACAAGTAAAGTTTTAGCAGAGTGCCTGGCACATAAGTGCTACTTGACTGGTAACTGTGTCAGGGGCAAGATTTTAGACAACTGTGTGTGGGAAACAAAGGTGTTG
This sequence comes from Macroglossus sobrinus, assembly GCA_004027375.1. Classification (NCBI taxonomy): domain Eukaryota; kingdom Metazoa; phylum Chordata; class Mammalia; order Chiroptera; family Pteropodidae; genus Macroglossus; species Macroglossus sobrinus. The sequence goes on along the minus strand of PVKZ01000122.1, from coordinate 30,034 downwards.
AGGAGGTCTTGGGTGGTCCTAACATTTGTTACATTATACCACTATTAAGTTTTATATCTGCTTTACCTGAGAATAAAGTCTCTTGCAACTGTGACCTGGGTTGGGTTATCATTTGTTCTTTCAGGATTTGAAGGACTTTAAAAGGCAACAAATTTTGAGCAAAAAAAACTTCCCTTCAAACCAAGGAATAGATGCTCTAAAAGCATCTGATGTTTTATTATACTGAAGCATTTCCCAATATAAAGACAGTAATCATATATCACTCCTCAAAATTTTTGTTTTCTTTTTAATAAATGGTAACAAAGTTTGCTACAGATAAGTGTATACTCATAATGTTACAATGCCACAACACCTCTAATACCAATATTGGTTATAAAATGTAAATTTTTTTCTTTTTAGGAAAAAATTAATGTTTTATTGTATTATTTTTATTTGCATCTTATTTAGGTTTTAGAAAATAAGACTATTTTCAGTTGACATTAACTTGGCCTCCTTTCAAAATACATTATTAAAGCAATTTACATGGATATTAATATTAATTTATAGCACTACTAAGGAAATGTTATATGAACTTGCTTATCATTTAGAGTTGCTAAATCTGTGACTATTAAATGCTTTTTTCAATAGTAAGAGGACCAGGAAACAGGATGTGGGTGAAATTAGAGCAAGAACATTAATTTATCTATATCTTGGTGACAAATTAAAAGCACAAAATCTGTGCCCCAATCCATAAAAAAAAAAAAAAACTTAAGAATTTCAAGATAACAACATCTCAGCATTAAACCAAGTATAGGTCAAACATCCATGAAGCTGGTCCTTATTGTGCATTGTGCCCAGGGAGTATAATAGGCTTTCAATTGCCATTCCTTGCTTTTTCCTTTCAAAGGTGAAAAAAATAATCTTCAAATATAATTGGGAATTTTTTGAAATGAATTTTATATCAGCGGTCCCCAACCTTTTTGGCACCAGGGGCCAGTGCTCCTATGAGAATCTAATGCCTGATAATCTGAGGTGGAGCTGAGGCAGTGATGCTAGCTCTGGGGAGTGTCTGCAAAAATATATGAAGCTTTGCTAGCTTGCTATGTGTCCCGGTTCCTAACAGGCCACAGAGGGTACTAGTCTATGGCATGGGGCTTGGGGATCCCTGTATTATATTATGGCAAATTGCCAAGTTCCTAGTAGATACTGAAAGCTTATTCTGTAATTGCTTCCTTTGCAGTTTTGAACAATGTTCTTAATACGAAATAAATACTATTTGTTTGTATTTTGGCAGAGTATGACAGCACTTCCAAATATTAAGTGTCTACCATTCAAAAGAACTTTGGAAAACTAGGAGTTTATCATTTCCTTAATTAAATCACTCATCTCTCTTAATCAGTAACATCTTATAGACTATTTATTCTTTCATGCAAAACATAAACACTATGGTGAATGCTCTAGATCACCAAAATGGCCTTTTCTTCTTCATAACAGCTTTGGCAATTCATATCAGTTTAGTCTGTGTTTTCTATGTCCCACATCAGGCTGTTAGTCACACACAGAGAAGCACATAAGAAATTTGAAATTGAGATGATTTTGGAATTCTCTCAGTACCCCTTCCTCCTTGTGCCCTCCAAGGAAATATACTTTATTCCTTTTCTGAAAAGTACAGAGTATGCTACTTTCAGTTTTTTTGACTAGATCTAGTCCCCTATTCATGTAGTAACACACTGAGCTCATAAACTTTGGAATCATTTCATAAATGCTGATGGAATATTGTTGAAACAGAAATATGTCAAAGACAGGAGTGAGTTGAATTTTCAGAATTATTGGCATAAATGAAAGCTTTTGTTCTATAGCTTCCCTTTTCTCTTTTTTTCTTATTCAGGTAATTTTATGTGCAATGGGAAGATGTAGACTTTTTAAAGTATTTTATAACAGTTACACTTGTTACTTAATAGTAAGCCCTCTATGAATTGGAGGTTATGAATTTAAATAGACATATTATAATTTTGACTTATAAATAATAATTTCAAAGATTAAACACCCCAGTAAGATAGTATGTATTCTGGATACACCAGATGGGCTGGTTCTGTGCCAATAACCTTAGTCATTTTTAGATGGGTACCTATGGATATACATTAAGGTATCCAGATAGCTAGCATAATACTTAGTCCACAGTTGATGGGAGTCAATAAATCAAACTGGAATGGGATACAAGTTTGAAAATTAGAGTTCAGTAAATATAAATCACTAGAAAGCTGAACATAATTTTTCTTTCCAGACAGTTTAGAGAATGATTATGAAATAATAAACATATATAAGTTTATCCAAATCTAGTCTCCTCATTTGAATGAGTTGGAATAGTTTGCTTTATGATCTAGTGCAGAACCAGCAAACTTCATAACTAGTAACTGGTACAACAGGTTCTTTTTATTAAATTATTCATTAACATCTGTGATCATTAGAAATTGGAAAATTAAACTTAGAAATTTTAATTGAGACCACATGTAAACTATATATGGGTTTTTGATTAAGAGAGAGGAGCAGGGAAATTGAGGTATATAAAACACAAATTAAAATGATAATGCAGTTATTAGGCTAATATGTAGCAAAGCAGTTTATAATAAATACTAGTTTGAGAAACTGGTTAATGTTGAGTTTAAAATAAGAATAAAAAACAGTTGTAATCTGAAAATAATACCGCATTGTTTCAGGATCATGGTGACCACAACAAATGTTGGTTGAGTCTTTTTCTTTTCTGTTCTTTTAGCATTATGTTTTAAATGTTTATTGATTCTAATAGGAGACATGGGAATCTCTGATGTCTGGGTTTATATTTTAGGAGTTAATTATCAAATCATTTCTCTTCCCTGCTATGTATTCCCACACCTACACTAATGTTCCCTTTTCTGCTTTGAATCCATGAAATTCTATATTCAATAATTCTGCATATGAATTTTTACTGTATGCATTAAAGGAGTTAAAGTATAATTGAGTTTCTATTCTTATCATTAGCTGACAAAGTGACTAAGAAATCAAGACCTAAAGGAACTCAGGTTGTTAGAAGGTTTCTGTGACCCTAATCAGAGCATATTACTCACTGTTCACATCATTTTCTTAAATGGTCATAATATAGGGAATTTCTAAAGTTGTAAAACAGTAAACATGAAACATTAAAAGCAAGCATTTGAATATTAGTAAAATCTCTGAGTCTAACATTTGCTCCTAGAAAGTTATCATTTTTCACCATATAAACAACCAGCAGGGAGATCAAAAGATGCTCAACATCACAAATCATCAGGGAAATGCAAGTCAAAATCACAATGAGTTCACCTCACACCTTTAATAATAGAATGACTATTATTTTTAAAAAAAGGTAAGTGTAGGCGAGAAGAAAAGGGACTTCTTGTACACTGTTGTTTGGAATGTAAGTTGGTATAACCACTTTGGAAACCAGTATAAGTGTTCCTTAAAAAATTAAAAATAGAACTACCATAGGATCCAGCAATCCCACTTCTGGGTATAAACTCAAAATAATTGAAATCAAAATCTCAAATATATGTTTATACTCCCATGTTATTACAGCATTATTTACAATAGCCAAAACATAGAAACAACCTAAATATCCATAGCCAGATGAAGAAAGCATATGTGATATATACATATAATGAACTATTATTCACCCTTCAAAAAGAAGGAAATCCTGTCATTTGGAACAACATGGGTGAACATTCATGGATAAACATGTCATTGGAGGAATTATGATAAGTGAAAGAAACCAGACATAGAAGAATAAATACTACCTGATCTCACTTATATCAAGAATTTAAAATAGTCAATATTATAGAAGCAGAGAATAGAATGATAGTTACTAAGCAATGGAAGGAGAGGGGGAATTGGGGAGCTATTGGTCAAAAGACATGGAGTTTCAGTTATGCAAGATGAGTAAGTCCTAGAGATCTACTGTACAGGATATGAATATAGTTAATATTATAGTGTATACTTAAAATTTTGTTAAGAGGGCAGCTTCTATGTTAATAGTACAGAAAGAAACAAAAGGGAGGGAGGAAAAATTTAGAAGCTAAATTTATGGCACTGCTTTTGGTGATGTAAATACTTACCTTCAAACTTATCAAAATGTACAGCTTGTTGTATATAAATCATATCTCAATTAAATATTTTAAAACCACTGACTTAAAAACTAGCACAGAAGTAAAAGTTCTTTTTAAATCGGCAACTATAGACTCTATGGATTAAGTAACACTATTTCCCCTGTAAAACATACTAACATTCAAGGCAAGCAAAATGAGAGTAAGATGGCTACTCTTTTGTCTGTTAATATTTTCTGCTAGCTTTAGTTGTGTGTGAAATCATACATTAGTTGCATTTGCTTTTATAATTATATATTTTAAATAGTATATGAATAAAAAATGCATACATACAAAGCTATTGTTTCTATGAAAATTCAAAACAAGCAATACAAATTGGCTGAAAAATTGCTGTTGATTTAAGTATGGGAAAGACAACTAATTGTAAAAGACAGGAAATGTATAAAAATCTAGAATTTAACACTCCAATTACACACACACACACACACACACACACACACACACACACACATCTTTATTTTAAAGAAATAGAGAAAGAGATAGTGTATTATGGATGTGAAAAATATAAAAAAAATGTTGCAGAATTAAAACCAGTAGACACATATCTAAGCAAAGGTGTGGCCCTACCAAAAGAATAGCAAAGAAACGTACATTTGCATGTTCTAGTTACTCTCTAAATTTCAGTAGCTATTTAATAAAGAAAAATCTACATATTATCATTTCCTTTATTTAAAATGACTTCTTGGTTCACTGTACTATAACTTCTCTCCCACTGAGACACTTGTAGTGAATACTACTGGTTGCCTATCCAGTCTGCATTGTTTCTGTTCTTACTAACAGTATCTTAATTTTATCTGTAGTAGCATGGACCCTACAATAATCCCCAGTGTCTCTAACAATTAGAAGTGGTCATGTGAAAGAATTTTGGCCCATGAGATGTAAGAGGAAGCAACCAAGGCCGTTAAAGGAGCCTGTCTCCTATGACACGTGGATCTTTTCACCCTTTGTTCCTCCCTTCTCACCTTCCTGAAATGCCAAGTTGATGCTTGGAGCTATGGCAGTATGCTTGAGAGCATGAGGATGAGAGTCATTCTTTAAGACTGCTGTAATAGAAAGTTAAAAGGAGCCCAGTCTCTGATGACAAATGAAGTTACCATACATCTTTAGTTTTCCAGGCTCTAGATTTCCTTTACGTTAGAAAAAAAAAAACAAACTCTCAAACTCCTACTTTAAGTTTTTGCTTTCTTTTTTTGTTGTTGTTGTTGTTCTGTTTTGTTTTAGTAGCATAAGATGATTCTTACCTGATTGCTGACCTTTGCAATTGATGTGGGTTCCTGGGTCAAAGGGCTTGGCTGGATATATGGTTCAGTCATTCTCTGTGACACAGAGAGTTTACTTAATTCTCTGGACCTCAGTTTCTTCAACTGCAAAATGGAATTAATAATAATCATTCTCATAGAATCATTGAATCAAGCAAATGAGATCTGTGTAATTGGCTTAACACTCACCTGTACTATGTGCTCAGTAAGTGCTATTTTTAAGAAGGTCCCAAATGACTTTAAATCTCTAAATCTAGTGTATTTTCTCAGTACTTATTTAATTTTGACATACTACTATACTAAGAACCCTTTTTCCTTTTTGAAACTTCTTATTCCTTTTTGAAACAATCTTATACATTGAATTTAAATTTATCTCTCTTGAGGATACAGGCAAATTTACAGCACATAATAAGGTCCATGTACATCTGGGTACAGGGTGGACAATCATGTAAAAATATGGTACAGCAGGCAGAATTTCCAAAGTCATAAATACAGAAATGTAAAATGGAACTTAACTTTTTTTTTCTATTTTATTTCTTGTTCTGAGGTACCATTCTGCCTGATGTGGAAAAATTAATCTAGATACATTTGTAAATTTAGTGAAATTCAACTGATTTCTCCATTTGTCATGTTGAAAAAGTGAAACTTAGACTGTTTCTCCTTTATTCGTTCCCTCCCCTCTACAGTTGATATTACCCCTGTTGATAGTATTTGTGCTGGGGGGTAGTCTTACACAAAAATAAATAAGGCATCAGCTACCCCTTTCTCAGCCATGTGTTAGTTCTGTGTTGGCATCCTTTGAGAAGTCACTCTGTTCCTCCATAGTATTTTCTTTCATGCCGTGAAAACAGATAATTTTTAATCCTTTCTTTCAAAAGGATGCAATTCTTTTACTACCATCAGAGAGATCCTTGCAGACATGCCTAATATTTTTTCTTTCTCAGCCAATTTTTAAACTCTTTCCCATAGTTACAGGGCCCTTTCCTACAAATTTCTGGGATTACAGGGGGTTCCAGCTGTCCAGGGGTATTAATTCTGTTACTGACACCCCTTGCCCTTGTCTCAGCAATCTGACTTTCATGCCACATGGAATTAATGACACCAGTAAGGCTGTCAATTCCAAATTTCCAGATGAATGTGTGAGGTACATGAGAGCTCCTCTCTGGGATCCACAACGTCCACTGCTGATTAGCACACTGCCTGGTCTCCCCTCCAGTTTAGCTGATGGCAGTTTGCAGAGTACAGAAACAGGCAAAATTCACAAGTTTCCGTTTCTTCACTAAGGTTCTTCCTTCTCTCTAGCTCCTGAGTTCTTAATCTGTTAGGGTGAGGATTGTTATAGAAGGCAGAATAAAATAGTTCTGTTTGATAAATACCCTTTCCAGTCCTTATGTATTATACTTCAATTACAGCCTTTCATCTTTATGGAGATACATGATTGTTTTATACATATTTTGTAGATTTATAAAAAGTGTATGTTCTTTGTTCAAAGGATGAGACATTCTTTATTTTAAATTAAGTGTATTGGTTAAATTACTACATTTCTCATGACATTACTTATTTTTATTTTCTACTAGATTTGTTCATTTCCAAAAAGAATATATTGAAGTTGATCACTATACATTTATTTTCTTATTTAAAACAACATATTTGGAGTCTCTGTTTTATGTTCCATACTAATTTAAGACAAATTGTATTTGTTATGATTACCTCATGTTTCTCTTCTTCCTGATCACTGATTTTAATCTTTGTACCAAATATGGCCCATGTAAGATAATTCAAAATATCTTTCTGGAAGAAAATTTGCATTTCTGACAAATTACTTACACAATTTTCTAACATATTTTAAGATTAAGAGTACTTCTTGAAAATTAATTACTCATTGACACAGCTGACTGTACATCAGGAATCTAATAATCCTCACATATTCTTTTCTTTCACCTTGTTACTTAAAAAAAAAAATCTAACTGCCCCCCACCACTCTTAAAGTAAATGTCTGAACCAAGTAAAAAATGTTTTAGTTGGCCTGTTTTAAGTCTCTTGCAGCAAGCTTGAAAAAAAAAAAAAGTAACATATACTTATATCTAAATTTCTGAAAAGATTTTTTAACAGTTTGAGTGATACTGTATCTGATATTCACATAATCATGCCTGCTTTTTTTTTCATTCACTTGGTAATTATTTATTCTGTTTTTGGTTTTCAACTATTTAAAAAAACATTGTATTAAGTGCCTTTTTCGGGTATATATCTTATAGCTGACATTAGGTTTTTGATACTTTCTGATGGCCTGATTTTAAAGACCAATTCAATCTATTAATATTTAGTATAATTACTGACATACTTTATTTTATTCCTTCCATCCTAATTCAGATTTCTTTTCTTTTTTTTTTTTTTTTTTTGTCTTTAGGAAAAACTGTTTAGACATGAAAATATAGCAAATGGATTGCTGAGTGCCCTACCCTTTCGGTGAAGTCCTGGGCCATGTTCTAGCAGGCCTAATTTGTAGCTGACAGCTTTTCTAGGGATGTTGTACTTGACTTCCTTAATTGCTCTAATAATTTTTCTGTTAAAGTTACCACCTGTCACCTTTGGCAGTACTATGGGCTGACCATGTGCTCTGTTTATTTTGAATCTCTAGTATACTCTGCCTGCCAGTTTTTTGTTGGACTGTCATTCTCAATTTGTTGGCTCTTTGACTGTCAAAGTATAAGAGCTGGGGGTCTTATTGGTGAAGTGAGAGGTGAGATAACTTTCTGCTCTGGGCTAGTGGCATGGGGTCTGCTGAAGAATCTTCTGTTCCCCAAGCTCCTCATATACTCAGTCATAGGAGAAGTGAAGATTCAACCCAGCCATTGCTGAATGAACCCATCCATATATCTCTGTGATGTTACCTATTTCACAAATCTGTTTCTTTGTGATCCTCATCCTGAGGTTTCAAAATTCTTTTTCGAGTGCTGACTGAGTCAACAGGAGGTCCTTAGGGGGTCCCTCAGACACTATAATTTCATCTCCTCCCAGGTTCCCAGGAACCCAAGCAGGTTTTATCACTGGGCAGAGATAGATAACTTGGAGCGGGTAGCAGAAATAAAAAGGGCCTTGTCAGGTCATCATCTCTCCAGAATTTTCTTGAGAACTCAGGTTTCTCTTTGGAAAACCAAGATTTTTGATGATTTATTTTCTAGTTTACTCTCTGACAATTCTAAAACAATGGGTGCTTTCTTGTCTAGTTGTCCAAATTGGTGAAGGGACATCAAAAAACAGTTGATAAAAAAAAAGAACACATCAATGAACACTTCATGTATCTTACTGCTCTAGCTGTGTAGCCCATTGTGAATACAAAGTACCTGTATCAGGAGAGGGCTTAGGTGGACAAAGGGAGATTTGGCAGACACTGCTGCTGCAGGGGGGATTTGAGACCTGATGGAGACAACTCAGCAGGTAGTTGTAGAACAGGGCTCACTTAGGAAAGGAGTAAATGGGGCATTAATATAAGATTTACCAAAATAGGCTGGGAATTTGGGACGGGGTATGTATGTCTCTGCAAGGAATAAGGAAGCATGTAATTCTAAAGCCAAATAACAATTCAAGAATAGCAAGAAATTTTCACTGCATTATTTGGGGAGTGCCATTACTGAGTAGAATGAAATCTTCAGAAGCTCTGATAGTTACCTGGCATATAAGAACCTAAATTTTGTTTAAGCTTAGCCACAAGCTACTTGGATGATTTGGGAATAGATATTTAAAGTTTTTCAAATTTAATTAATCATCTCCAAAATGAGTTGTTCAACTGGATTAGCCTTTAAATCGCAGGCTAAATTCAAATTCAGTGACAATTCTTGATAGGTCATACACTCAGACATGCACATGCACATTCTGGGATGTGTGCACATATCTCTCTCTCTTCTGCAACTCAGGCTTCCTGTTATCAGTGGCTTAGAATTTGGAGGGGAAGGGATAGAAGGAAGGTGCCCTTCTGGGTCAATATGCTGCAGGTACATATAACTATAATAACACTGGAACTTTAAAAAAAAAAGGCCATGCGTTTATCTGGAGGCAACATATTTCACAATTGCGAATACTATTCTGATGGCTTTACTAAGTGACATACACATGGCTAGATTTGAGTGGGGCCTAGAGTACAGAAGGACTTGGTAGCAGGTCTCGGCAGGATGCAAGAGGTTTTGACCTGCCAGATCCTGTGGTATCAGAGGCATCGGTGGTAGGAAAAATTGCTGTGTAAGTTTGTGAGGTTAATGGTTAGCTCCAGTGGGATAATTACAGGACAGACCCTCAGAGTCTCTGGAGCAAAGCCATGCTATTTGAGCATTCTAGAAAAAGTTTCAGTTGTGTTTCTGGACCCTCATTGACACAGAGCTCCGGACAATAGAAGATCAAGTGGCCTTGTAGCCAGAACTTCCCATCAAGAGCTGGCTTCTGTCACACTCACTAACTCAGATCAGTTCATCATAAGATAGAAATAGCATATCTGGGATCAGTCATGAGCAGGGTAAGAGAACACAAATAAACTATATAAACAGGTAGTCCAAGCTTCCATGAAATCCACTGCTGTTCCATCAGTACCTCTCCCTCAATTAATACCATAGCTGCTGTGGTAGGTAAAGGGTTTCTGACTGCTAATAGAGGGAAAAAAATGAAGCTTGGTTCATGAAGGGATGATGGGTTGACTTACTGTGTTATGCAAAACAGTAATGCATTATTGGTATACTAAAACAACCACTTAGGTTGACCCTGCAAAAAGTGGGGGAGTGGGAAATCCTCCCAAAAGACCAAACTGTAGGCTTGAGATAAAGATATTAATATATATGGACTCATGGACAACATATATGGCTTGGCTGTTTGGTCAAGGACATAGAAGAAGATTGGATGAGGCTTGAGCTGGAAACATGTGGATAGATCTAAAAGACCAAGAGACCTATGAGCATAAATTATGAAGATCTTTGTATCAAATGTTGGCACCCACTGTCCATCATGGAAGAAGAACTAAACAGTCAAGTAGATGAATCAGTCAGCTTCTGATATTGACCAATCAAGTGCTAGAACAATGAAAACATTAATAACAATCATGGCAGCAGGGATTAAGACCATATGAGCACAATAGCATAGCCTCTCACTCACCAAGACTGATCTAGCTCCTGCCATTGTTGAATGTTCAACCTGCTAGTAACAGAGACCAATGGTGAATCCCTGAGGTAACACCACCTTTCTACTTGCCACTTGGTGGCAACTTAATACATCAAGCTCCTTCTATCCTGGGGAGAGAATCATCTTGACAGAAACAGACACATATCTGGTTCGTTTTCCCTGTGTGCAGGGCTTCAGCCAGGATCACTATCTGAGTGTACAGTGCTTGATTCAAAACACAGGATCTAATACAATAGCCAAGGGATATACTTTACAGCCAAGAAAGTGTGGTAGAAGGCATCTAAAAGTAGAACTCACAAGCTCCACAACATGCTGTGCCATAGAGGAGCTGATGGCCTGATAGAGAGCAATAGAACTACCTTAAAAATAAGTTGTACTGAGATGTAATTTACATACCATTAAATTTACTCATTTTAAGTGTACAATTCAATGAATTTAAGCATATTTACAGATTCTATCACTATAAGCACAATGTAATTTAGAACATTTATATCTCCCCAAAAGAAACCTCATGTTCACTTATGTCACTGTACATTTTTACCCCTAGAAATGCCCTTTGAAGGCACAGTTGATGCATCAGCTTAGAGATGATACCTTACAAAGATAAGATGCCATCCTTCTAGATACAGGGTACACTTAAAATAAATAACCATATGCCTCCAATGGGTAGAGTACATGAATCTTGAAACTCAATGGGTAGGATACATGAATCTTGGAGCTAATTGTTAGAAGTAAGAGTGGATCCTCTTACCTTCATCTGAGTGATCAACTTGGAAAATTTGTCCTTTCTGTCACTGCAACTCTAGATTATGTGATTCTATAGATTTTGATTCACGGAGAGGGAATGCTTTCAGTAAGAATCACAGCATGAGTCTCATTAAACTTTTAGCTACAGATATTACCCAGTCACTCTAGGTGTCTTTTTTTTCATTAGATTGGTAGAGAAAATAGCTTGACAATCAGAAGGAGGTATGGCTGTTGCTACAGAGCAAAGTCAGGGAATAATATAATTTGATTCAGGTGATCCATGGTGGATGCCTTTGGTAGTCTCCTGACAAATTCTGACACTAAATGGACATGTTCAGCAGCCATATCTAAGAAGTGCAAAGTTTTCAGGAATTCAGACTCTTCAGGGCTGAAAGTCTCAATCATCCCATTTAGGTAAGTTACATAGACCAGCAGAGGTACTTGCTGAAGGTGTGATTAACCTAGAATTAACAATATAAGAGGAAACTGATGATTATTAGTTAGCCATAAAACTAGCTGCAGCCATGGAGACTGTAGTTTCTCCAACTACCCTTTTTTCTTGTAAATTTTCTAGAATGAAAGAGACCAATCAGAATACTAGAAGAGCTGCATCTGGAGTAAATTCATTATATAAAGGAAGTGGATCCAAAATGTTCAATGCTGAACTGTACTGGGTGCTATAGTTCACCACCCAGAGTCTACTCAGAATGAGGCATTCATTTCCCTACCTGCTGGGAGTGTTTCCAGCTCATGACTAAGTTGAATGCTTCATTTTAAATTGCACTCACCAAAGGAACTTCCTTGGCCATGATTGTATCCTCTCTGTAAGTGCATTTCACATGCAATCACTAATCTATATACATAGGTATAGAGGCCCAGGTCCTTCTATAAATTGAGAACATCTCTGAAAGTGCCATCTCAGCTTCAGAGCTCCCTTTGTGAGTAATGGAGACCTCGAATTACAAGATAAGTGCTTCTTTTGCCTAAAACTACATTGGAGGTGTTGCTTCCCAAAAAGTACTTGCACTTAGTTCTCTGATTCAGTCTGTTTCCTACAGAATCTGACCATGTCAAATGTTTGACTTTTTAAATGCCAGGGTATGTTATAACTGAGAGTACCCTCCAAATTAAAGTGAGCAGTTGACATTTTATTTACTAAATGTAATTATAGTAAGCAGAGTTCAGTCAGTCCCTCTTCTTCCCCCTCATTTTTAGTCTAAGCAAGTTTTATTTCTTGATTTGTTAAAAAAATTGTTTCAGTTTTCTAAATCCTAACCTACACAAGAGTGCTCTTTCAAACTGGATGTCTTTTTATCTACCAATTTCATGTATTTTATCTCATTTTATTATGAGAATTGATACAGTACTTGGTAAAACATGGATTCACTAATGGGGTAGAATATTTTATATACTATTGTAAGAAAAGATTTTTCATCAAGGTTAGGTGTATAATAAATTATGTGACCACTTATTTTTATTTGGCAGAGTTACAGCTAGATTTGTTGTAAGGAACAAATCACTGATCCTTCATCAATTAACTAAATAAGAAGTCTGCCTTGCAAGGAATACTAACATTGTATTGGGAAAAACTTAACCATAGCTAGACTTATTGTTATTATAATAATACTCTATTACAACATAATTTATATGTGAAAGTCCTATACTCAAAAGTTAATTTCTTCTTAAATACACCTTTAGAAATATTAAATATTTTAAACTACATGATCCTGTACCTTGGTAGTTCATAATTAAATTAGTAGCCCAAAATTAAAGTAATAAATTCTATGAATCTCTGTGAAATGAACACATATGCACATACACACTAATACACATACCCCACATGCTCATATTCACCATAAATTTCCTTAAACACACTAATAGTATAATCATGAAAAAATATTTATTAGTATACTTATAGTACATACCTAAGACAGTATGATTTCTGTGTAGGGATAAACTACAAATAGAACAGGATAAAGAGTTCAGAAACAAACTATTAAATGTATGTTTACCTGGTTTATGAAAAAATACTATATATATGGGAAAGAATGCTTTATCTTTTAAATAAGTGGTGCTGGGTTTAATAGATAGCTATTCAGAGGAAAAAAGTACCCTGGCTTCTACCTTACCCTATATACAAAATTCCATTCTAGGTAGATTGCTGAAATAAACATGCAAAATAAAAAAAGAAAAATTTTAGAGTAAAACATAGAAGTGAATTCTTGTGACCCTGAAGTAGGTAATCTTAAATAGGACATAAATGTATTAAGCATGAAAGAAAATAATTTAAAAACTTATTATATTAAATGTGAAAATTTCTGTTTATTAAAGGATGCCATGAATGAAGAGGCAAGCTATGGGTTGGGAGAAAATATTCAGAATCTATATGTATGACAAAAGACTTCTGTCAAGATTACATAAAGAGTTCCTATAAATCGATAAGAAAAAGATGACCCAATAAAATATTGGCAAGGTTTGAAGAGACGTTGTGGATAAAGATATCCTAATGGCCAGTAACCCTACAAATAGATGCTTAAATTTACTAGTAATAAGATAAAGGTAAATTAATTTCATATATAATATGATAAAATTTTATAGATACTAACTAAAAGTTAAAAAGAAATGTTGGTAAAGACATGCAAAAACTGGAATTCTCACACACTGCTGGTAGAACTGTGAATTGGCACAACTTTGGAACATACAAATGAATATTCTAGCAACAAGTAATTCAATTTCTGGGTTTAATAAAATTTATACATATATTTTTCAAATTGTATATACTAGAATATTCATAGCACACTCTTTATACTAATAAAAAACTGTATGTTACCAAAATGCCAATTAATAATAGAATAGGTGAATAGACAGTGATAATTAAATAAAAATATGAATGAGTTAGCTACATCTTTAGCAACAATATAGATAAATTTCATAAACACAATAGCAAATGAAAGAAGCTCATAAAAGAATGCTAATTGCATGGTCTGTTTGCATAAAGTATGAAAACCAGAAAAATTAATTTATTCTTTTAACTCATTTTCCGTTTTCTCTGAGAATGCTTGCCAGTAGCATTTGCAGTTGCAGTGTTTACCCTGAGATAACTCCTAACCATGCCCCCAAAGTTTGCCACAAAATATCTTGCTTTTATTATTTTTGCATCACTCTAGTATATCAATAGTCATTGGAAACAAATGACATCATTCTATTTATAGCATTCTGCTTTTAGTAGTGGTATTTCCATTTGCAAAATACAGTAATTCTTGATCACTGAAAGGGTCAAATCCTAGATAGTCTATGCTTTGAAATTTACCACAAGAATAAAAATTATTAAATACTGATCATCATATACATTTCTGTTACATTAGGATTAGAGACAAGTTCTGTTTAGAAATAACTCCAATAACAGTTTTTTTATTTTATTTTCATATTGGAAACCAGTCAGATTTACTTCAGCCTCAAAAAATGTGTTTTATGTAAAATTAAATTAATGCTGCCAGAAAGCTGCACTTTTATTTTTTTTTTTCCTAAATGGGAAATGGGTTTAAAGTCAGGGTAGTCATTTCCTTGATGGTATAGTGACTAGACTGGAGAATGATGAGGATCACGGGTGATTATTTATTTATTTATTTATTTATTTGGTCTGAGAGCTGGTTATTCAGTTTAATACACTTTATGCCAATGTACTGAGCAATATACTTAAGTCACTCAACTCTATGTGCATTTAGTCAATATAAATAAGAAATGATACCTTTCATCTTTTGATGAAATAAAACCCCTTAGGTTTATTTTAGTAGCACTTTGACTTTTAGATGATATCAATTCTCATTTGCCTATCTTTAGTCTTATGCACATACTGTAGAATATTTTTTTAGCCCTATGTTACTGGTAGTTATTTCTGGGATTTCACACCCAGTATTTCAGGAGAACATGACATCAAAAATCTTTGTTATTCTTCTCAGCCCTTAGCAATCTGTTCTAACCCAGAGATACATAGGCCTGTGTGTGTATCATATTCACCTCTGCATAATTTGATTCAAATTGTCTGGTTGCAGACTCCAAGTGTCCTTGGTACATCTGATAAAGGATGAAGATCATGGAACCAATGGACCAGGCTGCTAAAGAGCATTACGTTAGCATCTCTGTAGCAGTCTCGGCAGCAGAAAGGTTAGTGATTAGAAATTAAAACTCATATTGGACCGTCTGTACTAAAATTACATCCTGGCCTCTGAGACTTTGCTTCATTGCATCTGATGGTATATGGGATGGTTAGGAATTTAAAATTTTAAAAAACAAACATCCCAGGTGATTCTTATATTCACTAAAGTTTAAGAAAAACTGTTCTGAATTCTATACATTTCTTATTTTTTAAAGGGGAAAAATAAATTATTATAGCACATAGTAGTGCCATGCTACTGTTCCAAAATACTTTCTCCCAACTTCACAGTATCTCATTTTTCTAAAATATATACCATTCGCTAAAATTTAGCAAGGGTAAAACAAACTATTGAAGATTTAAATAAAATAGTTACTTAACAGTTCTTGGCAGTTTATAATTTATACAATTTAATTTTGACGCTCTTTTCAGCTATAAAAAAGAAAAGTATTTGCATCTCTTACAGAAAATGTAACAAGGTTTTAAAACAGAGATAGAAAGTGGCTGCAGCACAACACTGCTGTTTCAGACCATAAGGGTCAATTACTCTCTATTGCTGTCTGAATGGCAGTTCACTTACCTAAACTATTTCTGTGAGCACGAATTCATAATAGATGACTGAAGCAAAAAAAGAATACTTTTTCACTGCCCTCATATCAACGATATTTTCATTAAAAGTACTTGCTTGTTATTCATAGTCAAAGTAGAACAAAATAATTTAACTTCTATATAAAGAATCTATATTTTATTTAAGGACTGATTTTAGTACATACTAAATGTTTCCAAAATGGCCTACATACAACACTCATTAACAAAATGTCTAGTAATCCCATCTAAAGAAATCAGGATAAGATTTCAGTTTCATTCTCTGTAATGTTAGACCCAAATATCACAGCTAATAAGAAGTTATACTACATCAAGGGGGCTTGTAACACAGATGACAAATTTTGCTCTATTTCCTCATTTCTAAGGTTTATGGCAAGCCATTATCTTCATTGTTGAAGTTTTCTGTTTTCTGTTTGCTTATATAGTAAAAAGAAAGCTGAGAGGGCTTAAAATGAAAGCTGCTATAACCATTTCCTCTAATAAGAAGATGAGTGCAAAATGGACTACTAGTTAAGTAGACAAATCATTTTTCTTTCACGGGAAACTGTCCAGTTTCCTGGATAAAAACTATTTATGCTGAAAATTGTTTTCATGACTTTGATCTACTGCCTGTTATTAAATCCATAAAACAAATCACCATCAAAGCAATTCAAGTTTCAAGCTTATAAAAAATTTTTTTTGGCAAGATATATAAGATACACTGCCCAAAGTAACTGCATTTTGTTTTTATCATTAATATTTACTTAGGTAAATTACAACATCAAATAAGGGATGTTTTGATCACACTCTGAAAATATGAAAGAATCAGTCAGACTGATCAATTTGGGACAGAACTCTTTTAGGAAATATTTTGAAAACTACAAATAGCATCTTCCTTTAATAGAGTATTACAAATTGATAACATTATATTTTATTTTTTTCTTCTAATAGAAGGGGGGTTTCTCTTTTTCTTCCTTTCCTTCTCTTCATGTGTGAAGGAACTGTTTATATGATTGGAGGGCAGAGTAGATGAAAAATTTCAATAAAATAATGTAGGATTAAGTCCTCAAAGCTGTAGGCCATAGCTAAAAATTATTAAATTTATGAGAGGGAAAACTAATTCTAAGCTACATTCAGCAGAGACTGAGTAATAACAACATGAAATTATATTGCTACAAGAATCTATATTTGAGTCTTTTGTCTGTGTGAGACTGTCACAGCAGATCAAAGATTAGAAATTTGTGTATAGAATATATTGCTGAGGGAGGTCACCAAGAAGACTGACCCACCTGTTTGACCTGCGAGCTGGCCCCAAGCTGTTGGAGGCTCCCCACTCTCTCCCTAGTGGTTGGAATGTGCACTCTGCTCACCTTCCCTGTGCTAGAAGCTCCCCAAGGACACAAGCCTTTAGATAGAAATGTAATGATGAGATCATCTGGACTGGGTACATAATCGAACCCTGTTAAAGTCTCCTATGTATGTGAATGACCCTGTTAAGGCTTCTGTATAAACTTTTAAGATTTAATGGGTAGGTGTGGAAAACTACTCTTATTTGTGGCCACCCAAGATAAGCCTCATATAAGTAAGTTTCTTTGTTTATTAAACCTGCCACCAATCTGGAGTGGTCTGCCTCTTTCCTCAATCTTTCCTTGCCCTCCATGTATGGGGCTGGTTTCAGATTACACTTGGAAAGCTCCCAAGGAGGTTGTGACTCAACATACATGATGCTCTTTTTTCTTTTTATACAATGTGCTCTAATTATGGAGACTGGGGTGTCATCTAACAGATTGTTTAATCTAGACAATTTAATAACATTTAAGCTATTCTGTATACTTGGAAACAACACATTTAAAGAAAGATTCTAATATACATTATGTTGCTGTGTGGTCATTCTTTCTCTCATTATATTAATTTTATCTAGGTTAACAAAGAACAGAGTAAGATCCTCTACACTACCACCATAGAATTAAGAAATATTTTTCTTTTTTAAGAAAATAATTGTTTAAATCATTTGGAAACAGATTAGCTTTCTACTTTTTAATAAACAAACTTGAGGAAAAGTATTGGCTAAGACTGTCCCAGTCCAGAAATTTCAGCTTTGATGTTTTTAAAATAGAATTTAAAAAGCTTTCTAATAGTCTCTGAGTAGTGGGGGGTTGAGGAGGGAGAGAGAGACTCAAATAAGACTACTTAGATTTCTGCACAGACAGAAGGTTTGAGTTCTAATTTTGTTTCTACTGTAAACCAGCTGACAAATAATGGGAACATTATAACCTCCTTGGGATTCAGTATCCTTATCAAGAAAAATAATGTATAGTTAATATTTAAAGTTTCCTTAGCATTTAGATATTTTTATTCAGCTGTGTATAAATAGAATGTATGATTTTTTACTTTGATCTATGTGCAGGGAATGATAATAAATTAGTAAAGGTATGATTAATTAATTGGGGCATAGGTTGCTAGTTTGGGGAATTCTTGACAAGCCTGCAAGAATCCACTTCTGGGTGCTTAATACGGAAGGTGACTGAAGCTCATGAAACCTAAATGAATAATTGAGTGTGGCTCAGTGATAAAGAACTAAAATCATATTTAGTTCATTATAGCCTGAGTTTTTCAGACCAGTGAAGATAAATTTAAGTATGCTCCTTCGACTTTTAGATAACTTCTAGGGGATTTAAAATGTCATATTGGCACCATCTATAGATATTTAGGGTGAAGTACACCCATGACTATTTCATTTTATGAAAATTAATTTCTTTCTTTTATTTAAGCTAAGTAGTATTAATTTCAATTAATCAGCAGAGATACTAAACAGTGTAATCTAAGCCACAACTAGTATTTGTCTAGTTGAACTACAAACCATTCAGACAAACACTATTCTTCTTTTATCAATTTATATTCTGGAACATATCTGTTTGTAGTATATTCTAAAGAATTTCTACAACTTCTATAAAATATTAAAGTTTCATTTTTAATAGTGAGTAGCAAATTATTTTAATGTTTAAGTAATCAATTAAAGTTTCATTTTAATGATGAGTTACATCAAGCTCATTTTAAAGTTTAGAATGAAGAATAGCTTTTTATCTTAGCACATTTTCTTGAAAAGTTCAATTCTCAAATGCAAAAGAAATACTATAATCAAAGACATGTCTGAATGTCTACATCATGAAGTAGAGAATAAAATAATTTGTTTAGAAGAGTGACCTTATTAATCTGTAGGGGAAAAAGTATATAGTTGAGTCATTTTGTGAGATTAAGTTGCTTGTTAATCTAATTTTTTAGGCACAGTGACTGAATTTATTGAAATGTATGACAAATGCACTATATTTGTTAAAAAGTTATGATGAACAGGGGGCAAAGCACTTTAACTTTAAAAAATTCAAGGAAAGAAGGATGTGTCTGAAACCATTTTCTGTGGGAGGAAGCAAAAGATAAAAATGCATTTTAAATGTGTCAGGAATTATTTGCCAAATCTTTCTTCTTTACTAATAGCTATAGTGAATAAAATAGAACAATTGGGTGTAAACTGAACTTGAAGAATCAAATACATGACTTTCAAAAACAAAAGTAAAATCCGTGAACTCACTCTTGCTGTTTTTATTCATCAGCCCTTCCTTTTACTGCTTTTCATGTTTTGAATACTTTGGAAGGAAAGCAATAAACAACACACTAACTTGCTCTACAGATAATTATTATTTCTCTGACACTGTTTTAAGTTCTGTTAACTAGTAAACCCTCACAGGTTTTGGGCATTATTTCCCTGAAATCAGTATTTCAGTATGTATCAGTTATAAGAAGCTTACATCTCTGAAAATGGCTTAAATGTTCTCAGATACTTCCAAATCAACAGGAGAAAATATAAAAAGGAATTCTATTGACTTCTATGGTGATCATACATTAGACAAATTGAACCATCAGAAGAAGACTGGAAATGTAAGCATTCTAATTAATTACATTTTTCTATTTAACTGACATCTAGTTCCCAAATCTTTCTTGTTGCTATTCTCACTAAAAGTAAAATGTATTAATTAATTTTTAGTAAGCACTCTATATTAGATGTTGAAGGTATAGATATTGAGACTAAACACTAATATCTTGAAATGTTCCATTTATTCACAATCCTAAAATATATACTTATTTTGTTAGGCTTTGCTGTTTTTTTTTAAATCAAATTTACAGGTTTACTAAATTGTAATTAATATCTTAAATTAAATCTTACAGACACTTTCATTTATAAATAAAAATGATTCACAAAGATGGTATCAATTGTTTAGCATTTATAATGGTGCTTTTTAAAATACAGGAGGTGCTTGAAAGTGTGTATTTCTTTAAGTACCATAAATGTTCTGTAACTATTAATTTATAAAATGGACTAATTTAAAAATGTGAAATCAGAGGGGAGTCAAGATGGCAGGGTAGGTAAAAGCAGGGTTCACCTTCTTCCAGTATTGCATTAAAATTACAAGCAACTTATAAGACAATTAACATGGAGAACCAACTGAAGTCTTACTGATCATAACACATACATCTGAAGATATAAAGAAAAAGCATCTAGACTGGTAGGAGGGATGGTGATGCGAAATGGGCTGGTCTCACATCAGCACGTGGCAGTTGAGCACCAGGAAAGAGAGCACAACTGCAGAGGAACCCTTGAAGAAATAAGGAGTCCTAGCCCTACACAGGGCTCAGCAACCCAGGGTTACAGTCCCTGAAAGAGGAATTTCCACTGTAAAACTGACTGTAAAATTCAGTGGAGATTCCAGCCATCTGAGTGAGATAGAAGGAACCTGAAAACACAGACATCCCTCTTAAAGGGTCCGTGCACAGACTGACTCACTCACAGACATTCACCCTGGGTACCAGTGGAGGGTCAGCAATTTGGGAGGCACAAGAATCATACAAGGAAAGAATGAATTGTGTGGCACAGAAGTGAGGGCTAGAGGGACAGTAGTCTTTGTTCCTTTGTTTGGTACCCCTCTGTGGCAGTCTACAGACAGGTGCCAGTTTGCCTGTGTTAACCCTCCCTCCACATGGCCAATTCTGCAGCTGCATTGGCCTGGTGAGATCAATGTCCTCCTCACCCCATGTTTCCCTGGAACTGTGCCCCACTCAGCCCACGAATTGCCCCTGGCAGGCCCTTTTCTAGCAGTCGGCTCTTTCCTATCCCTTCCCTGGGCTGCACAGTCATTGCATGCAATGTTCCTTCACTTGCTACCTGCATATTTTGGGGGAGACATTTAGTGGCAAGCCACTGGTGCCAGCACTAGCTGCAGTGTCTTGGGTGGATTGCAAGGGTCTGCAGGCCATACACAGATGGCAGTTGGCCTCACTGTGATCTGTGACTTTTGTAAGAGCTCATGGACTTAGCACTGGCAATAATTCTGATTCTGCATTAACTAGACAAGAATGACTTGCTCCACCCTCCTGTCTCCTTGAGATCATGTACCACCCAACCCACAAATTGATGGAGGCAAGCCTATTCTCAGGCAGCCAGCCCCACCCTGTGCTTTCCCTGGGCCTCGAATTCCACAGCAAACAACCCTCAGCTTGTGTGGCCCAGCCCGTGTGCAACCTGTGCATCCTGGGAGAGACTTTCAGTGTCAGGCCACAAGCCCCATCCCTAGCTACAGTGTTTCTTGAACAGGTAGAGTGTATCTCTAGGACCCAGGGTGGCCTTGCTATAGTCTGAGGCTTTTATAGAAAGCCACAGATTCCGCACTGGCATAAAACTTGAATGTGCATTTGCAGGCAGAAATCTGCTTGCTTTACCCTGCACTACCCAACTTGCATACCACCCGAAGGTTTTCCAGCTGTGAAGTCTTATAGGGGGCTGACAAGAAGCCTCAGGCCCGTACTTGAGGTAACTGGACCTTGGCTTGCAGCATTCTCTCCCACTTGCCTCCAGAACCAGCACAGGTAGCAACCATCCACAGCTCACTCTGTAGCTCCTACAAGGTAGCCTCAAGCAATAAAAAACAGTGGATGTCCTTGGCCTCTTTGGGAGCTTCTCTCAAGGGGTCATAGAACCAACACACCTAGAGACTGGTGTCAGACCACAATAGAATACCACCTGACTAACCCCATAAGCAACACAGAGGATGGTCTCAACAGGTATACAAGCCTACTGGACCAAATCCCACTTTGAGGGGAATCGAGGGAACATACCTCAACATAATGAAGGCCATTTATGATGAACCCACAGCTAACATCATACTCAATGGGGAAAAGATAAAAGCATTTTTCATAAGGTCAGGAACAAGACAAGGATGTCTACTTTCACCACTTCTATTCAACATAGTATTAGATGTCCTAGTTATAGCAATCAGACAAGAAAGAGAAAAGTCATCCAAATTGAAAAGGAAAAAGTAAAGCTATCATTATTCACAGATGACATGATACTATATAGATAGAACCCTAAAGATTCCACCAAAAAAACTATTAGAACTGATCAATGAATTCAGTAAATTAGCAGGATACAAAATTAATAACCAGAAGTTGGTTGCATTTTTATACAGCAATGCTGAACTGTCTGAAAGAGAAATTAAGAAAATAATCCCATTTACAATTGCATCAAAAACAACGAAATACCTAGGAGTCAAATTAACCAAGGAGGTAAAAGACCTGTTCTTGAAAAATTATGTCATTGAAAAAAAAAAAAAAAACTGAAGAAGATACAAATAAATGGAAGCATATACCTTGATCATGGGTAGGAAGAATTAACATCATTAAAACATTCATACTACCAAAACAATCTTAGATTCAATGCAATCCCTATCAAAATACCAATGGCATTTTTCAGAGAACTAAAACAAACAATCCAAATATGTATATAGAACCATAAAAGACCCTGAACAGCTGTGGCAATCTTGAGAAAGGAGAACAAAGTTGGAAGTATCATACTACCTGATATCAAACTATACTACAAGGCTATAGTTATCAAAACACCATGGTACTAGCATAAAAACAGATACATAGATCAGTGGAACAGAATAGAGAGCCCAGAAATAAATCTAGGCCTATGAGGTCACTTAATCTCTGAGAAAGGAGTCAAGAATGTACAATGGGTAAAGGCAGTCCTTTCAACAAATGATGCTAGGAAAACTGGATGGATACAGGCAAAAAAAAAAAAAAAAAGAAACTGAACCACCTTCTGACACCACATACAAGAATAAACTCAGAATGGTTTAAATAGTTAAATGTAAGACTCGAAACCATAAAACTACTAGAAAAAACATAGGTCGTAAACTCTCTGATATTGCTATTAGTAAATTTTTTCTGCTATATTTCCTCAGACAAGGGAAACAAAAAAGAAAAAATGGGTCTACATCAAATTAAAAAGTTTTTGTATAGCAAAGGAAATCATCCATAAAGCAAAAGACAACCTACTGAATGGGAGAAGATATATGCCTATGACACATCTTATAAGGGTTAACATCCAAAATTTATAAAAAACTACAACTCAACAACAAAAAATCAATCCAATTAAAAAATTTGGCAGAGACCTGAATAAGTATTTCTCCAAAGAGGAAATACAGATAGTCAATAGACAAATGAAGAGATGTTCAATGTCACTAATCATCAGGGAAATGCAAATTAAAACCACAGTGAAATATCATCTCACACCTGTTAGATTGGCTATCATCAATAAATCAAAAAACAACAGGTGTTGGCAAGGATGTGGAGAAAAGGGAATCCTTGTGTACTGTTGGTGGGATTGCAAAATAGTACAGCCACTATGAAAAACAGTTGGGAAATAGCTCAAAAAATTAAAAATAGAAAAATCATATGACCCAGCAATTTAACTTCTGGACATTTATCTAAAGAAAATCCAAATGCTAATTTACAAAGATCTCTATACCCCTATGTTCACAGCATTTGTCATATTGCTTTTCACAATAGACAAGATGTGGAAGCAACTTAAGTGCCCATCAGTAGACAATTGAATAAAGAAGTTATAGTACATATATACAATGGAAATTTACTCAGCAATAAACAAAATGAAATCCTACCATTTGCAAAGACATGGATGGACCTAGAGGGCATTATGCTAGGTGAAATAATTCAGACAGAGAAAGATAAATACCATAATATTTCACTTATATGTGGAATCTAAGAAACAGAAAGAACAAAGTAAACAGAAACAGACTCACAGATATGAAGGATAATCTGGTAATTGTCAGAGAGGAGGGGGTTTGAGGTGCTAGATGAAAAAGGTGAAGGGATGAAGAAGTACAAATTATTAGAAGTACAAATTAGGAGACATAAAGTACAGCATAGGAATTATAGTCAATAGTATTGTAGTGACTATGTGTAGAGCCAGATGAGTGCTAGCGTAATCAGGGGATCCCTTTATAAACTATATAAATATCTAACCAATGTACTGTATACCCAAAACTAATATAAAATAAAAAATTTTAAGGTAAAATCATCTTTAAAACTTTAAAATACTGTATGTTGGAAAACTCATAGGTCCAATCATGGTAAACTTCAACTTTGCTGTTGAAATTATTATACATTCTGAAATTTAGTATTCTTAATATATAAGCCTTTACTGTCTTTTAACTGTTTTTATTGATCTATTTTTTCATATGGGATTATTTATGCAATATTCTACTTCTTTAGAATGCTTATGGGAGAAAGGTTAACATGTCCTTCAAAATATACTCTTATTGCTCAAATGATAAGAGAGATACCTCAGCATTCTCCTAGAAGCATAATTCTGTGACGGAATGCCCACGTAGGTTTCTGAAAGGAAGACTAGAAACAAGTTTGATAGCCCCTGGATTTGAAAAGTTCTAGACCAATGCTTTTCAGGACTGGATCAATACCCCTGGGAGGAAGAGCTCTCTTTTCTTTCCTCTCCTCTGCTCTTTGTCACCACATCTCTTTTTCTGCATTTTTCCCTATACATTCATTTGTTGCCTAATATTTTTTTCTGAATAATATGGTGTTTTCTGTAGGTAAACGTGAGTACAGACCAATGGTAGTGTGTAATAAACCCCCAGAATGGGATTTCTTACTAGACTTCTCCCACTTAGCTCCTCTTTCACATATTTGTGTTATACCAGGGAAAATGACTCAGGTAATTTAATAAGTAAACATGCTATCGAGTCCTTCAGTGGAGAATTGGATTATAAACACCTGTTTTATATGGTAAAACTAACTTTAAAATATGTCATTAAAAAGTAAATTGCTTATAGCCTCACTATAGTAACTATTCTTTTCTCTCAATTCTTCCAAATCTTCATATGTGTGGAATTATTATAATTGTTCTTTATATGCCATTTTGTTACAATCATTTTTTTTCTGTATAACATTTGAATTAAGAGCTTCTAAATTATCATTTTTTTTACATTATAAAAAACTGGCAACACTGAGGACTAACTATGTTATAGGTGCGAAGCTAAATCTATTACACATATTTTCTTATATAAAATAGGTCAGAGGTAGTTATTATTATGTCATTTACCAATGGTTGGAACAATGAAGTAATTCATTCAATGCCACCCAGGTAGTGATAGATTAAGGATATATATAACCAAATGATCTTATCTTAGAACTTATACATTTAGCCAATATATTGTAGTGCTTCTCACAACTAAAAATGTATGCAAAAGAAATAAATACTAGATAATGTAAAGGGGTGAAGAAATATAGGTATATAAAGTTTATGTCAGGGATTTAAATCAATAAATTCTGAATTCCTTTATCAGGTTTTTCTTTGTGGTTCTCCCTCCTCCCACCTCAAAATAAGAAATAGCTTTAAGGATGTGACTTAGTATTCCAGAGTTTTTAGAAGGAATATTCTTGTCCCTGGGTTTCAGAACTCACCAGAAGGGAAGTAAACCAGACGTTTTCTGCATAAGACCATGAGCCAGGGAATCCAGGGGATATTTGTGGGTGAATCTCTGTAACAGGAATTGAAACATGTTTAAGTAAATCAAGCTACATAAATCTACCATGTGGTTACTCACATTTACAAAAGAAACTAGTAAGAACTGTGAATGTTAGGTATAAACATAAAAAGAGATTTTTTTTAAAATAGTAAAAATTACATATAAACAAAATTGAGAAGTATTTCAAAACACAATTTTGGAAGAAATTCTTTGGCCTTAAGGAAAAGACAACTTTCATTTTTTTTAAAGGAATTATTTTGTCTCTAGAAAATGTGACCTTACAATATTCATATTTCTGATATGTGTCCAGGAATTCTTCTGTCATGTCTTTGAGCATATCTGTGGGTCTTGAGGAAAAAACAAAATTTCAAAAAAATTTTAATACTCTGATTTACCATGAAGAATAGTATCTATAAAATGTCATCGGTTAAAGGCTATCAGGAAATTAGGAGAACCAAAAAGTAATTTAGAGACTGTGTCATAATACTCTAAAGGTAACAATGAGATATTATTTATATATCAAATTCAGGGAGGGTTAGGAAATAAATGGGGACATTTGAAGGAAACATGAGAAAAATATATACTCAGAAAAAAAGAGAGATTACATTAGTTTTGTTCTTATGGAAAATGCAATATTTTCTTTCTAAAAATTTTAAACAAATAGGAAGTTAAAACTATATCAAATGGTAATAAATTCATCAGACTAGAGCCACCTGTTAAAATATGTGAATAAAATCTAGGACTTATCTAACCTGAGCATTTGACAAGTGGAAATCGACCTTTTTAAGAAAGCATTTTAAAAAGGGGACTGAACACTAACATCTTGATAAATTGACTGAAATTGTAGTCTGTTTCATTCGAACATTAATCTATAATTAGGGGGTCTGAGATTGTGTTAAGACCCTAAAACAGTTAGAGTGACCGAATCCACAGTCTGTAATGAGAACGCACATATTGTATATTATGCAATTTACATAAGTGTAATTGTAGACAAGAAAAGTGCTTCCATGTGTCTGGGCCCTGTAAAGAGTTGGCTAATCAAAAGTCATTTAATCCAGGAGTACCTTAAATGTTTGTTTAACTTAAAACATGTAAATGTTCATTAATTAGACAACTTTCAGATATTGAATGAATCCTTGTTCTGTATCTGTCCACTGTTCAGAATTCTGCCTCATCTTTCTTAAATAAGTCATACATATACATTTATTAAAATTCCAGTTTTAGTGTCTCAGTATCTTTACTATGTAGAAAAAAATTAAAGATTATTGT
This sequence comes from Macroglossus sobrinus, assembly GCA_004027375.1. NCBI lineage: Eukaryota > Metazoa > Chordata > Mammalia > Chiroptera > Pteropodidae > Macroglossus > Macroglossus sobrinus. The sequence goes on along the minus strand of PVKZ01000122.1, from coordinate 2,811 downwards.
GAAGCTGAGTGCTGAATTCATCTTCTATTAGTTTTTTTAAATAGTGGTTTCACTCTCACGTAATTCAATGGCTTTTTTTTTTTGTCCTAGACTTTATAAAGCCTCTCCAAAGCATTTAACTTAATTTGCATGTAACAATGACTTTGTTTTCACACCCATATTTTTCAATTAATGCACAGTTTAATTAAATTATACAATTATAAAGATGATTCCACAGTAAGATACAGATTTAAGCCTAAAGAAAAAAGAAATTTCATCTATCCCCCAGAGAAAATCTGGTTAGATATTTTAAGGCTGACCGACTGGCTCAATAATCATTAGGGACAGTACCTCATTCTAACTAGTTGCTCTAGTGGTCCATTAGTAGTACAAAATGACTGCTCCCATTCCTGCCATTACATTCACATTTCGGCCAGAAGCAAAAGGGGAAGTTAGGGAGAGAAGGATATGCTCCTTTATTTTCATGGAATGACACATAACTTGTACACAGTACCTTAGCATACATAGTTACAGTGCTATACCTAGCTACAAAGAAAGAAATGTAGCCTTCAGCTGGGTGATCTTGTGTTCACTAAAAGTTCTATGGTTACACAAGAACAAGAGGAGAACAGATGTTGATGCTGAGAGACATAAAACAGTCTCTGAAATATTCAGCTCTATTAGCCAGTGATTCTTTTGAAATTAGGCAAATGCTTTTGTAGGTTTTGCTCTGACACCCTTTGTTATGCCACACTACATGAAATAAGAAACCCACAAGGCCAAAGGACTTGCCTAATCAGAATCACACCTTCCTGCTAAACCTGGCTACACAGAATTTCAGAATTCCCTGTGCGAACGTCCCTGGGCCTGCTTCTAGGGCTTCAGGATGGTCCTTCAGAGGGTGAACTGCATGCACTTCAGGAGTATAAAAGCATGTTGGGCAAGCAGGCTGCGAATCACATGTGTATGACGTCCCTTGTAGTTTAGACAGAACTCCAGCTGGGAAGAGAGTGGGAGAGAGCATGAGTCAGCTTGCCCAGCACTGGAAAATCCCAATACAGGAACTCAGAGGAGTTAGAAAAATATGAATTAGAATCTAGTCTTTAAGTTCATTATGTAGCTCATTTTTTTTTATTTTAATAATCAGACTTTTATTTACTTATTGCAACAGCATAGCTAGACGCTGGGAAAAAGCTGTTGGCCCCCCTTTTTTCAGTTTCTCCTTCCATGGAAAGGCAGAGTCAAGGTGGATCAGCATAGGCAGAGGGGGCAGTCTCACTATAGAGGAAGCCCCAAAGAAAAGGCTCCTGCTTCTTTATGGATTTGGGACCAGGGGAGGAGAAGACAAGTACTGAATACTGAATCAATGAAGAGGAGTGTCTCCGAGGCCTCCCCAGTAAGGGAGTCTGGCTGAGGGGCCCCCCAATAAGGTGGACTCCTTATGGAGATGCCCTGGCTAGGAATAAGCTGTGACAAAGTAAAAAGATGGTATCAATTATCTATGGTTATGTAACAAACTATAACAAAACTTAGTGGTTTAAAACAACAATCGTTTAATTGTTTTTTGTGAGGACAGTTGCACAAGGTGTAGACTGGGGCTGGAGGACCCAAGTTGTCCTCATTCATATATTTAGAGCTTTGGTGTTAGCTGTCTGCTGGGGCACCTTCTTTTCTATATAATCTTTTAAATCACCAAAGAGTCAATCATGAGCTTCTTTCCATGTCAGCTGACCTCCAAGAAGTTGAAAATGGGAAGTTGCAAGTCCTTTCAAGGCCTAGGCCCAAAAATCATACTTCTGCCATAGTCTAGTGCCCAAAGCAAGTCATAGAACCAGTTCAGATCAAAGGGAGGGTAAATAGGTTCAACCATTAAATTGAAGGAGTAGCAAATTCATATTACAGAAAGGCATGCAGCATGGAAGGTACTAATATCTCCATCTGAGAAATAATCTACTGTAAATATCTTTTATTTAATAGTTACTGTTTTTCTTTTTAATCTAGGTATGATGTCTTCACTTGTATTCTTGCCTCAGTCTCTGAAAACATTAGACATGTATCTGTCTTTATCTATCCAAATATTCACTTACTACTGCATATCATATTCGTCTTTCCACACATAAAACATCTGCATCTCTAATGGAGACATCTAAAGTCTCATCTAGTTCTTGCATTCAAGTTCAAGTTCTCTGGTTGATGTTTGATCCTTTCTACTCAGTACAAAAGGCCAAATGTGACCTGGTGACATATAAACTAAAAGACAAATTATATAAAAAAATACCAAAGACCACTAGATTTTTTATGAAATTAAGTAATAGTAGATTAACCCTATAATCTATTTAGCAATAATATTTCCATGATTTTTTTTTTGAACCATCAAGAAACCCCTGGAACATCAACCCCTTGTACCAGCAACAAGGAAACCATGAAAGCTCTGTGACTCCCAATGTCAGCATATAATTCATTTGCCATTTCCTGGAGAATAAATGACAAGGCAAAAGGATAAGGGCCATGGAGGACCATAGATAGGTTTATTCACCCAGGGAACGAAACTTCCAACTCTGACCAAGAAACTTACTCTGTTGCCCTAGTGGTTTGCCTTCACAATTGTCATATGTTTTCTACTATCCTTCTGAATGGAAGTTTCTATTGTGGTTATACTGTTTCTACTTCACAGTCGTATAATGCATGAGGTAAGGGAATAAACCATCTAGAGATCTGAGTAAGAACATTGCAGAAAGATGGAAATGGCAAGTACAAAGTCTTGACATATATAAAAAAATAGCAAGATGATCAGTGTAGCTGGAGCCAAGCTAGGAAAAAGGAGAGCCATAG